>PVNU02000491.1:0-2400000 GCA_003013855.2 Liriodendron chinense | reverse complement strand
TAGAATTGGCTACAAGCTTCACCTCTCAGCCTTAGCTGAGAGGTTCTAGCTGAGCATATTCATGCTACAACTAAAAACTCTTAATAAAAGCATAAAACTAAAAAAATTGAAAATAGGAGAGTTGCAGACGCTCCACGACAGCTTCCCCTCCTTAGAACCACGTCCCTTAGCTTCTATGATCACCTGAAAAGAGCCCCTAGGTGTCCTTTTATAGTAAGAAAGCTCCCTTGCGTCGGAAACATCCAGAATCTGCGAAAGGTTACGCAGTGCGCAGCAGTTTTCAGAGTCCCGATTTAGAAAGGACTCTACTTACGCAGAACCGACCGGTCTAGACCGGTCGGACTGGTCTTTTAAATAGTCCGGGGAGTACAGCCGACCGGTCAAGACCGGTCGGACTGATCTGCCCAGCAGTCCAGTGAGCTTAGCCGACCGATCAAGACCGGTCGGTCTCTCTTTAATACGTCCAGTGTACATGGCCGACCGGTCATGGCCGTTCGGTCTGGTCTTCATGTTGATCAGCGTGCGTGGCCGACCGGTCAAGACCGGTCGGACCCTCTTCAACTTGTTCTTCTTTCTTTCTTTTCTCCTCTTTTTTTTTTCCTTCTTTCTCTTCTCCTTGCTTTCTTCTTTCTTTGGTCCTCTTTCATCCTTCATCCAATGGCTCCAAAGACTTTCTTTTAATCCCTAATTGAATGAAGTCCGCTCGCATCCCCTATAATCACAAAACATGTGTTAGATGGGCCTTTAAATCATGAAAATCAAGCAAACCATGTCATGTAATGGGCAATGCAATGTATAAATTGGAGGTTCAACATGCATCATCTTGATGAAAGTTTTGACTATGAGAGTACAACGTGGCGGTCTACCCACAAGCATATGAATCAAAGAAGCTAATGGTAAAAATTGGATGCACATAGCCCACATGAAGAACCAAAGTTGGAGATGTCCATGTAAGGACAAGTTTAAGCAACTTACGTGCACCAATTTCTTTACCAAAAAGGGAGACCATTTGAGCACAAGAGGGCATGGCTTAATGGGTTACCCAACCATCATGAAAATAGCTAAGAATGGTATACATAGCCCACTTGAAGATCAAAATCCAAAATGCCCCAAAGCATGGGACAAAATTAGGCAACTTATGGGTATCATTCTTTCTCACAAATTGAAAGGAAAATCATTCATCTTTAAGAATGATGGTGGATGACCCACCAAGCACCCCAAAAGGAAGTTCAAGGAGCTATGGTTGCATGGATAGCTCACTTGAAGAAGAATCATTCATTTGAGATTGATGACACTAAGGGAAACTCTTGAGAACCACTTTCCTACCCCATGGAAAAACCATTTGAACCTAGTGAGATTGTTGAGACAACTCACTCATGGGACTTGTAGATGATCAAGTAACTCAAGTCCTCCATCCATCAAAAGAAAAAGCATGAAAGAGAAAATCTTACATGAACAAAGTGTAGTGGTGCCCACATGGTCCAAAGAAGTCCAAGTTTCAATGAAGGCCCAAAAGCACATCCATATGGAAAATCTATGGGGCCCACCACACTTTGTACAAAAGGATGTACATCATAATCAAGAGATGGTGGGAGATTTGGGCCACTTGTCCATAAAGGCCCAACTAAGGAATCTAGCCCACTTGACATCCAAGTGAAGAATGGGCTAGTCACTTTTGACCATACACATGTGAAGAAAGATGGGGCCACCCAAAGTGAGCCCCATGAGCCAAAAACTTGAGGTGGGCCCCACCATTCTCATGGGCCCAAACCTTGAAAAGAAGATGGAAAAGAAAAGAAGAGCTTTAAGGAAAAATGACGAGGGCGAGAAAGCATGAGGGAGCCCAAAATGAAGCATTGGGCCCATCAAATACACCAAAGGCCATAACTTCACTTTGAGCCCATTTGATACACATGAAAAGAGGCCCAACTACCATGAAGAAAGATAGGATATTTTGCCATGCACACTTGATGGACATGGCAAAATTACCTTTTACATACACATGAAGGGAGTGTGAAAGAAGAAAAGAAAGAATGAAAAGGAAGCTTGCAATGTCCTTCTCCATGCACCACCTTTAAAAGAGATTTGAGATCTAGAAAATGGCCAAAAATACTTGGGCCCACCTTCACTCCTTTTGGAATAGCTACATGGAAAAAGAAAAGAGTCATGAGAAGAGACAATGAAGAAGGAAAAAGACAAGAGAGAAAAGGAGTGGTCCATACCTCTACCACTCACCAAAGGGGGACCACCTTGCTATCCCAAAGCTTCACTAAGACCCACCTCTTGAAGAGAGCAAAGAACCACCAAAAGAGAGAGGAAAACTTGAAGAAAGAGAGAGTATGAGAGAGAGAGAAGAGAGATTGCACGTTGGAGGGGGCAAGGGTGCCCCATGTTATATAGAAAAGGGGAGCACACCCCTTTACCCGACCCACTAGAAAAACCAGTGGGCAGAGACGGTCCAGGTGGCGCCCAGGGGGCCGTCCTACTCTCCCTCTAGTTGAAACGACCTCTCCCCCTCTCCTTGGGAAGAACTCGTCCTTGGGAAGGGTGGTTGCAAGTGAATCTTGTACCTCCATTTAAGAATGAAGTGATGGAAGGAAATGAGGAGAAAAAGTAAGGAATCTCACCAAAATCTCATCTTGTGAGAAATTGGCTTGATGATGTGGAAAAAGTTCCATGGAATTTTCAAGAAAAAGAAAAAGAATTGACTTGGTCAAACAGTGATCTCAACCACCCAAAGTCATGACCTGATGATCTGAACCAGTCTAAGAAGAATCCCCGAAATCTCCGCCCTTGATTACAGTTCAGCTTGTACAGTAGTTTGGTCCGAAGACCTTAACTACGTCGGGATCAAGATCATGAGGGACTTTTTAAATAAAAATCGGTAGTAGTCTGGATCGTTCGAACCAAGATCCGCTGATACCGGACATTTTCCAAAAAACAAAAAAAATATGTTTTCCCTGTTTTGTACATATTTTTGGTCCAAAGACCTTAAACTACGTCGGGATCGACATCCCGAGAGATTTTCAATAAAAACCGGCATCGGTCTTCATTAAGACCTGATGACTCCGGACATTTTCTAAAAAACAAAGAAATGTGATTTCCAACATCGCTTGTACATGGTTTTGGTCCGAAGACCTTAAACTACGTTGGGATCGACATCCCGAGAGATTTTTAATAAAAACCGGCATCGGTTTTCATTAAGACCTGATGACTCCAGGCATTTTCTAAAAAATAAAAAAGAAATATATTACCAGCCTCGCTTTTAAGTTTTGGGTCCGAAGACCTTAAACTACGTCGGGATCAAGATCCTGAGGGACTTTTTAAATAAAAATCGGTAGCAGTCTGGATCGTTCGAATCAAGATCCGCTGACACCGGACATTTTCCAAAAACAAAAAAAATGTGTTTGCCCTGCTTGTACATATTTTGGTCCGAAGACCATAAACTACGTCGGGATCAATATCCGGAGGGATTTTAATAAAAACCAGCATCGATCCTAGCCGTTCAGGCCAAGATCTGATGACCTGGATCATTTCGAAAAAATTAACAAAAAGAATGTATTTTCAGCTTGCATATATTTTGGTCCGAAGACCTTAAACTACGTCGGGATCAATATCCCGAGGGATTTTAATAAAAACCAGCATCGATCCTAGCCATTCAGGCCAAGATCTGATGACCTAGATCATTTCAAAAAAAATTACCAAAAAGAAGGTATTTTCAGCATGTACATATCTTGGTCCTAAGACCCTAAACTACACCTGGATTAATTTCTCGGGGGACCTTTCTCTGCTCTCAACCAAAAACTGGCATCGGCATCAACCGCTAGGATCAAGGTTTGATAACCCGGATCATTTTCAAAAATACCAAAAAGATTTCAAGCTTTCCATAAAAACTAGCATCAACTTCGATTACCTGAGTTGAAGTCTGGAACTTTTTCAAAAAAAATGCAAAAAAAAAAAAAAAAATTCACTATCAATTTCAAATGCACAAATTTATCTCCAGCGGTCCGAAGACCTAAAACTACACTGGGATTAACTTCTTGGGGGCTTTCTTTCCTAACCTGTTCCAGACATGGCTGACAGTTGATCGTACGGGTGTTCGGAATCTTTTAAACAAGTGAAGGCTGAGGCGGGCAGAGCCCCGCAATCCTGTTCGTGTTGAACGCACCGTGAAAGACAACCTTGATTTGGAAGTCGCTGTTGAATCTGACGGATGTTCCCTGTTCCTAAAATTCATGTAGGGGATTAAGGCTGTTGGGAGGTGGAGCGCACCCTCACGGAATTGTGAGCAACGTAAGGCCCTAAACTGGATTGACTAAGGGAAATGTGAGGATGTGGCTCATTTTGTGGCCGAAGGAGTCCGTCGGACAATACGTGGTCTATGTGCATTACACATGAGGAACAGGCAACTTTGTGGGTGTGTTGACTGAAAACCCTCAAAATCTCCTCATCCGAAGATGTAAAACTACGGCACTTAACTGTGTGAGACTCGTCTTGCTCGCTGACGTAAAATGGATCGGGTGCCTTACCAGCAGTAGAAGCTGGAAATGGATGAAAATTCCATACCTTTTCCCTGCATTTCAGAAAAATCCAACAAAATACCAAAACATTGCAAAATATTTTCAAAAATCACAAAAAATATTTCCCTTGCTTTAAAATCAAATATTTGCAAAAACCACAAAAAATGTTTCTCTTGCTGTCATAGAAAATATTTAGAAAATCATAAAAAAATATTTCCTTTGCTTTCAATAATCAATCTCTATCCTGACTACTCAAGTAAAGATTCGGACCACATATTTGCAAAAATCACAAAAATTGTCACTATCCCCCAGCAATACACTTCAGGAGTCTTGAACTCCACTCTCTTCACAATTTGGGATGACGGATCCAATCGCCCGCAAATTGGAATCTTGACCAAAACTGGCGACCAAGCACCGTCTCAATCGCATTTGTGCCCAGAAGAACATCTTGAAGTCGGATAACATCCTCGTACATTCTCATTAGCAAAGAAATAGCATCTTCGGACGATGAACCTGATCGACCACGGGTCGGGATCTTGACCAACCCGTTAACCAAGCATCCGCATTGAAAAGAAAATCACCAGGGAAGCACAACCCTGCAAGCAATAAGCTCAAAATTCTCTGCATCTCCAGCAAAAGCAAAATCATCAAACTGAAAGAGAATGAGCCTAGCCATGCATCCATCATCACATATGCAATTCCATGCATCAGCACCCATCGCATCAATCATCATATTTACTTGCTTTCAAAATAAAAGCCAGTTAGCCAAAGACCCCACAGGCATCCCTAGTGGAGGCGCATGCAAACCAGATTTCCATTTATATATATATATATATATATATATATATATATATATATATATATATATATATATATTTGCAAATAAAAACCCTACGGAGTATCACTCCCCAGAGTGGGTATCTTTTCAAAAATCCAAAAAATATTTTTCCAGTAGAGCGTTCTGCCTCCAAAACACCAGGAGATCTTCCATATCTCTGGGTAGGAGCTAACACAAAAATCAAATAAGATCCGATGTCTCACGGTTTCCCCGGAGACCATCGGATCCAATGCACTCAAAGTACGGTCGAACTGAACTCCAGTGTCAGTGCGGTCATACTACATGCCAAGATACGAAAAGATGAAAGCCAAAAGGCTCGGTCAAAGATACCATTTGAACAGGTGGAAACGATGAATTGTAACCCAAGCATCAAAATCAGCAGATTGGGTGGAAAGAGTTCACCCGCACATACCTAGGCGTGGATGCCTGAAGTACCTTGACTGAGTCCAAGTCGGCGTAGTAGAATCCCGTAAGACTACATGACGTAGGGCATCTAACCACTTTGACAGTCAAGCGAAACAAGTACTCCTGGAGTGATCTGGGAAAACATCAAACATCACACAATCAGTCATAGGGTCAGTATCCTCGTAAGACTACGGACGCAGAGGCTCTGCTGTACCTTTCTGATGTTAGTACCGATTGGGAATGGAAGGGTTGTGATTGGTTACCCAGGTTGCAGCAAACTGCAGGGACAACAGCAACGTTTTCTCCAAACTTCCGCGGTATGTGCGAGTGATCAATTTCCAGACGATCAGCTGGCACAGATGCAAAGGTGAGCAAAGATTTCAAACCATGATCTATGAGTGACCGGGTCAGAAGTGGGGTGTCCACTCGCTTTGGCATTCGGTTGCACGCAACCTCTGCCAAAGAGGGGCATCTATAGACACCCCACCTTCGGCTACACTGTTGGTAGAGATAGCTGGATGAATGGAGGACCATACCCCCAAATCCCAAGTCCAAACTCAGCCAAACTCACCCTTGTAAGCCCCAATCCATAGCCCAACTCAAGCCTGAACCCAGTCAACCCGCCCCTAAACATCAGCCTGAAAAACCCCCCATAAGAAAAACCAGTCAAAAAATCCTAAAAAAGTCAAACTCGCTGAGTCAACCCGCTGAGTCAAATCACAGAGTCAACCCGCTGAGTCAACCCACTGAGTCAAAACAGCAGCCCCGAGACATGACCGTACGACGCGCTGGAAACCGAGGAGCGTCCGTACGGGCGGCCCCCTGGGGACCGCCCAAACCTATTTACGAGAGCTGCCACTGCCCGCTGCTATAAATACTCCTCTCCCCTTCTCATTTCGACACACCATCCAGCCCAGAGAGAGCCCGTCCGTTCCGAGTTTCCTTCTCCACCCCTTAGACCATTTTTCCACCAAGGAGAGCCCGAGTGAGGAGAGCCTAGCCCTGGTCCAACCTAGCCTGACCACTGGTCCAAGTCTCCCAAGCCATCCAAGTCTTGATCCAACCACTCAAAGCCAATCCTTGCGACACCTCCGTCCATCTAGCTGTTCCTTACTAGCATCATCTCATTCGCATCTAGCATAAGTGCAACATTGACTTCTCTTCCAACCCCCCTGCTTCACTACAAGCACTTTGATTATTCAAACACACAGCATGCATCTCGTATAAAGCACCTGTCAGTTCGAGCGTATGCTCTGAGCTTGCCTGTTAATGGAAACCTGCCCATCAGAAACTCTTACTGTTCAGACCTACATTCATGCATCAATCACTACAAGCACTTTGATTATTCAAACACACAGCATGCATCTCGCATAAAGCACCTGTTAGTTCGAGCGTATGCTCTGGGCTTGCCTGTTAATGGAAACCTGCCCATCAGAAACTCTTACTGTTCAGACCTGCATTCATGCATCATGTCATCTATGAGAATATACGAGGATTAAATTAGACTTTCAAGTATTAGTTCGATTCTGTGAAGTAGAGACCGTATTTCGGTACGGGCAGTGTGTGGGGTGCTTAACCTCTTCCCACCCTGTAACCATGATCCCTTACCTCGAATCTCTGGCCGCGGATCAAAAGGAGTCATTTTAGAGGAAGGAATCTTAGGATCCCCTTCTCTAACGTTTCTACGGGGTCTAGCCGACTGTAGATTCGAAACAACTGGCTAGTGGCGACTCTGGTCTTATATAAACTCATCTAAACACATCCAGCTTAAACACGACTACCAAACAAAGCCCTCGAGAACGAGGCAAGCCAGTGGCGCAAACGGCGATTCGCACGCACGCACTTCCTCTTCTTTTCCCGAAAGGAAAGGGGAGAACGTCGTGTGGGAGAGTGGAACGGCGAGGGTCCACAGATGCATGACGGTGTGGTTGTGCAAGCCGGTTGCAAATAGTCACGCAAGGTCCTATGGCCTGCTGGTCTATTCACAATGTCATTTTAATCCTAAAAAAGAGGATTTTTCCTATCATTCAAATTGGTTGGATTTGGAATTGGATTTTCAATTGGATTATTCTCTCGATTTTCACCATCCGCCATGTTGTCTAAAATATTTTGTGTTCCTCTTCTAGATGAATATGAAAGGCCTGTGACTAGTCCACCTGAAGTTGTAGGTCGATTTTGTTGGTCCCGAGTCCAATGGGACATAAACTAGCCACACTACTCAATCATTAAGATTAAACTAGTACACATTGTTCAAGTATGCCCAATTCAACTCAATATGAAAAATATCCAAAAACTACACTAATAAATCAATTTACACCACAATACTTGAGCCAATTTTTTTTTCTAGGATGAAGGACAACCGTACCACTTAGATGCACCAAGCAGGGCAACCTTATGTCATGATCTTCTGGGGTGTTTCAAAGATTGAAAAAGAAATAATAATAATAATAATAATAACAATAATAAACTAAATAATCAAACCAAAATTATAAGGCAAAGGCGGCTCAGCCTACCATTTAATGTCCACAACCAAATAATACCAAAAATAAAAGAAATACTCTACTGTAATCATTCTCAACCACTTAAGGGAAACTGGATCTCAACCATGGAGAAATCTCTTGAATCACTTAATTGGAAGAGAAAATAATAAAGAAATGAAATAAAATGAATATATAGAAGAGTTGAGGAAGAAAATTATCCGATTAGCTGACTTGTACAAACTTTCAATACCATCCTCGGCAACGGTGCCAAAATTTTGTTTGATTTCCTCCAAGTGCAAAGGTTCAATTGTAATATTTCTGTGAGTACAGGGTCGATCCCATGAAGACAGTCTACTGAGAAAGTTCTTACAGATCAAATAAACAGGTAATGAAAATAGATATCAAAGGATCTATCCCACATAGATTAAGGATTTGGATTGATATGGAAAAAACAAACCAAAGCATCGAAGTTCCACACACGAATTTAACAAACCATCTATCATGACTGATAATGAAAACTCAACTAAATCAGAGCACTATGGTCTGTCTAGTCGGAATGTTTAACAATTAAAGAATATAAAAAGGAGTAGAAAACTGTCAAAGATTAGAAATCTCAAGTTCTACATCACTAAAACATAGTTATGAGCTCCAAGGATTGTAAGGATTTGAGATCCATAAGATCACAAATCAAACAATATGGAAGGTCAAAAGCCTCTCCTATCTAAGAAATCTGTATTAGCTAGATCTAAGCATCCACCATACGGTCCTCACATGATGGATCAAAGATTTTCCTAATATATGATAACATGTATCAATCTTAAGATCCCATCATGAAATCATTAAGGAATCATCATGATGGATAATCTATTGAATTCATGTGCTTCCCTGTTAGCTCTGGATAGAAGAGAATTAGAAGCACATGTTTAAAAATGAAAAGGGATAAGAAAAGAATAAATAAAAGAGGAGAATAATTGCAATAATAAAAAATAACTTAATGAACACCTTAATGAACTTGCATGAATAAAGAATCAAGTAAAATCTCTCTCTCTCTCTCTCTCTCTCTCTCTCTCTTTGGAAACTCCTAGGAAAGAAATCTAAAAGAAAAGGAAAAAATGGGAATACAATTTGTGGAATTCGGTTCCCCTTTCATAGACTTGCACCGTCTCGAAATTCACAATTTAACAGCGCGGGGCATAGCGCGCCCAATAAATCATGTAAATTCACTAGGTTCAGAAAATTGAGGCGCGCAACCTCTAGCGCGTCGATAAATTGGGTTTTTACCAGACACGCGAGTGCGCGTTGGTCTCCGCATGTCTTATAATCCACTCGAACATTTTCCAAGTCCAATGCGAGTACGCGCTGACCCAGAGCGTTCAACAAATTGCCAAAGTTTGAAATAGAGTGCGCGTTGGCTCTAGCATGTCTAACAAATAGGCGAATTTTCCAAAGTCTAATTCAAGGATGCGTTGAGGGTAGCGCGTTGGAAAAAAAATCACCAACCTTGATTTGTTGGACGCGCGCGACAATTAAAAGATGCGCTGGCGATAATATTTGGATGCGCTGATGGGAGATATCGAGCGTAGAAAGAGAAGTGAAATGACGCAAATGACCCAAACTCTTCTGTTTATAGTGGGACCCGAAAAATTTGATGTGAAGCAATGAACGGCCATGTCCATCCCAACGCATCGGAGGGGCATCTGTTGGGGTCCCAAAAAGTCAGGATCTTTAAAACAAGGATTATAAGTGCGAGATCCATCACATTACTAGATTTAGGGCCAGTGCATCAGGAGTCTTGACAGAAATCGCAATACATGTCATTATTAGCTAAAAATAAAAAGTTGACCCAAGGGTGGGCCCCACCATCCCTCAGGATCAAAACCCTCTAAATTTGGGTAGATAGTACAATCATGAATAATTGTGGCCATTGCATCAACATTCATCACAAAGAGGGCCCCACAAACCATTATTTTATAAAAATATTCAAAAATAAACCGAAATGGAAGTCCGTCATCGCATCACTAAATTCATATCCAATGCGTCATGAAATTCAGACATTTTCGAGAATGAATTTCAGGACGCACTGACCCTCAACGCATTGGTAAACTCAGCCAGTGCATCGAGAAATTAAGACAGTTTCCAGAAATGAATTTCAGGACACACTGACCATCAGAGCATCCAATAATTCAGGCATTTTCAGTGAATCCAAAAAATCAGCATTTGAACCAAGGCATTTTAGGATGCGCCGACCGATTTTCTCGACGCGCTATACGTGGCAACCTCCTATTGGCCAAATTTCGGTATTTTTTTTTATATAAATACCCCTCTTTCATTGTTCATTAGGTCGGATCCAGAGAGAGAGCTTTGTCCGTTGGGTATTTGAGAGACCGCCGGAATGCCTTGTCGGAATACCTTTTTCGATGTTCGCTTGCCTCAAGTTTAAGACTGCGATGTAGTAATAATTCTCGGTAAGAGCGAGGTCGATCCACAGGGAAAGAGGTAAACAATTCCAACTACTCTAATAACTAGAATCTAAGAAGTTTAAGAAAATGGTTTTTCACATAAAATAGAAAAATATGAAAATAAGAAGAACTAAAGCATCAAGGATCCACTTGTAGTAGTTCAATACCAATCCATTCATCCAAGCAAAACACAATTAATATCAAAGTCCTATCTTTCATCTAATTAGATGATAAAACATTCAAGTATAAACAGTCCCACTTAAATCTGGAAATCAGATTTCTAGTTCTAATGAAGCACATAGAACTTGAACTTGTAGCCTTCGGAGTAACAGCCATGCCAAGAGACTATGACATGCTCAAGGGTTACTACAATTCGAATTCAAACAACCCAATCATGGTAATCTCAGGGAATTGCAAGGAACTCATGTCCGGAGTACACAAACTCTCACAAAACTTCTAAAAATCCAACCTTTATTCAAATTAGAATTTGAAAATCCATAAATAAGTAAAGGGGACTTGAAGAAATGAATTAAAGTATTGAAACAAACTAGAAGGCTCAACACATGTATTAGATTAATCTTTAAACATGAAAACCATGCATATAATGTGATGTAATGGGTCGGCAAATGTATAAATTGGAGGCTCAACACATCCCCAACCAGCATTTTGCTAGTCATGAGCAAAACATGCGTGAAATAAGTTCAATTCTCCAAGATCCAACTCCCCTTAAAAAACTTTGCTTCTATCGATTCTAAGACATACAAGTACAAAAATCAGAGAAACTGGGTGATACAAGCTGAAACCTTAAACTTCTCGAAACATAATAAGTGTTCATATAGAATTCCCACTAATCGATTGATAAATATAAGAACTTGAACAAATTCAACTTAGTGTGCATAATGAATGTTCATCTCATGAGTTTTTGGGATTATCTTCTCCATAGATCAACTAAACTATGGGTCTAAAAGTGTATAGATCAACAACAAGCCTATAACAGAAATTTGCCTTACCATCCTTCCGACGACTTTCACATTACGTCCCATTTCCGGCTTTGGTTACGGGTAGACCATCCCCCGATTGGTAATAGATAACCCTTTTTGAAATTTTCCACCATATTCTCAATCATACCCATTTTTTCTTTCCTTCTTTCCTTTTCATACAGATTAGATAGGATTTTTAGAAATCCATATCTTTCGTTATTTTTCCATGGACAAGGATGGACAAAGTACCCCGGCTTGGTTTCTCAACACCTCAAATTTAAGTCTATCCAATCCACAAATCTACATAATCCTTTCAAACCATGAAAATCGTGTAATGCGAACTAGGTGTAAAAGTGTTCAAATTTTCTATCAATCATATAAATAGGGTGCAACAACCTGAAGATTGCACACCCAAGTGCAGGTAGCGAAGTAGTAAAATACTCGGTAAGACCGAGGTCAATCCACAGGGATTGGGGTTAAGAACACTTAGAGGAATTAGTTTAGGTGAATGAGATGAAATCTGGTTTATCCACGAGAGTGGAGCAAGTTGTGTGTGGTGAAAGACAAAAATAGAAAAGGGGCTAAGGCATCAGGGATCCACCTTTGATTCATTCACAAGATTTGATTCATTGGTCCAACTATAACTCGAATGGAATCAAATAAAGATTCATTCCAATCGGAAGATGAAACAGTTAAACCATTGCATATTTCATAAAAGATGGTGATCTGAACCGATTGACCATGAAGCACTCGTTAGTTGATCGCAGGGAATTCCAAGCATCCACTGTGCCCGGAGTCGACAATGGATCAAAGAATTGTACAGATCAACAACTTTGCCAACAAGTCAACCGATAAGATCACAATTCATACAATCAAATGCATACTTACAAGATAGGAGGCTTTGATTGATCGATCCAACCGTTAAGATCTCGTCTATCGATGGCAAGGAATCCAAAGCATCCAATGTGCCCGGAGTCTACAATGGATCAAGGGATTTTACAGATCGATGACTTTACCTGCACTAGCTCGATGACCGTAGGGAATCCAAAGCATCCAATGTGCCCGGAGTCGACGATGGATCAAGGGACTTTATCGATCATGAACTAGCTAATTCGTGTGCAAGAGATCCCAAGCATCCAACGTGCCCGGAGTCGACGATGGATCAAGGGGCTTGCACAATAATAGCGTCTGCCGAGGTGGATAACCGAACCAATCAACTAAAGAGAACTCCAACATTTACACCACACAATGTTGAACCAAAAGAACCATAGCTTGCAAATTTCTTCAAAGGCTTCACCCCTAGCCTTAGCTAGAGGTTTAGCCAACCATGCTACAATGGAAGACTAAATTCTCTACAAAAGAGAAAACTACTCTACACTACAAAAGAAAGAAAGAAAACTAAAGAAGAGAAGATTTGCGGGATGATGGGATGAGATGATTGAAATGAGGAAGAGAGGCCTCCTTTTATAGACTTTTGAGAGGCTCCCAAGCCTCCTCCCAATCCTAGGTGGCACTCCAAACCCAAAGCAGATTTTTATTTAGGTTCGGGAATGGAGTTAGGCTTGGAGTGTCCAAAGCAAACTTTTCTTTTAGGTTTGGGCTTGGAGTTAGGCTTGGATGGACATGTGGCAAGAAAAGTACTCCAAGCCTAGGTGGCACTCCAAACCCAAAGCAGATTTCTAGTTAGGTTTGGGAATGGAGTGAGGCTTAGATGATGAGGTGGCATTCCAAGCCTTACACATGTGTGGGGAAAGGGGAGAGAGAGAGAGAGAGAGAGAGAGAGAGAGAGAGAGAGAGAGAGAGATTCTCTCTTGCTTCATGTGATGGAGCTTCTCCAGTTGCTTGACGTTGGAGCTTTGATGGACGGCTGGTATGAAGATGCTGAGGAGAGTTGCTGATGCTGGTGTGAGGTGGGGTCCACTGATTGAAGGGACAGTTGGACGGTGGCTGATGATGATGCAGACGGTGATTGCTGGCCACTGATGCTTGGCTGAATGGAGGGACGGCTGATGGCTTGTGAAGATGAAGATATTGGTGATGTCGAAAATTGTTGGACGGTGATTGGAGTTGGGTTTCTGAATGCTGATCACACGTGTTAGGTGGCTCCACTTGATGAACGGCTGGATTGAAAGGGCAGCTATTGCTGAAGCTTGGATGTCCAACCCTGGTGGACGGTTGCAAATGGATAGTGATTGAGGTGGGTCTGCCCTCAATGGACGGCCAGATTTTTGGGTTGCTGTGTGGCTCACCTTGTTGATCTGGCACGTGTAAGGCTTGGACGTCCATCAGCTGGCCATGGTGATGCACGTGTGATGAGGAAGGATGCCTAGGTCTTGGTGATGCACACGTGTGGAGCTGAAGAACCATTGGATGGCTAGATGGTTTGGTCTGGTCAGTAGCTAATATGGATGGATGATGTGTTGCAGCTTCCTTGGACGGCTGAGATGAAATGGACGTCCATGTGATGGCTGGATGGACGGTTGGGATTGTTGATCACGCATGATGGATGGTGGAGACGTCCTTCACTTGTCGATTAATGCACGGTTGATCCACATGTGGCCATTTAATCTTGATCATTTAAACTTGCGTGCTTGCCTAATCACCAGAACCTAGATTTCCAAATGAGCAGATGTGGTGCGGTCCATTGTAGCATGTGATTCATCATTTGACCTTTTTGGTTTAGTTTCCTTCAAGACTATCGCACACTTGATCTTGATCACTTTTACGTCCGAAAATGCCTTAATTGGCTTGGATCTTGTCCAACCTCTCTTGAACACCAGAAGACAGAAAATTAACCTAATGAGGGATAATTAACCAGAAAAAAAATGATATTGCTCTTAACAGCCAGGGTTAATTATACAATATTAGGTACTTATCATAGGGGAATTTACATATAAAACCACTATATTAAAAGTAGTTCAAGACTTGCAACATCACTCACTTCGTATCTCCTTTTCTTATACTCGTATCATCCCGAATGCATAGAAACAAATTTTTCCAAAAGAGTTTTGAATTTTGGAAAAATCAAATTTTTTTTATATAATTGCTCGAAATGTCACAAAAGCTAGTAGATTCATCTAAGGAATCTCACCCCCAACCAAAATCCTACATTGTCCTCAATGTCAAAAGATATGCAGTATGCAAGACATGAGAGTAATGAAATAAAACAAAGGAGAGCGAGAGCGAGAGTACCTGAGGTAGCAAGTTGATCAATTCTAGCATCTTCCATTGTCTCGATGAGACTTATTCAATCTTAATTACAGAAAAATAAATCCTAACCTACATACCTACCTTTGATTAGTCCAATCAACTGCATGATCAAATTTGAGCAGGATCTTCTTGAATTTCAATAGGTTTCTCATGAGGACCATCCAAAGTCCTGCTTGACAGTAAACATGGGTGCTTTTCTTCATTGAAGTCCAATATTTATGTGCACCACATGCATGATAAGAGGAGATAAGAGCAGAAAAAAGATATCTCCTCAAATTTTGAATTGGGTTGTGGTTGCCATTCAGAATTCTCAATGGGCTGAAGAACCCATGATGGTGGAGAGACATTCATCGTGTATTCCTCAGTTAAAGTTGTCTCCTCCACAATTTCAGAATTATACGGTGCTTCCATAAACAATGGTAAAGAGTGTAAATCAATGGAATGGTGTTCTTTAGGTACCGACACCATGTCTAGCAAAATGTCCAACTCTTTAATCATCTCATCATCAAGATCATAAGAGTGGGCCAAGCATTCCTCTAGAAAATTGAGATAGTCGGATGAAGGGTCCTCATCCTCCCTTAATGATTGAAGAAATTATGTTTCAATGGTAAGGAATTCCTCCTCTATAAAGAGGAGGTCTTCAAAGAAATTTTTTTCAGATTTAGTGGTAAGCACATCATCTAACATTGGTTGATTTTTTAAAATTTCAGATTGTGCCACCTCATCATCCAAAGGAAAAGAATTTTCAATCAAAGGGAGGTCTACCACAATAGAATTTGGCATGTGTTATTAGTGGAAGGACTCAAAAAGATCGACTTTGGCCATCTCTTTAGCATGCATATTCTCCAGAGACTCATAATCATTATACTCTTGGGAAAAAGAAACCATAAGTTCATAAGCATCCACCAAACCCTTATTGTAAGTAACCCCACTATCGCTTTCAAATTTTATGGATTCCTCGAGTTTGTCAACCGTCATTGAAATCACTTCATCGTTAAGTTCAAAGAATCCAAAAGAGATAGTGGACTCAACATAATTGATGATGACATTGGGATCATGGAGATCAATCTCCTCTAAAAGTCTATTCATTAAATCCGAAGAAGGTGGAACTTGGATAGCCACATCCTCCTCATTAGAGGGGATTGATTCGATGCCCCTAATTTCAAGCTCAACGTCTTCACAAGATGGCGAGTAGGCTTGATTTGATTGTTATCTACATACTCTTTCCATATTTTCTCAAGTATTTGTGTATACATGTCATCACAAGAGGAAGACATTTTAGGGTGATTGTTAATAACCACAGTTGGTTCTTCCCTTGAACAAGGAGAATGGAGGTTTCACAGATTAAGACCGTACGCATTGCAGGATGAAAAGTTATTTGATGGTTGATAGGCATATCCATACAAGTGATCCCGCATTGTCTTAATCGGTTGGCCACTATTCACCCGTTCCTTTTGTTGTTGCACACCTCCTACCATAACCGGTGGAACACTCATGTTATTTTTAATCCGGTAATCATGTAATGTTTTCCCCGGATGATCATTATTCAATTTTGCTTCGTTCCGGTATTCCCCCATCATCTTACATCGTGTCTCAACATGTGTATTGTTTTCATTAATGTACTCACGCATTGTCTTACGTGGGGGGGTAGTAGTGGTTGTTTGAATCTCAGAAAAACACTCATGCTTGGAGGGATCTCGATCACATTGAGTTCGAGTCCCCCAATCCGACGTCTCATCCTCCAAAAGGTACTTATATGCACCATTCGTCCAACCATACATGATGAAATTTTAAGGAATTGGAAACTACCTTAATCTAGGAAAAATAAAAATAAAAAGGGAGATGGGGAGATGTTACCCATGAAGGTGAGAACTATGTCAGCAGCAATGTCCTATAAAAATAAAAAGAAATTATTAGTAATCTAGAAAAAATCAGAAAATCTACTTCTATAAAACTGAAAATCCTACCTAAGTAAAACTACCCTATCGCTACTACAAAAATTAGAACCGTTTAACCTTTTTCCCCTTCAACGACGTCAAAAACTTGTTCGCTCGCCTCAAGTGTAAGGCTGCAATGTTGTAATAATTCTCGGTAAGACCAAGGTCGGTCCACAGGGAAAGAGGTAAACAATTCCAACTACTTTAATAACTAGAATCTAAGAAGTTTAAGAAAATACTTTTTCACATAAAATAGGAAAATCTGAAAATAAGAAGAACTAGAGCATCAAGGATCCACTTGTAGTAGTTCAATACCAATCCATTCATCCAAGCACAACACAATTAGAATCAAAGTCCTATCTCTCATCTAATTGGATGATATAACATTCAAGTATAAACAGTCCCACTTTATTCTGAAAATCAGATTTCTAGTTCTAATGAAGCACATATAACTTGAACTTGTAGCCTTCGGAGTAACAGCCATGCCAAGAGACTATGGCATGCTCAAGGGTTACTACAATTCGAATTCAAACAACCCAATCATGGTAATCTCAAGGAATTGCAAGGAACTCATGTCCAGAGTACACAAACTCTCACAAAACTTCTAAAAATCCAACCTTTATTCAAATTAGAACTTGAAAATCCATAAAGAAGTAAAGGGTACTTGAAGAAACGAATTAAAGCATTGAAACAAACTACAAACTTCACCTCGTAGCTCAAACTAAGAGGTTAGCTAAAAGAAAGCATTAAAAACTAGAAACTAGAACTGGAAGAAGAAGAAAACTAAGTGTAGGAGGCTAGGAAGCCTCCTAGGTCTTGATCTCTTTGCTCCCCACGTTGCTAGATGCCTTAAGAGGAGAGTGGAGGTGGCCTTTTATAAGAGAAATCCCGTACCAACTTAGAAACTTCAAGAATCCGCGGAGTCCTTTCGCAATTTGAAAACTTGGCCTTGAAAATCGGAGTTTTTGGATCACCTTAGACCGGTCTAAGAAACCAAAAGACAGTCCTGCAAGCTATGTTTTTCTAGACTCCTGATGACCTGTCCGGCGACCAGTCGGGCGACTGGTTTGGCGACCGATCTTGGGACAGGTCTTGGGACAATGTTTCCACATTTTCTTCGCTTTCTTTCTTCTTCTTTCCTCCACCTTTTAACACTTGTTATATTGATCTTCAATGCATACAAACTGAATCTTTTAACCATGAATTGGTGAAATCTCTCTCTCATTCCTACAATCACAAAAACATGTATTCGATTAGTCTTTAAACATGAAACCATGCATATAATGTGATATAATGGGTCGGCAAATGTATAAATTGGAGGCTCAACATCCGACCATCGAAAACCTTTTTCGATCACCGGAATTTCTTTCCAAAAAATGGAACCCTTCACTGAAAATCCCAATTTCGACCACAGCATGTCCAGCGAAGAAATAATCTAAAATGCACAAGTATACTAGTGCATCACAAAAATACCTTGAATCAAATTTGACTTATTTTATGGACGCACTGACCCTCAACGCATCATAAAAATACCCCAGTGCATTAGGAAAATCAGTTGTTTATGAAACAAGTCATTTTCTTCGACGCACTGACCCCAACGTATAAAAAATAGGCTAGCGCATCATAAAAATCAACCATTTTCGAAACAAGTCATTTTTCAACACACTGCCCTAGCGTATCCGAAAAATGAGGCCAGCGAATCACAAAAGTACACATCTTAACACAGTCATTTTTCGACACGCTGGCCCTAGCACATCAGTAAAATCAGGCTAGTGGATCAGAAAAATCAACACTTTGAATGTCAATTTCAGCACTCTTAAAACTCCATTTTGTGATATTTTTAGCCCCATTTGTGCCTATTTTAAGTATTTCGAGCATTTCGGATGCAATGGAGTAGTCAAATAACTCATCTGAGACACCTAATGAGAAGAATGCAAGCCTTCGTAGTCCGATCTAATCCAATACGATGAACGAAATAACTTCTTGGAAAGAGGCCGCCAGAGCCCAGAATCGTATTAATGTATTATCGTTACATGTATTATCATAATATGACCCGGATTCAAGTCTGAACTAACCAAACGGGACTATGGTTAACACAATAAACTATATCAAGAGAGTTCTAAACTATTACACGAAATTTGTTAAAGATTGATACTTCAAGAACAGTCGATGCCCTACCCATTCAAACGGCATCCGCCGGTTGAGTTGCTCAGGTACATACAACTGCAGATCGGTCTTTTCACTTTCACCTATAAAAAATGACAGACGCTGGCCCAGAGTCGCACCCCTCTGTTAAAAACCTTGATAGTCTCAGCCTGGATCTCTGGTCAAATATGGGACATAGACATCTGACTCGTACAAAGATAGATCAGTCTATAACAAAATACAGGTCTTTTCGACCACAAAATACAAGTCTCTACAACCATAAACTCTAAGACCATAGTCCCCGCTTACTTAGTCTTCTACGTTTTAATCAAGGGTCATCGATCATTCGATGTAATTAAGGGCTCGTACCAAACCACGGCCTGGAATGTACAAGATCTCAGAATCTTTGGAATAAAATTCGCTTTGCAATATCTCTTTTCTTGTGTACTTTTGTGAATGCTTGTGATTGTCTATGAATGCTTCTATTATTCAGAACCCGAAAACAACATTACACAAGAAAACTGCATTAAGTATTTTTCTAGTTCTAACAACAAGTCACCAATTTCTGATTTACACAAATTTATTATGCAGGAATTGAAAGAATTTGTGCTTTATTTGACTATGGAGAGGCTAAAATCTGAAAGTGTAGAGGTTGAGGACCCACTCCAACCTACACAAAAGTTTTAAAAGGAGGAAGATGTAAAAAGTCTAAATAAAAACTTCCTCCCTTGAGGTCTCCTACACTCTAGAGGAGTGTTTGGCTTATTTTGAAGATTGAGATGATCCCATGATTCAGGACATAGTGCACGCATTAAGAGAGACTCCTCTGGTGCATAAAAAGCTTCCTTCTAAAGAGTGCTAAACTGAAATATCAATTGTGGAAGCACTGGTGAAATTGGATTATGTGGAGACCATCCCAATCTGTGAGGACGAAGTGATTGAAGTCTCCACATCTCTTTGGTTTGTTCAAACCAAAGAACACCGCTTTTGGGATGATCCATACTTAACAAATTTTTTCCCAAACAATATGGAAAGGAGATCCATATTCACTGATTTTCTACCAATGCAATTCTCCTTTCCTAGTACATGTGACAACGTTATTGAGAATGAAAGTACGTCGGTAGTCTAACACGACACCTTCGTATATGCGGAAGCTTAAAGAGTAATTAAAATTGTGGTTAAGTCCTATTAGGGGGGGTGATTATGACCTTTTGAAATTCTTTTCGCCTACTTACACAATTTAACAAATTAAACTAAGTAAGCAAGAACACTTCGGCTTCCAAGCCTAACTGGGTCCAATCACAAGACTAGCAAATGGTATAAGTAATAAACAACCTAGTCTAAGAATGCATAGATAATTAAATGATATAACTAATCAAGCTCCTAATCTATGCAACCTATTTAGACTTATGAGAATGGACTAATGAGCTCAAGTCTACACTACTAGTGAAAGTACATCTTATGTGTGGATGTGCCTATCTAGTGCCTAGCATACATTCCTATCAAGCATTCGTAATTAAACAATTAAACATACAATGCTAAGATATCAATGTGCTCAATTCAATCACAAACATAAACATGTATAGTGGTTTGACTTTGGGTATACTCCACTCCCGGTTCAAGTACTCAACTCCTTTGAGCACACCGGCATTCATTATCAAAGGTTTTAAATGAGGTTCACCTCTCAACCTTTACACGGAGGTCTTACCAGTTCACCTCTCAACTATAACCGGAGTTTTGGACAAATGGCTAACTCTCACCCCGAATGGAGTTTTGGACATAGGCTAACTCTCAACCCGATGCACGTTCACTCTCGTGTTGGAAGATCACCCTTGGAGACTTTGTTTAGGCCCGGCTAACGGGCCAAGGAGTACCAAACAACCCTTAGTCTTTAGGCCGACAAACAGGCCAAGGAACGGCCAAAGTCCCTAGTTCGAGTTTGACAAACAAACTCTACACTCAACTCCCAAAGGGAATTGAGTGGATGGACTCTCAATAAAGACAACCTTACTTGTCGGATGAGCCCCTTGTTCAGCGTCGGTTCGGGTTACTTGATCTCCGCTCTCCCGTGCTTCAATCAGCTTCCCTTGCTCCCACGATCGTGTTGCCGTTGTGTCGCCAATGCCTCAGGTACACTTGATTAATCACCTTGCTTGTGATGCCTTTGAGATGCCCAAGGTGATAGGAGGGTAGGTTTGAGAACTCTATAACTAATGGGAATGGGTTGCCTAGAGTTTCTCTCCTACAACAATCACATCTTAGAGTTTTGGACAAGGATATGCCTATCAAGGAAGGTCCAAACTCTAGAGATCAAGAGGGGATGGAGGTCATCTTCTTCATGAGCTTGATCCAATCTTGTGTTAAAGCACAAGGAAGATGCTTTGCATAGGTTGGGAATGAGCCTCAAATAGTCTCCAACAATGGTGGCTTCACTCCTCTCGAAATTCCTCTCCTTACCCCTCAATTTGAGCAAGCCCTTTTATAGAAAAATGTGCAACGGATTTAAAACGGGCAAAAAATGGCTAGTGCCGACCGATCGTGACCGGTCGGCCAAGGGTCCCCGACCGATCTTGACCGGTCGGTCACAGGCCAAAATAGGACAGAGAGTACACTGTCTTAGAGGGGGGGTCTGTCCGATCGGTCTTAACAAGTTGGACCAGCCTTGCCGACCGGTCAAGACTGGTCGGCCCTATGGCCTGTTGACACAGCAGGTTTGCTATTCAAAGCTGGACCTAGTCCGACTAGTCTTGACCGGTCGGTCCAGTCCATCCGACCGGCCGTGACCGATCAGACAGGCCTAAGTTCAGCCTGATGTCTTGCTGACCCATCTCTTTCATAACCCACTTTCTATGGCCAAGGTATGGGTGATCTTTTGGGACACCAAAGGCCAATCTATGATGACTAAAGGTTTCCCAATGTGGTCAAGGTCATCAAAGAAGTTAAAGGGTTGGGTTTTGGTCAACGTTAAGGCACACCAAGGCATCACTTTTAGCTGTTTCTTCTTCCTTGATGTAGCAGGGCTACTTGAGTCTTCAGTCTTCGTCTTCATTAAGCTCAACCGACACTAGACTCATAGACCTAAGTGATTGACAAACAAGGTGCACTAGTATGCCATGAAAAAGTGCACTAACAAAGAAACCCACTAAAAATTTTCAACAGAATTTTCATTGGGTTAGAATGATTGAAGTCACTAATGTATTTTCAAAGCAGGATGGTGGATAGTTTTACTAAAAAAAATCTGTTACAGGACTTAACGATCCTGCTTATCTTTGTTCTTTTGGATGTTATAATAATGATTGATCTCCCAGTCTAATGAAGATTCTCTTTCTAAAAGGATAACTTATGTTTTGTTTATTGTTTTATGTAAGATTAGGTCTAGTTTGTTTTCTGTTTTAGTTTATTGTTTTAGTAGAATTAGTTGTCGGAGTTACATTATCATGATTGACTCTCTCAAGTACTTTCGTTCTCACCCTCTTTTATTTTTATCATTGCTCTCATGTTATTGCTCATTACATATCTTTTTACATTGAGGACAATGCAAGGTTTGGTTGGGGGTGAGATTCCTAGATGAATCTTTATAACATTTTGAGCAATGTTTTTATAAAAAAAATTTCAATTTTTCTAAAAATTCAAAACTCTTTTGGAAAACTTTGTTTTCATGCACTTGAGATGTTATAAGTATGAAAGGATGAGAGATGATTTGATATGATTTTGAGACCTCTAAATTAGCTTAAATATAATAGTTTTCTATATGACGTCCTCTATTTATATGATTGATAGAAAACTTGAACACTTTTGAGTCTAGTTCACATTACACGATTCTCATGGTTTGAAGGGATTACGTAGATTTGTAGATTGGTTAGATTGAAGATTTGAGGTGTTAAGGAACCAAGCCGGGGAACTTTGTCCATCCTTGTTCATGTGGAAATAAGAAAAAAGAATGAAAGATATGGATTTCTAAAAATCCTATCTAATGTATATATATAAAAATAAGTATGGTTTTCATTGAATATATGTTAAAAAATTCCCAAAAAGGCTACCTATTACCAACCAGGGGATGGTCTACCCGTAACCAAAGCTGGAAATAGGAACTAATGTGAAAGTCGTCGAAGGAATAGTAAGGGAAATTCTTCTTATAGGCATTTGATTGAGCTGTACACTTTTAGATCTTTAGTTTGACTTATCTATGAAGAAGGTAATCTTGGAAACTCATAAGATGAACATTCATTATAAACACTAGATTGAACTTGTTCGGATTTTTCTATTTATCAATTAATTAGTGGGGATTCTATGTGAACAGTTGTTATGTTTAGAGAGTTTAAGATTTCAACTTCTATCACCCAGTTTTCTGAATTTTGCACTTGCATGTCTTGAAGTTTATAGAGGCATAATTTTCAAAAGAGAGTTGGGTTTTGAAAAATAAATTTGTTTCACGCATGTTTTGCTTGAGACTAGCAAAATGCTAGTTGGGGTGTGTTGGGCTCTAAATTGTGCATATTCTAACCCCAATTCATCACATATTATACATAATTTACAAGTTTAAAGACTAATCTAATCATGTTCTTGTGTTTGTAGGAATGCGAGAGAGATTTCACTTATATGATGTTAAAGGACTCACTTTACAGCCTTAAAGATCAATGGAAGAAAGGACAAGAGGTGGAAGTGAATTGCAATGAAGATGGAGGAGAAGAATCATGAAAAATCACATTTTATAGACTGTCCAACCAGACAGCCACTACCGTCGGCGGCAAGCCCTCCAGAATCGCATTTTCTCTTAACACTTTTTTACACAAGCCGACCTCTTATCCGTCCGGCCGGATGGACGGACCGGCTAGCAGGTAGGTCGGCCTATGTATGAAAAGCTCCAAAATTTTGTGTAGTTGCTGTGCAACCTCTGACCGGTCGACCAGCGTCCCGACTGCATAAGGACTCTCCATCATCTCGAAGATTCTAGGTTGGTGACAGATTTTTGCTATAAAAGGACACCTCTACATTGTTCCTAAGGTATCGTAGAAGGCTTGTGAAGTCTAGGAAGTGGAGAGGAGCATCATGGAGCATTCGCAACTCTTCAAACTAAGGTTTTTATAGTTTTCTTATGCTTTCAAGAAGTTTTTCTTATGATTTTAGTTGTAGCATGATGATGCTCGGCTAAAACATCTTAGCTAAGACTAAGAGGTGAAGCTTGTAGCTAGTTATCATTTAGAATTTGTTTAATTCAAGTACCTTTACTTAAAGTTAGGATTTTTAAGTTCTAGTTTTAATAAAGTTGGTATTTTTAGATGTTTTATAAGAGTTCATGTGCTTCGGATGTGGGTTCCTTGCAATTCTCTGAGATTATCATGTTTGGATAGATTAGATTCGAATTGTAATAACCCTAGAGTATGTCATAATCTCTTAGCATGGCTATTACTTCGAATACATGTTTTGAATTCTATGTGCTTCATTAGAACTAGAATCCTATTTTCTGACTTAAGTGAAATTGTTTGTATTCCAATACTTAATCTTCCACTAGATGAGAGATAGAACTTTGAATCTAGTTGTGTTTATGCTTGGATGAATGAATTCACATGGAACTACTACAAGTGGATCCTTGAAGCCTTAGTTCCATTAATTATCAGACTTCTATAAAAGTTAATGTTTTTACTTAGTTTTTAAAATCAAACTTCGAAATTTCTGAATTTGAAGTTTCTAGAATGGTTTGAATTTGTTTACCCTAATTCTTTGTGGATCGACCTCGGTCTTACCGAGTTATTACTACATCGCAAGCCTTGCACTTGAGGCGAGCGAACAAGTTTTTGGCGCCGCTGCCGGGGAATCAAGGATAAACGGTTTTAAATTGTTTTAGTAACTATAGAATTAGAAGTAGTTAGGTTTTACTGTTTTCCTAGGGCTAGTTTTTTAAATCGATATATTTAAGACTTAATTATCAAGGACATGTTAATGCAAAGATTTTTCAATTACCATGGTTAGTGTGTCGTCAAGTCTGCTTGCGGCTGAAGATTGAAGCCCTTGGACAACTCCGACAGAAGCTTTTCAAGAAGATCGCTCATCAAGTCAGCTTCAAGCCTTTTCATCCAAACCTTTGATCCCAAAACCCTTCTATAGATGGGCTAATCCTTCTTGGTTGCATCCTTAGCCCTTTCTATAGCCCATATTCCATAAAGATCAGCTATGGAATAGGGTATCATGGCAGTTGTTGCTTAATCAAGAAAAATCTTATAACTGCAGTCTACGATAGGTGTCCGATCCATTGGAATTATGTCTGATAGGTGTCCGATCAATCGAAGGTCATGC
Source organism: Liriodendron chinense (assembly GCA_003013855.2). Lineage (NCBI taxonomy): Eukaryota > Viridiplantae > Streptophyta > Magnoliopsida > Magnoliales > Magnoliaceae > Liriodendron > Liriodendron chinense. Next base: position 2,374,732 of record PVNU02000491.1, on the reverse strand, counting down.
CCGATCAATCAGAGTATAGTCCAGCAACTTCAAAAATCTCTCTGGATAAAATTCCAATCCATTGGACCATATGTCCGATCAATCGGACAAGGCTCTCCGATCAATCAGAGAATGATCCGATTCATCGGACAAAAAGTCCAGAATATCACAAAACTCTCTGGACGAAATTACGATCAATCGGACCATCTGTCCGATCAATCGGACAAGGCCCTTCGATCAATCGAAAGGACATCAGATCCATCGGAGAAGTGTCCAGCAACATTTCAAATTTTCTCTGGACATTCTTACGATCAATCATGAACTCTCTCTGATCCATCTGAGATGGAGTTCCAATCAATCGGAACTAAGTCCGATCAATCGGAGAATCTATTTTCAGTAAAAATTCAAAATGAGCTGATACTTATGTTCGATTGATCGAATCCTATCGAGGTGACTGTTTTCTAACCGTTGAAACTCATTTCTATATATGGAACTCGGTTGGATCTTGTCTAGTGACCTTAAGCATCATCTAGGGTTTGTTTGTGCTTCCTCCTTGTGATCCCTTTCTCTCATTCCCTTTGATTTGTTGAGTTCATACTTCAATCCATGTTGATTTGACCAACATTGAAGAGCATTCAAAGCTTGGATTGAATCATGAACTCAACCCCTCTTTAATGGCATCTTGACCTACCTCTAAAAGTCATATTCTTGTCATCAATGCCATTGATGGTGGTTTAGGCAGAAGCTACTCCTCACATAAAAGCCATATCCCAATTTAGTTTCAACCAAACCCTAATCCCTCACCTTGGAACCCACAAGAAGACATTCGTAGTAAGGTTGCTAATCGAGGGAGCTAAAGAAAGCATCGTTCGTGTAAGCCGAAGCTTCTTCAACAAAGGCATCATCATGGGGCTCAATCAGCTAAGTATATTTAGTCTTTCGAGTCTAAGAAACCACCTCAAAGTTGAGATTTGGGTTTCAGAGTTTGAAGACCCAAACTCGGTAGAGTCCTTGCGTAGGACAAGTCCTTGAGTAGGACAAGCCCTTGTGTAGGACAAAGAGGTTAATGGATTAGTCTTATGGAAGGATGAATCCATGTGTTGAAGTCTAAGTCCTTTTGTAAGCTGTTAAGGTTTATGGTTAACCTCATTTAAAACCATAGTGATATTGAAATCCGGCCACTCAAGGACTGAGTGGATCAGCTGGGAGTGGAGTAGGTACATAACCGAACCACTATAAAAATCTCTTGTTGTGTGATGAATGTTTGAACTCCTTTACTTCTTACACTTGCTCTCATATTATTGATAGTTTATATTCTGCATATTAAGTGTTTGAAGAAAGTACTCTAAAGTGTTTTGCATGTTTTTAAGAGTGTAATTTGGTGATTTTTAAAAGTGTCCTATTCACCCCCCTTCTAGGACAAAGAAACCAGTTTCTTGCTTCTACAAAAGCGGTAATCAAACTTATACCGCAATTTCAATTGGTATCAGAGAGGGTTCCTCCTGAAAGGCTTAACAGCCCGAAGTGTGATCCGGTTCTAGAAGCTTGAAATCATGTCAAAAGGGGATTTTAGTATGGTTTCCAAACCTCCATATTTTGATGGATCAAACTATGCTTATTGGAAAGCAAAAATGAGAGTCTTCTTGCAATCATTGGATCATGCAACATGGAGGTTTGTGGAAATTAAACATGAAATACCCCTCTTGAGCACTGTCGTAGATGGGGTCACCACCACAACAGTCAAACCTGATGATTTATGGACTGATCTTGAACAACTGAGATACATTAGTAATGCTAAGGCACTCAATGCTATCTTTTGTGCCGTTTCAGCAGATGAGTTCAAAAGAATTTGTAACTGCATAACTGCTAAGGAAGCATGGGACATCTTTGAAACTACTCATGAAGGGACTAGTACAGTCAAGAGGTCAAAACTTCAGCTCTTGACTACTCAATTTGAGAATATGAAAATGGAAGAACATGAGAACTTCATGGACTTTTACACCCGACTGAGTGATGTCACCAATGCTATGTGGGGGTTGGGGGAGAGGATATCAGACTCGCGCAGTTGTAGGAAAATTCTAAGATCCTTACCCGAACGATTCTCCTCCAAGGTCATAACTATTGAGGAATGTAGAGATATTGATACTATGAAAATGGAAGACTTACTAGGATCTCTACAACCCATGAACTTCATTTCAAGAAATCCCCAAAAAGTAAAAACACAGTGCTGAAAACTTCACACACCAAACAAGAATCTGTAGTTGATAGTGATGAAGAAATGGATATGAATGAAATGGCTATTATGGCAAAGAAGTTTAGAAAATTCTTCAAAACAAAGGAAAGAAGGTTGATAAAAATAGCAAATCTTTTGACAAAAAGCTCTATACAGGAAAATCTTACAACAAGCCAAAAGATCCTAAGTGCTACAACTGTGGACGCTATGGTCATATTGCCTCTGACTGCCAAGCTCCTGGCAAAGAAAAATTAAAAAAGAAAGCAATGGCAGCTACATGGGACAACTTCGATAGTTCAGATTCCGATTCAGATGAATATCAAAGTGATGGGAGAGGATCAGTTAAAATTTGGATGGCCTCTATCTCGGAGATTGTCTCAGACATACAGGGCATAAGAGACAAGGATGATCATAAGTCGTCAGAAAATAATGTGACATCCTCCGATGATAACAAGGATGATAATGAAGGATTGCAAGTTGCCTATGATGAGTTATTTCATCAAAGCATCCTTCTTATCAAGAAGTTGAGCCAAGCTAATATTGAAAACAACAAATTGGCTGATGAAATGCAAGAAGTGAAAGGAGAAAACAACATATTTCACTTTCAGATCTGTGACATGGAAAGGAAAAATAAAGCAGCTCAAGACAAAATTAATACTTTAGAAGATGGGCTGAAGAAGGCAAAATCTACAAATCAATGTCTAATCTTGCAACTTAATCAAGAACGTCAACTCAATGAAAGATTTGCCCAGAGTAGAGAAAAACTAGACAATATCCTTAAAATCAGGAAAGCCTTGTAGGAATACAAGATGGCTAGGATATGGTGAGCAAGCTAAGGTTAGTAACCCAGAACCTGAAAAGATTAGGAATGCATCAGGAAGCAATAAGAAGAACTCTCCAATATGCCATGCATATGGTGATGTTGGACATTTGAAGTTTGAATGCTTGATCTTTAAGAATCCGCTTCGGAACTTGAAAGAAAAATTTGTACCTACCGAAAAAATGATGAATCACATGAGGAGTCCTCCAAAACAAGCACCATGCATAAATGGAAACATGAGGAGAAACTATCCCACTCCACCTAAGAAAGACAAAAGAATGGAAGAGCTCCTTGAAATGGTAAAACAGTTAAACAAAAGAACCATGGAGCTGATGCAAGAGAAATCAAGCAAGGGAAAAACCTCAACACCTCATGCTGAAACGATGACATCTCTAGAATCAACCAAGAAGCATGTTTCTCCACAAAGGGTAGTATCTAAGTGGGTAGTAAAGAACAAATGCTTAGTTATCCATACAGCCCTTAGAGCTGGAAGAAACACTAGGTGGTATCTTGATAGTGGATGCTCCCGATACATGACAGGTGACAGGACTCAGTTTTGTGATTATGCTGAGTTTGATGGTGGGTCTGTTACCTTTGGAGACGGGAGCGTGGCTAAAATTGTTAGAAAAGGAACCATCACCGGGCTAGGATTTCCCAAAATTGAGGATGTGCTGTGTGTTGATGGTTTGAAACATAATTTATTAAGCATTTCTGAAATATGTGATGAACAACATTCCATAAAATTCTCCAAACATATGTGCGAAATTATGGACCAAACAGGAAAATTGATTCTAAAGGGACTTTGCACTGGAGATAACTGTTATGTGATTGAAAACAAGGGTGATGAGGGACCATCTACCGTATGCCACATGGCCATTAATGATGAAACTGAGTTATGGCATCAACGGCTTGGTCATGTCCACTATAGGAATCTAGCTAGGTTGAGTAGAAAGAAACTAGTTAGAGGATTACCTAAGATAGGGAAGAAACCAAAAGAAGTATGTGCAGAGTGCTTGAAAGGTAAACAAATTAAAGTTGCACATAAGAAGACATCCACCATTGCTACATCAAAACCCCTTGATCTACTCCACATGGATCTCGTAGGTCCCACAAAAGTGATGAGTCAAGGTGGTAAGAGATACTTCTTTGTTATTGTTGATGACTACTCCCGCTACACTTGGGTCGTATTTTTGAAAGAAAAATCTGATACCTTTGAGGAATTTGAGAAACTCATGAAACGACTCCACAATGAGAAGGAATGTACAGTAAAATGCATTAGGAGTGATCATGGGGGAGAATTCGAGGGTGGGCGATTTGAACAATTCTGCAAAAATTTAGGCATCAAACATGAGTTCTCAGCCCCAAAAACTCCTCAACAGAATGGAGTAGCCGAGAGGAAAAATAGAGTTCTACTTGACATGGCCATAGTTATGATGAACAGTAAAAATATAGCAAAAAATCTGTAGGCCGAAGCAGTGAATACAGCTTGTCACATCATTAATCAAGTTTATTTGAGAGTTGGCCTAAATAAAACCCCATATGAGCTGTGGAATGGAAAAGTTCCAAACAGCAAGTACTTTAGAGTCTTTGGTAGCAAATGCCATATCCTTCGTGATCGAGAAAATCTAGGAAAATTTTATTCTAAGAGCGATAAGGGAATATTTCTAGGATATGCTTCTGATAGTCGTGCCTATAGAGTTTATAACACAAAGACTAAAACAACTCAAGAATCCATAAATGTTATCATTGATGACCAATCAAAAGAAGATACAAGACTTAATGATGAAGAAGTGGGAGAGCCATGCCACATAGGTAAACCTGTTGAAAAATCTCCCATTCCCAATGCCTCAATAGCTCCTGGAAATGTTCCACATGTCAAGGATCATCCCCTCAATCAAATCATTGGAGATCCGGATGTTGGAGTCAAGACTAGGAGACAACTTGAGGCCATCAATAGTCATGTGTGCTTCACCTTAAAAATTGAACCAAAAATATAAATGAGGCTCTCAATGATGAGTTTTGGATACTTTTAATGCAAGAGGAAGTTCAACATTTCACCAGAAATGAAGTTTGGTTTATGGTTGAAAGGCCATATGAGAAGAATGTCATTGGAACTAAATGGATCTTCAAGAACAAAATAGATGAATCTGGCAATGTGATTCGAAACAAAGCTCGTCTAGTAGCTCAAGGGTACTCTCAAATCGAAGGAATTGATTTTGATGAAACTTTTGCCCCGGTTGCTAGACTAGAATCCATCCGAATTCTCATGTCCATAGCATGTGCACTCAAATTCAAATTATTTCAAATGGTCGTGAAGAGTGCCTTTCTAAATGGTATAATCGATGTGGAAGTTTATGTTGAACAACCTAAAGGGTTTGTGGACCCTAGATATCCTCAAAGAGTCTACCGATTGAAAAAGGCTCTCTATGGGTTAAAACAAGCCCCCCGAGCATGGTATGAATGTCTTACTCAATTTCTAATTGATCACAAGTTTGTTAGGGGGAGTGTTGACAAAACCCTATTTGTTAAAAGGACGACTGATTCATTTCTCATTGCTCAGATTTATGTGAATGATATTGTCTTTAGTTCAAATTGTGAAGAATTTTCTGGTTTATTTGTTGAATTAATGAAATCTGAATTTTCTGGTTTATTTGCTGAATTAATGAAATCTGAATTTGAGATGAGCTTAGTAGGAGAGCTGAATTTTTTTCCTAGGATTGCAAGTTAAACAACTGAAAAATGGAATCTTCATCAACCAAACTAAGTATGCTAAAGATTTAGTCAAGAGGTTTGGGCTAGACTCGGGTCGATCACACACCACGCCTATGGCCACAACCATTAAACTCTCCAAAGACTTGTCAAGCAAAAGTGTTAACCAACACTTATATAGAAGTATGATTGGGAATCTTCTCTACCTCACAGCAAGTAGACTCGTATTGCATTTTGCATAGGGGCATGAGCTTGATTTCAAGCCAATCCTAGGGAATCACACCTCATTGCTATAAAAAGAGTGATCCGATATGTGGCCTGCACAACTGAATATGGCTTGTGGTACCCCTTTGACACATCAGCCATCATTGCGAGGTACTCCGATGCCGATTGGGCCGGAAATATGGATGATCGAAAATCCACAAGTGGTGGGTGTTTTTACATTGGAAACTGCTTAGTTGCTTGGCATAGCAAAAAGCAAAATTCTATCTCATTGTCCACTGCTGAAGCTGAATATATTGCTGCCGGTAGTTGCTGTGCTCAACTACTTTGGATGAAGCAAATGTTGAAGGATTATGGTATCCATCAGGAAGAAATGACGCCCTTTTGTGACAACACAAGTGCCATTAATATTTTGAAAAATCCTGTTCAACATTCTTGAACCAAGCTATCGACATCCGGCACCATTTTATAAGAGAATTATTTGAAGAAAAAGTGGTCAACCTTGAATACATCCAAACCCAGTGGCAATTGGCTGACATCCTTACAAAACCGTTAGATTCCACTAGGTTTGAACAGCTTCAGAAATCTATCGGGGTATGCTCACTCTAATCGGTTAAAAAGGCCATGTGCATATAGGTATATGTAAGGAATAAGCCTCATAACTTTGAATGCTTGTCAATATTTTCATGCATACATCCTTCAATTTATCATAAAATAAGCTGACTCATCATTTGTAAAATGCTGAAAGGATGAGTCTGTTAAAATCTCACTGGAGACTTTTCCGATTGATCGGAGACTTCTCCGATCAATCGGAAATATCGGGCACCCGATGGCTATATACGATCGTTCTATTCATTGTGCCCTATTTTGCTGTCTCTTCCAAAACTCCTCTAGTAGGGTTTTTCCTTGAGGTCGGACTGTAGCAAGGCCAGCCCTCCAACTGCCCTCATTCGCAGAAAAAGGTGGTTTCATATCCCTCCTAGGTAAGGATTCTAGGTTCCTCTTCCTGATTTTTCCTTTCCCCCCTTTTCTATTTGCTTATCATTGCTGGGGATTAGGAGTTCCTTCTGCTGGATCCTTATTTTTCTTTCAATCTCGGTCAGTTTATTGTTCTCCCAGTTCTTACATTCTTCAAACGATGCCGAAAGACCCTAAAGGGAAATCCAAAATGGCTATTGGGCCATCCACCACTTCCTAGGTCAAAGAAGCTCCCAACTTCTAGACCCTCTCAGGCCTCTCCACCTCTTACTGCACCTACAGACCAACCTGAGAGTCCATCTACACTATCCCACTTTCAGTCCCGCACAATCATCTATGAGCGGGAGATGGTCCTGTCGTGCGTGGAGCCATTTGGCATCCCAACACTCCTTGCACAGATTGGTTGGGAAGGTGTGCTACGTTTTGGAGGCGTAGCACATCCAGAGGTTGTGTATGTCTTCCTGTCCAAAGTTATCAATCCTATTGGAAATCCTCCATCCTGCAAGGTCATTGTCGAAGGTCGTGTTGTGAAGATCACAGCCCAAACAATCGCAAACCTCATTGGTATTCCTGTGTCCACAACTCCCCAACCCAATGATAATCTTCTTGATTCTTCTCTTTGGGCTGATTGGACACGTTATTTGTGTCGGGGTCCCAATCCCGAATGGATAGATGGTAGTGCCCTCCGCGCGTCTGAAATGTCCAACAGATTCCGAGTACTTCACCAAATCTTCAACACCAATGTGTACCCTCGTAGCACCAACAAATCTGATCTCACAGCGAATATGGTGAATTTACTCTATCACGTTGCTCACGGGACACGTCTATGTCTTCCCTCCATCATCTTACATCACATTCTGGATTCATTGCCTAACACTCGCAACACAATCCCTTTTGGCTGGATCATTACTCGTCTGGCACAAGACTGCGGGTTTTCCAACATTGTGGTTCATCCCATTCCCCGCCGTACATTCAAGGACCTAAATATAAAAAGATGAATCTGCCAAAAGAGGTAAACGTCGAAGATCGGGACTTCTCCCATACCCCCACACAGGTGTCGTCTGACACCCATGGCGAGTCCTCAGCCCCGACGCCGACTCCAGCTAGCTCGACAATTGGTAAAGCGACGCCTTCAATCTGAAGCCTCTTCAGCACCTCCTCCTCCCAACTCGGAGCAGATTATTGTTCAACTAGATCGGGTGGAGGTCACTTTAGCACAGCACGGTGAGCGGTTGACCCGCCTTGAGAGCTTGATGCAGACCGTACACGATGCCATTCAGCGCCTTACCTCTGCTCTCTCATGCCGGCATGATGACGTTTCTGGCCCTGCTCCGTAGCTGTCCATGTTTCTAGCTAGGATCCTTAGTGTGTGCACCGTCGCGGATATCTTTTTGGGGCGAATTTGGCACGCAATTTCGGTACCTTCATAGTTAAATCTTTTGATCGACTGTTTTTTGGATATGTTGATGATCACACTACTGGATCTGACTCTATGATCACTTTTTTTTGGATATTTTGATGATCTCATTGCTAGATTTGGATATTTTGGATATTACTTATCTTGTGGATATTTTGGATTTCTATGCCTATATTATTCTTGTGCTTAATTGCTTTAACTTTATCGGGCTTCTTGTCCCATTTTGGGTTGTATATATAGTAATGATGTTTGGTCATGATATACATTTCAGAAGGGGAGGTTGGTTGCTTGGGCTATATGCCCACTATGCTTATTGATATATACTTGTATATCCATGCATGACCATCTGTATTTGGCTTCCTCCCTTGGAGCGTTCATGTCTATCACTTCCTTACCTTCAGTCTATGACTTATGTGCTGCATTATCCTTTTACTAACCTTTGTCAATGACTGACAAAAAGGGGGAGAAGTTATCCCACCAAAAGGTCTCGGTTATTTTTTTTTTGTTGATCTTTTGTGTGCAGGGACTTAGGGGGAGCTTAAGTGAAGCCTAGTCTGTACATTGAGTCTATACATTTTGTATGTAATGGGTCATATCTGTGTGTAAAGCATTTATCTTTTACGACATGTTCTATGTATGTACGTTATTTGGTTTTGGTGTCTAGGAAAAGTCCTTAGTATGGACCAAGACTTTTATAGGTTTGGTTTTGTCCAGTAATTGACAAAGGGGGAGATTGTTAATGCAAAGATTTGTCAATTACCATGGTTAGTGTGTCGTCAAGTCTGCTTGCGGTTGAAGATTGAAGCCCTTGGACAACTCCGATAGAAGCTTTTCAAGAAGATCGCTCATCAAGTCAGCTTCAAGCCTTTTCATCCAAACCTTTGATCCTAAAACCCTTTTATAGATGGCCTAATCCTTCTTGGTTGCATCCTTAGCCCTTTCTATAGTCCATATTCCATAAAGATCAACTATGGAATAGGGTATCATGGCAGTTGTTGCTTAATCAAGAAAAATCTTATAACTGCAGTCTACGATAGGTGTCCGATCCATTAGAATTATGTCCGATAGGTGTCCGATCAATCGGAGGTCATGCCCGATCAATCAGAGTATAGTCCAGCAACTTCAAAAATCTCTCTAGACAAAATTCCGATCCATCGGACCATCTGTCCGATCAATCGAACAAGGCTCTTCGATCAATTGGAGAATGATCCGATCCATCGGACAAAAAGTCCAGAATATCACAAAACTCTTTGGATGAAATTACGATCAATCGGACCATCTGTCCGATCAATTGGACAAGGCCCTCCAATCAATCGAAAGGACATCCGATCCATCGGAGAAGTGTCCAGCAACATTTCAAATTTTTTCTGGACATTCTTACTATCAATCGAGAACTCTCTCCGATCCATCGGAGATGGAGTTCCGATCAATCGGAGAATCTATTTTCAGCAAAAATTCAAAATGAGCTGATACTTATGTCCGATCGATCGGATCCTATCAAGGTGACCGTTTTCTAACCGTTGAAACTCATCTCTATAAATGGAACTCAATTGGATCTTGTGGTAGTGACCTTGAGCATCATCTAGGGTTTGTTTGTGCTTCCTCCTTGTGACCCTTTCTCTCATTCCCTTTGATTTGTTGAGTTCATGCTTCAATCCATATTGATTTGACCAACATTGAAGAGCATTCAAAGCTTGGATTGAATTATGAACTCAACCCCTCTTTAATGGCATCTTGACCTACCTCTAAAAGTCATATTCTTGTCATCAATGCCACTGATGGTGGTTTAGGTAGAAGCTACTCCTCACATAAAAGCCATATCCTAATTTAGTTTTAACCTAACCCTAATCCCTCACCTTGGAACCCACAAGAAGACATTCATAGCAAGGCTGTTGATCGAGGGAGCTGAAGAAAGCATCGTTCGTGCAAGCCGAAGCTTCTTCAACAAAGGCATCATCAAGGGGCTCAATCAGCTAAGTCTATTTAGTCTTTTGAGTCCAAGAAACCACCTCAAAGTTGAGATTTGGGTTTCAGAGTTTGAAGACCCAAACTCGGTAGAGTCCTTGCGTAGGACAAGTCCTTGAGTAGGACAAGCCCTTGTGTATGACAAAGAGGTTAATGGATTAGTCCTATGGAAGGATGAATCCATATGTTGAAGTCTAAGTCCTTTTGTAGGCTTTTAAGGTTTATGGTTAACCTCATTTAAAACCATAGTGATAGTGAAATCCGACCACTCAAGGAGTGAGTGGATCAGCCAGGAGTGGAGTAGGTACATAACCGAACCACTATAAAATTCTCTTATTGTGTAATGAATGTTTAAATTGCTTTACTTCTTGCACTTGCTTTTATATTGTTGATAGTTTATATTCTGCATATTAAGTGTTTGAAAAAGTACTCTAAAGTGTTTTACATGTTTTTAAGAGTGTAATTTGGTGATTTTTAAAAGTTTCCTATTCACCCCCCTCTAGGACAAAGAAACCAGTTTCTTGCTTCTACAAAAGCGTTAATCAAACTTATACCGCAATTTCACGACATTCAAGATGAAAGATTTGAGGGTTGCAAAGAGGATTTTTGACATTGATATAAATAGAGACAGGAAGAGGAGCTGGCTATGGTTGTCTAAGGCATATTATATTAAGAAAGTCTTGATTAATTTTGGGATTGACAAGACTAAACCGGTTAGTACACCCCACGTTATTTATTTTTAGCTTTCTTTAGAGCAATGTTCTATAACACCTATTGTACACAATAACTCAACACCTATTGTAAACAATAACGTGGGTAGGACACTTGAGCTATTTGCAGACTATCATTATGTTATTTTAAAATCAGATACGTCAATGAGGTGTAACTTCTCATATTAATTATGTAACGAAAGTAGACTCAAAACTCAAGTGGGTGACAATATGGAAAACAATATAAATAATGCCTAATACCTTTTAGTTCATTTATGACCCTCTGAAATTTTGTATCATGTTGATTTTTCAATTGTCCATGTTTGGAACTCCTGAGTTTCGTATCATTCGTATGGTGTCGGGCATGTCAGAGCCTTTTATAGCTCAATCTGAAATGAACGCTTATGACTCTAAGCGTCGAGATAGATAAAGAGATCATAAGCAATTGTCTTTGACCCACTATAGGAAAAACATCGAAATTCCACAGCCAAAAGCCCTTAATGTTTTCAAAATTTTGGGGAACGCAGTTGTCAAAAACCCAATTCAATGGTTCGAAACTGTTGAGTTATTTTTTTCCGGCCTAGAGGGCACCATCGAGTGTGGATATTGGCGGAGAAAAAATTCGATGGCCAAGGGCCATCGGGTAGAGTCATACATATTCAACAACTCCAAGTCGTCGCTCTAAATCCCATAATTGACGATACAAGTTCGTCGAGTTTTTTAGGTCCATTTTGAAAGTCGATGGCCTAAGGTCATCGAATTTTGTTTATATATTGAAAAGAAACAACGAAATTTGTTGAATTTGGAGCCTCAGGACCATGGTTATGCCCATACATCTAATAAACACATTTTAATATAATCTAAAATTACCGTAATCCATTATTTTTTTTTTCAAATTAAATAAAATACAATACAATTAATAATTCAGTGACAACTCACCTTGGCATTTATCTTCAGTAGAACGTTTATCAACTATCGTTCATTGACTCTTTGTGACGCGATGCATTGAGTATACCAAATTCTAAAAGGTTCTTTTTGTCTTCCACGGACCTTTAGAGATGACACAAACGCATACACGAAATGTAAAGTAGAACAAAAATTAGTGCATGTAACTGCGTCTAAGTGCGTTGCGCTTAACTTAAGCAAAGTTACATCATGTACTTAGGCACACTTAGACACGCTTATATGCAATTTTAAATGAAATAAGGTTTATTTTGTATCGTAGCTTAACATACAAAGCTTTATATTAGACCGAGCCTCATCACATAAATAATATTTCATAAAAGCATAAGATTTAAAACATGCATTCATCAAATAATTAGTATAAAACACATACTTAGATTAACAGAGATGCATAAAACTCAAAAAATAGTATCATAACACCAAAAGCAAGTAAAAAGAGAGAGGTTGCTTTTGTTAGCATTATGTCAATGTATATTTATCAAGGGAGTTCTTTACTACACAAATTGTCCTTATAACATAGCAACACATGATACAAAATTTCTTTCCTCTAGCATTTATTAATATCTTTTTATGAGTGCTTGACCCCTTTTGCCTACTATCGATTTTAATGGCAATCATACAGTGGTAAGCAACTACATTTAGATGGCCCTTTCTTACTCTTATACTTGTTGCTTCTTTAGCCTCGTTCCCATGATCTTGCTTCTTTCTGGACCTTCCATGTGGTTAGTAGGAATGATTTTATGTAATGAAAAATATATAAACCAACCATAAATATCAGAATTCTTTCTCTCCAGGAAGATTCGACTGAATCAGTTAAAACATCTACTCCACAGTACGCCTCCACTTAGGAGTCTCTTTAAAGTAATCAAATGGTTGGTTAATGAACTGAAAATATAACAAATTGTAAGGGTCGAACAAAATAGCCGAAACAACTAAATTTAAAGTATGAAAAATACACGATATGAAAGAACATACAATTCCTTTTGGCGTCATGCATCTGCTAAGATCATGACAATGAGACAAGTTTATTTTGTTTTTTAAATGAACTGTCCAAAACACATGAGAAAGCTTCCTATATACTCATCATTGTCATTAGACCAGGTCACTGTAGTTCATCTCCATTTTTTCATCCCCTATTTAACTAAATCTGGTGATTCACTTGATGAAATATATTAATTTCTATTATTATCTTTTATGATCTCTTCTCATAGTGTTGATGTTAAAGGGTCCGTATTGATCCTTGACGTAAAGACTAAAGGATATTTATAAGCATCGACATTCCAGATCAATCTCTTTGGAACTTTTAAGACAACATGTCAAGCAGCCATAAACCTACTGTGATCCTTACAATAAAAGACTTGAGATGCTTTTGATCCTTACAATAATAGGACCATGTTGCGGGTGCTCCAAACCCAACGTGCAGAAATCATGGCCATTCATACAGAGAAGAAATCCTTCACAAATGAGAAATGGAGACAGTGTCACGCCCCAAACCCGGGGACCGAGCTCACTAAATTCCCGATCGCCGACCTTGGTGCCAACAGCCTCCGTAGTACCCCATTCTCGGCTCCTAGCTCTCATGTGCCATGTTCCGATCCTGTGATCCTACCAGGAGGATTTTCAGGGTAAATTTTTTTTTTATAGGAGCATAATCAAAACCATAAAACATCATCAAATATCCACTAAAAAGTTTGTTGAGTACAATGCTGGAAAGGGAAATACAACATGTAGCAGAAGTCCAAAATATTAGGTACATGCACCGCACTCAACGCTGCTGATGTGCCCTAGTACCTACAGTGTAAACAAACGCGCATGAGCTTCCTATGAAGCTTAGTAGAGTGCGTGTCTGTGCGTGTGATGCATATGACAAGTATACAGATATCAGAGTAAGCGAAAGTAGTAGAGGGATAAGTTACCAAGTTCATGAATGGTATAAGCCATCCCAAGGCTATGCGATGCAAGGGCCTACATGGCCGAGTGTTACATGCTAGAGATGCAATGCAAACACGTCAATCCTCAATTGATCCACATATCAAAATAGTTCTCATCTGGAACATCACCGGGGTCTAGTATACTCTAATACTGGCCGCTGCACATCGCGCGCATAACCAACCGAGTAGAAAAGACCTCACTATCCGCCTCGTCAGTGGTATGCCAATGCCCACCCTGCTCGTCGATAGCGGACCCATTCCATGAGCTGGTCAGACTCGACCTAGCTTACATCCCACTGCACCCGGGTGGATAAGGTCACACCCCTTTCCAACCGACCTCGACACAGTGGGAGACGCGGCCTACTAGTATTTGGCACACGGGCGCTCATGTTATCCACTCGGTCTCGACGCTGGAGCATCCTACTGGTACCACAGGGTTTAGGGACTTTCACCCAAGGACATCCATAGCGCCCACGTACTAGAACAAGTTTTCGGTGTCTAATACTGCCAACCATGATGTGACTATGGTGGCCACCACCCCGATGATGCTAGGGTGTGAAAGCGATCGTGACATACATAATGCGAAATGCATGAGTCATACAATCCAAATCATGCACCAAACTTACGCATACTACGCAATCATGTGGGGCGACCCTGTCTCACACGGGTCCCCTAAGTATAACAAGCCAACTAGCATATGCTATGGTTAATCATGATCCACAATAGGCATACAAATGATGTGTATGGGCATATGAATGAGCATGATATTCATTATACTAAGCATGTTATCAGTGTGACATATCAAGCTAATCATACTAGCATATTACCAAAACGTATCATGTAACATTGGCCTTAAAAGGCCCAATATATATAGAGAGTGGGACCCGGATTGTGGGTCCCATTGGAAATGTAAAGGTCTTCGTGGCATAGCCCACTTGAGACCACATCGGCCCCATACTTGGGCCTGCACATACAAGATAGGCCGTCAAAATACGTGTACGGCATGGATAAAACGTATATATCAAAGAAGGAACCATGGTGGGCATCAATGACCACTATTCCCTGTGGGTGTGGTCCATTTAACATCTGGATTTCCCTCATTGTTGGGGCCGTATCCTAAAATAATATGGAAAAATAGATGGGCAGCATGAATAGAACAGATACATCATGATGGAGCTAATAGATACATCACGTTGGGACCCATAGGGTGGGCCACCTGCTGGGCAGCGTGGTACCCAGCTGGTTCCAAGAAGTTTTGAATCAAGCAGATATTTGTGTTTTCTCCTTCATCCATATCCATGTGATCTTATGAACAGGTTGGGTGGCAAATAAACATCACTGTAGAACCTGGAAAGCTTTCAACGTTGAAAATCATTATCCCCACTGTGGCATGGTCCACTTGACATTAGGATATGTTTAAATTTTGGGCCTAGCCACTTATGAATAGGTTGGGTGACAAATAAACATCATTGTAGGACTGGGAAGGTTTCAACGGTGGAGATCATTATTTCCACTGTCGTCCCATGGCATGGCCCACTTGCCAATTGGATATGCTTAAATTTTGGGCTCAGCCACTAAGATGAGCTGGAAAAACATATGGAGGGAATAGATAAGGCACATACATTCTAGGTGGGCCCAACGAGTGGGGCCCATGGTCACGCCCAGCGTTTCTTTTTTATTTTTTTATTTTTTGTTATGTTCTCATCAAGTGGGGCCCACAGAAGTTTTCGATCAAGTTGATATTTTTGCCCTCCCTTCTCCCATGCATGTGTGAAATTATGAACAGGTTGGATCTCAAATAAACATCATGGTGGGCCATAGGAAGGTTTCAATGGTAGGGTCACTGTCCCTACTGTTTTCTGTGGTGGGGCCCCCTTGAGACTTGGATCTGTCTCATTCTTGGGATCATGCCCTAAGATAATCTCCCCAAATGGATGGACGGTGTGGATACAGCACATGCATCATGGTGGGACCCACGAGTGGGCCACCAGCTGGCCTCACAAGCCAGCATCCGTGGACGATGGTACGCCCAGCGTCAGAGACGCCTGCTTCTTCTTTCCTTTTTTTTATTGTGCTTATATCAAGTGGGGCCCACATGGGTCTGATCCACTCCGTTCATCAGGTTCCCGATCTTATGGGGGACCTAATAAGCCCAATATTGGGTATGTAATTTGGTCTAGAAGAACATTAAGGTGGGCCGAAAGATATCTGACAGTAGAAATCATTGTTTCCACTGTTTTATGCGATGCGGTCCATTGAAGATTTGGATCGGCTTCATATTTGGGCCCTGGCCCTAAAATGATCTGGGAAAAATGATGGACGGTGTGGATTCAACACACACATCAAGGTGGGTCCCACGAGTGGGGACCCCACTCACCGTCCAGGTGACCTGACGCTGGACTGTCCCAGCGTCTCTGACGCTGAGGACGTCCAGCGTCCAGTCCTTCTTTCTTTCTTTCTTTTTTTTATAGTTTACATCAAGTGGGGCCCACTTAGGGACGATCCACCCCCTTCATCATGTTCCCCAGCTCATTGGGGACCCAGCAAGCCCAATATTGGGCACGTGATTTAGCCTACAAACATCACGGTGGGCCCAAGAAGCTTGGACAGTGGGCATCACCATCTCCACTGTTTTCTATGGTGTGGGCCACCTGAGATCTGGATCTTCTTCATTTTTGGCGTCCAGCCCTAAAATGGGCTGGAGAAACAGATGGACAATGAGGATTGGATACATGCATCAAGGTGGGTCCCACAAGTGGGGACCCCACGGTAAATGCCCAAATGGGCTTTTAGCCAAGGCGCTGCTGGGCAGCAGCGTCCTCTGGACGCTGTCTATCCAGCGGCCTACTTTCCTTCTTTTCTTTTTCTCTTTTTTTATTATTATTATTAGTTGGTGGGGCCCATTCATGGATGATCCAGTCCATCCATCTCATTGCCCATCACAAGGTGGGCCTAAAAGAAAACAAAGAAAATGAAATGAAATTAAGAAAATGGGGGGGGGTTATGTCCCCCTTGCACTCACCCTGATGGTTGGACGGTTGGATTGGATCGGGTTGACGATCGGACGATCCAGACGGTCCGGATGATGGTTGGGTCCCTCCAAGCTTGGATCTCCTCCTTCAATTCCCCTAACCTCTCTCTTTCTCTCTCTTGATCACTCAAACCTCTTCTTCTCTCTCTCTCTCTCAAATCTCTTTCTCTCTTTCTCTTCTTGCAAATATGGGGAAGTGAGAAGGCCACCCACACCCCCCCCCCCCCCCCCCTCTCTACGTATGATAATGTATCGG
This sequence comes from Liriodendron chinense, assembly GCA_003013855.2. Classification (NCBI taxonomy): domain Eukaryota; kingdom Viridiplantae; phylum Streptophyta; class Magnoliopsida; order Magnoliales; family Magnoliaceae; genus Liriodendron; species Liriodendron chinense. Next base: position 2,357,518 of record PVNU02000491.1, on the reverse strand, counting down.
TAGAGAGGAGGGAGCATGTGGTGATGATGGTGATGATGATGGCTAGCATGGGAGATGGGTATGGGAGGTATGGGTCTTGGTTGACTTTGGAGGTGAGAGAGGGATGGGGGGTATGGGGTGAGTAGAGTAGGGGTAATGAGAGGGGTATGGGTGAGGTGATGGTGATGGATTTGATTGATTTGACATATTCTTGAAATTTGTGCAAGTGGGGCCCACGCCACACGCTCGTTGAGCGGCCCACCTCGGATTACGCAAATGACACAACTTACACACCGGGTATCGCAATGGGGCGTGCCGTGCGGCGTTGGAATCGCAGCGCCTACGCGGTCGCCGGGGTATAGGTCTCGGGTCGATGCGGTACTGAAATAGGGTCGCGATCAAGGCTCGCTAATCTGGTCCATCCGGGACGTACCGGCACAGGAAATTAAGCGTACGGAGGGCAAATAAGGGTACGGGTCTCACAACTCTTCCCTCCTAACAAAAAATTTCGTCCTCGAAATTTGCAATACAAACCCAAACTAGCCGAAGATTATAAAAAAAAGGAATCGCTTCACTATATATGCATATCGAATCGAAAAGCAATCATACAGATACAATCAATCATAAAAAAGATGAGGATAAGACTCGTGAATCTCTGCCTCTCACTCCCATGACGCCTCATCTGCGCTATGATGACTCCACTGGACCTTCACCAAGGGAATAACCTTGGTCTGGAGGACCTGCTCTTTCCGATCAAGGATACGAACCGGCTGCTCAATGTAAGAAGCATCCTCACGAACCTCCAACGGCTGCCAATCTATCATAGGAACCACATCTGACTCACACTTCCGCAACATAGAAACATGAAAAACATTATGGACGCTAGACAACTGAAGTGGCAAGGCAAGCTGATAGGCCACGGCGCCAACGCGCCCAATGACCTCGAAGGTCCAATGAATCTCTGGGCAAGCTTCCCCTTGGCTCCAAAATGAACCACACCCTTCATGGGCGAGACCTTGAGATACACACGATCCCCAATGGAAAATTCTAGGGGACGACGTCGACGATCTGCAAAACTCTTCTGTCGACTCTGAGCTATGCGCATCCTCTGCCTGATGATATCGATAGCCTCTGATGTCCTCAGCACAAGCTCGGGACCTAGGAGACGATGCTCTCCAACCTCGGCCCAACAACTAGGAGACCTACAAGGTCTACCATACAACGCCTCAAAAGGAGCCATACCGATAGTCGCCTGGTAGCTGTTATTATATGTAAACTCAGCCAAACGCAGGTGTTTATCCCAACTACCTGAGAAATCCAACACGTAAGCTCGAAGCATGTCCTCAAGGATCTGGTTGACCCTCTCGGTCTGTCCATCAGTCTGAGGATGATATGCGGTGCTGAACTTCAAGGTAGGCCCCATCGCCTTCTGAAAACTCTTCCAGAACCGCGACGTAAATCTCGGATCTCGATCAGAAACGATCGAAATTGGGACTCCGTACAGCCTCACAATCTCCTCAATAAACAATTCTGCAAGTCGGTCCAATGGCCAGGTCGCACGTATCGTAAGAAAATGTGCCAAGTTCGTCAAACGATCAACAACAACCCAGATGGCGTCGTGACCACGATCAGTCCTCGACAAGCCCATAATGAAGTCTGTGGTCACGTGCTCCCATTTCCACAACGGGACACTTAATGGCTGCGGGGGACCTGGAGGTTTGTGATGATCGGCCTTGACACGCTGGCAAGTGTCACACTCAGCCACAAAACTGGCAATCTGACGCTTCATACCGGCCCAAAAATACTGCCTCCTCATAACCCGGTACATCTTGGCAGAGCCTAGGTGAATCGTAAACCTCGATCGGTGTGCCTCATCTATAAGATCTCTGCGCAACTGAGGAATATCTGGGACACACAACTAACCCCTGAAACGAAGTCCACCATATGACCCAATCTGCTAATCTGTCTGAGCCTCTGACGCGGCCTCTTCCCAATAATCCTTCAACGACTGATCTGTCTGCTGAGCCTCGATCACCCTAGAAGCAAGAGAGGGTTGAATCGACAAGCTCGATAACTGTGCGATAGAAGACTGCAGGCACAGCTCAAAATCATACTCGACAACCTCCTCGAGCATCCTCCACTCTCGGACCATCATATGCGTCATCAGGCCTCGTGGCTGACGGCTAAGGGCATCTGCCACCACGTTGGCCTTACCAGGGTGGTACTGAAGATCAAAATCATAATCCTTCAGGAGCTCCATCCAACGTCTCTGCCTCATGTTCAACTCAGACTGCGAGAAGAGGTACTTCAGGCTCTTGTGGTCAGAAAAGAGCTCGAACCTGACCCCATAAAGATAGTGCCTCCACACCTTCAGTGCGAAGACTACCGCTGCTAGCTCCAGATCATGCGTGGGGTAGTTCTGCTCATGGACCTTGAGCTGGTAAGACGCATACGCTACTACTCTACCATGTTGCATCAGGACAGCACCTAAGCCAATACGTGAGGCATCTGTAAAAACCATGAATCCTTCACTCCCGGAGGGAAGAGTGAGGACTGGTGTAGAAGTAAGACGGTCCTTCAGTTCTGTAAATGCTCGCTCACAGGCATCACTCCAAACGAACTCAGCGCCCTTCCGGGTCAACCTGGTCAGCGGGGCTGCAATACGAGAGAAGCCCTTTATGAAACGACGATAATAACCTGCTAACCCCAGGAAACTCCGAATTTCGGACGCGTTCGTGAGCTGACCCCACTGACGCACAGCATCAATCTTCACCGGATCTACTGCTACTCCCTGTCTCATCACCACATGACCGAGGAACTTCACCTCCTCCTGCCAAAACTCACACTTCTCCAACTTCGCATAAAGCTGGTGTGTGCGGAGGGTCTGCAAGGTGATCTTCAAATGCTGCGCATGCTCCTCTCGAGTCCTCGAATAGATCAGAATGTCATCGATAAACACCACAACGAACTGATCAAGGTAGGGACGAAAGACCTCGTTCATCAATTGCATGAACACAGCGGGCACATTGGTCAGTCCGAAAGACATGACCTGGAACTCAAAATGACCGTAACGCGTCCTGAATGCCGTCTGTTGAACGTCAAATTTATACATCGCATTGCCCACTACATGACATGGTATGCATGATTTTCATGATAAAAAGGCCCATCTAATGCATGTTTTGTGATTATAGGGATGAGAGCGGACTTCACTCAAATGGAGACCAAAAAGGGGCCATTTAGAACCTTTGAAAGAAGGTCCAAGATGGACCAAAGAAGGAAGAAGAAAGAGGAAGAAAAGAGAATGAAGAAACAAAGAAAAAGAAGAAGCAAAACAAGTCCGACCGGTCGGCCACATCTCTGGACAAATGGAAGAAGGACCGACCGGTCTTGACCGGTCGGCCATGTACGCTGGACAAATGGAAGAAGGACCGACCGATCTTGACCGGTCGGCCATGCACGCTGGACTAACTCTAAGACAAGCCCGACCGGTCGTGACCGGTCGGCCAGGCCAGTCTGACGGGTCGTCCGACTGGTCGGCTGCGCAGAAAAATCAGGAGTTTCTAAATCCGGTTCCGAATTTTGCTGCGCACTGCGTAATCTTACGCAGATTCTAGATGTTTCCGACGCAAGGGAGCTTTCCTACTATAAAAGGACACCTAAGGGCTCTTCCTAGGTGATCATAAAAGCCAAGGAAGGTCATGGGAACGGACGGAAGTCGTCGTGGAGAGTCAGCAACCCTCCAATTTCCAGTTTTTCTAGTTTTTATGCTTTCTTATTTGAGTTCTAGTTGTAGTATGACAATGCTCGGCTAGAATCTCTCAGCTAACGCTGAGAGGTGAAGCTTGTAGCTAATTTCATGTTTGATTCAAGTAATTTTCAATTCAAGTTTGGATTTTTCATATTCTAGTTCTTTAAGTGGTAGTTTGAGATGTTTTATGAGAGTTCATGTGCTCTGGACATGAATTCCTTGCAATTCTTTGAGTTTATCATATGATGCTTGCTTAGATTCGAATTATAGTAATCCTTGAGCAGGCCATAGTCCATAGGCATGGCTGTTACTCCGAAGGCTATGGTTTTGAATTCTACATTGATTGAATGGGGCTAGAACTTAGAAGTTCAACTTAATTTGGATTGAATGTGTGTGCATGCTTTATTTTCCAACTAGATGAGAGATAGGACTTCAAATCTAGTTGTGTTCTCTACTTGGACTGATTGAATTGACATGGGGTTGCTACAAGTGGATCCTTGAATGCCTTAGTACTTTAAATCACTGAATTTCCATTAAGTTACTATTTTAGTTTAATCACCCAATTAAATCTAATTTTCTTGCAAAACTGAGTTGCTGGAATAGTTTGGAAGTTGTTTCTAATTCCCTGTGGATTGACCTCAGTCTTACCGAGTTTTATTACTACATCGCAGCCTTACACTTGAGGCGAGCGAACACCGTCTTCGGGATATCCTCCTCCCGGACACGGGCTTGATGATAACCGGACCGTAGGTCAATCTTTGAAAAGAACTGGGCCTCTCGCAACTGGTCAAATAAATCATTGATCCTCGGAAGCGGGTACCTGTACTTAATCGTGACCTTGTTGAGCTCGCGGTAATCCACGCAGAGCCTCAACGAGCCATCCTTCTTCTTCACGAAGAGTACCGGCGCTCCCCACGGTGAACTGCTCTGACGGATGAAGCCTAGTTCACGCAACTCGTCCAACTGCTTCCGCTGCTCCCGCAGCTCCAATGGTGCCATACGGTATGGGGCCTTTGAGATAGGCGCAGTACCGGGCACGAGGTCAATCTGAAACTCGGTATGTCGATGAGGCGGCAACCCCGGAATCTCCTGAAACACATTTGGAAAATCACAAACTACCGGCAGCTGGTCGACGCACATGGTAACCGGTTCCTCTAAGGCACACGACATCAAAGATGACAACTGCTCTCCTCTGGGCTCGGCAACGAACTGAAACTGTGGCATGCCTAGTATAAGGAAAGTGACTGTTCTTGCGAAGCAGTCCAATACAGCGTGATACTCGGCCAGCCAATCCATGCCCAGGATAACATCAAACTCGGTCATCGGTAAAACAAACAAATCGGTGGGCAAAAAGGTCTCTCCTACCAAGACGGGGCAAGACGAACAGATCAAACTCAATACTGCGGTCTTTCCTAAGGGTGTCGACACTGACAAACCCTCGTGCACGGATTCTAATGGCAAACCAGTCGATCGGCAGAAATCATCGGATACAAAAGAATGCGATGCACCAGAATCAAACAAAACATGAGCTATGCATGCAGAGACAATGAGTGTACCATCAACGACTCCTCCAGGTGCCTGAGGATCCTGCTGGGCTGCATAGAACCTGCCCTGAGTCTCTGGGGATGTGTCTGTCCCCTCTGCGGTCGCCGCTGCTGCTGCTGCGGTCTATACTGCTGCCTCTGCTGCTGTGGCTGCTGCTGTGGGTGGGGACACTCATGCTTACAATGCCCTGTCCCCCCACATCCGTAATAAATACCTGCAAACTGTCTCTGGGACGGTGATGGAGGTGCTGTTGGTGCTACTGGTGGTCAAATGGATGGACGAACCGGGTGCCTCTGCTGTGCCCGAGTCTGCTGCTGCTGCTGGAAGCTGCTAGAAGGAGCCTTCCTCTTCCCCTTCCGATCTCCGCTCTGGTCACGGATCCGCTGCGCATCGGCCCACTCTGTCTCATATATCTGGGCCCGCTCTACCACCTCCTCGAACGTAGGAAGCTTGTGTCCCGTGACACGGCCACGAAGGCCAAGGCGCAGTCCGGTCTCAAATCGACGGGCCTTCCGCACCTCATCATCCACGAGATACGTCGCAAATCTGGATAGCTCAACGAATCGAGCCTCGTACTGCGACACTGACATATCTCCCTGGACCAGTGTCTCGAACTCTAGAGCACGCTGCTGGTGGACATGCTCAGGGAAGAATTTTCGGTCAAACCGGTCTACAAAGTCCTCCCATGTCCACTCGAAATCGGGCCCGGCTGCTCGGGTAACCGATGCCCACCAGTGCTCGGCCTCTCCCTGAAGGAGGAAAATGATAAGAGGAACTCGCTCCTCGGTCGAGCATCGCATCGTGGTAAAGATCTTCGTTACATCCGATTTCCGTCTCTCTGCTGCCACCGGGTCCGGCCCGCCCAAAAACCGTGGGGGATCTATCCGCCTGAAATCCATCAGCAAGGAACGAGCACGATCTTGCTCCGATGGGGCAACTGCGTCAGATGACCTCCTCTCCTGACGCTTTACCATGGAGGTCATGACCCGCATCATCTCCTGGAACTGACTAGCAATCATAGCTAGAGTTGGAGCTGGGGCTAAGGCGGTCCGGGATGTACCCGCACTGGTCGATGGTCTACCAGTGGCTCTCTTGGGCGCCATATCCTATAGAAAAGGACAGGTACCTCTTAACATTGATACTCTCGAATGCACACACGTTAGGGAATCATATTCAGAAGTTTCTAAGCTCAAATAGGGAATCCTATCATAACTATGTTGTAACAGGATCCTAGTGTGGGTTGCTAAGTGCATGAGATCGGAATCCTAATCATCCTAAGTTTGCAACAATCATTCAGTTAAGGGTAGTTAATCTAAGGCCATTAGTAGATATGTGATGTCATCCGCAGGTATTCCCAAGTTATGCTCTGATACCAACTTCTGTCACATCCCAAACCCGGGGACCGGGCTCACTAAATTCCCGATCGCCGACCTTGGTGCCAACAGCCTCCGTAGTACCCCATTCTCGGCTCCTAGCTCTCATGTGCCAGGTTCCGATCCTGTGATACTACCAGGAGGATTTTCAGGGTAATTTTTTTTTAGGAGCATAATCAAAACCATAAAACATCATCAAATATCCACTAAAAAGTTTGTTGAGTACAGTGCTGGAAAGGGAAATACAACATGCAGCAGAAGTCCAAAATATTAGGTACATGCACCGCGCTCAACGCTGCTGATCTGCCCTAGTACCTACAGTGTAAACAAACGCGCATGAGCTTCCTACAAAGCTCAGTAGAGTGCGTGTGTGCGCGTGTAATGCATATGACAAGTATACAGATATCAGAGTAAGCGAAAGTAGTAGAGGGCTAAGTTATCAAGTTCATGAATGGTATAAGCCATCCCAAGGCTATGCGATGCAAGGGCCTACATGGCCGAGTGTTACATGCTAGAGATGCAATGCAAACACGTCAATCCTCAACTGATCCACATATCAAAATAGTTCTCATCTGGAACATCACCGGGGTCTAGAATACTATAATACTGGCCGCCGCACATCGCGCGCATAACCAAGCGAGTAGAAAAGACCTCACTCTCCGCCTCGTCAGTGGTATGCCAATGCCCACCCGGCTCGCCGATAGCGGACCCATTCCATGAGCTGGTCAGACTCGACCTAGCTTACAGCCCACTGCACCCGAGCGGATAAGGTCACACCCCTTTCCAACCGACCTCGACACAGTGGGAGACGCGGCCTACTAGTATTTGGCACACGGGCGCTCATGTTATCCACTCGGTCTCGACGCTGGAGCATTCTACTGGTACCACAGGGTTTAGGGACTTTCACCCAAGGACATCCATAGCGCCAACGTACTAGAACAAGTTTTCGGTGTCCAATACTGCCAACCATGATGTGACTATGGTGGCCACCACCCCGATGCTGCTAAGGTGTGAAAGCGATCGTGACATACATAATGAGAAATGCATGAGTCATACAATCCAAATAATGCACCAAACTTACGCATACTACGCAATCATGTGGGGCGACCCTGTCTCACACGGGTCCCTTAAGTATAACAAGCCAACTAGCATATGCTATGGTTAATCATGATCCACAACAGGCATACAAATGATGCGTATGGGCATATGAATGAGCATGATATTCATTATACTAAGCATGTTATCAGTGTGACATATCAAGCTAATCATACTAGCATGTTACCAAAACGTATCATGTAACATTAGCCTTAAAAGGCCTAATATATATATATAGAGTGGGACCCGGACTGTGGGTCCCATTGGAAATGTAAAGGTCTTCGTGGCATAGCCCACTTGAGACCACATCGGCCCCATACTTGGGCCTGCACATACAAGATAGGCCGTCAAAATACGTGTACGGCATAGATAAAACGTATATATCAAAGAAGGAACCATGGTGGGCATCAATGACCACTATTCCCTGTGGGTGTGGTCTATCTAACATCTGGATTTCCCTCATTGTTGGGGCCGTATCCTAAAATAATATGGAAAAATAGATGGGCAGCATGAATAGAACAGATACATCATGATGGAGCTAATAGATACATCACGTTGGGACCCATAGGGTGGGCCACCTGCTGGGCAGCGTGGTACCCAGCTAGTTCCAAGAAGTTTTGAATCAAACAGATATTTGTGTTTTCTCCTTCATCCATATCCATGTGATCTTATGAACAGGTTGGGTGGCAAATAAACATCACTGTAGAACCTGGAAAGCTTTCAACGTTGGAAATCATTATCCCCATTGTGGCATGGTCCACTTGACATTAGGATATGCTTAAATTTTGGGCCCAGCCACTTATGAATAGGTTGGGTGACAAATAAACATCATTGTAGGACTGGGAAGGTTTCAACGGTGGAGATCATTATTTCCACTGTTGTCCCGTGGCATGGCCCACTTGCCATTTGGATATGCTTAAATTTTGGGCTCAGCCACTAAGATGAGCTGGAAAAACATATGGAGGGAATAGATAAGGCACATACATTCTAGGTGGGCCCAACGAGTGGGGCCCATGGTCACGCCCAGCGTTTCTTTTTTATTTTTTTATTTTTTGTTATGTTCTCATCAAGTGGGGCCCACAGAAGTTTTCGATCAAGCTGATATTTTTGCCCTCCCTTCTCCCATGCATGTGTGAAATTATGAACAGGTTGGATCTCAAATAAACATCATGGTGGGCCATAGGAAGGTTTCAATGGTAGGGTCACTGTCCCTACTGTTTTCTGTGGTGGGGCCCCCTTGAGACTTGGATCTGTCTCATTCTTGGGATCATGCCCTAAGATAATCTCCCCAAATGGATGGACGGTGTGGATACAGCACATGCATCATGGTGGGACCCACGAGTGGGCCACCAGCTGGCCTCACAAGCCAGCATCCGTGGACGATGGTACGCCCAGCGTCAGAGACGCCTGCTTCTTCTTTCCTTTTTTTTATTGTGCTTATATCAAGTGGGGCCCACATGGGTCTGATCCACTCCGTTCATCAGGTTCCCCATCTTATGGGGGACCCAATAAGCCCAATATTGGGTATGTAATTCGGTCTAGAAGAACATTAAGGTGGGCCAAAGGATATCTGACAGTAGAAATCATTGTTTCCACTGTTTTATGCGGTGCGGTCCATTGAAGATTTGGATCGGCTTCATATTTGGGCCCTGGCCCTAAAATGATCTGGGAAAAATGATGGACGGCGTGGATTCAACACACACATCAAGGTGGGTCCCATGAGTGGGGACCCCACTCACCGTCCAGATGACCTGACGCTGGACCGTCCCAGCTTCTCTGACGCTGAGGACGTCCAACGTCCAGTCCTTCTTTCTTTCTTTCTTTTTTATAGTTTACATCAAGTGGGCCCCACTTAGGGACGATCCACCCCCTTCATCATGTTCCCCAGCTCATTGGGGACCCAACAAGCCCAATATTGGGCAGGTGATTTAGCCTACAAACATCACGGTGGGCCCAAGAAGCTTGGACAGTGGGCATCACCACCTCCATTGTTTTCTATGGTGTGGGCCACCTGAGATCTGGATCTTCTTCATTTTTGGCGTCCAGCCCTAAAATGGGCTGGAGAAACAGATGGATAGCGAGGATTGGATACATGCATCAAGGTGGGTCCCACGAGTGGGGACCCCACGGTAAATGCCCAAATGGGCTTTCAGCCAAGGCGCTACTGGGCAGCAGCGTCCTCTGGACGATGTCTATCCAACGGCCTACTTTCCTTCTTTTCTTTTTCTCTTTTTTTTATTATTATTATTAGTTGGTGGGGCCCATTCATGGATGATCCAGTCCATCCATCTCATTGCCCATCACAAGGTGGGCCCAAAAGAAAACAAAGAAAATGAAAGGAAATTAAGAAAATGGGGGGGTTTATGGCCCCCTTGCTCTCACCTTGATGGTTGGACGGTTGGATTGGATCGGGTTGACGATCGGACGATCCGGACGGTCCGGATGATGGTTGGGACCCTCCAAGCTTGGATCTCCTCCTTCAATTCCCCTAACCTCTCTCTTTCTCTCTCTTGATCACTCAAACCTCTTCTTCTCTCTCTCTCTCTCTCAAATCTCTTTCTCTCTTTCTCTTCTTGCAAATATGGGGAAGTGAGAAGGCCACACACACACACACCCCCCCCCCCCCCCCCCCCCCCCCCCCCCTCTCTACGTATGATAATGTATCGGTAGAGAGGAGGGAGCATGGGGTGATGATGGTGATGATGATGGCTAGCATGGGAGATGGGTATGGGAGGTATGGGTCTTGGTTGACTTTGGAGGTGAGAGAGGGATGGGGGGTATGGGGTGAGTAGAGTAGGGGTAATGAGAGGGGTATGGGTGAGGTGATGGTGATGGATTTGATTGATTTGACATATTCTTGGGATTTGTGTAAGTGGGGCCCACGCCACACGCTCGTTGAGCGGCCCACCTCGGATTACGCAAATGACACAACTTACACACCGGGTATCGCAATGGGGCGTGCCGTGCGGCGTTGGAATCGCAGCGCCTACGCGGTCGCCGGGGTATAGGTCTCGGGTCGATGCGGTATTAGAATAGGGTCGCGATTAAGGCTCGCTAATCTGGTTCATCCGGGACGTACCGGCACCGAAAATTAAGCGTACGGAGGGCAAATAAGGGTACGGGTCTTACAGACAGTGTGAAAGCCGTCAATGGAAAATTAAATTTTAAAAAATTATTAACAGAACAATAGCAAGGTTCGGAATCATTAACTTGGTTGATCTGACCATTCTCTTCAATCATCAACATTAACATGAAAGTAGAAGATTGAAACCCTAGTTATGTTAAGACCTAATTTCACCGTGCACCATGGAACTCAATGTTTAGAATATTTCTATTGGATAATTGATGCTTTGAACTCAATTAGCTTGTTTACTAAGTAGCTAGAATTTAGGTTTATATATACCTTCAAAACTCTATGCCTTAGAAATTCTACTATTAGGTAATTTGAAGAGACACATAAATTCATCGAATCTTTTCTTCTAAATTCTTTTTATGTTTGTTTCATTAAGAAATAAGAGTAAGTCTCGAGATTGTTTCCATTAGTAAAAATTGTCCAGTGTAAGATTAATTGCATTGTTTTGAAAAATCCTTGAATTATTTTTGCATGTTTTATTCGGGACTAGCAAAATTCTGGCTAGTAAAAGCATTATCATTAGTTTTTCAATTAATTATCCCTCATTGGATGGATTTTCAATGTTCAGGTGATTAGTGGAGGCGGACAAAGATTCAAGCCAATCAGAATGTTTAAAGGCCCTAAAATGATCAAGATCAAGTGTGTAGAGATCTTGAAGAAAATTGAACCGTAAAGATTAAAAGATGGATCATGTTCTACGGTGGTAGACTGCATCACAACCGTTCATTCAAAGATCCAGGTCGTGCATGATGGTCACGATTAGGCGGTGTCACAAGTTTGGACTGTTGTGATTGGACAGTCACATATAATGGGTGATCGACATAGGCCACACATGTGCATCCAAATCAGTGTCCTACCTTACACATGTGATGAGACAACTAATGCAGCCATCAACACGTGCAGACCCGCTGAAGCATCACCACCATCCATCCACATGCACGAGTATAGGGGCCACATGTGAACAAGGCTAGTGCTGAAAATCCTCAGCCACATTCATCAACACCCAGTACACGTGCCAGTAACCAAGATCAGCCATCTGACCGTCCATCCCCAGTCGTTGATCACATCAGGGACATCCAGCAGTCCAACTGTAGCCACGTACCCAGTCATCACCGTCCAGGCCATCTCCAACGTCCATCCAATGACCAGCTGATCTTTATCAGCACCGTCCAGAACTCCTCTGCACCGTGCATTAGCCCCACCATCATCTGCACCGTCCACCCATCAAGGGGCCAGCGATCAGCTTCATCGCACGGCCAGCATACAACAGGGGTGGACGTCCCACCTTCCACAAGTGTTGATCTTTCACCGTCCAACATCACCATTACAAGAGGCCAGCAACAGATCCCTTTCCAAATGGACATCCAATATCCAGTCTAGGTGTAGATCAATTTCCACTGTCAGCTCCATCCCAAGCACCAGCAGCACTCTTTCAAAAGCCAGTATGTCAACCGTCCTTGCAACAGCATCTCCGTCCATCATCAGTAGCTGTAACATCAGAGAGTCCAGCAAGGGACGTCCCATGTACAACCAGTTGATGAAGGAAATCTTCAACCGTCCAATCAGCTGGAATTTAAAATCTCGACCGTCCATTAGCCCCATGGCCATCCTTCAGCTCAAAGCTAGAGAGGGCAGGCCCACTCTCCCACATGTGCCAAAGAAGAATCTCTCTCTCTCTCTCTCTCTCTCTCTCTCTCTCTCCTCCATAATGGGACTCTTAAGGAAATTCTCTACACTTAGACTATAAGGAAACTCGCTAGTTAGGTTCTAAGGAAACTCACTATACTTGGACTCTAAGGAAACTCTCTGCTTAGTCTCCAACTAATCCCTCTCTCTCTTGGCCTATAAAAAGGGGTTGCTTCCTTCTCATAATATCATCTCACTTTTTTCCTCTGTTCTCTCCTCTCTTCTTTCTTTCTTTCTTTCCTTTATAGTGTAGAATTTTTCTTTTGTAGAGAATTTAGTCTTCTATTATAATGGTTGGCTAAACCTCTAGCTGAGGCTAGGGGTGAAGCCTTTGGTAAATTTGCAAGCTTTGGTTATCTTGGTTCAACAATGGTGGTGTGAATGTTAGAGTTCTTCTAACAAACTAGCTAAGCCAATAGATGAAGTCGCCTTCGATAACAACACGTGCCGGGGAACTAGGTAGCAACTGAGGCCCGTGCTACCTACGAACCCTAAGGAACGTGTGGTTAATCTATCAAGTACTAACTATTTCAGGAAACTAGGTAGCATCTGAGGTCCGTGCTACCTACGAATTCTAAAGGATGTTAGTAGCTAGATCACATCCATTTCAGTAGCTAGATATTTTAGGTAACTAGGTATCATCTGAGACCCGTATCACCTACGAAATCTAAGGGATGCTAGCTACCTGCTCTAGAATTGCCAACCTAGCTAGTTAGTACCGGAGGATAGAACATTCACACGTAGACCAGAATACTAAACACTATGATTGCTAACTGAAAAACTGTTTCAACAACTAGACATGTTAATAAACTAGGTAACAGCTAAGACCCGTATTACTTACGAACCTCAAGGGACGCTAGTTGATTGTCACGAAGTACCAGTCTAGCTAGCCAATTCTACACTATCTTTTATGAAATATGCAAGTGGTTTAATAGTTTCATCTTCGAATAGGAACGGATCTTTATTCTATTCCAGTTGAGTTATAGTTGAACCAATTAATCAAACATTGTGAATGAATCAAAGGTGGATCCCTAATGCCTTAGCCCTTTTCCTTTCTTATTTTTCAACACACACACACACACACACACACACACACACACACACACACACACACAAATTGTTCCACTCTCGTGGATTAAAACAATTTTCATCTCTCCCCTTAAACTAATTTCTTTAAGAATTCTTAACCACAATCCCCGTAGTTCGACCTCGGTCTCACCAAGTATTTTCCTACTTCGCTACCTACACTTGGGTGTACAATCTTCGAATTTTAGCAATGTCACCAATCAAGATTGTTATGTTGGATTTTGGTGCACTAAAATGGGCGTTGATAAGTGTTTCATGGCATTTGTTTAGGTTTGTAACACTTCTTGAAAAGCAGGGATTATCGGACAATCCTTTGTTGAGTGAGCATCGCTCTCACAAATACCACACACTTTCTATGACCTCGTTTGTTTTCACCATATTTACATTCCTTAGTTTCATGGTCTCGACTTTCTTTGTAAGACCCGCTAACCATGCATTAAAATTGTCCTCCTCTTTTAACACATGTATTCCCTTTTCTCTTGTCGTTGACTTAGGATTACTAATTGGGTTGGATATGTCCCAAGATTGGGCATTTTCAACTAACATATCAAAATAATCTCAAGCCTCATCGGGCTCTTTGTTGAGCCATAAATTATACATAGTCTAACCTAAATTCATCACTCATTATACATGTTTCTTATGGTTTAAAGACTGATCTAATAAATGGTTTTGTGTTTGTAGGATGCGAGAGAGATTTCACGTGTATGATGCTTAAAAGACCCTTCTTACATGCCTTGAAGATCAAAGAAATAAAGGACAAGAGATGGAGGAAAGATGCAATGCAATCGAGGAAGAAAAGTATGAAAAAGTCCCAATTTATAGCCTGACCGGTCGGCTGGCCGGCCAGCCAAACCCTCCAGAACTACAAATATCTCTGAACCAATTTTATTAAGGCCGACCTGTGGTCTGGCCGGCTGACAGGTTGGCCATGCACTTTCTAAATCAGATTTCAAACACGTCGAAGAGGAGCTCGACCCGAAATAAGTCAAGTGGTTTCGTGTCAATCAGAGCTATGGATTGACCGTAGCGGCCAAAAAAATAAGTCCAGAAAGTTTTATGATTTTGCTGCTCAACACTGGAATGGTTCAGGTGGCCCATCATTAATGATATGAAAATTCTAATTTGACCATCTTCTAGACCACATCTATATATGAATAACGACAAAGTTTCAGGTTAAAAGGATGTGTGGTTTGATTATATCGGTTGAAGAAAGATGGACCATCTAGAAAGATTCAACTGCGTAGATTTTATAAAAAGGTCTAAGAGTTCTAATTTTTTCACCCAATTTTGGAATTGATTTGGACAATATAATACTTCTATCATCTAGAGGAGGAATGTTTCTACTAATTTTTCAAATTTGAGATCAATCCGACCTCCATTCACTCCGTAGTGTTGAAAGCAAGATGACTAGTTCTAGAGGTATTCGAATTGCAGGATTTTGAGAGGCGGTTACTGATCTGATTGGTGGGCCCATTTAGAAGATAATCTTGAAAATCTAAACCATCTATGAGAACGATCAAGTTCTAATGAAGCTACAAATCAAATTTGAAGGCAATCCGATCACTGGTTAAGCCATACGAAGCGAAACAAAATCTGTTATGTTACTGTACTCTTGTTGTATTATAAAAAGAGGTGTTGTCTTCTATACCAAATCAAGCAAGGGCATGGAAAGCAAGGAGTTCAAGTCCTAGGAGGCTACCTAGCCTCCTACAGCTAGTTTTTCTTCATTTTCTTAATTCTAGTTCTAGTTTGAATATGCTTTTTCTTAGTTAACCTCTTAGCTAGAGCTAGAGGAGAAATTTGTAGTTGGTTTCAATGATTTAATTTGTTTATGCAAGTACCATTTTCTTAATTTTGGATTTTGAACTTCTAGTTTGAATAAAGTTTGAATTTTTAAATGAATTATGAGAGTTTGTGTACTCCGGACATGAGTTCCTTGTAATTCTCTAAAATTGCTATGATGGGTTTGTTTATATTCGAATTGTAGTAACCCTAGAGCATGTCATAGTCTCTTGGCATGACTGTTACTTCGAAGGGTACAAGTTTGAGTTCTATGTGCTTCATTAGAATAGAAATCTGATTTCAGATTTAAGTGGGACTATTTGTGCTTGAATGTTATATCTTCCAATTAGATGAGAGATAGAACTTTGATTCTAATTGTGTTATGCTTGGATGAATGGATGGCATTGGACTGCTACAAGTGAATCCTTGATGCTCTAGTTTGTCCCAAATCTCAGATTTCCTATTTAGTTCTTAAAAACTATTGTTCTAAAATTTTCTTAGATTCAAGTTATTATAGTAGTTGGAATTGTTTACTTCTTTCCATGTGCATTGACCTCGGTCTTACCGAGAATTATTACTACATGCAGCCTTGCACTTGAGGTGAGCGAACAAGTTTTTGGCACCGCTACCTGGGAAAACGTTAAACGGTTCTAATTGTTCTGGTAGCTATAGAGTAGTCTTAGTTAGGTAGGATTTTCAGTTTTTCTAGAAGTAGGATTTTTTTCTAGATTACTAACAATTTTTTGTTTGATTTGATAGGACATTGTTGCTGACATAGATCTCACTCTATTAGGTAACATCTCCCAATCTCCATTCTTTTGTTCTTTTTTCTAGATTAGGGTAGTTTCCAATTCCTTAAAATTTCATCATGTATGATTGGACGGATAGTGCGTATAAGTACCTTTTGGAGGATGAGACGTCAGATTGGGGGACCCAAATTCATTGTGATCGGGATCCCTCCAAGCATGAGTATTTTTCTGAGATTCAAAGAACCCCCCCCCCCCCCCCCCCCCCCCCCCCCCACACGTAAGATGATGCGTGATTACATTAATGAAAGTAATACACATATTAAGACACGACGTAAGACAATGGGGGAATACCGGAATGAAGCAAAATCGAATAATGATCATCCGGGAAAAACATTACATGATTACCGGATTGAAAATAACATAAGTGTTCCACTGGTTATGGTAGGAGGTGTGCAACAACAAAAGGAACGGGTGAATAGTGGCCAACCGGTTAAGACAATGTGTGATCACTTATATGGATATGCTTATCAACCATCATATAACTCTTCATCCTAGAATGCGTACAGTCTTAATTGGGGAAACCACCATTCTCCTTATTTAAGGGAAGAACCAACCATGGTTATTAACAATCACTCTAAAACGTCTTCCTCTTGTGATGGCATGTATATACAAATACTTGAGGAAATATGGAAAGAGTATGTAAATGAACAATCAAATCAAGCTTACTCATCATCTTATGAAGACGTTGAGCCCAAATTTAGGGGCATCAAATCAATCTCTTCTAATGAGGAGGATGGGGCTATCCAAGTCCTACCTTCTTCGGATATAATGAATAAACTTTTAGAGGAGATTGATGTCGATGATCCCAATATCATCATCAATTATGGTGAGTTCACTATCTCTTCTGGATGCTTTAAACTTAATGATGAAGATATTTCAATGACGGTTGACGAACCCGAGGAATCCATAAAATCTGAAAATGATAGTGGGGTTACTTACAATGAGGGTTTAATGGATTCTTATGAACCTATGGTTTCTTTTTCCCAAGGGCATAATGATTATGAGTCTCTAGAGGATATGCATGCTAGAGAGATGGCCGAAGTTGATCTTTTTGAGTCCTTCCATCAACAACACATGCCAAATTCTATTGTGGTAGACCTCCTTTTAATTGAAAATTCTGTTCCTTTGGATGATGGGGTGGCACAATCTAAAATTTTAAAAGATCAACCAATGTTAGATGATGTGCTTACCACTAAATCTGAAGAATTTTCTTTAGAAGACCTCCTCTCTATAGAGGAGGAATTCCTTGCCATTAAAACAGAATTTCTTCAATCAGTAAGGGAGGATGAGGACCCTTCATCCAACTATATCGATTTCCTAGAGGAATGCTTAGCCCACTCTTATGATCTTGATGATGAGATGATTAAGGAGTTGGATAGTTTATTAGACACGGTGTCGGTGCCTGAAGAACATCATTCCACTAATTTACACTCTTTGACATTGTTTGTGGAAGCACAATGCAATTCTAAAATTGTGGAGGAGATAACTTTAACTAATGAAAACTTGATAAATGTCTCTCCACCATCATGGGTCCTTCAGCCCATTGAAAATTCTAATGGGAGGACCCGTTTTTAATCAATCATAAGCCAGATTAGAATTTGAGGAGATATCTTTTTGTTTCTCTTATCTTCTCCTTTCATGCATGTGGTGCACAATACGACTGGACTTCAATGGTGACAAGCACAAATGTCTACTGTTGAGCAGGACTTTGGATGGTCCTCATGAGAAATTTGTTGAATTTCATGAAGATCCTACTCAAATTTGATCATGTAGTCGATCAAACTAAAAAATGGTAGGTAAGTAGGTTAGGATTTATTTTTTTGCATATAGGATTGAATAAGTCTCATCGAGACAATGGAAGATGCTAGAATTGATCAACTTGCTACCTCAGGTACTCTTGTTCTCACTCTCCTCTGTTTTATGTCATTGCTCTCATGTCATGCTTATTACATATCTTGTTACATTGAGGACAATGTAAGATTTTGGTTGGGGTGAGATTCCTCAGATGAATCTACTAGTTTTTGTGACATTTTGAGCAATTATGTAGAAAAAATTCAATTTTTCTGAAAATTTAAAACTTCTTTGAAAACTTTGATGCACTTGAGATGTTATGAGTATGAAAAGAAGATAGATGAAGTGATTGATTTAGAAATAATTGAATTACCTATAATATGATAATTTTCTATATGAATTCCCCTATTGAGTTGATCGATAGAAAAATTTGAACACTTTTGAGTCTAGTTCACATTACACAATTCTCATGATTTGAAGGGATTATGTAGATTTATGGATTGGTTATACTAAGATTTAAGGTGTTGAGGAACCAAGCTGAGGAACTTTGTCCATCCTTATTCATGTGAAAATAAGAGAAAAGAACGAAAGATATGGATTTCTAAAAACCCTATCTAATGCATGTGAAAAAGAGAAAGAAAGAATGGTTGTCATTGAATATATTTTCAGTGAAAAAATTTGAAAAGGGCTACCTATTACCAACCAGGGGATGGTCTACCCGTAACCAAAGCTGAAATTGGGAAGTAGTGTGAAAGCCATCGAAGGAACAGTAAGACAAATTCTTGTCATAGGCTTGTTGTTGATCTGTACACCTTTGGATCTTTAGTTTCGTTAGTCTATGAAGAAGGTAATCTTGACAATTCAAGAGATGAACTTTCACCATACACACTAGACCGCACTTGTTCGAATTCTTCTATTTATTAATTAATTAGTGGGAAATCTATGTGAACAACTTGCTATGTTTAGGGAGTTTAAGATTTCAATTTCCATCACTAAGTTTTTCTGAATTTTGTATTTATATGTCTTGAAGTTTATAGAAGTATAGCTTCCAAGAGAGTTAGATTTTGGAATGTGGATTTGTTTCACGTAGGTTTTGCTCGGGACTAGCAAAAAGCTGGTTGGGGGAGTGTGTTGAGCCATGGATTATGCATAGTCTAACCCCAATTCATCACTCATTATACATGTTTCCTATGGTTTAAAGACTGATCTAATACATGGTTTTATGTTTGTAGGATGCGAGAGAGATTTCACTTGTATAATGCTTAAAAGACCCTTCTTACATGCCTTGAAGATAAAAAAAAAAAAAAGAAGTAAAGAACAAGAGATGGAGGAAAGATGCAATGTAATGGAGGAAGAAAAAGCATGAAAAAGTCACAATTTATAGCCTGATCAGCCGGCCGGCCACCCTCCAGAAATACAAATATCTCTAGACCAATTTTATGAAGGCCGACCTTTAGTCCGACCGGCCGACTGACAGGTCAGCCATGCACTTTCTAAATCAGATTTCAAACACAGTCAGTCCCATTTTTTTATTTTTTGGTGCAGTTCATGGGGCTTAGATTGATGATATTTGGAAATCCAACCTACCCATGTCGAAGAGGAGCTCGACGCCAAAATAACTCAAGTGGTTTCGTGTCGATCAGAGCTACGGATTGACCGTGGCGACCAAAACAATACGAATTGTCTAGAAAGTTTCCTGATTTCGCTGCTCAACACTAGAATGGTCCAGGTGGCCCATCATTAATAATATGAAAAATCTAATTTGACCATCTTCTAGACCACATTTATATATAAATAACCACAAAGTTTCAGGTCAAAAGGATGCCTGGTTTATTCATACCGGTTGAAGAAAGATGGACCATCCAGAAAGATTCAACTACGTAGATTTTATAAAAAAAAAAAGCCTAAGTGTTCTAATTTTCGCACCTAATTCTGAAATTGATTTGGACAATCTAATCCGTCTATCATCGAGAGGAGGAAGGTTTCTACTAATTTTCTAAATTTGATATCATTCCGACCTCTTTACACTCCGTAGCATTGAAAGAAAGATGACTAGTTCTGAAGGTACCCTGAATTACGTGATTTTGAGAGGCGGTTACTGATCTGATTGGTGGGCCCATTTAGAAGATAATCTTGGAAATCTAAACCATCTATGAGGAAGATCAAGTTTCAGGGAAGCTACAAATCAAATTTGTAGGCAATCCGATCATTGGTTAAGCTGTATGAAGCAAAACAAAATCTATTATGTTACTGTACTCTTGTTGTATTATAAAACGAGGTGTTGTCTTCTATTCCAAAGTAAGCAAGGATGTGGGAAGCAAGGAGTTCAAGTCCTAGGAGGCTACTTAGCCTCCTACAGCTAGTTTTTCTTCCTTTTCTTAATTCTAGTTCTAGTTTTAATATGCTTTTTCTTAGTTAACCTCTTAGCTAGAGTTAGAGGTGAAATTTGTAGTTGGTTTCAATGCTTTAATTTGTTTATGCGAGTACTATTTTCTTAATTTTGGATTTTGAACTTCTAGTTTGAATAAAGTTTGGATTTTTAAATGAATTATGAGAGTTTGTGTACTTCGATTATGAGTTCCTTACAATTCTCTAAGATTGCCATGATGGGTTTGTTTAGATTCTAATTGTAGTAACCCCAAAGCATGCCATAGTCTATTAGCATAGCCGTTACTTCAAAGGGTACAAGTTTGAGTTCTATGTGCTTCATTAGAATTAGAAATCTGATTTTCAGATTTAAGTGGGATTGTTTGTGCTTGAATGTTATATCCTCCAATTAGATGAGAGATAGAACTTTGATTCTAATTATGTTATGCTTGGATGAATGGATGGCATTGGACCGCTACAAGTGAATCCTTGATGCTCTAGTTCATCCCAAATCTCAGATTTCCTATTTAGTTCTTAAAAACTATTTTTCTAAAATCTTCTTAGATTCAAGTTATTAGAGTAGTTGGAATTGTTTACCTCTTTCCCTATGAATCAACCTCGGTCTTACCGAGATTTATTACTACATCACAGCCTTGCACTTGAGGCGAGCGAACACTCTTTCATTATCTGGACAAATTGGTGCATGTTTGAACTTAATCTGTCATGGAAGAAGTTAATCATACGCCACTTTTCATAACCATAATATGGATATGCAAGTAAAAGTTCTTTGAACCTCTCTCAACATTGAAAAAAATGTCTCATCCTCCTTTTAGGAGAAGTTCATTATGGCTCGCCTCAGCGTGTTAGTCTTGTAAATCGGGAAGAACTTTTTAAGGATATCTCAGGATATCTCAACCCATGTTTCGATGCTTCTAGGCTTTAATGAATGAAGCAATGATTTGTCTTTCTCCTTGAGAGAGAAGGGGAATAATTTCAATTTAATTAAATCTTGGGAGACTTTATTAAATTGCACGGTAGTGGCAATCTCCTCAAATTTTCTCAGGTGTGAATATGGACTCTTAGAGTCGAGTCCATGAAACTTTAGGTGCAATTGAATAAGTCTTGTCTTAAAGTCCACGTTTCTTGCATTGAGTAGGAAAATCATGCAGGAAGGTGTGGTGGTTCTCTTGTTGAGTGACAAATTTTGCATGTTTAACCCCATGTTCATTTTGCATTTACATAAATTATCTGGCTAAAATGATCTAATTACATGTGTTTTCATGTTTAATAGTGATTGAATGAATTATAATGAATTCGAGCTAAAAAGGTGATTTAAAGTCCAAGAGATGGTGATCTGAGCATGTGGATGAAAAAAGATCAAAAGAAGTTGTATGGTGTTGAATGATGCAGAAAATGTCCTGAAAAGTACAAATCCATAACTGCAGGGCTAGAAAAGTAATATGCAGAAAGTGCAGAAATAGCCCTGGGGCTGTTAAATTGTGAATTTCGAGACGGTGCAAGTCTATAAAAGAGGAGCCGAATTCCACAAATCATATTCCATTTTTTCCTTTCTTTTAGATTTCCTTCCTAGGAGTTTCCAGAGAGAGAGAGAGAGAGAGAGAGAGAGAGAGAGAGAGAGAGAGAGATTTTTTACTTGATTCTTTATTCATGCAAGTTCATTAAGGTGTAAGTTCTTTAGATCAATTCAAGTTTTTTTTTATTATTGCAATTCTTCTCCTCTTTTATTTATTCTTTTCTTGTCCATTTTCATTTTTAAACATGTGCTTCTAATTCTCTTCTAGCCAAAGCTAGAAGGGAAACACATGGATTCAATAGATTATCTATCATGATGATTCCTTAATGATTTCATGATGGGATCTTAAGATTGATACATATTATCTTGTATTAGGAAAATCTTTGATCCATCATGTGAGAACCGTATGGTGGATGCTTAGATCTAGCTAATACAAATTTCTTAGATGGCAGAGGCTTTTGATCTTCCACATTGTTTGATTTGTGATCTCATGGATCTCAAATCCTTACAATCCCTGGAGCCCAAAAGTATGTTTTCATGATGTAAAACTTGAGATTTCTAATCCTTGACAGTTTTCTATTCCTTTTTACATGCTTCAATTGTTAAATATTCTGACTAGACAGACCATAGTATTCTGATCTAGTTGAGTTATCATTATCAGTCATGATAGATGGTTTGTTAAATCCATGTGTGGAACTTCGATGCTTTGGTTTGATTTTTCCATATCAATCCAAATCCTTAATCTATTTGGGATAGATCCTTTGATATCTATTTTCATTATCTGTTTAGTTGATCTGTAAGAAGCTTTCTCAGTAGACTGTCTTCGTGGGATTGACCCTGTACTCATAGGAATATTACAATTGAACCTTTGTACTTGGAGGAAATCAATCAAATTTTTGGCGCCGTTGCCGGGGACAGTATTGAAAGTTTATACAAGTCAGCTAATCGGGTAATTTTATTCCTCAACTCTTCTATCTATTCCTTTTATTTCATTTCTTTATTGTTTTCTCTTCCAATTAAGTGATTCAAGAGATTTCTCCATGGTCGGTGTTGAGCTCTTAATTGTGCATATTCTAACCCCAATTCATCACTCATTATACAAGATTTTCATGATTTAAAGACTAATCAAATACATGTTTTGTGATTGTAGGGATGAGAGCGGACTTCACTCAATTAGAGACCAAAAAGGGGCCATTTGGAGCCTTTGATGAAGGCCTAAGGTGGACCAAAGAAAGAAGAAAGTAAAGAGAGAGGAAGGAGAGAAGAAAAGAAAGAAGAAAAACAAGCAAAACTGGGTCCGACCGGTCAAGACCGGTCGGCCAAGAAGGCCCGACCGGTCATGACCGGTCGGATGCACTCCCTGGAGCAAGGCCAGCCTTGTCCGACCGGTCATGACCGGTCGGCCAGCCCTGTCCGACCGGTCGTGACCGGTCGGCCATGCAAGTTTTAGACTCCAGATTGCATACAGCAGGCCATTCCCGTTTCTGACTTTTCGGACTACTTTTTTGAAGCCATCTTAATGATATTTGGAAATCCAACACATCCATGTCGAAAGAGGAGCTCGACGCCGAACTAACCCAAGTGGTTTCGTGTCGATCGGAGCTACGGATTGATCGTGGTGGCCAAAACAATACGAACTGTCCAGAAAGTTCCAGATTTCACTGTTCCACTCTGGGCCGGTCCAGGTGGCCCATCATTGATGATATGAAGAATATACTTTGACCATCTTTTATACCACATCCATATATGAATAACCACAAAGTTTCAGATCAAAAGGATGTGTGGTTTGATCGTACCGGTTGAAGAAAGATGGACCATCCAGAAAGCTCCAATTGCGCAGAGTTTATAAAAGCCCTAATTGTTCTAATTTTTGGACCACATTCTGGGATTTTTTTGGACAATCTAATCCATCTATCATGTAGAGGAGGAATTTTTCTACCAATGTTCAAAATTTGGGATCAATCCGACATCTGTAGACTCCGGAACGTTGGAAGCAAGATGACTGGTTCTGAAGGTACCCGAAGTGCGCGATTTTGAGAGGCGGTCGGTGATGTGATTGGTGGGCCCATTCAGAGGATAATCTTGGAAATCTAAATCATTTATGAGGAATCTCACATTACAAGGAAGCTATAAATCAATTTTGAAGGCAATCCAACCATTGGTTAAGCCGTACCAAGCGAAACAAATTCTGTTATGTTGCTGTACTATTGCTACACTATAAAAAGAGGTGCTGTCTTCTATTCCAGGGCAACCAAGGACGTGGGGAGCAAGGAGTTCAAGTCATAGGAGGCTTCCTAGCCTCCTTCAGCTAGTTTTTCTTCCTTTTCTTAGTTCTAGTTTTATTTTTAATATGCTTTTCATTAGCTAATCTCTTAGCTAGAGCTAAGAGGTGAACCTTATAGTTTTCTTAGATTGTTTAATTCGTTTTATTGGTTTTAAGATTGGTTTTCATGATTATGAACTATGGTTTGAAGTTTATACAAGCTTTTGAGTAGTTTTTCTTAGTCTTATGATGACTCATGGATGTTTGGGAGAATTACTTAATTGCTTAATTGGTTTGTGACAGTCTAGACCTGTATGATCCGAGGAATCGGAGTGCGCTCTAGTACTATGATCTTCATAAAGGAACTTCCTACCAAAGTTCTATTTTTCTGTTTTTCTGTAATATGTATGGATTGTGCATGTGATTTGAATCAAGTTCAAATCATGATCTAGCCTTGTCTTGTGACAGGACTTGAGGATGGTTATGATTGTGAACTGGACCTTTTGGAAAGGGGAATGACCTATGCAATTGAGCATGCTCAGCTCAGCCTACATTGAGTGAATCCTATGCATTGAACTTACATATAACAGATTGTTTGGTTTAACAGCTCTATCATCCGACTAGATAGATCTTAATATCGATTCTAGTTGAGAAAGTGAGAAACCATAGAGAATTATGCATCTAAGGAGAGCTATAAGTGGATCCTTGATGCTCTAGTTATCTTTCCATTATCAGATTTTCTATTTTATGTTCAAAACCAATTTCACAAACCTCTTAAGATTCTTGTTATTAGGATAATTTGAATTGTTTACCTCCTTCCCTGTGGATCGACCTCGGTCTTACCGAGATTATTACTACATCGCAACCCTACACTTGGGGAAGCGAACAGTCGGCTGAGCCGCCTCTGAGATCCGGTTTCCCTTAAGTGGTTGAGAATCATTGCAGTAGAGTATTTCTTTTATTTTTGGTAATATTTGGTTGTGGACATTAAATGGTAGGCTGAGCCGCCTTTGCCTTATAATTTTGGTTTGATTATTTCTTTTTAATCTTTGAAACACCCTAGAAGATTGTGACATAAGGTTGCCCTGCTTGGTGCATCCAAGTGATACGGTTGTCCTACGACCTAAAAAAAAAAAAAATTGGCTCAAGTCTTGTGGTGTAAATTGATTGATTAGTATAGTTTTTGAATATTTTTCATTTTGAGTTGAATTGGGCATACTTGAACATTGTGTAGTAGTTTAATCTTAGTGATTGAGTAGTGTGGCTAGTTTATGCCCCATTGGACTTGAGACCAACATAATCGACTTACAACTTCAGGTGGACTGGTCTCAGGCCTTTCACATTCATCTAGAAAAGGAACACAAAATATTTTAGACAACATGGCGGATGGTGAAAATCGAGAGAACAATCCAATTGAAAATCCAATTCCAAATCCAGCTAATTTGAATGGTAGGGAAAATCCTCTTTTGAGGATGAAAATGACATTGTAAATAGACCAGCAGGCCAAAGGACCTTGCGTGACTATTTGCAACCGGCTCGCACAACCACACCGTCATGCATCGTACTTCCAGCTAACGCTAGAAATATAGATTTCAAGCCAGGTATTATTCAACTTCTACCCAAGCTCCATGGGCTTGAATCTGAAAGCCCATACCTCCACCTTAAAGAATTTGAGGAGGTGGTGGCAACGCTGCAAGTTAATAATGTTAATGTTGATCATATCCACCTCAAAATTTTTCCATTCTCTCTCAAGGACCGGGCCAAGGCATGGCTTCATTCATTGAGGCCCAGGACCATTGATTCTTGGCAGACCATGAGCCGAGAATTCTTAAAGAAATTTTTTCCCACGCACAAAACGAATACACTTAGACGGAACATTATGACATTCTCCCAAAAAGATAATGAAATATTTTTCCAGTCTTGGGAAAGATTTAAGGAATTACTCGTAACCTGCCCACACCATGGCTATGAGATCTGGCGAGTGCTTAGTTTTTTTTATAATGGTGTCAATTATGACACACGTCAGTTCATAGAAATGATGTGTGGAGGTCGTTTTCTTGACACCGAGCCTGAAGAGGCTTGAGATTTCCTAGATAAATTGGCAGAAAGTACCCAATCATGGGGTACTTCCCAAAAAGTTGAAATTGTCAAACCCGTCTAAAAAGAGAGAGGGGGGATGTATTTGATCAACCCAGAAGAAGATTTGCAAGCCAGGGTGGCTAGCTTATCAAGAAAGATCGAGGCTATGGAAATTGGTAGAGTGAATATGATTAAATCAAGTGGGCCTTCTAGTAGCTTTTGTAGCATTTGTGGGGGAAGTGACCATGACCCACAAGGATGTCCAACAATTTCTGCTTTTCAAGACATGGTCACTGACCAAGCAAATGTAGTCAATAACTATCAAAGGCCACCTGCTCCACCTCTAGGGAATTCATATAACCTTAACTGGAGGAATCACCCTAACTTCAGCTAGCGGAATGGACCACAAATTAATGCGCCCAATGCACCCCAAGGGCCTCCACAAAACAATTCCTTTGGGGCACACAACAATACACCATACGTGCCCCCACAAAAAAGATCGTCTGTGGAGGATGCATTGAACGCATTCATGAATACACAGGCTCAAATGAATCAGTCTTTGTTCCAAGCGAACCAAGAACTCAAGTCGGCGATGGCTAGATTTGAGACTCAACTCAATGCTAGGGAGAAAGGCACTCTTCCCTCTCAACCAGTGCCTAATCCTAGAAATGTGCACTTTGTAGGAGAATCAAGTTCATCTGAGTCCTACCATGAACAGGCCAAGTCCATTATCACCTTGAGAAATGGCAAAATCATTGAAAATAATATTCCACAACCGGTAGAAATACCAGATGATGAGCCCACTTCTCAAGATAATAGTGAACCGGCTAGTGTTCATGTGCCACAACAAGAGGAAAAGACTAAGTCATATGAGCCTCCAGTCCCCTTCCCATCTAGGCTTCGAAACCCAACCATCCCCATGAAGTATCAGGATGTTTTGAATGTTCTCTAAAAGGTGACAGTGAACATTCCTCTTTTGGATGCGATCAAACAAATTCCATCGTATGCCAAGTATTTGAAAGACATGTGCACTGTGAAACGTAAATTAAATGTGCATAAGAAGGCCTTCCTTACTGAGAAAGTGAGTGCAATAATTCAACACAAGGCCATACCCAAATATAAAGATCCGGGAAGCCCCAATATCCCTTGCATAATTGGGAATTTTCGGGTTGAGCATGCACTACTAGATTTGGGTGCAAGTGTCAATCTAGTGCCATTTTCGGTCTACCAACAATTGGGGTTGGGTGAGTTAAAACCAACCACAATCACATTACAACTCGCCGACCGCTCAATTAAGGTACCGAGGGGAATAATAGAGGACGTGTTAGTCCAAATTGAAAAGTTTTATTTCCCCGTGGACTTTATTGTGCTTGACACTGAGCAATGTGTGAACTCTAGCACTCAAGTTCCCATTATTTTGGGCCGGCCATTCCTAGCCACCTCAAATGCTATTATTAATTGTAGGAATGGAATGATGAAACTTTCATTTGGCAACATGACATTGGAATTGAATATTTTCAATCTATGCAAGCAGCCCGTGGGTGAAAATGAAATACATGAGCTGAATTTTGTAGACTGCTTGCTAGATGAAGGGGAATGTGAGTCTAGCCTATCTGAGGAGTTAAATGATTTTGTTGGAAAATTAGAAAAAATTAATTTTGAAAATGTTATTGCTGAATTTTGTGAAACCATTGATAGAAACACTACTCAGGACATTGGTATATACCGATGGAGGCCGCGTTATGAAGTCCAAACCACTGAGGACTTGCGACCTCTACCATCACTGACTAATGCTCCTAAACTTGACCTAAAACCACTGCCCAATGAGCTCAAGTATGCTTATTTAGATCAAAATGAAACATATCCAGTGGTGATCTCCTCTCCTAGACAAGGAGCAAGAGATGAAGTTGTTGAATGTTCTAAGGAACCATAAAGGGGCCATAGGTTGGACTATATCTGATATAAAGGGTATAAGCCCTTCTATATGCACCCACCGCATTCACCTAGATGAGGATGCCAAACCAATTAGACAACTTCAAAGAAGACTAAATCCAAATATGATGGAGGTTGTCAAGAATGAGGTGATCAAACTGTTGGATGTGGGTATCATCTACCCAATATCTGATAGCCAATGGGTGAGTCCAACCCAAGTGGTTCCAAAGAAATCTGGAGTAACCGTTGTGCAAAACTCCAACAATGAACTCATACCAACACGTGTCACCACGGGTTGGCGTGTGTGCATTGACTACAGGAAGCTTAATTTGGTCATTAAGAAGGATCACTTCCCTCTACCATTTGTTGATCAGGTCTTAGAGAGGGTAGCAAGTCATTCATTCTACTGCTTCCTGGATGGATATTCCGGGTATAACCAGATAGAAATCACCCCGGAAGACCAAGAGAAAACCACGTTCACATGTCCATTTGGCACGTTTGCCTACAAACGAATGCCATTTGGACTTTGCAACGCCCCAGCCACGTTCCAACGATGTATGATAAGCATTTTCTCTGATATGGTTGGGCATTTTTTGGAGGTTTTCATAGACGATTTTTCTGTATTTGGTTATGGTTTTGAAGAATGTTTAAATAACTTGTCTCTAGTCTTGTCTAGGTGCGAAGAGAAGCACCTTGTGTTAAATTGGGAGAAATGTCATTTCATGATCCAAAAGGGAATTGTCTTAGGCCATGTTATCTCTGAAAATGGAATTGAGGTAGATCATTCAAAAGTAGATATCATTGCCAATCTATCTACCCCTAGATCAGTTAGAGACGTGCGATCATTCCTTGGGCACGCTGGCTTTTATAGGAGGTTCATTAAGGATTTTAATGCCATTGCTGGACCCTTAAGTAACCTCCTTCAAAAGGATGTCTCATTTGAGTGGACGAATGATTGTGTAAGTGCATTTGATAAATTAAAAACATCTCTTACCACTGCACCTATTATGCGACCACCAGATTGGACACTTCCTTTTGAATTGATGTGTGATGCAAGTGATTTTGCAATAGGGGCTGTTTTAGGCCAAAGGAAAGATAAACGGCCCTATGTTATTCACTACGCGAGTAAAACCTTAAACTCGGCCCAAGTGAACTACTTAACAACTGAAAAAGAGTTGCTTGCAGTAGTTTTCGCTTTGGACAAGTTTAGGTCATACTTGTTAGGATCCAAAGTGATCGTGTTCACTGACCACTCGGCTTTGAAATATTTGTTATCTAAAAAAGATGCAAAGCCAAGACTTTTGAGATGGATCCTCCTACTCCAGGAATTTGATTTAGAAATTAAAGATAAGAAAGGAGTAGAGAATGTAGTGGCCGATCATCTTTCTCGATTGGTCTTAGATGAGTCCATTGAGGAGACACATATCCATGACACATTCCCTGATGAACAGTTATTTGCAGTCTCCCACCTCCCTTGGTATGCAGATATAGTAAATTATCTTGTGATAGGTAGAGTGCGACATCATTGGAAGGCACAAGATAAAAAGAAGTGCGAAATCGAGGTAAGAATCATGTGGTGGCCACTTTTCTGCTAAGAAAACCACTGCAAAAATTATACAGTGTGGTTTCTATTGGCCCACCATGTTCAAAGATACCCATGCTTTCTGTATTGCCTGTGACCGCTGTCAAAGATTGGGGAGTGTGTCCCGGCGCAACATGATGCCATTAACCCCAATATTACCATTAGAAATATTTGATTGTTGGGGCATTGATTTTATGGGACCATTCACACCTTCTTTTGGATTTCATTACATATTAGTTGGTGTGGATTATGTCTCCAAGTGGATTGAGGCGATTTCATGTAGGACCAATGATAGCAAAGTGGTCCTACGATTCCTTAAAGATAATATATTCTCTAGATTTGGAACCCCAAAAGCCATCATTAGTGATGGCGGGTCTCACTTTTGTAATAGGTCATTAGAAACCTTGATGAAGAAATATGGCATAAAGCACAAAGTGAGTACCCCATACCATCCACAAACAAGTGGACAGGCCGAAATCTCGAATCGGGAGATTAATCAAATTTTGGAAAAGACTATAAGACCGGATAGGAAGGATTGGTCTCTTAGACTATCTGATGCTCTCTGGGCTTATAGGACTGCTTATAAGACCCCGATTGGAATGTCTCCGTACAGATTAGTGTATGGGAAGGCATGCCACTTGCCCGTTGAATTAGAGCATAAGGCATATTGGGCAATTAAAAAATTCAACTTTGACGTGGACCAAGCAAGTGGGCAAAGGAAATTAGAGTTAAATAAATTGGAGGAGCTGAGAAGAGACTCCCATGAAAACTCTAGAAATTATAAGGAAAGGACTAAGGCATTTCATGATAAAAACATTTTGAGGAAGACCTTTGAACCTCAGCAAAAGGTCCTACTTTATAATTCTAGACTCTAATTTTTTCCGAGTAAGTTGAGATCAAGATGGACAGGCCCATTCATAGTAAAAAATGTTCATTCTCATGGGGCCATTGAAATTGAAAATCCACGTAATGGCAACATATACAAAGTGAATGGCCAAAGATTAAAGCCATATGTGGAAAACTTTCATTTGGGAGAGGAGTCCATCACTCTCCATGAGCCAAAATACTCTGATTGACCTCAAACAATTTCATAGAAGAATAATTTTAGGCTAGTTTAGGACTAGAGCTAGTTTCCTTTCGCTGGTGCATTTTAATTCAATTTTTTTTTTTTTTTTTTTGCTAGTGTTTTGCAGATGGTTCTTCATTTTTCAGGTGATACTCATCCCTTTCTCTTTGTTTTTACTTTATTCCTTTATTTTACATTATATGCTTTATCATTTACATTGTGGACAATGTAAATTTTAGGATGGGGGTGAGGACTATGCCATGAATCTACAAATTGAGTCAATTTTTAGATTTCTTTGAGTCATTTTATTTTCACTTTTGTGAGTTTAAGTCATCATACATACCTAAAATGTGTGAAATTTTTTTCAAATATTTTTTCAGAAATTGTGTAGTATGACTTATTAAAAGGATAAATGGATTCCAAAATGTAGTTTACAACTAACAAAGACAATTAATGAATTTAGATTTCAAGGACTGAAAAATTTCATTGATAAGTTAACTAGGTTAATCAATAAGTTAGAATATATTAGAACTTGACACTCATTTTTCACATGACACACTTGATGCCTAAGTTAATGAACGTGTAGTTAGTTGAATCATAAACTTCACAGCCTTAAGTTTATAGGTAAATAAGACCAGTAAGCCTAAAAAAAATGTTGCAAAAAAAAAAAAAAAACATTTTGAGAAAAAATCAGTTAGCCGTAGGAGAACTGGCAATCTGGGGCTGGGACTTGATCCTGAGTCGTTACCATTGCTGTGTTTTAGTCAGTCTCAAGTAAGCCTTTTGGATTCTTCAACTGTCCAATGAAGTAGGGTGAGAGAATAATGTTATATCTATGAGAATTGAAAAGAAAAAAAAAATTAAATGCGTGATGTTAAGATTGGCGGGTGAGCTGGTGTTCGAGGTAACCCTGTGAACATAAGGATGATTGGAGGTGAATGAATAGACTAACTTACACAATCATAAACTTTAGTTACTCCAGTATCATCATGTACAAGTGAGTGTTAAATCATAATTATTCTAAATTTTGAGGAATCTAGGTAACTCAATCTATTGGAATTAATCAAGGAATTGGAATACATTTTCATTATTCAACCTAGGTTATGTGTAACTTATTCTGGAACTCTAATGTATTTGATTGATAGGTTTGGTACACATTTTTCTAAATTATTTTTTAACATAAATTTCACATATTTTGCTCGAGGACTAGCAAAATGTTGGTTGAGGGGTGTGTTGAGTGACAAATTTTGCATGTTTAACCTCATGTTCATTTTGCATTTACATGAATTATCGGCCTAAAATGATCTAATTACATGTGTTTTCATGTTTAATAGTGATTGAATGAATTATAATGAATTCGTGCTAAAAAGGTGATTTAAAGTCCAAGAGATGGTGATCTGAGCATGTGGATGAAAGAAGATCAAAAGAAGTTGTACGGTGTTGAATGATGCAGAAAATGTCCTGAAAAGTCCAAATCCATAACTGTAAGGCTGGAAAAGTAATATGCAGAAAGTGCAAAAATAGCCCTGGGGCTGTTAAATTGTGAATTTCGAGACGGTGCAAGTCTATAAAAGGGGAGCCAAATTCCACAAATCATATTCCATTTTTTCCTTTTCTTTTAGATTTCTTTCCTAGGAGTTTCCAGAGAGAGAGAGAGAGAGAGAGAGAGATTTTTTTTACTTGATTCTTTATTCATGCAAGTTCATTAAGGTGTAAGTTCTTTAGATCAATTCAAGTTTTTTTTTATTATTGCAATTCTTCTCCTCTTTTATTTATTCTTTTCTTGTCCATTTTCATTTTTAAACCTGTGTTTCTAATTCTCTTCTAGCCAGAGCTAGAAGGGAAGCGCATAGATTCAATATATTATCCATCATGATGATTCCTTAATGATTTCATGATGGGATCTTAAGATTGATACATATTATCTTGTATTAGGAAAATCTTTGATCCATCATGTGAGAACCATATGGTGGATGCTTAGATCTAGCTAATACAGATTTCTTAGATGGGAGAGGCTTTTGATCTTCCACATTATTTGATTTGTGATCTCATGGATCTCAAATCCTTACAATCCCTGGAGCCCAAAAGTATGTTTTCATGATGTAAAACTTGAGATTTCTAATCCTTAACAGTTTTCTACTCCTTTTTACATGCTTCAATTGTTAAATATTCCGACTAAAGAGACCATAGTGTTCTGATCTAGTTGAGTTATCATTATCAGTCATGATAGATGGTTTGTTAAATCCATGTGTGGAACTTCGATGCTTTGGTTTGATTTTTCCATATCAATCCAAATCCTTAGTCTATTTGGGATAGATCCTTTGATATCTATTTCATTATCTGTTTAGTTGATCTGTAAGAAGCTTTCTCAGTAGACTGTCTTCGTGGGATCGACCTTGTACTCACAGGAATATTACAATTGAACCTCTGCACTTGGAGGAAATCAATCATCTCTCCGGTTATAGATAATCACGCTGAGTTTTGATCGGAAGAATATAGTGTACTTCGTTCTTATTACATTCCGTCCCAGTTGGCGTTGCATCTCGCCCAGCATTCTCATTGTTATTCGGCTCATTCTCAGCCATGTTTCTGGATGGTTCTACACGTTTCCTAACTTGTTTGTGAATAGTTAAGCCCTCAACTAAACCACCCTCACTTAGAAGTCTCGATGTATTGTCCCTTACCCAATTGGGCATGAACCACACAAGTGCTATGACTAGACCTAAACCTAAATCCTAAAAATCTAAAGCAAAAGCAAAACTAAAAAATAAAAAAAGGGTCTAGTTAGAACGGTAGTACTAGTTTGATGAAATTAAGTTAGATGAAAATCCTACAAAATAAACAAAAGTTGTCAATAATTGAAGAAATCAGAGAACACTTAATAAAATAACAAAAGTTATCCTACCCTATCAAAATTAAGTCCTAATCACTAAAATCACAATCGTTAACCTAAATCTCTGGCAATGGCATCAAAACTTATTCACAACCCCAAGTATAAGGCTATACTATAGTAATAATTCAATAAAGACCGAGATCGTTCCTCAGGGATTGTAGTAACAATTCTGAATAGTAATGACTAAGGTTATCTAAAATTCAAATTTTTATAACGTTCAAGAAACATAAATAGTAAATTCAAAGAGAAAATTAAAAAAAAAAAAAAACCTAATCACTAGGGATTCAAGAATCCACTTATAATCATCCACAATGCCATTTTATTTATTCAAGCAATTAACTCAATTAGAATCGGAGTTATATCCCTATCCAACAAGAACATAAACTCAGTTAAACCATATATCATCACCCAACAGAGATATAAACTTCCATAGTTCAATTCTAGAGAAAGCATATATAGAGTACTTAACTTATAGGATTATAAAGCATTCATTATAATCATGATAAATTTGAGAATTCCACAAATCAAAATTCTTAATAAACCCAATTATTTAATTTTAATAAATAAAAAACATCCCATGTAAACTCATTCACAAAAGGTGGAATAATTAAATTAAAACTATCAATCTTATTCAAACCAAAACTAAAAATCGTTCATCCTTAAAACTCAAAGTACTTGAACTATATATATTAAAGCATTGTCAATAACTATAAGCTTCCCCTCTTAGCTCTAGCTAAGAGGTTTAGTCAACCATAGAGATGGTTGAACTAAAACTACTCAAAAAGAAGAAAAACATAAACTAGAAGAAGAAGAACTAGAAGAGCTTAAAGTAGAATCCTCCCTTTCAAGTTTCTCCACCTCCACTATGTCCTAAGGTGTCTTTAGAAGGAAGGAGAGAAGCCTTTTTATAGAAAAAATCTGCCACCGTCTCAAGTTTGTGTAACAATTTATGCACTTATGTTGGTTGTCGGCCTACCGATAGGGAGCGTCAGCCGACCATCAGGTTAGTTATTCTCGACAGTAGCAAAACTTCAAAACTCATGTACATGGATGGTCGGACGACAGGATCCATCGGTCGACCATCAAGAGTCATCGTCCTACAGTTAGGAGTCGTCAACCTGCCATCATGATGTATATTTTCTCTAACAAGGTTAAGCCCAAAAGATCAGAAATTCGACTGGCCATCAGCCGTCATCGGTTGGCCGATGGTGGGCGTCGGTCAACCATCAGGTCGGCCGACAGGCATATTTCTCTTATTTCTTGG
This sequence comes from Liriodendron chinense, assembly GCA_003013855.2. Classification (NCBI taxonomy): domain Eukaryota; kingdom Viridiplantae; phylum Streptophyta; class Magnoliopsida; order Magnoliales; family Magnoliaceae; genus Liriodendron; species Liriodendron chinense. The sequence goes on along the minus strand of PVNU02000491.1, from coordinate 2,322,511 downwards.
AACTTCTTCTGGAATCTTTCTTTTTTTTTTCTTTTCCTTCTTTCTTTTTCACTTTGGCCGTACTTAGATTGACTTCCAAACTTGTCCAAATGTCTTCCTTCCTTGGCTTCTCTTTGGATGTTCTTTGAAGTGCTTCTAATGGTTCCTTCTATCAATGAATTCATGAGTCTCACTCTCTTTCCTCCAAACGTAATTACATTAATAAGATTGCTTCTTTAACATTTTAAATCATGAAATTGTGTGATGAATTGGGGTTCAAATAAGCACAATTTAGAGCTCAACAATTGACCAAGTTTCAATAGCTTTACCAATCGTGACTAAAAGAAAAGAATGGCGGGCCAAGAAAAGACAGGACGAGAAGGAGAAAGTTCTGCACTCAAGGAGTTTGAAGAACTTAAAGACACCCTCGCTTAATCGGCCGTGTCTGCAACTAATTATCTCTTTTTTTTTCTTTCTCTTAGTTGTTAGCCGCTTATGTCCTTTCTCATTTATAATGGTAATTTCTTTATAAAATAGTGTAGACACCCCACCTTCGGCTACAATGTTGGTAGAGATAGCGGATGAATGGAGGACCGTACACCCAAATCCCATGTCCAAACTCACCCTTGTAAGCCCCAATCCATAGCCCAACTCAAGCCTGAACCCAGTCAACTCACCCCTAAACATCACCCTGAAAAACCTCCCATAAGAAAAACCAGTCAAAAAATCCTTAAAAAGTCAAACTCGGTGAGTCAACCCGCTGAGTCAAATCACCGAGTCAACCTGCTGAGTCAATTCACCATGTCAACCCATCTCTTAAACCCAGTCAACTCACCGAGTTCCAGACCGCAGCCTCGAAGCAGGTCCATACTGCCCGCTGAATCCCAAGAAAGGCCGTACGGGCGGCCCTCAAACTTATTTACGGGTTCTGCCACTCCCCGTTGCTATAAATACCCCCTCCCCTTCTCATTTCAAAAAGCCTTCAAGCCCGAGTGCGATCCCGTTCATTCTGAGCCCTCCTCCACCCTTTTAGCCCATTTTTCCACCAAGAAGAGCCCGAGTGAGGAGAGCCTAGCCCTGGTCCAACCCAGCCTGACCACTGGTCCAAGTCTCCCAAGCCATCTAAGTCTTGATCCAGCCACTCAAAGTCAATCCTTGTGACACTTCCGTCCATCCAGCTACTTTTTTACTAACATCATCTCATTCGCATCTACCATAAGTGCAACATTTACTTTTCTTCCAACCCCCCTGCTTCACTACCAGCACTTTGAGTATTCAAACACACAACATGCATCCTGCATAAAGCACCTGTCAGTTCGAGCATATGCTCTAGGCTTGCCTGTTAATGGAAACCTGCCCATCAGAAACTCTTACTGTTCAGACCTACATTCATGCATTAGTCACTACGAGCACTTTGATTATTCAAACACACAGCATTCATCTCGCATAAAGCACCTGTCAGTTCGAGCGTATGCTCTGGGCTTGCCTGTTAATGGAAACCTACCCATCAGAAACTCTTACTGTTCAGACCTGCATTCATGCATCATGTCATCCATGAGATTGTACGAGGATTAAATCAGACTTTCAAGTACTAGTTCGATTTTGTGAAGTAGAGACCATACTTCGGTACGGGCAGTGTGTGGGGTGCTTAACCACTTCCCACCCTGTAACTGTGATTCCTTACCTCGAATCTCTGGCCGCAGATCAAAAGGAGTTATTTTAGAGGAATGAATCTTCGGATCCCCTTCTCTAACGTTTCTACGGGGTCTAGCCGACTGTAGATTCGAAGTAACTGGCTAGTGGCGACTCTGGTCTTATACAAAATCATCTAAACACATCCAGCTTAACACAACAATCGAACAAAAGCCTTCGAGAACAAGGCAAGCCAGTGGCACAAACGGTGATTCGCGCGCACGCACCCCCCTCTTCTTTTCCGAAAGGAAAGGGAGAAAGTACGGGAGCGCGGAACGGCAATGGTCCACAGAATGGTGACTCTGCTGGGGATAGTGCTAGTCCCACTAGTCGTGATCCGACTTAAAAAACAGAATCCCTCCCGTACTTGAAAGTCATTAGTCCTCATACAATCTCATCTGCATAGCATTCTACCCAAAAAACCAAAAAAATATAGAAAATCCCAAAACCCAAAAAAAGTAAAGTATAGTCCTCACCATTGCGCCTCCTCAGGCTCAACGTGTTTGGAAACAACTTCCCTTCCGCAGCATAATCCGCACTCGGGCTCAGCAAGCCATGTCCGACCACGAAGAGAAAACTCACCTCTTCCCCGCTCTTGAAATGACCGAAGCGCAACCTCCAGCGCAACAGCCAATTGAGAATATGCCAATCATGCAAGAATTGGCACAAGGAATGAGAGCAATGCAAGAGATGCTCTTACAATTCATGTAAGTACAAGCTACCGTAGCAGCCAACAATCAAGTTGACCCAGTTCAGCAATCTCAGCAGCCATGCCGGGTCCCTCCGGCCTCCAGTTCAAATCAAGCACAACCATCAGAGTCTGCCCAAGACTACCGACAGCAGCCGTCTCAGCCCTTCGCTATGGGGCATCCTCCTTAGTACCTTCCCACTACGACAAAGCCGCCTCAGAGCACTCCTGTCGCAGGAACTTCCAGTCAGCTTCCAGTCAATCTGGAAAACAATAATCTCAGTAGATCTCAGCATGTCCCCGTCGATGGGACTCCTTTCCTTTCTCAGCATGTCCCCGCCGATGGGACCCCTTTCCAATTTCAGCACATCCCCGCCGATGGGATTTTAATTCAATTTCCAGCAACAGGGACAGCACTGGCGAATGCCCACAATGGGGGTCAGTGTCAAGCCCACATCAATCATCGGACAGTGGCGAATACCCAATAAGGGGGTCACTTCCCAGCATCTCAGCCTCCTACAAATAGGAGCACTTTTCAATTCCAGCACATCCCCATCGATGGGATTCTAGTTAATTTTCAGCAATCTTCAATTCAGTAAACTCCAGTTAATTTCAATCAATCTTCAATTAGCAATCTCCAATTAATTTCCAACAAGTTCCAGTTCAACCTTTAGTACAATCTCCGGTTTAGTTACAATCCTTTCAAGCACAAGTTCATCAGAATCCAGTCCAGTCATCAAATCAATTTCAGCAACCTGTGGTTGCTTTTCAGCAAGCCCATAGGGTCAAAGACATCGACCACTATGCCGAAGAAGAACGTGCCTTACTCCAAGAGGCACCAGTCGCTCGAACAGATCACTCAGGACTGGACGAGTTGCGGGAGCAGTTCCAGATCTTGCAAAATCAACTTCAACGATAACAAGGAATCGATCTACCTTCAACCAAGTTCAGAGACTTGTGTCCTTTCCCAAATGCTCAAGTACCTCAAAACTTTGAGGTACTAAAATTCAAAAGATACGATGGCAGCGGTTGTCCCACAGCACATCTCAAGGCCTTCTGTGGAGAGTTGAGTGCAATCTCAGGAAATGAAGGGGCCCTCATTCGTTTGTTCCAAAAATCTCTGAAGGGCGATGCCCTAAATTGGTACACCTCATTGGACTACCACCGCATAAGGACTTGGGAACAACTTTCCCTGGCTTTCGTTGACAGATTCATGTACAATCTCAACATGGCACCTAGAAGGGCCGACCTCACGGCTCTCAGGCAAAAGAGTGATGAAACACTATCAGCTTATGTGGGACGTTGGTGAGCTATGGCAGCCAGAATGCAGACACCTATCGACGACGAAGAACAAATCTCCATGATTGTTCATTCAACATATCCTGGCATATCTGGATATCTCATCTCGCATCCATATGCGAATTTCTCACAGTTGATCCGTGCTGGAGAGCAAGTCGAAGCAGGAATCAGTGCCAGGACAATCTCCCCATGGCCTCATCAAGCCACTCCAGTCAAGAGGAACAGAGTGGAGGGAAGACCCATCGGATATGGGAGCAGAAATCGCAGCGGTTCTCCTCCTCGCCCGACAGAGGTAAACAACATCAGCACCACTGCTCAGGGTAATTAATATGCTCCCCCACAGGGACGTCAACAGTATCAACAGAATCAGGTTTAGCACCAACCTCAGCGGTATCAGCCGCAACCGAATCCTCAACCACAACCACAACCACCTCGACAACAGCAGTTCAGAGGGAACGGCCAATACTCATACTAAAATAGGCAGAATTACAGGGAGCTCAGGAAATTCACTTCACTGACTCAACCACTTAGTCAAGTCATGGCTATGCTAGTACAGAAGCAGTTACTCACTCTGATGACACCCAGGCCTCCTCCAAATCCTCTACCTCCAACCTACCGAGAAAATGAGTATTGTGCCTACCATCAAGGGCGTGACCACTCCACTGATCGATGCTTTACCTTGAAGAATGCCATACAAGATCTGATTGACGACTGCAAAATCGTCATCTCTGTCCTCGGAACTCCTCCAGCAACTTCTACCAACATCCTTCAGAATCCTTTGCCTCAGCATCCAACGGACCCCAGTTCATCTCGTGGCCCTGCCGTCAACTGCATAGAAGAAGGAGAGCATCTCGACCACTTCTTCTCCCCAATCCAGTCCATTCATGCTTACACTTATAGGCCAGCAAATCCTCCTCTGATCCTGCAAGGGGCAAGCCCCTTTCCTCCTTCAGTCTCTGAGCCATTAGTACTCGAAGGAGCACCTCCGTATGATGTACCAATTGTTCAAGGGGCATCTTACAGCCATTCATGTTGGGAGCCGATCGTCCTGGAAGGAGCACAATCATACATCGAGCCCGCATACAAACCTGTCATTTTGCAAGGGGCAACTCCAATTCAAGAACAGTCCAATCCGCAATGGAGGGATCGTACTCATCAGCCGCAAGAACCCATTGTCTTGGAAGGAGCTCCTCCAATTAAGCCTGTCATATTGCAAGGGGCAAGTTCCGGAGGCGTGTCAATCACATTACAACAGCTGGAACGAACAGAGAAACCCCCGGCCATCTCAAGAGGACCAGTGTTCATCCCATGGGGACCTCCTGCTCCAGAAACGGTCAAGTCAGGACCGCAACCTTATGTGATCTATGAAGACAAACCTCGACATTATCCCTTCAGCACAGGCAACAATGTAGTCCTCAAGGCAAAAGCTCCATACAAGGAAGATTTGCTATCCACACCAGCACCGTTGCAAGAACCAGTAGTCCTAGAAGGAAAATGAGAGGAAAATTATAAAGAGGTCCCGTGGCACTATCCAGAATGCGCGGAGGTGGGAAACATGAATCCCAATGGGCGTTGCATCCGAAGAGATGCTCAGAATAGAGGAGATCCCAAAGGCGCTCTCTCGGGTCTCGGTAACAAAAATGAGGCTGCATACGATGTGGTGACTCAGCTCAAGTCAATCCCAGCTCAAATTTCAGTATGGGGACTACTCTGCACATCGCGCATACATAGAGAAATGTTTGCCAAAACCCTGAGCGATGTTCACGTCTCCTCCGATACGGCACCCGAAATGATAGCATTGATGATCGGACAGCTCCTGGCTCCGTGCGCCATCACCTTCGCTGATAATGAGTTGCCACCAGAAGGGCGCGATCATGGGCGATCCCTCAACATAGCCTTACGATACAAGGACATCTGTGTCCCACTGGTCCTTATTGATAATGGCTCAAGCTTAAACGTCTGCCCACTCAAGACTGCGGAACGTCTGGGAATCAGTCCCTCTTCATTTCGACCCGGCACCATCTCGTCAGAGCATTCGACAACACCTGACGATCAGTGGAAGGGAAAGTCGACATCGAGGTACAAATAGGTCCGAAAATCTCCACCATCACATTTCAAATCCTGAATATATTAGCCTCTTTCAACATGTTGCTCGGACGACCATGGCTGCACAAGGTTGGAGCTGTGCCATCAACTTTGCATCAAAGGGTGAAGTACATCTGTGGAAATCAAGTGATCTCTATCCATGCAGAAAAGGAACTCATCATTCCTTCCAATGCTACTGCCACTGAACTAGACATCCCTGTCATCGATATCCAGCACTCTGAAGATGACGACCCATTTCATAGTTTCGAATTCGAGACTGTGAATGTTATCACCAATCCAGAATCGATAAGTGTGGATCATGTCTTTTCACCAGTAGAACGTCTGAGCCTCAAGTATCGAATGAAGAATCATTTCAAGTCCAGAAAGATACCGCTGGTATATAATCAATGCAAATGGGGGCTCGGGTACAGGTCAATCTTCATGGACAGAAGAAAGAAGAAATTTCGTTGCTCTCCCATTCCATTTTTCAAGCTAGGAGAACCTTGCAAAGATCCGGGAGGGAATCAACCTACTGCACTACACAAAGGCCTCCCGATGAGCCTAGCTTGGGCACGTGGGCCCCCATTCGATGGGACCAAATTCTCGAACCGTCTAAACCTCCAGAAGAAGAAGAGGATGAGGATGAAGAAAAAAATCAAATACAACAGCTTCAGGACCAGGATACTCTGATACCTGCTCCTAACCAGGGGCACAACCTGCCCATCTCAACTCCAGTTAACCAGGGGCACAACCTGCCCACTTCAATTCCAGTCAACCAAGGGCACAACTTGCCCATCTCAGCATCAATCAACAAGGGGCACGGCCCGCCCATCTCTGAAGAATCAAATCATCAACCATCAGCCAGGGGCAGAAGCAGCCCATCCATTAGACAAAGAAAGGGAAATGGCCAGCCCTGGATTGGTCCGATGTCCAGATCCCAAACATGTGTCTCACTGTGGAACCAGAAGAACTGCAGTGCGAGGTAAGTGATCTGGGAGGGACTGAGTACGACTCAGATCTCGAACCTAACCAGCGAGAAATCATGGTCATTGGGCCAGACTATGATTATTCGCCCAAATCATCAACCCCCACCTCTCCAGGGGAAGGAGTGTGGGGTCCTGAATGTTCGTCTGTTCCCCTAACTTCTGAATCAGCCAGAGAGTCATCTGAAGGCTCTGGCTTCCAAAAAAACGTCGGTTTAAGCAGCGATCGGAACTTTGGAACAAGTTGGGATCAATCATGGTCTGCAATGCCCGCTTGTTCAAGGTCCCGTGAATTTCAAAAACCCAAAAAAATTAAAAAAAAACTTTCAAAAGCCAAAAACATCTAGCATTTTCATTCCAGAAAATTCTCAAAAACCAAAAAATATTTCTTTTCCTGCATTCAATAAAGTGCCAAGTTCGTCTAAAGAGTCGCATGAGTTTGAAGTCGAATCATATGATTTTGGCATCGAATTAGACTTCGAGCTCATGGGTTTGGATGAAGCTCGGGATGAGGAAGATGATGATCTGGATCCCGAACTAGAGGATCTCCTTAGAAAGTTCGAATCTAAAGCCAATGTTATAGCTGATGATTTTGAGATAGTAAACTTGGGGACACTTGAGATCCCTAGGGAAGTACGCATTGGGAAGTCGTTGCCACTAGAGATGAAGCAGAGAATGATAGAGTTCTTGGCTCCAAGATTGTCCAGCTTTGCGTTCTCATATGAAGACATGCCGGGGCTCGATGAAGAGCTCATTGTACACTATCTGCCAACCAAGCCAGATATGAAGCCAGTGAAGCAGAAACTTCAAAGAATAAAGCCAGAATGGGCTCTGAAAGTCCGAGATGAAGTCATCAAGCAGTACAATGTGGGATTCTTGGTAGTCTCCAACTACCCTGAATGGCTCTCCAACATCGTACCAGTACCAAAGAAGGATGGCAAGGTTCGAATGTGCATTGATTTCCGCGATCTCAATAAAGCCAGTCCTAAAGATGACTTCCCTCTGCCACACATCGACACTCTGGTCGACAACACTGCTGGATACAAGGTCTTCTCATTCATGGACGGGTTCTCAGGTTACAATCAAATCAAGATGGCCGTCGAAGATCACAAGAAGACATCATTTATCACTCCCTGGGGAACCTTCTGTTATAGGGTAATGCCGTTTGGCCTGAAGAACGCAAGAGCAACATATCAGCGAGCAATGACAACATTATTCCACGACATGATGAACAAAGAACTTGAAGTATATGTGGACGATTTGATCGTCAAATCTCACACAATTGAAGCACACTTTGAAGATCTGAAGAAGTTATTAAATAGATTAGAAATGTACAAGCTCCGCCTCAACCCTCAGAAATGTGTCTTTGGTGCAATGGGAGGTAAACTCCTTGGCTTTTGGTGAGTGAAGATGGCATCAAGGTCGACAAAACCAAAACCAGAGCAATTATCAAGATGCCCCCTCCTAGAACAGAGAAAGAAATCCATGTCTTCCTTGACAGAATTCAATACATCAGCCGCTTCATCGCACAGCTCACACCTATCTGTGAACCCATATTCAAGCTCCTTCGGAAGAACGTTCTAAAAGAATGGAATGATGATTGCCAAGTCGCCTTCGACCGTATCAAGAAGTATCTCATGAATCCTCCAGTCCTAGTGCCACCTACTCCCGGACGACCACTATTGTTATACATCTCGGTAACAGCAGAAGCCATTGGCTGTGTTCTCGGCCAACATGACGAGACAGTGAAGAAAGAACAAGGGATATACTACTTGAATTGAAAGTTCACCGACTACGAGACCAGGTATTCCCCGATCGAGAAGACTTGCCTCGCCCTAGTCTGGGCAACTCAGCGACTCCGTCACTATATGATTGCATTCCCTATTCTCCTCCTCGCTCACATGGATTTGCTCAAATACCTGTTTGGGAAACCGGCACTCACTGGAAGGATAGCTAAATGGTAGCTACTCCTATCTGAATTTGACATCACCTATGTCACTCAGAAGGCAATCAAGGGGCAGGCCCTCACCGATCATCTTGCCGCTCACTCTCTCTTGGATTATCAACTGCTCAAGACATTCTTCCCTGATGAAGATCTTCTACTTATTGAAGGTGAAGAAAAGAAGAAAAAAGATGAGTGGACGTTATTCTTCGATGGTGCAGCAAATTCTAAAGGGAGTGGTATTGGAGCGATCCTCTACTCCCCAGATGATGTCCCTATTCCTATTTCAAGGCGCCTAGCATTTGAGTACACCAACAACATGGCAGAATATGAAGCATGCATCGCTGGCTTAAGGGAAGCCACAATCTTGGGCATCAAGAAGCTACGAGTATTTGGAGACTCACAGCTTATCATCAATCAGACCAATGGCGAATGGAAAACCAAGGACGAGAAGTTGATACCATATCATGTGTATCTTGAAAATCTGATCGAAGAATTCAAAGAAATCACCTTCTCATACATGCCCAGAGCCAAGAATCAGTTTGCAGATGCTCTCGCTACACTCGCATCAATGCTCGAGATCCTGAAAGGAGCTTCAGAATGGGAGCTCACAGTCAAAATTCAAGATGAACCTGCTTTTGCCTACAAATAGAAGAAGCCGAAGCTGTCCCTGATAAACCTTGGTATACTGACATCAAGCAATATCTTGAAACCCAGGAGTATCCGGAGTCAGCAACAACAACAGGTCGCCGAACCATCCAGCGTTTGGCCGGCCAGTTCACCATCAGTGGCAAAATTCTTTACAAGCGATCCTATAATCACATTCTCCTTCGATGCGTCGACGAAACAGAAGCTGCAAAGATCATGGAAGAAATACATGAAGGAATCTGTGGCCCACACAGGAACGGGCACATGATGGCAAAGAAGATTCTACGACTCGGCTACTATTGGCTCACCATGGAGACAGACTGCTGTCAGTACGTCACAAAATGCTTCAAGTGTCAGGAGCATGCGAATCAAATTCATCCTCCCTCCTCAGAACTATACAATTTGATGACTCCCTGGCCCTTATCTATGTGGGGACTCGACATCATCGGCAAGATTAGTCCCAAAGCATCAAACGGTCATGAGTATATACTTGTGGCAGTCGACTACTTCACCAAGTGGGTAGAAGCAGCCTCCTACACCACAATTGCATCATCTCAAGTGATCAAATTCATGAAGAACAACATCATATGCCGGTATGGAGTCCCCAATGTTATCATCACAGATAATGGTACCCCGTTTGTAAACAAGAAGAGGATGACTTCCTCAGCAAGTTTAAAATTCAGCGTCATCGATCAAGCCCCTACCGTCCTCAGATGAATGGTGGGGTAGAAGCCGCAAACAAAACAATCGTCAGGATACTCGAGAAGATGGTCGTGACTTATCGAGATTGGTCAGACATGCTCCCATATGCACTTTGGGCCTATCGAACGTCTGTACGGTCTGCTACAGGCGTTACTCCTTTCGAGCTTACTTGTGGAATGGAAGCAGGTCTACCAGTCGAGGTGGAAATGCCGTCACTACGGGTGTTACTCGAAAGCGGAATTGAAGAAGGAGAATGGCAACGGGCAAGATTCGATCAGTTGCAGCTAGCAGATGAGAAGCGCATGCGTGCGCTAAGCCATTCCTAGTGTTATCAGAAAAGGATCGCTCGGGCTTACAACAAGAGAGTCCGAAAAAGAAGTTTCAAGGTAGGCGACATGGTCATGAAGAAAATCCTACCATCGCACCTTCCGGATCCCAGAGGAAAGTTCAAACCTCGTGAGATGGACCGCTGATCATCAGAGAAGTACTTCCCGGAGGTGCCCTCAGACTCACCAGCATGAGAGGGGTGGATCTTCCTGAGCCAATCAACGCCGACAAAGTGAAAATCTTTCACGAGTAAGTCATTCTGACTTTATTAAGAGTTACATTAATAGAGCTGAAGTCAAGAGGTCAAAGCTAAAACCTCTGAGAAACCATTTCCGTCCACCAACAAGTGTTTCAAATAAGGGGGTTCAAAAGAAAAAAAAAAAGGAGAGAAGCAAAAGACACAAAAAAAAAGAAAAAAAAGAATAGAAAAAAGGAAAAAAGAATACAAAAAGAAAGGAGAAGAAAATGGGAAGCCAAAGCAAGACACCCGAGAAAAATCAACCCAAGAAGAAACACAGTCATCCATTCATTCAGCTAAGAAGGGTCTTTGGCTAAGACCAACAGCTCTGTCATCGTAACTTAAGATAAGGGCTGGAAGACTGTCATCGTCCAGCAACGACGAATTCCCGACCTCTAGCCGCCGCAGTTATCCAAAAATTCAGAAAAAGAAAAAAGAGAAAAAGAAAATGTGTGCCTAAACAAAGAGGGCGGAGTGAAAACCCGAAAGGGCGCTCCGAGTAAAAACAGTGGGCATACGACGGACTTGGTGAAAACCCAAAAGGGCGCCGAGGGTAAAAACAGCATAGCTGCCAAGGGGCAGGCAAGATCAAACACTTGGGACGTGGTGAAAATCCGATAGGGCGCCACGGGCAAAAAATGACGGGAAAAGGCCAGCTGTGGTGAAAACTCGAAAGAACGTTGCAGGCAAAAATGGCTCAAATAGAAAAAGAAAAAATTAAAAGTGAAGGTACCAAGAAATCAGAAGTCCAAATTAGTTCAAGCAGTTGCAGTCCAAGAACAAGAAGAAGTACAGTCGGGAACAAAGAACTCTACAAACTCTGACAATCTCAGGAAGTAACAGTTTTCATTGCCTACATCTCTAGGGAACCAAAGGGACCTCGCAAGTCAATCTCGAGACATCGATCAAAGCATTGGCCGAGCCTCAGTTCTGATTCCTACATCCCGACAAAAAATCCAAACACACTCACAAGGCAACTCATGGTAAAATAGATTTTCAAAAAGTTTTCTCCTTTTCATTAAATACATCATATTTCTTTTACATATATCATGTCATCTTTTTCAAAAAAAAAAAAAAAATGCATCATCATCAGTCGTGTACTATGCAAAAAGGAATGTACAGATGACCAACACAGTCAATCCCTACCCTCCTCCTCGGCCATATCAGGTAAGTCCTCTGACTCATAATAAAATAGCCTCACTCTCAACCTGCTCACCTCCATACGCAGGTAATGTACCTCATCTCGCTTAAGGATACGAATCGCTGTCTCCTCATCAGACAACCTCTGATCGGCAGCCAATCTCCTCGACATTATCTCACAATGATACCGAAGTGCGGAAATCTCAGACAACAAATGGCCATGAGTGGCCAAAAGGAAACCAGGATTGATGAATGGCCGCTCCTCAAAGGGCTCATATGAACCAGATGAAGAGTCGGCATCTCCAAGAATATCCTACTCGTCCTTATCGATAGTCTAGTGCCAACAAGGAATGCGCCGGTATAGGGACTGCTTAGCAACCCAGTACTGATATGGGGCGGTTGCCATCAGAAAAGTCCGTAGCTCAAAACCAAGCAAATCAGCAGTCAGGTAACTCGCCTAGGATCCATCAACCCGAGTCCTAAAGTTCGATGATCTAGATGGAAGTGCTCGACGCCCGATACCCGTGAAAGCAAAGAAAGGAACATCCTGCTCGTACCCAAACTGCCGCAGGAACCGAATAGGGTGGTAAGAAAAGTAAGATCGAAAGCCTACCAACATCAGAGGAAGGCGGTGCGCATCGCAAAGCACTGGAGGAAGTAAAAGCCAAGATTACTCCCAACGAACATTCCAATCACGAAGTTCAGCGAACATCCTGAGATACAAGGGCTCACTCATCCTAGCCGTATGAGGAAGAAATTCCATGATGTGTCGCATAAGGTCTGGGTGACGGGTGCCAGGAAATGGTACAGGAACAGTCAGCGAAAGACGCTCCCATAGCCAGACCTGATCACAAGAAGGAAAAGAAGTTCAGCTAGGGCAAAGCAATTCTCAAAAGATAAGAAAAGAACAAGAAAGGTGCAAGAAAAGATACCTGAAGAAATGCATAGCAGCCACGAAGGACACGAGTGCGGTCCAGGGCATAGTCAGACAGCCCATTAAACAGCTCAGCCAGGACAAGAGAAATGATCCCCTGACGTCGGATAACTCGGCTCATCACCTCAAAAAGCAGAGGAGTCTGAGACTTGCGCCATCCCGAGAATAACACCTCAGCAATCAAGCAGAATATCAGTACATTCCGAACAAGTAGAGACCCTGCCACACTCCGATGAGCTGAAAAAAGATCGTACAGCAAGTCCAAGGAGAACACCACAGCATCCTAGCTGGTGGCTGCAGGTTGAACAAGATAAGGGATCCCGAACCAGTGCTGCGGTGTGGCAGTCTTCGGCGAAAAATACTGAGTATAATCCCAAGGAAGACCGGTCAAGTGCGCAAGCTCCTCCAAAGAGGGTCCCATCTCCATGTCGTTGAACGCAAACAAGTTCAACGAAGGGACCCAGTCGATCAGTACAGCCCCGAGGATCCTCGAATCAATGTCAACTCTAGCCATATGGATCAAACCGCCGAAGCCATACGACTCCAAATCTCGAATTTCATAAGCTAACAAGCTATCAAGCCAAGCAAGCAGTCGTGGCGAGCAAAAAGGACGAGGAAGCAGCTGACAAGTCCTCACGGGTATCTCCTCCAGAACAAAAGGCCCAGAAATCAATGACAACTCATCGAGGATCGGAAGATCAACGGGCAAACGAGAAGGAAAAGCTAGAACCTCTACAGACTTAACAGCCCCTGACCTGTCCCCAGTAACGGCTATGTCTGATATAGTCGCATCATTGTCTGAAACTGTCACGACCTCAGCCGCATGAGAAGACTCGCCCACCTCGTGAATCGAGTGCGTAAAGGACCGATGATCAGGAGAAGGGCGATACTCCCCACAACGAAGGTGTTAAGCTCATAATTGTGCATATTCTAACCCCAATTCATCACTTATTATGCATGATATACATGCTTATTGGACCAACTTAATACATGATTTGTGATTGTAGGAAGAAGATGGAGATTTCACATATTGAAGGCTAAGTGGAGCTCTTTATGAGCATTGAGGATCAATAGATGAAGTATTGAAGGAAGAACAAAGAAAAGAAAGCAAGGAGAGAAGAGAAAAGAAGAAAGAAAGAAAGAAATGGAGAAGGAAGAAGGCAGGACCGGTCGGCTGACCGGTCAGCCAAGCAAGACCGACCGGTCATGACCGGTCGGCCACCCCACTCATGTGTTGGATTGAACAGAGACTAAGCCCGACCGGTCATGACCGGTCGAGCACAGCTGCTGACTGAAGGACTGCCCAGGCCGACCGGTCATGACCGGTCGGCCATTGCTGCTGGACAAAGGGAAAGTCACTCCGACCGGTCGTCCGACCGGTCGGCTGTGCAAAACTAGAAACTTCTATTTCGGGACTCCGATTTCTTCTGCGCAAGTGCGTAGTTTTACGCAAAATCTGGAATCTTCTTGCGTATTGGACTCCTCCAAGCTATAAAAGGACCTCTTTTCTTCATACCAAGGAGGCTACAACGTGGAGATTGCTGAGGAGAAGGATTCTACTTCAGATCTTTAGTTTTCTTTCCGTTTTTATAGTTTTTCATGTTTTCAGAGGCTTTTAGTTCAAGGATGTTAGAGATGAACTAAACCCTCTTAGCCCTAGCTAAGAGGGGAAGCCCTTGATTCGTTTTTGATGGATTAATACAACCTAGGTTTCCTTTTATGCTTTAATGAACGAATTTTAGTTCAATTTGAGTTTGATTCAAGTACTATGTTGGCTTTTACTTTGATCTCTTGATGACTCCGGGCTCATGTGATTCTTAGTGAGCTTAGCATAGTATCTTAGCTTTTGTGCATTGTTTATGCTTGTGTAATGCATTGATCTACCATCGACTCCGGGCATGGTAGACGCTTTGATTGCCTTGTATGCAATGGCCTGATCTTCATGTGGGAACTCATGTAACTAAAGTTTTTATCTTTTGTGTATGATCTGGAATTACTGTTTATTGATTGATTTTGATTTAAATAGAGTTCAAATTATGAGTCGTAATCAGGTCTAGTGACAGGACTTGGTGAAGGCTATGGTTATGAATCTCAACTAGATTGGAAAGAGGCTTGGCCTATACAATTGAGTGTGCCCAAGGCCTGAGCATGGTTGTGGGAATCAAATCAGTTAATAAGCACTTGTTTCAGATAACTGTGATTAATTGCCCTATATTCCGATCGGATAGAGATGGAAATCTGATTCTGATTGAGTTATATGAGACCTAGTTGTGTTGATGCATTGAAACGTATCAAGAGTGGATCCTTGGCGCTCTAGTGACTTTTTAGATTGAATTTACCTTAACCATTCACTGTTTAAACTCAAATCACTGTTTGTTTAGTTTTAGTTCTTAATATAGTCTTAATTACTAGTTGTTTTAGTTAAATTCTGAAGATACCCATACATAAATCTCTGTGGGAACGATACTCGGTCTTTCCGAATTATTACTACTTCGCAACCCTACACTTGGGGAGTGAACAGAAGGCTATCAATAAAGATCACACCACACATCGTAGCATACTGACCAATCTGACCGTCGAAAAATGCATCGGAACCATCAAGAAGGGTCCCGGTAACCCCGAACGAAGAATCAACGATCAGATCTGGACCTGCGGCCCTCTCCAACATAAAGTCATGAATCCAATCAGCATCCTGTCCAATCAAAGGGATCATCGAGGCATCCACACCATCCATCATCAGGGGGACATCATCAATGATCACATCAAGTCCACCCAAGTAAGTGTGCCGCACATCTTGACCATCATCAAGAGCATCCAAGCCATCAAAGGTATCATCTGAACCATCCATTCCATTCAAACATGAGATCAGCCCATCTATATCCATCATAGCCCCATCACCACCATCAATCATATCATCCATGTGGCCCACACTCAAGGGATGCATAGCCTCACCTATGTCACATCTCTTCATCCCATCCATACCATCCATTTCTCCCATAATCAATGCCCCATTCAAATCTGAATTTCCAGCATGGCTGCCATTAATGGGGTCATTCAAAGCTCCACCAACCACTCCCCCTAAATCCCCATCAATACCCTCATTCAATACTTCATCTACACCATCAATCAAAAGCATTCCACCATCATTAAAGCCTTCACCACTTCCTGAAGTGTGGGACCCATCATGGATAACCCCCACAGCCCCTAGATCTCCACCATCCATTGCTTGAGAAAAGACAAAGCAAGAAGAGGACAAGATGAAGAGAAAAGACAAAGAGAAAAGAGGATTCATGGCTAGAATCAAATTCTCCAGTACAGAGAATGTGGGGACAAGAGCAGTGGACAAAAGGGGATGTCCGAACCAGAGCTAGCCCAGACCGCACAAGAGGCGAGTCTTGGGCGGCCCGCTATGCACCGCCCGTAGGGACGCGCTCCCTCTCTCTCCGCGGGATTGGCTTCATGGTCGTTGGTAGGTGAGGCTGACAGTCCACGTCAGCAGATGGCACCCTGAGGGGCGCCCAAGGCACTAATCCACTCCAGATTTCGTTTGAGGTTGATCAGAATCATCTAGAACGTACCCCACTTTTTCAATCATGCAGTATTACGGCCAACATGGGTCTGGTCAAGTCAAAGAGAAGGAAAATTGATCAAGAGGGGCCCACCAGCAATCTGAGCCATTCAAAGACTAGATCATCATGATCTAAACCATGAAAAAGCTTGCATGAGCCATCAAATAGCAAGATCGAAGGCTTGATCATCAAAAAAGAGGGCCAGAGTCCAGGATCTAATCATCAAGTGGGCCCACATGGCTGAAAAGAGCGATCTGAGCCGTCCAAGTCATCATCCACACCATGAGAAACCTTCTTAGCCTCACAAGACATCAAGAAAAGGTCCTCCAAAGCAAAGTTGAGGTCTGGAAGGGACCCACAGGGCCAAATCAAGCAATCTGAACCGTTCAAGTCATCATCCATGAAGTTAAGAAGTCTAATCTCCCACAAATCATTAAAGAATGAGTCAGAAATCAAAGCATCCAGGCATCATCAAGCAATTCGAGACAAATTGAGGTTGTATATTCATTCAGAAAGTCTGGATACATCAGAAAGATAAAAGCAAAAGGGTTTTACAAGGCAAAGAAGGTCATATAAAGCTGAATACAGAAGCAGGCTACAAATCACCAACATGAAGATCCATCAAAGAAGCTGTCACCAATCCTCTAGCGTACCTGCGACGACCCCCTGGAACATAGAGCGGAGGAAGCAGAGGCCCCTGTCTGTACAGCAAGTACCACTCATCATAGTCACGATCCGGGATCGTGAAGCGAAACCCAGGCTGGCCCACAAGAGCATCAGCCATCTCATCAACTGGGATCTGAGCAGCCGGAGGAGGTGCAGAGCAAGGAACTCGAGCCACCCCAGTAATCTGTTGAAGAAGCCTCTCACCCAAATACCACTGAAATGATTCAACGTCAGAAAGCATGATCCGGAGGCATGAAGAATCATATGCCTCCACACGCTGAGGGGTGTAGTAAAGAGGAAAGTTGGCGTATGGCATCCGAGCAAACTGCAGCAAATGAGGTCATCACAATCAGTTACAGAGCAGCACAAGGGGTAAGGAAAACAAGATACTTACATCCTCAACGGTCAATCCATCTATGTCAGCGCGCCAATTGTCCCTAGATACACGAGAGTTCCGTTGACGATTTTGCTGATGCCAGTGCATATGGCGGTACAGAGGTTGCTCAATGTCATCTCGTATCCTCGGCGCGAGATGAGCAAAATGGTCATAAAAGCAAGTCTGGGCAAGGGCACACATAACGATCAGAGAAAGAAAGAAGGCAAATGTCTCCAGGAAAGGTTAAAAAGAATACCTCTACGACAGGCCAGAAACTTATGAAGGACTGGCTATTCCGAGAGGTCTTATCCAAACCCAGGAAAACATGAGTCAAGATAGCCCCGTTCCAATTGTAGGGATGGTAAAGATCCTCAACCAAACGAAGAAATTTAGGATCGATCCTCTCGTTCACATGACAGAAAAGGAAGGACCCGAAGGCATAAGCAATCATGGCCCGTGCTTTATGGAGGGCCTCTAGCTCAGTAGTAGGGGTGACGATAGCAAAGGTGTTGTAGAACCATCGCAATTTTACTTGATGGCCCTGGAAATCATCCTCAGGTGGGATGTCACCCACAAGCCGTAGCCGGTCAGTGGAAGTGATGGGAGCAAGAGAGCCAAAGTGGGGAACAACTGTCCCATGAAATGGAAAACCAATTTGCATGTATATGTCCAGGGGAGTTATTCCCCACTCGCCAAAAGGGAGTTGAAAGGTGTGGGTCTCATCTCGCCACCTCTCACAAAGAGCCAAAAGCAGCATGCGGTTGGCATTGTTGTTATGGAAGCGTAAGGTAAGGAGGCCAGTAAAGGGGGTATCAGCCAGAACTCGTTCAAGCAAAGGCTGTGGGTGTTTCACCCAGTCATCCCAATGATCTCTGGTACCTCGACCGTTGATGGAGGGGAGAGGTTGGTGCTCCTTAGCCAAGGAACACATATGGGCCCCTCGACGGATAATGAAGGTCGAATCATCCTCATCAATCACCCGTCGTCCTCTTGTACCATCCGTCATCGAATCCTACAAGCTTAGCGAGGTGAGTCTCTACTCTTTACCCGTTAAAATCCAAATCATTATCCAGGAAACCCTTGGATTCGGACTTACATTCAAATGCAAAATCCTATGTCCAAGTCCATGTGTTGCCTAGGATAAGTGTTGGCCCCATCGAAGAAGACAAGGCCCACCTTAAAGAAGGTTGCATGCCATGACCTAGGTAAGGAAAGTCCATCATCCAAGGACACATTTTGGACAACAAATGCACTCAAGTGCCATGAGATCAAAGGGATAAGAATCCAACTTCACATGAGAAGTCCCTATTCAAAGCCCATATGTGTCCAAGGATTGGTTCACTTTTCATACCAAGGCCATAATTCTCATTTAAGTTGTTCCCATCTTTTTACACATGTACATGGACAAGTGGGGAATAGGAAGGAAATGGGTCCCCAATGGCAACTCAAGTGCCCCACCTCAATGGATTGAAAGGAGCACATAGCCCACTTGAAGAACATGAGGACCCATTCACGGGTTAACCATGGGCAACCCTATGTGCGTCATCTTGATGAAAGTTTTGACTATGAGAGTACAACATGGTGATCTACCCATAAACATATGAGTTAAAGAAGCCAATGGTAAAAAATTGATGCGCATAGCCCATATGAAGAACTAAAGTTGGAAATGTCCATGCAAGGACAAATTTGGGCAACTTATGTGCACCAATTTCTTCACCAAAAAAGGGAGACCATTTAAGAACAAGAAGACATGGCTTGATGAGTCACCCAACCATCATGAAAATGGTTAAGAATGATACACATAGCCCACTTGAAGATCAAAATCCAAAAGGCCCCAAAGCATGGGATAAAATTGGGTAACTTATAGATATCATTCTTTCTCACAAATTGAAAGAAAAATCACTCATCTTTGAGAATGATGGTGAATGACCTACCAAGCACCCCAAGAGAAGTCTAAGGAGCTATGATTGCATGGATAGCTCACTTGAAGAAGGTCATCCATTTGAGGTTGGACACATTAAAGGAAGCTCTTGAGATCCACTTTCCTAAAACATGAGAAAACCATTTGAACTTAGTGAGATTGTTGAAACAACTCACTCATGGGACTTGTAGGTGATCAAGTAACCCAAGTTCTCCATCCATCCAAAGAAAAGGCATGAAGGAAAAGAATCCTACATGCACAAAGTGTAGTGGTGCACACATGACTCAAAGAAATACACAAGTTTCAAAGAGGGCCCAAAAGCCCATCTATATGGAGAAATTCCAAGGAACCCACCACACTTTGTGTACAAGGATGTACATCATAATCAAGAAATGGCGGAAGATTTGGGCTACTTGTCCATAAAGGCCCAACTAGGAAATCTAGCCCACTTGAGATCCAAGTGAAGAATGGGTTAGTCACCTTTGTCCATACACATGTGAAAAAAGATGGGGCCACCCAAAGTGAGCCCTATGAGCCCAAAACTTGAGGTGGGCCCAACCATTCCCATGGGCCTAAACCTTGAAAAGAAGTTAGAAAAGAAAAGAAAGCTCCAAAGAAAATGACAAAGGAAAAGAAAGCAAGAGGGAGCCCAAAATGAAGCATTGGGCCCATCAAATACACCAAGGGCCATGACTTCACTTTGAGCCCATTTGATACACATGAAAAATGGTCCAACTCTCATAAGAAAAGATAGGATATTTTGCCATGCACACTTGATGGACATGGCAAAATTACCATTTACATACACATAAAGGAAGTGTGAAAGAAGAAAAGAAAAGATGAAATGGAAGCTTGCAATGTTCCTCTCCATGCACCACCTTGAGGAGAGATTGGAGATGAAGAAAAGGCCAAAGAAACTTGGACCCACCTTGACTCCTTTGGAATAGCTACAAAAAAAAGAAGGAAAGGAAACATGAGAAGAGACAATGAAGAAAGAAAAGGACAAGAGAGAAAAGGGAGTGGTCTATTCCTTTACCACTCACCAAAGGGGGACCACCTTGCTGTCCCAAAGCTTCACTAAGGCCCACCACTTGAAAGAAGAAAAGGAACCACCAAAAGAAAGAAAAAACTTGAAGAAAGAGAGAGTATGAGAGAGAGAGAGAAGAGATAGATTGCACGTTGGAGGGGCCAAGGGTGCCCCATGTTATATAGAAAAGGGGAGGACACCCCTTTACCCGACCCACTGGAAAGACCAGTGGGCAGAGACGGCTTGGGCGGCACCCAGGGGGCCGTCCTTCCTCCCACCTAGCTGAAACGACCCCTCACCCTCTCTCCTTGGGAAGAACTCCTCCTTGGGAAGGGTGGTTGCAAGTGAATCTTGTACCTCCATGTAAGAATGAAGTGATGGAAGAGAAAGATGAGAAAAAGTAAGGAATCTCATCAAAATCTCATCTTGTGAGAAATTGGGGAGAAATTGGCTTGATGATGTGGAAAAAGCTCCATGGAATTTAAACAAAAAAAAAAGAAAAAGAATTGACTTGGTTAAACAGTGATCTCAACCATCCAAAGTTATGACCTGATGATCTGAACCATTCTAAGAAGAATCCCTAGAATTTTCAACCTTGATTGCTGCCTACTGTACAAAGTTTTGGGTCCTAAGACCTTAAACTACGTCGGGATCAACATCCCGAGGGATTTTTAATAAAAACCGGTAGCGGTCTTGATCTTTTGAATTAAGATCCACTGGCACCGGACATTTTTCAAAAAAAAAAAAAATGTGTGTTGCCCCATTCTGTACATAAGTTTTGGGTCCGAAAACCTTAAACTACGTCGGGATCAACATCCCGAGGGATTTTTAATAAAAACCGGAAGCAGTCTTGATCTTTCGAATCAAGATCCACTAGCACCGGACATTTTTCAAAAACAAAAAAAAATGTGTGTTGCCCCATTCTGTACATAAGTTTTGGGTCCGAAGACCTTAAACTACGTCGGGATCAACATCCCGAGGGATTTTTAATAAAAATCGGTAACGGTCTTGATCTTTCGAATCAAGATCCACTGGCACCGTACATTTTTCAAAAACAAAAAAAAATGTGCGTTACCCCATTCTGTACATAAGTTTTGGGTCCGAAGACCTTAAACTACGTCGGGATCAACATCCCGAGGGATTTTTAATAAAAAATGGTAGCGGTCTTGATCTTTCAAATCAAGATCCACTGGCACTGGACATTTTCCAAAAATAAAAAAAATGTGTGTTGCCCCATTCTGGTCATAAGTTTTGGGTCCGAAGACCTTAAACTACGTCGGGATCAAGATCCCGAGGAATTTTCAATAAAAACCGGTAGCAGTCTTGATCTTTTGAATCAAGATCCACTGGCACCAGACATTTTCCAAAAATAAAAAAAAAGTGTTTGCCTTGTTCTGTACAGTTTTGTGGTCCGAAGACCTTAAACTACGTCGGGATCAACATCCCGAGAGACTTTTTGATAAAAACCGTCATTCGATCTCAACCGATCAAGGAAGGGGTCAGATGGACCGGATTTTTTTCAAAATGTGTTTTCAGCATGTACAAAGTTTTGGTCCGAAGACCTTAAACTACGTCGGGACCAAGATCCCGAGATATTTCTAATAAAAACCAGTGTTAATCTTGATCACTCAAATTAGGATTTAACAGCCTGGAACATTTTGAAAAAAAATAATAAAAAAGAATGTATTTTCAGCCTGTACATATTTTTGGTCTAAAGACCTTAAACTACACTGGGATTAATTTCTCGGGGGACCTTTCTTACTTTCAACCAAAAACCGGCATTGGCCTCGACCGCTCGATCAAGGTTCAATAACCCGAATCATTTCCAAAATACCAAAAAGATTTTGAGCTTTCCATAAAAACCAGTATCAATCTCGACTACTCGAGTTGAAGCCTGGAACTTTTCCAAAACAGAAACAAAAAAAAAATTCACCATCAACTTTAACTGCACAAATTCATCCCCAGCGGTCCGAAGACCTAAAACTACACTGGGGTTAACTCCTCGGGGTCTTTCTTTCCCAACCTGTTTCGAACATGGCTGACACTTGATCGTACGGATGTCCGGAATCTTCTAAACAGGTAAAAGCTGAGGCGGGAAGAACCCCGCAATCCTGTTCGTGTTGAACGCACCATGATAGACAACCTTGATTTGGAAGTCGCTGTTGAATCTGACGGATGTTCCCTGTTCCTAAAACTCATGAAGGGGATTAGGGCAGTTGGGAGGTGAAGCGCACCCTCACGGAATTGTGAGCAACATAAGGCCCCAAACTGGATTGACAAAGGGAAATGTGAAGATGTGGCTCATTTTGTGGCCGAAGGAGTCCGTCGGACAATACGTGGTCTATGTGCATTGCACATGAGGAGAGGGAAACTTTGTGGGTGTGTTGACTGAAAACCCTCAAAATCTCCTCATCCGAAGATGTAAAACTACGGCACTTAACTATGTGGGATTCATCTTGCTCGCTTTCGTAAAATGGATCGGGTGCCTTACCAGCAGTAGAAGCTGGAAATGGATGAAAATTCCATACCTTTCCTTGCATTTCAGAAAAATAAAAAAAATACCAAAACATTGCAAAATCATCTTCCAAAAAATCACAAAATATTTCCCTGGCTTTTAAGCCAAATACTCTTAAAATCATAAAAATATTTCATTTCTTTTCAATAACCAATCTTTATCCTGACTCAGGTAAAAGATTCGGACCAAATATTTGCAAAAATATTTCATTTCTTTTCAATAACCAATCTCACCTACAACGATCTCATCATAGAGTATTGGATAGGAATATGACTATCAAGATCAATCCAATCTCTAGAGATCAAAAGAGGGACAAGTGCATCTTCTTCTTGAGCTTTGAATGCTCCATACTTGTGATGAATCACAAAGAAGATCACTTGTTTGGGTTAGGAATAGGGCTCTTAATGATCTTCAACAATGGTGGCTCCTATCTCCTCAAAATCCCCTCTATTGGCTCAAAAACGAATCCCCCATCTTAAATAGATTTTCTTCCAACGGTCAAAAAATGGACAGATTCGCGCATCTCCGATTGATCGGAAGAAGGTCCGATTGATCGGAGATAAGTCCGATTGATCGGAAATCTATCCAGTGAAGTCTCTGGAAGATATTCCGATTGATCGGAACACTGTCCGATTGATCGGACGGACCCCTTCCGATGGATCGGAAGACTATCCGATTGATCGAAAATATGTCTAGTGGATTTTCAAGGTTGCTGGAAAAAATTCCGATTGATCGGAGCTTCTGTCCGATTGATCGGAGTCCTATCGGTGCTAACGTCCGATTGATCGGAGATCAATCGGAAACTGCTGTTTTGAGCTGTTTTGTTTACAGCAGCTTCCACCTCTTAAATTAGTCTAACTTATCATGTTTTTCATGGAGTTCTAAGACTAATGATGATGACTAAGGGTATACCTAGTTGGTCCAAGTCATCTAAGAGGTTATGGGTTAGGTTTTGGTCAAGGTTAAGGCACACCAAGGCATCACTTTTACCTGCTTCTTCTTCCTTGATGCAGCAGGGCCACTTGAGTCTTCGGTCTTCATCTTCATTAAGCTCAACCGACACTAGACTCACTGACCCAAGTAATTGACAAACAAGGTGCACTAGTATGCCACAGAAAAGTGCACTAACAATCTCCCCATTTGTCAATTACTTACAAAAACCTAACCTACCAAAACAAAATACATGTACAAGAGATTACATTGATAAAGCATTAAATACAGGACTCTTGACATGCCTAATTAATCAGCTCCTCTTCAGTTTGCTCCCCCATAAACTGTCAATCCCTGCATCACAAAACATAGCAACCTAGTTTTGGTGGGACTTGATCTTTCTCCCCCTTTTTGTCAACAATTGACAAACTATTCTCTCCCCCTTAATGATATATCAATAAGGTTGAGGTAAGAGAAGATAGTATGTCGCAA
Organism: Liriodendron chinense; assembly: GCA_003013855.2. Classification (NCBI taxonomy): domain Eukaryota; kingdom Viridiplantae; phylum Streptophyta; class Magnoliopsida; order Magnoliales; family Magnoliaceae; genus Liriodendron; species Liriodendron chinense. The sequence goes on along the minus strand of PVNU02000491.1, from coordinate 2,298,358 downwards.
TTATAACTATAAGCACATGCTAACAAGGAGAGTATATGATGCATGAATCATAAAAACATGGAGCATGCTAAGGAACATGATTAACAAGAAAATGTAACTATCTAAGCATAGTTAATCATGCATAATTGGTCATCTATGATATACATTAAGCATTAAAGCTCAAGGGCTTATAGCCCAATCAACCAACCTCCCCTATTGGTATATCAAGACCAATACAAAGCAAAGATTAGCATACAATGAAGCATAAAACTCAAGATGATTAGCTAATCTAAGCAAGATGATAATCTAACAAGCAAATATACAAATTTAATCATGGCTAAACTATCGAGTTTGGACTAATGAGGCTTGAATCCTCTGATTTGCCCATAAGCACAAAAACGAGGCTGAAATCCTCAGATTTTCCTATAGTTCCAAAGAGGCTAAATTCCTCAAGTTCATCAATATGCTCAAAATGAGGCTTAATCCTCAGATTATATCTATTGAGCTCAATATGGTCTCCTAAGGTCACCTAACCTAGATCATAACCCCCTTGGGTATGATTAAAAGGACCCAACATGCTTGTTGGGAGGGAATTCATCTATCCTAGATTTTTCTCCCTTAAGTTCATTCCAAGTTGGAGAGCAATGTTCGATAGGGGATATGATAATAGTTCCTACCCTAGCTATAGTTGACCTCTACTAATCATATTACTTATAGTTCAACATGAGGCAACATAGATTCCCCTTATTAGGTAGACATGACCCTAGTGCTCCGGTACCAGATCTTACTCTAGACGGTTACGTCCTTGAAGAGCAACCCGCTCTGATACCAATTGAAATTGCGTCGGGTAGTCTAACACGACACCCTATGCATACACGTGCGGAAGCTTAAAGAGCAACTAGAATTATGGCTAAACCTATAGGAGGGGGGTGATTAGGACCTTTTTAAAATCTTTTCGCCTACTTAACAAATTTAACAAATTTAACTATGTAAGCGATAACACTTTGGCTTCCAAGCCTAAGTGGGTCCAATCAAAAGACTAGCATATGATAAAGGCTATCAACAACCTAGTGTAAACAAGCATAGATTAATTAAATGATTAAGCTAATGAAGAACCTAATCTATGCTACTCAAATAGACTTGAGTGAGGATGGATCAAGAAGTTTAAGTCTACTTGAGGTAGTGAAAGTACATCTTATGAGTGTGGATGTGCCTATCAAGTGCCTAGCATACATTCCTAACTAAGCATTCATAATTAACAAGTTAAACGCAATGCATAAGGAGAAATATGCTCAAGAACAATCACAAACACAAGGATGTATAGTGGTTCGACTACGTGTCTACTCCACTCCCGGTTCAAGTACTCAACCCCTTTGAGCACACCGGCATTCACTGGGGAGTTTAAATCTGGTTCCTCCCAACCAAGGTGTTTTAATTCGGATCCACCCAACCGGGAAGTTTACAGGTTCCTCCCAACCTACACGTTTGCACCCGTGTTGGTGGCTCCCCCTTGGAGACTTTGTTTTAGGCCCGACTAACGTGCCAAGGAACGACTGACGTCCCTAGATTTTAGGCCCAACTAATAGGCCAAGGATCGGCTAACGACCCTAGGTCGAGCTTGTCAAACAAACTCTACACTCAACTCCCACAGGGAATTGAGTGGATGGACTCCTAACAAGATAACCTTACTTGTCGGATTGAGCCCATTGTTTACCGCCGCTTTGGGTTGCTTCTTCTCGCTCTCCCGTGCTTGAATCAGCTCCCCTTGTGCTTCCCCGATCTTTGACGCCGCTGCTTTGCCAAGGCTTCAGCTCCAAGATCAGCTACCTTGCATGTGGTGCTCCATTGGAGATGCCCAAGGTGCTAGGGAAGGTATGTTTAAGATCTCTACAGCTTATGGGAATGGGTTACCTAGAGAGTCTCACCTACAACGATCTCATCATAGAGTATTGGATAGGAATATGACTATCAAGATCAATCCAATCTCTAGAGATCAAAAGAGGGACAAGTGCATCTTCTTCTTGAGCTTTGAATGCTCCATACTTGTGATGAATCACAAAGAAGATCACTTGTTTGGGTTAGGAATAGGGCTCTTAATGATCTTCAACAATGGTGGCTCCTATCTCCTCAAAATCCCCTCTATTGGCTCAAAAACGAATCCCCCATCTTAAATAGATTTTCTTCCAACGGTCAAAAAACGGGCAGATTCGCGCATCTCCGATTGATCGGAAGAAGGTCCGAGTGAGGAGAGCCTAGCCCTGGTCCAGCCCAGCTTGACCACTGGTTCAAGTCTCCCAAGCCATCCAAGTCTTGATCCAGCCACTCGAAGCCAATCCTTGCGACACCTCCGTCCATCCAGCTACTCTTTTACTAACATCATCTCATTCACATCTAGCATAAGTGCAACATTTACTTTTCTTCCAACCCCCTAGCTTCACTACCAGCACTTTGAGTATTCAAACACATAACATGCATCCTGCTTAAAGCACCTGTCAGAAACTCTTACTGTTCAGACCTGCATTCATGCATTAATCACTACGAGCACTTTGATTATTCAAACACACAGCATGCATCTCGTATAAAGCACCTGTCAGTTCGAGCGTATGCTCTGGGCTTGCCTATTAATGGAAACCTGCCTATCAGAAACTCTTACTGTTCAGACCTGCATTCATGTATCATGTCATCCATGAGAATGTACTAGGATTAAATCAGACTTTCAAGTACTAGTTTGATTCTGTGAAGTAGAGACCGTACTTCGGTACGGGCAGTGTGTGGGGTGCTTAACCTCTTCCCACCCTGTAACTGTGATCCCTTACCTCGAATCTCTGGCCGCAGATCAAAAGGAGTCATTTTAGAGGAAGGAATCTTCAAATCCCCTTCTCTAACGTTTCTACGGGGTCTAGCCGACTGTAGATTCGAAGTAACTGGCTAGTGGCGACTCTGGTCTTATACAAACTCATCTAAACACATCCAGCTTAACACGACAACCAAACAAAAGCCCTCGAGAACGAGGCAAGCCAGTGGCACAAACAGCGATTCGCGCGCACGCACCCCCCTCTTCTTTTCCGAAAGGAAAGGGAGAAAGTCCGGGAGCACGGAACGGTGAGGGTCCACAAATAACCAAAAGGGCTCTTATTCTCACTTTAAGTAATCATTCAATCTAAGCCATAGACCACCTCCTAAAGGGAAGGGTGATGGACCTTTAAAAACTTGCAATTGATCGGGGCTTTTGTAATTCTTTCATCTTTATCACGCAAATTACATGTCCTGCCCTTCAAAACTTGCATCATAGTATATGTTCATTCCCAAGCGGGTGACCATTTCTTACCAAGGGCCTTGTCCTTGTGGACGAGAGGTAAAACCACCTTGCAAACCTTATCACCCACTCCCAAACCTTATCGCCCACTTCGAATGCTTTTCCTCTTACCTTTTTATTATAACCCCCTGCAACATTAGCTTTATTAACCATTATGGAATCAAGGGCTTTTAGCTGAATTTCATCTAGTTCTTCCAGTTCAACTAACATGGCTTTGGTGAATTTGGCCGGATTTAACCCAGCCTGATGAGCAACTCTCAAAGATAGCATCGATATTTCTAATGGCAACACCGCATTGTGTTAGTGCACTTTTCTGTGGCATACTAGTGCACCTTATTTGTCAATTACGTAGGTTCTAAAGTCTAGGTGTTGATTGAGCCCAAAGAAGATGGAGTCCGAAAACTCAAGAAAAGTTGCTGCATCAAGGAAGAAGAAATAGGTAAATGAGATGCCTTCGTGAAACTAAATCAAAATTAAACCTCCAGATGACTTAACCACATAGAAACTAGGGCATCAAGTGTTAATGTCAAATTTTGTAACGAGATTCTCCGGCTTTTCTCCTTCACTCCAGCCGGAATTTTCACCACCAGACCTGAAGCAAGACAGCAAATAAGGGTGGCTGGGGTCCAGCCGTTAGCCCTCCGATGCTTAAGTTAGGCCACAGTAAGAAGAGAAGCCAAGTAAACGGGACCAAGATTGAATGATGTGTACGTACCTGCTCTCAATGGAGCCACCCCTTTATATAGATCTGAAGCAATCCAATCTGTTACGTGAGATGTCGAAATCCCGTTGATGTCGCATACGATACTGAGAATTCGCTGATTTCGTGGGATAAGATCCTATCTTTTTAATCAGATCCAACCCAATGACTTATTCCAACAATCACGCCCCTTGATGGTAATCCCTTGAAATCCGGCTGGAAGCCATAGTTGGAGTCATGGCCTCCGAAAAGGAAGGAGACGCCCGTAGTTGGAGTCATGGCCTCCGAAAAGGAAGGAGACGCCCGTAGTTGGAGTCATAGCCTCCGAACTGGTTGTAACCCGCAGGAAAGCTGCTCGCAGGTTAAAATGTGGTCGCGAGTCCAAGTACATATTTTGGATGTAACGTCTTTCAATGACTTGTGAGAAGGTCTGTTCGCGGATCGAGCTTTGCCGTATTTGACTATCGGTTATGAAGACTCGAGACTTGCGAATAGCTGCTCCGTATTTTTCAATCTATGACTCCTGATCAGGTGAGCTCGAGAGTCGAATGGTCGTCCCGCACCTATCAAACATTCGACTCTCGATCAGATAATCTCGAGAGTCGAATGGACGTCCCGCACTTATCCAATATTCGACTCTCGATCATATAATCTCGAGAGCAAGAGCGAAATGGGCATTTTCGCGTGAAATCTTATCTCCATCATTTTGCCTATAACAGATGCCCCCCAAGTCCTTGCCGCCAAGAATTCTTAAGGAAAGGACTTAGCTCACTATCACACGAAACCGCTCGCTACTTTCATCGAGAACGGCACCCCTCATGATGGGCTGAAATTAATGAGCGCCAGCTTTCCGCAGCCTTTTCGCTGATGGAAAATGAAGGGGCGCTCGCCACGTGTTTGAGGAGTTAATGGGCGTGCCTGCTAGAGCGCCGTGTCCAGAGAGGGACTGCCACGTGCCATCAGATACAGCGGAATGATTGCCTATAAATATACGGAGTCCGCCATTTCTTTAATTTTCTACAGAAGTTTTTTCGAAAGAAACCTGCAATCCTTTCTTTCCATTCTTCTTCCTCTTCCGGTGCTCATTCTTTCCTTTTTTCGGTATACTTCCTTTTTCTTTTTCTTTTATTTTTATCTCCCCATGGCTGGGAACTCTGACGAGACTACTGTCCCTCTTGGTGATGCCACTCCGGAGTCCTCTGCCTCCAGCAGTGCCAAGGTTTCGGCGGGGAGATACACAGCAGCCGGATATCCTTCCGTTTTATCGGAGGACCGGCTGGCTGAGCTACGGGAGAGATACCAAATCCCTGACTCTGTAACTCTCCGCTTGCCCGGAGGTGGAGAAACACCCGACTCCCCCCCCCCCCCCCCCCCCCCCCCAGGATGCGTAGCATTTTATGAGTACCAGCTTATCCTGGGGGTACGCCTTCCCCTCCATCCCTTCGTTCGTGATGTACTGCGGTGTTACAAGATTGCCCCTGGGCAACTCATTGTGAACGGGTGGAGGGTGGTTTTGGGCTCCTTTGCCCTTTAGGCTCAGGCTGGCAACGGGGAACTCACGGCGGAGGAGTTCCTCCGTATGTTTCGTCTGAAGAAAGCTCCATCCAGCGAAGGCTGGTATTATTTATGTTACTGGCACCGGGATAATTTCGTGTTGGGTAAGCCCTCCTCGAACTATCCTGGCTAGAGGAAGCGGTGGTTCTATGCTTCCGGGAGCTGGGATTCTGCCTCCTCCAGGGGTCCAGGAGTGACCCGGTTTTTCTGTGAAGGTAGACACAATCCCGTATTGTGCAGTTTCCTTAGAATAATTTTTAGGGTTTTGCTTCGTTTGACCATTATTTGTGCTCGCAGGTATCCCGGCATTGCGGAAACCGAATTTGAAGGGTGGGATCAACGAGAAGATTGTCAGAGTGTATAAGGTGCCTGTCGGAGATAGGCATATCGAGGCTTGCTTATCTCCTTTGCGACTTGCAGCAGCAGGCCTCATATCCAGAAGAGAAGTTGAAATGACGAAGGCTGGAGAGAAGAGAGGCCTACTGCCTCGTCTGAAGGGCACAGGCTCCAAAAGGCAGAAGAGAACCCCTGCCGAACCGTCTCAATCTTCCATCCGCGCGGGCAGCGATCAGCCTGCCCTTCCCGCGAGCATGGCGGGGGCCCCAGCTGGGCCTACTATTCCTTCACTGGTGGTCGCACCTGGGCCACCAGTGATCAACATTGCAGATAATTCCCCAGATGGGGTGGGGTCCAGCTGCCCCCCAGCTGAAGAGGCTCGAGAGCAGGTAGAGCCGCAAGAGCCGACTCCTGCTCGGGAACTGGTCCCGGCTGCCGAGCAGGGACCTGCTCGCGAGTCAATGCCTCCACCTCGCGAGCAGGCCGGGTTGGTCGTTGCCCAACCGTCTGGGAGCGGGACGTACTCTATTCCCCGCCACCTTCATCCTGTATGCAAATTTCTCTTCGAGAACGTCACGCCTCACGCCTTTGGCTCTCTTCCCGAGCCAAGTCCTGAGAACCTTATCCTCGAAGCGGGGATGAGGATGGTTCAGGTAAGATTTCGTCAAGACCTGCTACGATCAGTTATTACATTCCAGAATACTCTTACATTTTTTATCTCTTTTGTAGGGTTTAGATCTTATTCTGCGAACGAGGCGTGATATTGTTGCCGCCCGTCGCACGATAGAGGAGGCTGAGGGAAAGAGGACTGCCTTGGAAAAGGCAGTTCAAGGAAGAGATCAACTGCTCAAGGCTCGTGAGGCGGTGATCACGAAGAGAGATGAGGAGAAAAAGATCCTCATCGAGAAGATCCAAGTCCTGACCGACAGGTATCAAGCCTTGGACTCAGACTACGTGAAGCTCACGAGTCTGAAGGAGAAAGCAGAGAGAGAGAGGGAGATCTTCCGGTAGGACAAGATCTCGTTAGAGGAGCAATTCGCGGGGGCCAGGTCGCAGCTCAAGGAGGCCTACGACAATTTGACCAGGGAGCGCACCGCTCTTGCGCAGCTTAAGGACGACTCGATCCACTGGGACGAGGAGAGGGTCGCCCTTGTAAAAATGCTCTCGGAGGAAGGTGCTCGGGCAATTTCTGAGTTCCGGACTTCGCAGCTGTATGACGATGAACGATATGAGTCATACGATGCTGGTCGAGACTTTGCACTAAGAGTAGTGCAACGAATGATCCCATCCTTTGATATGGGAGAATTCGGTTGAGTCGCGACCATCATAGCTGCAGAAGAGCAAGCTGCCGCCGAGAACGAGGTGACTGAAGCCACGCAGGCTGGAGGGGCTCCTGAAATGGGCCCTGAAGTCGAGAGCGTGGCTCCTCCAAGCGATTGATTTCCTTTTATTTTCTTCTCTTGTATCTGCGCTCATGTATATGTAATCATCTAATTATCAATGAAAAGATATTTTTGGAAGTGTTGCTGTTTCGTTGCTGTTCTCCCTTCATCTTTCATTTTTTGCTTGTTAATCTTGAATGGATTCGTCAGAGATGTGACCCTTTAATTCGAGCATGAGCTAAGCTGCCCGCGATCAGGATGTGACCCCGATCGCTGCCCTAATTTGAGCACGAGCTGCGGTGCTCGCATTCTGGAGTGCGATCCCTCCTCTCACCAATCGCGAGTAACTAACTCATGAAAAAATGAATTAGACTCAATCCGGGGGTCGTGAGACCATGTCCGCGTTGAGATAGACTGATCTATCGATTGAGATTTTGATTCTACCAAGGGCGGAAGGTTGGTCAAGAGATGGTATTCATTCTCTTCGGGGCTATTCAGGTCCATGAGAATGGAGAAGCGACCAACTAGTAATGATTTCAGTCCTACCAAAGGTAGGCAATTGGCCAAGAGGATGTGTAAGCACTCTTCAGGGCTATTCCGATCCATATAAATGGAGTAGCGGCCAAAAGATATCTTTCACTTTATTCATAAAATGTTATGATAAACTACATCGAATCTAGGGGTAGTATCTTAGCAAATGCTCCACGTGCCAAGGGCGACGTACAGGCTTCCCTTGCATGTCTTCAAGATAATAAGTACCGGGTCGCACAACCCTAATAACCCGATACGGGCCTTCCCAATTCGGATCCAATGAACGAACAAGAATTCCAAGATTTTGCCTTAGGACCAAATCTCCGAACTGGAAGGATCTAGGTCGAACCTTCGCATTCCGATAACGAGCAATACGTTGTTGATATGCCGCCACTCGTACTTGGGAAGCATTTCTTCGCTCTTCCAAGAGATCGAGATGAAGTCGGAGATTTTCCTGATTGCTCGCGGGATCATACTGTTCGATCCGATATGAGGGCACTTGAATTTCCACTGGTACTACTGCGTCAACACCAAATGCTAAGCAGAAAGGAGTTTCACCTGTCGATGTACAAGCTGTGGTTCTATAGGCCCATAACACTTCTGGCAGAAGTTCTGGCCACACCCCTTTACATTCACTTAGCTTGGTCTTTAAATGATGCTTTATAATTTTATTCACTGCCTCGACCTGCCCATTCGCCTGAGGATGATATGGAGAAGTGCGGAGATTACGTATCTTCCATTTGTCGCAAAATTCATCGAAGGCTGCGTTGTCGAACTGCGTTCCGTTATCAGTAATTATAGTATGAGGAAGTCCGAAGCGACATATAATATTTCTCCACATAAACTTAGTAGTTTGTTTTTCAGTAATTTTGGCTAATGGTTCTGCCTCGGCCCATTTGGTGAAATAATCAACCGCCACGATCGCGAACCTATTCTGTCCCTTTCCCATAGGTAAGGGCCCGATGATATCGATCCCCCACTGAGCAAAAGGCCAAGGGCTGTCGACTGGGGTCATCCGCTCAGACGGTACACGAGGTATAGGTTGATATCGTTGACACTTGTCGCATTTTTTAGAAAATTCTATGGCGTCTGCTTTCATAGTAGGCCAATAATATCCTTGCCTCATCGCTTTATATGCTAGAGATCGCCCCCTGGGATGATTACCACATGCCCCGTGGTGTACTTCATCTAGAACACGATGTGCATCTTCTGGATGAAGACACCTTAAATAAGGCAAGGAGAAGCTTTTTCGCAACAAGATTCCATCTTGTAAGGTGTACCTGGCAGCTCGAAGTTGAATTTGTCTTGCAACTTTCTTGTCTTCTGGTAGGTATCCATCTCTGAGATAAAGGATGATAGGATCCATCCAGCATGGAGACGATTGTACCGATATAACTTGCTCGGGAGTCACTTGGTCGATACTCAAGTGTTGACGGTGCTCGATGGGGATCGAATGTGATAGTTCTGATTCCGGTGCAGAAGCGAGTTTTGCCAAGGAATCGGCAAGTTGGTTCTGCTCGCGAGGGATATGGAATATTTTATAAGTCTTCAGTTTGGCGAGCAGGATGAGGACACGAGACTTGTATAGGGCCATTCTTTCTTCTTTGGTTTCGAATTCGCCAAGAACTTGGTTGACAATGAGCTGGGAGTCGCTATAAATTATCAAATTCTGGACTGCGAGGACAACGGCTAGCTCGAGGCCAACAATAAGGGCCTCATATTCTGCTTCATTATTGGAGACGCGTGATTCAAAACGCAGAGCGTATTGAAAATGCGACCCGTTGGGAGCCACTAAAATCAGGCCCGCTCCACTGCCAGTGGCCCGTGACGACCCGTCCACGAAGAGCGACCAAGGAGGCTGGTCTCTGGTCATGACGCTATCTTCAGAAGAATATGTAAATTCGGCGATGAAGTCAGCCACGGCCTGGCCCTTGACTGCGGTCCTAGGACAGAATGAGATATCATGCTCGCTGATCTCGACCGCCCATTTAGTTAAGCGCCCGGAAGCCTCAGGCTTTTGAAGGACTTGGCGTAGTGGATGATTTGTTGGTACTAAAATAGCATGGGCTTGAAAGTATGGTCGCAGTTTTCGAGCTGCCGTGATTAAGGCTAGGGCCAGTTTCTCCAAATCAGAATACCTAGTTTCTGCATCAACCATTGCTCGACTGATATAATAAACGGGCCTTTGTACCCCGGAATCTTCTCTTATTAAGGCGGCACTAACGGCCGTGGAAGACACAGATAAATAAAGAATGAGTTGCTCACGTGCCACAGGCTTAGATAAAATGGGGGGAGCGCTCATATATTGCTTCAGTTGTTGAAAAGCTTCTTCACATTGAGGTGTCCACTTCCAATCAGACTTGGCCGTTGCACGAAGGAGTTTGAAGAAGGGCAAGCACTTGTCAGATGCTCGCGAGATGAACCTATTCAATGATGCGATGCGACCAGCTAGACGCTGAACGTCCTTCAGGGTCACTGGGGATTTCATCTCTATCAATGCTTTAATCTTTTCGGGATTCGCCTCAATTCCACGTTGGCCAACCATGAACCCAAGAAATTTCCCTGCAGATACTCCAAACACACATTTTTCTGGATTTAATTTCATCTGATACTTCCTCATCAGATCAAAGGCTTCTCGAAGATCAGGAATGTGGTCATCTTCATCGATGCTTTTCACGAGCATATCGTCAACATATACTTCCATATTCCTACCGATTTGAGCAGCGAATATTTTGTTGACAAGACGTTGATAAGTGGCCCCTGCATTTTTAAGACCGAACGGCATTACCTGGTAGCAATATAGTCCTCGATCTGTGATGAAGGCAGTATGCTGGCCATCAGGTGGATGCATCATAATCTGGTTGTAACCAGAATAAGCATCCATAAAACTGAGGAGAGCATGTCCAGCTGTTGAGTCGACCAACTGGTCGATTCGTGGTGTCGGGAAGCTATCTTTGGGACATGCTTTGTTTAAGTCTGAATAGTCGACGCACATCCTCCATTTGCCATTAGCTTTCCGGACGAGAACTACGTTTGCGACCCACTGTGGGTAGTCAACTTCTTTATGAAATTTGCCGCGAGCAGCTTCTCAACTTCAGTTTTGATCGCCATTTGTCTTTCTGCAGTAAAGGCACGTCGACGCTGATGTACGGGTTTATGCTTCGGGTCAATGTTGAGACGATGTACGATGACATCAGGATCAATGCCCGGCATATCTTTATGAGACCAAGCAAACACGTCCTGGTATTCAGTGAGGAAACGGATCAAATCTTCACGGTGGATACTGTTTAAGGAGGAACCGATGTACACGATCTTAAACAGGTTGTATTCGGTCAAGCGGATCGCCACTGTTTCCTCCCCTGGAGTTCCTGATTTCAGAGCATTTTCCCTTGGATCCAACGCGGTGGCGAGAACGTCGGATGAACCTTGAACTATTTTCATGATAGGTGTCGCTTGAGCCTTCTTTCGATCTTGGAGGGCTATCTGGTAACAGGACCGTGCCTCCTGCTGACTTCCTCGCACGACCCCGATGCCATTTGGGGTCGGAAATTTAACACATAAATATGAAGGGTGCAAGGCCGCTCCAACCTTAGTTAGAGACGGTCGCCCCAAGATGGCGTTATATGCTGATTTTCGATCCACGACGAGGAAGTTTACGAAGACGGTGGTCTTCGCTGGACTCTCCCCAAAGGTGACTGGGAGATCGATACTTCCTTCAGGTGTTACCACTTCTCCTCCAAAGCCGACAAGAGGGGTCGATACTGGCTTGAGGAGGTTTCTGGCAAGTGCCATCTTGTCGAAAGCCTCTAAGTACAGAATATCGGCCGAGCTACCTGTATCCACCATAATTCGATGAGTCAGATAATTTGATACCTTCAGTGTGACTACGATGGAATCTTCATGAGGGAAATGAATTCCCGCTGCATCTTCGAGGGTGAAAGAAATTGGGGGATGGCTAGCCTTCGATGAGTTGGACGTTTGTTCCAGCCAATAGATCTGCTGGGGTTCTTTGGACGCCTTTCGGGCGTATGCCTTTCTTGAAGCTTGAGAGTCACCCCCACAAGCTGGACCCCCGATGATAGTGCGAATTTCTCCCGTGGGCTCAGCGTCCTCTTGGTCGGTTTGATGATGAGACGGTTCCTTTTGGCGAGATGAGGTCTTCGCCCTTTCTGGTGATCGATTCTTACGAGCAACATAATCCTGGAGATGGCCTTTTCGAATAAGGGCTTCGATATGGTCTCGTAGAGAGATACAGTCCTGGGTCCTATGCCCGTGATCTTTGTGGAAGTAACAGAACTTACTCTTATCTCTCTTCTCGGGATCGGATTTAATCTTTGCAGGCCACTGCACATATGGCTTGTGTTTTATCTCCATTAGAACCTTTTCAGGAGACCGATTAAGAAGAGTGTAATTATGATATTTATCAGAGTAAGGCTTCCTGGGAGAACGATCGCGCTGATCGCGATGGTATTTCTTATCTGTAGAAGTTCCTTCTGGCTTGCGTTTCTTACTTTGTACTCCATGGCGTGTCAATGCGACTTCTTCTGCATTGATATATTTCTGAGCTTTGGCTTGGAATTCCGCCATAGTTTTCGGCGGGCTTTTATCTAAGGCAAACCTGAATTTCTCGCTCGTTATTCCAGCAATGAGGGCTGTGAGACCCTTTTCTTCAGTGTAACCCTCAGTTTGAACGGCTTCGGCAGTGAACCGTACTGTGAACTCTTTTATTGTCTCCCCATGTTGCTGTTTCAGATTCATCAGATGGGAGGCTGGCTTTTTAATGCGAATACTTCCCATGAATTGAGAAAGAAATATCTCCGATAATTGGGAAAAAGGAACTGATGGAAAGAGGCTTTAACCCCCGAAACCACGTACGAGCCGCTTCCTTCAATGTAAGGGGAAAAGCCCTACACATGATTTCTGAACCATGTCCCTCCAACTCCATAAGGGACCTATATGTTTCCAGATGTTCCAGAGGATCGCCAATGCCTGTATACGGAGCGATAACAGGCGTTCGATACTTTTTGGGCAACGGGGCTTCCATGACCTCGCTTGTGAAGGGAGATTCAGATTGATGTATTGCCGCCATGACAGCAGATGGCCGATTTGCCTGGTATCTCTGCTCCATGACATCAAAACGATCTTGGATTCTTTTGAGATCTCCTTCCCATGGCAAGGTATAGCTAAACGTTTCGGCGGTGGAGCCTTGCGGTTGAGGTTGTCGAGACGAACTGGAATGTATAGAATGTGGAGACGGCACAGGGGGATGGCCGCCAAGTGGTGGGACCTGTGGTTCATCCATAGAATGTCTGGAAGCAACTGGTATGGGTGGCGGTGGTAACCCTTCGGAGGGTTGTCTTTGCGGTTCAGGGAAGTGCTGATCAAGCCGATTTGACAGTGCCTGAACTCCGGCGTTTAGAGTTAGGAGAGTGTTCCCGAGGAATCGTAGGACATCATCCTGATTTCCAGAGGCCTCCAATAATGGATTTGTTGATGGCATATTTGGGGCTCCTTGAGGGATATCCGTCGGAACAGGTGGGAGGGCAGGTGCGGATTCCGTCTCACCGGACGGAGGTGGTGCCTGCCTCGAAGTTGAAGGATGAACAGTCTTTTTAGGAGGCATCACCGAAGGATTTTGATCGGTGGTTAACACGATTGATTTTGATGATCAAGTCGTTCCCACAGACGGCGCCAAACTGTTAATGTCAAATTTTGTAACGAGATTCTCCGGCTTTTCTCCTTCACTCCAGCCGGAATTTTCACCACCAGACCTGAAGCAAGACAACAAATAAGGGTGGCTGGGGTCCAGCCGTTAGCCCTCCGATGCTTAAGTTAGGCCACAGTAAGAAGAGAAGCCAAGTAAACGGGACCAAGATTGAATGATGTGTACGTACCTGCTCTCAATGGAGCCACCCCTTTATATAGATTTGAAGCAATCCAATCTTTTACGTGAGATGTCGAAATCCCGTTGATGTCGCATACGATACTGAGAATTCGCTGATTTCGTGGGATAAGATCCTATCTTTTTAATCAGATCCAACCCAATGACTTATTCCAACAATCACGCCCCTTGATGGTAATCCCTTGAAATCCGGCTGGAAGCCATAGTTGGAGTCATGGCCTCCGAAAAGGAAGGAGACGCCCGTAGTTGGAGTCATGGCCTCCGAAAAGGAAGGAGACGCCCGTAGTTGGAGTCATAGCCTCCGAACTGGTTGTAACCCGCAGGAAAGCTGCTCGCAGGTTAAAATGTGGTCGCGAGTCCAAGTACATATTTTGGATGTAACGTCTTTCAACGACTTGTGAGAAGGTCTGTTCGCGGATCGAGCTTTGCCGTATTTGACTATCGGTTATGAAGACTCGAGACTTGCGAATAGCTGCTCCGTATTTTTCAATCTATGACTCCTGATCAGGTGAGCTCGAGAGTCGAATGGTCGTCCCGCACCTATCAAACATTCGACTCTCGATCAGATAATCTCGAGAGTCGAATGGACGTCCCGCACTTATCCAATATTCGACTCTCGATCATATAATCTCGAGAGCAAGAGCGAAATGGGCATTTCCGCGTGAAATCTTATCTCCATCATTTTGCCTATAACATCAAGTATACATGATACAAATCAAGCACCTCCGGGGATAACTAGGTTTCCAAGTCGGATGGATGGTCGGCCAAGAAATTTGTTATGGCCTACCCTTTAACTGCTTTCTAAGGGACATATTTGAGATCAAATTCTGATAAAGCTAAAACTCATTTGCCACGTCAGCCACTCAAAATTGGCTGATTCAACATGTATTTTACTAAATCAGTTAAGGCAACTACATTAACTCTTTCGACCAACAAACAATGCCCCAACTTTGTGGCTGTGAAGTACAATGATAAACATAAATTTTCAATTACAAAATATCACTTCTCAATGTCAAGCAGTGTCTGACTTATATAGTAGATTGGGCACTCTTTTTTATCATCATCTTCCTAGGCTAGCAAAGCTCAAATTGATTCTACGGAGAGCGCAATATAAAGTTTTAGCCGCCGATCTTTAACTGGTGGCATTAATACCGACTGCTTCATCAAGTACTGATTTATTCATTTGAAAGCCAGTTGATGCTCCGCCTCCCACCTGAACTCATCACCCTGCTTTAATTTCACCAATGGAGAAAATATGTTAGTCTTCCCTACACAATTAGAGATAAAACGCCGCATAAAATTAACCTGGCCGAGGAAATGTTGCAGCTCTTGCTTATTCCTCAGCGGTTGTGCATTGATAATCGCTTGCGCCTTATTTTGGTCAACTTCGATCCCTCGCTAATGCACTAGAAATCTGAAAAACTTTCCAGCCAAAACCCTAAAATGACACTTGAGAGGGTTCATTTTCAATTTATGAAGTCAGCGTCCGCTCGAATGATTTTTGCAAATGGGTGAAATGATCTCCAATATAGGCCAATTTGACCACAACATCATCAACATACACTTTCATAAGCTGACTGATCATATCATGAAAAATTGCATTCATGGCCCTTTGATATGTAGCCCTAGTGTTTTTTAAACCAAAGGGCATGACCACCCAGCAATACATCCCTAACAGACCAGGGCATTAAAATGTCATATTTGGCACATCATCGAATGCAATATATATCTGATTGTATCTAGAGTGGTCGTCCATAAAAGAGATAATTTGATGCCCGACCGCTTAGTCAATTAACTGATCAGTTATTGGCATAAGGTATTCGTCTTTTATGTAGCCAAATTAAGATTCCTAAAGTCAATACAAACCCGAAGCTTTCCATTCCTCTTAATTACAGGTACCACAATTGAGATCCATTTAGCATACTCGATGGGTCTGATGAATCCTACTTTCAGTAATCGCTCGATCTCCTCTTTAATCTTTTGACTGACTTTGGCCGTCATTCGCCTGGGTGTTGCTTATGCAATCAATACCCTTCCTTTATTGGTAACCTATACTCGACCAGACTACGTTCTAGTCCTGGCATCTCTTGGTAATCCCATGCAAAGCAATTAACAAACTCTTTAAGAAAACTGATGAGAAGGCTACTAACAAAAGTTAGTTTGGGATTCTGTTCAATTCCTAAATTCACTTCGACTAATGGATCTTGTACTTGAGCCTGAGAATCTTCAAGCTTATTAGGGGCTTTCTTCAAATCGTTGATGTTTATGCCATCATCGGCCACTTGATTGAGTGGTACAATGGTGTCGGCCAAATTTACAAAACAACCATTTTCATCCTTGAGGCTTTCTTCAAGTTTTTTTTATTTTGGTCATGAAGTCGGCCATGTTTTCACTGGTTAGAGTTGTACCAGTCATGGGACTTCTTTAATGGTACATTTATGGATCGACCGATAGGGAGTAATGTCCATTGGTCGCTCGCTTTCAAGATGGAGAATAACAGATATGTCTCGTACTATGCTATCTGGATATTTTACAGTAGAAATCCCAGTTGGGCATCCATACTTATTTCTTCCTTTAAATCATACTGGCCCAACTTCTTTCCCATAATAATAAGCTTCATTAGCATTCAATGTAGGTAGAAAATGTTTATTGTCAGCCAGGACCAACTCAACTCTCTTAGTTTCAAAATATTATGAACTGATGCAAAGATGATGGAATACACTTGAAAGAATGAATTCAATCCCTCCCCAAAAGTGTGTTATACCTAGAAGAGGTATCAACTACGAAAAAGACATCCAACACCTTTTTTGTCCCTACAGTCAAATCGGCCGGTAAGACATATGGGTGTTCGTGACTCCTCCCGTAAAATTACTAACAATGACGTCAAACGAAATTAAATCGGCCATAGTCTTCTCCAATTTTGTCATCATTCTGATAGGGGGAAGATTTACTATTGCACCGTTATCAACCAGGATCTTAGTGACATGACAACCCTCGAGATGAGATGATGTGTACAAAGGCTTGAAATGTTGAATCATGTTAGGGGTTAGTTTTTTAATTACCACCCTTTCAGAAGATGGGCCTAGTTCCACGATAATAGTATTTACTTGTGGTGATGAAATTGTTCCTAGCAAAGCATTTGCCACCTTTGGTAGGGTAAAGGATGCATGTTGAATCACTACTGGAGGGCTGAGTTCCTCCACATCTCCTACCATCTCATTAGGTTGAGACCATTTTGCTTAAAAATTAGAGTAAGTGTAAACACCATATTATAATAAAACACCATGGGCGGCAATGATCCAAACATAATTTTTGAACCTAAACATTGCCCCCTAGTGTTTTCTGACCGGATGAGTTATCATAGTCATTATTCAGTCGTTGCTCCTCTAGGTCGATGTCTTGTTCACAAATTGATGGCACGATCTTCATCAACTCAGTCATAGCCATGAGTTCACCAATCAATAAATCGTCATTGGCGAGCCATTCATCACTGATATAGCCTGATGAGTCATCACCCCCTTCAACAGTCATGAAATCGGCAGCGTTGTCAGAGTGATTGTGCTCTCCACTTGGCTGTTCATCCATGACATGATCACTTATGTAGGGTCTAAAAATTGCATAGACCATATTAAAGGTCATTGATTCCATCACTCCCCCCCCCCCCCCCCCCCCCCCCCCGGGAATCCGCCAAAATGTGTGGGTGTCTACATCCTCGTCGGGAGGCGAGTTCCCACCTTTAGTTGTTGCTCTTCTCTTAGCTACTTGGCACCTTTGCCATCAATGCTTCTGCGTCCACGCATCATTATTTCTAGGACAGTGGAAAATTTGGGATGCCTTACCTTTTTTCCACACCTTTGATTATGTCAGTGGCAGGTTTCACCATTCGAGGTCTGATAGAGATCTGTCAATTTTGATGATTTCGTGGAAAATCTAATCTTCTTGAGAGATCAAGTTTCTCACCATTCAAAACTCGTGGTGCATCGCATTCATTTCTCCTTGAGGTTGATACGGTAAAGTCGACCATTGTAACTTCCCAGCACAATGGCTACACATTTGCGAGCGACAATCATCTTGTTGTCAATTTTTTAGCCACCATGTCGACCATGTTGTCTTTGGATGCTGACAGTTTGATTGGGTCCCTAGACATCGGTACCCTCCTAGGTCCTATATTCACCTTCCGTCGCGGTCGATCCATCCGTCAAAGATCAACTATCACCATATTGGCTTCTAGGACTGGAGGAAACGGATCCATATCAATCAAAATTGCTTCCTCATCTTTTTCTGGGAACTTCAAGAAACCTTTATCATTGTTATCCTAGATGGCGTTCCTAAAACAACACATTTGTTATTAGAATAGTTTCGAGTCCCATGTCATTTACAATATTTCCCTTTCTTCAATTCCTCAGGTCATGGGTACTTTATGATTAAGCGAGATTTTAATAAATTTTCCAGCCAACAAGAGTTCAATTATTTCATTGGCCTGAAGTAATATCGAAAGTATAAGCTTTCTGAGCCTTGTGTGTGATTGATGCCACAATATCAGCCTTAACCAAGGCAGCACACAAGTGGCTTCTTAACGACCACCTCAACAATCGCAACTTCATAATTAAGATCATAATAATATGTCCCAAGTGACAAGTTCTTTTTTCTTAGAGCCTTCTTGCAAAATTTCCTCATATCTAGAAACCTTTCAAGTCAGATCATATAGGTTTGTAAATTCCATACTAATAAACTTCTTGTGGAGTTTGTATTCCAACTCGTCTTGAGAGAGTTGAACAAACTCGGCCTCGGGAGTGACTACTTTGCAACAACTTTTCACCTTTTTGAATCGAGCAATGTAACTTTCACAAGGCTCTCCTAGGAAAATGCCGAAACCGTGCAAGATCGGCCATGGTCATCTCCTTGTCTTTGAAAAAGAATTGAGCATGGAACTTTTCTTCCAACTCATGCCAAGTATGGATCGAATTCGGCAGCAGATTTGAGTACCATGTAAAGGCAGTGACCATTAATGAATGCCCAAACAATTGTAATTTGTGATAATCATTATTGGAAACCTCACCGCACTGCATGGTAAATCGCCTCACTTGCTCAATGGCCGATTAACCTAAATCACACGTAAACAACGCAAAATCCGGCCGATAAGTTTCTTAGCAACGAATGTTGTCGGTCGATCCATTCTGGGTATGGTTTATGGTAAACTGGGATAATGTTGCAAGTAAGGACCTACCCAGCCACTTCCTGGACTAGTTGCAAGATCTGGTCATGATCCACTCATTGTGGTTCGACAACAGGTAGTGGGTCAAGACCCACACGATTCTGCCCTTCATTGAACAACGAATTCCTAGGGAAAGGATGGAACGGTTGTCCACCAGGCATTCCATGGTTCCGTACTTTTGGGATAGAATTCCTGACTTCCCTCTCCGAATGCCTATACTTAAGTGGTGGAGCCACATTGCGTCCTTCTAGAATTAAGGTCAGTTGTACATTCCATTGTAATGGAAGCATTGATAGTGGCTGAGTTGCATTACTGGCAGAACTTCCTTCATTATATAGTGTTGGAACTGGACAGTTCTTTCAGTAACAACATTTAATAGGTAGATGCATGGCATCTGCTTGATGGCCATCCACCTATTGAAACTTTCAGTCTAAATGCGAAAGTGCTCGGCTTAGCCATGTATCATTTCTTCCTGAGCTCTTCCCTATTCCTGTACGTGTTGTACATTCATTTGAACTTCCCTAAGCCCAACAGTTATGTCATCCAAAGATGTTGTCTGAGACACTGATGGTCTCGGCTGATTGTTAGGGCTAAGTGACGGATTGTTATTCAAATTTAGCTCGAGGGCTGTTTTGACCAGCACATCCTCCACTGAGGTGGTGGAGTAGGAGTTGCAGGTTTAGCCCCAGCCACTCAATTGCTTCTTCTACTCATATTTTTGTTTCACAATATCACACCAGCTAATAAACCAAATTAGGGTCCCACCAGGCATGCCAAAAATTGTTGCCTTCGATTTTTTAGTCATGCATGTAATATGTGTGTGGGCAGTGCCAAAACTAATTGTGCGGCTTAATTCAAACCGAACAACGATGACCCCAAGCGTCAAGGTAGGCAAATACCCTGTAATCAGCCGTATATGACTAAGACCTGTACAAATTGGTCGCCTATTCATCCACTTGCACTATTGTTTTTTCAATGATAAGGCAATATTTGGAGGGTACGGTTCGTCCTCCAATAATGGGTTACACCTCTACCTTCCATATGAAAGGACTTTCAATACAAAACAAAACAAAAATAGAAAGGAAACACTTACAGTCAACCGTGTGGAACGTGTTGCAGATCACGTTTCCGAACAAAACACTTCATTAAGATAAGTCCAGTGTATGAGTATAGACTCCGAGCATAATTAAAATTACCAGCTAGTGGATTACTGCTACTGATTTACTACTCCTGAATGTAAATTCACAACTTACACTATAAAATGTAAAGAGCAGAATTACTGTTAATCAAAACGAAAATAAAACTAAGTATGTTGATTACACTATAGAATGTAAATAGCAAAGCGCTAAGGAGCATGATAAGGTAAATTGAGATTTGATTTGATTTGGTTGGTGCTGACACTTTGCTCTATCGTTTCCCTTCGTTATTTATAGCCTTCATCGGCCACATGATCTAAGGTCCTTGACGCTACATTCGGCATGATCACTCTTTTAAATCATTCTTCATCTGCCACCTGTCGTTTAACCGTTTTGTTGACTCGACCATGTTTACTCGTCTGCTTATTCTATCATTGGTGCTGTGGTATCACTTAACTAATGCCATTTGTGTCACCATGAATCTCGCTATATTCTCGTCCGCCACTTGACACATCCACTTTATAGAATCGTACCGTGACACCTATCATTTCCTAATTAGCTATTGTAAAGCCGGGCAAAAATAGGGTACAACAACTAGGTGATTCTATGTCAACTTCGGGGCCATGAGAGATGGGAAATTTTAACAGGAGCTTTACTACGCATGCACGCGTAAAACTCATGTAAATTTCACGTGTATTCTAGATATATTCGAGATCAAATCCATCCATTAGGCAAGAGCAGATTAGGTGAGAACTCGGACACAAGACAGTGGGACTCTTATCGTGGGGTTACGGTGGGGCCCACCTTGCTGTACGTATTATGTATCCATGCCGTCCATCAATTTTTCCAGATTAGTTTAGGGAATTATCCTAAAAATGAATCAGATCCAATTATTAGGTGGACCATATCATAAGAAACAGTGGTGATTGATCGTCCTATCATTAAAAACTTCTTAGGTCACACCTTAATGTTTTAGTAGTGCTTATTTACCATCAAATCCGTTGATAAGGTCCTAGATGAAGGGAACAAACAAATATAAGCTTGATCCAAAACTTTTATGGCCAATTAATGGTCAATCACCATTGTTTATTATGGTATGGTCTACTTGATAATTGGATCTGCTTCATTTTTGGAACAATGCCATAAAATGATATGTAAAAACTGAATGGATGGTGTGGATATATAATACATACATCAAAATGGACCCCACATTAACCCCACGGTAAGGGCTACACCTAGAGGTGTACACGAGCCGAATCAAATCAAGCTTTGCCTAAGCTCGGCTCGACTCAACCAACTAAGTGGCTGGGCTCGAGCTTGGCTTGGCTTGGTCATCGAGCCCAACTGGGCAGCTCAGCTTGGTTTGGACGAGCTTTCGATCTGAGCTTGAACTTTCAAGTCTAAATTCGAGCTTTTGGACATGGAGGGTTGAGGGGGCCGCTCTGCCAGTCTGGTCGTCAAGGGACTGGGCATTCGATGGCCTGGGTGACGAGAGAGAGAGAAGAGAGAGAGAGAGAGAGAGAGAGAGAGAGAGAGAGAGAGAGAGAGCCGAGCAGGTCAGGTCGGGCGTTGGCCAGTCGGGCGACGAGGAGAGAGAGAGAGAGAGAGAGAGAGAGAGGAGAGGTGGTGAGATGAGAGAGTGGAAGCCTAGGGGATTAGGTTTTGAGGGGGGGTGAGCCAAGCTTGAGCTGACTCGAATTTTCAACGAGCTTATAAAATAGGTTGAGCTTGGCTTGGCTTGATCCACCCTATGAATTAAGCCGAATTGAACTTTTTCGAGCTGAGCCAAGTGAGCTTTTCAATCTGTCTTGGTTTGTGTACAGCTCTAGCAGCACCGGATGAGGCCGGGGCCTCACCTATAATCCGCTCTCCCATTGGGTTGGCCTGACCTTCTGCATCTTTTCCAAAAAAAATAAACCTAGCTCACTAGGCGTGTGAGCCCTACTATTGAAAACAGGTAATGGGCTAGAAAACTCCCCCCAAAATTTTCAGAGCCATAGATTTGTTCTGCTAATTGTGGCCCACTTATCAAGTGGTTCAAATGGACTCTTGGGCTGGCGATCAATATTGTGGCGCTTTTCTATGGATGGTCATACTATGCCATGTTCGAACACATATAGCATTATTGCACACGAAAGTGTGGCCTAGCCAAAAAAGAAAAAAACAGAAAGGCTCTTTTACCAGATATATGTGTATCTGTCCATATCCATCCATACATGGAAGCGTATTAAGTGCGGCCCGGCCTCACCCGAAACAGTGCCAGCCTGACCATTCGGCCCACCTTGATGTATTTATTGTATATACACGCCGTCCATTCATTTTTCCAGATTGTTTTAGAGCATGAGCCCAAAAATGAAGCAGATTCAAATGTCAGATGGACCATACCCTAAAATGAGATTTCGATCCGCTTCATTTTTGGGCTCATGCCCTAAAATGAACTCCAAAAACGAGATAGATAATGTGGATATGCAATAATACATCAAGGTTGGCCCCACCGCCGAATCTAATCCACTCCCTCCATATGCTTATCTAAAGTACATAAACAGCCGTAAATACATACCCTATACAGCTGTAAGATACATGCATATGTGATACCATATCAACTTGAGGGCTACAAGAGATGTGAAATCTTAACAGATGTACGTGTAGCTGTCCACATCTGTCCACATACATGTACGGCTGTAGAGACGATTCCGGTCGAACACGTAGATGAATGCTGATTCCGTGCTGTAAAATCTGTGGAGCCCACAGTGATTTATGTGTTTTATCCCTACCGTTCATTCATTTTTCCAGCTCAATTGAGGGCATAAGCCCAAACTTGAAGCATATTCAATGCTCAAGCGGACCACACCACAGGAAACAATTGAACGCATACCATTGAAAACTTCTTGACGGTTACAAATGTCTTACATCAAGCTGGTATTTGTGGGTTCCCTTAATCCATGTCTTTGTGACCCTGTGAACAGGTTGGATAATAAATAAACATCACTGTGTGTGTTCCACTTAAGCTTTGGATGGGCTCATGTCCTAAAATGAGCTGATAAACATCATTATCCCCTACTGTTTCTTGTGGTGTGGTCCACTTGAGCTTTGGATGGGCTTATGTCCTAAAATGAGCTGATAAAACAGACGGAAGGCAACGATATATAAGACGTACATCACGGTGGGACCCACAGAGTTTACTCAGCATACATCAAGGTGGGGCCCATAGAGTTTACTTAGGACGCAATACTCGTTCTGTTGGGTGCGTTTCACACAAACCTTCGGATCTCGCCCCCCAATACACTAGAAGTATGGACTATGCTAATGCAATAATCAAGAATAAACAAACAACCACACGACACAATGAGTTTTTACGTGGAAAACCATCAAAAGAGGTAAAAGCCACGGGACCTAGTCCAAATCAACAATCCACTATCTCAGGGAACTGTTACAACCGATCTCAAGCACACACTGCTTGGATCAAACCTTCTTCACCCACTTGGGATGGATAAACAATAAGAGAATAATAAAGGAGGAGCGATCTCACCGATCCCGAGGACGTAGAAGCGCTGAGATGACGGTTGCGTAGAAGAATCCCTCTTCAAGCAACTTCTCCCTTCTATAAGCTTCCTCTTTCTCTCTTCCTCTTTTTTTCTCTTTCTCACCTTGGACGTGTAAACCACACAATGGGATGCCCTAATCCCGTTTTAGAACTCTTAAGTAAGAAAAACAGAGCAATTAGAGCCCAAATAGGAAACTGCGTCTAAGCAGTCCGCGCCGGGTCGGGCGCCCGGTCACCAGACCGTCGGGCGCACGGCCAATCCAAAAAATGCCCAACGAGAAAACCATAGAAAAGAACCAATTTCGGGCGCCCGGCCAAGTCATCGAGCGCCCGGTCACAAGACCGTTAGGCGCCCGGCTGTTGAGAAAACAGTCCAGCAACATTGCTGCCAAATTTCATGAAGTTCGGTCGCCCGGCCAATAAATGGTCTAGGCGCCCGACCTCTCTCAATTTCAAATTTTTCTCCTCTGACAGTGAGGAGGAAAACGTCCCATCAAATCTCCCTCTTTCCGACTCAGGTGAAATTTGTCTTCTTCAAGCCAGTCAGGTTTCTACAAACCTCAAACTTGCCCTTGAGCAAAGCCTTGGTCATCATATCTGACCCATTATCGTTCGTCTGGACCTTCTCAAGCTGTAACACCTTCTGTTCCAAAGTATCCATGATCCAGTGATACCGAATCTCTATGTGCTTCGACTTGGAATGCTGACTTGGATTTTTGCTCAAGTGTATAGCACTTTGGCTATCGCAATAGACCACGTGCTCCTCCTGCTTCAGGTTGAGTTCCTGTAAGAACCTCTTCATCCAAAGCATCTCTTTACATGCTTCTGTGACTGCAATGTACTCGGCCTCTGTCGTCGACAATGCTATGACCTTCTGTAGCTTGCTCTGCCAAGAGACCGCTCCCCCTGCAAGCGTTAACATGAACCTCGATGTAGACTTCCTGGAGTCTATGTCACCTGCCATATCTGCATCTGTGTAGCCTTCTAACACAGGTTTTCCGTCACCATAGCATAGGCTCAACCTGGATGAGCCTCTCAAATACCACAGTATCCACTTCACCGCTGCCCAATGTTCTTTGCCAGGATTGGCAAAATACCGGCTGACAACCCCAACCGCATATGCTATGTTTGGGCGCGTACACACCATAGCATACATCAAACTTCCTACCGCTGACGCGTAAGGTATCTTCCGCATCTCTTCCACTTCCGCCTTCATCTTGGGACATTACTTGTCGCTCAATTTGAAGTGACCATCCAGTGGAGTACTGACCGGCTTCGCTGCATTCATGTTGAACCGCTCTAGAACTTTCTCAATGTACCTCTCTTGTGACAACGAAAGCTTCCTGCTCCTTCTGTCACGGGTTATCTCCATTCCTAGGATCTGTTTGGCCTGGCCCAAGTCTTTCATCGCAAACGACTTGCCCAACTCCTGTTTTAGCCTGTCAATCTTCTTGATGTCTTTTCCCATGATGAGCATGTCATCAACGTACAATAGCATAACCAAGAAATCACCATCTGAGAACCTGCGAGTGAACACACAGTGGTCCGACTCCGTTCTGTCATATACATGCTTCAACATGAACGAGTCGAACTTTTTGTACCATTGCCTATGAGCTTATTTCAGCCCATACAAGCTCTTCCTAAGCCTGCACACCATATGCTCTTTGCCCTTGACTTCAAACCCTTCTGGTTGGCGCATGTAGATCTCTTCTTCCAGGTCACCATGGAGAAACGCAGTTTTGACATCTAACTGCTCTATCTCCAAATCCATGCTAGCTGCCAATCCAAGAAACACCTGTATGGATGTCATCTTCACCACTGGTGAGAATATCTCCTCGAAGTCTATTCCTTTCCTCTGACCAAACCCTTTCACCACAAGTCTGGCCTTGTACCTTGTCTGTGAATTCTTCTGCTCATTCTTCTTTCTGAACACCCACTTGTTGCTCAGAGCTTTCTTACCCTTAGGCAATTTCACCATGTCATAGGTGTGATTCTTATGCAAGGATTACATCTCCTCTTGCATAGCTTTCAACCACTCCTCCTTATGCTCGTCGGCTAGGGCATCAGAATAGTCTTCTGGCTCTCCCCCATCAATGAGCATAATGTACTCATGCGGCAAGTACTTCTTGGATGGATGTCTGTCCCTTGATGTCCTCCTTACCTGTGGCTCAACAGGTGGATCAAGTTGGGGTTGCTCCCCCTGTCCATCTGCTGTAGGGACTCCCTCATCCTCTGCACCTTACTGTACTCCCCAATCATCAGGCATCACGGGAGGAGTAACCGAATCCATGTCTTTCAGTTCACCTGAACTGGGTTGGGTCTTCTCTGGCTTTTCAATGTCTTGATCTTCAATGAAAACTACATCTCTGCTCCTGACAAGCTTCTTCTCGGTCGGATCCCATAACCTGTAACCGAACTTCTCATCACCGTACCCTAAGAACACACACTGCCTAATCTTCATATCGAGCTTGGACCTCTCATCCTTTGGTACGTGAACGGATGCCCTGCATCCAAACACCCTGAGATAACTGTACGATGGATCACGTCCAGTCCACACCTTCTCAGGTACTTCTCTATTCAACGGGGCTGATGGAGACCTATTTATCAAATACACCTCCGTGTGCATTGCTTCTCCCCAGAACATCTTGGGCAACTTTGCATGGGATAACATGCATCTGATTCTCTCTACAATGGTGCAATTCATTCGCTCAGCCACATCATTATGTTGGGGGGTCTTGGAAACTGACTGTTCATGCCGTATACCCAATGACTTGCAATACTCGTGGAAGTCACCTATGTATTCACCACCATTGTCAGTGCGGATGCACTTCAATGATCTGCCTGTCTCCCTCTCGACCATAGCATGAAACAGTTTAAACACACCAAAGACCTCATCCTTGGATTTCAAAGCATACACCCAAACCCTCTTAGATGCATCATCTATAAATGTGACAAAATACAATGCCCCACCTAAGGTTTTTGTCCTCATAGGACCACAAACATCAGAGTAAACCAAATCTAATGCATGTACTTTATTAGTATGAGAAGCAATTTTAACAAAAGAAACTCTATGATGTTTCCTACATAAACATTCAATACAGGTATTTAGAGGTTTACCTGTCACGTCTGGAAGGAGTCGCTTTTTCGCTAGTAGCTGAAGCTCTTTTTCACTCATGTGGCCTAGACACCTGTGCCACACGTCAGTAGCTGAATCTTCCGCTGCGTTCAATCCACCCTTGCACACACTGACACTTGCCTTGTAAATGGTGCAACATTTCTTTCCTCTAGCAGCAATCAACGAACCCTTGATGAGCTTCCAGCGCCCACCAACAAATCGGCTTTCATAACCATCATCATCCAGCCTTCCCGTTGACATCAAGTTGAGGCGAAGGTCTGGAATGTGTCTCACATCCCTGAGAACCAATGTGCAGCCCACATCGGTCTTCAAACAAATATCACCGACTCCTACGATCTTCGAAACACCAGAATTTTCCATCTTCACTGTCCCATAGTCACCTAACTTGTAGCTTGTGAAGAAATCTCTGCGTGGAGTCGCATGAACGAGGCTCCTGAGTCTATCACCTAGTCGGTGTCCTGACTCGAAGCCGTGAGACAAGTATCGTGATCTGCCTAAAGAATAACAACAACGTCACCATCTGAGGCGACCGCAGTAGAATCCGATTCATCTTCCTTCTTCTTTCCTTTACCCTTCTTGTCACTCTTCTTCTTGAGACATTCATGCTTATAGTGGCCCTTCTTGCCACAATTCCAGCATTCAACATCTTTCCTGGCAACTGACTTGCCTCTTGATTTATCTCGAGCCTTTTCGCCCTTTATGTTCTTTCCTCTCCCCCTATCTTGTGTCACAAGGGCCTCTTGTTGAGCAGGCCATAGAGACTTCCTCCTTGTCTCCTCATTGAAGAGACAACTTGTTACCTGATCCATCGATACCTTTTTGTCTGGCGCAGAGTTACTTAGAGATACCACCAATGTCTCCCAACTGTCAGGCAATGAGCTAAGCAGTAGCAAAGCCTGAAGTTCATTATCCAGGACCATCTTCATGGCGGAGAGCTGATTCACAATGTTGCAGACCTCATTCATGTGTTCAGCCACAGAACCACCATCTTTGAACTTGAGATTCACAAGTCGTCTTATTAGGAATATCTTATTGCCGGCTGTCTTCCTCTCATACAGCCCTTGCAATTTCTGCCATAGGCTAGCGGCTGAGGTCTCTGTAGACACATGGTGGAAAACTAAATCATCCAACTATTGTCTAATGAACCCCACCGCCTTCCGGTCCAATTTCTTCCAAACATCATCGGACATATCCTCTGTCTTCGCCGATATGCCTAGAATTGGAGCATACAAGTCCTTACAATAGAGCAAGTCCTCCATCTTAGACTTCCATATGATCTAGTTAGAACCATTGAGGCTGATCATCTTTGATGAGCCACCTTCCATAATTCAGAACTGATCCCACACCGTTCAAACAACCTGAACTCTCTGATACCACTTTGTTGGGTGCGTTTCACACAAACCTTCGGATCCTGCCCCCCAATACACTAGAATTATGGATTATGCTAATGCAATAATCAAGAATAAACAAACAACCACACGACACAATGAGTTTTTACGTTGAAAACCCTCAAAAGAGGTAAAAGCCACGAGACCTAGTCCAGATCAACAATCCACTATCTCAGGGAACTGTTACAACCGATCTCAAGCACACACTGCTTGGATCAAACCTTCTTCACCCACTTGGGATGGATAAACAACAAGAGAATAATAAAGGAGGAGCGATCTCACCGATCCCGAGGACATAGAAGCGCTGAGATGACGGTTGCGCAGAAGAATCCCTCTTCAAGCAACTTCTCCCTTCTACAAGCTTCCTCTTTCTCTCTTCCTCTTTTTCTCTCTTTCTCACCTTGGACGTATAAACCATACAATGGGATGCCTTAATCCCGTTTTAGAACTCTTAAGTAAGAAAAACGAAGCAATTAGAGCCCAAATAGGAAACTGCATCTAAGCAGTCCGCGCCGAATCGGGCGCCCGGTCACCAGACAGTCGGGCGCCTAGCCAATCTATAAAACGCCCAGCAAAAAAACCATAGAAAAGAACCAATTTCGGACGCCCGGACCAATATGGTTGGGCGCCCAGCCAAGTCATCGGATGCCCGGTCACAAGACTGTCGGGCGCCCGGCTGTTAAGAAAACAGTCCAGCAGCATTGCTGCCAAATTTCATGAATTTCGGTCACCCGGACGCTGCCCGACCACTAAATGGTCCAGGGGCCCGACCTCTCCCTATTTCAAATTTCTCTCCTATGACAGTGAGGAGGAAAACGTCCGACCACGTGGATGGAGAATATGCTCCATGGGGAACAAATGGTCCCGAATCCAAAATTTCAAATTGACTCAGTATTTGAATTGGACCGAGCGACTGTTTGGGCTGCTCCTAAAAATGTGAAATGCATGGTCTGAGTTTGCATTTTTTTTTTCTCCGATTCCAACCGCCCAAGCCGCAACTGAAATAGCCGCGAAACATGCAATCCCCAGCACTTAGTCACGTTAGCATTCATTTTCTAACAAAAGGATTTGAAGTCAAGCCTCTCCCAACTACACTGGATTTGTTCCTGATACAAGGCTGCTGATGCACGCGTCACCACATGTGCAAGCATAGATGACATGTGCAATATCCAACCCATCTATAAGGTAGTTTTGACCGTGGAGATGTTTTCTGCCAAAAATAAATCTTCTCCATTCATCAGGTGGTCCACAATGTTAGAACCGTTGGACGGTTAAAAACGTCAGTTTAAATTGTTTTTGTAAACATGTGGCACACTTGGAGATTGGACTGACCTGATTCTTGGATATGAGAATCTAAATAGTGGTATGCCCCGGATGGACGGATTAGATCCCGTACCATTGTGCCAGGTTGGCACATGCGTTGCGTGTGTTAGCTTAGAAAAGCTCTTTGTTCATAACCACCTCTTCTCCGTCCAATCTGGAAAGACTAACATCCAAACAGGAAGCGGATTTTGAACGGAGTTACTCAGGACGCTTAACGTACTGAGTAAACTCCGTGGGGTCTAACATTATATATGTATTTTATCCACTCCGTCCATCCATTTTAACATATAATTTTAGTGCTTGAGACAAAAAATTAAACATATCCAAAGCTCAATTGGCCCACACCTCAGGAAACAGCGTGAATTGAACCTGTACCATTGAAAATTTCTTGGAGGTCACAAAAGTTTTGTATCAAGCTGATATTTATTTTTTTTCCCTTAATCCATGTCTTTGTGATCTTATGAACAGGTTAAGACTACAAATAAACATCACTGTGGGCCCTATGAAGGTTTCAATGGTGGAAATCATTATTCCCACTGTTTCCTATCTATGGTATGATCCACTTGAGATTTGGATATGCTTCAAGTTTGGGTTCAACCGTTAATATGAGCTGGAAAAACGGATGGACGGTGTAGATAAGACGCATACATTCACAGTGGGCCCAACTGAGTTTACTCAGGACGATAAGAGCGTCCTGAGTAACTCCGTTCGCAGTCCGATTTCATCCAAACAGGAGTGCCTGGGACCCACCTGATAAAGAAAGGCTGACAAGTGAGAACTGATCTGGTGTGGACAAGATAGAAAATGTTAATTTAGTAGGCTGGATATTCAGTGGGCCACGGAGAAAAATCGCCCTCTTTGGAAAACCCTACAACTTCAACAATAATAATAATAAAAAGAAGACTTAGTGGGTGCGGATTAGGTGTTACCTGGGTAACACGTTACTGAGTGTTTCCCTGACCTTGTGGCCCACCTTGATGTATGAGTTCCATATCTACACCGTCCATCAGTTTTAATAGCTCATTTTAAGGCATGTTTCCAAAAATGAAGAAGATCTAAATCTCAAATGAACCACATCACAGAAAACAATTGTCATTGAATACTCACCATTAAAAGCTTCTTAGGACCCATCGTAATGTTTATTTTCCATCCAACCTCTTGATAAGCTCACACAGATAGGATGAATGAAAAGCACAAATATCAGTTTAATTCAAAACTTTTGTGGGCCCTAAGAACTTTTTAATGATGGTTATTCAATCCCCACTTTGTGCTCTACATGAGATTTGGATCTACATCATTTTTTGTACCATGCTTTAAAATGAGCTGAAAAAACTTATGTGTGGCATGGATATACACCACATACATTACAATACACATCCCTCATTTATTTAAGATGATTTCCTACGCTTCCCACGTGTGACATGGCTTGTGAGAACGAAGCTCATGCTTTTCTTCTCACTCAATTTTTAAGCAACAAAACGGATATCCAAACGGATATATGTGTGATACCGTGTGAATGGGCTTTGGATAATCACCACGTTTCTTTCATGTTCCCATCTAAAGAGTTCTACCACACACGCATCTACTACACATGCTGCACGTGCAAGCCTGGGATATCCATACCATGAGTCAGGTGGGCACCGTCGGCTAGATGAGTTCACCCTAAAAAAAGAAAAAATCAAGACCGTCAATTAATTACGCATGGCAAATGTTCATATAGGAAGTGGGCCCATTTGTGATATTCATTCCCATCCATCCATTATTTTTCTTACATGTATGGCCAACCTTGTGAGCTGAGTATGATTTTTAGACCAGGTCAGTGACGTGATGGGCCCACCTGATGGACTACTTGGATGTCCCACATATATGCCATGTTGGCACGTGTGGCCGTGATTTGTATTGCATGAGGTCACAGCTCTTCCACCCATCTTGTCTTGCGTTGGACATCAGCACTCCCAACTACCGATGACCTTAAGATCCTAAATCTGCTGCAACACCTGTTGCACGCAGCGGTTAAAACACTCAAAAGTCTGTGGGCCCCACCTTCTTTGGTGTATGAAATCCACTCCATCCATAAGGCGATACTTCTCATGTTGACCCGTAAATCCTAAAAATCAATTTGGTCCGAAACTCAGGTGGATCACACCATGAGTATTGCTTTAAATAATGCCTAAAATTCTCTAACTTCAAGTGGTGTGGCTCACTGGAGGTGTGAATCCGGCTGAATCCTTTCTGAGGGATCTGAAATCGAAGGACGCACCTGATGGACGGCATGGATGTCACTCATGACAGCGGTGGAGCTGCGACGCTTTAGGATTTTACTGAAGTACATGATTCCAATCCTCAGCCGAGTACTCCATGTATCATAAGTCTTTCCTTTGGAGACTTAAGGGCCTCCAGAAATTCAGGAAACTTCACCGACCAGACCAGCGCATCTCAACCAATGAGCGAGCGGGGCTTTGGTGGATCCTCGGACTCACCAACGTCGGTGAATCGCTGACTGTGGAGCCCACCTTGGTATATTTACATTACATCCACGCCGTCCATCCGTTTTGAAAGGTTATTTTTGGTCATCATCCAAAAACTTAAGGATATCCAAATCTTAGGCGGACCATACAACAGGAAATTGTGTTGACTGAATACCCATCAATATAAACTTTTGGGGGGCCACCGGGATGTTTATTTTCCATCCAACCTGTTGATAAGATCAAAATGTCCTGGACGAAGGGACTACACAAATATCAGCTTAATCCAAAACTGTTGTGGCCTACATGAATTTTTTAATGGTCAGTTCCCGTGGCCTCGTCCACCTGATATTGTGCTTCGTTTTTGCGATCGTGCCCTGAAATAAGCTTTAAAAACAGATGCACGGCGTGGATTTAAGGCACATACATCATTATAGATCGGATCAGGGTAACACCTAGTGGGTGTTTCCCTGACGGTGGGTCCCACCTTGATGCATGTTTTTCATATCCACGCCGTCCACATATTCCCAAACATGAAGCATATGGCCCCACGGTCAGGAAAACACCTACTCTGCAGACGTTCTCACAGAAAACTTTTTATTTTTATTTTTTAAGAGGGGGTTAGTCATGCAACGCAACGCACCCACCAAGTCAGTCACACGATGCTCCCACCCACTGGTGGGGTTAGTGGGTTTCGAAACCGGGGCGCGGATTAGTTAGTGACCCCAGCACTCGTGTCAAATCTGTGTGGGCCGTACCATTATGTATGTGTTTTATCCACGCTGTCCATTCATTTTTCCACCTCATTTTAAGCCATGGGCCCAAAAATGAGGCAGATCCAAATCTCAGGTGTACCACACCACAGGAAAACCGGTGTTGATTGAACGTCCACCCTTAAAAACTTCCCAATGCCTACCGTGATGTTTATTTGCCATCCAACCTGTTGATAAGGTCACACAGACCTGAATGAAGTGAAAACACAAATATCAGCTTGATTCAAAACTTCTACGGGCCTCCAACAAGTTTTCAACGGTGAAAATTCAATTCCCACTTTTTCCTATGATGTAGTCTCCGCGTGGATAAAACACATACATCATGGTGGGGCCCAAACAGCTTTGACACCAGCCTGGGGGCTGGGGTCACTAGCCAATCCGCGTCCTCAAACCCGAGACCAGCAGTTAAAACGCCAGGCGTCTACCAGCTGGGCTGGCGGGCGATCCTCAACTGATGGGATGATAGTCATACCACTTGTGATGTGTATGCCATTTAATTCAACCCGTGCATCAAGTGGGTCCTGGACATCCACAACAATATCCAAAATCACATGGCGGCTCACCTTATGGTTTGGATTGTTGGGTGGGCCCCACAATCGAGTCTTTCGTATTAAAATTAAACTAATGTGATTATTATTATTATTATTATTATTAAACAGAAGTATCCTGAACCCACAGGCATGTCGACCCTTGTAATCTACATGCAACCACACAAGCCGACGTGGCCTGCATGTGAGAGATCTGATCTTTCCATCAGATGGCCCACTCTGCTTAGATCTCTTGCCTTAAGAATCAGACCACTTCGCTGCTCAGGTCAGCCACAGTGTGCAATACAGATGGAAAGGCTCGAATTTGTTTCAGCCATCCATTTGTTCTGGACAGTATGGCCCACTTAAAAAGTGGAACGGCTCGATTTTCAAACCAAAGGATCTAAACAACACAACCCATATGATGAAAAGTTCCGATCTGGTACGTATGTCCCATATCAGCACGTATGCTAGCGTGTGGACGGCTAAGGCGTCGTTCAGGTGTGAGCTTAGCAAACCTCTAATATATAGTAATAAGATGGCTGTTTTTTAATCAGTTTTATCTTACACGGGTTTGGGTTAACATCATGGACCGTCTCCGTCATCACCACCTGTTGCCACGTCAATTGGCGTCATCCCACCACCAGATGATATGAAAAACTTCCACGTGGCAAGCTGGATTCGGTAGTGGATTAGGTGCGGCCCCTCATCATCCAACACAGTACATCCCTGACCGTAGGGCCTACCTTGATGTATATATTGTATATCCACTCCGTTCATCCGTTTTTCCAGATCATTTTAGAGCATGAATCCAATTATTGAAAAGACCCAACTCTCAGGTGGACCACACCACAGAAAACAATGGTGACTAAACGCCTGCCATTAAAAACTTCCTAAGGCCCACCGTATATCTGCCATCGAAACTGTGGATAACTTTACAAAGACCTGGATGAAGGAAAAATTTTAAAAAGAAAAATCAACTTGATAAAAACTTTTGTGGTCCACAATAACTTTTTAATTATCAATCACAAATGTTTCTTGTGGTGTGGTCCACCTGAGATTTGGGTCTGCTTCATTTTTTGGCTCATGTCCTAAAATAAGATGGAAAAACAGATGGACGGCGTTGATATACAATAAATACATCAACATGGGTGCCATGGTCAGCGCCGCACCACATTGGGTGAGGCCCGGGCCGCACCTAATCCGCTCTCGGTGGATCCAAACCAAACTGAAGATATTTAAAAAAGAGATGAAGACCAGCGTGGTAGCTTTCACACGTACAAATCACGTTGTAGCTGGCTTGCGTTGTACTAAAAATCATACACCATAGCTTGCATGGGACCTTTCACAGTCTCATATTACTATAACAAGCACTCTACTTCTTAATCTAAGATTAGCCCCTTTAAAACATTCACCCAAGCTATCCCACACGTAACCATAACAGATAAGGCCTGGGCCCCATCATGACTCTAACAGGCCCACCATCCAAGTGGTTGACACCTCTTTGTGGGCCCAATGCATCGGCACGTGGCATCGGGTCCATCCAACATGTCGTTATCGACATTATTAGTAATGCTAATCAAGCCACGTGTACCCAGTAGCATGGGGTAATGAAAGGAATGGTCATTTTCCTTGTTGGACCGATTGGGCCGGGGTTAGTATTAGAAGTTTGAAATTGGGGTTTAGTGAAGAATCTGGTTTGGTAAGACTAATTCAAAAGAAGACACCTGATGGGGCCAGCCGCACGTACTCATGGGCCTTCGCCATCCACGTGTCCCGCGACCGAAATATGAGTTTGAAAAAATCAATATTCCTAAAAATACTAAATAATTAAGAACTGATTAAAGATTTTAGTGTGTGTTAGGTTGCATCAAATTTCCTGGTATTCTTTACAGAAAAGTTCCACCTACAATGGAATTTTACCAAATGATACCTACGCGAACTGACATTGATTGGGAGTGCTTTTTCCTAGGTGAGCTTATGCTACTGTCCTTGTTTATATTTTCTTTACAAGGCAGGGATTAAGAATTGTGGGTCCCATGTGGTATATGTCTAGCATCCAACCCGCTAATAGATGCAAACCAACATTATTATTAGATGAACCAAAAAAATGATCATCCAATCATAAATGGGTCATTGGATCCATATATATATATATATATATATATATATATATATATATATATATATATATATATATATATATATATATATATATATATATATATATACACAATGCTCTAAACATCTAAATTTAATTGCAACCCATTTGATGATTTGATCGCTTGATTATTTGTTTGTGGGACTACTACGGAGGATCCATATGTTGGACGGGTTGGATGTTTCACACATACCATGTGGGCCTTACAAGTCTCAACTATCACTGCTTTTTTAAAAGAAAAATTAAATGAGGACGTTTTTGTAATCTCCTTTCCAAAAGCACCTCCCTGTGATTCCCACGTCCTGGAGGCATTATTTAGTAAAACATCTATTTTGGAGGATTTTTGCCATAAAATTTCCTTTTATATTTCCTGATTACTCCTAATTTGGTACAGGATTTTATGATAGTTCATGAAATTTGGTTCAGCCAAACAAACTTGAAGAAGCTAATTAATTTTGAAGTATAGTTAAAGAGAAATGACCTAGTGGCCTGAAGTGTATGTAAACATTTCCGTGGACGTAGTTGCATTTGGAACTATTGGCATAGGCATCTGTTATCTGGTCTGTTCATTAGATCCATTTCACTCTTCATCAACTGCCTCGAAAAAAAAAAAAAAAAAAAATCACACTGATTGCGTTGGGATCCAAATCTGTAAATTCATTCACCCCCAAAGATGAACGGGTAAGATAATTTGTTCATGATAGGTCCACTATTGGACATTTAGGGCAATCAAGTTGCAGTAATTTTTGTACGATAATGGATGAAGAGTGGACTAGTCGAATGGATGGTCCAAATAGGTGATGCCATCATGTTCAAATTCAACCTGGAACAGTAGTTGAGGTGGACTAGCCATGATATTTATGTAAAATCCACCCATATATCAACAAGTACATCACCTCAGGTTAGGTCATGGGCCTAAAAATCAGCTCCATCTGTGATTCAGATGAGCTGCGTGATTGAAAATAATGTTCAGGGCAACGCTGACACTCCAAACGATTTCCATTAGTATTTCCCAAATAAATTATGAATGGGCATGATTTTTGGACCAATGGCCTAAATTTTTATGTTGAATTTAATGGTTGGAGTGGATTTGATGTAGTGATTACAGTGGGCTTTAACAATTAAGGGTGGACATCTCTCCTAATTGTTTCCTTTAATATGGTCCACTGGAATTACAAGTCAGCCTGATTTTTTGCCTATAAGCCCAACGCAGGACTAAATATCTAATGGTAAGAATGGTTCTTACATAAACAATCAGATGGCTCCATCATAATCAAGAGGAGAGAGTCCATACAATTCTTTTTTCTTTTCTTTTTTTTTCTAAATAGTCCTTACATAGCGGGGAAGACTTGATCTTTGGTGGGACTCACCATGATGTGTATGTTGAATCCATTCCGTCCGTACGATGTGTAATTCCATTTTAGATCTAGAGTAAAAAAAGATTTCGACTTGTGATAAAGGTGGGCCACATCAAAGAAAATTATTAGGAGAGAGACGTCCACCTTGATTTTTGCAAGGCCAATCGTGATGATTATATGAATTCTACTTCAGCCACTAGATGATGGACCAAAATTCAGGTCCCATCTGTGATTTAGGTAGGCCATGCCAAGGGAGATAATTTGGAGGGTGATCATTTCCCTGCACACTGTATTTAATCATATGGTCCACCTAAATCACAAATGAAAGTGACTTTGGTCTCTTTCCCTAACACAACGTAGCGCACTTGGTGATCATGGTGATCAGGATGAATTTTATATAAACATCACAGTGGGGCCCACCCAGGCATCTAATCCATGTGCTGGAATGATAATCACATCCATTATGAGGTAGCTTTTGAAAATCTTTTTGAAAAAGTATACAAATGTAATTTTCATATTAATTAGGCAGTTTGCCATAAAATTATCTTTGCAAAATTGTAGAATGCATGGTTCTCTCATATCAACACAAGCAACCTTTAATGATTTTCGAAATTTCTAAGACAAAAAGAAATTCTAAAAGTCATTACTCTAATAATCGATTGTATATAAGAAATTGTCTACACTAAACAACCAAAGGTAGGTGTGGAAAATTCAAATGGTATTTCAAAAGATTTTTTTTTTTCCCCTTTTTTCCCCTATTAGTCGCCAGAATAAAGGTATTGAAAACGAGAGAAATGCAATACAGCATGGGACGTGGACGGCCAGGATTGAATGGGAGACGTGTAGGGAGAAACTTAAAAGATGACGTCATGTCTCTATCTTCATCTTTCAATATCATACGGTCCACACCCATACGCGGAAAATATCAATGATACGTTCAAACATTTGTAGTAAAAGTATATTCCCCTTTGTACCCTCGTAAATCCCATTAATTTCCTACAACTCCCCAATCCCTTCCCACTACACGACAAATCTCTTCAACCATAAAATGGATTGCCTTCCTCCAATTCCAAAAATTTCAATCCTCTCTCTCTCTTCTTGAGTTGAAAACATAGTTACTGAAAACACCTCTCTCTCTCTCTGTCTCTCTCTCTCTCTCTCTTTCTCTAGCAAAGAGAGAGAATTTGCCCAACGTCACGTATCATCTTCATTAAAACCATGTCAAACCCAGAACCATCCCTTCCACCAGGTTTCAGATTCCACCCGACCGACGAAGAACTCATCTTCCACTATCTAAGAAACAAAGCCAGCTCCACCACATGTCCCGTCTCCATCATCGCCGAAGTCGATATATACAAGTTCAATCCATGGGACCTTCCAGGTTAGCCCATCTAAGCCTTTCATCATATCACACATCATTCATCTATCATTTCATTGTCACCATTGTTTACACACATGTTTCTTTGTTTTTCGATGTTTGTTCACCAGCCAAAGCGGCTTTCGGAGATAAGGAGTGGTATTTTTTCACCCCCAGAGATCGAAAGTACCCGAACGGGGCCCGCCCAAATCGGGCGGCCGCTTGTGGGTATTGGAAGGCGACCGGGACCGATAAACCGATATCAAAGACGACGGGCGGGAAGGAGAATATAGGAGTGAAGAAAGCTCTTGTGTTTTACAAGGGTAGGCCTCCCAAGGGCATCAAGACTAACTGGATCATGCATGAATACCGGCTTGCTGAAGTTGAAAACCACTACAAGCCCTATGAAATTAAAAGATTCGTCCATGAGGGTAAGATTGTAATTTTGAAATTGTAGCTAAGGTTACAGCCATTGGATGTGCCAAATTAAAAGTCAAGTTTCTTAAACATCTCAGCCATTAAAATGGTGGGCCCTGCCAATCACATCACAGGGTGCAAACGTCAAGGTGGGACACCCTGAATATAAAGAAAATGGACTCTTTAAATGGATCACCTGATCTGATCCATCAAAAGCATGTAAAACACCTGATTATCTATGGTGGGGCCCACCTTCTTCATGGCTGGATGTCGAAAATGTCCTTAGCTGCTTTCCTGAAACCTTTTGTTCACCAAAGTGGGCTACTTCTTCATAAAGTGTTACCCTTCTTTCCAAAAGTTTCCATTTGCCAAAATATGCTTATTCGAATTCGAGGCCAATTCCCCTCTTGTTCTAGAACTTTTTGTGGACCTCACCATTATCTGTGCATTGCATCCACCCCGTCCATCATGTGCACCTCCTCATTTTCTCCTTGCCGCTCACAAATCAGGTCCATCCGAAACTTTGGAGATCCACATCATGCACCTGAAACCCTTAAAATCGCACAGCGGGGGTCTACTGAGATTGGGATGTACATTCATCATGGTGGGACGGCTCTTATAAATGGATTGGATGGCATATGAAAAATACGGTTGGTGTCCCCCATCCAAACAGTTCCCTGTGGTGTGACCCACCAGTGTTTTGGATCGGCCTCGATTTTATGATACGGGGTGGAAGTGAAGGGACGGAGAATATGATCGGAGTGGATGTGGGTCCTACATCACCGTAGAGTCCCCACACCCACGAATTGTAAAATAAGCTTATTCTGCAATAGTTGCAGAGGAACCGGCTTAATTTACAGGATCCAAAGAGAAAATTACCATGGATAGGGCCCACATGGCCGATTGGTTGGATGAGCTGTCCATCTATTGCCCAATAAAGTGGACAGCTATATCCAAAAATCAGATCCTGGCCATCAGTTGGTAGCATTTAATCAAATGGTCAAAAAATAAAAAAATATTCAACGGTTGGGATTAGTGAAATAAGATCATCCAACCATGCAGACCTGTGGGTCCCATCTAGCCAGTATTCCTGCCGTTCATTGTGAACCAGTTCATACGCAAAATCAATCTTAAGATGACCAAATGTCCTACTTTTAAAACATTGATATGGCTTTTGAGAATTTGACTAGAAGCAGTTAATACTGTTAAACTAACAACGTATTCTTAGGACAAATATGCCCCTGATCTTTTGCATAATTGTATTATATGCAAGCTTCAAAGACTCGGCGACTCAGATCGACTCACTCGCCCCTGAGTCGAGTCGAGACTTGATCGAGTTGAGACTAAATCGTCCCAACTTGCTTGAGCTGGGGTGACTCATAGTATTGAACCTTGAGTCGACTCGGACAAGTCGCACCAGACTGGTCGAGTCATGCTTAGAAGAGAAAAAATGTCCTTTTTCAGCCAGATTTAAACTAATACTCATCTGCTTGACAGAATTTTTTTTTTCTTCCTTTTTTCTTTTTCTCAGTTAGACGATTGGGTCCTGTGCCGAATCTACAAGAAGAATAGCCATGTTCTTCCAAATGAGGCAGCAACGACAGATCAAGAGCAAGCAGACCGTTCAATTGCCTCCTCAATGTGGTCGAACACCACCCACCGAAGCGCCCTCGAGCTTCCAAAAACTTCCTCTTTCTCCGACATTCTCGCAGCTGGGGACTTCTCATCGCTGACTCATCTCCTGTCCGACAACCCGTCCAACTTGGCGGCGCCAGAACTCAGTTCCATTTTCTGTAATGCCAATAACAACCAACCCATTTCCATCAACACCAACAACAACGGCTACCGAGTTGAAAAGTCCCCTCAAGAAGATCCATCTGTTTTAGCCATTGACAACCAGATAAAGCGGCACAGGCCTGTGTCGGCGGACCCCACTGAGGGTGTTTCGCACCCATCAAAGAAATTCAACAGTTCATGCATCTTCAGCAACATGAGTAGTCAGTTGGACACTCCCCAATACCACTTTCTAAATCAGCCATTCTTCAATC
This sequence comes from Liriodendron chinense, assembly GCA_003013855.2. NCBI lineage: Eukaryota > Viridiplantae > Streptophyta > Magnoliopsida > Magnoliales > Magnoliaceae > Liriodendron > Liriodendron chinense. Next base: position 2,257,810 of record PVNU02000491.1, on the reverse strand, counting down.
CACAGATACTCTTGAATTCTAATTTTGAATTTCAATGAGCTTACACACCAACTTAGTAGAAAACCCCAAGGGTGTGTTTGGTTGCACCAAATATCATGATATTTCATTATTAATCAGCCTAATTTAGTTCAAATTTGCATGAAATGTGGTGCACCCAAACACACCTCAAGCTAAGAGATAGCAAACAAGAAAAAAAAAAAAAAAAAAACAAGCCCATGTACTTAGAATTGTGATATGGGTCTGTTTTTTTGTCTAAAAGGAAGTGACATGGACACACAGATTGGGAACTCAAATGGTGTGAAACACCATTTTGGAGAATGGAGGGGAAAAAGTCAAAGAAAAAAAAAATAGAAAAATGAATTACAAAATTCTTTTTAGGGAGTAAGGATTGTATTGGAAAATTGGGGTATGTAAATACATGTGGTATTTGAAATTTGTGTTAGGTATTTTTTTTTTCTTTTGTTTTTGTTTGTTAATGAAGTCATGATTTCATGACAATATTGTATTGTATGTGAGTACTATCAATGGAATGAGAAATTGTTCATTTGGTCCCACTCATGTTATACATATGGTGCATATGCTAAGCCCACAATCGATTGTCCACTCGTCTGAGTTGTACCCAGCTCTTCCGAGTCGACTCAGTCGCAGTCTTGACAAGTACAGTTCGGTGCCGCAAGTCACCCTGTTTCACCACTGGCTCGGTTGAGTTGGGCCAATTTACTCTTGACTGGATCGAGTCCCAACTCACTCCAACCCAACGAGTAGGGATGAGCAGCGGGGTTAAAACACCATGGAGCCCACACGCGACTCTACACATGGCGGCGCCTGCCAAATTTTGGACATTGGCCGGTATATCATGTGGGCCCAGCTGGCATAGATAATAGGACTGTAAAATCATCACCTACGTGGTGTATGCACGAGAATCAGATGCTTAAAGTATTCATATCGTCTGCTAAAAAATAACAAGGTTTTTCTGTTCGGCACCTATATGATTGGTTCAGGTCAGCATTTAATGCAGTACAACATCAGTGCTTACGTGGACCAATCAGATCACGCCAAATAAAAAAATCTGATTATTTTCGAGCAGACGTTCTGAATTCATGTTTAAAATATTTCGAAAGGTCCGCATTAATTTATTTTGCACGTGCGCATACCTTAGGAGTTTTGACCAGACTGCTTTTGGGTAAGGTAATCTACAAAGTAGGGTCCACCTGATGCCCGGCATGGATTTCTAGTGTCACATGTGATAGGTGGTCACGTGACCAAGATCGAATCCATTCATCTGAGGAAAACGATTACGTAGATGCCTGGCCTAAGAATCAACTTGGTCCAACTTTCCGGTATAGCCCTACCTACTGATTCTCCAATATTTCATTTTCGGGCAAAAGCATCTGGACTATTAGACCGGTTGATGGATGGATTGGATTTTGCATTATCTGCCACGCTGGCACATGTTGTAGCGTGAACGTAACATCTCCTAGTACATGCTTTTGGGGTCAGCAAAGCTCCAAGAAGAATATCCAAAGGAATGCGTGAGAGATAGAGATATCATTTGAGAGGTTAGGTAGTAGAGTATATCCTCACCCAGTAAAATATAATGTCAGCTTCCACATTATCTTTCAATGATCCAAACTGTTCATAAAATGGTGCTCAACTTAGATGGGTTCAAATAAATAAAACAAAAAAGAGCTCATGAATTGGAGAATATTAACTCTTTGATTATTTAACTCTTTTGCTCATAGTATGGGCAATGTCCCTTTAACCAATGATAATCAAAGGTTTCAAAATTTTAAAACTGGGAGAGTTTTGGGCATCCAACATCCACGGTGTGGCTGTCCGTAGTGCTGTACATGAGCCAAGCCCAGCAAAGCCGAGCGTTGCCCTGCTCATTGCTCAGCTCGAGCCACCCAACCCTTGCTCGTTGCTCAGCTGAGTCGAGCCTGGACCTACTAGATTAACAGACCGAGCAAGTTCGAGTCGAGTTCCAGTTCGAGCTTATTGGAGAGCCTTCAAACTGTGCAAAATTTCAGGTGCTCGGACCAAGGTTGCTCTACAAATTTCTGTCACCCTATACTGGTTGGGCGATCAGTCTGCAGGGGGCTCCGACCGGTTGGGCGATCAGTCAGTGGTGAGGCAGATGTGCAAATTCTATGTATTTTCCTCTGTACAGCTTTTGTGTTAGCTTCGACCGGTCGGCTGCGCACGTGGTTTCTTACGTAGTTACGTGGTCGTGCGTAAGATGTTTCTAAATTGGATTTCTTGCTATATATATAGCATGAATCCAAATATAGATGGTATCCTAAGGTGTCCAAGGTTTCCTAAGTGGGTTAGGAAGATAGGAGAGTGTTTTGAGAGGGAGAGAGCTTGGGTTTTCTCTGTTTGTCTTTGCTTGTGGGCCTATCAATCTCTGTAATCTTTTGGAAACATAGTGGATCCCTTTGTACCGTTGTTTTTTTTACCCATTGAGAGGGTTTTTCCACATAAAATCGGATTGTCTCTTGTGGTCGAATGCTTGTGTGATGTGATTGCATCATGTTTCTCATTTGATCGTATATTCTAATGTGTGTTGTTCAGCTTTTACTTCTGCTGTCGGCGTCCCTATTCTCAACAAGTGGTATCAGAGCTAAAGTTGGGGTGAAGTAGAATTTGGATCTGAGATGAGAAGATGGGATCAAGCACAAGGTTCGATGTAAATAAGTTTTTTGATAAAAATAACTTTAAACTATGAAAGGTGAAGATTAAATCTCTCCTAATTCAGCAAGGGCTTAATGAAATTCTTGGAAAGTGACCTGAGGCTATGAAAGATGATGAGTGGATGAAGCTCAATAAGAAGGCTAGAACCTCGATCATGTTATGCCTTACGGATGATGTCCTCTATCACGTCACGAAGGAGAAGACTGCGGCTGATACGATGATGAAGTTAAAGAAGGTTTATGCCAAAAAGTCTATAGAGAATTGAATGTATTTGTTGATGTAGTTGTTCACCTTGAGGATGGCTGAGGGGATGGATGTGAATGACCACTTAAGCATATTCAATTGGGTAGTTTGTAAGTTGGTGGAGATAGATGAGCCGATGAAGGATGAATATCAAGCATGCTACCTGCTGAATTCTCTTCTAGATTCATATGAGTCATTCAGGGACTTTGTGTGCGCAGGGAGGGAAACCATCAACGCTGAGACCTTATCTCAGCCCTCCTGTCGAAGGCGATAAGAAAGAAAATCAGTGACATGGGTTCTCATTCTTCCTTAAAGGCACTAATTATGAGGGGAAGAAATTCTGAGCATGGTGGGGGATATTCTAAATCGGGATTTAAGACCAAGGGTAAATGGAAGCCAAGGTGCGGTGTTGGAGTTATGGTCAGGAAGGCCACATGAGAGGGGATTATCAGAATCCCAAGTTGAAGCAAGAGAGGTATGAAAATTCTTCTAGAGAGAGAACCAATACCGTAGAGGACGGTGGTGATCTTTGTGAAGTTTTGACTGTATCCGACAAAGAATCTCACGATAGAGAGTGGATCTTGGATTCAAGGGCTTCATATCACATTTGTCTTGATCGGAGTTCATTCATGACAAACAGGGAGTATGGTGGTGAATCGGTGTTTGTGGGCGATGGCTACGCTCATAAGGTATTGGGTATTGGTACGGTGGACATTAGGATGTTTAATGTGATCGAACGAGTCCTAGAAGATGTGAAGCATGTCCCCAAGATGAAGATGAATGTGATCTCTCTTGGTGCAATTGAGGCAAAAGGGTGCGTGTTCATCGGTCGCAATCGTTATTGTAAAGTGATGAAGGGGGCACTCGTGTGGATGAAGGCACAAACTTGTGGCCATCTTTACAAGTTGATCAAGAGCACAATTCATGATTGAGCTGCAGGATCAACATCGAATGCACAATTGTTCAAATTTGACAAGTGCCCAAGGGCCACATGAGAAGAACGAAAAATGGCGTGAAAGTGCAAGGTTAGGGTTTATGGAGGCACGAGAAGCGATGAAGCTATGATGAAGATGAGATGACGAAGATAGCAAGGATGGTTTAATTCAATGTTTGAAGCCTTGGTGGAGATTGTTAGAGAGCCTTCAAACTATGCAAAATTTCGGTTCATCAGACCGGGGGACCGATTTGACTTCAGCCCAAAGAGCACAGCGAGGTTGTTGTATAAACTTTTGTCACTCTAGACCGGTCGTGCGACCGGTCGGTGTTGAGGCAGATGTGCGAATTCTGTGTATTTTCCTCTAGACAATTTTTGTGTTAGCTCCAACCGGTCGGCTGCACACACGGTTTCTTATGCAGTTACGCTGTTGTGCATAAGATGTTTCTAAATTAGGATTTTTTGTTATATATGTGGCATGAATCCGAACTTAGATGGTATCCTAAGGTGTCCAAGGTTTCCTAAGTGGGTTAGGAAGAGGGGAGAGTGTTTTGAGAGGGAGAGAGTTTGGGTTTTCTCTGTTTTTCCTTACTTATGGGCTATCAATCTCTATAATCTTCTAGAATCATAGTGGATAGCTTTGTGCCGTGGTTTTTTACTCATTGAGGGGTTTTCCACGTAAAATTGAATTTTTTCTTGTGGTCGAATGCTCGTGTGGTGTGATTACATTGTGTTTCTGTTCGCTCGCCTCAAGTGTAAGGCTGCGATGTAGTAACAAATCTCGGTAAGACCGAGGTCGATCCACAGGGAAAGAGGTAAACAATTCCAAGTACTCTAATAACTAGAATCTAAGAAGTTTAAGAAAGTAGTTTTTCACATGAAATAGGAAAATCTGAAAATAAGAAGAACTAGAGCATCAAGGATCCACTTGTAGTAGTCCAATGCCAATCCATTCATCCAAGTACAACACAATTAGAATCAAAGTCCTATCTCTCATCTAATTGGAAGATATAACATTCAAGCACAAATAGTCCCACTTAAATCTGGAAATCAGATTTCTAGTTCTAATGGAGCACATAGAACTTGAACTTGTAGCCTTCGGAGTAACAGCCATGCCTATGGACTATGGCATGCTCAAGGGTTACTACAATTCAAATTCAAACAACCCAATCATGGTAATTTCAGAGAATTGCAAGGAACTCATGTCCGGAGCACACAAACTCTCACAAAACTTCTAAAAAATCAAACTTTATTCAAACTAGAACTTCAAAATCCAAAATTAAGAAAATAGTACTTGAAATAAAAGAATTAAAGCATTGAAACCAACTACAAATTTCACCTCTAGCTCTAGCTAAGAGGTTAGCTAAGGAAAAGCATATTAAAAACTAGAACTAGAACTAGAACTAAGAAAAGGAAGAAAAACTAGCTGGAGGAGGCTAAGAAGCCTCCTATGACTTGAACTCCTTGCTTCCCACGTCCTTGATTGATTTGAGATAGAAGAGAGCACCTCCTTTTATAGTGCAGCAATAGTCCAGCAACATAGCAGAATTTGTTTCGCTTGGTACGGCTTAACCAATGGTCAGATTGCCTTCAAATTTGGTTTGTTGCTTCCTTGTAATGTAATCTTCCTCATAGATGATTTAGATTTCAAAGATTATCCTCTGAATAGGCCCACCAATCAGATCAGCGACCGCCTCTCAAAATCGCGCAATTCGGGTGCCTTCAGAACCAGTCATCTTGCTTTCAACGCTCTAGAGTGTACAGAGGTCGAATTGATCTCAAATTTTGAATGTTGGTAGAAAACTTCATCCTCTACATGATAGACGGATTAGATTGTCCAAAATAATTTCAGAATTAGGTGCAAAAATTAGAACACTCAGTCCTTTTATAAACTCTGCGCAGTTGGATCTTTCTGGATGGTCCATCTTTCTTCAACCGGTACGATCAAACCACACATCCTTTTGATCTGAAACTTTTGTGCTTGTTCATATATGGATGTGATCTAAAATATGGTCAAAGTAGATTCTTCATATCATCAATGATGGGTCACCTGGACCGGCGCAGAGTGGAACAGCGAAATCTGGAACTTTCTGGACAGTTCGTATTGTTTTAGCCACCACGCTCAATTCGTAGCTCCGATCGACACGAAACTACTTGGGTTATTTCGGCGTTGAGCTCCTCTTCGACATGGATGTGTTGGATTTCCAAATATCATCAAGATGACTTCAGAAAAATATTTCAAAAATCCAAAAAGGGGAATAGTTTGCTGCCTGAAATCTGGAAGTGTAAAATTGCATGGCCGACCGGTCTTGACCGGTCAGATAGGCTGGCCGACCGGTCTTGACCGGTCTAGACCTGTCTGGCAGGTGTCCAGGGAGTGCAGCCGACCGGTCTAGACTGGTCTTGACCGGTCGGACCCAGTTTTTGCATTTTTTGTTCTTTCTTTTCTTCTCTCCTTCCTCTCTCTTTGCTTTCTTCTTTCTTTGGTCCACCTTGGACCTTCATCAAAGGCTCCTAAACATGGTCTTTTGGTCTCCAATTGGGTGAAGTTCACTCTCAATCCTACAATCACAAAACATGCACTAGATGGGCCTTTTAAACATGAAAACCATGCATATAATGTGATGTAATGGGTTGGCAAATGTATAAATTGGAGGTTCAACACACCCCCCAACCAGCTTTTTGCTAGTCCTGAGCAAAACATGCGTGAATAAGTTCAAACCTCCAAAACTAACTCTCCTTCAGAAACCATGTTTCTATCCACTCCAAGACATACAAGTATAAAATTTGGAGAAATTAGGTGATAGAAGTTGAAACCTTAAACTCTTAAAGCATAATTAGTGTCTATATGAAATTCCTGCTGATTGATTGATAAATAGAAGAACTCGAACAACTTCAACCTAGTGTGCATAGTGAAAGTTCATCTCATGAGTTTCTGGGATTATCTTCTTCATAGATCAACTAAACTATAGATCTCAAGGTGCACAGAGTAACAACAAGCCTATGACAGGAATTTGTCTTACCGTCCTTCCGACGGCTTTCACACTACGTCCCATTTCCGGCTTTGGTTACGGGTAGACCATCCCCCGATTGGTAATAAGTAGCCCTTTTCAGAATTTTCCACCATTTTTCCATCATTCCCAATTTCATCCTTCCTTTTCCTTTTTCTTTTAAATTAGATAGGATTTTTAAAAATCCATATCTTTCGTTATTTTCCCATGGACAAGGATGGACAAAGTACCCCGGCTTGGTTTCTCAACACCTTAAATCAAAGTCTAGCTAATCCACAAGTCACATAATCCTTTCAACTCATGAAAATCGTGTAATGTGAACTTGGTGTAAAGGTGTTCAAATTTTCTATCAATCACAACAATAGGGGAACTAACATATAAAACCATTATGTTGGGAGAAATTCAAGACTTACAACATCACATACTTCGTATCTCCTCTTCTTATACTCCTATCATCTCGAATGCATGGAAATAAGGTTTTCTAAAGGAGTTTTGAAATTTTAGAAAATTCGAAAAAATTTACGCATATGAGGCTCGAAATGTTGCAAACTGCTAGATGAAGGATCTCATCTCACCCCCCAACCAAATCTTGCATTGTCCTCAATGTAAAAAGATATGTAATGAGCATGAACATGAGAGCAATGGTAAAATATAAGAGAGTGAGAACAATAGTACCTGAGATGGCAAGTTGATCAATTCTAGCATCTTCCATTGTCTCGATGAGACTTATTCAATCCTAATTGCAGATAAATAAATCCTAACCTACCTACTTACCTTTGATTAGTCTGATCGACTACATGATCAAATTTGAGCAGGATCTTCATGAATTTTAATAAATTTCTCATGAGGACCATCCAAAGTCCCGCTCGACAGTAAACATGTGTGCTTCTTATCATTGAAGTCCAATCGTATTGTGCACCACATGCATAAAAGGAAGAGATAAGAGCAGCAAAAAGATATCTCCTCAAATTCTGATATGGGTTATGATCGATAAAAAATGGGTCCTCCCAATCAGAATTTTCAATGGGCTGAAGGACCCATGATGATGGAGAGACATTCATCGTGTATTCTTCAGTTAAAGTTGTCTCCTCCACAATTTCAGAATTATGTGGTGCTTCCACAAACAATGGTAAAGAATGTAAATCAGTGGAATTGTGTTCTTCAGGCATCGACACCATGTCTAACAAAATGTCCAACTCCTTAATCATCTCATCATCAAGATCATAAGATTGGGCCAAGCACTCCTCTAGGAAATCGAGATAGTCGGATGAAGGATCATGATCTTGCTTGAGTGAGTGCAAAAATTCAATTTCGATGGTGAGGGACTCGCCCTCCATAAAGTGGAATTCTTCCAAACTAGGTTCTCCATAACTAGTATGAGGCACCAAGTCGGAAGTATGCAAGGCTTTAACAATCTCTTGAATAATGGGGTCGTTTGAATTTTCAAAGTGAGCCAAGCATTCATCCAAAGAATCTGAATTTTCACTCATGGGAGTCTCATTCTCCACATTAAAATTAAGCATGTCAAGTTGGTGGAGTGACTCAAAAATATCAACTTCGGCCGTCTCTCTAGCATGCATATCCTCTAGAGCCTCATAATCATTATGCCCTTGGGGAAAAGGAACCATAGGTTCATAACCATTCACCAAACCGTCATTGTAGGCAACCCCACTACCGCTTTCAAATTTTATGGATTCCTCGGGTTCGTCAACCATCATTGAAATCTCTTCATCATTAAGTTCAAAGCATCCAAAAGAGATAGTGGACTCACCATAATTGATGATGACATTGGGATCATCGAAATCAATCTCCTCTAGGAGTCTATTCATTAAATTCGAAGAAGGTGAGACTTGGGTAGCCCCATCCTCCTCATTAAAGGGAATTGATTTGATGCCCCCAATTTCGGGCTCAACGTCTTCACAAGATGGCGAGTAAGCTTGATTTAATTGTTCATCTACATACTCATTCCATATTTCCTTAAGTATTTGTGTATACTTATCATCAAAAGAGGAACACGTTTTAGGGTGATTGTTAATAACCATGGTTGGTTCCTCCCTTGAACAAGGAGAATGGTGGTTTTTCCAATTAAGACCGTACGCATTGTAGGATGAAAAGTTATATGATGGTTGATAGGTATATCCATACAAGTAATCATGCATTGTCTTAACCGGTTGGCTACTATTCACCTGTTCCTTTTAGTTGTTGCACACCTCCTACCATAACCGGTGGAACACTCATGTTATTTTCAATCCGGTAATCACGTAATGTTTTTCCCGGATGATTATCCAATTTTGCTTCGTCCCGGTATTCCCCCATCGTCTTACGTCGTGTCTCAATATGTGTATTGTTTTCATTAATGTAATCACGCATCGTCTTACGGGGGGGGGGTAGTGGAGGTTCTTTGAATCTCAAAAAAATACTCGTGCTTGGAGGGATCCCGATCACAATGAGTTTGGGTCCCCCAATCCGACGTCTCATCCTCCAAAAGATGCTTATATGCACCATTCGTCCAATCATACATGATGAAATTTTAAGAAATTGAAAACTACCCTAATATAAAAAAAGAACAAAAAGAAGAGAGATGGGGAGATGTTACTCAATAGAGTGAGATCTATGTCAGCAACAATGTACCTACAAAATCAAAAAATTTGTTAGTAATTTAAAAAAAAAATCAGAAAATGTACTTCTATAAAAACTGAAAATCCTACCTAACTAAGATTACTCTATAGCTACTAGAACAATTAGAACCGTTTAACCTTTTTCCCGGCAACGGCGCCAAAAACTTGTTCGCTCACCTCGAGTGTAAGGCTGCGACGTAGTAATAAATCTCGGTAAGATAGAGGTCGATCCACAGGGAAAGAGGTAAACAATTCCAAGTACTCTAATAACTAGAATCTAAGAAGTTTAAGAAAGTAGTTTTTCACATGAAATAGGAAAATCTGAAAATAAGAAGAACTAGAGCATCAAGGATTCACTTGTAGTAGTCCAATGCCAATCCATTCATCCAAGTACAACACAATTAGAATCAAAGTCTTATCTCTCTTCTAATTGGAAGATATAACATTCAAGCGCAAATAGTCCCACTTAAATCTGGAAATCAGATTTCTAGTTCTAATGGAGCACATAGAACTTGAACTTGTAGCCTTCGGAGATGGCATGCTCAAGGGTTACTACAATTCAAATTCAAACAACCCTAGTCATGGTAATTTCAGAGAATTGCAAGGAACTCATGTCCGGAGCACACAAACTCTCACAAAACTTCTAAAAAACCAGACTTTATTCAAACTAGAACTTTAAAATCCAAAATTAAGAAAAGGGTACTTGAAATAAAAGAATTAAAGCATTGGAACCAACTACAAATTTCACCTCTAGCTCTAGCTAAGAGGTTAGCTAAGGAAAAGCATATTAAAAACTAGAACTAGAACTAAGAAAAGAAAGAAAAACTAGCTGGAGGAGGCTAGGAAGCTTCCTATGACTTGAACTCCTTGCTTCCCACGTCCTTGCTTGATTTGGAATAGAAGAGAGCACCTCCTTTTATAGTGCAGCAATAGTACAGCAACATAGCAGAATTTGTTTCGCTTGGTACGGCTTAACCAATGGTCGGATTGCCTTCAAATTTGGTTTGTTGCTTTCTTGTAATGTGATCTTCCTCATGGATGATTTAGATTTCCAAGATTATCCTCTAAATGGTCCCACCAATCAGATCAGCGACCGCCTCTCAAAATCGCGCAATTCAGGTGCCTTCAGAACCAATCATCTTGCTTTCAACGCCCCAGAGTGTACAGAGGTCGGATTGATCTCAAATTTTGAAAGTTGGTAGAAAACGTCCTCCTCTACATGATAGAAGGATTAGATTGTCCAAAATAATTTTAGAATTAGGTGCAAAAATTAGAATACTCAGCCCTTTTATAAACTCTGCGCAGTTGGATTTTTCTGGATGGTCCATCTTTCTTCAACCGGTTACGATCAAACCACACATCCTTTTGATCTGAAACTTTTGTGATTATTCATATATGGATGTGATCTAAAATATGGTCAAAGTAGATTCTTCATATCATCAATGATGGGTCACCTGGACCGGCCTAGAGTGGAATAGCAAAATCTGGAACTTTCTGGACAGTTCGTATTGTTTTGGCCACCACGCTCAATCCATAGCTCCGATCGACATGAAACCACTTGGGTTATTTCGGCGTCGAGCTCCTCTTCGACATGGATGTGTTGGATTTCTAAATATCATCAAGATGACTTCAGAAAAATGTTCCGAAAATCCTAAAACGGGAATAGCTTGCTGCCTAAAATTTGGAAGTGTAAAATTGCATGGCCGACCAGTCTTGACCGGTCGGACAGGCTGGCCGACCAGTCTTGACCGGTCTAGACCTGTCTAGCAGGTGTCCAGGGAGTGCAGCCGACCGGTCATGACCGGTCGGACCTAGTTTTTGCATTTTTTGTTCTTTCTTTTCTTCTCTCCTTCTTCTCTCTTTGCTTTCTTCTTTCTTTGGTCCACCTTGGACCTTCATCAAAGGCTCCTAAACATGGTCTTTTGGCCTCCAGTTGGGTGAAGTTCACTCTCATTCCTACAATCACGAAACATGCATTAGATGGGCCTTTTAAACATGAAAACCATGCATATAATGTGATGTAATGGGTTGGCAAATGTATAAATTGGAGGTTCAACAGTTTCCTGTTTGATCGTATATTCTGTTGTGTGTTGTTCGGCTTTCACTTCCGCTGCCGGTATCCCTATCCCCAACAGAGCCGAGTCCGAGTTTGAGTCTTTCGAGCATGGACCTACTGGATAGTGCCCGGCCGATCAGTCGCCTAAAAATAAAAATAAAAATAAAAATGGAAGGGCTAAGGGGGAAGTTTAAGAAAAATGGATAAGAAATAAAAAATGGAAGGGGAAGAAATCTTACCGGACAAGAAAAATGGCAATGCAGTAGGTCAGGCCGACAGAACAGCTCGGGGATGGCCGGTGGGCGAGCGGATAGGTAGCGAGCAGCAGGGTCAGCGTTTTAGCGGCTGAGCGGAGCAGGCATGGGTAAAATCATGCAGGGCAACTTAGGAGTGGCTGACCGTTAAGCTAAGAGAGAGAAGAAGTGGGGCCGATGTGGCCGACCATCAAACTCAGAGCGAGAGTGGCAGAGGGTTAGGGTTGGGGGGTTCGCTCGGGCGGGTAGATTAGAAATTATAAGATTAGGGATTTTTTTTTTTTTTTTTTTTTTTTTACTCTGAGTTAACAATCTGAGTTGAGCCAAGTTAAATCGAGCTGAGTTCTAAATAATGTTCGAGTCAAGCCGAGTTGAGCGTGGCCTTGCTTGATGCTCGACTCAAATTCATTTGAGCACCTAAAAATTGGCTCGATTCGGCCCAAACTCACTTCTAATCTGAGCCAAGTTGAGCATTTTCAAGCCGAGTTGAGCAAGTTTTTCAAGCTTACTCGACTCATGTGCAGCTCTAGCTGTCCATGTAAATGGTTCAGGTCATTAAAGAGGAACCTGATACCACTAATAAAGTCCCTCATGTATCCTGCGACCAACAAGTGTTGAGGCAATTTTTTTTTCATATGGAGGTAATGATATTTCCTACAAAGAGTTCTCCCTCTCACTCCTTGGTAAAACCTAGTTCTCTTGGACTTTAACATGTGGTCTCTCTAGTGGTATGGCCTATATGAGGATAGGAGGACCATTAGAGTTAGTGTATATTCTTTTAGAAGATTCTTAGGTGAGAGAGTTTATACAATTGAAGAATATATAGGAAAGAGGTAAGTCTTATATTTATGTTTTCTCTTATTTTAGTGAAAAAAAAAATCTATGTTGTTGTTCCATGTGTTGCAATTCAATCAGACACGAGTTCATACGTGTTAATAAACAACTCGTAGTCAATCAAACATGTGTGATTAAGATAGTGTTGGAAACGACAGAGTCGTACATGACTCGAGTTTAATTAAGCGCCTACAACACCAGGTGTCAAATCAACCGTGGGATCAACCCTGTGAAGGTTTACCCGATTATCTAGATACCAATGTGTAGCGATCAAACAATTTAGAAGGGGAGAGTTAGCCATTCTGATTTGGATATTTTTGCGTTGAGATAAGGACTTTTCTTTCAACGGTAATCACAGGCCTCAAATTTCTCAGCAATATAATAATGAACGCTTAAAATTAAAAATATAAAGGATGATTTTATTGATTTATAATAAAGATTATTACAATCAATGATAACATGGAATAAACAAAGAAAACTAAAAGATAAAACCTGCAATCGCTTGTGTGGACAAACAATCAAGGTAGATGGTCAACAGAATGTGTCTGGTGTGATCTTCCAAGTGTGGAATCAGTTGATTAAGGATCCGATGACAATGGGTCATGGATATTTACACTACTGCTAAGCACATCGTAGCGATGGCACTGGATAGTAGCACTCGAGGCTATGCTCAACTTTGGACTTTCCACAGTGGAGCCGAACAAAAGTGGAGGAATTAAAACTAAGATAAATAGACAGTGTTGCGATGTAAGAAGGGTTGTGTGATGGCTTAGTTGGTGCCCTTATCTCTTTGTTGAGTGCTCGTTATATAGACTTAGAGAGTTGGAAACTATATTGGGTTTCCTTACTAATCCACATTTCATCCTCGAAGGTTACAAGATCGTATCAGTTGAACTTGGATTCCTCCTTGCATTCCTTGATTCTTTCTAATTTAAGAAGGATCCACTCCTTTAACCTTCATAGCCACTGTAAAATCATCGATCGTCTCTGGAAAGTTTTCCATTTAGAGATGATTTTGTGATATGTCTTGCTGAGCGTATTTGGATTGTGACATCTTTTCTAGCTCACTGAGACTTTATACAACTTATTGGGCATGCTACTTGATCAGACATGCCACTTATGTGTGGATCAGCATGTCGTTCTCATAGTGTCTCGCTTTTCTTGACTTGCAGACGTGCGTTCTATTTTTAGCTGGTGAAGTGTCACCAAAGGAAGTGAGGTCTAATTGCATTGCATGAGGCCTGTGCCACATGTGTCTAATTGCATTGCATGAGGCCTGTGCCATATGTGTCTATTTGCATGCATTAAGTGAAGATTGTTGAAAAAGGAGTCTTCTCCACATCCCTATCTTTTAGTAATTAGAAGGATACTTTTTCCCTAGGTGTATGCACGTAACGAATAGTTGCTAATAATTAGGTCTTCCATGATCGATTCTTTGTATTATGGTTGCTGTTAAATTAGAGTTGTATTTAAAGGAGGTTATGGGAATAAAAAGAACACTGAACATTCCTAATATTTATCTCAAATTGGAGTTAGACTAAGACTTGAACATTAGTCATTTTCCTTGCTCTTTTTTTAATTTCTTATTATAGAATCCTACTTCAATCCAACTGTATCATTTGGTATCAGAGCAGTTGATTCCGCGACAGAAATTGATCCACCATGCCTATCGCGCCCCACAATTTGGACACAAAGTGTACACCCTCATGCCCAAGTTACGAAGTATGACTGGTGCACTTAGTGTATTTAATCACTGGTCATACAATTACTTAGAGGAACAACGTTATGTATAAACTAAATTCTTAATAACCAGTAACCAACAATCATAAAAAAAAAACCGTTCCATTCCTTACATCTTAATGGCTATGACTTTCAAACTACCTCAACTAAGTCCTTCCATTTGGGACTTTATTAATAATCATTCAAAGTACGAAATTAAATCAACTAATATCCACAAAATCATCATGAACAAATAGTTCTAAACATGTTTTGGCAAAACAAGCAAAATCAATTGAACATCTAGATTCAAAGCTGCATGCTCCTCATCTGTTAGATATGGCCAATTTCCTTGGGGTTCCTCCACTTGCTCAACTTTGTTTTTTGGAACAAGCTCTAGTGTATTAACTTCTACGTCGTCTACTTAATTTTCCATCCACAAACCGTCAGCTAGAAAGCCCAGTGAGCGAACCCATCATGATTCGTACACACCATAGTTAAAAACAGTAAAATCACAGATGTAATGATTTAATGACATGTTATGCATGATGCATGAATTAAGTGGGAAGTCCGTCCAATAGCTTGAGTTGGATTTCATCAACCCTCCTAGGGCCAACATCTACCCTCTTAAGTAGGCTTCTACACATTGTAGGCATATAAGATAGTCCCTAGGGTCACCTGGTACTTAAGAACCTACAGGTCATCCAAAGTGGTCCTCTAGGTACACATCATTATGCATGAAAATGGATGCATGGAGTGCATATGTTATTGCATCATAAGATAATCTCATCTCCCCATGTGAGAGGCAAACTTTCCTTTTTCCTCATTTCCATGATATATACTCATGATAATCAGTTCATATCAATACTTATAAATATCAATGCTCATGTATTCCACAACTACTGCATAACAGAATGTAGACATATATTTCATATTCAATTAAACATCAGTGATCAATGATCAATCACAAAACATAGATACACATAATCTATTTTAACTGAAATGGAAAGGAAACGTGTTGGGGTCACTCACATCTTAATTTGGTGACGTGGATTCCAAAGGTTACCATAAATTCCCCAAGTTTACTTATTATTTTTTTCCTATTATAATATACCGAATAAATTGAAGTACTTCAAACATTAATTAAATCTTTACATAAGATCTTAAAATCAGATTTTGAATTCTAAAGTGAACCAGTCGATCCAGCAAAAATTCCATCAATCGATCTTTCAGACCCGTTGATCGATCGATAACCTTGTTGATCGATCGAAAATGTCATGTTTTATATCTAATGTCTCTGGACATATTCTGGCTCGATCGATCGATCGAACCCATCGACGATGATGATTGTTTCATTATGTCTGTTGGATCTCACAACTTTTTGAGTTATTCTTTGTTTATTTAAATTTCTATAAGTTTTATTAGTCTATAGGTCAGATCTGGACCATTCACTTCTTCCCACATAATCAATTTAGGAGAATGGTCAATAGATCATTAGATCTAAACCACTAGATGATCAAATCAACTTAGATTACTATCATTTATTTAATATTTGATCAACCAGATAAATACGGTCCATCCAAAAATTAGATCGATCTAGTATTTGTCCTTGATCGGTACGATGTATAAATCAAATCCAGATTGATACGATTTTTAAATCAATGTATATGATTAGATCAGATCGTTGGGGTTCATTAGATGGTTAGATTTGCATGGAATTTTGGGCCCTTGCATGGTTTGGCCTTAGGGATTATATGATCCATTTAGATCATATTCGTCACCATCGGATGTCCCACAATCGATCTCTACAGTGAGAGATCTCGCATAGATATGAGATCTAAGCCATCTCTTCCTACAACTCTTCCATAGATCAACACAATGGATGGATAAATGATCAGTTCTGTCTATTGTGTAGATCTGGCGAAAATATACAAAAAGCACAAAAATAAAATAAAAAAGAGTATAACTCAGATCTAGTTATTGTGGCCCATTGGTTGATCAGGTCGATCTAAAACTTTAGGCCCTTATATATTTTGGCCTTAGGGATCATTTGATCCGTTTAAATCTGATCTGGGACAACTAAATGTGCCACCATCTATCTCTAAAATAAGAGAGCAAGCATAGATATAAACCTTTATCCTGTCTTTCCACCGTATCTACCCACAGGTCCATGTGATGAATGTATGGCCGATCCTTACCATTCATCGCATAGATCTGGCGATTATATGCTTAATACATAAATAAATAAGGAAGAAAACTTGAGGACTTGCCAGGTCTAGCTATCCATAGCTCCCTCCTCTCCTTTCTCTTTTTCTGCTCTGAGTTTTCCTGCAAGAGACCTCTCTCGTATCCATCTTAAAAAGAGAAGAGAGCTTTGAATTTCAATCCCTAGGTTGCTCTCCCAACCAAGAGAGCTTTACCCAACCGACCTAATCACTTGTTTTGTTTATTAATTATAAATTATTCCCTTAACCTTTTGTTTTAAGTTTTTATGTGGGCCAAAATTTTGGGTCATTGCAATGCCCACGTTTGAATTAGAATCTGAAAGTGCATGGGGTAGTCTAACACGACACCTTATCACGCTATGCGCTTTGCGGAAGCTTGGCGGGGATACTAAAATCACGACTAAGTCCTATAGGGGGGTGATTATGACCTATTAAAATTCTCTTGCCTAATTAAACTACTTAGAAACTATAAACTAATTAAGCAAGTAACACTTAGCTGTCAAGCTTAAGTGGGTCCAATCACATAGGCTACAAATGATGAAGCAAGTAAACAACTAACCTATTAGTGAAAATTCATCCTGGGTCTGAAATTGCCTATCTAGTGCTTAGCATACATTCCATTCGAGTATTCATATAATTAACAATTAAACTAATAATGTTAGAATAATAATGTGCTCAAATACATCACAAAGACAGGCATATATAGTGGTTCGATTACTTATCTACTCCACTCCTGGTTGTCGTACCCAACCTATGAGTACATCGAATTTCACTATTGAGGTTTTAAATTAAGTTCACCTCACAACATAGGAGTTTTAAATAGGTTTCCTCCCAACTTTACAATCCTATATAAGGACCAGGTCCTACACAAGAACCTACATGTATGCACCCATGTTTGTGGACCACGTACACACCCGTGTCGATGGCTCCCCTTGGAGACTTGACAATTTAGGCTCTATACAAGAGCTAAGGTCCTACAATCGAACCTGAGTTTAAGCCCTATAACCGAGCCGAAGTCCTACAACTGAACATGATTTTAGGCCCAACAACTGAGCCAAAGTCTTACAATCGAACCTAACGTACACTCTTGCTGGAGGCTCCCCATGAAGACTTTATTTATCCCTACACATGGGCCTAGGTACTACAACCAAACATATCGAGTTTGGCAATTCAAACTCTCATACTCAATCCTACACAAGGAAGGAGCATGAATGAACTCTACAAATTGACAACCCTACATGTTGGATTTAAGCCTCGTTGATGCATCGTCTTGGGTTGCTTCTTCTCGCTCTCTCGTGCTTGAATCAGCTCCCCATATGCTCCTCCGATCTTGTTGTTGATGTGTTGCCAATGCCTTAGCTTTAATGATCAATTGTCTTGCATATGATCTTCTTAAGATGATCAAGGTGATGAGAGGTGGTCGTGAATTATCTACAACTAGTAGGAAATGATTGCCTGGAGGAATTTATCTATAAGGATCTCTTAGAGAGATTTAGACTAAGGTTTTTTTACTATGGTGGAAGTGTCTAAACTTCTAGAGATCAAGAAGGAACAATATCATCTTTATTTGAGCTTCGAATGCTCCACCATGTGATGAATCACAAGGAAGACGACTTGATTGGGTTAGGATTAGAGCTTAAGGATGTTTCCAACAATAGTGGCTTCTAATGCACTAAATTTCCTCTCTAAGTCCAAAAACCGCGCCCCTTTCTTTATAGATAAATCTCCAATAGTTAGAAAATAAACAGAAAATAATATCTTCGATGGCATCGAGGACTCCTCCGATGGCATCGAAGGATCTTCGATGGGGTCGAAATCCCAGATTGATGGGATCACAAACCGTCCAAAGAGTTCAGAAGGTTGTTGGACATCCAGTACGATGGCATCGAAAAACACACTTTGATGGGGTTAAAGGGTTGTTCGATGGGGTCGAAGAATTATCCAGAAGTTCAAAAATGTTGTTGGACATATGTTCGATGGGATCGAACTGGTTTTCGATGGCATCAATGTGTCATCGAACTGAACTTAGATGGAATCGAAGTCCAATCGAAAACTGCTATTTGGGCTGGATTGTTTACAGCATTTTGCACCTCTCAAATTAAGCTAACTTATCATGTTTTTTCAAGTGCTCTAAGGCTAACAAAGATGAGTAAGGGTTTTCTTATATGGTCCAAGTCATCTAAATGTTATGATGACTTTGGTTCTAAGGCTTATGGTCATCATGTCATCTCTTTTACATGTTATTTCTTCCTTTATGATTCTTGTCCACTTGAATATTTGATCATCAGCTTGCAAAAGCTCAACTGACGTTACAACACATGGACACACGTGATTGATAAATAAGGTGCACTAGTATGCCACATAAAAGTGCACTACCAATATCCCCCTTTGTCAATTACGTGATAAAAACGTAACCTAGACCTTGTTATGGTCCATACCAATGACAATACTAAAACAATAAATAAATTATATATCAAAGCTTAAAAATACAACTCAAATTACAACTCGGACATGTAACTCTTATAATGCTCTTCTTGAATTGTTCCTTATAATCTATCAAGCCCTGCAACAAAAAACAGACAAACTTATTTTAGTGGGACTTGATCTTTCTCCCTCTTTTGTCAGCAAAAAATAAACTAATCTCTCCCCCGTAATGTAACGCTCTGATTTTCGCTAACTTGGGAATTGAAAGTCTTTGGTCGCTACCTTCAATTTGTTGTTATGGTGCGTGTTCACACCTGTGTTCGCATGTATTTGGGACCAAAATGAATGTTTTTCTAAAGAAATTATGGAATTAGTTTAGGAGTTGGAAGATCACATGGTTTGTAAGAGTTTTCCGACAATCGGTTTGACTCGGGTATGTCGCTATCCGTAGAGACTAAGTAAAGAACCTTGAATTTTCAGAGAAAATAGACCAGGGGGAACCGGCCGACTGGATTGACAACCAGCTGACCAGATAAGCAGCAGACCGACTGGTTGCTACTGCGCCTTGTAGTCTTTTAGGATGGTGTACGATTTGTGTGTGGTCATTACCTAAATTTGATTGATTTGACAACATGTTTAAGGATTAATATACTTATATGAACTTGTTTATAATTTAAATATCCCGAGTATAATCTTTGGGTTACTTCTTCACTATGTTGGCGTTCTGACGCCTTATATTTGACATATGCAGATGCCCTTGGAATAGGACCAATTGGTGGTGCACATGGGCGCCTTGTAGTCTGTTAGCTAAAGACCAGTTGTTGCTACCCTTTGTGGGGGAAAAACGGATGGACAGTCTGATCTAACCGACCGGATCTGGAACCAGCCGGCCAGTTGTGGCTGGTTAGGTTTTAAAAGGGGTTTTAAACCCCATCCAATCTCTCTCTTTCTCATTTCTCTCTCTCTCTCTCTCTCTCTCTCTCTCTCTCTCTCTCTCTTATTCTTCCTCTTCTCCCCTTTGCTCCCAAGCCCTCCTATCTCTCTTCCTCCCTTCTCAAATTCATTTTCCTCCTCAAATCCTTCCTCAAACCTTGGAAGCCTCAAAGTTTCAAGCTTCCTTCAGCCACCACATTCGTTCTCACATCTTATTCAGGCAAAAACTAGTGGTTTTGGGTCAGATTCACTGCTAGGTAAGGTGTTCCTCTACCTCCTCTTCCATCTCTTCTCTCAATTTCTTTTTTTTAAGCCATTGGGGTTAGAAACCCTCATTTGATTTGTCAAAACCCTAACCTAGGGTTTGATCATGTTAGGGCTTGGGGCCCCGGCTATCATGTTGGTACAGCCCGTGCATTGTGAAAGCCGTGATCGGGCAAGGCCCTATGTGGATGCCATCGTGCTCCAACTCCGGCCTGATTCACCGAGTTGATTTGAGGTTTCACAAATCCAAGGTACATGAATCCTAAACCCTAATTAGCCATTTAATTAGAGTAAATCCTTAGTGATTAACGCTGAATTTATGATTTATCGTAGGTAATTGAGGTTTTTTTTTTCAATTTTCGGCGTTTAAGCCGCCTCCAAAATGTGAAATTTCGACTGCAAGGTGAAGATCTACCCTCAAGCTTATTCTTGATAAATCCTATTTAATGATTGCTTGAATTTATATGTTAATTGTTGATGCGTGTATAACATGTTCGATGAAATGCCTCTATTGCTGTTTGATTGATAACATGCTCGATGAAACGCCTAAATGATCTGAATTTACAAAATTGTAATGTATCTATGCTTGTGGATGTATGTGACGCCTTGTGTCATCCGAGTCCTTTGGATCGGTTAGGCCAGGTGCTCGGGTATGTTTATAATTATGTAATTGATAATCTAAATTATTTTTGTAATGGATTAAGTGTTGCTTTGGATTAAACTCTGACAACTGTTTGACTCGTGTCTTGCCTAACCCTTGGGTTGGCAGTCACGGACTTATTCGATGGACTAAGCGAGACACAGTCGATCAATAGTGGCCATTGTTGGGTTGTCGTCGTCTACTTGGGTCCACCAAATAAGTCCCATTCAGAGTTAATCATTCTTGTATTTCATTGTTGAGTCACACTATATAGAATCTGAAATACCATCGTTCCCACTATGAATAGTCCACCTGAACCATACTGCGACTTGATCCACCAAGTCTCATGAGCCAGTCATGGTGGTATGTGTTAAGCTCTTAAATGTGTATATTCTTACCCCATTTCATCACTAACTATGCTTGAAATATATGATTAAAGACCCAACTAATGCATGGTTTTGTGGTTGTAGGAATGAGAAAGAGAATTCATCAATTGAAGGGTTAGAGACAGTTGTTTACAAGCATTGAAGATCAAAAGACCAAGCGCCTTAGGGTGGAAGAAAGAAAGCAAAGGAGAAAAGAAGGAAGTGCAGAAAATTACACTGAAGACTGGTCGTCCGACCGGTCATCCATAGCCCAAGACCGGTCGTCCGACCGGTCCGAACACTGAATAGGAGGACCCTGTTGCCAAATATTGCTAGACCAATCACGACCGGTCGTTGAATTAAAATTTAGGTTCAAATTTTCAAAAAACTCTCTAGACTGTTTTTGGCCTTTTGCGACCGGTCGTCCGACCGGTCATCTGCGTAACAGAGCTTCTTCTGCAAGCTCCGAAATTTGCTGCGCAAAGCGCAGTTTTTACGTATTTTCTCAAAGTTTCTTTGCATCTAGGGCCTCAAACCTATAAAAGGACTCCTCTAGCTCATTCCTAAGGCATCCTAGAAGAGAATTATCATGGTGGGAGGCGGCGGAAGTCGGATCTGGAGTTCTACAACTCCTCCTAGTTTATTCTTCTAGTTTTTATGTTTTTCTTAGTTGCGTTCATGTTTCTTTGGATCATGAACGGCTAAACCTCTTAGCTAGGGCTAAGAGGTGAAGCTTGTAATGAATCTAAGATGTTTTAATTCGTTTGTTTTGGTTGCAAGTTGGATTGTTAGTGAAGAACAATGGTTTAAAGTTTGAATAAAGTTCTAAGTATTCTTTCTTAGTCTTATGATGGCTTATAGATGTTTAAAAGAATTTCTTGAGTTCTTAATTATTTTGAATGGTGTTAGACCTGTATGCTCCGAGGAATCTGATTCAATACGGCCTAGACCTTGGATTCTTATGTGGGAATTTTTAACCAAAGTTCTAGTTTTCTGAATTACTGAGTTATGTGTAATTTTGTAAGTAATTTGAATGAAGTTCAAATCATGATCTAGTTATGCTTTGTGATAGAGTTTAATGATGATTATGATTATGATCCTAATCTATTGGAACTAGGATTGACCTATGCAATTGAGTGTGCTCAAGTCCTAACTTGAATTGAGGGAATCATGTATATGAATCACAGATATGGCAGATTGTTTGTTATAACCGCCCTATCATTCGACTCGATAGGATTTGATTTCGATTCTAGTTGTGTAATTATGAAACCACATCAAATTAAGCATCAAGGATTCCTACAAGTGGATCCTTGAACCCCTAGTGTTCTTTTACATTGTTTACATTCCCTTTTAGTTTAAAATTGCTATCTACATTCAATTTCAAAATTCATTTTAGTTAGTTCTCAATTTGAGACCGTTGAAAATGTTTTGTGAGTTCCTACACAAGTCCCTGTGGATTAACCTCAGTCTTACCGAGATTATTACTACATCGCAACCCTACACTTGGAGAAGCGAACGAGTTTTTAGCGTTGCTGCCGGGGAATTTGACGGTTTTTCACAAAATTTCTGAAAACAGTTTCTATTTGAGATTTTTAGGAGTCCTTTACTAACTTAATTTGTTTGCTTTGTTTTGTTTTTACAGAAATTTTAGGAGTCCAAGTAGTCACTTCAAATAAGGTTTTTCTAACCCTTTTTCTTTTATTTTGCTGAGATTTGCATGCCACATTGGATTCGAGATTCTAATAACTAACTCATTAGTGAAGGGGGAATTGTTGAAGGGATTAATAAAGAGCTACGTTCTAAGAAACGTTTAGATTCTCCAATTTTGTCTGAAAGTATGGCTGGAAATCAACCCAACCCTATGCCCAATCAAAATCTAGGCCAAACCGAAATGGGAGAGAATGAGGTTGAGAATGTTCTGTGACCTAGAACACTACATGATTACTTCCAACCTTCAAGAGTGAGCACTCCCTCATGCATAGTTTTTCCACATAATACAGGGAACATAGATCTTAAACCGAGAGTAATCCAACTCCTACCCAAATTTCATGGACTAGACAGTGAAGGTGCCTATCAATATCTTAAGAAATTTGATGAGGTAATAACCACAATGTACTTTGCAAATGTAACTGATGATGTAGTGAGACTTAAATTATTCCTTTTTTCCTTAAAGAGAAAGCTAAGGCATGGCTTCATGCATTACGGCCAAGATCAATTGGCACATGGACTGAGATGATTAGGGAGTTCATTAAAAAGTTCTTCCCTACTCACAAAACGATCATGTTGAGGCACCTTATCATGAATTTTGCTCAAAAAGAGGATGAGACCTTCTTCCAATGTTGGGAGAGGTTCAAGGACTTGTTAAATGCATGCCCACATCATGGCTACGAATTTGGCGGGTAATAAGTTTTTTTTTTTATGAAGGACTGACTTTACCCATGCGCCAATTCGTAGAGATGATGTGTATTAGAGAAATCATGAATAGGGAAGCCGAAGAAGCATGGGACTATTTTGATGAATTGGCCGAGAATGCACAATCTTGGGATACATCTAAACCAACAAATCCCAAGACAAGCCAACAAAAAGAAAAAGGAGGAATTTATGTCCTCTTAGAAGAAGATAACATAAGTGCACGTGTGGCTAGCCTCACAAGAAAAGTCGAGGCCATGGAATTGAAGAAAGGAGAGACGATTAACTCAAAGGATGTTGAAATTATTTGTGAAATTTGTGCCGAAAATCAACATGCAACACAGGATTGTCCCACAATTTTTGCATTCCAGGAAATCTTACAAGAACAATCAAATGCCATAAACAGTTATTAACGACCATTTAGTGCTTCAAACTCAAGCACATATAACTCCAGTTGGAAGAACCGTCCCAACTTCAATTGGAGGAATGGACCAACTGTGAATGCAAACAACACCCCCCAAGCTCAACTTTTACTAGGTTCATCCCTCATAATCCAATCAAAAGCTACATTAGAGGAGATGTTGGGTGCATTCATGTCGGTTCAAGCTGAATATAACAAGACTAATTCTCTGAAAATTGATGGGTTCATGCAAGAGCAACTGAAATTCAATTAAAATTCATCTCAAGCCATTAATGACTTGAAAACATCAATGGCTAGAGCTGATTCTCATCTCAGTGTTACGGAGAAAGGCACACTTCCTACCCAACCTCTCTCTAACCTAATAACCCAATTTGAGATACAAGACCCAAGCTCGTCGTCCCAACATACGGAGCATGTTCAAGCTATCACCACCTTGAGGAGTGGAAAAATAATTGATAAATTTAATCCGGTGAAGGCCTCAAAGCCTAATGATCTGAAAATTTTCAAAGAGGATGATAGCCTGAACAACACTCTGCATGAGAAAGAACCGGAAGGCAATACAAGCCGGTTTCCCCGAAGGTTGATTTCACCTAAACCTTTAGACAAAAATTTAAAAATCTTAGAGGTTTTTAAGCAAGTGAAGATCAACATTCCGTTATTGGATACTATAAATCAAATATCATCTTATGCCAAATTTCTGAAGGAATTGTGTACAGTAAAAAGGAAACACATTGTTCACATCAAAGTACTTTTGGCTAAGAATTTGAGGGCTATTATCAAACAAGAGGTGCCCTAAAAATACAGGGATCTGGGTAGTCCAACCATCTCATGCATCATAGGTGGCTACCGGATCAAACAAGCCTTACTCGATTTTGGGGCAAATGTTAACCTCATCCCATACTCGGTCTATGAACAACTTGGGTTTGGTGAATTAAAACCCACCAAAACCACACTCCAACTTGCTGATAGATCTATTCGTATACCAAGGGGGATGATTGAGGATGTCTTGGTCCAAGTCGATAAATTCTACTATCTAGTGGATTTTATTGTCTTGGATTCACATCCCATGATAGGTATCAGTGCTCAAATTCCTGTCATACTAGGACGCCCTTTTCTAGTTACTTCAAATGTAATTATCAATTGTAGAAACGGGCTTGTACAAATGTCATTTGGAAATATGATACTCGAGTTGAATATTTTTTATTTATGCAAACAACCACGGGAAGTTGATGATGAGGTCCACAAAATAAATCTAATTGAATCATTCGTGGAAGATACATCCCCCTTGACATTCTATTCCGATCCTTTGGAGGCATGTTTGGCCCACTCTCATGAGATGGATGATGACACGATATGAGAGATGGATGCCATTTTGGATGTTATGTCGGTACTTGATAATAAAAGATGGAAGGCACTATTTGAACATTTACCCTTAAGTGGGAACAAGCCTCTTCCATCTAATATCAAGGCACCGAAGCTCGACCTAAAACCATTACCAAATGATTTGAAATATATATATTTAGGTCGCGATGAGACATATCTGGTGGTGATTTCTTCCCACTTGGATGAGGAACAAGAGAGTAGGTTGATAACCACTTTAATAAAACATAAGAGCGCCATCGGATGGTCAATTGTGGATCTCAAAGGCATAGACCCACTGATTTGTACTCATCGCATACACCTTGAGGAAAATGCCAAGACATCTAGGTAACCAGAAAGACGCCCCAATCCAAACATGAAGGAGGTGGTTAAGGCCGAGGTGGTGAAACTATTGGATGTGGGTATCATCTACCAATATCCGATAGTCAATGGGTGAGTCCAACTCAAGTAGTACCTAAGAAATCCGGGATAACCATCGTAGCCAATGCTAATAATGAACTCGTACCAACCAGAGTCACTACCGGTTGGAGAATGTGCATTGACTACAGGAAGCTAAACATAGTCACAAGGAATGACCACTTTCCCTTACCATTTTTTGATCAAATTTTAGAAAGGTTGGTGGGTCATTTCCATTTTTGCTTCCTTAATGGATATTCAGGGTATAACCAAATAGAGATCGCCCTAGAGGACCAAGAGAAGACAACATTCACATGTTCATTCAACGTTTTTGCCTATCAAAGGATGCCGTTTGGACTATGCAATGCCCCTGCCACTTTTCAACGTTATATGTTGAGTATTTTTTTTATATTGTGAGGACAATTCTCGAAGTCTTCATGGACGATTTCTCAGTATTTGGTTGTAACTTTGATGAGTTCCTTATGCACTTAAAAACTGTTTTGAAAAGATGTAAAGAAAAGAACCTCATGTTGAATTAGGAGAAATGTCACTTCATGGTTCAAAAGGGAATAGTCCTCGGTCACATCATCTCATAAAATGGAATTGAGGTGGACAAAGCAAAAATCGATCTTATCTCTAACCTTCCACCACCCAAGAGCGTACGAGATGTGCGGTCCTTTTTGGGACATGCCGGATTCTATAGACGATTCATAAAAGACTTTAGTTCACTCTCTCGTCCTTTATGTAACTTTCTTTAAAAGAAAAACTCATTCGAGTGGAATGAAGATTGTCAAAATACCTTTGACAAGCTTAAAAGTATGTTGACATGTGCTCCCATAATGCAACCACCTGATTTGAGTCTTCCTTTTGAAATTATGTGTGATGCGAGTGACTACGCTATTGGGCTGTGTTAGGCCAGAGAAAATAGAAAAACCCATGCCTCATCTACTATGCAAGTAGAACCTTAAACTCAGCCCAAGCAAACTACACTACTATAGAAAAAGAACTTTTAACCGTAGTTTTTGCTTTAGACAAGTTTAGGTCCTAGTTGATTGGATCCAAGATCATCATATTCACCAACCATGTTGTGCTTAAGTACCTTCTTTCTAAGAAGGATGCTAAGCCATGCTTGTTAAGATAGATCCTCTTACTCTAAGAATTTGACATAAAATACGTGATAAGAAAGGAGTAGAAAACGTAGTGGCTGACTATCTCTCTAGACTTGTTCTCACTGATTCCCTTGAGACGACAGCGATCAATGACATGTTCCTTGATGAACAACTTTTTAAAGTCTCCCAATTGCCATGGTATGCGGACATTGCTAACTATCTTGTTACAGGTACAATTCCAACACACTGGAATAAGTAAGATAAGGATAAGTTTTTCAACGAGGTGAGAAAATTCTTGTGGGACGATCTGTACTTATTCAAGTATTGTCCCTATCAAATTATAATGAGATGTGTACCGGATGATGAGCAACACAGTATCATCTCCTTTTGTCATTCTTAGGCATGTGGTGGCCACTTTTCGGCTAAGAAGACCACAGCCAAAATTCTGCAATGTGGGTTTTATTGGCCCATCATGTTCAAAGATACCCATGAGTTTTGTAAAATGTGTGAGCCTTGTTAGAAATTGGGAGGAATATCCCCGTAGAAATATGATGCCACTCAATCCCATCTTACCAATCAAAATTTTTTATTGTTAGGGCATCGATTTCATTAGGGCTGTAAATGGGTCAGCGAACCTGTTGGGATACCCGGACCCGACCCATTTAGACTTGACCTAGACCCGACCCATTTGTTAAATGGTACAGGTCTAGGTCTAAGAACAGACCCAGTTGCTAAACAGGTTTGGGTCTGGTTTCCTTTATATTAGGCCCGACCCGAACCCATTTAGTAAGTGGGCGAGTTTGGTCTATGTTTCAAGGGGACCCGTCAAGCCCAGACTCGTTCAAACCCGATTTTAAGCCTTGTAAAAATGCTTGCATAGTTGATCCAAACCCAGACCCATTAGACCCGACCGATTTATAAATGGGTCTGGGTGGATCTCCCTCTACCAGACCCGGACCCATTTATAAATGGGTCTGATGGGTTGACTCGGACCCGACTCAGACCCGCCCATTTAGTAAAAGGGTCTGGGTCTAAAATTTGGACCCGGACACATTTAGTAAATGGGCGAGTTTGGTTTTGGCTAAACCCGCCCCGAACCCGACCATTTACAGCCCTAGATTTCATGGGTCCATTCCCATCTTCTTTTGGAAATTTATATATTTTGCTTGCCGTCAATTGTTATAGGCAAAATGATGGAGATAAGATTTCACGCGAAAATGCCCATTTCGCTCTTGCTCTCGAGATTATATGATCGAGAGTCGAATATTGGATAAGTGCGGGACGTCCATTCGACTCTCGAGATTATCTGATCGAGAGTCGAATGTTTGATAGGTGCGGGACGACCATTCGACTCTCGAGCTCACCTGACCATTCGACTCTCGAGCTCACCTGATCAGGAGTCATAGATTGAAAAATACGGAGCAGCTATTCGCAAGTCTCGAGTCTTCATAACCGATAGTCAAATAGTACTTGGACTCGCGACCACATTTTAACCTGCGAGCAGCTTTTCTGTGGGTTACAACCAGTTCGGAGGCTATGACTCCAACTACGGGCGTCTCCTTCCTTTTCGGAAGCTATGACTCCAACTACGGGCGTCTCCTTCCTTTTCGGAGGCTATGACTCCAACTACGGACGTCTCTTTCCTTTTCGGAGGCCATGACTCCAACTATGGCTTCCAGCCGGATTTCAAGGGATTACCATCAAGGGGCGTGATTGTTGGAATAAGTCATTGGGTTAGATTTGATTAAGAAGATAGGATCTTATCCCACGAAATCAGCGAATTCTCAGTATCGTATGCGACATCAACGGGATTTCGACATCTCACGTAACAGATTGGATTGCTTCAGATCTATATAAAGGGGTGGCTCCATTGAGAGCAGGGAGGTACGCATCATTCAATCTTGGTCCCGTTTACTTGGCTTCTCTTCTTACCGTGGCCTAACTTAAGCATCGGAGGGCTAACGGCTGGACCCCAGCCACCCTTATTTGCTGTCTTGCTTCAGGTCTGGTGGTGAAAATTCCGGCTGGAGTGAAGGAGAAAAGCCGGAGGATCTCGTTACAAAATTTGACGTTAACAGTTTGGCGCCGTCTGTGGGAACGACTTGATCATCAAAATCAATCGTGTTAACCACAGATCAAAATCCTTCGGTGATGCCTCCTAAAAAGACTGTTCATCCTTCAACTTCGAGGCAGGCACCATCTCCGCCCGGTGAGACGGAATCCGCACCTGCCCTCCCACCTGTTTCGACGGATATCCCTCAAGGAGCCCCAAATATGCCATCAACAAATCCATTATTGGAGGCCTCTGGAAATCAGGATGATGTCCTACGATTCCTCGGGAACACTCTCCTAACTCTAAACGCCGGAGTTCAGGCACTGTCAAATCGGCTTGATCAGCACTTCCCTGAACCGCAGAGACAACCCTCCGTAGGGTTACCACCGCCACCCATACCAGTTGCTTCCAGACATTCTATGGATGAACCACAGGTCCCACCACTTGGCGGCCATTCCCCTGTGCCGTCTCCACATTCTATACATTCCAGCTCGTCTCGACAACCTCAACCGCAAGGCTCCACCGCCGAAACGTCTAGCTATACCTTGCCATGGGAAGGAGATCTCAAAAGAATCCAAGATCATTTTGATGTCATGGAGCAGAGATACCAGGCAAATCGGCCATCTGCTGTCATGGCGGCAATACATCAATCTGAATCTCCCTTCACAAGCGAGGTCATGGAAGCCCCGTTGCCCAGAAAGTATCGAACGCCTGTTATCGCTCCGTATACAGGCATTGGCGATCCTCTGGAACATCTGGAAACATATAGGTCCCTCATGGAGTTGGAGGGACATGGTTCAGAAATCATGTGTAGGGCTTTTCCCCTTACATTGAAGGAAGCGGCTCGTACGTGGTTTCGGGGGTTAAAGCCTCTTTCCATCAGTTCCTTTTCCCAATTATCGGAGATATTTCTTTCTCAATTCATGGGAAGTATTCGCATTAAAAAGCCAGCCTCCCATCTGATGAATCTGAAACAGCAACATGAGGAGACAATAAAAGAGTTCACAGTACGGTTCACTGCCGAAGCCGTTCAAACTGAGGGTTACACTGAAGAAAAGGGTCTCACAGCCCTCATTGCTGGAATAACGAGCGAGAAATTCAGGTTTGCCTTAGATAAAAACCCGCCGAAAACTATGGCGGAATTCCAAGCCAAAGCTCAGAAATATATCAATGCAGAAGAAGTCGCATTGACACGCCATGGAGTACAAAGTAAGAAACGCAAGCCAGAAGGAACTTCTACAGATAAGAAATACCATCGCGATCAGCGTGATCGTTCTCCCAGGAAGCCTTACTCTGGTAAATATCATAATTACACTCCGCTTAATCGGTCTCCTGAAAAGGTTCTAATGGAGATAAAACACAAGCCATATGTGAAGTGGCCTGCAAAGATTAAATCCGATCCCGAGAAGAGAGATAAGAGTAAGTTCTGTTACTTCCACAAAGATCACGGGCATAGGACCCAGGACTGTATCTCTCTACGAGACCATATCGAAGCCCTTATTCGAAAAGGCCATCTCCAGGATTATGTTGCTCGTAAGAATCGATCACCAGAAAGGGCGAAGACCGCATCTCGCCAAAAGGAACCGTCTCATCATCAAACCGACCAAGAGGACGCTGAGCCCACGGGAGAAATTCGCACTATCGTCGGGGGTCCAGCTTGCGGGGGTGACTCTCAAGCTTCAAGAAAGGCATACGCCCGAAAGGCGTCCAAAGAACCCCACCAGATCTATTGGCTGGAACAAACGTCCAACTCATCGAAGGCTAGCCATCCCCCAATTTCTTTCACTCTCGAAGATGCAGCGGGAATTCATTTCCCTCATGAAGATTCCATCCTAGTCACACTGAAGGTATCAAATTATCTGACTCATCGAATTATGGTGGATACAGGTAGCTCGGCCGATATTCTGTACTTGGAGGCTTTCGACAAGATGGCACTTGTTAGAAACCTCCTCAAGCCAGTATCGACCCCTCTTGTAGGCTTTGGAGGAGAAGTGGTAACACCTGAAGGAAGTATCGATCTCCCAGTCACCTTTGGGGAGAGTCCAGCGAAGACCACCGTCTTCGTAAACTTCCTCGTCGTGGATCGAAAATCAGCATATAACGCCATCTTGGGGCGACCGTCTCTAACTAAGGTTGGAGCGGCCTTGCACCCTTCATATTTATGTGTTAAATTTCTGACCCCAAATGGCATCGGGGTCGTGCGAGGAAGTCAGCAGGAGGCACGGTCCTGTTACCAGATAGCCCTCCAAGATCGAAAGAAGGCTCAAGTGACACCTATCATGGAAATAGTTCAAGGTTCATCCGACGTTCTCGCCACCGCGTTGGATCCAAGGGAAAATGCTCTGAAATCAGGAACTCCAGGGGAGGAAACAGTGGCGATCCGCTTGACCGAAGACGACCTGTCTAAGATCATGTACATCGGTTCCTCCTTAAACAGTATCCACCGTGAAGATTTGATCCGTTTCCTCACTGAATACTAGGACGTGTTTGCTTGGTCTCATAAAGATATGCCGGGCATCGATCCTGATGTCATCGTACATCGTCTCAACATTGACCCGAAGCATAAACCCGTACATCAGCGTCGACGTGCCTTTACTGCAGAAAGACAAATGGCGATCAAAACTGAAGTTGAGAAGCTGCTCGCGGCAAATTTCATAAAAGAAGTTGACTACCCACAGTGGGTCGCAAACGTAGTTCTCGTCCGGAAAGCTAATGGCAAATGGAGGATGTGCGTCGAATATTCAGACTTAAACAAAGCATGTCCCAAAGATAGCTTCCCGACACCACGAATCGACCAGTTGGTCGACTCAACAGCTGGACATGCTCTCCTCAGTTTTATGGATGCTTATTCTGGTTACAACCAGATTATGATGCATCCACCTGATGGCCAGCATACTGCCTTCATCACAGATCGAGGACTATATTGCTACCAGGTAATGCCGTTCGGTCTCAAAAATGCAGGGGCCACTTATCAACGTCTTGTCAACAAAATATTCGCTGCTCAAATCGGTAGGAATATGGAAGTATATGTTGACGATATGCTCGTGAAAAGCATCGATGAAGATGACCACATTCCTGATCTTCGAGAAGCCTTTGATCTGATGAGGAAGTATCAGATGAAATTAAATCCAGAAAAATGTGCGTTTGGAGTATCTGCAGGGAAATTTCTTGGGTTCATGGTTGGCCAACGTGGAATTGAGGCGAATCCCGAAAAGATTAAAGCATTGATAGAGATGAAATCCCCAGTGACCCTGAAGGACGTTCAGCGTCTAGCTGGTCGCATCGCATCATTGAATAGGTTCATCTCGCGAGCATCTGACAAGTGCTTGCCCTTCTTCAAACTCCTTCGTGCAACGGCCAAGTCTGATTGGAAGTGGACACCTCAATGTGAAGAAGCTTTTCAACAACTGAAGCAATATATGAGCGCTCCCCCCATTTTATCTAAGCCTGTGGCACATGAGCAACTCATTCTTTATTTATCTGTGTCTTCCACGGCCGTTAGTGCCGCCTTAATAAGAGAAGATTCCGGGGTACAAATGCCTGTTTATTATATCAGTCGAGCAATGGTTGATGCAGAAACTAGGTATTCTGATTTGGAGAAACTGGCCCTAGCCTTAATCACGGCAGCTCGAAAACTGCGACCATACTTTCAAGCCCATGCTATTTTAGTACCAACAAATCATCCACTACGTCAAGTCCTTCAAAAGCCTGAGGCTTCCGGGCGCTTAACTAAATGGGCGGTCGAGATCAGCGAGCATGATATCTCATTCTGTCCTAGGACCGCAGTCAAGGGCCAGGCCGTGGCTGACTTCATCGCCGAATTTACATATTCTTCTGAAGATAGCGTCATGACCAGCGACCAGCCTCCTTGGTCGCTCTTCGTGGACGGGTCGTCACGGGCCACTGGCAGTGGAGCGGGCCTGATTTTAGTGGCTCCCAACGGGTCGCATTTTCAATACGCTCTGCGTTTCGAATCACGCGTCTCCAATAATGAAGCAGAATATGAGGCCCTTATTGTTGGCCTCGAGCTAGCCGTTGTCCTCGCAGTCCAGAATTTGATAATTCATAGCGACTCCCAGCTCATTGTCAACCAAGTTCTTGGCGAATTCGAAACCAAAGAAGAAAGAATGGCCCTATACAAGTCTCGTGTCCTCATCCTGCTCGCCAAACTGAAGACTTATAAAATATTCCATATCCCTCGCGAGCAGAACCAACTTGCCGATTCCTTGGCAAAACTCGCTTCTGCACCGGAATCAGAACTATCACATTCGATCCCCATCGAGCACCGTCAACACTTGAGTATCGACCAAGTGACTCCCGAGCAAGTTATATCGATACAATCGTCTCCATGCTGGATGGATCCTATCATCCTTTATCTCAGAGATGGATACCTACCAGAAGACAAGAAAGTTGCAAGACAAATTCAACTTCGAGCTGCCAGGTACACCTTACAAGATGGAATCTTGTTGCGAAAAAGCTTCTCCTTGCCTTATTTAAGGTGTCTTCATCCAGAAGATGCACATCGTGTTCTAGATGAAGTACACCAGGGGGCATGTGGTAATCATCCCAGGGGGCGATCTCTAGCATATAAAGCGATGAGGCAAGGATATTATTGGCCTACTATGAAAGCAGACGCCATAGAATTTTCTAAAAAATGCGACAAATATCAACGATATCAACCTATACCTCGTGTACCGTCTGAGCGGATGACCCCAGTCGACAGCCCTTGGCCTTTTGCTCAGTGGGGGATCGATATCATCGGGCCCTTACCTATGGGAAAGGGACAGAATAGGTTCGCGATCGTGGCGGTTGATTATTTCACCAAATGGGCCGAGGCAGAACCATTAGCCAAAATTACTGAAAAACAAACTACTAAGTTTATGTGGAGAAATATTATATGTCGCTTCGGACTTCCTCATACTATAATTACTGATAACGGAACGCAGTTCGACAACGCAGCCTTCGATGAATTTTGCGACAAATGGAAGATACGTAATCTCCGCACTTCTCCATATCATCCTCAGGCGAATGGGCAGGTCGAGGCAGTGAATAAAATTATAAAGCATCATTTAAAGACCAAGCTAAGTGAATGTAAAGGGGTGTGGCCAGAACTTCTGCCAGAAGTGTTATGGGCCTATAGAACCACGGCTTGTACATCGACAGGTGAAACTCCTTTCTCCTTAGCATTTGGTGTTGACGCAGTAGTACCAGTGGAAATTCAAGTGCCCTCATATCGGATCGAACAGTATGATCCCGCGAGCAATCAGGAAAATCTCCGACTTCATCTCGATATCTTGGAAGAGCGAAGAAATGCTTCCCAAGTACGAGTGGCGGCATATCAACAACGTATTGCTCGTTATCGGAATGCGAAGGTTCGACCTAGATCCTTCCAGTTCGGAGATTTGGTCCTAAGGCAAAATCTTGGAATTCCTGTTCGTTCATTGGATCCGAATTGGGAGGGCCCGTATCGGGTTATTAGGGTTGTGCGACCCGGTACTTATTATCTTGAAGACATGCAAGGGAAGCCTGTACGTTGCCCTTGGCACGTGGAGCATTTGCTAAGATACTACCCCTAGATTCGATGTAGTATATCATAACATTTTATGAATAAAGTGAAAGATATCTTTTGGCCGCTACTCCATTTATATGGGCCGGAATAGCCCTGAAGAGTGCTTACACATCCTCTTGGCCAATTGCCTACCTTTGGTAGGACTGAAATCATTACTAGTTGGTCGCTTCTCCATTCTCATGGACCTGAACAGCCCCGAAGAGAATGAATACCAACTCTTGACCAACCTTCTGCCCTTGGTAGAATCAAAATCTCAATCGATAGATCAGTCTATCTCAACGCGGACATGGTCTCACGACCCCCGGATTGAGTCTAATTCATTTTTTCATGAGTTAGTTACTCGCGATTGGTGAGGAGGGATCGCACTCCAGAATGCGAGCACCGCAGCTCGTGCTCAAATTAGGGCAGCGATCGGGGTCACATCCTGATCGCGTGCAGCTTAGCTCATGCTCGAATTAAAGGGTCACATCTCTGACGAATCCATTCAAGATTAACAAGCAAAAAAAGAAAGATGAAGGGAGAACAGCAACGAAACAGCAACACTTCCAAAAATATCTTTTCATTGATAATTAGATGATTACATATACATGAGCGCAGATACAAGAGAAGAAAATAAAAGGAAATCAATCGCTTGGGGGAGCCACGCTCTCGACTTCAGGGCCCATTTCAGGAGCCCCTCCAGCCTGCGTGGCTTCAGTCACCTCGTTCTCGGCGGCAGCTTGCTCTTCGGCAGCTATGATGGTCGCGACTCGACCGAATTCCCCCATATCAAAGGATGGGATCATTCGTTGCACTACTCTTAGTGCAAAGTCTCGACCAGCATCGTATGACTCATATCGTTCATCGTCATACAGCTGCGAAGTCCGGAACTCGGAAATTGCTCGAGCACCTTCCTCCGAGAGCATTTTTACAAGGGCGACCCTCTCCTCGTCCCAGTGGATCGAGTCGTCCTTAAGCTGCGCAAGAGCGGTGCGCTCCTTGGTCAAATTGTCGTAGACCTCCTTGAGCTGCGACCTGGCCCCCGCGAATTGCTCCTCTAGCGAGATCTTGTCCTGCCGGAAGATCTCCCTCTCTCTCTCTGCTTTCTCCTTCAGACTCGTGAGCTTCACATAGTCTGAGTCCAAGGCCTGATACCTGTCGGTCAGGACTTGGATCTTCTCGATGAGGATCTTTTTCTCCTCATCTCTCTTCGTGATCACCGCCTCACGAGCCTTGAGCAGTTGATCTCTTCCTTGAACTGCCTTTTCCAAGGCAGTCCTCTTTCCCTCAGCCTCCTCTATCGTGCGACGGGCGGCAACAATATCACGCCTCGTTCGCAGAATAAGATCTAAACCCTGCAAAAGAGATAAAAAATGTAAGAGTACTGGAATGTAATAACTGATCGTAGCAGGTCTTGACGAAATCTTACCTGAACCATCCTCATCCCCGCTTCGAGGATAAGGTTCTCAGGACTTGGCTCGGGAAGAGAGCCAAAGGCGTGAGGCGTGACGTTCTCGAAGAGAAATTTGCATACAGGATGAAGGTGGCGGGGAATAGAGTACGTCCCGCTCCCAGACGGTTGGGCAACGACCAACCCGGCCTGCTCGCGAGGTGGAGGCATTGACTCGCGAGCAGGTCCCTGCTCGGCAGCCGGGACCAGTTCCCGAGCAGGAGTCGGCTCTTGCGGCTCTACCTGCTCTCGAGCCTCTTCAGCTGGGGGGCAGCTGGACCCCACCCCATCTGGGGAATTATCTGCAATGTTGATCACTGGTGGCCCAGGTGCGACCACCAGTGAAGGAATAGTAGGCCCAGCTGGGGCCCCCGCCATGCTCGCGGGAAGGGCAGGCTGATCGCTGCCCGCGCGGATGGGAGGTTGAGACGGTTCAGCAGGGGTTCTCTTCTGCCTTTTGGAGCCTGTGCCCTTCAGACGGGGCAGTAGGCCTCTCTTCTCTCCAGCCTTCGTCATTTCAACTTCTCTTCTGGATATGAGGCCTGCTGCTGCAAGTCGCGTGGGAGATAAGCAAGCCTCGATATGCCTATCTCCGACAGGCACCTTATACACTCTGACAATCTTCTCGTTGATCCCACCCTTCAAATTCGGTTTCCGCAATGCCGGGATACCTGCGAGCACAAATAATGGTCAAACGAAGCAAAACCCTAAAAATTATTCTAAGAAAACTGCACCATACGGGATTGTGTCTACCTTCACAGAAAAACCGGGTCACTCCTGGACCCCTGGAGGAGGCAGACTCCCAGCTCCCGGAAGCATAGAACCACCGCTTCCTCCAGCCGGGATAGTTCGAGGAGGGCTTACCCAACACGAAATTATCCCGGTGCCAGTAACATAAATAATACCAGCCTTCGCTGGATGGAGCTTTCTTCAGACGAAACATACGGAGGAACTCCTCCGCCGTGAGTTCCCCGTTGCCAGCCTGAGCCCAAAGGGCAAAGGAGCCCAAAACCACCCTCCACCCGTTCACAATGAGTTGCCCAGGGGCAATCTTGTAACACCGTAGTACATCGCGAACGAAGGGATGGAGGGGAAGGCGTACCCCCAGGATAAGCTGGTACTCATAAAATGCTACGCATCCTGGGGGGGGGGGGGGGGGGGGGGGGGGGGAGTCGGGTGTTTCTCCACCTCCGGGCAAGCGGAGAGTTATAGAGTCAGGGATTTGGTATCTCTCCCGTAGCTCAGCCAGCCGGTCCTCCGATAAAACGGAAGGATATCCGGCTGCTGTGTATCTCCCCGCCGAAACCCTGGCACTGCTGGAGGCAGAGGACTCCGGAGTGGCATCACCAAGAGGGACAGTAGTCTCGTCAGAGTTCCCAGCCATGGGGAGATAAAAATAAAAGAAGAAGAAGAAGGAAGTATACCGAAAAAAGGAAAGAATGAGCACCGGAAGAGGAAGAAGAATGGAAAGAAAGGATTGCAGGTTTCTTTCGAAAAAACTCCTGTAGAAAATCAAAGAAATGGCGGACTCCGTATATTTATAGGCAATCATTCCGCCGTATCTGATGGCATGTGGCAGTCCCTCTCTGGACATAGCGCTCGAGCAGGCACGCCCATTAACTCCTCAAACACGTGGCGAGCGCCCCTTCATTTTCCATCAGCGAAAAGGCTGCGGAAAGCTGGCACTCATTAATTTCAGCCCATCATGAGGGGTGCCGTTCTCGATGAAAGTAGCGAGCGATTTCGTGTGATAGTGAGCTAAGTCCTTTCCTTAAGAATTCTTGGCGGCAAGGACTTGGGGGGCATCTGTTATAGGCAAAATGATGGAGATAAGATTTCACGCGAAAATGCCCATTTCGCTCTTGCTCTCGAGATTATATGATCGAGAGTCGAATATTGGATAAGTGCGGGACGTCCATTCGACTCTCGAGATTATCTGATCGAGAGTCGAATGTTTGATAGGTGCGGGATGACCATTCGACTCTCGAGCTCACCTGACCATTCGACTCTCGAGCTCACCTGATCAGGAGTCATAGATTGAAAAATACAGAGCAGCTATTCGCAAGTCTCGAGTCTTCATAACCGATAGTCAAATAGTACTTGGACTCGCGACCACATTTTAACCTGCGAGCAGCTTTTCTGTGGGTTACAACCAGTTCGGAGGCTATGACTCCAACTACGGGCGTCTCCTTCCTTTTCGGAGGCTATGACTCCAACTACGGGCGTCTCCTTCCTTTTCGGAGGCTATGACTCCAACTACGGACGTCTCTTTCCTTTTCGGAGGCCATGACTCCAACTATGGCTTCCAGCCGGATTTCAAGGGATTACCATCAAGGGGCGTGATTGTTGGAATAAGTCATTGGGTTAGATCTGATTAAGAAGATAGGATCTTATCCCATGAAATCAGCGAATTCTCAGTATCGTATGCGACATCAACGGGATTTCGACATCTCACGTAACAGATTGGATTGCTTCAGATCTATATAAAGGGGTGGCTCCATTGAGAGCAGGGAGGTACGCATCATTCAATCTTGGTCCCGTTTACTTGGCTTCTCTTCTTACCGTGGCCTAACTTAAGCATCGGAGGGCTAACGGCTGGACCCCAGCCACCCTTATTTGCTGTCTTGCTTCAGGTCTGGTGGTGAAAATTTCGG
The DNA here is from genome assembly GCA_003013855.2 of Liriodendron chinense. Lineage (NCBI taxonomy): Eukaryota > Viridiplantae > Streptophyta > Magnoliopsida > Magnoliales > Magnoliaceae > Liriodendron > Liriodendron chinense. The sequence goes on along the minus strand of PVNU02000491.1, from coordinate 2,219,179 downwards.
CTGGAGTGAAGGAGAAAAGCCGGAGGATCTCGTTACAAAATTTGACGTTAACATCAATTATGTTTCAAAATGAGTCGAGGCGATTCCATGTCGGAATAATGACCATAAAATAGTCATTCATTTCTTAAAAGAAAATATCATTTCCTAGTTTGGAACACCTCGAGTCATTATAAGCGGTGGAGGATCTCTTTTTTGTAACCACCCGTTTGAAGCTTTAATGAAGAAATATGGCGTAAATCACAAGGTGAGCACTCCCTATCACCCACAAAACAAGTGGACAAGCTGAGATATCCAATAGGGAAATTAAACATATTTTGGAGAAAATAGTGAACCCCGATCGTAAAGATTGATTGCTTCGACTTACCGATGCACTTTGAGCTTACCGTACCGCTTTCAAGACCCTCATTAGAATGTCTCCCTATGTGTTAGTGCATTTTTTCGTTGCATACTAGTGCACCTTGTTGTCAATCACTTAGGTCAGTGAGGCTAGTATCGGTTGAGCTTAATGAAGAAGAAGATCAAAGACTCAAGTGGCCCTGCTGCATCAAGGAAGAAGAAACAGGTAAAAGTGATGCCTTAATGTGCCTTAACCTTGACCCAAAACCCAACCCTCTAACTTCTTTGATGACCTTGACCACATTAGGAAACCTTTAGTGATCATAGATTGGTCCTAGGTGTCCCAAAAGATCACCCATACCTTGACCATAGAGATTGGGTTGTGAAATAGATGGGTCAGCAAATCAATAGGCTAAACCCTGGCCTGTCCGACCGGTCGGACAGATAGTCCAATGTCTATGTAGTGTGCAGGCCATTGAGCCGATCTGTCGGCTGGGCTGGTCCAACCGGTCTTAACCGGTTGGGCAGACCCTCCCCTCTAGATAGCAAGCCTCTGTCCTGTTTTAGCCTATGGCCGACCAGTCAAGACCGGTCAGGGACCCCTGGCCGACCGGTCATGACCGGTCGACACTAACCATTCTTTTGCCCGTTTTATATCTGTTGCACATCTTTTTATAAAAGGGCTTAGCTCGAATTGAGGGGCAAGGAGAGGGATTTTGAGAGGAGTAAAGCCACCATTGTTGGAGACCATTTAATGATCATTCTCAACCTATGCAAGGCATCTTCCTTATACTTTAACACAAGATTGGAGCATTCGAAGCTCATGAAGAAGATGACCTTCATCCCCTCTTGATCTCTAGAGTTTGGACCTTCTTCCATAGGCATATCCTTGTCCAAAACTCTAAGATGAGATCGTTGTAGGAGAGAAACTCTAGGAAACCCATTCCCATTAGTTGTAGAGTTCTCAAACCTACCTTCCTATCACCTTGGGCATCTCAAAGGCATCACAAGCAAGGTGATTGATCGAGTGTAGCTGAGGCATTGGCGACGCAACGACAACACGATCGAGGGAGCAAGGGAAGATGATTGAAGCATGGGAGAGCAGAGATCAAGCAACCCAAACCGTCGCTGAACAAGGGGCTCATCTGACAAGTAAGGTTGTCTTTGTTGAGAGTCCATCCACTCAATTCCCTGTGGGAGTTGAGTGTAGAGTTTGTTTGTCAAACTCGAACTAGGGACGTTGGTCGTTCCTTGGCCTGTTTGTCAGCCTAAAGACTAGGGATTGTTTGGCACTCCTTGGCCCGTTAGCCAGGCCTAAACAAAGTCTCAAAGGGGGAGCCTCTGACATGGGAGTGAACGTGCGTCGGGTTGAGAGTTAGCCTATGTTCAAAACTCTGTTTGGGCCCTTTGTTCATAACTCCGGTTATGGTTGAGAGGTGAACCGGTAAAACCTCCATGTAAAGGTTGAGGGGTGAACCTCATTTAAAACCTCCGATAGTGAATGCCAGTGTGCTCAAAGGAGTTGAGTACTTGAACCGGGAGTCGAATAGACCCAAAGTCGAACCACTATACATGCATGTGTTTGTAATTAATTTGAGCACATTGATATCTTAGCATTGTATGTTTAATTATTTAATTATGAATGCTTGATAAAAATGTATGCTAGGCACTAGATAGGCTCATTCACACACAAGATGTACTTTCACTAAGTAGTGTAGACTTGAGCTTATTGATCCATTCTCATAAGTCTACATAGGTTGCATAGATTAGAAGCTTGATTGGTAATATCATTTGATTATCTATGCATGTTTAGACTCTGTTGTTTATTACTTAACCATATACTAGTCTTGTGATTGGACCCACTTAGGCTTGGAAGCCGAAGTGTTCTTGCTTTCTTAGTTTAATTTGTTAAATTGTGTAAGTAGGCGAAAAGAATTTCAAAAGGTCATAATCACCCCCTCCTATAGGACTTAGCCATAATTCTAGTTGCTCTTTAAGCTACCGCACATACGAAGGTGTTGTGTTAGAATCAACTCCATATGGGATTGTTGAGTTGTTGAATCCAAGGAACAGTAATATCTTTAAAGCAAATGGTTAGCGATTAAAGCCGTTCTTTGAGAATTTTCCTTCAGAAGGTATGTCCATACCTCTAACTGATCCTATGTATCAGGGTATTTGATCTTTTAGTCTGATGGAGGTATAGAGTAGTTAGGATTAAGATTTTGTCGCTTTTGGTTTGCTTTTTCATAGGTTTGTTTGAATGAGGTAGAATTTTTTATTCTCTCAGGTACTCTTGTTCTCACTCCCTTTATTTTATAATTGCTCTCATGTTTTGCTTATTGTATATCTTTTACATTGAGAACAATGCAAGATTTGGTTGGGGGTGTGGGATCACTTAGATGAATCTAGTGTTTTGTAACATCTCAAGCAATATGAAAAACATTTTCAAACATTTTTCAGATTTTTTCTACAAATTCAAACCTCCATTGGCAATCTTTATTTTTATGCATTTAGGATGGTGTAAGTACAAGAAAAAGAGAGGCGAAGTGAGTGATGTTGAATACTTTGAACAATCTCTAAGGTATTAGTCTTGTATGTGAATTCCCCTATTTTTATGATTGATAAAAATTTTGAACACGTTTACACCTAGTTCACATTACATGATTTTCATGCTTTAAAAGGATTATTAGAATTGTGGATTAGCTAGATTTGGATTTGAGGTGTTGAGGAACCAAGCCGAAGTACTTTATCCATCATTGTCCATGGGAAAATAACAAAAGATAAGGATTTCTAAAAATCATATCTAAATTCCGAAAAAGGGTTACCTATTACCAACCTGGGAATGATCTACCCGTAATCAAAGCCGGAAATGGGAAGTAGTGTGAAAGCTGTCGGAAGGATGGTAAGGTAAATTCCTGTCATAGGCTTGTTGTTGATCTGTGTACACCCTAAATCCATGCTTTAGCTGATTTATAAAGAAGATAATCCCGTAAATCCATGAGATGAGCATTCACTAAGCACATTAGGTTAACTTGTTTGAATCATTATATTTATCAATCAATCAGCATGAATTACATATGAGCACTTCTTATGTTCTGAGATACTTAAGGTTTCAACCTCTATTAATAAGTATTTCTGATTTTTGCACTTGCACGTTATGGAGTGTATAGAAGCCGAGTTTTTGAGGTTTCAATCCAATATCATCATTCAAACCATTGTTGTTGAATCAAATAAACTAAAACATTGTAATTAAACTATAAGCTTCACCCCTTAGCCTTAGCTAAGAGAATAGCCTAGTATGACGAACCCAAAACAAAAACAAAATATGAAAACAAACTAGGAAGAAAAAAAAATCAAAGATGAACTCCACTAAGCTCTCTCTCTCTCTCTCTCTCTCTCTCTCTCTCTCTCCCTCTCTCCCTCTCTCTCTCTCCCCCTCTCCCTCCTTTCTTGGATATCTCTAAAAATGGGTTAAATAGCTTTAGAAATCGACTTTGCACTCCCTAGAATATTCCCACTCAATTTTAGATGAAAATTTTACAGTTTAAAAATTATTGCAAACTGTTGATCGACCAAACTTCCCTAAAAGTCTCCAACGACTTATTTGAAAAAATTAGTTGAATTGTCGATCGATCGAACTTAGCACTTCGATCGAACTTAGCAATTCGATCAATTGAACATGGCAAAAATTGTCTAGTGAGTTTTAGCCATAATTTAATGAATTTCATTTAATTGAGACGATCGATTGAGTATCCATCATTCGATCAAAAATTCCGGTCGATTGATCGAAAACTGCTAATCTCTTTCAATTTTTCCACTTGATCTTTTGTCGCTTTCTTCACTTTGGTACTTGGTTTCCTTGTCACTTCATATCTTCAAATTTAATCTCCAAACACCAATTCTTCAAGTTGATTTCTTTCGGGCTTTAAATCCACACTTTAAGCACATTTTTTTTTATCTTAAACATCAAATCTTTCATTACACATGAAACACGCGTAATTAGGACTAATTAACTTGATGCATATGATAAAAGCAATGCAAAATAGGGGATAAATAAGCAATATTTAGGCGTTATTAATGGACATTTGATGGTTGAAATCTAGCGATCCATCTCTTATTGTAGTTAAGAGTGGATGCTACAAAATAATAGAAGGATCAGACCAATCTAGGTATATTAGTCAGGTAGATATGCAAGCTTTTTATATAATTGGGTAGATTAAAGTCTATAGAGTTAAGTATTGGGATTTTTAAAACAAAGTGGAATATAAAATTTTAAAAATCCAAATTTTATTTTAAAGCCCTATGAACACTTCGCAAGATGTTCACTTTTGATTTTTTCATTTAGTTGTGCCGATGGGTGTTGTATTAATTCGAATGTGATAATGCATGTAATTCAGAGTTACCACTAGTTAAATGATGCTTAGAACCTACGACTAGCTAGAAACTATAGAATCACTTTAAGAGTTAGAAAATCGTGACATTCTCTAGTTCAAGTCACTCTCGCGATTGGTCTACGGCTAAAGATTCTAAGGGTCTTGATGATAGAAAAGGAAGGATGTTAGACACCCTTTTTTGCCTGCACTACGTGCAATCTTTACTTTACGAAACTTTAGAATTTTTAGAGATTCAGTTAAGTTCTAAAAAGACTAGATCGGGAGTTAGCTTATGGAGACACTTTATTTGATATTAGGCTAATCAACTGGAGTAAGAGAGAGAGAGAGGGGGGGGGGGGGGGGGGGGGGGGGGGGGGGGGGGGGGGGGGGGGGGGGTAAGAAGTAATGAAGGTGCTATGTGGATTGGAACACAGGTTGACTTAAGATGTGAGAAGGAAAAGGGGAGACGAGACACTCTTCAGGCAAAGGGATGGTAAGATATTCCCGATCCTAACCTTACTCTTGACTTCAATGAATTTCTCTTTCTGAGAATTTTTCTTATTTTCTCTCATGGATAGGGCTTTTGGCCTTCCTTATCACTTGGACACTGCCTTTTCCTCTGCTATGATGCTTTCAAGCTCTCTTCGACTTTTTTTAGAGCCTTCTGGCCCTTTAAAATGACCTTTAACTCCTTTGACCTCCCTCTAAACTCTTTGGCCCTCCCCTAAATGAGTGGAATGAGTAAGATTTTATAAATTCACAAGCGGGAATTTGATTCCCATCGGTGATAATTCTTTTGAGGTAATTTCAGGTGATATGTACAATATGTGTTACAAGGACACTTTTCTTTGTACTGGGGAGAATTGGATTCCTGTAGGTGCTTTTCTTATACTTTTACGAGGTGTTTTATTTACGTATCATCATAGACGTTAGCCAACAGGTTCCATTAGGCCCGAGAACTTATGGGAATTGGATTCCCTCTGATGCCTTCCTGCTGATTGGAGACGTTGGCTACTTGTGGAAGGTCCTTAGGATCTTTCCTGTTCAACCCATTCAGATTTATGATACTTTTCTTAGTTATTTGAAATCTAATTCCGAGGGTTGACTAAAATTTCACGAGTCTCTCTCATTTTAGGTGGAGTGTCTACAGATGCCTTTCTTTGGTAGATTTTGTATGAAATTGAATGCCAAAGCGAGTGGACACTCAACCATCCTGGTTAAGTATAAACGCAATCTGGTCTATTCTAGTCAGAGTGTCATGATCAAAATCTCATCTAATTAAAGAAAAACTTGGGTGTCCCTTAAGGGTGAGGAAAATGTTTTAATTCATCTTTGTCCCTTGAGGGTGAGGAAAGTGTTGTGAATCCTCTTTACACTTTCTGTGGCATTATGACCTTAAAATCATAACCCTTTTACATCGTGATTGGCTGTCTGTATCGGGTTTGTCTACAAGTTTGGATTTTTGTGGGTTAGAGCTCCTATGCTTAACAACTTTATGGGGATCCCTTAACACACTTAGATCTAGAATATTAGCTCCTGAAGCTACGCGATCCTCTAGGGTTGCTTTTAAGACTAGTCGTTTAAAATGAGTAGTTGCCCTACATTTTCTACCACCTTACAAGGAAAATTTCCGCATTGCAATTAGTTAGGCTTGACAGGTAACTAAGTCACCTACGTTGTTCTTCTAACATTCAATTTTGATACTTTAGTTATAATAAACTTTTCTACAACTTGAAGTACGGTCACCTTGACATAGATAGACACAAGCTTGCATTTCGAGGTGATTGGGTTGACACTGAGACTTTAGGTGATCACCTTATATTCAACTTGATGTTACATCAACATCCACTATAAAGCATAAGAGATTTCCCAATTCCTTGGACACCATGCCCATTTCAGTATTTTTAAAAATTTTGAATCTCTAATTTTTTTAATTTTTTTTTTTTGTGAAATATGCTCCAACTATAGAACAACACTCCATGGGGATTTATTGCAAAATATTTTTTAGAAGTTGTTTCTGGGTCATTTATTTTAAAAAGATCCCTTGATTTAATGGGAAGGGGTGGTCATGTGATTTTTATCTAACAATTTTTTTTCCAATATAATCCAATTGTTGTTTCGGGATCAAATGGTTGGGATCAAGATCAACTTCTTGGGACACATTTTCTTAGGTTTTTTTAAAAAATGATCTGATTTGTTGTTTCACGATTGAATAATTATGATTAATATTTGTTATTATCAAGACTTTTTTAATTATGAAAATGATCCGATCCATTATTTTGCTATTGAATAGTCGTGATCGTGATCGGCTTTTGTTAGGATTTTTTTTTAAATGATCTAATCCCTTGTTTGATTATGTTTGATCAAGCCATGCGGGGATCAGATATGCATTCGGGGCCCATTAATGTATGAGGCAAGCCCTACATGTTGATTGAGGAGTCAAAAGACTTAAAAAAGGAGAGAATCTTAAAAAATGGAGTATTTGACACTTGATTATGTGATTGTGTTTTCCACATTATCATATCTTATAATTCACGGTAGTTGGGGTGTGAGATCCTGAAGTTTTGTGCATCCATCCCAACATATCTTGCCTCGTATTAGAGATTAGTTGGAAAGCTCATTAATATGTCTATCACACAACTTGGCATGGCTTAGGCAGTCAATGTGGTTAGTCCGTTCATGTACAAACTATGTTTATATCACATTGACACGGTTTTTTTATGTACTTTGTTATATGAAGTCAGTTCCAGGAAAATAAATTCTATATACTGACCATGAACATCTAGAAGTTCGTGCCTACTTTGATGTTAACTGGGCAAGTTCTACCAATGAAATACGCTCCATTACATACTTTTGTATGTTTGTAAGCGGTAACTTAGTTTCTTGGAAAATAATAAGTAGTCAATTGTTACTCGTTCTTCTACAGAGGCTAGGTATCGGTCAATAAGACACGTGACTAGTGAGTTCATGTGGTTACTCTTATGTCTTTTTGAGTTGAGGTTTCTTATTATTGTATAGCTATTTACCTTTTTCGTGATAATCTGGTAGTAATCCATATTGCCTCCAATTTTGTATTTCATGAGTGTACTAAATATATAGAAGGATATTGTCACTTCATTCGAGAGATGATAAGTTAGAAAATATTGTTAGTGCACTTTTCTGTGGCATACTAGTGCACCTTGTTTGTCAATCACTTAGGTCAGTAAGTCTAGTGTCGATTGAGCTTAATGAAGATGAAGACCGAAGACTCAAGTGGCCCTGCTACATCAAGGAAGAAGAAACAGGTAAAAGTGATGCCTTGGAGTGCCTTAACCTTGACCAAAACCAAACCCTTAACCTTTTGATGACCTTGACCATATTAGGAAAACCTTTAGTCATCATAGATTGGCCCTAGGTGTACCAAAAGACCATCTAAACCTTGGCCATAGAGATCGGGTTGTGACATTTTTTGGGTCAGCAATTGTTTGGTTAAACCCAGGCCTGTCCGACCGGTCACGACCGGTCGGCTGGACTGGACCAACTGGTCAAGACCGGTCGGACAGGCCCAGTCTAGAGACAGTAATGCAGTAATTCACAGGCCATTGGGTCCACCAGTCGTGACCGGTCAGCAGGTCTGGTCTGACCAGTCCAGTCATGACTGGTCGGACAAACCCCCCCTCTAGATAGCGTCTTCACTGTCTTCACTGGCTGTTGGCTGACCGGTCGGGACTAGCCATTTTTTGCCCGTTTTCTGTCCGTTTGAACATCTTTTATAAAGGGGCTTGGCTCATTTTGAGGGGAATGAAGAGGGATTTTGAGAAGAGTGAAGCCACCATTGCTGGAGACCATTTGAGGCTTATTCCCAACCTATGCAAGGCATCTTCCTTGTGTTTTAACACAAGATTGGAGCATTCCAAACTCATGAAGAAGATGACCTTCATCCCCTCTTGATCTCTAGAGTTTGGATCTTCCTTGATAGGCATATTCTTATCCAAATCTCTAAGATGAGATCGTTGTAGGTGAGTAACTCTAGGCAACCCATTCCTATTAATTGTAGAGCTCTTAAACTTACTCTCCTATCACCTTGGGCATCTCAAAGGCATCACAAGCAAGGTGATTGATCAAGTGTAGCTGAGGCATTGGCGACGCAACGGCAACATGATTGGGGGAGCAAGGGAAGTTGATTGAAGCACGGGAGAGCGAGGATCAAGCAACCCGAACTGGCGCTGAACAAGGGGCTCATCCGACAAGTAAGGTTATTTTTGTTAAGAGTTCACCCACTCAATTACCTGTGGGAGTTGAGTGTAGAGTTTGTTTGTCAAGCTCGATCTAGGGACATTGGTTGTTCCTTGGCCTGTTTATCGGCCTAAAGACTAGGAGTTGTTTAGCACTCCTTAGCCTGTTTGCCGGGCTTAAACAAAGTCTCCAAGGGGGAGCCTCCGACACGAGAGTGAATGTGCGTCGGGTTGAGAGTTAGCCCATGTCCAAAACTTCGTTAGGGTTGAGAGTTAGCCCATGTCCAAAACTCCGTTTGGGTTGAGAGTTAGCCCTTTGTCCAAAACTCCAGTTATGGTTGAGAGGTGAACCGGTAAAACCTCCATGTAAAGGTTGAGAGGTGAACCTCATTTAAAACCTCTGATAATGAATACCGGTGTGCTCAAACGAGTTGAGTATTTGAACCGGGAGTGGAGTAGACCCAAAGTCGAACCACTATACATGCTTGTGTTTGTGATTGATTGAGTACATTGATATCTTAGCATTGTATGTTTAATTGTTTAATTATAAATGCTTGATAGGAATGTATGCTAGGCACTAGATAGGCACATCCACACACAAGATGTACTTTTACTAGTTGTGTAGACTTGAGCTCATTGATCCATTCTCATAAGTCTACATAGGTTACATAAGTTAGGAGCTTGATTAGTTATATCATTTGATTATCTATGCATGCTTAGACTAGGTTGTTTATTGCTTAAACCATATGCAAGTCTTGTGATTGGAGCCACTTAGGCTTGGAAGCCAAAGTGTTCATACTTACTTAGTTTAATGTGTTAAATTGTGTAAGTAGGCGAAAAGAATTTCAAAAGGTCCTAATCACCCCCCCTATAGGACTTAGCCATAATTCTAGTTGCTCTTTAACCTTCTGCACATCAAAGGTGTCGTGTTAGACTACCGACGTAATTTCAAATATAAGAGATTTGAATAATTGTCCTTAAGTTTTTCTATCTTTAACCTTAAGCCACACGGGGCATTTATAGGTATGCACATCCTATATGTGGAAAAAAAATCCTACTATACATGGACAGAAAATAAATATGATATCTAACTATATATGGAAGATAATGATTCACTACCACCCCCTTCAAACTGATGTGGGGGATTAACTAACAATAGTTTGTGACCTAAGTAAGAGTTGCGAGTAGTCGTATATATCCAAGACAATGACGACTACTCGCAACTCTTACTTAGTTCACAAACTATTGTTAGTTAATCCCCCACATCAGTTTGAAGGGGGTGGTAGTGAATCATTATCTTCCATGTATAGTTAGATGTTGTATTTATTTTCTATCCATGTATAGTAGGATTTTTTCCACACACACACACACACACACACACACACACACACACACACACATATATATATACACACACACACACACACACACACACACACACATAATTTGATCTCGAGAGATCACATGAGGAAGTGAAATGATCCCAGATTGAATTTTTTTCTCAAATAAAGTAACAATCCACCTCAATATGTTTTGTTCGTTCATGAAATACAGGATTAGAAGCAATCTGGATGACACTTATGTAATCGACATGAAGAGGAGTCGAGTTAGAAGGAGTAATTCAAAATCTGACAGAAGCCCATAAAGACAGTGGTGATTGAAAAGTCACCATTAAAAACTCCTTGGGGTCCACAGGAATGTTTATTTACCATCCAACCTGTTGATACCTAGATGAAGGGACCAAACAAATATCAGCTTGATCCAAAACTTTGGTGGCCCACAAGAAGTTTTTAATGGTCAATAACCTCTGTTTTTTGTGGTATGGTACACTACCTAAGATGTGGATCTGCTTAAGTTTTGGGACCATGACCTAAAATGATCTCTTAAAATGGATGGACGAATTCGGGTTGTTTTATGCACCCCATCATGGCTCATGCCCTGTAATGAGAAGGTAAAGTGGATGGAAGGTGTACAACACATACATACATCATTGTACGACCCATAAATTAACTAAAATAGTGGGCCCCACCAAACAGTGGACAACAACGGTGGACCCCACAAGCAGTGAACATCGGTGGGCCCCATAAGTAGTGTACATCAATGGTGGGCCCCACAAGCAGTGGACAACGACGGTGGGCCTCACAGTTAGGGATTTTAATTGAAAATCCCAAATTATGGATTTTAATTTCTAAAAATTTGAAACCCCTAATTAAGGATTTACAAAACAGTGGGCCCCACCAAATAGTGGACAACGATAGTGGGCCCCACAAGCAATAGACATCGACGGTGGCCTCATAGGCAGTGGACAGCGATGGTGGGCCCCACAATTAGGTATTTTAGCCCTTTAAATTGAAAATTCCAAATTAAAGATTTTAATTTTGAAATCCCTAATTGGAGATTTACTAAATTAGTGGGCCCCACCAAACAGTGGACAGCTACGACGAGGCCTACTAGCACTGTACATCGACAGTGGGCCCTACAAGCACTGGACATTGATGGTGGGCCCCACAAGTAATGGACAGTGATGGTGGGACCCATAGGCAATGGATTTCGGTGGTGGGCCCCACAAGCAATGGAGAGAGAGAGAGGGGGGAAGGAAGAAAGAGAGGGGGTTATCGTAGGTGATGACGGTCGGATGTGCGGCGTGCAACGTATGATGTAAGGCAGTGACGACCGGACTTGACTTGGGTGGCGGCCGGATGAAGTAAGGCAGTGACGGCCGGACGACAATGATGGCAGGAGAGAGAGAGAGAGAGAGAGAGAGAGAGAGAGAGAGAGAGAGATGGATGAGAGATGGAGTCGTTTTGACTTAAAACATAACATTATTATCGATGAAATATTTATAATATTTTTGTCGGTGATAGTTTTGACAACTTGTCGGTAAAAAGATTCAATAATATTTGGGCCCACTCGTGCTCTATCAGCCCCATCCACTCCGTACATATGTTTTAAAATAAACTTATTAGTTACACCAAAAATAAAAATTATAAATGAACATCTATGATCGACCATACAAAGTGAAATAATATGTCCATCGTTCATTTGGTCCGACGATATATCTATTTCGTCGGTAAAAACTTTCTTTACCGACGAATTCTTTAGTCGGCGAAAAACTTTTTACTTACGATATTGTATAACGTCGGTAAAAATAACCTCTCCGTCATCACAAAGGACACCAATGGACCTTTTGCCAACGAACTATTTGGTTCGTCGGGGAAAATTACCTTTACCAATGAAATAATTGTTGAGAAAATAGTTTTCACTGACGATACATAATATCACCGGGAAAAGTATCATGGCCGTTGTTGTAAATGGTGGCGGGAACATATTTGGTGGTGGTGGGAATGGTGTGTATCTTTTGCCGACGAAATATTTATTTCGTCGGGGAAAATCATATTTACTGACGAAATCAATTTCGTCAGTAAATAACCAATTTCTTGTAGTGCTTACTACAAGCTGAAGACAGCGCAATACTCAACTTTCATGCTAGACATGGAGATGGCTGCCTGCTTCTTTCACTTCCGAGAGATAAGCGATGTAGTAAGAAACAAACAATATTTAGTTGTAGATTGATGGGTGAGATCACAACCTACCCAGTCAACGTCAGAATATGCGACCAACTCAAGAGGAGATGTCGATGAAAAGAATAGGGAACGATTGATTATGCCCCACAGATATCGAAGAATCCGCAAGACAACAATTATGTGCAAAGTACGAGGCTTAGCAACGAACTAACTAACCACTTGGACAATATAAGTAATATCAGGTCTTATCATTATTAGGTAAACAAGACTTCTAACAAGACGATGAAATAGAGGAGGTTGCTCCAAAAGATCACCATCTTATTTGCCATATTGAACATTTAACTCCATTAATATCTTGACAGGTCCGCTGATCAGATAGATTATCATGATTGAGGAGATCCTAGGTATATTTGCACTGGCTGATGAGTATATCTCGATCGGTACGAGAGACTTCTAAACCTAGGAAGTATGTTAGATTGCCCAAATCTTTCATGTAAAAGGATGACTAAAGAACATTATGAAGTTCCATGATACCAGATTTATCACTGCCAGTGAGAAGTAAATCATCAACATAAATAAGCAGGATAACAATACCATGAGAGGAGGACCGAACAAATAGGGAGGGATCATGGCCGCTTTGCTGAAAATCCAGCCATAATCAGAACCTCGTAGAAACGTTGAAACCAAGCACGAGGAGCCTTCTTTAGTCCGTATAATGCTTTGCAAAGCTTGCAAACTAAAATTTTCAAACTTATAGAACCGGGAGGTTGGGCCATGTAGATGATCTCTTGTAAGTCTCCATGAAGAAATGCATTTTTGACATCCATCTGGCGAATAGGCTAATCATGAGTAGTCACAACAGTAAGAAATGTTTGGACGGTCTTTATTTTTACAAGTGGAGCAAATGTCTCTTCATAGTCAGTACTATATTCTTGTTTATATCCTTTCACGACAAGATGAGCTTTGTATCGATCAAGAGATCCATTCAATTTAAGCTTGATTGAGTATATCCATTTACTTCTAATAACCTGCTGATTAGGGGGACGAGGAATAGAATCCTATAATTCTGTTGTTATGGTATCCCTCTAACATTGGTATGAAAAAGCCTGAGAATAAGATGTAGGAACAAAGATAGAGTTGAGAGCAGAAAATATCGAACAAATGAGTATATCAGGAGGATGTGATGGTCTGCTAGAGTGATGTACCTCAAGAAGGGATGCATCAGTCGTAGGTTGAGTAGCATGAGGGGATGAGGGAAGAAGCACTATTAGCTCATCTTATTGACAGACCTGTAAAGAACCAAGAGATAAATTTACCGCAGGTGGGAAATAAGGAAACTGTGTTAATCCTCTAGAATCAATAGAAGAAGTAGTCGAAGTGGATGACATTGAAGTATGAAATGGAATATTTTTCAAGAAAACAACATTCCTTGATACATGAACACGATGAGTAATAGGTTCATAACAATGGTAGCCTTTCTGAGCCTCTCCAATTCCAAGAAACATGCAACGAACACATTTGTGAGAAAAACTATTATGTTCATGTGAAGGAAGATGAACATAACAAACACAACCAAAGATATGAAACATAAAGTAAGTAGGAAGGGAATCAAATATAACAAAATACGGACAAATATTGCTAAGAATTTTGGTAGGCATGCGATTGATGAGATAAACCGAGTGTGACATGGCTTCAGCCCAAAATTTACATGGAATGAAAGTGTCTGCTATCAAAGTATTGGTAGTCTCAACAATGCGTCTATTTTTTCTTTTAGTGACACCATTTTGTTCGGGTGTATCGGGACATGTTTTCTGATGAATGATTTCAGGATAACACAAGTATGCCTGAAATTCTAAAGAGATATATTCTCCATTGAATATGAATGTAGGACCTTAATTCATTTCTCAAATTCAGTAGCAACCATCATATAAAACTATTTAAAGGTTACAAAAACTTGAGACTTGGAGTTCAAGAAATATATCCATGTATATCTTGAGAAGTCATCGATAAATATCACATAATATCTCATGCTAGACATAAAAAGAATCAAAGCTGGTCCTAAACATCATAATTCACAAGCTCTAAAGGAGTTGTGGATCAAGAAGTATAAAGAGAAAAATGCAAACTTTTACTATTAGATAAATAACATAAAGGACAAGAAAAATCAAGATAAGTTTTATTAACCTTTAGTTTTTCTAAAATACCAGAAGTAAACAAGTGTGATAATTTATCTGAATGTAGATAACTAAGATGACAAAGTCGGAGTTTCTACATTTTATTTGCATTACTAATCTTAGTAGAAGATAAAAAAAAGAAATAATAAGATGGAGTAACTAAGTTGTCAAGATAAGGCTAGAAAAGACGTCATTCTCTCCTACCTATCCCAACTAAATTATCTATTGTCAGATCTTACACAAAACAACAATCAGAAAAAAATCACTAATCATTGGTCATGATCAAATTAATCGACAAAGATAAGATTTGCAGACAAATAGGGGATATGAAAGACATTGGTCAGAGTAAATTTAAGATGTGGAGAAGGAGAAAATGTAATTGACCCAACAAAAGATATATGTAACTTTGCTCCATTAGCAGTAGGTATGGCTTGATTACCCCGAAATCGACGACCAGGGGCTACAACAGGAGGTTGTAACAAGCGCTACTGGATCTAGGCAAGGATACGGGATCAACAGGGTCGTCAGATCAATAAGGTCACGGGATCTAGATGGTGCGATAGGAGTGCATGATCACATATGTTGAGTTTGGGAGCGGGTTTGGTGACTGAGACAGGAAACCAAACAGAGTTGGTAGTGAGCGAGGTGGTTTGTTATCGGAATAGGGATGGCAAAGGTGAAGTGGATTTGGTGCTGGATGGTGTGGCTGAATATTGGTTGAAATTGGGGTTTGTCGGTTGCAACAGAGGCAACAAACAGAAGGGGATTGAAGTCGGGGAAAGGGTTTGGCAGATTTGAGGTTTAGTGCTACGCACGGGGATTTCAGGATCTGGTTGCACGTTCAAGGTGCTCGATTGGTGAAGAAGATGATGATGGGTGGGAAATCCGCTAACTACCGACAATGGTGGCGAGTAATCTTTGGACTATCGATGACGATGAGGAATGCGTGGCAGAGGACTCAAGGATCGATGGCTTAGATTTTGGAATCTTAGATGTGTGGCTCTAATACCATGATAACTTAGGAAATATGAGAGATTTTGAAGAATTCTCCTTAAGTTTTTCTATCTTGTCCCTTAGCCACGTCAGGGCATTTATAGAGATGTACATCCTATATGTGGAAAAGAATCCTGCTATACATGGACAGGAATTAAATACGATATCTAACTATATATGGAAGATAATGATTTGCTATCCCCCCGTCAAACTAAGTAACAGTGGCGAGCAGTCGTCATTATCTTAATTAAAATATATGTAATTTGATCTTGAGAGCCCATATGTGGAAGTGAAATGATCCCAAATTGATTTTTTTTCTCGAATAAAGTGACAATCCAACTCATATTAGTATGCCATACCTTTCTTTTAATTATGAACTCATTGATATTTTCACTGTAGTAGCATTGGGATACATTTGTCTGGTATTGTATTTAACCTTGACATGCATGATCTTATGCTCCAACTTGAAGGGGAGTTTTGTAGTGAGGGAATACAGTATTAGATGGTCCTATATAGTACCATATTATTTTTTTAGAATATTTTAATACTATAAATAGACAGGGATAAAAGAATCAAACGATGGTGTCACCAAGGGAACTCTTTTTTTTTTTTTTCTAAATTTTTAGTTTCTAAAAGGTCAAAATTATGAAGATAAATGAACTATCAAGTGAAGTGCCCCAATGCAACTACAAGAACTCAATGTCTAGCAAAAAAAGACAATTAGACTTCAAATAAATGGTAATACAATGTTGCTAAAGTTGTCATAAGGTTAATTTAAGGTTAATCACCAAAAGCAACTATGAGATTTATGAGTAAACAAGTTGGATTTTTTTTAAAGCACGCACTCACACCCCAACACACCCAGCCACTCACACCACAATTAAGGATGTAAATGGTTGGGTTTGGGGCGGGTTTAGCCAAACTAGTCCCGCCCATTTACTAAATGGGTTTGGGTCTAAATTTTAGACCCAGACCCTTCTACTAAATGGGCGGGTTTGGGTTAGGGTCTGGGTTGGGTCCAAGTCAACCCATCAGACTCATTTGTAAATGGGTCTGGGTTTGGTAGAGGGAGATCCACCCAGACCCATTTATAAATGGGTCGGGTCTAATGGGTCTGGGTCTGAATCTGGATCTATTATGCAAGCATTTTTACAAGGCTCAAAATCGGGTCTGGACAAGTCTGGGCTGGACGGGTCCCTTGAAACATAGACCAAACCCGCTCACTTACTACATGGGTTCGGGTCAGGTCAGGTCAGGCCTAATATAAAGGAAACCAGACCCAGGCCCATTTAGCAAATGGGTCTGTTCTTGGACCTAGACCCGTACCATTTAACAAATGGGTCGGGTCTGGGTCTGGTCTAAATGGGTTGGGTCTGGGTACCCCATTGGGTCCCCTGACCCATTTACAGCCCTAACCACAATGGGTACTCGAACCCATGGCCTCATGTTGAAACTCTCGTAAGTCTACTACTGAGTTATATGAGTAAGAACCCAAACAAGTTGGAACTTGATAGCTACAGTGGGAAAAATATTTTTATGGTTGAGGTGTCCTGCTTATTTGATACTTTGGTGGGAAAGGGCTCCCCAATAAGCTCATGGTGTTTAGGGAAGTGCATGATCATTCATCTTTTAGTTTGAGTTATTAAAATTGCCTATGGTTGGGGAGTGGATTAGGTGTTACCCTTAACGTGTGGGGCCCATTTTGATGAATTTATTGTATATCCATATCACCCATCCGTTCTTTCAGCTCATTTTAGGACATTAAACTTAAGCAGATCCAAATCTCCAGTGCATCACACCACTGGAAAAAGTGGTAAATGACCATTAAAAACTTTTTGTAGGCTACAAAGTTTTCCATCAAGCTGATCTTTGTATTTTCCTTTCATCCAGGTCTGTTTGACCTTATCAACGGGTTGGATGGCAAATGGGCTCCGGGAAGTTTTAATGGCGAGCGTTCAATCACCACTGTTTCCTGTGGTGTGGTCCACCTGAGATTTGGATCTGCTTAATTTTTTGTACCACATCCTAAAATCAGCTGAAAAAAATGGATAGATGGCGTGGATTGTATGCATCATCAAGGCGGGCCCCACGGTAAGGGTGGGTGTTACCTGGGTAACAGCCAACTGCTCCCCTATGTTTGCCTCTTAACATTGTCGTCAATATTGTCAAAATTTTGAAAATTTCTTAACGTTTTTGAAAAAAAATAAGAAGCCAATTTAACCGATATATTATTACGGTAATATCAAAAGTTTTCAAAATATCGAAAGTTTATAATTTATTGCAGAATTATACCAATATCAATGTGTAAACTATTTAAAATTGTATTAACTAATACATTATATAACTATGTACATTTAAAATTTTAAAATGATTTATTTTTAGCAAGAATTTTCTAATAATATCCGGATTGAAACTTAAAATTAGAAAATTATCTGGGAAATTCTTGCGAACACGATCGAACCCGATTTGTCACGGTGGCCTCAGCAGGTAGAGCTTGTAGAGTTGTCAGGATTTTTCAAAAATCTGAAGGCTGGATCAATGGGCTAGGTCAGCCTGACCCTTTCATTTCTCAGGTCTGAAATCTGGGGCTGTTCTTGCTTAATTCATTGGGACGAGAATTGCCTGTGCCCCAGGCAAAATTCTGTGGAGCCCACAGAGATATCCATAACAAATCCACATTATCCATCGGTTTCCCAAGGCCACAATAAGACAGGAGTCCAAAAATCAGGTAGATCTAAAACTCATGTGGGCGACAATAAATGAAACGGTGGAAATGGAAACGTCTACCGTTGAAACCTTCTTGGAGCCAACCATGATGGTACTATGCCATCCAAACCGTTCATACTGTTTTTACAACCCAGATAAACTTTAGGCATAAATATCATCATGATACGAAACTTCTGTGGCCCCACAATGTTTCCAATGGTGGGCATTCAATCCCCTTTGTTTCATGTGCTGTGGCCCACCTGAGGTTTGAATCTGCCTGGATTTTGGACTCCTGTCATATTGTAGTCCCGCAAAACTAATGGACAAAGTGGATTTTGTTGCAGACATTTTTGTGGCCCCCACGTAGCTTCTAACCATATGAACTTCCAAGGGACAGACAATTTGCGTCCATCTCTGGGTAGGATACTTGGCACAAAGTGTGACCCGTTAGCTCACAAGTCAGTACTGTAAATGGCCTAAGACTTTGGGCTTGGGCTGACCTTGGCCTGGATTTCACACTCGAAAAACAAATGGGCTGGATTTGGGCTCACACAAAGTCCAGAAAGAAAAACTTTGAACCTGATTCTGGGCCTGGCCCACTCATATTATGCGCTGAAGGAGAAGCTCAAGCCCAACTGCCCGCCTATGCAGAGCTTGGGACAGGCTTGACTATGTGTCACGTCTGTATTGGTGGAGAGCATGTTGTCAGAAGAGACCTGCCACATCAGCAAGCCTGATACAAGCCTGTTATATTTGCTCTCCACCAATACAAACATGACACGTACCTGCCTGTCCCAAGCTCTAAACAGGTAGGATAGTAACTAATCCGCTCGAGTCGCTTGTGGATTGTGCAGCTGTGCGGAGTGAGCAAAAGTCTATGTTTATCATCATTTAACCAATCAATGTAAGGTGCTTTAAACATGTTTATCCTACTGGGAATGCAGCTTTGGGAATTGAGTCTTTCGAATATAACATAACATAATCTCATCCAAAAGTTTGCACGTTTTGATTATTTAAAAGTCAAGGAGACCTTTCATACCCAAAGTTAAAATAGTCAAGTGATCAAAGGGTCAGAATATTCTAATCGCAATCTTTTATTTAAAGTTATCTTAATCCAAAGTGAAACCTAACCGTTATGACCCTTAGATTTAGCGGCTATAGCAATACGATTACTCTGGCTATGCGTCCGCATGCATTGGGTGTGGCATGTGCTAACTTAGTGCTACTTGGGACATGCGTGAAGCAGATCTGTCCTGTCCATCAGGTTCACCACCACATTTTCACCATGGATCTTTAAAATCAGTCTAATTCAAGACTTAAATGGGACACATCATAAAGAATGTTGTAAAATCATGCCTAAAACCTCTAAATTCACATGAGGTGGCTCACATGAGTTTTGAAATGTCCTGATTGTTTAGGAATCCATTCATCTTGGTGTGTGGCATGTCAAATGAATGGATTGGATGGCATATACACACCACAAGGCACCTGACACACAATTTAGATGTATTACTAGTTGGACTTCTCATCTCATTTGATTCCTATGTTGTAACAACCAGAGAGTTGAATCCGCTTGACTTTTGGCCTCGTTCCAAACGCAGGGTGGTTCACTTGACGGAAGGGGTGATCTCATCAATATGAAGCCGGCACATCATGTTAGCAAAAGTCACGCCCTGTTTTTTGGACTCCAATTGCATGTTTCCCGCTAAGGGCTTGTTTGGGTGCATAACCTAGATTCCAGAGAATCCAGATTCTACTGTTGGAATCCAAAATTGCATAAACTAGACTGGAAACCATATATAACTTACTGTTTGGTTGAAAATTGTGTAATTCAAATTTTGTTTCAACCGTTGCTTGTGGCATGGCCCACTTGGGCTTCGGATCCGCCTGAGAACCTGACCCCTGGCCTATAGTAGTCCCACAAGACAGATGGCTGGGTTGGATGGCAAATAAACATTATAGTGGGCCCTAGGAAGTCTTTTTTATGGTGGACGTTCAATCAACACTATTTTCTAGTGGTGTGTTGACTTGAGATTTAGATCTGCCTCATTTTTTTGTCTAATGCCCTTAATTGAGCTTTCAAAACGAATGAACCGTGTGGATATAAAACACATACATCATAGATGCACAACGCATACATGGAGGCGGGTGACGCTCACTTCCACCTCTTTTCCCTTATGTAGAAACGGTTCCCTACACCATTTCCACTAATCCTGGTTCTAGTCAAATTAGGTTTCCGTATAGAATCTTGTTTGGCTGGAACTTGCCACCAAACACACCAGTTAAAATCGGATTATGCTAGAATTTAGATTTTAATCTGGAAACGAGTTTCCAGATGCTAACCAAATGGGCCCTAACTAGTTCCGTAAGCAGAAGCTACGTGGGGTCCACCATGTTATCCGGAGAAATCCACTCCATCCATCAATTTTTGCAAGCTTATAATTATAAGATAAGAGTCCTCCCGAAACAACGGGGATTGAACGCCCACGATCGGAAACTTCTTGGAGCCACAAAAGTTTTTGTTATGTGTATTTCAAAACAAAATAAAACTTCTTAGCATTTTTTTTTAGTGGGAGAAAGAAAAGTGGTTTATATACCTTTGTTCAACATAAACTTTCGCAATGTATCTTTGACTATGCCAAAGCTTGGGGGGGGGGGGGGGGGGGGGGGGGGAACGGTTCCAGAAACCTTTAACCGGGCATGTGCACACGTGCACACTCATGTATACTCTTGCACAGGGGAGGTGCAATCGGACCCCGATTGGCCTAGGCTGGCCCACTTGCTTAGAGGGTTAGGCTTTCAGAGCCCTTTTTTATAACCTTGTCCACAAGGTTAGCAAATATGTTGTATCCCAACCTCTTTTTCAATTTGGGAGCATGTTCCCACGTTGCCTCTGCTTCAGTGGCATCCCATTCGATGAGAAGCTCCTTAATGTTTCTCCTTCCTCGAAGAATTGTGTGAACATCCAAGATAACTTGGGGGATTGGATCTGGTACACCGTTTTCAGAAATGGTGGGAAGTTCAACCTGTGGAACCGTTTGTTGTCCTACTTTTTCTTGAGTTGCGACATGTGGAATACAGGATGGATGTGGGAAACAACTCGAATAGTGAGTTTGTAAGCTACAATGCCTATCTTTTCAACAATCTGGTGGGGCCCATAAAAGCGAGGTGATAGCTTCATAGACCTTCTGAATGCCGCCAAGGATTGTCAATAAGATTGTAGCCGTAAGTAGACCCAATCTCCTCCCTCAAATTGGACTTCAGATCTCCCTTGATCTACCATACACTTCATACGATTTTGTGCATAGGCAATATTCTCCTTCGATAAGCCAAGAATGCGATCACAATTTTGTAGGGACTGCTCGAGATTTTCAATGGTAGTAGAACCTATAACACAGGAGAGTAGGTGGGGTGGAGGATACCCGTACGTGGCTTGAAAGGGGGTCACCCCAATGGCAGAGTGAAAATTATTGTTGTGTCACACTCAGCTAATGTGATCCAATGGGACCAATCTTATGGTCTTAGGTAGGTAAAACAAAATAAGAAATTTTCCAAACACCTGTTAGTTACTTCAGCTTGTCCGTCTGAGGATGATATGTCCAGCTGAATTTTAGGTGAGTTCCATGTAGCCGGAACAATAAACGTAAAAAATTACCGAGGAAAATCTTGGCCTTGCCACTTATAATTGATTTGAGTAAGCCATGCAATTTGAAAATGTTATCGAAGAAAGCAAAGGCCACAATGATCGCGGTGTAGGGATGGGGAAGGGTGTTGAACCTCCAATTTATATATTGCATAACCCACTACATCACATTATATGCATGGTTTTCATGTTTAAAAGGCCCGTCTAACGCATGTTTGATGATTGTAGAAATGAGAGCGGACTTCACCCAATTGGAGACTAAAAAGAGCCATTTGAAGCCATTGGGTGAAGGTTGAAGAAGGACCAAAGAAAGAAGAAAGCAAGGAGAAAAGAAAGTAGAAGAAAGAAAGGAAGAAAAAGAAGAAGAATAGCAGCCTGACCGGTCGGCCAAAGCAGTCTGACTGGTCTTAACCGGTCGGCCATCCTTTCCTGGACGCTGGACAGAAGGATCAGAGGGGTCTGACCGCTCTTGACCGGTCAGCCAGCAGGTCGCCCTCCCCATTGAGCTTGCTGGACTGAATCCATGACAGGTCCGACCGGTCGTGACCGGTCGGACGACCGGTCGGCCAGCCCAGTCCGACCGGTCTAGACCGATCGGCTATGTGAAAACAGTGTCCTTTCTAAATCCGGACTCGATTTCTTCTACGCAGTGCGTAACCTTACGCAGTTTCTGGATGTTTCCGACGCAGCCAAGCGTCCTCACTATAAAAGAACACCTAGGGGCTCTTCCTAGGGCATCATAAAAGCTAAGGGACGTCGTGGGAGAGGAAGGAAGCCGTCGTGGAGCGTCTGCAACCCTCCAAACTCCGGCTTTTCTATGTTTTCCTGTTCTTTTATGAGTTTTAGTTATAGTATGACAATGCTCGGCTAGAATCTCTCAGCTAAGGCTGAGAGATGAAGCTTGTTGCCAATTTCATGTTTGATTCAGTTTAATTCAAGTAGTTCTATTTCAAGTTTGGATTTTGAATGTTCTAGTTCTTAAAGTTGGTAGTTTTAGATGTTTTATAAGAGTTCATGTGCTCCGGACATGGATTCCTTGCAATTCTCTAAGATTATTATGTTTTGCTTGTTTAGATTCAAATTATAGTAACCCTTGAGCAGGCCATAGTCCATAGGCATGGCTGTTACTCCGAAGGCTATGATTTTGAATTCTACATGTGTTGAATGGAACTAGAACTTGGAAGTTCAACTTGAGTAGGATTAAATGTGCTTCAAAGCTTTATTTTCCAACTAGATGAGAGATAGGACTTCAAATCTAGTTGTGCCCTATGCTTGGATTGATTGGATTGACATGTGATTGCTACAAGTGGATCCTTGAATGCCTTAGTACCTTTAATTACTGAATTTTCCTAAGTTACTGTTTTAGTATAATTATCTCAATTGAATCTCTTATCTATTGCAAACTGAGTTGCTGGAATAGTTTGGAATTTGTTATCCAATTCCCTGTGGATCGACCTCGGTCTTACCGAGTTTTACTATTACATCGTAGCCTTACACTTGAGGCAAGCAAACAAGTTTTTGGCGCCGTTGCCAGAGAATTTAGATAACGGTTCTAAATTGTTTTAGTGGCTATAGAGTAGAAGTAGTTAGGATTTATTGTTTTCTTAGGATTAGTTTTTCTGAATTCTAGAACTAACAAAGTTTGTTTTGTTTTGTAGGAAGTTCTTCTAGTTCAAGCAAATCGGTACTATCCTTCCAACTTGAACTCTTTTAGTTTTTATTTTTTTATTTTTCAGATTTTAGGATTTAGGTATATTCAGATTTTAATTTTTTTGGTTTATATCCCGTTGGGAACGAGACCACAACAATCGTATCCAATCCGAAGGTGGTTTAGTTGGACCATTATCCGTTCATAGACGAGCCTAAAAATCTGTAGAACATTGTGATAATTTGGGGAGTATGGATCAAACACCTTTAAGGAATCCCCCCCCCTTCTACTCCAACTACAAACGCAAATCAAGAGGGAGTAAGAGAGAATGAGGTACATAACGTTCCTCCAATGAGATCACTACGGGACTACCTACAACCGACCCGTGCAACTACACCCTCTTGCGTGGTTCTACCACCAAACGGGGGAAACATTGACATAAAGTCGGGGCGTAATTCAACTTATACCAAAGTTCCATGGGCTAGACTTTGACAGCCCATATCTGCACTTAAAAGAATTCGAAGAAGTGGTGGCTACCTTGTAATACACAAATGTTTCGGAAGATACCATTAAGCTTAAACTCTTGCCCTTTTCATTGACAGAAAGAGCCAAAAATTGGCTTCACTCTCTTAGACCACATTCGATAGGGTCATGGAACGAGATGACCCGAGAATTCTTGAAAAAGTTCTTCCCGGCCCATAAAACGAACACCCTTCGAAGAGCCATAATGAACTTTTCGGCTAAAGAGGGTGAATCTTTCTTCCAATGTTGGGAGAGATTTAAGGACCTCCTACTTGCTTGCCCACATCATGGCTATGAGAGTTGGTGAATTATAAACTTCTTCAACGATGGATTAAGTTCCAATATGCGCCAATTTGTAGAGATGATGTGCAACGGCGAGTTCATGAGCAAAAATCCAGATGAGGCGTGGAGTTATTTGGATATGTTGGCTGAGAATGCCCAATCTTGGGATACCTCAGATAAACCCAATAACCCCAAGCCTACTCAAGAGAAAGACAAAGGAGGGATATATATCCTCAAGGAGGAAGACGACGTGAATGCAAGGATAGCTAACCTCACAAGGAAGATCGAGGCCATGGAACTTAATAAAAGTGGAGTTCCAAAGTACAATTAAGCTATTGAGACCATATGTGGGATTTGTCTCACCAATTTACACGCTACGCAAGATTGTCCTACAATTCCTGCATTTCAAGAGGTATTACATGAACATGCAAATGCCACATATGGGTATCAACGGCCTTTCAATGGACCGGTGGGTAATACGTACAATACTAGTTGGAAGAACCACCCAAATTTCAATTGGAAGAATGCTCCCACAGGCAATCCTACTAACTCTCAAGGAGGGCCACCCATGCAAAATATGGCCCCACCTCAATTCTCAATGGAGGATACTTTGAAAGTGTTTAGACAAGGGCAAACGCAAATTAATCACACAAATCAGCAAATGTTCCAAGAGCTTAAAGTCTCAGTTGATGAGATTAAGGGATGCTTGAATGCTAAGGAAGGGACCTTTCCGGCCCAACCTCAGCCCAATCCAAAACAAGTACATGAAGTAAGCAGTCCTAATCCATTCAACCAACATATGGAACAAGCCAAATCTATCACCACTCTTAAAAGTGGTAAACAAATCGACAAATCTATTCCGGTGAAAGTCGACAAGCCTAATGATCCGGTAAATTCTGATAATGAGGACGGATCTAACTTAGCCTCACAAGAAATGGAACGCGTTTACAAGCCCGTAGCACCATTCCCTTCGAGATTGGTTGCCCCAAAATCTCTTCCAAACTCTCATGATATTCTAAAGATTTTAGACAAGTCAAGATAAACATTCCTTTGCTTGATGCCATCAAACAAATCCCCTCTTATGCTAAGTTTTTAAAGGACCTATGCACAACTAAACGCAAATACAATGTGCAGCAAAAGGCCTTTTTAAATGAGCAAATGAGTGACATTCTCACTCAAAAGACCCCCCCCCCCCCCCCCCCCCCCCCCCCCACCTAAAATTCAAAGATCCCGGTAGTCCCACAATCTCATGTATCATTGGAGACTACCGGATTGAGCGTGCATTTTTAGATTTGAGGGCAAGCGTAAACTTGATCCCATACTCGGTATATGAGCAATTAGGTCTTGGTGAATTAAAACCCACCAAAACCACGTTGCAACTCGCTGATAGATCTATCCGTGTACCGAGGGGGATAGTTGAGGATGTTTTAGTCCAAGTTGACAAATTCTACTACCCGGTAGATTTTATCGTCTTGGACACACAACCGGTTTTAGATGCTAGCACTCAAATACCGGTGATCTTAAGCCTCCCATTCCTTACTACATCAAACGCAATCATCAATTGCCGGAATGGGGTGATGCAATTATCCTTTGGGAACATGACATTAGAGGTGAATGTGTTCCACTTGGGAAAAAGACATAGGGATGTTGATGATGACGAGTTCTTCGAGGTAAACATGCTCGAATCTTTTGAAGAAGAAGAACTCCTCCAACTTGAACCACTAGAAAACTTGAAGACATGCTTGGCACATTTCGTGGATTCCAAAGACCCCATAATTAGTGAAATTGTGCAAGCATTAAATATAGAGAGACCGGTAGTTGGTACTAGCCGGTGGAGGCCCCACTTTGAAAAATTAACACCAACCACATCAAGGCCTCTACCGTCTAACATTAAACCACTGAAGCTTGACATTAAACCATTGCCATTCGAGCTTAAATATGTATATTTGGGTCAAGAGGAAACTTTCCCAGTTGTCATTGCCTCTCACCTAGAGAAAGACCAAGAGCTCAAGTTGATTGAGCTGCTCAAAGAACATAGGGGAGCTATAGGTTGGACAATAGCGGATCTCAAAGGGATCGATTCTTCGGTTTGTATGCACCGTATACACCTTAAAGAAAATGCAAAAATGACTAGACAACTTCAAAGAAGGCTAAATCCAAACATGATGGAGGTTGTCAAAGCCGAGGTATTAAAGCTATTAGATGTGGGTATCATCTACCCCATCTCGGATAGCCAATGGGTGAGTCCTACCTAAGTTGTCCCCAAGAAATCCAGTATTACCATCGTAAAAAATGCCAACAACGAGCTTATACCGACTAGAGTAACCACTGGTTGGCTTATGTGTATTGATTACCGGAAGCTCAACACGGTTACTAGGAAGGACCACTTCCCTCTCCTATTCATGGATCAAATTTTGGAGAGGTTAGCCGGTCATCCCTATTATTGCTTCTTAGATGGCTACTCCGGCTACAACCAAATTGAGATAGCCCCAGAGGACCAAGAGAAAACCACATTCACATGTCCGTTTGGTACCTTTGCATACCGAAGAATGCCATTCAGACTATGCAATGCACCCACCACATTCCAACGATGCATGTTGAGTATTTTCTCAAACATGGTGGGTGAATTTCTTGAGGTGTTCATGGATGATTTTTCTGTTTTTGGTTGTACTTTTGAGGGGTGCCTCAATTACATGAAGTTGGTCTTGACGAGGTGTGAGGAGAAGAACCTCGTTTTAAACTGGGAAAAGTGTCATTTCATGGTATAAAAGGGAATAGTCCTTGGACATACCATCTCATCTAATGGAATAGAGGTAGACCGGGCAAAAATTGACATAATCTCCAACCTACCACCACTCAAAAGCATACGCGATGTGCGGTCCTTCCTTGGACACACCGGTTTTTATAGAAGGTTCATAAAGGACTTTAGTCATATCTCTAGGCCCTTATGTAACCTTCTCCAAAAGAAGAACCAATTTGAGTGGAGTGTCGAATGTCAGTTAGCTTTTCTAAAGCTAAAAGACATGTTGACAACCACTCCTATCATGCAACCACCGGATTGGTCCATACCTTTTGAGTTGATGTGTGACGCGAGCGATTATGCTATTGGGGCGATGTTAGGCCAAAAGAAGGACAAGAAGCCCCATGTTATCTACTACACAAGTAGGACCTTGAATCCGGCCCAAGTTAATTACTCAACTACGGAGAAAGAGCTCCTAGCCGTCATCTTTGCCTTGGACAAATTCAGGACTTACTTAATAGGATCCAAGGTCATCGTTTACACGGATCATGCGGCGCTAAACTCCTTCTTTCTAAGAAGGATGCCAAGCCCCGTTTGCTTAGATGGATCCTACTCCTTCAAGAATTCAATTTGGAGATCAAGGACAAGAAGGGAGTAGAAAATGTGGTGGCGGATCATCTATCCCACCCAGTCCTACCTAATTCTATTGACGAGTCACCTATTGAGGACTCATTCCCTAATGAGCAACTCTTTGTTGCTATATATCCACCATGGTACGCTGACATAGCCAATTATCTTTCCACAAGTGCGATGCCGATTCATTGGATTGCGCAGGACAAACGTAAATTTCTAAGGGAAGTGCGCAGATTTTTCTGGGATAAACCTTTACTGTTTAAATATTGCCCAGACCAAATTGTAAGGAGATGTGTCCCTGATGATGAACATAATTTCGTCATCTCCTTTTGCCATGATCAAGCATGTGGAGGTCATTTCTCTGCCAAGAAAACCACTGTAAAAATTCTGCAGTGTGGTTTTTATTGGCCCACGCTATTTAAGGACACTCACGAGTTTTGCAAAGCATGCGAGCGTTGCCAAAAGTTAGGAGGATTATCCCGTCGAAATATGATGCCTCTTACCCCAATTCAACATCTTGAAGTCTTTGACTGTTGGGGTATCGATTTCGTGGGACCATTCCCCTCATCTTTTGGACATGTTTATATTTTGCTTGCCGTATACTATGTGTCTAAATGGATAGAGGCTATTCCATTTAGAACCAACGATCATCGTACGGTTCTTAAGTTCCTCAAAGAAAACATACTTTCCAGATTTGGGATGCCTCGAGCCATCATTAGTGATGGTGGTTCTCACTTTTGCAATAGACCTTTTAAAGCTTTAATGAAGAAATACGGTATTAAGCATAAAGTGAGTACCCCATACCACCCACAGACAAGTGGGCAAGCTGAAATTTTCAATCGGGAAATCAAACAGATTTTGAAAAAGACGGTGAGGCCGGATCGTAAGGATTGGTCCCTGAGATTAGATGATGCACTTTGGGCTCACCGTACCGCTTACAAGACACCCATTGGAATGTCCCCTTATAGACTTGTCTATGGGAAAGCTTGCCACTTGCCTGTGGAGATTGAACACAAAGCCTATTGGGCAATTCGAGCTTTAAATTTTGACATTGACAAGGCTAGCTCGCTTCGCAAACTTCAATTAAATGAGCTTGATGAGATCCTGAACGATGCATATGAGAACTCGAGAATTTACAAGAGTAAGATGAAGGCCTTTCATGACAAGCACATCTTCAGGAAATCTTTCCATGAAGGACAGAAAGTGCTCTTGCACAATTCCCGACTTCATCTTTTTTCGAAAAAATTGCGATCTCGATGGACCGGCCCATACATTATTAAATAAGTTTTTCCTCATGGGGTTGTCGAGATAGAGAATGCCACAAATGGTAATTTCTTTAAAGTGAATGGACAACGCCTTAAACCATTTGTTGAGAAATTTGATTCAGAGGACATGTCCATCACTCTGGATGATCCTGTGTATTAAGATAGTTGATCTCCTAGTTTGACGGAGGTATAGCGTAGGTAGGTTTAGTTATTTCTGCCGTTTAGTTTTTCTTACTCAGTAGCTTTAGTTGTTGGGTTGTAGACTTCCATGTTTGACTCTCACAGGTACTATGGTTCTCCCTCTCTTATATTTTACCATTACTCTCATGTTCATGCTTATTGCATATCTTTTCACATTGAGGACAATGCAGGATTTGGTTGGGGGGTGAGATGAGATTCTTCATGTAGCATGTTGCAACATTTCGAGCATCATACGTGCAAATTTTTTCAAATTTTCTAAAAATTCAAAACTCTTTCAGAGAACCTTATTTCTATGCATTTGAGATGATACGAGTATAAGAAGCAGAGATACGAAGTGTGTGATGTTGTAAGTCTTTGAACTTCTCTTAATATAATGGTTTTACATGTTAAGTCCCCTAATGTTGTGATTGATAGAAAATTTGAACACTTTTACACCTAGTTCACATTACACGATTTTCATGGATTGAAAGGATTATGCTAATTGTGGATTAGCTAGACTTTGATTTAAAGGTATTGAGAAACCAAGCCGGGGTACTTTGTCCATCCTTGTCCATGGGAAAATAACGAAAGATATAGATTTCTAAAAATCCTATCTAATTTAAAAGAAAAAGGAAAAGGAATGATGAAATTGGGAATGATGGAAAAATGGTGGAAAATTCCAAAAAGGGCTACCTATTACCAACCGGGGGATGGTCTACCCGTAACCAAAGCCGAAAATGGGACGTAGTGTGAAAGTCGTCGGAAGGATGGTAAGACAAATTCCTGTCATAGGCTTGTTGTTGCTCTATGCACCTTGAGATCTATAGTTTAGTTGATCTATGATGAAGATAATTCCAGAAACTCATGAGATGAACTTTCACTATGCACACTAGGTTTAAGTTGTTCGAGTTCTTCTATTTATCAATCAATCAGCGGGAATTTCATGTAGACACTTATTATGTTATGAGAGTTTAAGGTTTCAACTTCTATCACTTAATTTCTCCAAAGTTTATACTTATATGTCTTGGAATGGATAGAAACATGGTTTCTGAAGGAGAGTTGGTTTGGAGGTTTGAAATTGTTTCACGCATGTTTTGCTCGGGACTAGCAGAAAGCTGGTTGGGGGTGTGTTGAACCTCCAATTTATACATTGCATAGCCCACTACATCACATTATATGCATGGTTTTCATGTTTAAAAGGCCCGTCTAACGCATGTTTGGTGATTGTAGAAATGAGAGTGGACTTCACCCAATTGGAGACTAAAAAGAGCCATTTGAAGGCATTGGGTGAAGGTTGAAGAAGGACCAAAGAAAGAAGAAAGCAAGGAGAAAAGAAAGTAGAAGAAAGAAAGGAAGAAAAAGAAGAAGAATAGCAGCCTGACCGGTCGGCCAAAGCAGTCTGACCAGTCTTGACCTGTCGGCCATCCTTTCCTGGACGCTGGACAGAAGGATTAGAGGGGTCTGACCAGTCTTGACCGGTCGGCCAGCAGGTCGCCCTCCCCATTCAGCTTGCTAAACTGAATCCAAGACAGGTCCGACCGGTCGTGACCGGTCGGCCATGTGAAAACAGAGTCCTTTCTAAATCGGGACTCCAATTTCTTCTACGCAGTGCATAACCTTACGTAGTTTCTGGATGTTTCCGACGCAACCAAGCGTCCTCACTATAAAAGGACACCTAGGGGCTCTTCCTAGGGCATCATAGAAGCTAAGGGACATCGTGGGAGAGGAATGAAGCCATCGTGGAGCGTCTGTAACCCTCCAAACTTCGGTTTTTCTATGTTTCTAGTTCTTTTATGAGTTCTAGTTGTAATATGATAATGCTCGGCTAGAATCTCTCAGCTAAGGCTGAGAGGTGAAGCTTGTAGCCAATTTCATGTTTGATTCAGTTTAATTCAAGTAGTTCTATTTCAAGTTTGGATTTTGAATGTTCTAGTTCTTAAAGTTGGTAGTTTTAGATGTTTTAGAAGAGTTCATGTGCTCCGGACATGGATTCCTTGCAATTCTCTAAGATTATTATGTTTTGCTTGTTTAGATTCGAATTATAGTAACCCTTGAGCAGGCCATAGTCCATAGGCATGGCTGTTACTCCGAAGGCTATGATTTTGAATTCTACATGTGTTGAATGGAACTAGAACTTGGAAGTTCAACTTGAGTAGGATTGAATGTGCTTCAAAGCTTTATTTTCCAACTAGATGAGAGATAGGACTTCAAATCTAGTTGTGCCCTATGCTTGGATTGATTGGATTGACATATGATTGCTACAAGTGGATCCTTGAATGCCTTAGTACCTTTAATTACTGAATTTTCCTAAGTTACTGTTTTAGTATAATTATCTCAATTGAATCTCTTATCTATTGCAAACTGAGTTTTTAAAATTGTTTGGAATTTTTTTTATCCAATTCCCTGTGGATCGACCTCGGTGTTACCAAGTTTTATTACTACATTACAGCCTTACACTTAAGGCGAACGAACAAAGGGGTATGAAGTGAGAATACTTAGATAATCGATCAACGACCACAAAAGTCACTTCTTTACCTTATGATTTGAGTAAGCCTTTAATGAAATCCATGACGATCTCAGTCCAGTTCCTCGTTGGGACTAGTAGTGGCTGCAACAAGCCTCCTAGAGTGGAGTTGTACGGCTTGAATCCTTGTGACACCTCGCACTCCTGCTCAAATTTATGAACATCATTTTGTTAACCCCTCTAGTAAAAATCGCATGCTACTCTTTTGAGTGTCATATAGTGTTGGCTTTACAAAGCCTTGGGGGAAATTCTAAAACAAGTAGGAAGAAAAAACAAAGTACTCTATTGCTCTATTGCTGATTTTTTGATTGAGCAATTCAAATGACTACACATTTCACCTATTTATAGACTCTTAGATAGACATAACTCATGGGCTGTTACAAGACTCTTCACTCTCCTAAAGGTCACATGTTACAATTCTTTCAATGAGACCCTTAAGAATATCAAAGGTTGCTGAAAACTGCTGGGTCATTTCTTGTTGTAATTTGTTGAAACTGATGAGAAACCAAAGGTTGCTGCTGTAACAGCTGCCTTTTGGTTTGCTACTTCCACCACTCCCCTTTAAACTAAAACTGACTTCATTCCAAGCATTGATCTTAGTTGTCTGAATGCATCGGTTGGCAATGCCTTGGTGATTATGTCCGCGACCTGTTCAGTAGTGTGACAGTATTCCAATTTTATCACTTTCTGCTTCACTTGATCTTTAAGAAAATGGTATCGAGTATCGATGTGCTTGCTCCTTTCATGTTGTACCAAATTTTTGGAGAGCTCAATTGCTGACTTGTTATCCACATATATGGCTGTGGATCCTTCTTGCGGATGCTTCAGTTCCTTTAGCAGATTTCTCAACCAAATCGCTTCACAGACTGTAGATGATGCTGCCACGTATTCTGCTTCACATGTGGACAAAGCGACCACACTTTACTTCTTTGAGTTCCATGTGAAGGCAGTCATTCCGAGATAGAATACATACCCAGTGGTGCTCTTTCTTTCATCTTGGTCACCTCCCCAATCACTGTCTAAATATCCATACAGCATCGCTTCATCATCGTATGGATAGAAAAGACCGAATTCCATTGTTCCTTTGACGTACCTGAGGATTCTTTTTGCGGCTAGCCAGTGTGATTCTTTTGGCGCTTCCATGTACCTGCTTAGAAGCCCAACACTGTAGACTATGTCTGGCCTTGTAATTGTGAGATACCTTAGGCTTCCAATCAGACTCTTGAACAAAGTCGAGTCCACACTTCTTCCTTCTTCTTCTTTTGTCAGCTTCAGGCTGTTCGCTTCCCCAAGTGTAGGGTTGCGATGTAGTAATAAACTCGGTAAGACCGAGGTCGATCCACAGGGACTTATGTAGGATTTCACAAACACATCTAAAAGTGTCTATTGAAAGCTAATAATCATATTTTGAATAGAATTGATGTGAATAGCAATTTTAAACTAATTTGAATGTAGACAATTATAAAAAGGCACTAGGGGTTCAAGGATCCACTTGTAGCAATCCTTGATGTTCAATCCACTGTGATTTTTCATTCTCTCAACTAGAATCGACATTAAGGTCTATCTAGTCGGATGATAGAGCTGTTAAATCATACAATCTGTCATATGTAAGTTCTATGCATAAGATTCACTCAATGTAGGCTGAGCTGAGCATGCTCAATTGCATAGGTCATTCCCCTTTCCAAAAGGTCCAGTTCACAATCATAACCATCCTCAAGTCCTGTCACAAGACAAGGCTAGATCAGGATTTGAACTTGATTCAAATCACATGCACAGTCCATTCATATTTCAGAAAATCAGAAAAATAGCACTTCGGTAGGAAGTTCCTTCATGAAGATCATAGTCTTAGAGCGCACTCCGATTCCTTGGATCATACAGGTCTAGACTGATACAAACCAATTAAGAAATTAAGTAATTCTCCCAAACATCCATGAGTCATCATAAGACTAAGAAAAACTACTTAAAAACTTGTATAAACTTCAAACCATAGTTCATAATCATGAATTCCACACTTAAAACCAACTAACCACGAATTGAAACATCTTGGATCCACTACAAGCTTCACCTCTTAGCCCTAGCTAAGAGGTTTAGCTGCTCATGATCCAAGGAAACATGAAACAACTAAAAAGTTCATAAAAACAGCAAAACAAACTAGAGGGAGTTGTGGAACTCCGAAATTCACTTCCGCCGCCTCTAAGCTTGCTTCCACCCTTCTTAGATGCCCTAGGAACGATCCCTAGGTGTCCTTTTATAGTAGGGAGGCTCCGCAACTTCAGAAAGATCGAGAATTTGCGTAAGAATTATGCAGTGCGCAGAGATTTTCGGCGCCCGGAATAGAAGTTTTTGTTTCTTCACATGGCCGACCGGTCTGGACCGGTCGGACTGGGCTGGCCGACCGGTCACGACCGGTCTGGCCTCTTTTGGACAAAGGTCCAGCAATCATGGCCGACCGGTCAAGACCGGTTGGACCATCTCATGTAATGTTCTAGCGTGCATGGCTGACCGGTCGAGACCGGTCTGGCTTCCTTGGCCGACCGGTCAAGATCGGTCGGCTTCTTTTGCTTCTTCTTTCTTCCTTTATTTCTTTTACTCTTTGCTTTCCTTGCTTCTTTCTTTGCTTCGGCCCACCTTGGGTCTTCATCAAAGGGTCTTAGGAGGTCCCTTTATCATCAATTAGGTTGAGCCCACTCTCAATCCTGCAATCACCAAACATGCATTAAGATTAGTCTATAAACCATGCAAACCTCGCACAATGAGTGATGAATTGGGCTTAGAATATGCACAATTAAGAGCTCAACACACCCCCCAACCAGCATTTTGCTAGTCCCGAGCAAAACATGCATGAAACTAATCCCATTCTTCAAAACTCAACTCTCTTTCAGAAACCC
Organism: Liriodendron chinense; assembly: GCA_003013855.2. NCBI lineage: Eukaryota > Viridiplantae > Streptophyta > Magnoliopsida > Magnoliales > Magnoliaceae > Liriodendron > Liriodendron chinense. Next base: position 2,184,534 of record PVNU02000491.1, on the reverse strand, counting down.
TTCTTCTATACATCCCAAGACATACAAGTGTAAGATTCAGAACTATTTGGTGACAGAAGTTGAAACTGTAATCCCTCAAGACATGATAAGCATTCATATGAAATTCCCGCTGATTGGTTGATAAATAGAAGAATTTGAACAAATTCAATCTAGTGTGGATAGTGAGAATTCATCTCATGAGTTTCTAGGATTATCTTCTTCATAGATCATCTAGACTATAGAACTCAAGGTACATAGAGCCACATCAAGCCAATGACAAGAATTTGCCTTACCGTCCTTCCGACGACTTTCACACTACATCCCATTTCCGGCTTTGGTTACGGGTAGATCATCCCCCGGTTGGTAGTAGGTAGCCCTAATCGGAATTTTCCACCATTTTTCCATCATTCCCAATTTCATCCTTCCTTTTCCTTTTTCTTTTACTTTAGAGAGGATTTTTAGAAATCCATATCTTTCGTTATTTTCCCATGGATAAGGATGGACAAAGTACCCCGGCCTGATTTCTCAATACCTTAATTCAACGTCTAGCCAATCCATTAATCACATAATCACTTCAACCCATGAAAATCATGTAATGTGGACTAGGTGTAAAAGTGTTTAGATTTTCTATCAATCACAGAAATAGGGGAATTCATATATAAAACCATTATGCTATGAGAGATTCCAGACATACAGTCCCATGCACTTCATATCTCCTCCTCTTATGCTCATATCATCTTAAATGCATAGAACCGATGTTTTCCAAAAGAGTTTCGAATGTTTGAAAAATCGAAAAATTTCCACATAATTACTTGAAATGTTACAAAACGCTGGATTTATCCAAGTGATCCTACACCCCCCAACCAAATCTTGCATTGTCCTCAATGTAAAAGATGTGCTGTAAACAAACATGAGAGCAATGTGAACATAAAGGGAGTGAGGAGTGAGAGTACCTGACAGGTGAAAATTGGAATTCCTCCTCCTTCTAACAAACCTAAGCAAAAGTAAACCAAAGCAACAAAATCCTAATCCTAACTACTCTATACCTCCGTCAGACTAGGAGATCAATCATCCTGATACACAGGATCATTCAGGGGTATGGACATACCTTCTGAAGGGAATTTCTCAAAGAACGGCTTTAATCGTTGCCCATTCGCTTTAAAAATGTTGCCGTTCCTTGGATTCAACATCTCGACAGTCCCATATGGATAGACAGTTTGCACAATGTAGGGACCGGTCCATCGAGATCTCAATTTTCCCAGAAATAGATGTAAGCGAGAATTAAACATGAGGACTTTTTGATTGATCGTGAATGTCTTGTGAAGAATATTCTTATCATGGAATATCTTCGTCTTGTCCTTGTAAATTCTCGCATTCTCATAAGCTTCATTCCGGATTTCTGCAAGTTCATTCAATTGTAGTTTACGTAACGAGCTTGCCTTGTCAGAATTGAAATTCATCTTCTTAATAGCCCAATATGCCCTATGTTCCAACTCTACAGGCAAGTGACAAGCCTTCCCATAGACAAGTCTATAAGGAGACATTCCAATAGGGGTTTTGAAAGCAGTATGGTAAGCCCAAAGCGCATCGGTAAGCCGAAGTGACCAATCCTTGCGATCGGGATTCACCGTTTTCTCTAAAATGTGTTTAATCTCCCTATTGGATATCTCAGCTTGTCCACTAGTTTGTGGGTGATAGGGAGTGCTCACTTTGTGTGTTATGCCATATTTCTTCATTAAGGTTTCAAAAGGGCAATTGCAAAAGTGAGACCCTCCATCACTTATGATAACTCGAGGCGTTCCAAACCGGGAAAGAATATTCTCTTTTAAAAAATGAATGACCGTTTTATGGTCATTATTCCAGCAAGGGATGGCCTCGACCCATTTGGAAACATAATCAATGGCAAGCAAGATGTATAGGTTTCCAAAAGAAGATGGGAATGGGCCCATGAAATCGATGCCCCAATAATAAAAAATTTCGATTATTAAGATGGGATTGAGTGGCATCATATTTCTACGGGAGATTCCTCCTAATTTCTGACAAGGTTCACATGCTTTACAAAACTCATGTGTGTCTTTGAACATGGTGGGCCAATAAAACCCACATTGCAGAATTTTCGCTGTGGTCTTTTTAGCCGAAAAGTGGCCACCACATGCCTGAGAATGACAGAAGGAGACGATACTTTGTTGTTCCTCATCTGGCACACATCTCCTTATGATTTGATCGAGACAATACTTGAATAAGTATGGGTCGTCCCATAGGAATTTCCACACCTCCGTGAAGAATTTATCCTTATCTTACTTTTTCCAATATGTAGGAGTTGTACCTGTAGCAAGATAGTTAGCAATGTCCGCATACCATGGCAATTGGGAAACAACAAAAATTTGTTCATCAGGGAACATGTCATTGATTGCAGTCGTTTCAGGGGAATCAGTGAGGACAAGTCGAGAGAGGTGGTCAGCTACTACATTCTCTACTCCTTTCTTATCACATATTTCTATGTCGAATTCCTGGAGTAGAAGGATCCATCTTAACAACCGTGGTTTAGCATCCTTCTTAGAAAGAAGATACTTAAGCGCGACATGGTCAGTGAATATAATGATCTTGGATCCAATCAAGTAGGACCTAAACTTGTCCAAGGCAAAAACTACGGCTAAAAGTTCTTTTTCAGTAGTGGTGTAGTTTGCTTGGGCTGAGTTTAGGGTTCTACTTGCATAGTAGATGACACGTGGCTTTTTCTCTTTTCTTTGACCTAACACGGCCCCAATAGCATAGTCACTAGCATCGCACATAATCTCAAAAGGAATACTCCAATCAGGTGTTGCATTATGGGAGCATATGTCAACATACCTTTAAGGGTGGTAAAGGCCTTTTGACATTCTTCATTCCACTCGAATGAATTTTCCTTTTGAAGTAGGTTACATAAAGGGCGAGAGAGTGAACTGAAGTCCTTTATGAACCTTCTGTAAAATCCTGCGTGTCCTAAAAAGGACCGTACATCTCGTATGCTTTTGGGTGGTGGAAGGTTAGAGATAAGATCAATTTTCGCTTTGTCCACCTCGATTCCGTTTTGTGAAACGATATGACCAAGTACAATTCCCTTTTAAACCATGAAGTGACACTTCTCCCAATTGAGCACAAGGTTCTTCTCTTCACATCTTTTCAGCACAGACTTCAAGTGCTCAAGGCACTCATCAAAGCTACAACCAAATACGAAAAAATCATCCATGAAGACTTCGAGAATGGTCCCCACCATGTCAGAAAAGATACTCATCATACAACGCTGAAAGGTGGCAAGGGCATTACATAGTCCAAACGGCATCCGTCGATAGGCGAAAGTGCCAAATGGACATGTGAATGTAGTCTTTTCTTGGTCTTCACGGGCAATTTCTATTTGGTTGTACCCTGAATAGCCATCAAGGAAGCAAAAGTGGGAATGACCCGCCAACCGTTCTAAAATTTGATCAACAAACGGTAGGGGGAAGTGGTCTTTCCCCGTGACAGTGTTTATTTTCCTGTAGTCAATTCACATTCTCCAACCGGTAGTGACTCTAGTTGGCACGAGTTCATTATTGGCATTGGCTACGATGGTTATTCCGGATTTCTTAGGCACCACTTGAGTTGGGCTCACCCATTGGCTATCGGATATTGGGTAAATAATACCCACATCCAATAGTTTTACCACTTCGGCCTTAACCACATCCTTCATGTTTGGATTTAGTCGTCTTTGTGGTTGCCTAGATGTTTTCGTATTCTCCTCAAGGTGTATGCGATGAGTACAAATCAGTGGGTCTATGCCTTTGAGATCCGCAATTGACCATCCAATGGCATTCTTATGCTCTAATAGAGTGGCTATTAGCCTACTCTCTTGTTCCTCATCCAAGTGGGAAGAAATCACCACTGGATATGTCTCATCTCGACCTAAATAAACATATTTCAGCTCACTTGGTAATGGCTTTAGGTCGAGTGTAGGTGCCTTGATATTGGATGGGAGGGCCTTGTTCTCGTTTACAGGCAAAGGCTCAAATAGGGCCCTCCATCTTTTATTATCAAGCACTGGCATCATCTCTAGTATGGCATCCATCTCTTGTATTGTGTCATCATTTATCTCATGAGAATGGGCCACACATGCCTCCAAAGGGTCGGAAGATAGTGATAAGGGGATTGTATCCTGCACGAATGATTCGATCATGTTTAGTTCGTGGACATCATCATCAATCTCCCGTGGTTGTTTGTATAAATCAAATATGTTAAGCTCAAGGGTCATATTTCCAAAGGACATTTGTACAAGTCCGTTTCTACAATTGATAATGGCATTTGAAGTAGCTAGAAACGGTCGTCCAAGTATGACAGGAATTTGAGCACCGGTGCCTATCACGGGATGTGTATCCAAGACAATAAAGTCTATTGGGTAGTAGAATTTATCAACTTGGACTAGAACATCCTCTATCATTCCTCTCGGTATACAGATGGATCTATCAGCAAGTTGGAGTGTGGTTTTGGTGGGTTTCAATTCTCCTAACCCAAGTTGTTCGTAGACCGAGTATGGAATGAGATTCACACTTGCCCCTAAGTCGAGTAGAGCTTGTTTGATCCGGTAGTCTCCTATGATGCATGAGATGGTTGGACTACCTGGATCCTTGTATTTATGGGGCACCTCTTGTTTGATAATGGCACTCAAATTCTCTGTCAAAAGGACTTTGTTGTGAACATTGTGTTTCCTTTTGACTGTACATAATTCCTTTAGAAATTTGGCATAAGATGGTATTTGTTTTATTGCATCCAACAACGGGATGTTGATCTTCACCTGCTTGAAAACTTCTAAAATTTCCAGATTTTTATCTAAAGGTTTAGGTGAAATCAACCTTTGTGGAAATGGAGCCGCCGGCTTGTATTGCCTTTCCGGTTCTTTCTCTTGTGGGGTATTGTTCGAGCTATCATCCTCTTTAGAAATTTCCAGATCCTTAGGCTTTGGAACCTTCACCGGATTAGATTTGTCAATTTCTTTCCCACTTCTCAAAGTGGTGATAGCTTGAACATGTTCCGTGTGGTGGGAGGATGAGCTTGCATCTTGTATCTCAAACTGGGTTCTTGGGTTAGGAAGAGGTTGGGCAGGAAGTGTGCCCTTCTCTCTAACACTAAGATGAGATTCAACTCTAGCCAGTGATGTTTTCAATTCATTGATGGCTTGAGTTGAATTTTGATTGAATTTCAATTGCTCTTGCATGAACCCATCTATTTTTAGAGAATTTGTCTTGTTATACTCAGCTTGGACCGATACGAATGCACCCAACATCTCCTCTAGTGATACTTTTGGAGTGTTGCTTGTATTTGCAGTGGGTCCATTCCTCCAATTGAAGTTGGGATGGTTCTTCCAATTAGGATTAAACGTGTTTGAGTTTGGAGCACCAAATTGCTGTTAATAACTGTTTATGGCATTTGTTTGTTCTTGTAAGATGCCTTGAACTGCTGAAATTGTAGGGCAATCTTGTGTAGTATATTGATTTCCAGCACAAATTCCACAAACAGTTTCAACATCAGTGGAGTTGATCGCTTCACTTTTCCTTAATTCCATGGCTTCGACCTTTCTTGTAAGGCTAGCCACCCGTGCACTTATGCTATCTTCTTCTGATAAGACATACATTCCCCCCTTTTCCTTTTGTTGGGCAGTCTTGGAATTTGTTGGTTTCAATGTGTCCCAAGCCTGTGCATTCTCAGCCAATTCTTCCAAATAATCCCATGCTTCATCAGCTTCCTTATTCATGAACTCCCCGTTACACATCATCTCTACAAATTGGCGCATGGGTGAAGTCAGTCCTTCATAGAAAAAGCTTATAACCCGCCAAATTTCATAGCCATGATGTGGGCATGCATTTAATAAATCCTTAAACCTCTCCCAACATTGGAAGAAGGTTTCATCTTCCTTTTGAGCAAAGTTCATGATAATGCGCTTCAACATGTTCGTTTTGTGGGTAGGGAAGAATTTTTTTATAAATTCTCTGTGCATATCAGTCCATGCACCAATTGATCTTGGTCTCAATGCATAAAGCCAACCCTTGGCTTTATCTTTAAGAGTAAAAGGGAAGAATTTGAGTCTTACTACATCTTCAGTCACATTTGCAAAGTGCATGGTGGTGATTACCTCATCAAACTCCTTAAGGTGTTGATAGGCACTTTCACTGTCTAATCCATGGAACTTAGGGAGAAGTTGGATCACTCCCGGTTTCAAATCCACATTCCCTGCATTTTGTGGAAAAACTATGCATGAGGGAGTGCTCGCTCTTGCAGGTTGCAAGAAATCACGTAAAGTCCTAGGTCCGGGAACATTCTCAACCACATTCTCCCCTGTTTCAGTTTGGTTTTGGCCCGGAATAGGTTGATTTGCAGCCATATTTTCAGACAAAATTGGAGAGTTTATATATCTCCTAGCACGTGGTTCTCTGTCAATTCCTTCTACTATCCCCCCTTCACTTATGAGCCGGTTATTGGAATCCCGAGCCCAATGTGGCATGCAAAACCAAAAAAATAAAAAAAATAAAAAAAACAAAAAGAAAGAAGAATTCTTCCTCCCTTTCTTTACTTTTCTCTAAGACCGAAGCACAAGGTGTCTTGTAATGGCTAAGCCAGAAGCAAGGATAGAGACCGATTTCTCCTGGTCAATAGGGGTTCAGAGAACTCCCCACCCACTCTTTGAGTCTTTTGAGAAAAAGTGCAGAAAAAGGAGAAAGAGGAGTAGAGGTGAGAAAAGAAATCTCAGAGCACAAGGTCATCCAAGACGGCAGAGCCGACCAATAGGAATCCAGGTGGCACAAGGCCGACCTTTCAGAGATCCAAAAGGAGTCACCACCCACTCTACAAGAGATGAATAAGATAGGAATGAATAGGAGAAGGAGAAGAGTAAGGTTTAGGAAGATAAAACCTGATTTGGCACTTGAAATCCTTGTATCTTCTTCAGCTTCCTAGAAATCCCTGAAAAGAAAAATCAAATAAACAAACTAAGTTAGTCCTAAACTCCTAAAAAAATCCTAAATAGATACTGATTTCAGAAATTTGTGAAAAAAACCGTCATAATCCCCGGCAACGGCGCCAAAAACTTGTTCGCTTCCCCAAGTGTAGGGTTGCAATGTAGTAATAAACTCGGTAAGACCGAGGTCGATCCACAGGGACTTATGTAGGATTTCACAAACACATCTAAAAGTGTCTATTGAAAGCTAATAATCAGATTTTGAATAGAATTGATGTGAATAGCAATTTTAAACTAATTTGAATGTAGACAATTATAAAAAGGCACTAGGGGTTCAAGGATCCACTTATAGCAATCCTTGATGTTCAATCCGCTGTGGTTTTTCATTCTCTCAACTAAAATCGACATTAAGATCTATCTAGTCGGATGATAGAGCTGTTAAATCATACAATCTGTCATATGTAAGTTCTATGCATAAGATTCACTCAATGTAGGCTGAGCTGAGCATGCTCAATTGCATAGGTCATTCCCCTTTCCAAAAGGTCCAGTTCACAATCATAACCATCCTCAAGTCCTGTCACAAGACAAGGCTAGATCAGGATTTGAACTTGATTCAAATCACATGCACAGTCCATTCATATTTCAGAAAATCAGAAAAATAGCACTTCGGTAGGAAGTTCCTTCATGAAGATCATATTCTTAGAGCGCACTCCGATTCCTCGGATCATACAGGTCTAGACTGATACAAACCAATTAAGAAATTAAGTAATTCTCCCAAACATCCATGAGTCATCATAAGACTAAGAAAAACTACTTAAAAACTTGTATAAACTTCAAACCATAGTTCATAATCATGAATTCCACACTTAAAACCAACTAACCACGAATTGAAACATCTTGGATCCACTACAAGCTTCACCTCTTAGCCCTAGCTAAGAGGTTTAGCTGCTCATGATCCAAGGAAACATGAAACAACTAAAAAGTTCATAAAAACAGCAAAACAAACTAGAGGGAGTTGTGGAACTCCGAAATTCACTTCCGCCGCCTCTAAGCTTGCTTCCACCCTTCTTAGATGCCCTAGGAACGATCCCTAGGTGTCCTTTTATAGTAGGGAGGCTCCGCAACTTCAGAAAGATCGAGAATTTGTGTAAGAGTTACGCAGTGCGCAGAGATTTTCAGCGCCCGGAATAGAAGTTTTTGTTTCTTCACATGGCCGACCGGTCTGGACCGGTCGGACTGGGCTGGCCGACCGGTCACGACCGGTCTGGCCTCTTTTGGACAAAGGTCCAGCAACCATGGCCGACCGGTCAAGACCGGTCGGACCATCTCATGCAATGTTCCAGCGTGCATGGCTGACCGGGCGAGACCGGTCGGCTTCTTTTGCTTCTTCTTTTCTTCCTTTCTTTCTTTTACTCTCTGCTTTCCTTACTTCTTTCTTTGCTTCGGCCCACCTTGGGTCTTCATCAAAGGGTCTTAGAGAGGTCCCTTTATCATCAATTAGGCTGAGCCCACTCTCAATCCTGCAATCACCAAACATGCATTAAGATTAGTCTATAAACCATGCAAACCTCGCACAATGAGTGATGAATTGAGGTTAGAATATGCACAATTAAGAGCTCAACACAGGCCCGTTGCTACAGGTGTGTTCACGGCATTGCAATCGGTCATCTTGAACTTTTCAAGTAATTCCTTGGCATACTTTTTCTGAGATATATAAATACCACCATGTTGTTGCTTCCCTTCGATGCCTTGAAAGAAAGACATCAGACCTCCATCGGTCATCTCGAACTCCTTAAACATGGCCTTTTTTAATTCATCAAACATCGGCTGGAAACAGCAAATCATCAACATACAGGCATGCTATGAGTATATCGCCTCGGCTATTTTTCTTGATGTAGATTGCATGCTCATATGGACATTGGGCGAAGCCGTCCTCTTTAAGATAGTTGTCGATACGTGCATTCCAAGCACGTGGAGCTTGCTTTAACCCATAAAGGGTTTTCTTCGGCCGATACACCTTGTGTTCCTCCCCTTGCATAACAAACCCTTCAGGTTGGTCAACATAGACCTCTTCTTCCAGAATTTCATTCAGGATGTGATGTGCTGCAAGGGAGATAATCATCCTCATAGTGTCAAGGCGAGCAACAGGAGCGAAGACTTCTTCATAGTCTACCCCGTACTTCTGTTTGTATCCCTTTGCTACGAGCCTTGCCTTATAGCGATCGATCTCACCATCAGCATTTCACTTGATCCTGTACACCCATTTGACGCCGATAGCTTTCTGGTCATTAGGAAGCATAGTCAGCTCCCATGTATCATTCTTTTCAATGGCATTAATTTTTTCTTTCTATTATTCAACATTCTTCTTTTATGGCCTCTTAGAATGTCAGAGGCTCATGATCTATATACAGGCAGAAAAGGTTAACTTCTTCAGTTTGCTCATAGATGTCACTTAAGCTTCTTAATTTGATGGGTGCCATGGGTGAGGACGAGCTGGCCAAATTTTGATTTGATGGAGTACTTTCAGGGCTTCTATGAAATGATGATGCAACCGAAGAAGGTGTTGTGGGCGTTTGTTCTTGACAGTCATGCCTTTCTTCCTGTTCTTCTGTTTCGACTTGAATATCTTTGGTTGATTCTTCATCGTTCCATTTTCAGGCTTCTTCCTCATTAAAGACCACATCTCTACTTACCACTACTTTATTGGTTAGTGGATTATAGAGCTTGTAGGATTTATATTCTTCACTATAGCCGATGAAGATGCACTTCTCACCACGATCATCAAGCTTCCTTCTTCTTGCCTCTGGAACTTGAGCGTAGGCGACACACCCAAAGATTTTTAGGTGCGCCACGCTCGGTTTGTAGCCACTCCATGCCTCCTGTGGTGTCATATTTTTTACACTCTTAGTTGGACACCTATTGGGCAAGTAGGTAGTACATGCAGCTGCCTCTGCCCAGAAGCTCTTTGGTAGGCCTTTCTCTTTTAGCATCGTTCTCGTCATGTCGAGGATGGTGCGGTTCTTTCATTCCGCAATGCCATTCTGCTGTGGCGTGTAGGCTGCAGTGTGCTGCTGCTTGATGCCTTATTACCTGCAATAATCTCTAAATGCATTTAAGGTATACTCTCCACCTCTGTCAGATCTGAGTACTTTAATTTTGTAACCACTTTCAACTTCAACACGAGCCTTGAAGATTTTAAAGATAGTGAAAGCGGAAGATTTTTCTTTGATACAATACAGCCAAAGTCTTCTGCTGAAATTATCAATGAAAGTAATAAAGTATTTATTACCTCCAAGAGAGGGTGTTTCAAGTGGTCCACAAATATCAGTATGAACCAATTGAAGTGGTTCCTTTGCTCTTCTGGACACTCCACTTGGAAAGGAGTTCCTTTGTTGCTTGCCAAGTGTGCACGCCTCACACACATGTTCTGGAGCTTCAATAGCAGGCAAGCCTTGTACCATACTTAATGAAGACAATAGCTTTAAGCTGCTGAAATGGAGATGCCCAAAGCGAAGATGCCATCTCCATGAATCATTTTTTATGTTTCCATAGAGACACTTATCGATTTTTGTGTTAATTTGGAGAGGAAACATGCGATTCTTTGCCATTTGGACTTGAGCCACAAGTCTCCCATGTGCATATCTGATAGAGAGAGAATAGTTTTCCATGTGTATGACATACCTCTTCTCAAGGAGTTGGCCGATACTGAGGATATTATTTTTCATGTTTAGTACGTAATACACATTGGAGATAAACTTTGGCACACCATTCTTCTGATAGATTTTAACTTTTCCTTTACCTTTCACGAGAGCTTTTGATGAGTCTCCTAGACTCACCTTGCCACGAGCATCGTCTGCCAATTCCACGAACAGCTCATTCTTTCCACACATGTGGTTACTCACACCAAAGTTGAGATACCAGACGTCATGTTGATCACATGCTTCTTCTTATGCAAGAAGAATTATTGAGTCTTCCTTTTCATGATTTGATGCTTTTGCATAATGAGAATGCTCATCTTGATCTACTGGTTTGCTCCAACAGTCTGAAGCATAATGACCGAACTTGTTGCAGTTGTAACATTGAATATTTTTTGTATTTCCACGACCACGCATGGATCGGCCTCTACCATTCCTCTTCCACGGAAATTGGTAAACTTCTGTTGATTTTGTTGATGGTTTGGATGATATCCACGCCCTCTACCTCTTGCACGATTGCTAGTGCCACGGCCCCCTCTTTGTGTATGGCCATTCTTTTGTTTATTTAGAGTCAACTTGGACTCTAAGGCATGTTCAAGCATCGGTCAAACATTTTTTTGCATTCGTTGCTCATGCACTTATAACGATCCTATCAGTTCTTCAATGGATAGTTTTTCCAAGTCCTTTGATTCTTCTATGGCCACAACCACATGCTCAAATTTGGGTGTAAGGGATCGTAGTATTTTTTCGACCACCCTCACATCCTCAATCTTTTCGCCATTTCTTTTCAAGTTGTTAACAATGACAAGCAACTTTGAAAAATAATCTGAAATGGACTCACCTTCCTTCATGTGAGAGGTCTCGAACTCGGCCCTAAAGGTTTGGAGACGAACCTTCTTCGCACGATCAACGCCTTTGAAGATGGTGCTAAGAATCTCCCATGCTTGCTTGCATGTCGTCGCTTCAGCGATCCGTTCAAAGGTGGACTCATCCAACCCTTGATAGACAAGAAACAAAGCCTTCTTGTCCTTCTTTCTTTGATCTTTGAGGACCGCCCTTTGAGCAGCTGTGTAAAAGGCTTCTTGCTCCATAGTGGGTTCTACATACCCATCGGTAACGATCTCCTATAGATCTTGTGACCCGAACAGTGCCTTCATCTGGATGCACCAATTCTCATAGTTGTCTTTTGACAACCTCGGAATTTGGGGCTGAATAGTGGTGGCCATCTTCACTAGATTATGGAATCGGCACCTAAGACCGGTAGCTTTGATACCACTTTGTTGGCTTTACAAAGCCTTGGGAGAAATTCTAAAACAAGTAGGACGAAAAAACAAAGTACTCTATTGCTCTATTGCTGATTTTTTGATTGAGTAATTTAAATGACTACACATTTCACCTATTTATAGACTCTTAGATAGACATAACTCATGGGCTGTTACAAGACTCTTCATTCTCCTAAAGGTCACATGTTACAATTCTTTCAATGAGACCCTTGAGAATATCAAAGGTTGCTGAAAACTGCTGGGTCATTTCTTGCTGTAATTTGCTGAAACTGATGAGAAATTGATTATGCAACTGTTGAGAAACCAAAGGTTGCTGCTGTAAAAGCTGCCTTTTGGTTTGCTACTTCCAACAGATAGAACCCTAAGTGGTCCCCGCTGGGCCTCACATATAACTCTCGATGGATTTTTTTCATGAGATGGTGACTCCCAGTCAAGACATAAACAACCCTTGTAGAATAGGAGTCCTTGGCAGAGAATTATACCGCACTGGAAAGTCCTTTTCTTACTTCATCCATCTTTTTTTTTTGTAACTCTTGTGAGGTGGCATATTCACATCATCAATCCAACTGGGGATCAAGGTAGACATCGTGTTGCAATCATGTAGCCGTGATAGTGCATCTGCTACCCTATTATTAAGCCCTCGTCTGTATTCGACCTGAAAGTCATACCCAAGAAGCTTGGATAACCACTTTTCTTATGATGATGTCACGATCCTTTGTGCTGGGAGGAATTTCAAGCTGTGATGATCGGTTCTGATGACAAACTTACTGCCGAAAAGATAAGCCCTCCACTTTCTCACAACAATAACTAACGCCAAGAGCTCCTTATTATAAATGTAAAGATACAGCTTGGAACCTTTTAAGGTGTGACTTAGAAATGCTAGTGGACATCCAGATTGCATTAGGATAAGCCCTTATCACTGATCTTGATGCATCGCATTCTATCATAAAGGGTTGATTGAAATTTGGCAGTGCTAGTACGGGCAGTTTCACCATTGCGTCCTTCAGTTTTTTTTAATGCTATTTGGGCCTCTTCTGACTGATGGAAACCGTCCTTTGTGAGAAGTGACGTCAGTGGGGCTGTAATTTTACAGTAATCCTTAATAAACTTATGGTAATATCCAGTAAGCCCTAAAAATCCTCGTAGTACCTTCAAGGTGGTTGGTGTGGGCCATGCCATGATACAATCAATTTTCTGATGACCAACCCCTACTCCATTTACCAAAACCACTTGCTCCAAATATTAAATTTGGCCACAACTGAATGTGCATTTGGACAACTTGACATGTAACTAGTGGGCTTGTAAGATTTCTAGAGCCTTGTGAAGGTGTTTAGCATGATCCTCCTGTTGGGTGCTTTGCACTAAAACCTTCAGATCTCGCCTCCCAAAACTAGAATTATGGACTATGATAATGCAATAATCAAAAGCAAATCAACAATCTCATGACACAAGAGGTTTTTACGTGGAAAACCCTCAAAGAGGTAAAAACCACGGGACCTAGTTCAAATAAATAATCTACTATCTCAGAGAACTATTTACAACCGATCACAAGCACACACCGCTTGGATCAAACATTCTTCACCCACGTAGGAATGGATAAACAACAAGAGGACTATGAAAGTAGGAAGATCTCACCGATCACGAAGATGTAGAAGCGCTGAGACGATGGTTGTGCAGAAGAACTCCTCTTCAAGCAACTTCTCCCTTCTACAAGCTTCTTCTTCTCTCTCTCTCTCTCTCTCTCTCTCTCTCTTACCTTGGACGTGAAAACACCTTAATGGGATGCCCTAATCATGATTTGGAACCTCTTAAATAGGAAACCGGAGGAATTAGAACCCAAATAGAAAACTACGTATAAGCAGTCCGAGTCGTGTTGGGCACCCGGTCAAAAGGGTTGTTGGGCGCCCGCCTAACCCAAAAACTGTCCAGTGGGCAATCTGAGAAAAAATCGAATATCGGGCTCCCGGACCAACATGGTCGGGCGCCCGATCACCAGGCCGCCGGGCGCCCAACTATTGTAAAAACAGTCTAGCAGCAAAAGCTCTTTTGGGTCAATTTCGGTCGCCCAACCACTCTTGGTCCAGGCGCCTGACCATACCCAGGATGCACCAATCTCTCCTCTAAGCTGAGAAGGAAAACCCCATCAAATCTTTTCCTTTCCGACTCAGGAGAAATTCACCTTCTTCAAGCCAGTCAGGTTTCTACAAACCTCCAACTTGCCCTTGAGCAAAGCCTTGGTCATCATGTTTGACTCGTTATCGTTCGTGTGGAACTTCTCAAGCTATAGCACCTTTTGTTCCAAGGTATCACTGATCCAATGATACCGAATCTCTATGTGCTTCGACTTGGAGTGCTGACTTGGATTCTTGCTCAAGTGTATAGCACTTTGGCTATCGTAATAGACTACGTGCTCCTCCTACTTCAGGCTAAGTTCCTGTAGGAACCTCTTCATCCAAAGCATCGCTTTACATGCCTCTGTGACCGCAATGTAATCGGCCTCTGTCGTCGACAATGCTACGACCTTCTGTAGCTTGCTTTGCCAAGAGACCACTACCCTTGCAAATGTGAACATGAACCCCGATATAGACTTCTTGGAGTTTATGTCACCTACCATATCTGCATCTGTGTAGCCTTCTAATACAGGTTATCTGTCTCCATAGCATAGGCTCAACCTGGAAGAGCCTCTCAGATACTGTAGTATCCCCTTCACCGCTGCCCAATGTTCTTTGCCAGGATTGGCAAGATACCGGCTGACAACACCAACCGCATATGCTATGTCTGGGTGCGTACACACCATAACATACATCAAACTTCCTACTGCTGATGCGTAGGGTATCTTCCGCATCTCTTCCACTTCTGCCTTCGTCTTAGGACACTGCTTGTCGCTCAATTTGAAGTGACCATTTAGTGGAGTGACCGGCTTTGCTGTATTCATATTGAACCGCTCTAGGACTTCCTCAATATACCGCTCTTGTGACAGCCAAAGCTTCCTATTATTTCTGTCACGGGTTATCTCTATTCTTAGGATCTGTTTTGCCGGGCCCAAGTCTTTTATAGTAAACGACTTGCCCAACTCCTGTTCCAACCTGTCAATCTTCTTGATGTCTTTTTTTATGATAAGCATGTCATCAATGTACAATAGCAGAACTAAGAAGTCACCATCTGAGAACTTGCGTGTGAACACACAGTAGTTCGACTCCGTTCTGTCATATCCATGCTTTAACGTGAACGAGTCGAACTTCTTGTACTATTGCCTAGGAGCTTGTTTTAGCCCATACAAGCTCTTCCTAAGCTTACACACTATATGCTTTTTGCCCTTGATTTCGAACCCCTCTAGTTGGCGTATGTAGATCTCTTCTTCCATGTCACCATGGAGAAAGACAGTTTTGACATTTAACTGTTTTATCTCCATATCCATGCTAGCCGCCAACCCAAGCAATACCCGTATGAATGTCATCTTCACCAATGGTGAGAATATCTCCTCGAAGTCTATTCCTTTCCTCTGACCAAACCCTTTCACCACAAGTCTAGCCTTGTACGTTGTCTGTGAATTCTTCTGCTCATTCTTCTTTTTGAACACCCACTTGTTGCTCAGAGCTTTCTTGCCCTTAGGCAATTTCACCATATCATAGGTATGGTTCTTAGGCAAGGATTCCATCTCCTCTTACATAGCTTTCAACCACTCCCCCTTATGCTCGTGGTTAGGGCCTCGGAATAGTCTTCTGGCTCTCCCTCATCAGTGAGCATAATGTACTTATGCGGTGAATATTTCTTGGATGGATGTCTGTCCCTTGATTTCCCCTCACCTGTGGCTCAACAGGTGGATCAAGTGGGGCTGCTCCCCCGATCCATCTTCTGTAGGGACTCCTTCATTCTCTGCACCTTGCTGTACTCCCCCGTTATCAGGCACCACGGAAGGAGTAATTGGATCCATGTCTTCTAGCTCACCTGAACTAGGTTAGCTTTTCTCTGCTTACAAATGTCTTCTATACATTGATCTTCAAAGAAAACCACATCTCTGCTCCTGACGAGCTTCTTCTCGATCGGATCTCACAACCTGTAACCTAACTTTTCATCACTGTACCCTAAGAACACACATTGCCTAATTTCATATCGAGCTTGGACCTCTCGTCCTTTGGTACGTGAACGGATGCCCTGCATCCAAACACCCTGAGATGACTGTACGATGGATCACATCCAGCCAACACTTTCTTAGGTACTTCTCCATTCAACGGGGTTGATGGAGACCTATTTATCAAATACACCGCTGTGTACATTGCTTCTTCCCAGAACGTCTTGGGCAACTTTGCATGGGATAACATGCATCTGATTCTCTCTACAATGGTGCAATTACATTCAGCTACACCATTATGCTGGGGGGTCTTAAGAACCGTCTATTCATGCCATATACCCAGTGACTTGCAATACTCATGGAAGTCACCAATGTTTTCACCACCATTGTCAGTGCGGATGCACTTCAATGATTTACTTGTCTCTCTCTCGACTATAGCATGAAACAATTTAAACACACCAAAGACCTCGTCCTTGGATTTCAAAGCATACACCCAAACCCTCCTAGATGCATCATCTATAAAAGTGACAAAATACAATACCCCACCCAAGGTTTTTGTCCTCATAGGACCACAAACAAAATAAACCAAATCTAATGCATGTGCTTTATTAATATGGAAAATAGTTTTAACAAAAGAAACTTTATGCTGTTTCCCAGATAAACAGTTAATACAGGTTTTGCGATGTATACTTTTTACGTCTGGAAAGAGCCGCTTATTTGTTAATAGCTGAAGCCCTTTTTACTCAGTAGCTGAATCTTCCATTGTGTTCAACCCACCCTTGCACACACTGATAGTTGCCTTGTAAAGGGTGCAACACTTCTTTCCTCTGGCTACGATCATCAAACCCTTGATGAGCTTCTAGCGCCTACCAACAAAACGGCTTTCATAGCCATCATCATCTAACATTCTTGTTGACATCAAGTTGAGGTGAAGGTCTAGAATGTGTCTCACATCCTTGAGAACCAATGTGCAGCCCACATCGATCTTCACACAAATATCACCGACCCCTATGATCTTCAAAACATCAGAATTTCCCATCTTCACTGTCCCATCGTTACCTGACTTGTAGCTTGTGAAGAAATCCCTACGTGGAGTCGTATGAAAGGAGGCTCCCGAGTCTATCACCCAGTCGATGTCCTGACTCAAGGCTGTGAGACAAACATCTTGATCTGCCAAAAGAATAACCACAACGTCACCATCTAAGGCGACCGCAGTAGAATCCGATTCATCTTCATTCTCCTTTCCTTTACCCTTCTTGTCACCCTTCTTCTTGTGACATTCATACTTATAGTGGCCCTTCTCACCATAATTCCAGTATTCAACATCTTTCCTAGCAACCGACTTGCCTCTTGATTTATCTCGGGTCTTTCCGCCCTTTCTGTTCTTTCTTCTCCCCAGATCTTGTGTCACAAGGGCTTCTTGTTGAGCAGGCCTCAGAGACTTCATCATTGTCTCCTCATTGAAGAGACAACTTGTTACCTGTTCCATGGATACCTTTCCATCTGGTGCGGAGTTACTCAGAGACACCACCAATGTCTCCCAACTGTCAAGCAATGAGTTAAGCAGTAGCAAAGCCTAAAGTTCATCATCCAGGATCATCTTCATGGCGAAGAGCTGGTTCACTATGTTGCTGACCTCATTCATGTGTTCATCCACAGAACCATAATCTTTGAACTTGAGATTCACAAGTTGTCTTATCAGGAATATCTTATTGCCGGTTGTCTTCCTCTCATACAACCCTTGCAATTTCTATCATAGGCTAGCGGCTGAGGTTTGTGTAGACACATGGTGGAATACGGAATCATCCAACCATTGTCTAATAAACCCCACCGCCTTCCGGTCCAACTTCTTCCAATCATCATCAAGCATATCCTTTATCTTCGCTAATATGCCTAAGATCAGAGCATATAGGTCCTTGCAACAGAGCAAGTCCTCCATCTTAGCCTTCCACATGGTCCAGTCAGAACCATTGAGGCTGATCATCCTTCATGAGTCACCTTCCATAATTTAGAACCGATCCCACTCCATTCAACCAACCTGAACTCTCTGATACCACTTTGTTGGGTGCTTTGCACTAAAACCTTCGGATCTCGCCCCCCAAAAATAGAATTATGGACTATGATAATGCAATAATAAAAAGCAAATCAACAATCTCACGACACAAGAAGTTTTTACATGGAAAACCCTCAAAGAGGTAAAAACCATTGGACCTAGTCCAGATAAATAATCTACTATCTCAGAGAACTGTTTATAACCGATCACAAGCACACACCGCTTAGATCAAACCTTCTTTACCCACGCAGGGATGGATAAACAACAAGAGAACTATGAAAGTAGGAGGATCTCACCGATCACAAGGACGTAAAAGTGCTGAGACGACGGTTGCGCAGAAGAACTCCTCTTTGAGCAACTTCTCCCTTCTATAAGCTTCCTCTCTCTTTTCTCTTTCTCTCTTTTCTCTTTCTCTCTTCCTCTCTCTCTCTCTCTCTCTCTCTCTCTCTCATATTGGACGTAAAAACACCTTAATGGGATGCCCTAATCATGATTTGAAACCTCTTAAATAGGAAACCGGAGGAATTAGAACCCAAATAAGAAACTGCATATAAGCAGTCCACGTCGGGTCGAGCGCTCGGTCAAAAGAGCCGTCGGGCGCCCGCCCAACCCAAAAACTATCCAACGAGCAATCTGAGAAAAAATTGAATATCGGGCGCCCGGACCAACATGGTCGAGCACCCGCCCAGGGCACCTGGCGCTCGGTCACCAGACCGTCGGGCGCCTGACTATTGTAAAAACAGTCCAGCAGCAAAAGCTCTTCTGGGTCAATTTCGATCGCCCGACCATCCTTGGTCCGGGCGCCCGCCCATACCCAGGATGCACCAATCTCTCCTCTAAGCTGAGGAGGAAAACTCCATAACCTCCAACGACTTATTGTATATCAGAATATTGTAAAAAAAAAAAAAAAAAAAAGGACAAATGAATGCAAGAAGGTCTAAATATGTTGTTCATAAGGCTTCGAAAAGTCGATGGAGCATTGGTTAACCTAAACGACATGATGAGAAACTTGTAATGCTCCTCGTGGGTTCAAAAAGCTATCTTTTAAATATCATCAGCTGCTACCCTGATTTGATATATCTTGATCTCAGATCTAGCTTTGAGAAAATTGTGGCTTCATATAACTTGTCTAGCAACTTGTCTACCGGGAGAATTGGGAACCTATCCTTGATGGTGAGATGATTTAGGGATCTACAGTCGACACATAGGCGCCATGAACCATCCTTCTTTTTCACGAGCAGAACTGGCGAGGAGTAAGTGTAAGATATTCTATATTGCGGAATACATAGGACTTAGCTGTGCATTAGGTATGGAGATCGAATTACTGGATAAAGACATACCTGTTTGGTGAGCCATCTTCAATGTCTGATGTCTGGATCTTCCTTTCCTGGGATAGCTGTAGAGAAAACCTTAGATGGGGCTTGTTTTCAGTGTCATCCCGGATTGGGGACCCAGCACCCTTTAAATAGGGTTTGTAGTAGGTGTGGCAGTGTTTGAAACCCACCAAAACACTGCCACCCTTGCTCCACACGAATTTGGCTATCAGGAATCCATGTTCAACTACAATACTGCCTCAGGCAGTGTAGACGCGCAACCCCTCTTAATTCTGTAGATCACGACTGTAGTGGGGTCCACTGATCAGTCCACACATGAATCTGCACCTGTATTTAAATCTGGACCATTGATCAGTCGGCCCACTATATAGAAAACTTACATTCTCCTACTTGGGCCATACTGTTCAATGTCACAGATTTTAATTATACTTAAGTGGTCAACCAATATGTTAGATTCTGTGGATAACGTCTTTTCTAATCTAGTCCATTAAGACTACTAATACTGGATCGTGGTAGTCTACACAACATTAATTGAGGCGAAGTGAGATGAATCACGGTCACTAGTACCATCAATCTTAATGGCGTAGATTGTGAACATGGTCGTGTGGTATGAAGGTTACAATCAAGTGTGATTGAAAGTGCCTACCTTCAAGAGGTCCTAGGAGCTTTCTTAAGATGTCTCCAATGAGACAATACTGAAATTCTACTATTCTCAAAATATATTGTGCACACCAAATGAGAGAAATAGTATAAACCAAAAGATAGAATCATCAAAGTAAATGAGATCTCTACGAGTGTCTGAACAAAATAAATGTAAACTGAATCTTAAAACTCCCACTAACTAAATGTATCTGTGAGGTCAATGACTCCCATAGACACTACATGCTTCTGAAATGGCGCCACAGGAAGCCCTTTAGTGAGAGGATCAGCTATCATCTCTTTAGTACCGATAAGCTGAATAGACACCTGATGATCCCGCACTCTATCCTTAACAACATGATACTTTACGTCGATATGCCTCGACCTTGATGAGTGCTTGTTGTTATACGAGAAACTGACCGCAGCCGAACTGTCACAAAATATTCTCATAGGTTTCGGGATATGCTCCAAGACCCGTAAACCAGTGAGAAAACTCTGTAGCCACACCGCCTGATATGTGGTTTCGTGACATGCGATGAATTCTGCCTCCATAGTGGATGAAGCTGTGGTAGACTGCTTTATGCTTTTTCAGGACACAGCTCCTCCACTCATAAGAAAAATGTAACCGGACGTTGACCTTCTTGTGTCGACGCAGCCTGCATAATCTGCGTCTGAATATCCGACCAAATCCAAATGATCGGTTTTGCTGTAGGTGAGTGCAAAGTCTTTTGTCCGTTGCAGGTAGCGCAATACTTTCTTTACTGCGGTCTAGTGCTGAATTCCTGGATTAGAAAGGTATCTGCCTAACATTCCAACCACGAAGGCAATGTCCGGACGCGTACAGACCTGAGCATACATTATACTCCCCACTGCTGACGCGTATGGAATTTCCTTCATGCGATCCTTTTCCAAATCATTCTTGGGGCACTGAAAATTTCCGAATTTGTCACCTTTAACTATAGGTGATTGACCAGGAGAGCAATTTTGCATGCCGAACCGTTCGAGTATCCTACCAATGTAGGCTCTCTGTGACAAACCAAGCAGTCCTCGAGATCTATCCCTATGAATCTCGATGCCTATGACAAAGGAAGCGTCACCAAGATCCTTCATCTCAAACTTTTGAGACAAAAACTTCTTGGTATCACGAAGCATCCCAATATCACTGCTCGCTAACAATATGTCATCGACATACAAAATCAAAATAATGAACTTACTCCCACTGATTTTAATGTAGATACACTCATCCGCCGTATTTTCTACAAAACCGTATGAGGAAATCACCTTATGAAACTTTAGGTACCACTGACGTGATGCCTGTTTCAAACCGTATATGGACTTCTTGAGTTTACATACCAGTTGCTTTGAGTTTTCAACTTTAAAACCCTCTGGTTGTAACATGTATACGTTCTCATCAAGATCCCCATTGAGAAACGCAGTCTTAACGTCCATTTGTTGTAATTCCAAATCCATATGAGCTACAAGAGCCATTATTATTCTAAATGAGTCTTTCTTTGAAACTGGAGAGAAAGTCTCTTTGTAGTCAACTCCTTCACGTTGGTTAAAACCCTTAACAACAAGTCTGGCTTTATACCTTTCTATGTTTCCCTTGGAGTCCCGTTTGGTTTTAAATACCCATTTACAACCAACCGGCTTAATTCCTTCAGGTAACTGGACAAGGTTCCAGACTTCATTGTCCTGCATGGATTTCAACTCGTCTTTCATGGCGTTGAACCACTGAGAGGAGTTAATGCTTTGTTTGGCTTGTGTGAAAGATTCAGGATCCTTCTCCACCCCTATGTCAAACTCGCGTTCCTGCAAATAGATGACATAGTCATCAAGGATTGCAGGCCTCCTCTCCCTTTGGGATCTTCTTGATGACTCAATTGGATCAGGATTTTGATTTCCTTCATCAGTAGGTTGTACTTGAGGTTCATTGAGGCGATCTGCAGCAACTGCAGGACTTAATGCCTCATCTGTAGGAATTACCGTCATGGGAATCATGATTCGTTCCTCCTCAAATACAATCTCTCTAACGTTCATGCTCCCACTGTCTTCAGTGTCCTCAAGAAATCCGGCATTCCCAGTCTCAATGATCTTTATAGAATGGGAAGGACAGTAGAATCTATAGCCTTTTGACCTTTCAGGGTAACCTATAAAGAAACAGCTTATAGTTCTAGGGTCAAGTTTATTCTGGTGCGGGTTATAGGGTCTAGCTTCTGCACGACAACTCCAAACATGAAAATAGGTAAGACAAGGCTTTCTCCCATTCCATAACTCAAAAGGGGTTTTCGGGACAGATTTGCTAGGAACTCTATTGAGGATGTGGACTGCAGTCTTAATGGCATCACCCCACAAGGATAATGGCAATGTCGTATTACTTATCATGCTTCGCACCATGTCCATAAGGGTTCAGTTACGCCTTTCGGCCACACCGTTTTGCTCTGGAGTCCCAGGCATGGTGTACTGAGCGACAATGCCACATTCCTGCAAGTACCTGGCAAAAGGTCCCAGATTCCTACCTGATTCGTCATATCTCCCGTAGTACTCACCACCACGGTCAGATCTGACGACCTTAATCTTTCTATCGAGTTGGTTCTCGACTTCAGCCTTATAGATTTTGAAGGCATCCAGGGCATCCGATTTCTCATGTATCAGGTACAGGTATCCGTAGCGGGAGTAGTCATCTATAAAAGTGATAAAATATTTATGTCCACTCCATGAAGCTGTAGGGAATGGACCGCAAATATCTGTATGTATCACTTCTAGTAGACCTACGCTCCTGGTGGCACCCTTTTTCCTCATTCTAGTCTGTTTTCCCTTAATGCAATCCATACATGCTTTAAAATCGGAGAAGTCTAAGGATTGAAGTATTCCATCCCGCACAAGCCTCTCCATTCTCTCGCGAGAGATATGACCTAATCGTCTGTGCCACAGTATGGAGGACACTTCATTTCTCTTTCTTCTTTTGATTCCTGATCCATTATTAAGTTGCAAGTTCATGTTCAAGACATTTGCGGCATGTAAGTTTAACTGATATAGATCATTTACTAAAGTACCATGGCCAACTCCATTTAAACAAAAATAGATACTAAAACCTTCATTCTCAAATTTAAAAGTGTACCCACCTTTAACTAAGAGAGAGACCGAAATTAAATTTTGTCTTATTGAAGGTACATAGAAAGTGTCTATTAGGTCTAAGTAATGGCCAGATGTTAATCTAAGTCTGCAAAGACCTACTTCCACAACATTTACCTTTATGCCATTGCCAACGTACACTGATTGCTCCATGTCAGTTGGCGGTCGGCTCTGTAACATATCCTGCATGGAAGTGCATATGTGAATAGAAGTGCTAGAGTCTATCCACCAGGAATCTGCCGATACATCAGTTAGATTGCTTTCAAAACAGACAAGAACAGAATTAACCTTTTCTAAAGTCTGTTTTTTTTTCCCGTATTCCAAAAGGGGTACTGAAATAGAATCGTTTGGAATGTTAACTGTAAAATAAAACTCACATTAGACTATATATATGAAGTTTCAGGCGAATAAACATTCAATTGATTGAGGGCCTTCAATTGAATTATCCAGGATGAAAGTGGGCCTAATAATCAATCCTGGTGAGAATCGGCCACATCATCATGACTCCTCCTGTGGGTGGTAGTCATAACATGCAGATGGTTCTCCTGTACTTAAAACTTAAATGGTGATCGTCTGTGTCTTCGTCACCGTTTGCATGTGTTCATGTCCGTGCTAAAGTGGTGATCGTTTGTGTTTTCGTCACCGTCTGTATTGGACGTGAACGCAACTGTATGCAATCCTTTAACTTAATCCCAACATTACAAGTCTGAATTCATGCGAACCTTCACTGATAGAGGTCACTGTGGTGGCTAGCACTACCAGATCCAACTCCATGATTTTCGACTTAGGACTGCAATCATGTGTTCATATCCCTACTAAAATGGTGAACGTCTGTGTTTTCGTCACCATCTACATGGGAAACAAACACAACTGTATGCAATCCTCTACTTAAACCCAATATTATAAGTCCAGAATTGTGCAAATCTTCACTAATTGAGGCCACTGTGGTGGCTAACACAATCAGATCCAATCTCACAAAATTTAGACTTAGGATTGCGATTTAATCCTGCCCTCAATGGATTAACAATAATGGTCTAATTTGACCCAATACGTGTTATAAAATCAGGCCCATAGATCTGGCCCAAAGCATGTTAAAATCAGGCCCATAGGCCTGGCCCAAAGTATGTTAAAATCAGACCCATAGATCTGGCCCAAAACATGTAATGAATAGAGATCAGAATTCATCCAATGATCTGTCCACACCAAGAGTGATCATATACATATAGATTGCAACTGAGATCCTTGGGCAGGCAGTACATGACGCCCACTTAGGCACATGATCTGCCCATTATGTCCAAATCCAAGGTAAATGCCTATGTAGCTGCTCAAAAGGGAGGCCTAAAAAAAAACATGCTAAAAAAAATAAGCCCAACACCAAGCCCAAAACCAGCGTTCGACCCAAATACCAAACTGGGCCCAACGAGGAAAAAAAAAAAACCACAGGGTTTGGGCTCGGCGCGATTGCAATCGGGCCCCATTGATGGTTTAAGCCGAAAACAAAACAGTCTTTAGGGCTGGAGTGCGGATGTGAGGGACAAAAAATAGGGGAAAGGGAAAAAAAAACCCTAACCCTCAACCGGCGCCGTAGCATTTGCCTTCTCTTTCAAGCCTAGCCACCACCGCTGATAATGGCAGATGATGGCGAAGATCAGCAACTCCGTGAGTCGATGCAAAAGGGAATTCCAGCGCTACAGAAGCAATACTAATTGAAGACGATTGGGGTCTTCAGCAAACGGTGGTTGGGTTATGCAATGGCCGGACTCAATGGCTATTTGCCGATTCTGATGGATGCCTACCCAAATAGAGAGATGCCTCAATCAGACGTCGCCCGACAGGGATGCCTCAATCAGACGTCGCCCACAACCGAGATCAAGGTATGCCGTAGATTGAGGAGAAGGCAATCTCCGGTTGTCGTCAACGGCCAGAGCAACTCACCTCACGGCGAGCTATTGGGTGATGTGTTGGTAACAACACCTTCTGTCGCTGTTCCAAAAGTAAGTATACCCTGTTTCCCCCCTTTTTTTTATTTTTTTTATAAACTTAATGTATGGGTTTTGAAAAAACCCTCTGTAGAGGCAACAATGGCAGCCATCGCCTCGTCCGCTTTCTCTGGCAACGAAGCCCCATTCTAGCTAGGGTTTGAAAAACTCATGGCCAATCATCTATGGCTCGCAACGGTCCAGTCCAATCACCCCTTGGCTAGCTAATTGGAACCCAAACAGATGCAATGAATGGCACAGATCTGAGCCTCTCAGATATACATAAAAGGAAAGCCCTGTAGAGGTGATGGTACCTTGCTACAAATCCAGTCCATCTGAGAACGATGGCCCAGATCTGAGACCGGACGTCTATGAATGGACAGTCCAGATCTGGTCCATAGGGGTTTCTACAATGGATTAGATAATCTGAAGAGATCCACCATAATTGATGCACAATCGTCTCTGATACCAACTGTAAGATATTCTATATTGCGGAATACATAGGACCTAGCTGTGCATCAGGTATGGAGATCGAATTACTGGATAAAGACATACCTGTTTGGTGAGCCATCTCCAATGTCTGATGTCTGGATCTTCCTCTCCTGGGATAGCTGTAGAGAAAACCTTAGATGGGGCTTGTTTTCAGTGTCATCCCGGATTGGGGACCCAGCACCCTTTAAATAGGGTTTGTAGTGGGTGTGGCAGTGTTTGAAACCCACCAAAACACTGCCACCCTTGCTCCACACGAATTTGGCTATCAGGAATCCATGTTCAACTACAATACTGCCTCAGGCAGTGTAGACGCGCAACCCCTCTTAATTCTGTAGATCACGACTGTAGTGGGGTCCACTGATCAGTCCACACATGAATCTGCACCTATATTCAAATCTGAACCATTGATCAGTCGGCCCACTATATAGAAAACTTACAGTAACGTGATTGGCTTGGTCTGGTTAAGCCATCTTGCAGCATATCCTGCATAATTTTTTTTCAATTTCAGCCTTTTGATGATAAAGATATCTGTAGGGTCTAAAGTTCATAGGTGCAGAGCCCTCCATCAGGTGGATTTTGTGGTCATGTGATTGTGAAGGAGACAATTTTACAGGAAGGTTGAACACATCATGAAAATATAAGAGAATCTCTCTTAATTTTGGGGGTATGGGATTTGCTCCTTACTGTCCCTATAAGTCCACATCCTAAATATTAAATAAAAAATAATAGCAGTTGGAATTCTTAATAAGTCGGTATATGGAATTGCACTCTGATATAGTAATTCCTTATTGGGATTCAGCCACGAGCTTGCAGGGGTTCCCCATGATTTTGAATTGCATCCAAAGATGTGAGAAATCCCACAAAATTGGTCCTAATATGCGCAACTATTGTGTTCCTAAAACTGCATCACATCCACCCAATGACAACAAGAAGAAATCTGCTTGAATTGGAACTCCTTGGATGGTAACTTTTGTGTCGATGTACTTTCCTTTGCTGGAGATCTTCACCCCATCGGCCACCATAACATCTATCTGCAGGTCTATAGTAACGGCAAGTTTTTCTTTCTGTGTAACCCTAGGGTCCATGAAGTTATGCGTGGATCCCGTATCAATGAGGATGTAGATAGGTCATTTGAAATAAGACATGTAACTCGCATTGTTTGTGGGGCTGGCGTGCCTGCCATGGCGTGGAGAGAAATAACAGGTGGAACATCCTCTAATTATGAGAAATCCTTTGGATAATTGGGGTCCTCCTCAGGTTCCACATTGCCTAACATGAACATTGTCTGCATCTTACATCTGTGGCTAGGTTTGAACTTCTCGTCGTAGTAATAACAATGTCCCCTATCTCTACGCTCCTTCATTGCAGCATAAGAGATTTTTTTAACAGGGGGTATGAAGCCTATCCTTCATTTTGCGTGGATCCCACTATGTTAAAAGTTGGTTTGTTGGTAGTAGTTCTATTGCATGCCGTCACATGGGATTCTTGAGTCTGTGCCAGACCAATTGCCTCCATCAGTGATGTGGGCTGCAGCATCTTCACCATCAATTTTATTTCCTCCTTCAGACCACTGACAAGACCATGTAATAGAAAACTTTCTGCGAAGCCGTTCACCTTATTGGATAATGCTTTGAATTTGCGCTGGTAGTCGGCCACTGAAGGTGTTTGGCTTAACTTGGAAAGCTCTCTCTCAGGATCATTAAGTTGGGAAGGCCCAAAACGGATTTCCAAAGCTTGTACGAATGATGTCCAATCAGTGAGTGTTCCCGAGTGCTATAACCACTTAAAAAACTGTAGTGCAAAACCCTTAAGATAAAATGAAGCAATGAGCAACTTTTGTGTCTGGGAATTTGGTAGAGTAAAAAATATTGTTCCTTCTGGAGAATCCATCCAGCGGGCGGGATCCTCTTCGCCGTCAAATTTTAAGAAGTCGATCTTTGGTCTAGCCATTTGCTCATTGCCTCCATGATTCTATCAGCGGAGATCCTCCATGTAATTTAAGGGTTGTTGTGGGGTGATGAACTGGATTAGAGAGTTGATTCTATTACTGCACTTTTTTGTGGCATAATAGTGCACCTTATTTACCAATCACGTATGTCCATGTGTTGTAACGTCGGTTGAGCCTTGACAAACTAAAGACCGAAGATTCAAGTGGACAAGAAGCATAAAGGAAGAAGCAACAGGTAAAAGAGATGCCTTAGTGACCTTAACCCTTAAAACCAAAATAACCATAACCTCAAGGACCATATACAAAAACCCTTAGTCATCTTTATTAACCTTAGAACACTTAGAAAAACATGATAAGTTGGGCTAATTTGAGAGGTGCAAGATACTGTAAACAATCCAGCCCAAACAAAAATTTTCGATTAGAATTCGATTCCTTCAAAGTTCAGTTCGAAGCCATCAAAGACCAGTTCGATCCCATTGAACATATGTCCAGCAACATTTCTGAACTCTTTAGATAGTTCTTCGACCCCATCGAAGTGTGTTTTATGCCATCGTACCGGATGTCCAACAACCTTTTGA
The DNA here is from genome assembly GCA_003013855.2 of Liriodendron chinense. NCBI lineage: Eukaryota > Viridiplantae > Streptophyta > Magnoliopsida > Magnoliales > Magnoliaceae > Liriodendron > Liriodendron chinense. The sequence goes on along the minus strand of PVNU02000491.1, from coordinate 2,156,383 downwards.
ACTCTCTAGATAGATCTGCGATCCCATCGAAGATCCTTCGACGCCAACGAAGGAGTCCTTAATGCTATCGAAGAGACCTTTTTTTGCCTGTTTTCTTACCGTTGGAGATTTATCTATAAAAGAAAGGAGCGCGGTTTTTGGGCTTAAGAAAGGAATTTTAGTGTATTAGAAGCTACCACTGTTGGAAACATCCTTATACTCTAATCATAACCCAATCAAGTCATCTTCTTTATGATTCATCACATGGTGGAGCATTCAAAGCTTAAATGAAAATGATCTTGTTCCCTCTTGATCTCTAAAAGTTTAGACACATCTACCATAGTTAAAACCTTAGTCTAAACCTTTCTAAGATATCCTTATAAGTGAATTCCTCTAGGCAATCATTTCCTACTAGTTGTAGAGAATTCACCACCACCTCGCATCACATTGGTCATCTTAAGAAAATCATATGCAAGGCGATTGATCATTGGAGTTGAGGCATTGACAACGCATCAATAATAAGATTGGAGGAGCACATAGGGAGCTGATTCAAGAACGAGAGAGTACGAAGAAGAAACCCAAGATGACGCATTAACGGGGCTCAAATCCAATAAGGTTATCATTTGTAGAGTCCATTCATGCTCATTCCTCATGTAAGATTGAGTATAAAAGTTTCAATTACCAAACTCGATAGATTCGGTTATAGGACCTAGACCCTTGTGTAGGGATAAATCAAGTCTTCATGGGGAGCCTCCAATAGGAGTGCTCGGTTGTAAGAACTTAGCTCAGTTGTAGGGCCTAAACTTAGGTTCGGTTGTAGGACCTTAGTTTTCTTGTAGAGCTTAAATTGTCAAGTCTCCAAGGTGAGTCATCAACACGGGTGTGTACATGGTCCACTAACATGGGTACATACGTGTAGGTTCTTATGTAGGACCCGGTCCTTATGTAAGATTGTAAGGTTGGGAGGAACCTATTTAAAACTCCCAGGTTGTGAGGTGAACTTGATTTCAAACTTCCATAGTGAAATTTGGTGTACTTATGGGTTGGGTACAACAACGGGGAGTGAAGTAGACAAGTAGTCGAACCACTATATATGCTTGTGTTTGTGATGTATTTGAGTACATTATTATTCTAACATTATTAGTTTAATTATTAATTATATGAATGCTTAAATGGAATGTATGCTTAGCACTAAATAGGCAAATTCACACACAAGATGTTGTTGACAATCCCAAGTGTAGGGCTGCGATAGAGTAATAAATCAATCGAGAGACCGAGATCGTCCTCAAGGATTTTCATAACAATTCTAAATTATGTAACTAAGATTATCTAAGTTCAGATTTATACTAAGGTGAGTAGTTTTGGAAATATAAATAGTAACTTTAAAAGGAAATTCAGGAAACTAAGCGCTAAAGCACTAATGATCCACTTATAATTAATTCACAATATTAATTCAATCATTCAATTGAAGTCGGAGTCCTATCCCTATCCAATTGAAATATGGAGTGGTTAAATCATTATAACACATCTAACATGGATGAATTATCTATTGATATAGTTCCCTCATAACAACTAAGGCATTAGGCGTACTCAATTGCACATGCCAATCTTTTAACAAAATGAGTAAGAACATATTCATGGTCTTCCTCAAATCCTATCACGAGGCCTAAGTAGAGCAACGAATTTGAACTTCAATCAATAAAGCATCCATCTCATAATAAACAAAAGATATGAACTCTTCTAGTTTAGTTCTAGATAAGCACCTACGATTCTTAACTTGTAAGATCACATAGCATCCACCACATCATGATGGATCTAAGATCTCCACAACCCAAAATCTTCTCAACAACACCCCATTGATCAATCTCAGTAAATCAAAACATCCCATGTAAACGTATCACAAGAGATAAAAGATTAAACTAAAACTATCAACTTTATTTCTAAGTAGAACTAGAATTGTTCATCATTAAACCTCAAAATACTTGAATTAAATCAAACAAAGCATTGTAAATGATTATAAGCTTCACCTTTGGCCTTAACTAAGAGGTTTAGCCAACCATAAAGATGGTTGAACTAAATATCAAAAGAAAAAACTAAGGAAAACACAAAAAACTAGAACTTAAAAGTAGAAAAACCCAGAAACTGGAGTTGTAGAAGATCCCCTTTGAATCTTTCCACCTCTAGCATGTTTTGACTCTTTTAAGATGATTTGGGAAGAGAGTGGAGATGTCCTTTTATAGAGAAAGTCCGTAATTGCCTTGGAATCTTTGAGAAATTGAGTAAGTGTTCACACTTGAAAGTCGGTGGCCGATCGGTCTGAGCCCCCTGCCCGAGCAGTCTAGGCTCAAACATCAACAGACTTAACAGAATCTGGACTCCCTGATCTTCATGGCCAATCGGTCGGGCGACCAGTCTGAATTGGACGAAAACAATCCAGTAAGGTTTTGATTGAAACACCTCCCCTGTCTGAATGGCCTTTGGATGACCGATTTGCGGCAGTCTAAAACTGTACAGCGAGTTCTCCATTCGCTCCTTGAATTTCTGATTGGTCGGACGATTGATCCTTATAATGCTCGACCGGTTGGAGACTGTTTCTTCTCAGTTTTTCTTCTCTCCTTTTCCTTTCTTCTTTGCTCTTTCCTCCACCTCTTTGACTCTTCTTCCTCTGTTCTTTTGAGTGCTTCAAAGTAGCCCTTTTAACATTGGATTCATGAGGTCTCTCTTTCCTACAAACACAAATACACATATAAAATATTTCTTTTAACACTATAAACCATGCATAATGTGTGATGAATTAGGGTTACAATATGCACAATTTAAAGTTCAATATATGTATTTTCACTAATAGGCTAGTTGTTTAATTTCTTCATAACACACAAGATGTATTTTCACTAATAAGCTAGTTGTTTAATTGCTTCATCGTTTGTAGCCTATGTGATTGGACCCACTTAAGCTTGGAAGCTAAGTGTTACTTGCTTAATTAGTTTATAATTCCTAATTAGTTTAATTAGGTAAGAGAATTTTAAAAGGTCCTAATCACCATCCTGTAAGACTTAGCCGTGATTCTAGTAGCTCCGTCAAGCTTCCGCAAAGCACATAGCGTGATAAGGTGTTGTGTTAGACTACCACGCATACTTTCAATTGGTATCAAAGTGGGTTACTCTTCAAGGACTTAACCGTCTTGAGTAAGATCCATAGGAGCTTTAGAATGATCTCTACCCATGAGGGGAGTACCATTAATCATCCACTGTACTTTGACATGTCCAACTACGCCTTTTGGAAGGCTAGGATGATTTTTCTACAATCCTTGGACCATTTGGTATGGGTTTGTGTTAATTGTGGAAACAATATACCCATGGACTAAGTGGTGGTTGATGGCAAAGCCATTAGTACTCTAAAAGATGACGCTACATGGAGTGTTGATGAGAGAGCTCGGTATGCCGCTAATGCCAAAGCTCTTAATGTGATTTGCTGTGTGGTTTTCTCAGATGAATTTCAACGCATTTGCACATGTGTAACTGCAAAAAAAGCGTGGGGGCATATACTAACATAGTAAAGCGCCCTAAGCTTCAGCTCTTAACCACTAAATTTAAAAATATTAAAATTGAAGAGTCTGAAACTTTTATAGAGTTCTACATACAATTGAGCAATATTTGTAACTCCATGTATGGCTTAAGAGAAAGGGTTCCACGTGGGTGGATATGTAGGAAGATACTTAGGTCCCTTTGGAGAGATTTAGTTACAAAGTCATAGCCTTAAAAGAGTCTAGAAACATAGATTCAATGAAAGTAGAAGAACTTATAGGTTCGCTGCAAACTCATGAACTACACTTTAAGGCCCCCTCTAGGAATGAGAAAGCTGTCCTATTATCTTCTTATAGGTGTCCTCATAAGAAAATCATAAAAGAAGAAGAAAATAACAACGAAGAGGATAAAGAGGAAAAACTCAATAGTCAATTCAAGAAATTTCTTAAAATGAATAGAGGGAGAAGTTGTGACAAGAAGGACAAGAAGGTTGAAAAATATAAAGGAAAATCAACAAAAAAAAAGTCTAATGTTACAACTATGATAAATATGGTCATGTTACCCCGGATTATCCAAAAAAAACTTAAAAGAAGAGGTAAAAAGACCATGACAACAACATGAATGATATGGAGGAGTCCAAAAGTGAATCGAGTGACTCTTCTAGTAATGGAGACAAAAAATTAATAAAAATTCTAATAGCCTCCACCATTACCTCTCTTCCCCCTAATCTGAGAGAGGATCCCGACCATTATCCCTTCTAAGAGGACTTCCCAACCCCTCATTTGCTGAATTTTATGAGGGTGTCAAGGAAATTAAGTTACCCTTAGGCTAATCTATAGAAGAACTTAATAAGCGTAGCTACAATCTGAATGCTATAAGAAAATTTGAAGATTTTAGCCTCATTAGTGTTCTTAAGGGCATATTAAAGGATTCAAGCCTCATTAGCCCACCTCGATAGTTTAAATTATGCTTTATTTTAGTATTTTTAGTTACTAACCTGCCATCTTGCTTGGATTAGAACTTGGATCAAACCATGAATAATTCACTCATTTATAGTTGCACCACTCCATGTTCTCAATCGTAACAAGACCTAAGGGCCTGTTTGTTTTCATTTCCCTAGAGGTAAATGCATGCAAGGAGGTAATTATTACTATTTATCCGTTTGATAAAAAACAGTATTTCCTCCATGTAAAAAGGGATTGAAAAGGTCCCACGTACATTTATGGGCCCCATTATGATGTCAGTGAGATATCCATGCCGTCCATCCATTTTCCCAGAACATTTTAGGGCACAAGTCCAAAAATGAGGCAAATTCGAAGCTCAAGTGGCCCACAACATAGAAAATCGTGGTCATAAAGGCTTTTAATGGTAGGAGTTCAATCCACTATTCTACGTTGCGTGGTCCGCTTGAGCTTTGGATTTGACTCAATTTTGGTTGAATGCTCTAAAATTAACTCACAAAATTGATGGACGGAGTGGATAAGCCATGTGTATCATAGTGGGCCCGACAAATAAACTGCTCTCCTCAATTTTCATGCACAAAAAGCAAACGTTAAATTGTCATTCTTGAAATATCATGTAAGTAAATACATTGTAAATAATTATTGCCCATTTACAATGTATTTACCTCATTGAAATGAAAACAAACATGCCCTAAGGGAAATGGTTCTAAGGAACAGGTTGGTAAGACCTAGAATTCAATCCACTAGAGGCCTAAGTATGAGTGACCACTCCTAGTGGTGAGTGACAATTCGTAGGAGCATCTATCACAAGTCCTAGACACAAATACTAAACATATCAACTTCCCATTATTGTGACTTGTATAATCCTCATTTCCAAGGTCTTGGTTATCTGAATATTCCGCTTTGATACCAACTGTAACGCTCCAAAATTTTGGCATCCGAATACAGAGACTCCAATCCTAAGTTTACGGATGTTACCCGTTAAAACACTCTCGTAGGAATGCCTCACGTAGGAAAAATCTCCCACGTGTGTCCTCAATTAGATTTACAATCATTCAATTCACAAACAATCAGAGTAATGCATTTCAAATAGCGGGTCAAAGCAAGACGGAGACAACTAAATTCCGAAAATAAAGTCTAACACCTAAAACGGTACAGTTCAATCGTAGTGTAAGCCCATATGAGAATTATACAAATCGCAATAAAAGTAAAAGGAAGGAAAAATACAACTACCAAGAAGGACAAAGCTAAACGACTACAAGGCGCCCATGCGCACCACCAACTGGTCCTATTCCTGGGACATCTGTATATGTCAAATAGAAGGCGTCGAAACGCCAACATAGTGAAGAAGTAACCCCAAGATTATACTCGGGATATTTAAATTATAAACAGGTTCATATAAGTTATTAATCCTTAAACATGTTGTCAAATCAATCAAATTTAGGTAATGACCACACACAAATCATACATTATCCTAGGCTAGTTGATTTAATGCATGGATGTCATGATTCCACACACAAAGCATGTCCCTGGAAAGCCCTAGCTCGACCAACTATGTATCGAGAGTCTACCTGTCAAAGCAGGTCATAACCAAGTACACCAGTCCGGATGACACAGATAAATAACATGAAGTGCTTAAGGTAACGCTGGTGCCACATCAAGTAACCAAGCCACACGAGTCCCCCTCAAATGCAATGTCATATATGCGTGATTAATTAAAGTATTTATTAGTCCAATTCATTCAGCAAATTGGTAAAGCCAGAATACCATCGTTGTATCACAAAGTCTAACTGTGACCATCTATTAGAGAATGAATCAATCTGTAAAATTATTTTATCTATTGTAGACTCCATGCACAATAGATGATTGAATTCCCTACTATTGATGTTTGAATGCCTCGTGAGAGAATCGTTCAATTGAACTCAAATATTATTTAGATGTTATAAATGGATTAACTTTTTTACTTTCTGATTAGAACGAATTGAAATTCAATTCCAATTGAGTTATCGAAGTTAGATCAATAATTTAGACATTGTGATTACTAGAAGTGGATCCTTGGATCCTTAATAATTTAGTATTATTGTTTAAATCATCTTCTTAAATTGATGGAGCAATCCAACTCTTTAATCTTAGAATTCTACTTTAGTTTAGTTCTTATTGTGTTCTTAACCACAAATCCCCACGATCGATCTCGGTCTCACTGAGTTATTACTACATTGCAGCCCTATACTTGGGGTTGTCAACCCTAGGTTTGATTAAGTTTTTAGCGTCGTTGTCAGGGATTTTGTTGTGCTGAGAATACAATAATTTAAATTAGGGTTTAGTTTTCTGAATTTTTGTGCTAAATTAAGGTTTGTTTAGTTCTAGGATTTTAAATTTTAGAATTTCTAGTTCTAATTTTTTTTTTCCAGATTTCTATATTACTAATGTGATTTTCTATTTTTTTTTATTTGTAGGATCTTCTAATCATAGTTCTTCTAATCCAGTAGCTTCGTTCCTCTCTTCTTTTAATTACTTTCTAGTTGATTTATTTTTTGTAGGATTTAGGTTAGTTAGATTAGTTTTTGTGTGTGTGGTTCATGCTCAACTGGGAAGGGATCATACACTTTAACTTCTAAGTGAAGAAGGTCTAGTTGAAGGACTCTCCATTCACCGATGAGTTAAAAAAATATCTGAATACTCCTAAACCGTCCAGAACTATTGCTTTGAATGAGTCGAATATTGATGAGAATGTGGAGCATAATACCTCAACATCGGGTAGGATGGTATATGATGAGAATGCGGTATATTATGTCCCACAAGTTAGAACTCTATGGGACTACCTACAACCGACTAGAACAACCACACCATCATGTATTATTTTTTCAATTAATGTGGGTAATCTAGAGTTTAAACCAGATGTAGTCCAACTACTCCCTAAGTTTCATGGACTTTATTTTGAAAGTTCATACCTACACCTCAAAGAATTTGACGAGATAGTTGCGACCTTACACTACAACAACGTCTATCAAGACATAGTTAGATTGAAGTTACTTCCATTCTCTTTGAAGGAGAGAGCCAAGTCATGGCTCCATTCTTTACGGCCACGATCTATTGGGACATGAATTGAGATGGCCTGGGAGTTCCTTAAAATTCTTTCTAGTTCAGAAGACCAATTCGCTGAGGCATACCATTATGAATTTCTCTAAAAAAGAAGATGAAATATTTTTTCAATGCTAGGAGAGATTCAAAGACCTCTTACTCGCTTGCCCACATCATGGCTATGAGATTTGGCATGTGATTAGATTCTTCTATGACAGATTAAGCTCAAGCATGCGCCAATTTGTACAGATGATGTGCAATTGCAAGTTTATAAACATGGATCTCGATGAGGCATGAGACTACTTTGATATGTTGGCTAAAAATGCACAATCATGGGATAACTCCGACAATTTAAGTAGTTAGCCTAATTCTAAAGAGAAAGGGAGAATATATGTCCTCAAGGAGGAAGACGATGTTAATACAAGGATCGTGAGTCTTGCAAGGAAGGTTGAGGCCATGGAACTTCGGAAAGTCATCGGTCCCACAACCCAGCGAATCCATTGAAAGTGTTTGTGGCATATGTGAGACTAATGCACACCAAACTAAGCATTGGCTAACAATCCCCGCTTTTTAAGAAGTGTTGTAAGCTCAAGCAAATGCCATGAATTCTTATCAACACTCATTCAGTTCATCGAATTCAAATAAGTATAATCTAAGTTGGTAGAATCATCCAAACTTTAGTTAGAAAAATAGACCAATCGCCAATCCAAGTGTTCCTCTTCCAGGGCTTCCCATTCCTCAAGGTACACCTTATAACCACTAAAGAAGACCCTTGAGGACACTCTACAAACTTTCATGCAAGGTCAAGCTTAAAATAACCAAACAATAATGTAAACCTTATAAGAGCTCAAGACCTAGGTGAAGAGAATTGAATCCCACCTTAACATGAGGGAGAAAGGCACTTTTCCTGCCCAACCTTAAACAATCCCCAAAGGGCAATACGAGGTGGCTAATTCAATCTATCTCACTTCTCATGTGGAACAAGCTAAGTCCATCACCACTTTTAGAAGTGGTAAAACGATTGACAAGGATATTCCTAAGAAGTTTGAAAAACCTAAGGAATCTAGAAAATTTAAGTGAGATGGTGAACCTAGAACACTCCACAAGAGAGGTCGAGCTCTCTCATAAAGTCGTGGCCCCGTTTCCTCAACACCTTCTCTCATCAAAGCAGTCACTGTACAATCAAGACATTTTAGAGGTTTTCCAGCAAGTCAAGATTAATATTCCCTTGTTGGATGTAATTAAACAAATTGTGTCCTATGTTAAATTTCTGAAAGACCTATGCATGGTAAAGTGTAAACTAAACGTGCAAAAGAAAGCCTTCTTGATGGAACAAGTGAGTGCAATCATAAAGCAAAACACTCCCCTAAAATACAAAGATCCCAAAAGTTTTACCATCTCATGCATCATAGGTAACTTCCGAATCAAATAAGTAATCTTAAATTTAGAGGCGAGTGTCAACTTAATACCTTACTTAATATATGAGCAACTGGGCCTTGGTGAATTAAAACCCACCAAAATAACTTTACAGCTTGTCGATCGCTCAGTTAGGAAACCAAGAGGGGTGGTCGAGGATGTGTTAATCCAAATCGACAAATTCTACTTCCCAATAGATTTTATCATTTTGGATACACAACTGGTTGTGAATTGTAGCACTCAAATTCCTATCATCTTGGGAAGACCATTCTTGGCCACTTCAAATGCTTTAATCAATTGTTGGAATGGAATCGTGAAGCTATCTTTCGAAAATATGACTCTGCAACTGAATGTGTGTAACTTGTGTAAGCAACCAGGGGATGGAGATGAAATCCACGAGGTAAACATGATTGATGCACTCTTGGAAGATGAGCTAGTTTAACTACTATCTCTGATCCCTTAAAAGTATGCTTAGCCCACTTTATGGACTCTGATGATCACATGATTTTAGAACTAGTGAATACATTGCTAAATTCTGTGTCGGTGCTTGAGGCCTTGTTTTGAAAATTTACCCCTTACCGACTCAAAGCCTCTACTGTCAAGTATCAAATCACCAAAGCTTGACCTAAAACTATTGCCATCCGAGCTAAAATATGCTTATTTAAGTTAAGACGATATATATCCGGGGGTGATTCTTCCTACCTGGATGAGGAATAAGAGAGTAAGTTGACTGATACTCCCAAGAAACATAAAAGTGCCACTAGATGGACCATTACAGACATCAAGGGAATTGATCCCCTAATTTGCACTCATCTCATAAACCTTAAGAAAAATGCTAAAACATCAAGATAGCCACAACATAGACTAAATCCAAACATAAAAGAAGTTGTTAAGGGCGAGGTATTAAAACTATTAGATGTGGGTACCATCTACCCCATATCCCATAGTCAATAGTTGAGTCCAACTTATGTGGTAACTAAGAAGTCCAGGATTACAATCGTTGCCGATGCCAATAATGAACTCATGCCAACCAAATTTACCACTGGTTGGAGAATGTGCATTAACTATAGGAAGATGAATATCGTCACAAGGAAAGACCACATTCCTTTGCCCTTTGTTGATCATATTTTGGAAAGGTTGGCTAGTCATTCCTATTATTGCTTCCTTGATGGTTACTCGAGTTACAATCAGATAGAGATCGCCCCTAAAGATTAGGAGAAAATCACATTTACATGTCCCTTTGGCACCTTCACTTAGAGAAGGATGTCATTCAGTCTATGTAATGCTCCTGCAACATTCTAGAGATGCACAGTTACAATATTTTCAGACATGGTTGGGCATTTTTTAGAAGTCTTCATGGACGACTTCTCCGTCTTTAGTTGTTCCTTTGAGGAGCGCCTTAAGCACTTGAGTTTGGTTTTGATGATGTGTAAAGAGAAGAAGCTCGTATTGAATTGGGAAAAATGTCATTTATGGTCCGAAAAGGAAGTCTTCTTGGACACATCATATCATCCAATGAAATCGAAGTAGATAAGACCAAATTTGATCTAATTATCAATCTACCTCACCCAAGAGCATACGGGACGTACGATCCTTCCTAGGACACAAGATTTTATAGGAGATTCATAAAGGACTTTAACCATATCTCTTGTCCTTTGTGTAATCTCCTTTAAAAGGATATACCATTTAAGTGGGGCGAAGAATGCCAATAAAATTTTACCAAGCTCAAGAGCTTGTTGACAAGTGCACCTATTATGCAGCCACCCGATTCGTCTATCCCTTTTAAAACTATGTGCGACACAAGTGACTATGCGGTTGGAGCGGTGTTAGGACAAAGAAAAGAGAAGAAGCCCTATGTAATTTATTATGTAAGTAGAACGCTAAATAGTGCTTAAGTAACTTATTCAACTACAGAAAAGGAACTACTGGCCATAATGTTCGCTTTGGACAAATTTAGGTCTTACTTGATAGGATCCAAAGTCATTATTTTCACAGACCATGTGGTGGTCAAGTATCTTTTTTCTAAGAAGGATGCTAAGCCCCGTTTTCTTAGATGAATCCTCCTACTCCAAGAGATTAATTTAGAAATACGTGACAAGAAAGGAGTAGAGAACGTAATGGCTAATCATCTCTCTCACCTTATTTTCTTAGATTCCATTGAGATGACACTGATTAAGGACACATTCACAAGAGAACAACTATTTTCTGTTTCCCAATTACCTTGGTACGCTGACAATGCTAACTAACTTATGACAAGTAAAATTCACATCCATTGGACATCATAAGATAGGAAGAAATTCTTAGTCGAGGTATGTAGCTTTTTCTAGGATGATCGATATTTATCTAAGTATTTTCCATACCAAATCATTAGGAGATGTGTTCCTAATAATGAATAATCTAGTGTCATCTCCTTTTATCACTCACAAGCTTATGGAGGTCAGTTTCGACAAAGAAAACCACTACCAAAATTCTTCGATGTGGTTTTTATTGGCCAACCATGTTCAAATACACTCATAAGTTTTGCAAAGAGTGTAAGGGATGTCAAAAGATGAGAGGAATATCCCAGAGAAACAAGATGCCCAAAAATTAAATTTTAATTGTTGAAATCTTTTATTATTGAGGCATTAATTTCATGAGACCATTCCCTTCATCCTTTAGATATCATTATATTCTTCATGTTGTAGATTATATTTTAAAATGGGTGGAGACGATTCCTTGTAGAACAAATGATCATAAAAAAGTTCTACAATTTTTAAAAGAGAATATTCTTTCTAAATTTGGAACACCAAGGACCATTATCAGTGATGGTGGTTCCCATTTTTATAACAGGCCATTCGAGAGCTTAATGAAGAAATATGTCATTACTTACAAAGTAGTTACACCCTATCACCCACAGACGAGTGGTCAAGCTGAAATTTCTAATATGAAAATCAAACAGATTTTAAAAAAAAACTATAAATCTAAAATGCAAAGATTGGTCCTTGCAGCTAACGGATGCGTTGTGGGCTTATAAGACTGCTTTCAAAACCCCTATCGAAATGTCTCCATATAGATTTATCTATGGTAAAGCTTGCCACTTGATAATGGAATTGGAACATAGAGCATATTGGGCCATAAAGAAGTTCAATTTTGATATGAACAAAGCAAGATCGTTGTGTAAACTCTAGCTTATGGAGCTAGAAGAAATCAGGAAAGAAGCGCATGATAATGCGAGGATATATAAGGAACGGATGAAAGTGTTCCATGATAAGAACATTTTCAGAAAAATATTTCAACCAAAACAAAAACTTCTCTTGTATAATTCATGTCTCCATCTCTTTCCTAGAAATTTGAGAACCAAATGGACTAGCCCTTTTGTTGTGAAACATGCTTATCTTTATGGGGCCTTGAAAATTAAGAATCCTGCCAACGATAATATTTTTAAGGTGAATGGACTCAGACTGAAGCCATTTATCGAGAAATTTTCTCCAAAAAATGTGTCCATACATTTGGAAGATCCTATGTACTAGGATTGATTTCTTAGTCTGACATAGAGCCCTTTGAAATTGCACCTTTTCGATCGTACACTTATAAGGCACGTACGCGTGCGGAAGCATAGAGCGGAACAACTAAAATTATTGTTAAATTCTATGGGGGTGATTAGGACCTTTTCGAAAAAAAATTCGCTTAAATTAATTAGCAATTTATACTAAGTAAGCAAGAACACGTTGGCTTCCAAGCCTAAGTGGGTCCAATCACAAAACTAGCATATGATTAAAATAATTAAGCTACCTAGTCTAAGCATGCATAGATTAACATATGATTAAACTAAACAAATACCTAATCTATGCAACCTATGTAGATTATATGAGAGTAGATCATATATGCTCAAGTCTACAATAAATTAGTGAACATACATTGCATCTTGTGTATGAATGTGCATATCTAGTGCCTAGCATACATTCTATCAAGTTAAACATACAATGTTAGATTAACAATGTGCTCAAATATCAATCACAAACACAAGCATGTATAGTGGTTCCACTACGTGTCTACTCCACTCCCAATTCAAGTACTCACCCCTTGAGCACACCGATATTCACTAGGGAGTTTAAATCAGGTTCCTCCCAACGTAGGTATTTTAACTTGGATATACCCTACTGAGGAGTTTACAAGTTCCTCCCAACCTACATGTTTCCACCCGTGTTGGTGGCTCCCCTTGGATATTAGTTTTAGGCCCAACAAACAATCCAAGGATTGACAAACGAACGTGAGATTTACGCTCAACAAACGAGCCAAAGATCGACAAATGCCCTAAGACTTTTAGGCTCAACTAACAAGCCAAGAATCGACAAATGAACCTAGATCGAGTTTGACAAGGAAACTCTATACTCAATTTTTCACAGAAAGAGAACGATTAAACTCTTACAAATTGAGAACTCATTTGTCGGATTTGAGCCCCGTTGATGCATCACTTCAAGTTGCTTAATCTCTGCTCTTTCGTGCTTCAATAAGCTCCCCTTTGTGCTCCCCCGGTGTTATTAACAATGTGTTGTTAATGCTTCAGCTCCAACGATCAGCCACCTTATATATGATGCTCCGACGAAGATGCCCAAGGTACTAGGAGGTGGGTTTGAGATCTCTACAACTAATAGGATGTGGTTGCCTAGAGAATCTCACCTACAAGGATCTCATCATAGAGTTTAAATAGAAATTTAACTATCTAGATTGGACCAAACTCTAGAGATAAAAAATGGACTAGTACATCTTCTTCATGAGCTTGGAATGCTCCATTCTTATGATGAATCACAAGGAAAATGTCTTTCTAGGGTTAGGATTTAAGCCTCTAATGGTCTCCAACAATGGTGGCTTTAATATCCTCAAACTCCCTCTCTACATATCCAAAAACGTCTCTCCCACTTTTATAGATAAAACTCTAACGGTAAAAAAAATGGGCAGAAGATGGATGCTTTGATTGATCGGAATAACCATTCGATTGATTGAAGTTACCTTTCATTGATCAAAACCACTAATTCGATTGATCGAAAAATCTGTCCAGAGAGTTAGCAAGTTGCTTAAGATATTTTCGATTGATCGAACCATGTTTCGATTGATTAAAAAATTAATTTCGATGTATCAAAATGATTTGTTCAATTGATCGAAGAACTTCTCCAGATAGTTAACAAATTGCTGGATATATGTTCGATTGATCAAATTGGATTTTTCAATTGATCGAAATCCTATCGAAAGTGGACTCTAATGTATCGAAGACCTATAAAAAACTGTTGTTTAGGAAATTTCTTTTACAACAGCTTGAACCTATTTTATTAACCTAATTTATCGTATTTTTCTGTATAATCTAAAACTAATAAAGATGACTAAGGGTTTTTCTAATTAGTCCAAGTCATGTAGAGGTTTAGGGTGTTTTCGTTTTAAATGTTAGGGTCACCAAGGCATCTCTTTTACCTATTTCTTCTTCCTTGATGACTCTGGTCTACTTAAATCCTCGGTCTTTAGTTGCCAAGGCTCAAACGACATTACAACACATGGACGCACATGATTAATAAATAAGGTACACTAGTATGCCACAGAAAAGTGCACTAACAATCTCTCCCTTTGTCAATTATGTGACATAAACCTAACCTACACCATGTCATGGTCCATACCAATGACACTACCAAAACAACAAATATATTACATGCCAAAGGAAAATAAATATTTTAACTCATTTACATTAAGACATGTAACTCAGCAATACTCCTCTTGATTGCTCCCCCATTACCTATCAAACCTTGCAAAACAAAACAGAAAAATTATTTTGGTGGGACTTTATCTTTCTCCCCCTTTTGTCAGCAATTAAGAAACTAATCTCTCCCCCTTAATGGTACACCGATTAAGTATAAGGAATGAGAGATTAGAGTGTTGCAATTATAACTATAAGCAAATGCTAACTAAGGAGAGTATAGGGTGCATGACTATTAAAACATGGAGCATGCATGGAACATGATCAATAAAAAATGCAATTATCTAAGCATAGTTGATCATGTTTAATGGTCATTCTAAGATAAGCATGAAGGCATAATGACCAAAGCATAGATTAGCATACATTAAGCATAAAATTCAGTAAGATTAGCCAATCTAAGTAGGTCGATAGTCTAGCAATAAAAGATATCAATCAAAACATAAGCTAAACTATCAATGGTGGGCTAATGAGGCTTGAATCCTCTTATATGCCCCTAAGTATAAAATGAGGCTAAAATCCTCAAATTTACCTATAATATCCGTTTATAGCTACCATTACTAATTATTTCTTGTTTGTTCATCCTAAGGGTAACTAATTCTCACAACCCCCCTCATAAAATCCAGCATGAGGTGAGAGGTAGGGAACTCCTCCTAGAAGGTGAAATTGCGATTTGCACCGCTATTAATATAAGCTTGAAGGTATGCTTATGTCCTAGAGGAGAGTGAATAAGACTTTTTAAACTTTTTTGCTAATTTAAAAACTCAATTGCATTCACACTTCAATTTAACAATTAAGTATATGTAAATGCAAGTAAATTGATCACACAAGGTCTTTCTAAATTATCAACTACGCTAAGAGAAGCATTTGATCAAACAGTTGATACGCATGCTTGTACTAATCTTTCAAAGATGGCATATGGGCATTTTGTCAAATATGAGATGGGCATTCAGTTAAGCACTTATATAATTAATCAACAAAGTATAATAATGGACAAAATACATTCACCACATTACACACGATGTATAGTGGTTCAACGATGAGTCTGCTCCACTCTCGGTTCAAGTACTCAACTCCTTTGAGTACACTAGCATTCACTATCGAAGGTTTTAAATGAGGTTCACCTCTCAACCTTTACAACCTACACAAGGTCTATTCCTACACAATGACTCCTCAAATCCTACACAAGGACAACGCACGTATTCTCCCGTGTCGGAGGCCTACGTAAGGACTTCTACGTCCTACACAAGGACACACACGTCCTACTCAAAGATAACTCCGAAATTAGGTCACAATCTCTAAACCCCAATCTCAACAACAAAGGGGAATCAAATAATGGACTCTATAAACTAAAACACTTACAAGAGATGAGCCCCGATTTAGCGCCGTTGAGTAGCTTAAGCTTTCACGAATGCTTCATCTCCTCTCCAAGCTCCCACGATCAACTACCAATATATATGATGTTCCTAAACTAATGCCGGGTAGGTGAGAGGAGGTGTTGGAGTTCCCTTTGCCTATTTAATGCAATGGTGATGATAGAAACTACCAACTCTGAGTATTCAATGGCTATTGATCATGAACAAAGGTTTCAACAAGATGGGTTAGGTCAGCCATGAATACCTTACTTGAGTTCATACTTCATACCGAGCTTTGAATGCTCATTGAAGTGCCATGAATCACTTGGTTTGAATGATGAACTCTAAGTAATGATAGCAAAGAAGGTTAGATAATGCTCTTAATTGCCCCTTTCAATGCTCTTAATGGGCATACAAAAGATACCATTAAAGCCCTCAAAATATACCTTTATAGGCTCCAAGAATCGGGCTCCAACAAATATAAAACGGTAACTTCAGACCTGTCACAGACCCCTGAGGACTGGTCGGATTGAGCGTCCGACCGGTTCTCAGACCTGTCTTCCCTTTAATAAATATCTCAAAATGTTGCTGGACATTTTTCGTCCATTTTCGACCGGTCGTGGGAGGCCAACGACCGGTCCTCAGACCGGTCTACAAGCAGACAGAGACATGAAATCTTTTTTTTAAAAGTCTTGCTGTCTGAAATCTTTCTTCAGCTGACTAGTCGCCAAACCGGTCGTCAGGCTTAGTTCATGGCTGATTTAGGCTGAAATTCATCATCCCTTGTAAGTGCACAATAAGATGGTTTCCCTAGTTTTTCAACTGTTTAGCACTTGCACAATGGAGGTTCAAGACTAATCATCTTGACCTTTAGTCCGTAGATCAAATAACAATCTTTAAGATGATTCAAATGCCATAAACTAGGGTGTTTTGGGATCTTATGGGCTGTCTATATACAATTTACCTTCTAAGCTTGTTTAGGCTTGAACTTGAGTGTGGAAAGATGCTACGATCTTCAATTCGTGAGTCTTCAATGTTCTTCGGGGCTCACGAGACTTCATTGACTCATACGCTTACAGAGTTGACAATACAATGCATGAATTAGTGCACTAACAGAAGGGATAGTGGTCGGGATCCTCTTTTAGATTAGGGGAAAAAGAGGTAGTGGTGCAAGTTATGAGAATTCTCACTGGTTTTTTGCTCTCATCACTAGTGGAGTCACTTAATTTAAATTTAGAATCCTCTGTGTCATCCCATGTTACTGTCATAGCCTTCTTACCTTATGGTTTAGGCGCTTCTAGACAATCTGGAGCAATATTACCACAATGACCACAACCGTAACATCGGACAGATTTGGATTTAAATGATTTTCCTTTGTATTTATCACTCTTTCTGTTCTTCTTGTTATAGCTCTTCCCTCTTTCAAATTTGAGGAATCTCTTGAATTTCTTATTTAGTTCATCATTCTCATCATCACTATCTTCGGAAGCCTCACTCTTAATCTCCTTTTGCCTGTGTGAGTGTCTATGTGAAGTGTTCAAAGCAATGTTCTTCTTCCTAAAGGGGGCCTTAAAGTGTAGTTCATGAGTTTGTAGGGAACCTATGAGTTCTTCTACCTTCATGTCGTTTATGTCTCTACACTCTTATAAGGCTATAACCTTGGAGTTAAATCTCTCTGAGAGGGACCTATGTATTTTTCTACAAATCCTACCTTCTAGAACCCTTTCTCCCAAGGTAAACATGGAGTTATAAATATTTGACAGTTGTGTGTAAAACTCTATGAAAGTTTCAGATTCTTTCATTTTTATATTTTTAAATTTACTGGTTAAGAGCTGAAGCTTCGAGTGTCTTACTGTGCTAGTTTCCTCGTAGGTAACTTCTAGTATATCCCACGCTTCTTTTGTAGTTGTGCATGTGAGAATGCGCTGAAATTCATCCGGAGAAACCGCACAGGAAATCACATTGAGAGCTTTAACTTTTGCCATGTATTGAGCTCTCTCATTGTCATTCCACTTCTCATCATCTTTGAGAATGACAATGAATTGACCATCAACCTCCACTTATTTGATGGGTGTGGAATACACACGTTGTGTGCTTACCCACACAGATCGGTCCAAGGATTGTAAGAAAATCCTCATACAAGGCTTCCAATAGGTGTAGTTGGACCCGTCAAAGAATGGTGGACGATTAATGGTACTCTCATCTCGGTTAGACATTATGCTAGTGCTCCGGTATCGGATCTCACGCTAGATGGTTAAGTCCCTAAAGAGAAACCCACTCTGATACCAATTGAAATTGTGGCTTTTCGTTCTCACAGTTATAAGGTGCTTACGCATGTGGAAGCATATAGCGGAGCAACTAGAATTATGGTTAAGTCCTAAACGGGGGGTGATTAGGACCTTTTAAAAAAAATCACCTACTTAAATTAATTAGCAATTTATACTAAGTAAGCAAGAACACTTCGGCTTCAAAGACTAAGTGGATCCAATCACAAGACTAGCTTATGATGAAAACAATTAAGCTACCTACTCTAAGCATGCATAGATTAACATATGATTAAACTAATCAAGCACCTAATCTATACAACCTATATAGACTATATGAGAGTGGATCATATAAGCTCAAGTCTACACTAAATTAGTAAACATACATCTTGTGTGTGAATGTGTCTATCTAGTTCCTAGCATACATTCTATTAAGCATTCATAATTAAACAGTTAAAAAGACAATGCTAGATTAACAATATGCTCAAATATCAATCACAAACACAAGCAAGTATAGTGGTTCAACTACATGTCTACTCCACTCCGGTTTCAAGTACTCACCCCTTGAGCACATTGGCATTCACTAGGGATTTTAAATCAGGTTCCTCCCATTCTAAGTGGTTTAACTTGGATCTATCCTAGTAGGGAGTTTACAAGTTCCTCCCAACCTACACGTTTACACCCGTTTTGGTGGCTCCCTTAAAGACTAGTTTTAGGCCCAACAAACAGTCCAAGGATCGACAAACGAACCTGAGATTTAGGCTCAACAAACGTCCCGAGACTTTTAGGCTCAACTAACAAGCCAAGGATCGACAAACGATCCTAGATCGAATTTAACAAATAAACTCTACACTCAATTTTTCACGAAAAGAGAGTGGTTGGACTTTTACAAATAGAGAACTCACTTGTCAGATTTGAGCCCCGTTGATGTGTCGTTTTGAGTTGCTTAATCTCAGCCAACCCGGTGCTTCAATCAGCTCCCCTTTGTGCTCCCCTGATGTTGTTGCCGATACATCACCAATACTTTAGCTCCAACAATCAACCACCTTTCATATGATTCTTCGACGAAGATGCCCAAGGTGTTAGGAGGTAAGATTAAGATCTCTACAACTAATGGGAAGTGGTTGCCTAGAGAATCTCACATACAAGGATCTCATCATAGAGTTTAGATAATAATTTAACTATCTAGATTGGTCCAAACTCTAGAGATCAAAGAGGGACAAGTACATCTTCTTTATGAGCTTATAATGCTCCATTCTTGTGATAAATCACAGGGAAGATGTCTTGCTAGGGTTAAGATTTGAGCCTCTAATCGTCTCTAATAATAATGGCTTCAAACTCCTCAAAATTCCTCTCTACATGCCCAAAGACGTCTCTCCCATTTTTATAGATAAAACTTCAACGGTAAAAGAACGAGTAAAAAACCGCTGCTTCTATTGATCGAAGTTATCTTCGATTGATCGAAACCACAAATTCAATGATCGAAAAATCTATCCAAAGAGTTAGCAAGTTGCTAAATATCTTTTTTATTGATCGAATCATGTTCCGATTGATTGAAAAATTAATTTTGATGTATCAAAATGATTTATTCGATTGATCAAAGAACTTGTCTAGAGAGTTAGCAAGTTGTTGGACATATGTTCGATTTATTGAACTAGCTTTTCTAATCGATCGGAGTCCTATCGAAATTGGACTCCGATGTATCGAAGACCTATAAAAACTATTATTTGGGCAATTTCTTTTACAGCAGCTTGCACCTCTTTTATTAACCTAATTTATTATGTTTTTCTATATAATCTAAGGCTAATGAAGATGACTAAGGATTTTTCTATTTACTTCAAGTCATCTAGAGGTTTAGGGTGTTTTGGTTCTAAGGGTTAGGGTGACCCGAGCATCTCTTTTACCTGTTTCTTCTTCCTTGATGACTATGGTCCACTGGAATCTTCGGTTTTCAACTTGCCAAGGCTCAACTGACATTACAACACATGACGCACGTGATTGACAAATAAGGTGCACTAGAATGCCACAGAAAAGTGCACTAACACCCTTTCTTATGCTTTCTTAAGAATTAGTTTCTTTAGTAGGATAGGATGTTTTGTTTTGTTTTAATTGTTAAAGCACTGACTTGGAGGAATCTCTAGATTCTGCACACATATTCGTAATCTCAGGTTCTCTTTACACTCTATTTGTTATATTTTCATTGCTCTCATAATGAATTTATCACTTATCTTTTTAACATTGAGGACAATGTATCATTTAGGATGGTGGTGGGGTTTCCTTTGAAAAGATTATTCAATTGTGTTAAAATTATAATTTTAAGGATGAATTTTTTTTTTTAGAAGACTAAATTCTATGTATTCATGTTAAATTAAAAGTAGTCTGAGTTATTAGAATAAAAGGCATTGGTGATTTGAAATTTGAAGTCTAAAAATTAGTATACTTGTAGAAATCTAATTGAATTCTTTTACTAATTGTCTGATGGATGTTTTAAACATTGATGAACCATATTTCACGATTCACAATCTGATTTTCATTACTAAGGATGAAGTTTGATATTGTTTTAATGCATATTTAATTATTCAAGAGTGTAAGAGGAACCAAGTTTAATGAACCTGGAAAGAAAAAAAGTGTAACACATCGAAAAGGGCTACCTATTATGTGTGAAAGAAAAGAATGAAAAAAGAAGTTGTCATTGGAAAAGAAGACAAAGAATGAATTATGTGGATAATAAAATGAAATGAAGAATAAAAAGAAGGAAATAGTGTGAAAGCTATCGATGTAGAAAAAGAAATTAAAATGAATAGTTAGAAGGAAGATTCAATGCCTCGATTGATCTGCTCACCCTTGGTTTTTTATAATGTTATCATAATGGTTGAAAATTGAATTCTTAGTTGATGAAAAATCATATTTCACTAAGTACTCTAGTTTCCAATGTTTGTGATTTTTCTATTAGTCGATTAGTGAATTAAAGTCAATGGGGGATTAGTGATAAGTATACTAGAATAGATTAATATTTTTAAAAGCTTTGTGCCATGTTATTCGGTTGTTTGGATGAATTTAAAGATACATGAGTATATAGAACTTATCTTTTGGAAAGAGATTTGCTCTTAGATTCAGAAAATCTTTCGCATATTTTGTTCGGGACTAGCAAAATGTTAGTTGAAGGGTGTGAAAATGCATAAATATTGCATATTTATCCCCTATTTTGCGTTGCTTTTATTGTATAGATCAAGTTAATTGGTCCTAATTATATGTGTTTTATGTGCAATGAGAGATTTGAAGTCCAAGACCAAAAATGCGCTTGAAATGTTGATTTAAAGCCCGAAAGAAATTAACTTGAAGAATTGGTGTTTGGATATTAAAATTGAAGATATGAAATACCAAGGAAACCAATTACCAAAGTGAAAAAAGCTATTAAAGATCGAGTACAGAAAAATTGAAAGAGATCAGCAGTATTTGATCAATCAACCGGAGGTTTCGATTGATCAACAGATTGTCGGTCTATGTGATCGATCGTCTCGATTAATCGAAATTCATCGAATTATGATCGAAACTCACTGAAAATTTTTTGTCATGTTCGATCGATCGAAGTTCTAAGGTCGATCGATTGATAGTTCAATTGATTTTATAAAATAAGTCGCTTGACATTTTTTGGGAGGTTCAGTCGCTCGATCGATCGATCAATGGTTTGCGGTAATTTTCGAAAGTGCGGAATTTCCATTTGAATCTGAGTGGGAATATTTTAGGTTTTGGAAAAACCAATTCTTAAAGCTATTTAAACTGTCATAGGCTCATTTTTAGAGATATCCAAGCAAGGAGAGAGAGAGAGAGAGAGAGAGAGAGAGAGAGAGAGAGAGAGAGAGCTATGTGGAGTTCATCTTCGAGTTTCTTCTTCTTCTTCCTAGTTTGTTTTCATGTTTTATTTTTGTTTCATGGGTAATCTCTTCGCTAAGACTAAGGGGTGAAGCTCATAGTTTAATTACAATGTTTTAGTTTATTTCATTCAACAAAAATGGTTTTAATGATGATATTAAATTAAATTGATTTGAATTCTACTTTAAAGTATTTGAGTTATTTATTTCGGAATCCATTATAAACTCCAGTTACATTGGATGCTTTAATTTAGCAATTGATTAGCTTAATTAGAGAATAAATCAATCTATAAAATTCATTTATCTATTATAGACTCCAGGCACAATAGATGATTGAATTTCCTGTGAATGATGTTCAAGTGCCTCATGAAAGAATCGTTCAATCAAACTCTGATATTGTTTGGATGTTATGAATAGATTAATTGTTTTACTTTTCGATTAGAACGAATTGAAATTCAATTCTAATTGAGTTATCGAAGTTGGATCAATAAATTAGACATTGTGATTACTAAAAGTGGATCCTTAAGTCCTTAATGCTTTAGTATTATTGTTTAAATCCTCTTCTCAAATCGTTTGAGCAATCAAACTCTTCAATCTTAGAATTCTAGTTTAGTATAATTTAGTTTTTATTGTGTTCTTAACCACAAATCTCTATGGATCAATCTCGGTCTCACCAAGTTATTACTACATCGTAACCAAATACTATGGGTTGTCAACCCTTAGGTTTGATCATCCATCAAACACAATTAAACATTGTTAGTCATTAAAACAAAAGATTAACGGTTAAAGGCTTTCAATTAAACATTTAAACCCTTTTAAGTGTTCAGCTCAGCTAGAAAACCACTTAATCCTAATAAGTTCCTTCCGGTAAGTAATGAATCTCATGTTGGAGCATATGGACCATGACCACTTCTTTGATGCATATATCCAACTGCACCCTCCATAAGCCACTAACCAAACCTCACTTTCGATTAAACATTTAAACCCTTTTATTTGTTCAGACAGTTAGAAAATTACTTAATGGATGTTCTAATTACTAAAATTGATGTACGACAAGAACCTCCTGATAAAGGGCGTGGATCAAGCATATTCCGATCGCATATGGACCGGATAAAAATCAAGGAAAACTTGTCAAAATCGTCAATTTTAGCATAGATGAACCAAAAGAAGGTGGACAGTAAATTGGCCATAACTTTTGATCTAGGAGGAGTTATGGGATGCACAACATATGAATTCTTACTGAAATTTCATTTCGGGGTGAAGCATCCCACTAAGGTGGGTTGCGTTTGTTAGTTTTGTCAGAAAACGCTGACAAAACCTGCCAGTTTAGTAATTTTGAATTTTAGTTTGTTTCTTATTTTTAGAGTTTTTGTTTATTTAGGAGTTTCTATTTTTGTTAAGCAACGAGTTTTAGAATAAGTCTACTTAGTAGTAGTGTTTAATCAGGAATTTACTATCTTTAGTAATTTTCTACTTCCGAAAACTTACTATTTTTAGTAAGTATGAATTAGAGTTTATTTAGGGATATATAAGGATGTTAAATTTATTTTTAATGTTAAATTTCATATTATTATTCAATAAAATTCTGATTTTTCTCAAATTTATCTCGTGGATTCTAGATTTTCCCTTGTAGATTTGAGGAACCCTGTTGAGGAGTCCAGGGAGCCTTGTGAATTCAAGATAGTTATCCCATGAGGAAGACGATGATCGAACTCACCACGTCCCCCCTATGTTAGTGTGTGGACACTTTCCAATCCATCTTTCCCCTTTCGAGGGCACGAATCACCGCTTCCCACAGGCTCGCCTCTTCCTCGAGAGCTTTTTTGCGTGTTGTTGTGTTATTGATATGTTTAGATAAGTTTGTATAAGACTGGAGTTGCCACTAGCCAGTTACTTTGAATCTACAGTCAACTGGACCCTGTAAAAATGTTTAGAGAAGGGAATCTGAAGATTCCTTTCTCTAAAATGACCTTTTTTTATTTGCAATCAGATATTTGAGGCAAGGGATCACGGTTACAGGGTGGGAAGGTGTTAAGCACCCACTCTGCCCGTACAGATGTACGATCTCTACTTCACAGAATCTAATTAATACTTGAAATTCTGAATCAATCCTCATACATTTTCATAGATGATATAATGCATGAATATGAGTCTGATCAGCAAGAGTTTCTGATGGGCAGGTTCATATTAGATTGGCAAGCCCTGAGCATATGCTCAAACTGACAAGTGTTATGCGAGATGCATGATGTCTGTTTGACCAATCAGAGTTTTCGATGGGCAAGCTCCGGGCAAGCTGGCGAACCTCAGAACATACGCTAAGACCTCATCAAGTGCTTGTAGTGGAATGATAAGCAAGGGGGTTGGAATAATAATAAATGTTGCACTTATACTAAACGCGAATAAGATAATGCTAATATAAGAGTAGCTAGATGGACAGAGGTATCACAAGGGTTAGCTTTGAGTGGCTAAGATCGAGACTTAGGTAGCTTAAGAGGCTTGGACCAAGGTCAGGCTGAGCTAGACCACGGTTAGACTTTTCATTCACTCGAGTTCTCCTTGGTGGAGGAATGGGCTAAAGGGAGGTGGAGATGAGTCACTTCTCATAAAGGAGGATTCGAAGCTGATGGATGCTGAAAATAAGAAGGAGAGGGGGTATTTATAGTTGCAAGAAGTAGCAACTGTGGTAAATAAGCTTGGATGGCCCCCTAGGGGCCACCCGTACGGACGCTCTACTTTAGCTTCGGAGCGTACGTACTCTGAACCTGAAGCAAGAAAACCTCAAGTTCGAGGTTCGGAGTTGCTCCGAGGCTATGAACCAGAGTTGGGCTTGGACATAAGCTTGGTTTTGAGCTTTAACTAGGCGAGTTGATTGGGTGCAAGGCTGGACTGACTCGACAAGTTGACTCAATGATTTGACTCAGCGGGTTAACTCACCAAGTTGACTTTTTAGGAAATTTTGGACTGGTTTTTCCTATGGGTGGTTTTTCGGGCTGATGTTTAGGGGTGAGTTGACTAGGTTTAGGTTGACTTGGGCTATGGATTGGGATTTATATAGGTGAGTTGACTGGGTTTGGACCTGGGGTTTGGGGATATGGACCTAGGGTTTGGATAAATGAGCCAACTAGGTTGGACCTAAGGTTTGGAGGTATGGACCTCCATTCATCCAACCATTCGACCAGCTTTGTAGCTAAAGGTGGGGTGTCTACACAGTGGTATTAAGGCGAGGAGTTCCCTGGGGCCGATGTCTCTTTACAAAGGTATGGACAAAATTTCCGCTGACGTTATCAAGGAATTCATTATCTTTCGGAGGGAATAGAAACTCTCCAACGGGAGAGACAAAAGACATTGAAAGGTATACAGGCTTCCACGGATGTGTTAATTTCGCCACATGCTCAAAGCGACATTCAGCCTCCTGTGGTCGCTGGACAGAATCGTAGAGACACGTATGCTTATGATGGTAATCAAGTATATTAGGTGGATCGGACATATCAATCCTACATGGAGATGATGGATCTTCCTATATATGATGGTCGGAGTCGCATCGATGAATGGCTCTTTGAAGTTGAACACTTCTTCAACTACGTGCAAATGCCTAAGGAGAAGAAGGTTCAGTATGTAGCATTAAAGTTGAAAGGGGACGCTTTGGCTTGGTGGGAGTAAAATGGATACGACAGATGAAAGCACCACTGTGTTCATGGTCGCGGACAAGGCAACGACTGCTAGAATGTTTCCTACACACCATTAATCATGAAGACAGGTACTATATCAACAACCCCACAACTTGTGGTAAGAATCATGTCTAGTTAAGACAGAGTTGCAACAGATCACCAATCACGTCAACCACACATATGTCATTCATACTGTCACGCCCCAGACCCGGTCGCCCCGTACAACCACTATACCCACCGGATCTGGCACGTGACCAGCCGAACTCCGAGATTGGCAATCGGCGTCCACCGCTAAGTCCCAAGCTCGGCGTCCAATCGAGCGATATAAAAGATAAATCTTACCATTCATTCTCAACATAGAAAGAATATCAGATATAAGATAAGTACTATCTATACACAAGTAAACTGCATACTATAAAAGTCCAAAAGTACATTGTCTAACTGTACGTCGCAATTATACATCAAATATATATATATATATATATATATATATATATATATATATATATATAATCTAAAAGAAACTAAAAGTCGAATAAGTCTTCCGTCATGTCGCCTAGCTTATGGTCGCTACCGATTTTTCTTCCTTAATCTCATTTCCTGGAATGTTTAAAAGGCAAATAAGTCTTGTGGCTTAATAGGCAGATACTGTTATAATAAACATATGAGATAGCTAATATGAAAGGTATAATGATGACAATTATCATAAGAGATAAACTTATGAAACTAGCATACAAAATGATGCCCAAATGAATGATAAAATGGAACCATGCGTGAGATGCATTAGATGATCGCATGCCAGAGGTAGAATTCTCCAGAGACAGTCATCTCACCACATACTCACCTACACAACTCATAAGATCATCGGCTAATCAAGGATCACTGTACAAATAAAACTTGGGATCCACCGGGGTCGATGCCCATGCACCAAACACCAGCAATCGACCTCGCTACCCGCCAGTGGTTTTACAAACCTCCACTGTGCACGTCAGTAACGGACCTCATTCGCGCTTCTCCTCGCCGGCGGGTCAGACCGGTCCCCATTTGCCTTCTCAACCCTATGGTGGGTCGGACCTACCCCTTCTCAACCTGACCTTGTCAGTGGGAGTCAAATCCATGACCCATGTATCCACCCGGCCCAACGGTGAGGCATCCCTAAGTACCATCGGGGTTTAGGGATTTTCAACCCAACGGGCACATCATCCCCTACTATTTCCACACTTCCGGTGTCCCGTAAATCAATACCTTCATACGTGTCATTACCCAACTATAGGATATGTACTACGGTCAATCTGTAGTGTAGCAAAACGCAAATATATTAATTCTCCCCATATGTATCATGCTATGGTATGCATGGTAATGCTACAAGATAAGTGACTCAAGGCTAATCAAGAACTCAAGGCATGCTACTGTATAAGATGTCAAACTACTAAGGGACTACGTACCTGGATAGCCAATTGCTACATAATGTTGCCAGCGTGTGCTCTATTAACTTTCCACCTTCAACGGGACTATGCTTACTGTTTCACAAGTGTGGCGCCCCAGGGATATTTTAGGCTTTACCATATACCTAAATAGTTTTATGGTAAGCCCCATAAATCTGTCAGGGCCGTTTGGATAGCTAACTGCCCTAGAGGATTTTTTTTAAGGTGACCGATCATGAGTGGTGTGGCCCACCCATGGTTTAGAATTTCTTCACTTATAAATTTAAGTGTTAAAATAATATGCTGAAATGAAGGGGTTGTCCGATCATAGGCGTCAACCAAATAGACAACTTGGTGTCACAGTGGGTCCAGACACGGATTAGGTATATAAAAAAAACATTGCAGTGGCCCTAAGGAGGTTTTAACAGTAGATCTTCAATATCCACTATTTAAACAATGTGGTCCATCCGGATTTTTTTTTTTTTTAAATCTAACCAATTCGTCGGATCACTAACTAAAATGGGCTAGAATGATAGGTGGAAGATGTGGATCTATCACATACATCATGGTGTATCCACAGTGGGGCCCACAGCCCTTTTGAAGGTAAGGGAAGGAGGGACGTCCCTCTCTGGACGTTCCTGTCCAGAGAGGTGGTTGTCCTTTCTCACATGTGTGTGTGTGTGTGTGTATTATACTATACTATTATTTTATTTTATTTTATTTTGATTTTAGTGGGTTCTCCACTATTTAATGGCCAAAAGCATATTAGTCTCACTGAGAAGCTTTCAATGGTTAACATAGACTCCCACACCTGGCCCACCTGAAATTTAGAAACGGCCTCAGTTTTGGGCCCATGGCTTAACATGATTTGTCAAAATAGATGGATGGCTTGGATGAAGCATATTCATCATGGTGGTATCAACGTAGGATCCACAGCCCATCCGTCCAACACAAGAGAGAGACGTCTCTCTCAGGACTCTACAACATCCAGAGGGGACTCTCCTCTCATTGGTATGAATATTATTTTATTATTATTATATATGTGTATTTTCTATCTTGTTGTTGTTATTATTATTATTATTATTATTATTATTATTATTATTATTATTATTATTATTCTCTCTTTTGTTTTGTCAGTTTGTGTTTATGGTGGACCCTGTGAGGTTTGAATGGTAAGTGCATTGGCACCACTGTTTCTAATAGTGTAGCCTACTCAAGGCATGGACTAGCCTAAATTTTAAGCTCGGCCCCTAAAATAGTCTGTGGGAATGGATGGACGGCATGGATAAAATGCATATGTCATGGTGAGACCCAAGGTGGGCCCCACAACCCTTTCTAAAAAAAGGGGCAGAGACGTCTCTTCTCTGGACGTCCTTGTCCAGAGTGGGAGTCCTATTTATTTATTTATTTTATTATTTATTTTTATTTATTTATTTATTTATTTTATTATTTATTTTTATTTATTTATTTATTTTGCTTTTGTGGTTTGTGCATGAGTATGTGAGTCCTACAAGGTCAGTGGGGTCCAGCCATTGGACGTGTTGGATTGCAAATAACCATCATAGTGGGTCCATGATCCGGTTCATGCTCAAATATGTGTGGTTCTTTCATTCAGGTCCTAGAGACCTTATGGAATAACTAGATGGCTAATAATGGTCATGGTGGAGCCCACAATCAATGGTTTCCCATGCATTTTAGATCCAACTAATATTTGTGTCTTCTTCAACACCCAAACCATTGTATGGTTCGTATCTCTCCACTGTGGGGTCCACCATCAACAAGACCTACACCTTCATGATCAAATGAATGTAATCAACACAACATTAGAAAAGACGAGATAAAGGGAGAGCACTTACATTGCTAGAGAATTGGATCTCCCTTAAGTGATTCGATTTACTTGATTGTAGTGTCTACTTTACTTGGAGTTGAGGAGTTGTTTTGGGTTGATTAGAAAGTGGTTTGAAGGTCTTAAGTGGGATGGAGAAATGCCTTAGGAAGCTAGAAGGTGTGGGTGTTCGCTTCCCCAAGTGTAGGGTTGCAATGTAGTAATAATCTCGGTAAGACCGAGGTCGATCCACAGGGACTTATGTAGAATTTCACAAACTCATCCACAAGTGTCTATTGAAATCTACTAACCAGATTTTTGTATGAAATTGATATGAGTAACAAAAGTTGAATTAAATTGAAAGTAACTAATTATAAGAAGGCACTAGGGGTTCAAGGATCCACTTGTAGCAATCCTTGATGTTCAATCCGCTGTGGTTTCTCATTCTCTCAACTAGAATCGACATTAAGGTCTATCTAGTCGGATGATAGAGCTGTTAAACCAAACATCTGTAATATATAAGTTCTATGCATAAGATTCACTCAATGCAGGCTGATCTAAGCATGCTCAATTGCATAGGTCATTCCCCTTTCCAAAAGGTCTAATTCACAATCATAACCATCCTCAAGTCCTGTCACAAGACAAGGCTAGATCAGGATTTGAACTTGATTCAAATCACATGCACAGTCCATACACATTACAGAAAAATCAGAAAAACAGAACTTTGGTAGGAAGTTCCTTTATGAAGATCATAGTACTAGAGCGCACTCCGATTCCTTGGATCATACAGGTCTAGACCGTTACAAACCAATTAAGCAATTAAATAATTCTCCCAAACATCCATGAGTCATCATAAGACTAAGAAAAACTACTCAAAAGCTTGTATAAACTTCAAACCTTAGTTCATAATCATGAATTCCACACTTAAAACCACTTAACTACGAATTAAAACATCTTGGATCCACTACAAGCTTCACCTCTTAGCCCTAGCTAAGAGGTTTAGCTGCTCATGATCCAAGGAAACATGAAACAACTACAAAAAGCATGAAAACAGCAAAGCAAACCAAAAGGAGTTGTGAAACTCCAATCTCCACTTCCACAGCCTCCAACCTCGCTTGAACCCTTCTAAGATACCTTGGGAACGACCCCTAGGTGTCCTTTTATAGTCTGGAGGCTCCACAACTTCGGAAGAATCGAGAAATTGCGTAAGAGTTACGCAGCGCAGAGAAAATCGGACTTGATTTGGAAGCTTCTAAGTTCTTACGCATGGCCGACCGGTCATGACCGGTCGGCCTCAATTAATGATCACTCCAGCAAGCATAGCCGACTGGTCATGACCGGTCGGCCTTGTTCAATGTTAATCCGGCAAGCATGTCCGACCGGTCATGACCGGTCGGACGTTTTCCTTTATATTCCAGTAGCCATGGCCGACCAGTCATGACCGGTCGGCCTTATACAATCTTCTTCCAGCGACTGTGTCCGACCGGTCATGACCGGTCGGACGTCTTTAGCAGTCTCCCAATGTACATGGCTGACCGGTCACGACCGGTCAGCTCCCTTTTCCTCTTGTTTTCTTCCTTTCTTTCTTCTGCTTTCTTCTTTCTTCGGCCCTCCTTGGATCTTCATCTCAGGTTCTAAATCAGCCCTTTTTATCTTCAATTAGGTGGAACCACTCTCAGTCCTGTAGTCACAAAACATGCATTAGATTCATCTATAAATCATGCAAACCTCGCACAATGAGTGATGAATTGGGGTTAGAATATGCAAAATTAGGAGCTCAACAGTGGGCACCAAGTGCTCAAAATTCATACATAGACTCTTTATATAGACATGGGTTAATTACCTTTAATTAATTCCATAAACCATGAGGTGGATTGTCCTCTTTATTTCATGGAGTGATTATTCCCTATTAATTACATAATTAGAGACTTTTTGGTCTACCATTTATTGATCCCATACTTTTCTAGAAAAGTAATTGCCATGTGGACACATTTTCCTTATTTTGAGGGATTATGTTGTTGACTTCTCAACACATACTTTATTAATGAAGGTTTTAACTTTATGTAACATGCTTTAAGGCTTGATTAGATGTCTTAAAGGCCTTCTAGATGTAATTAGGCATTTCTAGAATATTGAAAGGTGGCATGACCTCCTTAATTTAAGGAAACCTTTTGACTTTTGAAGTTTAACTTTTATTAGTTGTTAGTTAAACTAGCTTTATCTCCCTTAAGTGTAATCCATACCATCTTATGAATGTTGTTAACTTAAACAAAATGTGCTATGTGGCATGGCTATCCTTGAATCATGAGAAAGCTTTGACTTTCAGTTCATAAAGTTAATTTTATCATTATTGTTATTACTAAAGTGACTTTTGTTGAGACATGAAGAATGCTTACCATAAAGCTTAGGCTATATGTGCCTTAAATTAATCCTAATATAATAGTTCTAGGTATGATGTCATTCTTTCACTTTTTCATGAATATTTGCACATGGATAATATGGAATTCTTCACGCTATATCTTGTGTTCAAGGTCACGAATCTGCGTGCGAAAAATATCATCGGGGCAGTTGTCATGATATAAGTTTTGGGTGTTCACGGTCTTGTTACCCAGGACATGCTTTCTAGGCACTATTCCAGGTCAGTCCAGGTATCCAGGTTGTACACGTGGGCATTGCAGAGTTTTAATTCGGAAGATGACCCTAACCTTCCTAACGGTTGAGCAAATGATCAATTGAACGTTCCTATGGGCTAGGTCGGGTATTACAATTCCACCCTCCTTATAAAAATTTCGTCCTCGAAATTCCTACTCCATTGGGTAACAATAGTGACCTAGTCCAAGGTGTGAACTGACAAAAAACCTTTCTTAATATTAGGAAGATATCATACATCGACGATATTCTTACAGTATCTACATAGCTCAAAGAAATAAGTGTGGATACTTCTCACGAATGTCCTCCTCACGTTCCCATGAGGCCTCTGCCTTGCTATGGTGTCCCAATTGCACTTTCACAAGTGGAATCGTCTTCGTTCGGAGGACTTGCTCCTTCCGATCCAGGATACGGACCGAATGCTCAATGTACAATACGCCTTCCTGGATCTCGATCAGCTGCCAATCAATGATGTGCTCCGTCTCAAGGTCGCACCTCCTCAACATGGATACATGGAATACTTCATGTACACCTTCCAGCTCAGGAGGTAAAGCTTGTTAGTGCACTTTTTTGTGGCATACTAATGCACCTTGTTTGTCAATCACTTAGGTCAGTGAGTCTAGTGTCGGTTGAGCTTAATGAAGACGAAGACCGAGGACTCAAGACGGACCAGCTACATCAAGGATGAAGAAACAGGTAAAAGAGGTGCCTTGGTGTGCCTTGCCTTGAACCTACCCAAAACCATAACCTCTTAGATGACTTGGACCAACTAGGTATACCTTTAGTCATCATCATTAGTCTTAGAACTCCATGAAAAACATGATAAGTTAGACTAATTAAAGAGGTGGAAGCTGTTGTAAACAATTCAGCTCAAACAGCAGTTTTCGATTAATCTCCGATCAATTGGACATTGGCTCCGATAGGACTCCGATCAATCGGATAGAAGTTCCGATCAATCAAAAATTGTTCTAGCAACTTTGAAAAACCACTGGACATATTTCCGATCAATCGGACAGTCTTCCGATCCATCGAAAGGGGTCCATCCGATCAATCGGACCATGATTCTGATCAATCGGAATATCTTCCAGAGATTTTACTGGATAGATTTTCGATCAATTGGATATTCCTCCGATCAATCGGACAAGTCTCCGATCAATCGAACCTTTTTTCCGATCAATCGGAGATATGCAAATCTACCCATTTTTTTACCGTTGGAAGAAAATCTATTTAAGATGGGGGATTCATTTTTGAGCTTAGGGAGGGGATTTTGAGGAGATAGGAGCCACCATTGTTGAAGATCATTAAGAGCTCTATTCCTAACCCAAACAAGTGATCTTCCTTGTAATTCATCACAAGTATGGAGCATTCAAAGCTCAAGAAGAAGATGCACTTGTCCCTCTTTTGATCTCTAGAGATTGGAATGATCTTGAGAGTCATATTCCTATCCGATACTTTATGATGAGATCTTTGTAGCTGAGACTCTCTAGGCAACCCATTCCCATAAGTTGTAAAGATCTCAAATCTACCCTCCTATCACCTTGGGCATATCAAATGCATCACTTGCAAGGTGGTTGATTAAGTGGAGATGAGGCATTAGCGACGCAGCGGCAACACGACCGGGAGAGCAAGGGAAGCTAATTGAAGCACGAGAGAGTGGAGATCAAGCAACCCGAACCGGCTCTGAACAAGGGGCTCATCCGATAAGTAAGGTTGTCATTGTAGAGAGTCCTTCCACTCAATTCCCTGTGGGAGTTGAGTGTAGAGTTTGTTTGACAAACTCGAACTAGGGTCGTTTGCTGATCCTTATCTTATTAGTTGAGCCTAAAACTCTAAGGACGTTGGCCGTTCCTTGGCCCGTTTGTCGGCCTAAAGACTAGGAGTTGTTTGGCGATCCTTGGCTCATTGCCAAGCCTAAACAAAGTCTCCAAGGGAGACCTCCAACACGGGAGTGAACGTGTGTAGTTCTTGTGTAGGACTAGACCTTGCGTAGGTCGAATAGGTTGGGAGGAACCTGTAAACTCCTCGGTTGGGTGGAGCCGATTTAAAACACCTTGGTTGGGAGGAACTAGATTTAAACTCCCCAGTGAATGCTGGTGTTCCCAAAGGGATTGAATACTTGAACTGGGAGTGGAGTAGAAAAGTAGTTGAACCACTATACATGCTTGTGTTTGTGATTGTATTTGAGCACACTTCTTGTTATTCATTGTGTTTAATTGTTTAATTATGAATGCTTAATTAGAATGTATGCTAGGCACTAAATAGGCACATCTACACACAAGATGTACGTTCACTAGTTGCGTAGACTTGAGCTCATTAATCCATTCTCATAAGTCTACATAGGTTGCATAGGTTAGGAGCTTGATTTGTTTAATCAATTGAGTATCTATGAATGCTTAGACTAGGTTGCTTATTGCTTATACTCCGTGTTAGTCTTGTGATTGGACCCACTTAGGCCTGGAAGCCTAAGTGTTCTTGCTTAGTTTAATTTGTTAAAACTGTTAAGTAGGCGAAAAGAATTTCAAAAGGTCCTAATCCCCCCCCCCCCCCCCCCCCCCCCCCAATAGAACTTAGTCATAATACTAGTTGCTCTCATTGCTTCCACACGCACACGCCTAGGTAATCCAAAAGGTGTAATTTCGAAGCTAACCGATATCCCACCAGGCCAATCTGTTCTACTATCTTGAAGGGCCCTATATATCGTGGGGCGAGCTTCCCTTTCTTGCTAAATCGAACTATGCCCTTCATGGGCGAGACCCTAAGATAGACAGAGTCTCCAACTGTGAATTCCAATTCTCTACGTCGGCGATCAGCATAACTCTTTCGCTGGCTTTGGGCCGTTCGCATTCTATTCCTGATAAGCTTTATTTTCTCCGAGATCTGCTGAACAATCTCAGGCCCGAGCAATCTACTTTCTCCAACTTCTGTCCAACAGCTAGGAGACCTGCATGGTCGACGTACAAGGCCTCATATGGAGCCATGTCGATGGTTGCCTGAAAGCTATTATTATATGCAAAATCAGCCAACGATAGATGATTATCCCAATTACCCTGAAAATCTAGCACACACGCTCTGAGCATATCCTTCAGGATCTAATTAACCCTCTTGGTCTGTCCGTCTGTCTGGGGATGGTAAGCGGTGCTGTACTTCAAAATCACACCTAAGGCTCGTTGAAAGCTCTTCCAGAATCGTGACGTGAACCTTGGGTCACGGTTGGATACTATTGATACTGGCACTTCGTGCAATTTGATGATCTCATCCACAAATTGCTGAGCAAGACAGTCCATGGAGTAGATGGCACGTATAGGAAGGAACTGTGTTGTCTTCGTCAATCGATCAACGATGACCCAAATGGCATCGTGACCTCGCGGAGTCCATGGCAATCCCATAATGAAATCTGTCATAACGTGTTCCCACTTCCATTGAGGGATCTCCAGCTGCTGTAAAGTACCTGAGGGTTGTTCACTTCCCCAAGTTTAGGGTTGTGAAGTAGTAATAATTCGGAAAGACCGAATATCGTTCCCACAGAGATTTATATATGGGTATCCTCAGAATTTGTCTAAAACAACTAGTAATTAAGATCCTATTAAGAACTAAAACTGAAAAATAGCGATGTGGGTTTAAACAGTGAATGGTTAAGGTAATTTCAATCTGAAAAGGCACTAGAGCGCCAAGGATCCACTTTTGATAAGTTTCAATGCATCAACACAACTAGGTCTCTCACAACTCAATCGGAATCGAATTCATATCTCTATCCGATCGGAATATAGAGCTGTTCAATCAACAATCATCTAAAACAAGCGTTTATTCATTGATTGGATTCCCACAACCATGCTCAGGCCTTGGGCACACTCAATTGTGTAGGCCAAGCCTCTTTCCAATCTAGTTGAGATTCATAATCATAGCTTTCACCAAATCCTGTCACTAGACTTGATTACAACTCATGATTACAACTCATGATTAGAACTCTAGTTAAATCAAAATCAATCAATAAACTACTATTCCAGATTGTACAACAAAAGATAAGAACTTTAGTTGAATGAGTTCCCACATGAAAATCAGGCCATTGTACACAAGGCAATCAAAGTGTCTACCATGCCCGGAGTCGATGGTAGATCAATGAACTACACAAGCATAAACAATGCTCAAAAGCTAAGATACTAAGTTAGGATCACTAAGAATCACATGAGCCCGGAGTCATCAAGAGATCAAAGTAAAAAACCAAAATAGTACTTGATTCAAACTCATATTGAACTAAAATTCATCAATTAAAACATGAAAGGAAACCTAGGTTGCATCAATCCATCAAAAACGAATCAAAAGCTTCACCTCTTAGCCCTAGCTAAGAGGTTTTAGTTCATCTCTAACATCCTTGAATTAGAAGCCTCTAAAAACATAAAAAATAACTAAAATAAGAAGAAAACTAGAAATCCGAAGTAGAATCCGTCTCCTAAGCAATCCCGACGTCCTAACATGCTTTGGTATGAAGGGAAGACGTCCTTTTATAGCTTGGAGGTGTCCTTTACGCAAGAAAGTTCCAGATCTTGCGTAAACTTACACACTTGCGCCAAGAAATCCGGAGCCCAGAATAGAAATTTGAATGTTTACGCATGGCCGACCGGTCTGGACCGGACGGACTGGGCTGTCTTTGGTCCAGCAACTATGGCCTACCGATCGTGACCGGTCGGACCTCCTCCCTGATCAGTCCAATGTTGTGGCCGACCGGTCTTCACCGGTTGGACTGGTCTGGCCGACCGGTCTTGACCGTTCTAAGCCTCTTTCTTCATTATTTCTTTCTTTCTTTCTTCTTTTCTCTTCTCTCCTTGCTTTGTTCTCTCTTTGGTCCTTCTTCAACCTTCATCCTATGGTCTTCAATGCTCTTAAAGAGCTCCATTTAGTCTTTAATTTGTGAAATCACCATCTTGTTCCTACAATCACCAATCATGCATTAGAATATTCCTTTAACATGTAAACCGTGCATATTGAGTGATGAATTGGGGTTAGAATATGAACAATTAAGAGCTCAAAAAGGGTCGTTGATGCTCCGCCTTGACCCTCTTATAGGTGTCACATTGGGCAACATACTCGGCGATGGACGCTTCATTCCAGGCCACCAGTATTGTCTCCTGACATCGCGGTACATCTTTGTACTGCCTGGGTGGATTGTAAATCTGGACCGATGTGCCTTGTTCAATATTTCTCGCCTCAACTCTACATCATCTGGCACACACAGTCGCTCTTTATAGCAAAGTCCACCATCAGCTCCAATCTGCCACTCGGATGGACCATCATTAGTCATTTCCTTGCGGCGAGTGATGATAGTTGGGTCAGCCTGTTGTGCCTCAATAACTCGAGATACTAATGACGGCTAGATGGACAAGCTCTCAAGTTGCACAGTAGCTGACTGCATGCTCAACTTGAAGTCAAAATCTTGTACTTCCTCCAGCATCTGCCACTCCTGGACCATAAGACAAGCAATAACTCCTCGGGGCTAATGGCTAAGGGCATCGAACACGACATTTGCCTTCCCTGGGTGGTATTAAAGAGAGAAATCATAATCCTTCAACAAGTCTAACCACCTCCTTTGCCGTAAATTAAGCTCGCTTTGAGAGAATAAATACTTGAGGCTCTTATGATCCGTGAACAACTGAAATCTCACCCCGTATAGATAATGTCGCCATATCTTCACTGCGAATACTACCGCAGCCAATTCCAAGTCATGTGCGGGATAATTCTGCTCATGGGCCTTTAGCTGTCGAGAAGCATAAGCTATAACTTTATCACGTTGCATCAACACGCAACCCAATCCAACTCGTGAGGCATCTGTGTACACTACGAACCCTTCATTTCCATATGGCAAAGTGAGGACTGGTGCCATCGTCAGCTTCTCCTTCAACTCCTCAAAAGCTTTCTCGCAGGCCTCGCTCCAAATAAAAGGTGCTCCCTTACGGGTTAATCAGGTTAACGATGCTGCTATACGAGAAAATTCCCGAATAAATCGTCTATAGTATCTCACTAAACCCAGAAAACTCCGAATCTCCATTATATTAGTAGGTTGCCTCCACTTAAGCACAGCCTCAACCTTAGTCGGATCTACCGCCACTCCCTTTCTAGTGATGACGTGCCCGAGAAACTTCACTTCTTCTTGCCAAAATTCGCATTTCTCCAATTTAGCATATAGTTGATGATCGCGAAGAGTCTGTAGGGCAATACGTAGATGACTCTCATGTTCCTCCCGGGTACGCGAATATATCAAAATATCATCTATAAATATCACCATGAACTGATTGAGGTAAGGGCGGAATACTTCATTCATCAACTGCATGAATATGGCCGGAGCATTCGTCAACCCAAAAGACATAACTAGGAACTCAAAATGGCCGTATCTGGTACGAAAAGCCGTCTTGGGAATGTCCTCCTCTCGTACTCGAACCTGGTGGTATCCAGAACGCAAGTCAATCTTCAAGAAGAACTGTGCGTCTTTGAGCTGATCAAACAGGTCGTCAATCCTCGGTAACGAATACTTATTCTTGATAGTCACCTTGTTCAGCTCTCTGTAATCCACACAAAGTCTCAATGACCCGTCCTTCTTCTTGACGAATAGAACTGGTGCTCCCCATGGAGAACTACTCAGGCGAATAAAGCCCAAAGCCCGAAGTTCCTCAAGTTGCTTCTTCAATTCTTCCAACTTCATAGGTGTCATACGATACGGCGCCTTTGAGATAGGCGCAGTACCTGGAATCAGGTCAATACAAAATTCTACCACCCTTTGAGGGGGCAGACCCGGAATGTCTTGAAAGACGTCGGGATACTCACATACAATCGGAATCTACTCAATCCTCAGGACTGCCTCTCCTTCTAATAGTCAAACTAAGGAGGCTCTTGTCTGCTCCTCCATTCGTAGAATCCTAAAATGAAACTGCGGCTGGCCAGGTATAGAGAAGGTGACTGTCTTCTTAAAATAGTCCAATGAGGCATGATATACGGCCATCCAGTCCATGCCTAAACTAACATTCGGCGTCCGACATCTTCATAATGAACAAATCAGTGGGTAGGGTGTGATCTCCAATAACCATTGGGCAACCCTTGCATATGAGGCCTATGGTAAAATGCCCTCCTAGCGGCGTGACTACGAATAGCTCATCAACTACCCTCTCCGGCTCTAACCCCAACATGTCTATGAATAATGATGAAATGAATGAATGGGAGGCGCCTGTATCAAATAAGGTGCATGCAAATGATGAGAAGAGAATAATCATACCCTCGAGCATCGTTGTTGATGACTGGGTATCCGCTTGTTGAAGAGCAAACACACGAGGTTGGGCAGTCGCTATAGATCATGCATGTGGTCTCTGGGGTAGTCTTTGGTATTGTTGAGGGCGATCTCGGTTCTGCGGCGGCTGTTGCTAACACTGCTGAGGCTGATGCTGCGATCAATACTGTTGAGTTTACTGCTGAAAAGCTCTCTGTTGAGGACGTCCCTGTGGTAGTTGTCTGTAGGAAGATCTATCCTGTCACTCTATAGTGACATCTGGCGAATTAGGGCATGACCTAACCTGATGGCCTACTCCACATCTGAAACACGTTCCCTGGAACGTCAATCGCTGTGAATCTCACTAGGGTCCCTAAGATATTGATCCTTGCCTAACATGACTCTTCTGCAGATGAGATTGCTGATTCGGTCCTCCCTTCCTCTTGTTTCCATTATCCTGTCTTCGGAGTGGCTAGTCATAAGTCTTATTCATCTCTTCAAAATATGCTTCTATGATCTTGGCTCTGTCCACCACTTCCTCAAAAGTACAGAGTCGCAAAGGTACTACCCTACTTCTCAAGCTAGGCCGAAGTCCCTTTTCAAATTTTCGAGCCTTCATACTTGGGCTTGAAATCAAATAAGATGCGAAACAGGACAACTTGACGAATCTGGCCTCGTACTCGGCCACAGACAAATCTCTTTGCTCCAAAGATATAAATTCAAACACCATCTTCTCTCGTATACTCTTAGGAAAATACTTGTGGTCGAACTTTTCCTCAAACTCATTCCAACTCCAAACCATTCTCAGCCCGGCTTCCCTCTTGACCGACTGCCACCATAACTCTGCTTCTCCTTCAAGTGTGAAGGTGGCAAGTGACACTCTCTAAGAATCAGGACACCCCATAACATCTAAGATCTTAACAATCTGAGTCCTCCATCGGTCGGCTTCAAGTGGCTCTGGATGCCCTCCGAAACACGGGGGTCGTAGGGCCTGGAACTCTCAAACTAAGGCCTGACTGCTCCAACACAGAGGATGCCTCTGTAGACCTCCTCTCCTGACGCTCCATCAAAGATGCCATGGAACGTAGGATTTCCTGAATCGAAGCATTATCCCCACAAGTAATTGGTGCCTGGGGCTGGGGCTCCTCAGACGACTCATTCCCTACTGCTACTTTAGCTTTACCAATCTTCTTAGGCGACATGATCTACAATAGAAAGATGATGCCTAGGTTAGTCACAACTTAGGATGGTCGCTTAAGGTCAAGTAGAAAGAATTACTTAACCTACTAACTTCGTATCATGAAACTCTAATTGCAAAATTTTCTAAGTTCATTATGGGGAAATTGAGTGTTTATAAGTTTCCTAGCGAGTTTTAAGTTTTAGGCCCCTAACTCCCTCCTAAAACTAAACTTGTCCATAGGTAATCCCTTATCTCATGCTCTGATACCAAATTTTGCCACGCCCCAGACCCGGTAGCCCTGTACAACCACTATACCCACCAGATCTTGCACGTGACCGGCCGAACTTCAAGATTGGCACTCGGCGTCCGCCGCTAAGTCCCATGCTTGGCGTCCAACCGAGCGATATAAAAGATAGATCTTACCATTCATTCTCAACATAGAAGGAATATCAGAGATAAGATAAGCAATATCTGTATACAAGTAAACTGCATACTATAAAAGTCCAAAAGTACATTGTATGACTGTACGTCGCAATTATACATCATATATATATATATATATATACAATCTAAAAGAAACTAAAAGTCGAATAAGTCTTTCGTCATGTCGCCTAGCTTATGCTCACTACCGATTTTTCTTCCTTAATCTCATTTCCTGGAATGTTTAAAAGGCAAATAAGTCTTGTGGCTTAACAGGCACATGTTGTTATAATAAACATATGAGATGGCTAATATGAAAGGTATAATGATGGCAATTATCATAAGAGATAAACTTATGAAACTAGCATACAAAATGATGCCCAAATGAATGATAAAATGGAACCATGCGTAAGATGCATTAGATGATCGCAAGCCAGAGGTAGAATTCTCCAAAGACAGTCATCTCACCACATACTCACCCGCACAACTCATAAGTATCATCGGCTAATCAAGGATCACTGTACAAATAAAACTCGGGATCCACCGGCGTCGATGCCCATGCACCAAACACCAGCAATCGACCTCGCTACTCGCTAGTGGTTTTACAAACCTGTAAAACCTCCACTGCGCACATCAGTAACGGACCTTATTCGCGCTTCTCCTCACCGGCGGGTCAGACCGGTCCCCGTTTGCCTCCTCAGCCCTATGGCAAGTCGGACCTACCCCTTCTCAACCTAGCCTTGTCAATGGGAGTCAAATCCATGACCCATGTATCCACCCGGCCCAACAGTGAGGCATTCCTAAGTACCATCGGGGTTTAGGGATTTTCAACCCAACGGCACATCATCCCCTACTATTTCCACACATCCGGTGTCCCGTAAATCAATACCTTCATACGTGTCATTACCCAACTATAGGATATGTACTACGGTCAAGCTGTAGTATAGCAAAAAGTAAATATATTAATTCTCACCATATGTATCATGCTATGGTATGCATAGTAATGCTACAAGATAAGTGACTCAAGGCTAATCAAGAACTCAGGGCATGCTATTGTATAAGATGTCAAACTACTAAGGGACTACGTACCTGGATAGCTAATTGCTACATAATGTTGCCAGCATGTGCTCTGTTAACTTTCCACCTTCAATGGGACTATGCTTACTGTTTCACAAGTGTGGCGCCCCACAGACATTTTAGGCCTTACCATATACCTAAATAGTGTTTATGGTAGGCCTCATAAATCTGTTAAGGCCGTTTGGACAGCTAACTGCCCTACAGGATTTTTATTTAGGGTGACCGATCATAAGTGGTGTCGCCCACCCATGGTTTAGAATTTCTTCGCTTATATATTTAAGTCTTAAAATAAAATGCTAAAATAAAGGGGTTGTCCGATCATAGGCGTCAACCAAATAGACAACCTGGTCATGCAT
Organism: Liriodendron chinense; assembly: GCA_003013855.2. Classification (NCBI taxonomy): domain Eukaryota; kingdom Viridiplantae; phylum Streptophyta; class Magnoliopsida; order Magnoliales; family Magnoliaceae; genus Liriodendron; species Liriodendron chinense. Next base: position 2,114,363 of record PVNU02000491.1, on the reverse strand, counting down.
ATGCGTCACAGTGGGTCCAAACTCGGATTAGGTATATAAAAAAAAACATTACAATGGCCCTAAGGAGGTTTTAACACTAGATCTTCAATATCCACTATTTAAACGGTGTGGTCCATCTAGATTTTTTTTTTAATCTAACCAATTCTTCAGGATCACTAACTAAAATGGGCTGGAATGATAGGTGGAAGATATGGATCTATCACATACATCATGGTGTATCCACGGTGGGGCCCACAGCCCTTTTGAAGGTAAGGGAAGGAGGGACGTCCCTCTCTGGACGTTCCTGTCCAGCGAGGTGGTTGTCCTTTCTCATACATGTGTGTGTGTGTGTGTGTGTGTGTGTGTGTGTGTGTGTGTTATACTATACTATTATTTTATTTTATTTTGATTTTAGTGGGTTCACCACTATTTAATGGCCAAAAGCATATTAGCCTCACTGAGAAGCTTTCAATGGTTAGCATCGACTCCCACAGCTGGCCCACTTGAAATTTAGAAATGGCCTCAGTTTTGGGCCCACGGCTTAACCTGATTTGTCAAAATAGATGGATGGCTTGGATGAAGCATATTCATCATGGTGGTATCAACGGAGTATCCACAGTCCAGCCGTCCAACACAAGAGAGAGAGACGTCTCTCTCAGGACTCTACAACGTCCAGAGAGGATTCTCCTCCCATTGTTATGAAATTATTTTATTATTATCATATATGTGTATTTTTCTATCTTGTTGTTGTTGTTATTATTATTATTATTATTCTCTCTCTATTGTTTTGTCAGTTTGTGTTTATGGTGGACCCTGTGAGGTTTGAATGGTAAGTGCATGGGCACCATTGTTTCTAATAGTGTAGCTTACTCAAGGCCTGGACTAGCCTAAATTTTGGACTCGGCCCCTAAAATAGACTATGGGAATGGATGGACGGCATGGATAAAATGCATATGCCATGGTGAGACCCAAGTTGGACCCCACAACCCTTTGTAAAAAAAAGGGGCAGAGACGTCCCTTCCCTGTCCATCGTCTCAGAAATTGTTCAAAATTCTGATAAGGTTGAAGAGATCGTTAGCCTAGATGTAGCCGTTCTAGAAATTGTGGAGCCCGTTTTGCAAGAATCAATTAACATCCTAGACGTTGCCACATCAATGTTCGCTCGCCTCAAGTGCAAGGCTGCGATGTAGTAATAATTCTCAGTAAGACCGAGGTCAATTCTCAGGGATTGTCGTAACAATTCTAAGTTTTATAAATAGGATGGGCTAAATTCAAATTTGTAATGACGGATGGTAATTAAGAATATAAATCTATCTACTTAAGAATTAAATCAAGGAAATAAACACTAGAGCGCTAAGGATCCACTAATAATCATTCACAATGCTAATTCAAACCATTCAAGCCAATAACACAATTGGAATCGGAGTTCTATCCCTATCCAATCGGAATATAGAACAATCAAATCATCATAATGCATCTAACATAGATGGATCATCCACTGATATAGTCCTCTCAGAATCAACTAAGGCATTGGGTGTTTTCAATCACACAACCCAATCCTTCACAAAACAAGCAAGATCACATTCATGATTCTTCCTCAAACCTTGTCACTAGACTTGATTTAGAAGCATGAATTTAACTTCTATTGAACCAAAATCAATACATAAACACCTATCTCAGATTAAATCAAAAGATAAGAACCCCTTCTAGTTTAGTTCTAGATAAGCTCTTAGAAAACTTAGTTTGTAAGATCCCCTAGCATCCAACATATCATGATGAATTTAGGATCTCTACAACCCAAAATCCTATCAATCTGAAATTACGTCTGTAGTCTAACACGACACCCTCGTATGTGCGGAAGCTTAAAGAGCAACTAGAATTATGGCTAAGTCCTATAGGAGGGGGTGATTAGGACCTTTTGAAATTCTTTTTGCCTACTTACACAATTTAACAAATTAAACTAAGGAAGAACACTTCGGCTTCCAAGCCTAAGTGGGTCCAATCACTGGACTAGCATAAGGTTTAAACAATAAACAACCTAGTCTAAGTATGCATAGATAATCAAATGATTTAACTAATCAAGCCCCTAATCTATGCAACCTATGTAGACTTATGAGAATGGATCAATGAGCTCAAGTCTACACAACTAGTGAAAGCACGTCTTGTGTGTGGATGTGCCTATCTAGTGCCTAGCATACATTCCTATCAAGCATTCATAATTAAACAATTAAACTTACAATGCTCAGATATCAATGTGCTCAATTCAATCACAAATACAAGCATGTATAGTGGTTCGACTTTGGGTCTACTCTACTCCCAGTTCAAGTACTCAACTCCTTTGAGCACACCGGCATTCACTATCGGAGGTTTTAAATGAGGTTCACATCTCAACCTTTACACGGAGGTTTTACCGGTTCACCTCTCAACCATAACCGGAGTTTTCGACAAAGGGCTAACTCTCAACCCAAACGGAGTTTTGGACATATACTAACTCTCAACCTGACGCACGTTCACTCTCGTGTCGGAGGCTCCCCCTTGGAGACTTTTTTTAGGCTCAGCAAACGGGCCAAGGAGTGCCAAACAACCCCTAGTCTTTAGGCCAACAAACAAGCCAAGGAACAGCCAACGTCCCTAGTTCAAGTTTGACAGACAAACTCTACACTCAACTCCCACAGAGAATTGAGTGGACTGGACTCTCAACAAAGACAACCTCACTTGTCGGATGACCCCCTTGTTCAGCGTCGATTCAGGTTTCTTGATCTCCACTCTCCCGTGCTTCAATCAGCTTCCCTTGCTCCCACGATCGTGTTGCCGTTGCGTCGCCAATGCCTGAACTACACTCGATCAATTACCTTGCTTTTTGATGCCTTTGAGATGCCTAAGGTGATAGGAGGGTAGGTTTGAGAACACTACAACTATTAGAAATGAGTTACTTAGAGTTTCTCTCGTACAACGATCTCATCTTAGAGTTTTGGACAAGGATATGCCTATCAAGAAAGGTCCAAACTCTAGAGATCAAGAGGGGATGAAGGTCATCTTCTTCATGAGCTTGGAATGATCCAATCTTGTGTAAAGCACAAGGAAGATGCCTTGCATAGGTTGGAAATGAGCCTCAAATGGTCTCTAACTGTGCTAGCTTCACTCCTCTCAAAATCCCTCTTCCTGCCCCTTAAAATGAGCCAAGCCCTTTTACAAAAGGTGTTCAAATGGACAAAAAAGGGCAGAAAATGGCTACTTCCGACAGGTCCCGACCGGTCGGCCAAACGGTCAGTGAAGACAGAGAGTTCACTGTCTGAGGGGGGGGGTCTGTCCGACCGGTCAAGACCGGTCGGCCCAATGGCCTGTGCACTACAGCAGGTTGCTGTGCAAACTGGATCCCAGTCTGACCAGTCTTGACCGGTTGGTCCAGTCCAACCAACCAGCCGGGATCAGTCGAATAGGCATGGGCTCAGCCCATCTGATTGCTGACCCACCCAATTCACAACCCACCTCAATGGCCAAGGTTTTAGATGGTCTTTTGGTACACCTAGGGCCAATCTATGATGACTAAAGGTTTTCTAATATGGTCAAGGTCATCAAAGAGGTTAAGGGTTAGGTTTTGGTCAAGGTTAAAGCACATCAAGGCATCACTTTTACCTGTTTCTCCTTCCTTGATGCAACAGGGCCACTTGAGTCTTTGGTCTTCGTCTTCATTAACCTCAACTGACACTAGACTCACTGACCTAAGTGATTGACAAACAAAGTGCACTAGTATGCCACGAACAAGTGCACTAATACAATCAACACCCCTATTAAGCAATCTCAGTAATCAAAACATCCCATGTAAGAGAAATCACAAGAGTAGAAGATTAATTTAAAAAACTAATTTTATTTCAAACTAGAATTAGAAGTGTTCTTCATAAAATCAAAAGGTACTTGAACTAATTTGAATTAGACATTGTAAATAACTAAAAGCTTCACCTCTTAGCCCTAGCTAAGAGGTTTAGCCAACCATTAATAGGTTAAACTAAAATTCAAAAGAAAATGAAATAAAAATATAGAAAAATCAAGTTTGGAGGAGTTGCAGACGCTCCACAGCGATCTCCTTTACCTCACACGACTTCCTAAGACTTCTATGATGTCTTTAAATCACCCCTAGGTCTCCTTTTATAGTAGAGAGGCCCTACCGCCTCAAAATCTTCCAGAATCGCGCAATACTTAAGCACTTGCGCCTAAAAAATCGGAGCTTGCTGAAGAAGTTGCTGAATTTCAGCAAATTACACTGGCTACTTATTGGCCGATCGGTCTAGACCAGTCGAGATGGCTGGACGACCGGTCTAGACCGGTCTAGCAGAGGTCCAGAGAGTCTAGAGAGGTGCCTGACCTGTTGGCCGACTAGTTTAGACCCTTCGGATCACACTGGTCCTTAGTCCAGTGACCTATACAAAGGGGTAAGAGGGTGGCCGACCGATCAAGACCGGTCATGGCTCCCTTAGCCGACCGGTCATGACCGGTTGGACCTCATTTCTTCACAATTTCTTTCTTTCTTTCTTCCTCTCTCTCCTCTCCTTGCTTTCTTCTTTCTTTGGCCCACCTTAGGTCTTCATCAAAGGCTCCTAAATGTGTCTTTTAAGCATCAATGGAGTGAAGTCTCTCTCTCAATCCTACATTCACACAACATGCATTAGAAGAGTCTTTTAAGCATGCAAACCATGCATATAATGTGATGTAATGGGTTGGCAAATGTATTAATTGGAGGTTCAACACAACCCCCAACCAACTTTTTGCTAGTCCCGAGAAAAACATGCGTGAAACAATCCCTTTCTCCTAAAACTCAACTCTCTCTTGAAAACTATGGTTCAATAGACTTTAAGACATATAAGTGCAAAAATTAGAAAAACTAAATGATGAGAGATTGAAATCCTAAATTTTTCAAATATAATAAGTATTCACATAGAGTCCCCATCGATTTATTGACAAATAGACAAATCTGAACATGAATGGTCTAATGTGCATTGTGCATGTTCATCTCATGACTTTCCAGGATTACTTTCTTTATAAATCAGCTAAACCAAAGATTTAAGAGTGTATAGATCAATCAATTGCATATGACAGGAATTTGCCTTACCGTCCTTCCGACGGCTTTCACACTACGTCCCTTTTCCGGCTTTGGTTACGAGTAGACCATCCCCCGGTTGATAATAGGTAGCCCTTTTCGGAATTTTTCACCTTATTCTTAATCATACCCATATTTTCCTCCTTCTTTCCTTTTCATACATATTAGATAGGATTTTTAGAAATCCATATTTTTCATTATTTTTCCATGGACAAGGATGGACAAAGTACTCCGGCTTGGTTCCTAAACACTTCAAATATTCAGTCTCACCAATCTACAAGTCTAGTAATCCCTTAAAATCATGAGAATCGCGTAATGTAGACTAGACTCAAAAGTGTTCAAATGTTCTATTGATCATATAAATAGGGAAATTCACATGTAAAACTATCATGTTTAAGTTAATTTAGAGATTTCAAAATCATATCATTTCATCTTTCATCTTTTTCATACTCATGACATCTCAAGTGCATAGAAATGAAGTTTTCCAAAAGAGTTTTGATGTTTCAAAAAAATTGAAAAATTTCTACAAAAACAAACCTTGCTCGAAATGTCACAAATTGCTAGATTTGAGGAATCTCGCCCCCTAACCAAATCCCGCATTGTCCTCAATGTAAAAAGATATGCAATGAGCATAAATCATGAGAGCAATGATAAAATAAAGTAGAATGAGAACGAGAGTACCTGAGAATCGATCATTGAAGTTTGTAACTCCAAACAACTAAACAATTAAAATAAATGAAACTACTCTATACCTCCGTCAGACTAGGAGGTTAATCTTGATACACAAGATCATCCAAAGGAATGGAATTTAGTAGAATTAGTAGGTGGAGTAAAAGATTTTTCAGTAATACCATCCACCATCCTGCTTCATAGTGCCCATGAGTGATGTTTGTCATTCTAATTCATTGAAAATTCTGTTGAAAAAATTCAGCTGAAAAAATTCAGCAGGTTTCTCAAAGTTATCACTCCATGTGTTAGAAAAGGAAGATTTCTTTGGTTGGAATTCATCAAATATGGATCTCCTTTCAAACTTATCTGGGAAAAAATTATTCAAATAAGGATCATCCCAGAGATGGTGCTCTTCAGTTTGTATAAACCAAAGAGATGTGGAGACTTCGAATTCTTCTTCACAAGTCAATATGGTCTCCACATTTTCATATTCTACCGGTGCCTCCACTATTGATAAATCGATTTTACACATTGTTGAAGGAGTATTTGTGAACACCGGTGAAGTTTTCCTTAAGGCATTGACAATGTCACGGATCATCGGATCATCCAAATTCTCAAAATATGCCAAACACTCTTCTAGAGTGTAGGAAACTTTGACCTTCTCGGTCACTTGTGTGAGTTGGAATACGTCCTCAACCACTACACTTTCAGAAATTAGCCTCTCCATAGGCAAATCAAGCACCAATCTATCAAGTTCCTGCATAACAAAATTATTCGACTCAGCGATTAGTGTCTTGTCAATCAATTTGTCCAATTTTGGCTCTTTCAATGCCTCATTAATATCCACAATTGTATGTATGAAATTAATAATGTGGATCTCATCTTCATATTTATCCTCATCCTTATCCTCTTGTTGTTTGTGTAAGTGAAACACATTCAGCTTCATAGTCATATTTCCAAAGGATATTTTCATAACCTCATTCCTAAAATTTATTATAGCATTGGCGGTTGCTAGGAATGGTCGGCCTAGAATGACAGGAACTTGAGTGCATGCATTTGTAACCGCTTGTGTATCCAGAACGATAAAGTCTGTCGGGTAGTAGAACTTATCGATTTGGACTAACACATCCTCAATTACTCCTCTCGGTATTCTAACGGAGCGATCCGTAAGTTGTAAAGTTATCTTGGTGGGTTTTAATTTACCAAGTCCAAGTTGCTTATATACCGAGTAGGGAATCAAGTTAACACTAGCCCCTAGATCGAGAAGTTCTCTATTGATCTGAAAGTTACATATCATGTAAGAGATTGTAGGGCTTCCACGATCTTTGAATTTGGGGGGACTGTTATGTTGTATGATGGCACTCACTTGTTCCGTAAAAAATGCTCTCTTGTGCACGTTTTGCTTACGCTTTACGGCACATAGATCCTTTAAAAATTTGGCGTATGAAGGAATTTGCTTAATTGCATCCAATACAAGAATGTTAATTTTGACTTTTTGGAAGACTTCTAGGATGTCCTGATTTTCACTTGGACTTTTTGTTGAGACAAGACGTTGGGGGAATGGGGCCATAGGTTTATACACACGCTACGGCTCTTCATCTTATAGAGCACTGTTCAATTCACCGTCACTCTTAGAATCAACCGGGTCATTAGGCTTTGTGGCCTTCACCGGTTCAAATTTTTCAATTATTTTTCCACTTCTAAGAGTGGTGATGGGTTAAACATGTTCCACCTGAGGATGGGTTGAAAAATTGGTGTTTGTTTCCAATTGTTCCTTAAGGTTAGGATGAGATTGGGTCAAAACAGTCCATTTCTCCCTAACTCCTAGGTGTGTCTCAATTCTTTCAACCGAAATTTTAAGTTCATTCATGGCTTGCATGTTGGACTGATTTATCTGAGTTTGTCCAATCATGAACGCATTCATAGTATCCTCAAGAGTGCTCTTTTGAAGAGGCCATTGGGACGCATTGTTTGTATTTACCATGGGTCCATTTCTCCCATTAAAATTTGGTTTACACCGCCACTCAGGACTAGTCAAGTTAGAATTGGTCCACTAAAGGGGCGTTGGTAAGCATTTGTAGCATTCGATTGAGTTTGCAAGATATCTTGAAACACAGGGATGGTTGGGCAATCTTTTGTCAAGTGAACATCACTCTCACAAATACCACATACACTCTTAACGGCCTCATCAGTGGTTATCATGTTAACACTCCTTAATTATATGGCCTTAACCTTCTTTGTAAGACCCACCACCTTTAAATTTAAATCATACTCCCCATTCAATACATGTATTCCTTTCTCTCTTGGGGTTGACTTGGGATTACTAGTCGGATTAGAGATGTCGCAAGATTGGGCATTCTCGGCTAGCATATCAAAGCAATCTCAAGCATCATCGAGTGCTTTGTTCAAAAACTCACCATTGCACATCATTTAGACAAATTGGTGCAAGTTTGAACTCAATCCGGCATGAAAAAAGTCAATCAAGCGCCACTTTTCATAACCATGGTATGGGCACTCTAATAAAAGATCATTGAACCTCTCCTAACATTGAAAAAATGTTTCATCTCCTTTTTTGGAGAAGTTCATGATAATCCGTCTTAGTGCATTGGTTTTATGAACCGGGAAGTACTTTTTAAGGAACTCCCGGGTTATTTCAGCTCATGTCCCGATGCTTCTAAGTTTAAGTGATTGAAACTATGCTTTGGCTTTGTCCTTTAGAGAGAAGGGGAATAATTTCAGTTTGATTATATCTTGGGAGACATCATTAAATTGAAAGGTGTTGGCTATCTCCTCAAATTCACTAAGGTGCGCATATGGATTTTCAGAGTTGAGTCCATGAAATTTCGGGAGTAACTTGATAATTCCTGGTTTAAGGTCCACGTTTCCTGCATTATTTAGAAAAACAATGCAGGAAGACGTGGTTATTCTCTCCGGTTGTAGATAACCTCTCAATGTTTTAACCAGAGGAACATAGTGTTCCTCATTCTCATTACGTTCCGTCCTAATTGGTGGTGCATTATACTCAACATCTTCAACATTATGTGGTTCATTCTCAGTCATGATTTCAGACGATTCAGGATTTCCTAAACGTTTTCTAACTCGTCTGTGATAGACTAGGCCTTCAACTAAATCTCACTCACTTGGAAGTCGCGATGTATGATCACGCTCTCAATGAGGCATAAAACACGAAAAAACTAACTAATATAAAATCTGAAAACAAAAACAAAAACTAAAAATTAAATGAGTCTAAGTTAGAACAGGGTTACCGGATGGAAGAACTATGTTAGAGAAGAAAAATCCTACAAAACAAACAAAATCTGTTAGTAGTAGAAAATTATGACAAAAACTTATTAAAACAATGAATCCTAACCTAACCTATTTAACATAACTATACCCTAATTATAAAATTCAAAACCGTTAACCTAATCCCCGGCAACGGCGCCAAAAACTTGTTCGCTCGCCTCAAGGGCAAGGCTGCGATGTAGTAATAATTCTCGGTAAGACCAAGGTCGATCCTCAGGAATTGTCGTAACAATTCTAAGTTTTATAACTAGGATGAGTTAAATTCAAATTTGTAATGATGGATGGTAATTAAAAATATAAATCTATCTACTTAAGAATTAAATCAAGGAAATAAACACTAAAGCGTCAAGGATCCACTAATAATCATTCACAATGCCAATTCAAACCATTCAAGCCAATAACACAATTGGAATCGGAGTTCTATCCTTATCCAATCGGAATATAGAGCAATCAAATCATCATAATGCATCTAACATAGATGGATCATCCACTGATATGGTCCTCTCATAATCAACTAAGGCATTGGGTGTATTCAATCACACAACCTAATCCTTCATAAAACAAGCGAGATCACATTCATGATTCTTCCTCAAACCTTGTCACTAGACTTGATTTAGAAGCATGAATTGAACTTCTATTGAACCAAAATCAATACATAAACACCTATGTCAGATTAAATCAAAAGATAAGAACCCCTTCTAGTTTAGTTCTAGATAAGTTCTTAGGAAACTTAGTTTGTAAGATCCCCTAGCATCCAACATATCATGATGAATCTAGGATCTCTACAACCCAAAATTCTATCAATTAACACCCCATTAAGCAATCTCAGTAATCAAAACATTTCATGTAAGAGAAATCACAAGAGATAGAAGATTAACTAAAAATACTAATTTTATTTCAAACTAGAACTAAAAGTGTTCTTCATAAAACCAAAAAGTGAAATTGCGGCGGGTGTTCTAACACGACACCCTAAGCACACCTGCGAAATCTTAAGGAGCAACTAGAATTATGGCTAAGTCCTATAGGGGGGGTGATTAGGACCTGTTAAAATCTTTTCGCCTACTTAACAAATTTAGAAAATCAAACTATGTAAGCAATTAACACTTCGGCTTCCAAGCCTAAGTAGGTCCAATCAAAAGACTAGCAAATGATAAGTGCAATCAGCAACCTAGTCTCATCAACACATGTGGACTATAGAGGATGGATCAAGAAATGCTTAAGTCAATATGAGGTAGTGAAAGTACATCTTGTGATTGTGGAGGTGCCTATCAAGTGCCTAGCATGCATTCCTGTAATACCCAAGATTTCAACTCCCATGTACATCACGACGGGCGAATTCCCAAGGTTATTTGGAATGTGTGAGGGTTATACCCCTGACATAATTTTCACACAAATATGCACATTTCATACTATTTGAAAAATCATGAGCAAGATGGTGAAACCAAACTTATATATTATTTCATTAACTAAACTAAATCATCAAACCATGTAACCATCATTCAATCAAACACCATGTTCATAATTACGTCCTCCCATTGGGACTTATTACAATTTTAAATACTAAATAAATGCTAGAACTATGAATGACTATGCGGTCTCATCTTCCACCATCTGCTTCCACGAGCCATCATAATCGTCTCCTTGAGGCTCGGGCTCCTGAGGATCGTTACCTACATATTCTAAATTATTTCCACAAAACACCGTCAAAAGCGGCATAGTGAAGAACTACTTTAAGGTTAGAAATAATAATCGCATAAAAATCATAACAAAACATCCATTACTCTTTCTTAATGCAATGCATGATAATTCATGACCCAGCGTAGGAATCCTTAAACATGCCACCAGGGGTTTTTGGGACACACAAGCCCATAATTTTGCCCGACCACGTAAGAACGGGACGCTCATAGCCCAAATCCTCACGTGACAGTGTATGGGAGAAGCAGGACGCTCTAGCCTATTCTCAATTCCATACACCCGCATGGAGCCATGTGCATGCATGAATTAGCCATTCTTTATTATTATTACCAATTTACACCAAGCCACTTATCGTCTAACCAACCTTTGGTACCACCACATCCTTCCTTATGGTTCATCACTCATCAAAATAGTCGTAACCGACGCATCACATTCTAGGATGGCGGCCCGTACTACTAAGCTTCATAATAACCATACTCAACTATCGTCTTATGGAGATCCTTAACAACTTTAGGAATAATAATAATAATAGTAAATATAATAATAATAGTAGTAATAAATGGATTTAACAACCATTTAATCGGGCGATCTTGATACCACCACCACAGATCAGGGTAGCCACTTAACCGGACAAGCTAAAAGCATCGTCTCAGGTTAGGGCAACCTCTTAACCAGGTGTTTCGATATTCATCACCACAAATCAGGGTCCATCCATATATATAAAAGGAATATAGCAATATAAGAATCTCCATTAGACAGTCACAACTATTCGTTATACAGTATAGAAAGAAAGGTGGTTCCTTTAAAGATGGTTACACAAATCTCATATGTGCAACAAACATAATTCTATTCCTTACTAGTTCTCTAAGTCCAATGAATATCCTCATCACCATGAGATGGAAAAAAAGTATCTAAAAGCATTCATATATAGCTAACTAAGGAGAGAATAAATAAACACACGTAACCAAAAACACATAAGAATTATCAACTTACAAATATGAAATTATTAATCCAATCTTAAAGGATTTCTCACCTTATGATCTTCGACTTATTAGAGATATAAGATGATGAAATAATAGCAAGATGGTACTCCTTCTCTCTCTTACCTCCCTCTCTCTCTCTCTCTCTCTCTCTCTCTCTCTCTCTCTCTCTCTCCCTCTCTCAAATTCGTGGGTGGGGGTCACCTTTGGCTAAGAGAAGCCCTATATATAGAGGTAGGGTTGGAATTAGGGTTTGAAGGTGCGTAGTAGAAATATGGAGAGGGATGTGCACGCGAGGTCTTGTGTAACAACATCTCGATGTAGGTTTCTCAAATCTTAATATTCGGATGATCTTTGATCAATTCCAATCCGTTCATCTTATCAAGCTCGAAGAGTAGAGTCAGAATACGTAAATTTCTTGATGATCCACATTCTAAATTGGCCGATCCTTAAAAATGGCCTAACGGGTGCTAAAATGGGTTATATCTCAATTAACGGTCTACACTTGATGATCAGGGCCCAAATTTTGGAAAAATATGTAGTCATGATAGGTAAACAATTGTACAAAGTTTAGTGGTTGATCGATGGTGAGAAATGCCTAGATCTGAAATTCCAACTTTTAGTGGAAAAAGAAGGGGCTGGCTTTGTGGTTCAACGGTGTAGGATTGTAAATCGGGGTCCAAATTTTGTGTAAACTCGTAGTCATATGAGTATAATGGGTGTTCCAAATTTGAGAAGCGATTGATGGTGAGAAGTGGGTAAATTGAAAGGTTCAAATTTGAAAAGAGTTGGTAACTCGTTAATTTCTAGAACGGGATAATTTCGCGCATAAGAAAGAGACTTATCAATGTGAGGCAATCAAATCACACTATTGGTCCATGATAAAGACGATCCAAGTCACTCATATGAAGAGAAATATTCGACTACGACTAACCATCTACTTTCCTCACTCAATGGACATGAAAATTAAGGGTTAAAGGCTGATTTGACAATTAGACCACTTCTACTATGATTTAAGGGCTAAAATTTGATGTGTATGGTTAATATGTGCCCAAAAGCTCAAATCCAGGATTTTGCGTGAAAGTGATCGTCAGAAACTATAATACTTAAAAATGGCATCTTAACTTAAATTTAACTAATGGCATTTTCGTAATTTTTGCAAATCTTTGAGTTTAGCGAAACTAACTCTTCTACATTATTAATGAGGTCATTCTAAGCAACTTTAATTAAGGGTACACCATCTAATCTCCTACGAATATCCCGTTATTTGAATTTTAATATCAATGGAAGGTATTTAATAGAAATAAATTTCAGAAAATTTTAAAATAATTACGGTAAATTCGGGGCGTTACAATTCCTAACTAAGCATTCATAATTAACCAATTAAATACAATGCATAAAGAGAAATGTGCTCAAGAACAATCACAAACACAAGGATGTATAGTGGTTCGATTACTTGTCTACTCCACTCCCGGTTCAAGTACTCAACCCCTTTGAGCACACCGGCATTCACTGGGGAGTTTAAATCTAGTTCCTCCCAACGAAGATGTTTTAACTCGGATCCACCCAACCGGGGAGTTTACAGGTTCCTCCCAACCTACACGTTTGCACCCGTGTTGGTGGCTCCCCCTTGGAGACTTTGTTTAGGCCTGACAAACGTGCCAAGGAACAGCTAACGTCCCTGAATTTAGGCCGACTAACAGGCCAAGGATCGGCTAACGACAATAGTTCGAGTTTGTCAAACAAACTCTACACTCAACTCCCACAGGGAATTGAGTGGATGAACTCTTAACAAGACAACCTTACTTGTCGGATTGAGCCCCTTTGTAGCGCCGTTTTGGGTTGCTTCTTCTCGCTCTCTCATGCTTGAATCGGCTCCCCTTGTGCTCCTCCGATCTTTGACGCCGCTGTTTTACCAAGGCTTCAGCTCCAAGATCAGCTACCTTGCATGTGATGCTCCATTGGAGATGCTCAAGGTGCTAGGGAATGGTGAAACCTCTGCAAATGGTAGGAAATGGGTTTCCTAGAGGAATACACCTATATGGACTCCTAGGTAGTGTTTAGACAATGGATTTAACTATCATCAAGGTGTCTAAACCCTATGAATCAAGAGGGAATAAGTCCATTCTCAAGATGCCATTGAATGGCCCAAGCTTGTGATGAAAAAACAAGGAGAATGACTTGCTATGGGTTTGGGATAGAGCCTCTGATGGTCTCTAGCAATGGTGGCTTTTATCTCCTCAAAATCCCCTCTATCAGCTCAAAAATGAGTCCCCCTCTTTAAATAGATTTTCTTCCAACGGTCAAAAAACGGGTAGATTCTCGCATCTCCGATTGATCGGAAAAAGGATCCGATTAATCGGAGACCAGTCCGATTGATTGGAGACATGTCCGATTGATCGAAAATTAGTCAAATGAATTCTCTGAAAAATATTCCGATTAATCGAAAACATGATCTGATTGATCGGACTGACCCCTTCCGATGGATCGGAAGACTGTCCGATTGATCGAAAATATGTCCAGTGGATTTTCAAGTTTGCTGGAATAATTTCCTATTGATCGGAACCTCAGTCCGATCGATCGGAGTCCTATCGGAGCAATGTCCGATTGATCGGAGATCAATCGGAAACTGCTATTTGAGCTGTTTTGATTACAACAGCTTCCACCTCTTTAATTAGTCTAACTCATCATGTTTTTCATAGAGTTCTAAGACTAATGATGATGACTAAAGGTATAACTAGTTGATCCAAGTCATCTAAGAGGTTATGGTTTTGGGTAGGTTCAAGGCAAGGCACACCAAGGCATCTCTTTTACCTGTTCCTTCATCCTTGATGTAGCTGATCCATCTTGAGTCTTCATTCTTTGTCTTCATTAAGCTCAACTGATACTAGACTCATTAACCTAAGTGATTGACAAACAAGGTGCACTAGTATGCCACAGAAAAGTGCACTAACAATCTCCCCCTTTGTCAATTACTTACAAAAACCTAACCTACCTAAACGAAATATATGAACAAGAGATTACATTGATAATGAATTAAATACAGGACTCTTGACATGTCTAACTAAGTAGCTCCTTTTCAGTTTGCTCCCCCATAACCTGTCAATCCCTGCATCACAAAACATAGCAAACTAGTTTTGGTGGGACTTGATCTGTCTCCCCCTTTTTGTCAGCAATTGACAAACCATTCTCTCCCCCTTAATGATATATCAATAAGGTTACGGTAGAGTAGATAGTATGTCGCAGTTATAACTATAAACACATGCTAACAAGGAGAGTATTGGGTGCATGAACTTTAAAACATGGAGCATGCTAAGGAACATGATTAACAAGAAAATGTAACTATCTAAGCATAGTTAATCATGCATAATTGGTCAAGGATATACATTTGCAATAAAAACACAAAGGGCTTATAGCCCAATCAACCAACCTCCCCTATTGGTATATCAAGACCAGTACTAAGCACAGATTAGCATATAATGAAGCATAAAACTCAAGATGATTAGCTAATCTAAGTAGTGAGATAGTCTAGCAGCAAATATATAAAATAGAGGCAAGGCTAAACTACCAAATTTGGGCTAATGAGGCTTGAATTCTCTTATTTGCCTATAAGCACACAAATGAGGCTGAAATCCTCAAATTTTCCTATAGTTCCAAAGAGGCTAAATTCCTCAGGTTCATCAATTTGCTCAAAATGAGGCTTATTCCTCGGATTATATCAATTGAGCCCAATATGGTCTCCTAAGGTCACCTAGCCTAATTCACAACTCCCTTGGAAGTGATTTTCTAGGACCCAACATATTGTTGAGAGGGAATTCATCTATTCTAGATACATCTCCCTTAGGTTCATCCCTAGTTGGAGATAAAGGTTCGGTAGGGGATATGACAGTAGTTCCTACCCTAGATATTGTTGACCTCAACTAATCAATTTACGTATAATTCTACATGAGGCAACATAGTTTCCCCTCTTGAGTAGACATGATGCTAGTGCTCCGGTACCGGATCTTACTTTAGACGGTTAAGTTCTTGAGGAGCAACCCGCTCTGATACCAATTGAAATTACGTCGGGTGGTCTAACACGACACCCTAAGCACACGTGCGGAAGCTTAAGGAGGAACTAGACTTATGGCTAAGTCCTAGAGGGAGGGTGATTAGGACCTTTTAAAATCTTTTCGCCTACTTAACAAATTTAGAAAATCAAACTACGTAAGCGATTAACACTTCGACTTCCAAGCCTAAGTGGGTCCAATCAAAAGACTAGCAAATGATAAGTGCAATCAGCAACCTAGTCTCATCAACACATGTGGACTGTAGAGGATGGATTAAGAAATGCTCAAGTCAACATGAGGTAGTGAAAGTACATCTTGTGAGTGTGGAGGTGCCTATTAAGTGCCTAACATGCATTCTTAATTAAGCATTCATAATTAACCAATTAAACACAATGCATAAAGAGAAATGTGCTCAAGAACAATCACAAACACAAGGATGTATAATGGTTCGACTACTTGTCTACTCCACTCCCGGTTCAAGTACTCAACCCCAGTGTTTACTGTATCGATAATATCGGCCGATATTATCGATATCGGTGCTCACCGATACATATCGGCTGAATAGTAACAAAAAAAATGTCTGATTCCTTGGTATCGCACGATATATCGTGCGATATCGATAATATCGCAGTTTGTATCGATATCGCACAATATATCAGCTTGATATCGTCATTTTTCCTTCACGCGAATCCAGATATCGTCGATACCTGGACGATATCGTCCAGATATCGTCCAAAACGTCTGGAACGTAGGAGCAGCTTGGTTTTTTTGGGTTTTTTGGAGAAAAAATGTCTGGAGGCCTATTTGTTCTCAAATTTCTCCTACTTAAGTTGATTTTGGGAAGATTACGGAGCTTCCATTGAAAGAATCTCAAAGGATACTGTTACTTTCGAAGGAAATCCAAAGGTGGGCCACTATTGAACTCGGTGAGGATTTTTTCTTCCAATCTCGTTTTATTTTCGTTCAATTTGACTACAACTTGTTTTAAATGAGTTGAAGTACTTAATTCTTCATGTTTTGCACAAAAAATCAAGTATTTCAACCTTCGATTTCGAGATTTGAGATATGGGGCAAATTTGGGGGAAATTTGGAAAAATTCAAAATTTTCCAATTCCTCCCAAATTACCTACAATGTTGGATTGAAAACAACATTTTAAGGATGTAGGGGGCTGATCTATTGATCGGCAGCATTTTCCCCCAAAATTGAAAATATTTAATTAATTTTTTAATTACTAATTAATTAAAAAATACTTAATTATGAAATTTTTTCGATTTTTTTTTATAACAGTTGTAAATCCACTTGTAACTCAGAATAATAGTTATTATGTTAGTAATTATACATCATATATACTCCAATTTTATGATTCAAGTGTATGTGGCCCGATTTGGGGGAAATTGAGGAAATTTCAAAATTTCTCAATTCCTCCCAAATTATTTACAAAGTTGGATTAAAAACAGCATTTAAAGAATGTAGGAGTGCTGATCTATTGATTGGCAACATTTTTCCCCAAAATCAAAAATATTTAATTAATTTTTTAATTACTAATTAATTAAAAAATAATTAATTATGAATTTTTTTCAAAAATTTCTTTTGGAATAGTTGTTAATCCACTTGTAAGTCAAATTAAAAATTATTATCTAAATACTAATAAATCTCACATACTCCAATTTCATGATTCGAGTGTATGTGGTCCAATTTGGTGGAACTTCGAAAATTTTCAATTCCTCCCAAATTGAGAGTAATGATGGATCCAAATCAACATTGTAAGGGCGTAGGGGGGCTGATGTATCAATTTGCGTCATTTTCCCCCTAAAAACAACAATAATTAATTACTTTTTTAATAATTATATTTAATAATTAATTTTTTTCAATTTTATTTGTTAGATTATTGTAAATCCATTCCTAAGTGTGGTTGTTTTGTAACATTTATATATGTTATGGAATCAATTTATACAATGGTTGCATCAGTTCAGTCAGATAGCGCATAGATTAGGATCCTTTTACAAAGGAACTCCTTTATGTGGTCTTTTTTTTAACATATTATGATTTAAATGTGTGTATTGGGATCCATTTTAACAATCCCTGAAGTTTCATTGAAAAATTCAATCAATTTTCCAATGTTTCCCCATGTTTCCCAAAAAGTGCGATACGTTCTGCGATACAACCGATATTTCCCACCGATACGCAATATGTATCTGTATCCCAAGGGCGCGAAACGTAACACGATACCGATACTGCGAACACTGCTCAACCCCTTTGAGCACACCGGCATTCACTGGGGAGTTTAAATCTGGTTCCTCCCAACGAAGGTGTTTTAACTCGGATCCACCCAACCGGAGAGTTTACAGGTTCCTCCCAACCTACACGTTTGCACCCGTGTTGGTGGCTCCCCCTTGAAGATTTTGTTTAAGCCCGACAAATGTGCCAAGGAATGGCTAACGTCCCTAAATTTAGGCCGACTAACAGGCCAAGGATCGGCTAATGACCCTAGTTCAAGTTTGTCAAACAAACTATACACTCAACTCCCACAGGGAATTAAGTGGATGGACTCTTAACAAGACAACCTTACGTGTCGGATTGAGCCCCTCTGTAGCGCCGCTTTGGGTTGCTTCTTCTCGCTTTCTCATGCTTGAATCGGCTCCCCTTGTGCTCCCCCGATCTTTGACGCCGCTGCTTTGCCAAGGCTTCAGCTCTGAGATCAGCTACCTTGCATGTGATGCTCCATTGAAGATGCCCAATGTGCTAGGGAATGGTGAAACCTCTACAAATGGTAGGAAATGAATTTCCTAGAGGAATACACCTATATGGACTCCTAGGTAGTGTTTAGACAAGGGATTTAACTATCATCAAGGTGTCTAAACCCTAAGAATCAAGAGGGAACAAGTCCATTCTCAAGATGTTATTGAATGGCCCAAGCTTGTGATAAAAACACAAGGAGAATGACTTGCTATGGGTTTGGGATAGAGCCTCTGATGGTCTCTAGCAATGGTGGCTTTTATCTCCTTAAAATCCCCTCTACCAGCTCAAAAACAAATCCCCCTCTTTAAATAGATTTTCTTCAAACGGTCAAAAAACGGGCAGATTCTCGCATCTCCGATTGATCGGAAAAAGGATCCGATTGATCGGAGACCAATCCGATTAATCAGAGACATGTCCGATTGATTGAAAATCAGTCCAGTGAATTCTCTGGAAGATATTCCAATTGATCAGAAACATGGTCCGATTGATCGGACTGACCCCTTCCGATGAATTGGAAGACAGTCCGATTGATCGAAAATATATCCAGTGGATTTTTAAGTTTGTTGGAACAATTTTCGATTAATCGGAACTTCAGTCCGATTGATCAGAGATCAATCAAAAATTGTTGTTTGAGCTGTTTTGATTACAACAACTTCCACCTCTTTAATTAGTCTAACTTATCATGTTTTTCATGGAGTTCTAAGACTAATGATGATGATTAAAGGTATACTTAGTTGGTCCAAGTCATCTAAGAGGTTATGGTTTTGGGTAGGTTCAAGGCAAGGCACACCAAGGCATCTCTTTTACCTGTTCCTTCATCCTTGATGTAGCTGGTCCGTCTTGAGTCTTCGGTCTTTGTCTTCATTAAGCTCAACCGACACTAGACTCATTAACCTAAGTGATTGACAAACAAGGTGCACTAGTATGCCACAGAAAAGTGCACTAACAAAAAGTACTTGAACTAATTAGAATTAGACATTGTAAACAACTAAAAGCTTCACCTCTTAACCCTAGTTAAGAGTTTTAGCCAACCATTAATAGGTTAAACTAAAACTCCAAAGAAAATGAAATAAAAATATAGAAAAATCGAGTTTGGAGGAGTTGAAGACGCTCCACAGCGATCTCCTTCACCTTCCACGAATTCCCAAGGCCTCTATGATGTCTTTAGATCCACCCCTAGGTGTTCTTTTATAGTAGAGAGGCCCCACCGCCTCAGAATCTTCCAGAATTGCGCAATACTTACGCACTTACGCCTAAAAAATCGGAGCTAGCTGAAGAAGTTACTGAATTTCAACAAATTACACTATCTACCTATTGGCTGACCGGTCGAGATGGCTGGCCGACCGGTCTAGACCGGTCTAACAAAGGTTCAGAGATTCCAGAGCGGTGCCTGACCTGTTGGCCGACCGATCTAGACCGGTCGGACCACACTGGTCCTTGGTCCAGTGACCTATACAGAGGGGTAGGAGGGTGGCCGACCGGTCAAGACCGGTCGTGGCTCCCTTGCCCGATCGGTCATGACCGGTCGGACCTCATTTCTTCACAATTTCTTTCTTTCTTTCTTCCTCTCTCTCCTTTCATTGCTTTCTTCTTTCTTTGGCCCACCTTGGGTCTTCATCAAAGGCTCCTAAATGTGTTTTTAAGCATCAATGGAGTGAAGTCTCTCTCTCAATCCTACATTCACACAACATGCATTAAAAGGGTCTTTTAAGCATGCAAACCATACATATAATGTGATGTAATGGGTTGGCAAATGTATAAATTGGAGGTTCAACAACCAACAAAGCAAGAACTTGAGGTGATCGTGGTCATTGAACTTTTTAATGATTTGTTCCTTGTGCAGGTTGTTGTTCTTTCTCAAATTGAGCCCATTTTCAACAACATGAAGAATCTATCTGCCAACCAATCCCAACCTAAGGAGAAATCAGAAGATTCTATTTTCATGTATCAGGAAGATGCCAAGGATACATATTTTGAACAAATCCTATTAAGAACTCCAATGCATATCGCAAATCAAGTTCGTTGAAGAAGTTGCGTGAACATCAAGACCCAAGTTCAATGCATAACTTGAGGACGAATTATTTTGAAGTAGAGGGGTCTTATGTAAGATAAGGACTCCCTGATAAGGGGCGTGGATCAAGCATATTCCTATTGTACATGGACCAGACAAAGATCAAGGAAAACTTGCCAAAATCGTCAATTTTCGCATGGATGGACCAAAAGAAGGTGAATCGTAAATCATCCATAACTTTTGATCTGGGAGGATTTACGGGACGCATAGCGTATGAATTCCTACTAAAATTTCGTTTCGGGGTGAAGCGTCTGTCAATTTCATCAGGAAACGCGCGATTACAACAAAAAAATGAGATTTTAGGAAAACCTGTTATTTTAGTAATTTCGAATTTTAATTTATTTCTTCTTTTTAGAGTTTTTGGTTATTTAGAAGTTTTTATTTTTTGTTAAGTAATAAGTTTTAGAATGATTCTACTTAATAGTAGTGTTTAATCAGGATCTTACTATTTTTAGTAATTTTTTATTTCCACAAACTTACTATTTTTATTAAGTACAAATTAGGATTTATTTAGGGATATATATAAGGCTGTTAAATTTGTTTTAATGTTAACTTTCATATTATTATTCAATAAAATTTTAGTTTTTACCAATTTTATCTTGTGGATTCAAGATTTTCCCTCATGAATTCGAGGAAACCTTGTTAAGGAGTCCAAGAAGCCCTGTGGATTCAAGGTAGTTATCCTGTAAGAAAGACGGTGATCGACCTCACCACATCCCCCCACGTCAAAGATCTAGGCCACTACTAAGTTCCCTCCGATAAGCAATGAATCTCATGTTAGAGCATATGGACCATGACCGCATCTTTGATGCATCTATCTAACTACACCCTCCATAAGCTACTAATCCAACCTTGCAAGGTGAACTAACGTATTAAAATTCTAAGAGCTCGTACTTCCCATAAAAACCTCATGTCTAAGGATCATTCAATGCTAGTATGTAATCAAGTAGATCTTATCCAAACATAATGAGTCTTTCAAATTAGAGGCTTGATGGGATCCTTCAATGCAAGTGCTCAAATTAAGCTTAAATATAAGAATATGCATTATGTGAAAACAAACTCTAGACCTTATATTCCACCCCACCTCATGGACTCCCACACACACACAAGATGACCATATTAAAACTTTCAGGGATTGCCCAATCCTGTTGATATGGTTATAGAACTTAAGATACTGATATCTATGAAACACTACTATTCTTAGCCAGTGGATGTGTCCAAACTCATCTTTCTCTAAGCCAATTAGAGGAATTCACTCTTATAATCCGCTAGATATGTAGAAGTTCCCACTTTATTTATAACATCTATGGTGTAAACAAAACACATGATCATCTCTATGTATGATTACAGTCAACATCATTTGATTGCTTTTCAGGACACACAATACCAATAAATCAGTGGCACATAAATCCCCTTGTTATCATAACATGTAATAAAAACAAAACTGCATTTACCATCAAAGTGAGACAAAGATACACACTACAAACCACATACATGTAACAAACAAGTTGTCACTATTATTATTGGTCTGGGATAGGTGGACAAGTCTCATCCATATAAATGTGCGAATCAAGAAATTCCGTGCACGAGAATCTACCTTGCGAATTTCCTCGTCTACATCACAAGTCATGAGGCTAGATTCCTATGTTTGATTTTCCACCGTTAAAAAAATGGTGGTGACTCATCCTCCTCGGGCGCGGTTTGGGTGGATCCCCGGATCCACTGAGGCCGGTGGATCCCCAACTGTGGGGCCTCTGTGATGTATGTACCTTACATCTATATCGTCCATGCATTTTGAAAGCTCATTTTAGGGTATGATCCAAAAATTGAAGCAGATCCAAATAGTAGGTGGACCACACAACATGAAACAGTAGTGATTGAATCCCCATCATTAAAAACTTCGTAGGGGCCACTAGAACTTTTATTTTCCATCCAACCTGTTGACAAGATCAAAAGGACCTGGATGAAGAGACTGAACAAATATCAGCTTGATACATACCTTTCGTGGCCCACAAAAAGTTTTAATGGTTGAATACCACTGTTTACTGGATTATGGTCCACAAGAGATTTAGATCTACTTCAATTTTTGGATCATGATCTAAAATGAGCTTTTAAAATGGATGGACAGCATGGATGTAAGAGATATACATCACACAGTGGACTCCACGGTTAGGGATCCACCCACCTCAAACGTTGCACCAATGTACAGCTATTCAAACCATCGAAATCGTAGGGTCCCACTGTGCATGAGTGCGTGAAGGATATATCTAAAGAGTCCGGATCTTTTGTTAGCTGCCAAGCAGAAAAACCCTGTTTTGAGTGTTTTCATTGGTTCACATTACACTACATGATTGAGATTTGACCAAGTTGCAGTATGGATGTCACAGGGTTATAGACCTTATGTGATGACGTGGTCCAATGAAAAGGCTCCAAGTATCTTTGCTTGGAGCCAACAGGGGATCCCGATTCTATATCTAAAATACCACTAATTAAGCAACACTAGCCATTAATTAATGGCGATCGAATGGATGGTTAAAAGCAAAACAATGAGTGGTCCAAATTAAAAGGGAAATATCAGTGGTCTAAATTTAGGTTATCCTAAATCCATGGTTGGGCCAGCGATTTGGACGAACCGGGTTGCCTTACAACAATGCCACGTGTACAGTTGTTGGCCACCCTTTCTAAATGGTTAGAAACAAACATGGGAGTCTAGGCCTAAGTTAGGCTAGATTAGCTATAGACTCACGTTGGATTGAAGCCTACGTGCATGGCCCCACCTAAATCAACTTTCCTTAGTTTATTCAAAGCAGCTTCACCTAAAACTCTAATCAGATCTTATCAACTGAAAAGCCGTTTTTTGACTTTAATCATCTACTAGATTAAATTAGAGAAGGTCTAAAGTCAAACCAGTTGGAACACACATTACGATCCACCCAGTAGATAACTTCCAATCTTTGAAGTGCGTGAGATATCCAATCCGTTCAGTAGGTTAGGCCCACCATGAGAATTTCCTTATACAAAAATCAACCACATCCACTCATTGATTTGACAATAATTGTATTTTTCTAACTAGCAATGGGTAGACATTGTTTCCTATGGTGTGGATCATCTGATAAGTAGGTGGGGCTGATTTTTGTATTATGTGATCTTCACGGTGGTCCAACTTATTGGAAAGGTTGGATTTCGTATTCATTAATAGTCTATAATTTATCAGATGGGTGCACCATAACCTGTGGTCCAACTGGCTGGACTTGAGACCTTCCCGTTGATTAAATAAATTCATGTATCTATTCCTGCTAACTGCCGACGGCTACAACTACGACTCCGCTCGGCAGTATGTTGGGTAGCATGCAACAATCCGTGGGGCCCATCCATCGATCATAGCAGGGTCCCACTCTAGCAGTAATGGTATGCCATACACATGCATGCACCCTTAAGAGATGCATTTACCTCAATCCAAACCATCCATACAATGGGGCCCTCTACAGATGGGGTATAACCGTAGACATTTGATTAGATGATTCAAATCATGATCGTCCAATTTATGGAAACATGTTTGTTGAATGAGAGATGTTGATACTCTCTTCAATCGTCCATTTGATGACCCCCTGGCATATGGCTAGGATTACCAGTTCAGTGAGAATTTTGGGCAGGGATCCCTTGATGTTAGGACCCCAAGATTGGACGGTTTGGATCTTGTACTTGTTTAGACCGGGGGGGGGGGGGGGGGGGGGGGGGGGGGTGCATGGACCTAGTAAGTCCCATATGATCCTTGATCCTTAAGATTGGTAAAGAAATCAGTCGATCCAGACCGATAAATTGATAGAACACTTCATGGATTGGCCAATCTACAGCATCTGTGATTAATTATAATTATTATTTTGATTTTTTTGCTAAACAATTTTCAACCATCCATGGCCAGGTAAGCAATGAACAATTTCCATGGTTCATACCAGTGCACTCCAACTGAATTCACCATTCACCCGAGATACGACTGGTCCATTCATTGTATGAACCACACTGCAGTCAACAAGGGATGACCAACGGACTAACTCAATGTAGAAAATGAGGCCAACTTAATGAGTCGATCAGCCTGATTTTCTGTGGCCAATGATCTACGTAATGGGGTCAATCTTTTTGAACGGATCGGATGTTGTACGCAGGTGAAATATCAACCATATGTGCGAGATTGACCATAACTTTACGGTCCACCTTGGTTTATTTGATTACTGGAATTGGAGAATGTGTACGTATGCTATTCGATACAAATCCTGTATTAGCTGGATGCGGATTGCGAGTAAACTCTGCCGGGCCCACCATGATGTATGTGTCTTATCAAAACCGTCCATGAAGGGAAAACACAAATATCAGCTTGATCCAAAACTTCTGTGGCCCCCAAGAAGTTTTCAACAGCAGGCATTGAATTCCCACAGTTTCCTGTGGTGTGGTCCACTTAAGCTTTCGATATGCTTCATTTTTGGGCCCATTCACTAATATGAGCTACTAAAACGGATGGACGGAGTGGATAAGAGAAATAAATCACGGTGGCCCCACTGAGTTTACTAATTACGCTATAGCGTGCAATACGCGTTCGCATACGCCTCTACATCAGCAAATGTAGGAATGTTAGGTATACTCGCCTGCGTGAAAAACCTCACGACAACAAGCGTTCGTAAGAGATCCCGTCCATTCGTCGAGCTGTACCTACCATTTAGAGCTGACCAAAAACCAATCTGGACAATTCATCAGGTGGGCCACAAGTCTCTGTCGAATACGAACCTCTTCTCACAATTCTGATCCTCCTGACAAATGGGCCAGTTATTTTCAACAATGCATGCAAACATCGCTACCTACCTGATGAACGGCCCAGATGTCGTCCCAGTTTGCCACGCTGGCAATTGTAGACCGAAGCCTCATACATCAAGGAGAAATTGCTGGTCAAATGACGTCACCCACCATCAGCAAGAGAAGGTTCCTTGAGTCGGTCGAAAAGTCAACACTCGAGTTGGTTAGGCCACTTGTGACCTACTGACAGGTTGAACAGCGAATCTCGCTACAGAAGTGACATCACCATGTTCTGTGGGCCCAGCATGATGTATATGTTGTATCCACACCGTCCATCCATTTGGAGAGACCAGTTTAGGGCCTGAATCAAAGAAAGAGGCAGATACAAAGCTCAAGTGGACCCACCACAGAAAACAGTGGGGACAGTTGAAAACTTCCTAGGCCCACCATGATTTTTATTTGAGATCCAACCTGTTCATAAATTCACAAAGACATGGAGGAAGAGAAAACACAAATATCAGCTTGATCGAAAACTTCTGTGGCCCCTGAAAATTTTTCAACGGTGCACTGTCCACACTGTATTCTGTGGCGGGGTCTACTTGAGATCTGGATCTGCCTAATTCTTTGACTCATGCCTTATAATGATCTCTCCAAATGAATGGACGGTGTGGATACAACAGATACATCATGCGGAGGCCCACGGACCATGGTGACGTCACCTACCTGTAGCTAATCCGCGTCCCGGCCGGACGCGGGTTGCCTGCGAAAGCCTTTGCAGGCATCTCCTGCGCTCGGAAACTAGGTGGGGCCCACCGTAATTTTTTGAGAAATCTATGCCGTCCAACCGTTTTGTGAGATCATTTTAGGGGTTGCAACCAAAAACGAACGTAATCAAAGACTCAAGTTGGCCGAAAACGTGACGATTGAACTTCCACAGTTGAAATATTCGTGGGGCCACAGAAGTTTCGAATCAGGATAATATTTGTGTTTTCAGTTCATCTCAGTAGGAATGACATTATAAACGGTATGGATGGCATATAAACATCACTGTGAACCCCATAAAGGTTTCAACGCTAGGAATTTCCCTACCCACGTTTAGCTTGAGTGCGGCCCACTTGAGTCTTGTATCCCGTTCATTTTTTGTCTCAACGCCTACAATGATCTCACAAAACGTTTGTACGGCGTAGATTTCTCACAAACATCAAGGTGGATCCCACCTAGATTTCGAGCCAAGGAGATGCGGGCGAAAGGCTCTAGCAGCCAATCCGCGTCCCGTCCCCAACCAATGGCTTGTGGGGCCCACACGCCTTTTGTAATTATTTTATTACGATGAAAATTGCACCTTTTGTTTGCTACTCTAGCGGAATGCGATGATCAATACGCGTGCGCAAATATTCCTTGCACGTGGCACATATGTACCTCATATCAGTCCATCCATGTCAGGCCCATTTTTAATGGGTCACATTCTAAAAATTAAACTAACTGGCTAGTTTGCTACAACCAGTTGGCGGTTAAGATGGAAAATGAAAAAAATCAACGGACTATATTCAAAATATTAGTTTCGATTAACCAAAGGCGAGGATCGTCTAAGAAGTTTTAATATATGTCCCATCTACAGTGGGTCCCACTGGTTGGACGGTTGGATATAGGCATATCAATGTATACTGTGGCCAAACATGTGCACACGTTTCTTAAACTATTGTCGGGTATCAAATTTCTGAAAATCAAAGTGCATATGTTGGAATGAGGTGGCGACATATGCATAACCCACGTGCAGAACCGCGTCCGTGTGATTGGCCAATCAACGGTAGAAACGTCGACACGCCGTTTTTGGTGGGTCCCATAATGTGAAAACGGTTCCGCGATTTTAAGGACGGGGGAAGCGACGGCTTCTGTTGCAGCGCGCCGCTTTCATGTGTCGACATTGGCTTTTGCGGCGGATACGCGGACTCCTAAAGCGGTGCGGCTCGACGCTTCGAGCCGAACGTAGCTGACTTTTTCTCCTAACTCGGCTAGCACATACACCTCGATGGGGATTGAGGGAGCGGATTAGGTGAGACCCCGGATCCACCTAGGTTTGTGGGACCCTGACTGTTATGTGACTACATCCACGCCGTCCATCCGTATTGAAAGTTCATTTTGGATTATGATCCAAAAAAATGAAGTAGTTCCAAATTCCAAATGGGCCATAGTACTGGAAATAGTGGCGATTGACCGTAAAAAACTTCCTGTGGGCCACAAAAGCTTTGGATCAAAGATGATATTTATGTGGTCTCTTCATCTAGGTGTTTGTAACCATACAGGTTGGATGGCAAATAAACTTTCCGATGGAATCCATGAAGTTTTTAATGGTAGAGACTCAATCACGACTGTTTCTGTGGTGTGGTCCACCTAAGATTTGAGTCACCTTCGATTTTTGTATCATTCGCTAAAATGAGATTTTGCAATGGTTGGACGGTGTAGATTTAAGACACATAAATCGCTGTGAGCCCCACAGTCAGGGGCCCCAACCACCTTCCTATGGCCCACCGGATATTTATTTTCCATCCAATCTCTTCATAAGGTCACACATACCTCGATGAAATGAAAACACAAATATCAACTGGATCAAAACTTCCGTGGCTCCCAAGATGTTTTTAATGGTGGGCATTTAATCCCACTATGTGGTCCTCTTGAGCTTTGGATCCGCCTCTTTTTTCTTTTTTCTTTTTTTTAGTAACCTAAAATTGTGGATAAATCCCATAGCTTAATGACTTTCAGGGTCAGCCAATCATTTTGACAGCTCAGATATCATGTGCATTTGACACTTCGTCGTATGCAAGTTGGACCACTAGCTCCATCATATAAAAGAAAATAATTAAAGAGTTGAAAAAACCTTCGATACTTGGGCGGTGCGATGGATGATACGCAGGAACTTGGAACTTCCAAAGAAATATCATATGCGGTGTAAGAGAAATTCAAACTAAATTGTCTAAATAATGGGATCCAGCTTAGATGTATCATGAACCGTAATTTACATCTATTTGACTATACATATGTATAAAATAGGTGGACATTTATTGCACAGTTTAAATGAATAATATTTAATATTCTTATTTCAACAAACAAGAGCCCACGAATCAGCTGTCAGGATTGCTCCAATGGTATACGAGAATCTAGTCCGTTTATTTGAGAGAGCCTGTTTAGCAGATTTTAATTTCATACAGTACCCAAACAAATTATATTAGCTATTAATTACATTCTAGGCCTCAAATGAATGGTGAAGGAGAATTTCAGGCCCAAACAAGCAATGGCCCACATTCAAAATTTCAACGATCTGACAGCTAGATTTCTCATATGACTAGAATTTTTGAAGGGTGGATACAAACCATTGTCTGGAGCAATGGATCGGTGTAAGTTATCAATCATTCAACCCTCCTTGCCTGCCGCACATAGAGAAATCAAAACTGACTGTCACCAATAAATGGACAAAAGTCCTCTAAACTGGAGACTAAAGTTAGCTGAACAATATTGTTTCACTGCCCACCAATGACGAGTCCAACTAATGAATGTTCTTGATTTCACACGCATATACAATATACACATTTGCTTGGACACTAATAAAATTTTAAGTGGTAAAGACTTCAATACTTGAAGGAAGTTTCATGTGCAATTTTTTTTACATTTTATTTCATTTGGCTTCTAAGTGATAGAGTATTTATATATAGGTAAATATATTATATCTATGGCTAATTATTAATTGTTTATAATATATATAAAGTAGCTATTCACACCACATAGAGATCAGGATATTAAATCCATCCCATATAAATGCTCACTTGCGCACTTCTCGTGAGAGAACTCGTGAGCACTTTTCTTGGCTCATCACACATGATATGAGCCTAAAATCTGAGCCGTCCATGTGATGCAGCACTCCAAAAAACTCTTAGGGCCTATCTTTCAACTTGTTCCAGAACTTTGGTGGGCCATGAAAGAAGGAAACAGTTTCCTCCCTTGATTTGCCTCTTGCTTTTTGCTGTGGCCTACTAGAGCTTTGGATCAGCTTGAAAGATGGGCCCTATGAGTTTTTTGAGGTGCTGCATCACATGGACGGCTCAGATTTTGGGCTTACATCATGTGGGATGAGCCATGAAAAAGTATTCATAAGTCTCTCGCGAGAGAAGCGCCCATGTGAGCATTCCTCTATATATATATATATATATATATATATATATATATATATATATATATATATATATATAAAGGGCTTGATTGTTTTGGAGCCTCATTCAAGATAAAACGTTAGATGTTCTACACATATCATAGTGGACCCAAACACAATTTGTAGGGTTGTTGGAGATGATCTAAGGACACACATGATGGAGAGATTATGTATTGTAAGGAAGAAAATGATGAGTTTACCTATTTGAACTAGGGCTCTCAATGGAGTGGGTCAAATCCGAGATCTGATTCACTCCAACTCGTATAATGTGGAGTTGGATAATAAAATAAGTCCAATTAATTAAATGGACTAGATTCGGATTTACAAAAATAAATCTGAATCATATTCGGGTCGAATCCGAATTAGTAGTGAGATCCGATAGGATCTTCAACACTTTTAAGAAAGTTGGTCCTAGGGCCCACTTGTGGGGCCCATCATGATGTATATGTTACATCCATACCATCCGTCCATCCTGACAAATCATTTAAGATCATGGGCTCGAATCAGGAGAAGATCTAGATCTTAGGTGGACCATAAAATAAGAAACAGTGAAGCTGTGTGTCCACCATTGAAACCGTTTCAGGCCCACTATGATGTGTATATGTCACCAAAAGCTATCCAATATAGGTCTCTTTGAGCCCTTCATAAGCTAATCGAGCTAATGAATGGATCAAATCATTCGTACCTGAACCTCACTTGGCTAAAGATAAAAATAAAAAAGAAAAGAAAAAGTTTAGAGGCTAGAACCATAAGTATCAAAGACGCTACTACCCAGCATCTATCGGAAGCGGATTGCATAGTGAGTAACGGGTACTAAGTAAACTTTGTGGGGTCCACCATGATTTATGTATTTTATCCACTCTGTCCATCTATTTTACTAGATAATTTTAGGGCTTGAGTCCAAAAATTAAGTGTATCCAAATCTCATATGGACCACACCAAAAGAAATAATGTGAATCCAATGTTTACTGTTGAAAAATTCTTGGGGGCCATCGAAGTTTTTGATTAAGTTGATATTTGTGTTTTCACTCCATCCATCTACGTGTGATCTTATGAACAAGTTGGATGACAAATAACTATCATTGTAGGCCTTAGAAAGGTTTCAACAGTAGAAATTATTATTCCCACTGTTTCCTGTGGTATGGTCCACTTGAGCCTTGGATACCCTTAAATTTTGGGCTCAACCCCTAAAATGAGCTGGAAAAACGTATGGACGGCATGGATAAACCACGTACATTCACGGTGGGCCCAATAGAGTTTACTTAGTACGATAAAAGCGTATTGAACGCAATCCGATCTCGTGTTCGTGAGCAAGGAGGACGCCCTTTTTGGGCATGAATGAGGGTCCCACTCCCACTCGTGGACCCACTTTTATGTATATGTTATATCCACGTCGACCGTCCGATTTTTCAGATTATTTTAGGCCACGTCTAAAAAATGAGACATATCTCAATCTCACGTTGACCATACCACCATTTTATGCTAAATTAATATATTATATTATATATTTTATAAATTTGTGATGTGGTGGATTCGGAACTAAATCCAAGCTGAATCCGATGGCTATATGGATTTTTAGATCGAAAATGGATATGGCTATTTATAAGTGGATCGGATATGGATGTCACCTTTTAGATCTGACTTGGATCCAAATCCTGACTATATATAGATTTTCAAACTTTGAGCCGAATCTAGTTCAATCCAGATCTGACCCATTGAGAGCCCTAACTTGAACTACTCATGTAGATGAGGTCCAAAGAAAGGCAAATAGATTTGTTTTTTCCACACACAAATACCACATGGGTTCTCGAACCCATGATGTCAATGTTGAAAAACCACTGAGCCTTGAGTAGGGACCCGTAGTTATCTGGCAATATAACTAAGATAACTTATCGCCAAGTATAAACAATGAGTGTTTAAACACTCAGGTCATGGGTTCGAGCACCATTGTAAGGGTGTCTGTATAGGCCTGCACACGGGTCAAGTTAGGGTTGGGTTGGGCCCAATCCTAGACCGAACCTAAATATATTTTAAAGGTCCAAGTTTCGATCCAGGTCGTGATTGGGTTAGGCTGACCCAACCCTAACCCTACCCTACTTGTAAAAGGGCCAACCCTAACCCTACCCTACCCTATATGCTAAACCAAGTCGGGTCAGGTCGGGTTAGGACTATGTTTATATGGGGTGGTCTGCCTAAGATTTGAGTCAGCTTTATTTTTTACATCATATCCTAAAATGAACTTTCAAAATAGTTGGACGGTGTGGATTTAAGACACATAGTCAGGGGCCAACCACCTTGGTGGATTCCAGATGTCACCTAATCTGCTCCCTATGAGTGTGAGATGAGTGAAACTTGGATGAGAGTCCGTGATACCTTAGAACCAGCCATGTGGGTGAGACCCTGACCATGAGGCTCACCTCGATGTATATATTGTAAATCCATGTCGTCCATTTGTGTTTCAAATTATTATAGGACATGGTCCCAAAAAGGAAGCAGATAAAAGCTTTAGGTAGACCACACCACAAAAATCAATGGTTATTGAACTCTCACCATTAAAAGATTCTACAGTCCACCCTAATGTGTATTGGCCATTCACCTATTGATAGTGTCATACAGATATTTCTAAAAGCAATAAACTAGTATAAACAGGGCAGTTTGGGTCGGGCGAAACGGGTCGAGCAGGTTTTGTAAGTACCTTAAACCGTACTTAAATTAAAAAGGGTCTAGCCACATCCACCAGAGACCAGACCGTTTTCTCAGCCAGGTCGGGACAGATCGGGAATCTACCAGGTCGGGTCGGGTGGGTCAGGCGGGTTAACCAAGCATATGTGCAACCCTATGTCCGTATATAATATATTAAAAAATAAATAAATAGCAATATAACCCAGGGTTATGCTCCTATGCTAGTTCTCCACCGTTTAAAAATAGTGGTGATCAAACTTACAAATGATATAGACGTACAACAGTCTAAACTGTCCAAATGGGACGCTCATGCTGATTTATGGAGGGGCCACCACCATGTATTCATTTATCCATGTTGTCCATCCCTTTTCTAAGATCATTTTAAGTCATGAGACCAAAAATGATGCAGATCCAACACCAAGGTGGACCGCACCAAATAGTGAGCTTGGTTGCATTAAATGTGCAAATAGTGAACCACACCAAATAGTGAGCTTAGTTACATTAAATACACAATGCATTACATGCAAGAGTCATCTATGGTGTGATTCACCTAAGCCTCCGATCTGCCTCATTATTGGTTTCATGCATTAAAATGATCTTAGCTAGAAAAGGAATAGTCTGCATGGATAAACAAATATATCACGGTGGACCCCTCCACCGAGGACGGATGCAATCCGCCCGTTTAAATGGTGCCCAACTGTAGGTGGATTATAACCACACAAAAAAAAAATACTAAGAAGATCATATTAACCATCTGATGATTTCTCCATTCAAGTTTGCATCACCATCTGATGTTTTTCCATTCAAGATTGCATCAACCACTATTTTTCTTTTACCCATCCATTTGATAGCCATTAAATTTCATTGATGGATTCCTTGAACAGCCTTATTTTATAACATACTCCATCCACGATGGGATCAACAATTTGAACGGTCTGGATTACTGTACATCAGTGTCGCATGTGAGGAAAGCGAGTCACCGCCATTTTTTAAAAGGTGCGAAAACCAACACAGCCTCTCTCCTGCATCAGCGCGAGCTGGGTGGGAGCCGAGCACACATCCCAGCCCCGGCTTCAAGTATGGACACTTTCTTCGCTTGTTAGAAAAGGAAGAACATAGAACTATCTCTCGACAGGACACGTGTTAGGCTGTTGAATTGATCGGGTCCACCCATGCACTGGCAACAGAATGGATGGTTTACTTTTAAAGACAAAACCCATGATCCAATACCATCCATTACTTTTTCTGCAATTTATTCTACTTCATAATCAACCGTTAACTGTTATTTTTTTCAACCATTACTTTAATGGCCAAAACTCAGATGGATAGAATTGATTTTTGAGAAATCAACCATCTATTCTATGAAACTGCATATGGACGGACCCGATTTCAGTATCATAGTGCCATGTGTCATATACAGAGATGGATCTACCATATTACAGTCCTTCCGAATCCACTGTATCATCTGCCGGTTTCGAAAGAGCAGGTGTTATCTATAGGAGAGTTTCCCGACTTTGACAGAGTCTAGAAGGGAAATTTCCAGCGTTAGGTCCACTGCTGCGTGGATCATTCCTCAGTGTTTCCTGTCTTCTTCTCTTTTTATTTTTATTATTTTTTTGGTCTGTTATTAGTCATGTGATGCTCTGGTGGGACCCACTATGGGGGGCTTAGATGATCCTGAACTTTGAGTTTCTGAATTTGGACACTTGACTTTCTTTCATCTTAGCCGTCAATTGTTAGATGTCCACTGATCAGCTAGATGGTCCACATATTGAGTGTAATTTTTGGAATATGACCCATCTAAGGTTGGGCCCACTATTTGGACGGTTTATTTTGAGGTGCAGATATGCAACTTATGCAAACTCAGGCGCATGGTTCTAGAAGAGAGAATCGAAGTTTTTATTGTTGAAACATAGAAAGGGTGACTGCCCGGAACATGGGTCCCCCCTTGCATAGAAACTACTGAAATCACAATGATACTTCACCAGATGATAAACAGAAAGTTTTAACTGCAATCGGTTGGACCATATTACTGTCCAACCCAGCAGGTAACATCTAACCTTTCATGTTCTATAAACATCCTACCCGTCCAATATGTTTAATTAATAATTAATATAATCTTAAACAAAAATCAGTCATATACAATAATCTAGTGGACCACACTTAAATTTTATTGCTTATAAATGGATAGTAATCGTTCTATAAGGTGTAACCAAATTTACGATTGGATAGGATGAATTTTTTTCAAATATGAGCCTTATGTTATGAAAATCCTATTGGAAGGGTTGGATTTTGCATCGAATGATAGATTAGCAGCTTTTCACTAGTGTGGACCATAGCTTTGATACAACCGGTTGGACTTGAGGCCTTCGGATGAGTTTAAGATGCAAATTACAAAGAGATTGCACCAGGTAATGAGAGAGAGAGAGAGAGAGAGAGAGAGAGAGAGAGAGAGCAATTAAATAGAAAAAACGAAAAAAGCAATTAAATAGAAAAAACGAAAAAAACAATGGCCTAAGAAGCTTCAAAGAGAAGTTCCTTGCAAAACACGGACCTTTGGCTCTATTTAAGTCGGTTTCTCTTCTCCATTTCTTCTTTCTTAACGACACCACGATATCCCTCCTTTAAGGAGACAACACAAGCATTCTCCCCTCTCTCTCTCTCTCTCTCTCTCTCTCTCTTGATACAGAGATTTTCCTAGCCTTCTTTTTTCATTCTGTTCTTTGGGTTTTTTGGTTGGGAATATTGGGTTTCTATAGATTTTCATCTCCTCTTTTTGTATAAAAAAAGAAACAAAGAAAAGAGGATTTTGGGGTCTTTTGGGGCATGACCATGGAGCAAGTTGAAATTCTATCAAAGGGAGATGACTCTATAGATTTACCACCTGGTTTTAGGTTTCATCCCACGGATGAAGAGATCATAACTCATTATCTTTCACCCAAGGTCTTGGATAGCAGCTTCAGTGCAATAGCCATTGGAGAAGTGGATTTGAATAGGTGTGAGCCATGGCACCTGCCTGGTAAGCCTTTTTACTAGATTTGCATAGGTATTGCATTTTTTAAAAAGAAATTTGGGTTTTATTTATTTATTTTGTATTGGCAGATAAAGCTAAGATGGGAGAGAAGGAATGGTATTTCTTCTGCCAAAGAGATAGGAAATATCCAACTGGAATGAGGACGAATAGAGCCACAGAAGCTGGTTATTGGAAGGCCACAGGAAAAGATAAGGAGATCTACAAAGGGAAAGGTTGTCTTGTTGGTATGAAAAAGACTCTTGTTTTCTACAAAGGAAGAGCACCCAAAGGAGAAAAAACCAACTGGGTCATGCATGAATTCAGGCTAGACGGCAAACTCTCTTACTACAAACTCTCCAAAGCTTCAAAGGTACATAACCTTTTCATACACTCCTTCATGTGGGCCCCTTGCTCTTTCTTTCATCTAAACCATTTATTTATTTTATTTTTTCCTGAATTGCAGGATGAATGGGTGGTATCTAAAGTATTTCACAAGCTAGCAGGCATCAAGAGAAGTCCAATTTCAGGCATTCCAAGGATGAACTCTTTTGGTTATGATCATATGTTAGATAACACCTCCTTGCCACCTCTCTCTGATGCTCTTTACATGGATGGAAACCGGCCTGGTTCTGGTTTCATCTATGGTGAAGGTCAAGATCAAGTAGACCAAAAGAGCTTTCTACTCAGCAATTACTCCAACATCAACCATCAAAATTCCATTACAAACACTAAGCTTCCTCTTCCGAATACCGGGTATCCGTTTCCAGGATCGGATAATTTGGGCTACTCAAGCAATTCAATCCCGCGCTTCCCAAGCTCTAACTTCGACGGCCCAGATCTTGCCATGCTCAGAGCTTTAGCTTTCACCCTCAAGGCGTCTGCCCTCGAAAGGGAGTGTAAGGTAGAGCAGTTCTCTAACCAGTCGATGGTTTCACAGGATACGGGGGTGAGTGCTGATGTGAACACGGAGATTTCCTCGGTGATTTCAAAACATGAGATGGGTTTTGAAGATCTTGATTGCCCTTCAACTGCTGGCGCAGTAGATTTGGATTGTCTGTGGAATTATTGAAAAATATATGTATGCATATACACAAATACTCACATACATGTGTACATGAAGTCCGTTTTATGGCATCTGATCTTCAAGAATCTTCTCTCCCAGGATCTCATCTTAGAAGAGAAAGTGCTTGAATTTCAGAGATGATGTATAGATTCAGATCTGAAGACCATGGAGATTACGGTGTTAGAGTATTACAGATAGGGTAGGAAATGTCCATGAATAGAATACTCGTATACAATGAATTCTTTTGTTAAAAATAGCACATCTCTTCCGTGTAATTTTGGTGCATTAATTGTTTCATTGTCCTTCTTTTTTTTCTTTTTCTTTTTTTTCTTTTTTTTGTTATCTTCTACTGAAGCATTGAAGAGATGGGTTGACTGTATCTCTGCATGCTGTTCTGCTTGCTCTTGATTTGGTGGATGTAACACATCAATTAGACGTAATATCCTAATCTTTATTTTAGAATATGGTTTCAACCTTGCGTAGAATCACGGAGAGAATATAGGGACTTTTGGACAGTTAGTCTGAAGGCCACTATGAGAATGTGCGTTCTTATTGAAGAGGGTTTATGGTTGGTCTATGGCCCTAGATGCTGAAGGCGTCCATGGGGTGATCTTTTTGTTCATGCAGGATGAAAATGATGGGGTCGGCCCAGGGATCCCAGATGAGTGGGTCTTAAGAGAGTTGCTAACTCCAACTATCACCTGTCTACCTCTCCAAGTCTGGATGTTATGATCCAACAGTTGAAAGAGCCTATCTTGACGTGTTCCGTAAGTCTGAGGCTCAACTTAACTAACTGCACCAAAAGCTTTAGGACTAATGGAATGCATCAAACTAGGCTCTTTAATATCGTAACATTTCACTACATTCAGTGTCCATGGTAGCCCATGGACTCACTCTGGCATTGTAGCCTTTTTCTAGGCCATGGTGGTTATACCTCAAAATCCAGGGAGGGAAGCGGATTGCATCCAACCTCCAATCAGACCTTTAAGCATCTGACTAGATCTACATGGGGGCCATCTAGATGTATCAGTTTAGGCCGTATCTTTTTATCATATTATGTTAAGGTATGGGCTAAAAAATAAAGTAGATCTAATAATTTATTGGACTACACCAAACGGTAAACTTGAGTTGCATTAAATATTGTACAAAGCAATAAATGCAAGAATTGTCCTGGGTATAGTTCACTAGAGTGTTGGATTCTTTGGCCCATACCTTAACATGATTTGAAAAACTGAATGGATAGCGTGGATGAACAGATACATCATGGTGGGCCCCTGTGCGGATATGGTTGGATGCTTAAAGGTCCAACCGAGGGTTGGATGCAATCTACTTCCGCCTAAATAGCCCTTTTCACTTGGCAGCTACATTTTCAGATAGCCCTTTCACATAGTGGCAACTCTCACTCTCATCGAAGTTGCCCTTTCCATAGGTTACCCATGACTTAAACAAAGCAGGACGTAATGGAATGTGTGAAGCTAGGTCTTTAAACCATCTGAATCGTAACACTTTACAGCCCATCTGTCTATTAGATAGAGCCTTTGGCTGCACATTGATCAGACCATCTTACCTTAACCGGTGCGTGGTACCCTGAAATTTTTTTAATAAAAAAGAAAAAGTCGCGAAATGTGCAAAAATTGAACCAATGGGATGGTTGGGAATCAATGCATGCCAGCCACTCCACATGGGTGGCCCACAAGATGAACGTCTGACATTGCCTTCTAAAAGATATGGGTGCATTTATTCTTCAATGGAATAAAATCCAGACGAACATTAAATCGATTGGTTTTTCTAAATTTCCCTTTTATAACTTGTTCATGAATTTCGCAGAATGTTCTTTGAATCTGTTAAAGAGTGCATTACATGGTAGCAATGCATTTGTTCTATTCTCAGAATAAAACCCAGCTCTTGCATCTAATTTCTTTTCTAGAAGATGAGAAATGATCAGATACAGCGCCTGTATCACATGTGTAGAATATTCAATCCATGCAAAAGGTGGGACACACCCTTACACCATTTGATGTCCTATGATTTTGATGCCGTGTGTCCCACTCAATGAGCTGATTGTCCTGATTTGCATCATAGGTAATCATCATGGCATGTCCTACCTTTTTGATGGATTGGATATTATATACATGTGGAAAGTTGGCGGGAAAGAAATGGCTGTATCAGAACTTCTGATACAACCTATGTACTAATCATTTCTCCTAGAAGATAATTAATGAATCTCATGCAATGTTCTTTGAGCACATGCAATCTCATGCGTTTCCCTATTTCTTGCTGAACGAACACCCATCTACTATTTCTAATTTCGGACCATTTATAGCACATGCATCATCCACGCGTGGGCCTCAGAAGGTGGGCCCAAATCTACCAAAGTAGTCAATGTGCAAACGTGTTGTGTGATTGGCCAGATGAACATGAACCTGATTCTTCGGCCAGGATATTTCAGCGTTTGGCGCCCACCTATTGATGGCCTGGATCTTGCACATGCATGCCGCGTTGGTACATGTGAATGCGTATTTGCCAAGAGTACGGACCAAGGAAAACAGACGTGTCGATCAAAATCAAGGGAAAATGATCAGATACGGTGGCTGCATGTGAATTTTCACATACAACCATATGAATATGTAAACATCTCAAATATATGCATAGAATACCTACTCCAGAAGAAGGTGGTCCGTGTCATGGGGACCAACTAATGCAAGAATCAGGACCATCCATTAAAACAACGTTAAAATCAATTAATGGACAGCGGATGCAAGAATCAGGACCATCCATTAAAACAACGTTAAAATCAATTAATGGACAGACGATGGTTTGACTCATTATTCTGGTGTGGCCCTCCAAATGACTGGATTTGCCTGATTTTCGCACCTGGTGATCATCACAGAGTGATCTAGTCTTTTCACGGATCGGATTCACAGATGAGAAATAGATTTATGTGAAAGTTTAGATACAACCACTGCACGTGATTTTGATTAGAGAGAGCCCATTTCTCAGTGGCCACGGAATCCATCGATCATCTCTTTGTTGGGTGCATTTCACGAAAACCTTAGGATCTCGCCTCCCAATGCACTAGAATTATGGGCTATGATAATGCAATAATCAAAAGCAAATCAACAACATAACGACACGAGATTTTTTACATGGAAAACTCTAGAAGAGGTAAAAATCACGGGACTTAGTCCAGAGTAACAATTCACTATGAAGATGACTGTTGCGTCGAATATCACTTCTTTAAGCAATATCTCCCTTCTACAAGCTTCTGATACTACTTGTTGGGGTTAGGAGCTCGGCAGTAAAAGCAATCAAAGCAAATAAGGAACACACTTCAATGGCAATCACAATAGCAAATCAACACACACAAGAGGCAATCTAAATTTTACGTGGAAAAACCCCTCAAGGGTAAAATACCACGGCACAAAGAGACATTAATCTACTATGATATCAGAAGTTACAAGAGATAAAAGAAACACAACATGGATCAAAGCCCACAAGAGAAAACCCAAGCTAACAAAGTTAATTCTCATATGAGGAGGACAAACCCATCCATTTCCCTCATCCCAGAGAACTCCAAGCTTCCTCCTAGCTTTTTCTCTCACCCTATAACTCTCCCAATCCCTTGGCCCATAGGCGGCAACCCTAATATCGGATTACATCCCCTTAAATAGGGAAAAATCGGAATTAGAAACTCCTTGCGCAACAAACCGTGCAAGAGATCAAGTCTAATTAGGACACTGCCGGCCGGCCAGATGGCTCAAAAACGTTCTAGCGAATTGGCTGTTCAAAACTCCACTGTGACCGGCCGGCCGGTGGCCTTCATTGAAGATTAAGGCGTCCAATCCCAACACTCTTCACTTCTAGTGAGCTTGCGTCCAAGGTCTGGGCCAACTTCAGCGCCATGCTAGACATCTCATACATCCCAAGGCAGTCGGTGGTCATCCAAATTAACCAGTGGTGGCAGGTGGCTTTCATAAAAGACTCATTGTTCCAACTGACGGGTATCATTCCGTGCCTCATTCTTTGGGAGATCTAGTGTGCTAGAAACGGGTGCAGATTCGATGACTAGAGGCTAGAAGTGGGGAAGCTATCAATCGTATCGACAACTAGGTACAGATCATCACTCCTCTCGTTCCCTCCATGCCAGATTCAATCTTAGCTAGGAAGATGGCTTTGAACCTCCCTATGGTTCAAGGTAAGCCCCATTGGAATAGTATCAGTTCGGTCGTGAAATGGAAGAAACCGGAAGCCAATTGGGTTAAAGTTAACGTTAATGGTTCGCCTTGCGGGAATTCAGGATTGTTAGGTGGAGGAGGAGTTTGCAGGGATTGCACAGGGGATTTCATCTTTGCTTTCGCCAGGGGATATGGAACGGGCTTTGGTCAATGGCCTTCTCTTATGTGCGTCCCTTAGATTTCCCAACATCCTTATGGAAACAGACTCCAAGATGTTAGCTGACCTGTTCAATAAAGGAGAGAAAAAGTCCTGGCTGAAATGGTTTGGCCGAGCTAGAATTAGAGAGCTCAGGCATAAAATTTAGATCAAAATCATCCATGTGTGGAGGGAAGCGAACCAAGTAGCGGATGGTCCAGCCAGTAGGGAAGTTCAGGCCAAACTTCGCACCACATTGACTCCGCTACCGACTTTCCTTGGACAATTCAAGGTAACCTCTTCCTAGATAAAGTGGGACTGATTGAATTAGAGAGCGTACGTTGGTTTCCTACTGATCATTTGTTTATGTGATTTGTAAAATTAGTGGGTCTTATGATAGCCAGCTCAGGGAGGTTTGAGTCCCTGCTTTGGCTGAAATCTCATTTTGATTGAAAATAAAAAATAAAAGAGAGAGTCGGTTAAAGTGGGAGATGTCGGTTACTGCACGAGAAGAAAAGTTCATACTCTTTTCAAAGCTAAGCATCTGATGGCCTTTTCCGGGTCCGTTTTGCCTTTGTTCTATCATCAGCATCAATCGCCTGATGGGACCCACATGGGGGATGATCAGAAAAGAAAAACACTTAATTGTTAATTTCAATTACGTAGAAAGGATTATCCTGACCATTGATTTGTGCAGTTGAATGGGTACCGTTGAAACTTGTTTTTTGAAAATCGTCCACACTGAGCTATAATTCTCAACAGTCAGAATCATCCATTTGGTCCCTCTGTGGTTGCAACCCAGATACGAACGGTCCGATCACGAGATTATCTCTACGTATTGGCCCCAATCGGGCGGCACATATGATGTGATGGTCCGTAGCGACAGGCGGAAGATAGCCGGATTTTATTGCAAGAAAATCGGCGGAAAAAATCCCTCCTTACACCAACCATGTGCGAACAACTCACGCACGTGCTGCCTATTATCCCGGCTCGGCCCGCCGCCTCGAGCGAAAGGGACCGTTTTGAGTCGGAAGCGGCATTCGTCCCCATCCTGGACCAAAATGGGTCCAGGCAGGGTCTCTGTGGGGCCCACCGTGATGTATGGGATTTATCCATGCGGTTCATACAATTTTTCAGATCATTTTATTCAACTAACCAAAAAATGAGGCAGATATGATGTGCAATTGGACCACTCCGCAGGATGCAGCGGTGATGATATTCCCACCGTTAAAACCTTTCTAGGGCCCATCATGATGTTTATTTTTCATCCAACCTGTTCATAAGGTCAAAAAAATCAGGATTAAGCGACAATACAAATTCCAGCTTGATCTAAAACTTTTATGGTCCCAATAAGTTTTTAATGGTACGCGTTCAATCTCCATTATATGGATCACTTGAGCCTTGGATAGGCCTATTTTTTTTGTCTATATACTAAAATGATATGGAAAAATGGATGAACGGCGTGGATAAAAGCAATAAATCATGGTGGGTCCCATAGAGCCCTGCGTGGACCGATTCCGACCAGGCGGGGGCAGGAAGCAGTCAACTTCCGTTTGAATCACCTCCAAGGACGTGAAATGACTTCAATGTCCTTGTCTTATGTTGTATTAGCTGGAGCATATTTATTAATAAAAGCTTATTAGCATATTCTAAAAAAATAAACTCTTATTCTAAAATTAATTGTTTTGCCAAGTTCAAATTTTAGAGTTATTTTTTCAAAAACCAGCAAAAAAAAATTCTTAAATAATAAATGATGAGGAGGACACTTTTTTCTTTAAGAGCTTATTTAACTTAAGCAAGTGGACGTTTTTTTTTTTTGGTTAATGCTTGGATAAGTTTCTCAAACCTTTTAAGTAATTCTATTCTCGCCCTCTTCTCCACCTTACAATCTCTCTAAGGTGGGCCCACATGATGCACAATCACGCCAAAGGTGGGCCCTATATGATGGACGACTCATATCAAAGGTGGGACCTACATGATGGATGGTGGACATTAAAGGTGGGACCACATGATGAAAGGTTGACATCAAACGTGGGTCCACATGATGAATGACCTGACTCGTATTGAAGGTTGGGCCCGACCACATGATGTATGGTGAACATCAAAGGTGGGTCCCACATGATGGATGGTGGACATCAAAGGTGGGCCTACATGATGAACGACTTATATTAAAGGTGTCCCCACTTAATGAATGATCCACATCAGGGTGGGCCCACATAATGCACAGTTCACAACAAAGGTGGGCTCCACATGATGGATGGCCCACATCAAAGTGTGGCCCAACATGATGGTCCATCCATGTTAAGTAGGCCCCACTTGATGGACGGTCCACATCAAAGTTATGATCTGCATGATGGACGATGAACATCAAAGGTGGGCCCACATGATGATAGTTGACATCAAAGGTGGGCCCACATGATGAACAACCTGTATTGAATGGGGGGCCCACATGATAAATGGTCCACATCAAGGTGACTCACATATATAATGGATAGAGCGGGGCCTCACATGATGAATATCCCATGTCAAAGTGTGGCCCCTTATGACTATCCACATCAAGTGAACCCCACCTAATTGATGGTACACATCCAAGGTCCTGCATGATGGAGGGCCCATATCTAAAGTGACCCAACATGATGGATGATCCACATAGAAGGTGTGCTCCACACTACGGATGGTGGACTTCAAAAGTGGGCCCCACATGATGGACAACCCACTTCGAAGGTGGGGCCCACATGATGGACACATCAAACGTGGATTCCAAGTCATGAGTAGTGGACATTAAGAGGCCCCACATAAAGGATAATAAGCATTGATGGTGGGGCCCACATGATGGATGACATGCATCAAGGTGGGCTCGATTTAATGGACAATCCACGCTAGAGGTCAACTAAAACAATCGTCTAGATTGCTCTTATAATAGAGTTGTTGTAATCTTTAAAAATGACATTAACTACCCTCGAAGAAAAAACTCTTATTTGAACATTTTACCAAATGTGCTTATTTAAAATAAGAGTTTTTTATGATTTTGAAAACATGATTTACCAAACAAGCTTATTTAAAACAAGAGGTAGAACAAAAAGAGCTTTTTAAAGTAGCTCTTATTTGAAAAGCTCTTTTATATTAGAGTAGAGATGTCAAACGAGCCCTTAGTGAATCAAGGTTATTTTGGTCTCTAAATTGAGGTTCTAAGTCAATTTGCTTGTATGTACAGAAAGGCCATCTAGTGCAAAGGTGGTCCAAAAACACCCACACCTTTGGGACAGTGGTAGACTGAGTGAAGATAACATCGTTTCAACATTGTGGTCCTAGTATCAATTCCTAACGTGGGGGTGGCTAACATTGAAGTGTGACTAACAATGCGGGTGGGTGTATTAACTCCAAAAAAAAAAAAAAAACAAAAACAAAAAAAAAAAAAGGTGGTGGTCTAAAACCCTGACACCCTGATAACCATCAGATCAAGATCCAACAACTAAGAACGTTTCCTTCGAGAAAAGTCACACGAAGGGTGGATTACAATGTGACCAGCCCATACAGTTGGGACCATGGTCCAAATGGATGTATCAAAACTTTTCAGGCTGTAAAATCCTACCCATATTAGTGGAGATGACATCAAAAAATGATCTAGCAAAAAAATTTCATCAAAAAATATTTTAAATATAATTACTTCCTCGGTGTCCTATTTTCGAAAATAATGCCCTAGGAAGAGTACATAAAAAATCACACAAACAAGGCCATTCCAAAGAGATTGGTATCTTGACAAAAGAGAGAGAGATAGAATAAAAGACAAACTACTTTATTAAAAAGGTAAGAGAGTGAAATAGTGAGTTTTTATATGTGTTATGTACATACTAGCTGACATTTATACGGAAGAGAGCTCCTTATTGCATAATCTTACTAATATTATATTTCTAATAAGGACATTTCCTAACTAACCATTTTTTTAATTTCACTCAATTAAAGCTTGCTTAGTAACTAAGTGTTATGGGGATTCGGAGCGAGTTCCGATCAA
This sequence comes from Liriodendron chinense, assembly GCA_003013855.2. Classification (NCBI taxonomy): domain Eukaryota; kingdom Viridiplantae; phylum Streptophyta; class Magnoliopsida; order Magnoliales; family Magnoliaceae; genus Liriodendron; species Liriodendron chinense. The sequence goes on along the minus strand of PVNU02000491.1, from coordinate 2,069,655 downwards.
TGACCCAGATCAAAGGTGGCAACCTTTATAAGTTATGACTCCAACTACGGTAACCGAACGTACTTCCTATGTCATGAGCCATCACTACTACTACGCCTACCAGAGCTCGGCTTAATCGAGTGCGTATCTATATATCGCTCGGCTTCTAAATACTGATGATAGCCGATACATGACTGTGCTCGGGATTACTGACTGCCTATCTACTGCTCAGCCCCCGCTGGCATTTGCATGTGGTCCGCACGTGACTTCACTTATCGAGTCGATTGCTTCTCATACCTCAACCAAACGTCTACAGCAACAGGCCAACCGCGTCATACACCGACCGCATAATAACCTTACGATTCTTGCGCCCCTATTTAAAGGTCTCTCTCCTTTCGATGGACATTTTGCATACATCAAGCCAACTAAGTAGCAACCGACTAAAACGTTCACCCGACCAAAGCGTTCACCCTCGGCATAAGCAACTAAAGGGACGTTTTTTGTAATGAACGGAGTCTGCAACCATTAAGCGAGATATTTGCCCAAGGAAATCGCGGTCGTAGCCGTTTCGGATGTAAAAGCATAAGTGGTCATAATCACAGCACAATCATCCATAACGGAACTCTTACATGGCCATAATTTTAGCCATTGATGGAGTCTTAATCTTATCTTTAAACGACTCTATGAGGAGCCTATAAATGGCCTTCCATCCTTCATCACAAGGTACGCAATGAATCACCATTAATACTACTACAAGCTTTTCTCTCCATCAGCTACTAACTTAAGCATCAAAGGGCCATCAACCAGGTACCACCAGCAGCTATCCTAACCCTTTGTGGTGATTGCAAATCCTTTAATCCAGTCCTTTCATCCTAAATCGTAAATCAGACGGTGAAGATTTAAGTTGGTCTCTGATCAACATCTGTTAACTACTTTCAGCATTAACACTAAGTATCATAATTAAATTAAAACTTGAAAACAATTCTCAACTGTCCTTATCATTATTAAGTCCCACTTATATCTTCTTTTATCTATCATTCTTAAACTTCTTTTAAAGAAATTAAATTTATTTATGCATAATTTTTTCATGAAAATATCCACCGGTTTGTTATTTATAAAGACATGAATATATCAATTCTACCTCTTTAATCATTACTTTCTCATGAATAAAGCAGTAATGAACCTCCAAGTATTTGGTATAGGCATGAGACAACGAAATTGGTGTTAAGATGATTAAGTTAAAACTATCATTCATAATTAGAATGGGATAGTTGAATTTTTCTCTAAAGTCTCTCAATAATTGTGTCAACCACATACTTTCACATATAGCTAACATTGTTATTAAGGCTATACCCTGGAAAAACCAATGTTATACTCTTTACACTTTTATTTATTCTATAATGCATTTATTCATTAGCCTTATTAGTTTGTCAAACACGTAAACCATGATATGTCAATGGGTTAAAGAAAAAAATTCCTCTAGTTGTCCTTAGAAACTTGAGATTGGACAATCACTATTCAAGAGATATTTATATGCAATCGATCTTAATATGTTATTTAAACACGACTAATTAACAGGTTGTAGGATGTGTCAACTACATACTTCACATATAGCTAACATTGTTATTAAGGCTATACCCTGGAAAAACCAATATCATACTCTTTACACTTTTGTTTATTCTATAATACATTTATTCATTAACCTTATTAATTTATCAAACATGGAAACCATGATATGTCAATCGGTTAAAGACAGAGAGTCCTCTAGTTGTCCTTAGAAACTTGAGATTGGACAGTCACTATTCAAGGGATATTTATATGCAATCAATCTTAATACGTTCTTTAACCATGACTAATTAATAGGTTGTAGGATGAACCTATGGTGATCTTATTTTGGTCAATCTGTGTGAGTGGATTGACAACAAGTCAGGATGAAAGGTCTTCACCATCGAACATGATGATAAGTCTATATGCCTTAGCGTTATACCACATGGGAGTGTGAGTGTACATAGATATAAGTTCCTAGATATACTTGTTGGGCACTTACACTGATAGAATTGTATCCTTACTCACGCCTCAGTGGTAGACTCACAAGAGTTTCAACACGAGGTCATAGGTTCGAATACCCACTATGGTATAAAGAAGCCGATGTGGTGTGAATGCGTGGGTATGTATTGGGTGTGAGTGCATGTGTAAAAAAAAAAAAGTCTTTAAACTAAAGGATTCATCTTGCTTAGACTAGATTTTATAGATGCACTAACTTTAACTAATTCCTAGATCTGAAGACGTGTGGGCTGAAAGGTCCTGATATCATTCACTTTGGCTAACTTCACGAGGTCATCTCATGACCTATAAAAGTAAGTCTAGTTGGGCACATACAGCAAGGTCCGTTGAAGATCACATGATTAAACAAGGGATCCTCTTGGTTATATAAGACATTACTTGTGGGTCAATCTCATAGTATGGATTGTTCATCAAGTGTTTATAGAATAGTCATAACATAAAAGGTTTTCTATTGGTTAATTGAAGGTTTTCAACTGTTAACTTTTAGTTTTAACTATTAATTTATTTTAATTAGATTGATTTGATGAACATTCAATGGTTAAGATTTGATAATTCATACCTTAAGCTAGCATGCGATATTAGCCAATGATGGTGGCTATGTGAGTGGAGGAATTTGGTCGGTTGGGGTGCATAATTAAGGCAGGATCACAAACTTTTGATGCGATGAAGCTATTAGAGTCTGTTAAAACTATAAAATGCAATACACCCGGTTGAGGGCAGCATTTTCCTATGTAATGTTATTCTGAGGTTCTGAGTATTGGAAACATTTATAGATAATCATAAGCATTCACAAAGTACACAAAAAAAGAAATATCGCAAGATAAATTTTATTCCAGAGATTCTGAGATCTTGTACATTCTGGGCTATGAACTGGTCACAAGCCCTTAATTACATCAATTGTTGATCACCCTTGATTAAAAGGTAAAAGACTGAGCCGTCAAGAGCCATGGTCTTAAAGTTCGCGGTCATAGAGATCGGATTGTAGTTTTGTTATGGACTGAGCCATCATTTTGTACGAGTTAGATGCCTATGTCCCATGTTCTTTCGGGTGTTCCGAGTTGAGATACAATCAGGATTTTTAGTCGAATCGCGCAGCTCTGGGCCCGCACCTGTTGTTATGAATAGGTGACTACTCAAAGACACGCAATTTGACTATTGTTACCTAGTTAGCTCAACCAGTAGATCCCGTTGTGAATGGGTATTACATTGACTAGCTTTGAGATATCGGTTCATAGCAAATGTTTCAAATGTCATTGAAACTCTTTGATTATGATTTCTCGTGGTAACCATGGTCCCTTTTGTTTAATCTCGAGCCTTAACTCGGGCTGATAAAGAGTTTATACAGTGAATATGAGAAATGAAAAATATTTATAAGTAATGCTGGATATGGTGACTCATCTTCGGAAGCTTCCTTACCCTTGCGCATTTACTTTGAGATTCAATGTGTAGTCGGGATATTTTAAAAAGTTTATTAGTGCATATATGCAATAGAGATACGATGAAAGTAATAAAGATGATTTAACACATGGCAACCTAAACAAAGAATAATATTTCTCTTAGATGTTCAAGTGTAGAGTGAAAATCACAATGTGCTAAATCATATAATATCGGGTCCAATGAATAGTTAGTTAAGTTAAGACATAGTGCAGTTGTCGATATCCATATTCAAATAGTTAGTAATTAAGTGCTCAACACTAAATTATGTTCTTTTGATGATGTGAGGTTGGATATCTTTAATTACACATTTTTTTTGCATGAAAATGACTAAGTACCGGAGTCTCGATACGCGTATTTATGCTGTCGAAATGTAAATGATAGAGTTTAAAATTGTGCTAGTGTTCCATTTAGATACTTTGGGTAATAAGAATGTTGAATCCACTTAGGCGACAGTCTAATTGTGCCTACTTTTGATAGGCAGCAGTTAATCTTTGAGCCAACATGGCACTTTCAATGCTGAAAATGACTAAATATCAAAGTTCTAATATGCGTGTTTATACTATTGAAATGTAAATGATGGAGTTTAAAGCTATGCTAGTGTCTAACTTAGATACTGGGTTATAAGAATGTTGAATCCACTTAGGCAACAGTGTAATTGTATTTGCTTTCGGTAGGCGACAGTCGATCTTTGAGCTAATAGGGCACTTCCCAGGGCTAAAAATGACTAAGTACCGGAATTCCGATACACCTGTTTATGCTATAGAAATGTAAGTGACGGAGTTTAAAGCTATGCCAGTATCCAACTTAGATACTTTGGATTAGGAGGATGCTAAATCCACTTAGGCGACAGTTTAATTGTGCCTGCTTTCGGTAAACGACAATCAATCTTCGAGCCAACAAGGCATTTCTTAGGGCTTAAAATGACTAAGTACTGGAGTCCTGATACACCTGTTTATCTATTAAAATATAAATAACGGAGTTTAAAGCTATGCAATGCCCAATTTAGATACTTTGGATTAGGATGATACTAAATCAACTTATACGACAGTCTAATTGTGCCTACTTTTGGTAGGCGACAGTCAATCTTCGAGCCAACAGGGCATTTTCCAAGGCTGAAAATGACTAAGTACCGGGGCTCCAATACATGTGTTCGTGTTGTCAACATGCAATCAGTGAGGATCAAATCCATACTAGTGCTCAATTTAAAGTACTTTGGGTTGGAAAGATGTTGAATCCACTTAGCAACAGTCTAATTGTAACTACTTTTGGTAGGCGACAGTCAATCTTCGAGCCAATAGAGCATTTTCCGGGGTTGAAAATGACTAAGTACCAGAGTTTTAGCAATGATTGGTGATTTTTGGAATCAAATATTAACCGTTGATCGAATGGGACCAGGGAATATGTTGGAATGCTGGTGTGTGTCTACAACTAACAGACGACAGTTTAAAGCCGCATGCCAAAGGCGGGCCACACCATTAAAGTTCTGGGAAGCTAAGGATGCCCCAGGCGCATGCAAGGCATGCCCTAGGCGCATGTAAGCAGAGTGGAGGGAGAGGGATCTCTGGAGTTGGTCTCGGGGAGCCTAAATTGGGTTAAGCACATATAAAGGGGGTCACAGGCGCATGCATGTTTAGGACTTAGCCAATTCCGGCCTACCACAGAGGGTAGGCGCATACAGGCAGCTTTAGGCGCATACAAGCCTGCCTCAGGCGCATGTATCATGCCTTAAGCACATGTGACTTCCAGACTTAGCAATTTTACGAAGTTGTTTCTCTTTCCTTCTCTGTACTAACATTCCGGTGGGAAATCCCTTTCTACTGAGGGATTCCGGCCTACCGAGAAGGGTTTCCGGCGAGAAAAAGGGTTAGACGCATGTGTTTTGGGGTTAGGTGCATGTCACCTTGAGTCAGGATGACGTCATCGATGCTTGCATCATCTGCTCTAAGAAATCTCTCTCTCATGTCATAGAATCTCGAGCTATTTATAGCTGAGGTAGAATGTATGGAACTAATCAGAAATAGTCCAAAAGGGGAGCCAATTGCATGTTAGTTAGGGTTAGGCACATGCAAGGTGGGTGTTGTAGGCCCATGTGACAAAAAGGTCTTGGGCGCATGTAAGATATGCCTTAGGCGCATGTGACTTCTTCTGGGGGTAGGCACATGTGTTAAAAGGAGAGCCGAAAATAGTTTCAGACTTAGCCAAATTTCAGTGAATTCTGCTCAGTAGACTTAGAAAATTTAGCCTATGCGTCTACGCTCAATAGACAGTTACCCTTTTAGGAATGAATTTAACTCTCACCTGAGCACTTTTAAGCTTTATTTATGATGTTGTATGCATGGGCAGTCAGGCGACAGTTTAATTAATAGACATTTGGTGGATATTGCTTGATCTTGGGTCTTTTCGGATTGCTCTAACAAGGGAAACGATGTGTTCTGGGGTGCGCAATACAAGGATATGAATCAGATGCTGTTCAAACTTAAGGGTTAGGGGTTTTTTTACCTTTCGGATCATTTGGTCACGAAGTGCACATCTAGATTTATTCTGAAATGGTAGGCGTCAATCCTGAATATGATTGAGTGACTGCTTGGGTTAGGATTACACTGGCGTTTTATCTGATCTTCTAGCTGTTTTTGGACTTTTTCGCTGATCTAGATCATTGTGTTGTATTCTTGGATTGTTGCTGAACCTCTAGTGATAATTTGAGCCCCAACAATAGTCTGTAGGATAGTGGAGTACCATAACTGATGTCCTCTCCTGCAACCATAATTCCTTCTCACATATAGATCTTATCTTAACATAGGGAATTAGAAAAGAGCATTTAATGCCTAAGCCCCCTAGGGGCATCACTTAAGAGATTACAAAAGAGAGAAATGAGAGAGAGAGAGAGAGAGAGAGAGAGAGAGAGAACAACTCTCCCTCCCTCCTTCCTTCCATCACATATATAGATGTGTGCGGTCTAATAGGTGAATGGATCCAGAGTCTCCCTTAGCCTTACTCTGGGGGCTGACATGTAGTTCTCCTCTTCTTCATTTAAAATAGATCGAGGAGGGATTTTAAATCAAGTAATTTCTTACCAAGAATTCTTTGATTTTATTTTTCTAAAAATTTAATAATATCTAAATAGGGATTTATATGGGTTAATCACATAGTCTAAACTTTTAAATTTCATTAATTTAAATAAAAAAATCATAAAATTGCATACACAAATAAACAATCGTAAACATAATGATGTATAGTGGTTCGGCTTAATCCTACTCCACTCCTGGTGAACACACTCAAACTCAAGTCTACCGAATTTCACTATCTAAATGATTTTTTATAAGTTCACCACTTACCTTTACAATTATTTTACTAGGTTCACCACAAACCTATACGTATACACCAGTGTCGATAGACCACGTTCACACTCATGTCGGTGACAGTCCTACACATACTCACCCGTGTTGGTGGAATACATTTTCACCCATGTCAGTGGCTCTCTCAAAGATTTAATTGGTTTTCTATCGGCTCACCAATAATTCCTACGATTCTAATCCAAGGACCTACGTACACTCCCGCCGGAGGCTCCCACGAAAACTAATACGTACACACTCATGTCTGGTGAATTCGATCTTACACAAGAACCTATACATTTACACCTGTATTGGTGGATCATGTACGCACCCATATCCGGTGGCAGTCCTACATAAGAATTACTTCGAGTTTAGGTTTTAAACTCTATACTCAATACTACACAAGGAAATAGTAACAATAGACTCTACTATAACAACCTTACTTGTTTAATTGAGCTGGGTTGATGCACCTTCTTGAGATGCTTGATCAATGCTTATCCGCACTTGAATCGGCTTCTCATTTTCTTTTTCAAACTTTGATGTCGATCCTCTTCTGCTTCAAACGATTGGCTACCTTAAGGATGTACCTATAAAGTGCCAAGGTAACGAGAGTGATGGGTTGGTTGAATCTCTTATAACTAATGACTTACCTAGTTTCAATTTAGGGATTCACCTAGATGGGCATTTTAGAGAATGATAAATAATAGGTTTACTTATAAGGATTGTGTCTAATCTTTAAAGAATACAAGATGTCATGTCTTTTTGAAATGGAGCTTGAAATGCTCATTAGAGTGACGAATCACTAAGAAGATGACATGAATCTCTTTGAAATTGAACTTAGGAGTAATGGGGAAGAGTAAAATACGCCGGGACTTCTAAGTCAACAAAAATCATCATATGCATAAAGATTTGGATGCTAGATTTATAGAAAAAAACTCTAACGGATCTATAACGGCTAGTCCATCGATCGATTGATCGAACTAATTCATGATTTAGTAGTAAAGCTCGCTGGACACTTTTAGTCATTTTTTATCGATTGACCTGAGTTGTCAATTCAATCGCTAATCGATCGATACCGATTGATGGTCTATTGATTCGATCCACAGAACACAAAGTTATACTATTTTGGGTTTCCACTTAACAACAACTCTAAACCTCTGAAAGCCTAGCATTTCTTATTCATTAATGCCTAAAGTTTAGGATGATATGTACAAGGTTTTTCTATATGAAATGTATCATATAAAGATAGGCTGTTTTAGAACTTAAGGGATTTAAGGCTAAGTTTACCAAGGCAGCTCAATTTACCTGTTGTCTTCAGGCATTGATGTTTCAAGTCTTCGAGCAGTTTTATGTCTTTCAATATTTTCCAATGGGGGCTCAACCGACTCAAGACTTCCTATCTCACGTCATTGACAAAATGAGGCACTAACAATATCCATAATCAATTAAAACATATGAGTTTTTTTTTCTTTCTTTCTTATGAGGATGATATGATTTATGATATGAATAAATGTTAATGGATTTTGAATGAATGGGGTGTTGATGATTTGATGATTAATTCATATGGTTGTAAAGGAAAAGTCAAGATGAACCATTGTTTATTATAAAAAAGTCACGTAATTTTCACTTTTCTTATAAATTATATCACGAATAACATCTTAAATGGTTAAGGCTAGGTCGGTATCCTGATATATGTTGATAGATCTAGCTTTTTTAATTTTCGCCACCGATAGAGATCCAATAACACCCAATAAAGCACTCGTGAAAGGAAGAACATAACTGAACAGAAGCTCGAGGCAAGGGGAATAGATGGAATAGATTTTCCAAAGGGGGCCAGGGCATGAAACCCATATGTGTGGTCCATACAGAAGTGGGGTGGGGTGGCAATGACCTCTCCCCCACTTTCCTTTTTTATGCTTTACTTCTCTCTTAAGTTCTCTTACAATGTGAGCTTACCATACTAGTTTCCATATTTAAAAACTTTCACTCCTTAATGTATAGTAATCTAATGAGATTTGAAAATTTCTAAATATGAAAAAATTGTGAAAAACTTGAGGTGCCATATGTTTTCCCCTTTCATTGCATGTATGTCCATGAGGAAATGTGTGTGATGATGGCCCACCTTTGAATGGTGGAGATCATTTAGACGTATACACGTATGGGATGTGTGAGGCTTACCCATGGCCTTGTAGGTGATGGAAACATATATCCAACCTTTATATGATTACTATGGGGCTCACAAATATATGTGCTTGGCTTCACAATCACACAATTTGCATCGTTGAATGTTAGATTTTCTTTTATCATGTAATCACTAGCCTGCAATGCTACATGGTCAGTGAAAAGATGATCTAACACTGGATACTTCAAGATATGAATGCATATATACGTATATGAGGAAAGGTGAAGATTATTTGAACGTATATACATGTGAGATGTGTGGGTCTTACCCATGGCCTTGTAGGTGATGGAATCACATATCCAACCTTTATATGATAACTATGGGGCCCACAACTACATGTGCTTCCCTCTGCAATCATACGATTTGCATCGTTGAATGTTAGATTTCCTTTTATCATATAATCACCAATCTTACCATGTTATATGGTTAGTAAGAGAATGATCTAACACTGAATACTTAAAGATGTGCCCAACGAATCAAAGTGCTAACAGTGTGCAATTTGGACTGGTTTGATGACTCAAGACTTGATCAGACTATATTTCACTCATCTTAGGTCGATTTGACCTAAAATTTTACATGGAAGGGTTATTTAATGTGATGAAGTAAATAGACTAAAAAGATCTGATGTTTAAAGTTCAGATTTGGACTGGATCAATTTTGGGGCCTTTGAAACTATTTTAACTAGATCTTGCTCATCGAAGGTCAGATAAGTTAAAACTTTACTACCAGCCCAATGATGATGTGAGGACACATCTAATGGTTCAAATTAGTATGAGACCTAAGTTTTTTACAAGTTAGCCCATATTTCACATATGACAATGCTAGTGCAATTTGATATAGCCCTTGAGGCTTAAGTATGATTACTCTATGCATGTAATTTAAGTCCATTTATTGACTTTACAAAAAGGGTGCCTTAGTAATGTACATGGATGCACAATACAATACATGAGATAAGACAGTGAAGTTTTATAGAATTCCTCAAGTCATGCGTATGATTAAAGAGTATACATATGCTTCATTATTATATTTGATGGTATGATGGCTTCTTCTCTTTGAGCACATGTATTGGAACCACAACCAAATGCACACTCTTGGTACTATACTTCGTGCATGTGCATTGAAGCTAAATCTTAGTACATATATATGGTTGTTTGTTACAAGTGAAAAGTGAGAGTAGATGGATTTAGGAGGCTCAATTTGACTAGATCAATATCTTAGTTTGCCTAAAATGTATGCCCTCACATGAAGTTTATAGACACCCCACTAAAGATAAGAGAAACTACTTCATAAGAATTGGGCCAAACTTCAGAATAAGACACCTAAAGACTTAATCCAGTCAGCCAAGAGCATCCTTATAACCTCTAGGGTCAAGCCTGATGGAAAATTAAGGGTGATGAGACTAACAGGAATTGAATTCCTACTGGCCACCATCCATAATCAAAGCTTGACACATGGCACCCTAGGTTGCTATGGGGTAAATGCACCTTGAAAAGCAAGTTTTGTATGTAGGCGGAGATCTGATTTTCGCTGATGCCCAAAGTCAACTATACTAAGCACACAATAGAAGAGGGAGGCCTTGAGATTCGTGATCAACCACATAGGCAACCGGTAGGAATATAAGCAACCAGCGAGAATCTAATTCCCAACGACCTTACCTATATAAGCATACCACAGGTTGTCTTAAAAAGTAGAGAAGTGTGGTTGAAGATGTGATATTTTTAGAGAAAAAAGAAAAGGGAAAGAAAAGAAAAGAGAAAAGAAATGATAGTGAAAAGTGAAAGAGTATGATTAAAATCGGGGATGTCAGGATAGTTGTTCCATCGAAGAGTATCGAATATCTCTATTTCCTTCTCACGCCTCAAAACATCAAGTTACATTTACTTTTCTACAATATTTCTTTTACTTGGTCATTCCAAACCATGTTAAGATAGATGTTGAGTATATAATCATGATATCTTATTTGATGTAGGACAAGAATTTTTAGTGCACTGATTAGTGCATCGTACTGTTAATTTCGTGATTGTTTAAGTTAGTCGAGTTTTGTGAGCCCGACGAAGATTGAAGACTCAAGACTTGAAGATCATAGCAGCTCTCCGCACTTAAGTCCAAGCCAAATCAAGCTCGAAAGGTAAGTTGCAGATAGACAACCTATAGGATTCCAAAACACCCAAGTCTATGGCATTCGAATCATACTTTATGTTTGCCAGTTGATCCATGGACTAAAGGTCAAGATGATCAGTCTTGAACCTCCCTTGTGTAGGTGTCAAACAGTTGTAAAAACTAGAAAAACCATCTTTGTGCGCACCGTCAAGGGATGATAAATTTCAGCCTAAATCAGGTCATGAAATAAGCCTGACAACCGGTCGGGCGACCGGTCATCTGAAGAAGGTATTCAGACAGCAAGTATTATAAAGAAAAAATCTCATCTCTATCTACCTGAAGACCGGTTTGAGGACCGGTTGTAAATGGATAAAAAAACGTCTAGCAACAATTGAGGGGAAATTGATTAAGGGGAGATTGGTCTGAGGACCGGTTGTTGACCTCCCAAGACCAGTCGTATGACTGGTCGTAAATGGAAAAAAATTGTCAAGTGACCTCGAGGCAGAAAAATGTAACGCTCAATCAAGACCGGTCCTCAGAGGTCTGTGACAGGTCGAACGTTACCGTTTTATATCCGTTAGAGCCCAATTCTTGGAGCCTATAAAGGCATATTTCGAGGGTTTTAATGGGAGCTTTGGTACACCCATTGAGAGCATTAAGAGAGGTGATTAAGAGCTTTACCTAATTTCTTTTGCTCATCATTGTCTTGAGTTCATCTTTCAAACCTAGCCATTAATGGGAGTACATTGAGTATTTAAAGCTCGATTTGAACAATGAACTCAAGCATAGCATTCATGACTGTCCCTATCATTGAAACTTTAACTTGAAGTCACTTATAGCCATTGAATGATCAGATTGATAGTTCCTTCATTAACCATTGCATTATAATAGGCAAATGAAACATCAATATCTCCTCCCACCTACCCGGAATTAGTCTAGGAACATCATATGCATTGGTAGCTGATCGTGGGAGCTTGGAGAGGAGCTAAAGCATTCGTGGAAGCTGAAGCTACTCAACGGTGCTGAATCGGGGCTCTTCTCTTGTAAGTGTTTAAGCTTATAGAGTTTATTGTTTGATTTCCCATTCTTGTTGAGATTGGGGTCTAGAGATTGTGACCCAATCTCGGAGTTGTCCTTGAGTAGGACGTGTGTGTCCTTGCGTAGGACATGGAAGTCCTTGCGTAGGCCTCTGACACGGGAAAATACGTGCGTTGTCCTTGTGTAGGATTTGAGGAGTCCTTGTGTAGGAATAGACCTTGTGTAGGTTGTAAAGGTTGAGAGGTGAACCTCATTTAAAACCTCTGATAATGAATGCCGGTGTACTCAAAGGAGTTAAGTACCTTGAACCGGGAGTGGAGTAGACTCATCGTCGAACCAGTATACATCGTGTGCAATGTAGTGAATGCATTTTGTCTATTATTGTCTCTTGTTGATCAATCATATAAGCGTTTAACTGAATGCCCATCTTATGTTTGACAAAATATTCATATGCCATCTTTGAATGATTAATACAAGCATGCATATGAACTATTTGATTAAATGCTTCTCTTAGTATAGTTGTCAATCAAGTTAGATCGTGTGTGATCAATTAATTTCATTTTCATGTACTTAATTGTTAAATTATAGTATAAATGCAATTGAGTTTTTAAATTTGTAAGAAAATTCAAAAAGTCCTATTCACCCCCCTCTAGGACATAAGCATACCTTCAAGCTTACCTCACTAGCGGTAAAACCACAATTTCAATGGTATCAAAGAGGGTTCCTCTATAAGGGCTTAACCGCCTAGATGTTGATCCTAGAGTTAGCTTGAAAATATGTCTATGGAAGACTCCACTTCCGTCACCAAGCACCGTTCTTCAACAGATCCAACTATCCATATTGGAAAGCTCGAATGCGCATCTTTTTAGAATCCATCGATTCAGATGTATGGGACATGGTTGAATTTAGTTATAACGTCCCAATGGATACCTGTTGAACCTCCAATTTATACATGATCTAGCCCATTACATCACATTATATGCATGGTTTGTATGCTTAAAAGACCCATCTAATGCGTGTTTTGTGATGTAGGATTGAGAGAGAGACTTTGCGCAAATGATAGCTAAAAGACCTTATTTAGGAGCTTTAGATGAAGGCCCAAAGGGATCAAAGAAAGAAGAAAGTAAGAAGAGGAGAGAGAAGAAGAAAGGAAGAAAGAAAATATGAAAAGAAGAGGGCAGACCAGTTAACGATCGGTCCTGACCGGTCGGCCACCCTACCATTCTCCTCTGAAGCTTGCTAGACAAAGGACCAATCTGGTCCGACCGGTCAAGACTAGTCGGCCAACAAATCAGGGCCCCTCTGGTGCACGCTGGACTTCATTCCAGACAGTTCGACTGGTCAAAACCGGTCGGCCAGCCCAGTCCGACCGGTCGACCAAGCGTAAACAGCATTTTCTAAATCCAATTCCAAGATTTTCTGCGCAAGTGCGTAATGCTACGCAATTCTAGAAGATTCCGATGCGGTAGAGCTTCCCCACTATAAAAGGACACCTAGGGTCTCTTCCTAGGGCATCATAGAAGCTGAGGAACTTCGTGGGGAGGAAAGAAAGCCGTCAGTGAAGCGTTTGCAACCCTCCCAACTCCGGATTTTTATGCTTTTTATGTCATTTTCATTGAGTTCTAGTGTAGTATGACAATGCTCGGCTAGAATCTCTCAGCTAAGGCTGAGAGGTAAAGCTTGTAGCCAATTTCATGTTTAATTCAGTTTTATTCAAGTAGCTTCACTTCAAGTTCGAATTTTGAATGTTCTGGTTCTTATAAAGTTGATATTTTTAGAAGTTTTATGAGAGTTCATGTGCTTAGGACATGGATTCCTTACAATTCTCTGAGATTATCATGTTTTGCTTGATTAGATTCGAATTATGGTAATCCTTGAGCATGTCATAGTCCATAAGCATGGCTGTCACTCCGAAGGCTATGATTTGGAATGCTATATGTAGTTGAATGGGACTAGAACTTGGAAGTTCAACTTAAGTGGGATTAAATGTGATTAATGCTTTATCTTCCAACTAGATGAGAGATAGAACTTCAAATCTAGTTGTGTTTATGCTTGGATTGATTGGATTAACATGGAATTGTTACATGTGGATCCTTAAAAGCCTTAGTTCCTTAATTACTATTTTTCTTAAATTACTGTTTTAACAAAATTCTCTCAATTGAATCTCTTAATTATTGTAATCCTAGTTGTTGGAATAGTTTAGAAATTGTTTTCTAATTCCCTGTGGATCGACCTCGGTCTTACCAAGATTTATTACTACATCGCAGCCTTACACTTGAGGCGAGTGAATAATACCATAAGAAAGGAAGGTGAACTGGATGTTCTTAAACCAAGAGAGAAGGTCATGTGGACTGATTTTGATAAAACTCAACGTGTTTTTAATGCTAAAGGCTTAAATGCCATTTTCTGTTCAGTCTCCAAAAATGAATTTGGTTGCATCCAAAATTGCCAAACTAGTAAGGAAGCATGGGACTTTCTAGAAGTAACTCATGAAGTTACAAGCATAGGCAAAAGATCTAAACTCCAACTCCTTACAACACAATTTGAGAATATCAAAATGGAGGAGGATGAAACCTTCATGCAATTTTTCATACTTCTAAATAGCATCACCAATGACATGTGTGGACTAGGAGAGAAGGTTGTGGATAGCAAAATTTGTAGAAAAATCTTAAGATCTCTACCAGAACACTTCTCATCTAAAGTCGTTGCTCTAGAAGAATGTAGGGACCTAAACACTATGAAAGTTGAAGAACTTCTAGGATCCCTTCAAACTCATAAGCTTCATTTCAAACCTCCCACAAAATCCAAATATCCAGTCTTGAAAACCTCTCACAAAGCACACACGTCTAACAAAAATGATGATGAGAAAATGGACATAGAAGAAATGGCTCTTATGGCTAAGAGATTCCAGAAATTCTTTAAAAGCAAGAGCCACCACAAGAAAGGAAGGCTTTTGATCATAAGAACCACACACATAAATCCTTCAGAAGATCAAAAGAACCAAAATGCTATAATTGTGGAAAGTACGGTCACATTGCTCTCAATTGCTCAGAAAACGATGAAAAGAAATATAAAGGGAGAAAGGCCATTGTTAGAACTAGAGAATGAACATTCTCTCTGGAATGTGGTGTTTTGCTGATCTGGGGTTCTGAATATAGAAACATTCGTAGACAATCACAAGCGTTCACAAAAGTACACAAGAGAAGGGATATCGCAAGGCGAATTTTATTCCAGAGATTCTGAGATCTTGTACATTCCAGGCCGTGATCTGGCACGAGCCCTTGATTACATCGAATGATCGATGACCCTTGATTAAAAGGCAAAAGACTAGTCAGCGGGGACTATGGTTTCAGAGTTCATTGGTCATAGGAGACCTGTATTTTGGTGGTCGCGGAGACCTGTATTTGTATGGTCGCGGAGACCTGTATTTGTATGGTCGCTGAGACCTGTATTTGTATGGTCGCGGAGACCTGTATTTGTATGGTCGCGGAGACCTGTGTTTGTTATAGACTGATCCGCCTTTGTACGAGTCGGATGTCTATGTCCCATGTTTTGACCGGAGATCCGGGCTGAGACTGTCAGGGTTTATGGCTGAGATGGACGACTCTGGGCCCGTGCCTGTCAATGTAGGAACAGGTGACCTCGGGAAGTCCATTCTACAGTTGTGTGTACCTGCGCAGCTCAACCAGCGGATGCCGTTTGGATGGGTAGGGCATCGACTGTTCTTGGAATATCAGTTTTTAACAAATTGTGTGTGATAGTTCAGAACTCTCCTGGTGTGGTTTATCAGTGTTAACCATAGTCCCCTTTGCTTAGTCTAGACCTGGATTCGGGTCATATTATGATAGTACACGTAATGATGATGCATCAGTATGATTCTGGGCGCCGGCGGCCTCTTTTCGGGAGAATTGTTCCATTCAGCTCGTTGGGTCGGATCGGACTCTGAAGGCTTGTGTTCTGCTCATTGGGTAGCCCGGATGGGTCGTTTGACTGCTCCATTACGTCCGGAACGCTCGAAATACCCAAAATAGGCTCAAACGGGGCTTTAAAATGTTATAAAATGAGGATTTAAAGGTGCTGGAATGAATGTGCAAAGTGCTATTTTTTTTGCGATCCGCTGGCCTGATTTTATTGATGCGCTGGGGCCAGTGCGTCCATAAATGATTTTCATGATGCGACGGGTAATTTTATGACGCGCTGGAGCCAGTGCGTCCTTAAAATATAATTTATCGATCCGCTGGCCTATTTTGCGACTGCGCTGCGGATAGTGCGTCCTAAAATTATAATTTCCTGATGCGCTGGGCTATTTTCTGATGCGCTGAGACCAGTGCATCCTTAAAATAGCTTTGACTTGATAACTTGTATTTTTCTGATCCGCTGGGCTATTTTGCGACGCGCTGGGGCTAGTGCATCCTTAAAATGCCACGATTAATGGTTTACGTAATCCGCCGAGGATTTCCCTGATGCGCCGGGTAATTTTTATGATGCGCTGGGACCGGCGCGTCGAAAAAGGTGACTTAAGTTATTCCTCCAGACCTGGTATGATCGGAGGCGCGATTTCCGGCGAGGGGTTCCGGCGGTCGAAGAAGGATTCCGGCGATCGGCAAAGGTTTTCCGGCGACGAGGTGCTCTCTCTCTCTCTCTCTCTCTTGCTGAATGATGCAAATGAGGTGGTGGGCGGGGTATTTATAGATATCGTCGTCCAATAAGCGGTCGACACGTGTAGCGCGTCGAGAAAATGAGTCGGCGCGTCGATAAATGCGCTCGGCGCGTCGCGAAATGATCGAAGTCCAGAAGTTGGTTTGCAGGACGCGCCAGCTGTCAGTGCGTCCTGAAATTAACTGATTTTTTGGATGAGCTGGGTGAATTTTTGGACGCGCTGTAGGCAGTGCGCCCTTAAATTCATTTTTGGATGCGCTGGAGGCAGTGCACCTTAAATTCATTTTTTGGATGCGCTGGACGCAGTGCGCCCTTAAATTCATTTTTTGGATGCGCTGGACGTATTCGTGTCCTACAGACTTGGGTTTTGAAAATTGGGGGATTTGCGGGGTCCGCCTCACGATGAATGCTGATGCACTGCTCCTATTTCTTCATAATTGAGGTATCCTCCCAATTTTGGACAGTTTTGGTTACGGTGTCCGGTGGGGTCCACTACCGGCCCAATTTCATGCTTGAGGAAAGTCTGATGCGTGTGTCGTGATTCGTGCCGCGATTTTCGATGCACTGGCCCTAAATCTGACCGCGTGATGGTTTTGGCATTCGGAAACATCGTTTCGAGGATCCCCATTTCTGGGACCCCAACAGATGCCCCTCCGATGCGTTGGGATGGACGAGCGGCGATCCATTGCGACGCATCGGATTTTCCGGGTCCCACTATAAATAGGGGAATCCTGGTCATTTCGTCATTTCACTGTTCATTCAGACGATCGGAGCTCTCGGCCAGCGCGTCAATTTTTTCGCCAGCGCGTCGAATTATTGTCTCCAGCACGTCGATTAAATAGGTAGCGCGTCGAAGTATTCCAACTTTGTGTTTTATCGACGCGCTACGCATAGCGCGGCTGTTCAACTTGTGGATTCCCGATTTTCTGAACGCGCCATAGTGTAGCGCACACAATAAGTACTCAGCGCGTCCATTTTATCGACGCGCTAAGGTCAGCGCATCATCCCGTGCCTTTATTAACCAATTTCATGACGCGCTGTGCTCAGCGCGTTGAACTCTGTAATTTCTCGATGCGCTGGGTCCAGCCGTACTTGTGCCTGGGAAAATTTATTTAATTGACGCGCTAGGGTGTGGCGCTCTTCAGAATTCTTAACTTTGGTGGACTTACCATTTCTTGGACGCGCTGGGCCCAGCGCGTCATGTCCTTCGGACTTGTGATTTTACATGATTTTCGCGACACGCTGGGCTTCGCGCGTGCGATTTTGGGACTTAGTGAAATTTACTAAATTTGTTACGTAAACCGGCTCCTGCACACTTCTCCGGACTTGATCAATTGGCCTGATCGCAAAGCGTGTTAAGGCCAATGGGCACTGATCTCTGAGTTGGAGAAGTTGTCCAACTCTGGTGTCCTTTCTCAGTGTGCTCATCGTGGCTTAACACGCTTTCCTGCGGGTTCATTTGACCGTTGCTCGCGATATATTTGGAACTTGTTCCGGGTATGTGGGGTCTCACGAGCCCTCTTATCAAACCAAATTGCTTTGAGCATCGACAAGGTATGTGAAACCTCGCGTACCTAACCCGTGGGCCTCGGCGAAGTCTGTGGTTTCTGCAGGTTTCGCAGCGGCGGTCCGTCGTATCTCCAAAGGGTGTGAACCCCCATGCCTCTGTTTCGCGTTCACGCATGCGTGCCAGTCGCCTTATGGAGGTGTAGGGTCTCACACACTTGGGAGACTCCCTGGCTGCTTTAGTTTAATGGGCAATTCTAATGATGATTTTAAAATGTTGTTTCGAGCATACCTTTGCATGTCATTTCTCGGCTTTCTGGCTTTGCGCGAGCGGTTTTGTGCATTTTTCTTTTGTCGGACTGCCTTACGGGTTCATCTGTCTTGTTCTTTAGTGGACAATGGTCATAACCCGTGCTTCCCTTCGCGCGGCTCGTGACTGCATGGGGCGGCTCCTAAACGATCTGGACCAACCCGAGGCTTGGTCATCTCTTGTTAATCAATGCGATGAGGTGGCTGAAGCCTCGACTCGCCTTGGCGCTGAATCCCGCCCGATCCTTCGGGCTATGCAGAATATCTCGGCGATGGCGGGCATCTCCGATGAGCGCAAGGAGGCTATATCTGGCTACATCGGTGATTCTTTCCTCCTGGAGGAATTGGCGGTTCTGGAGGCGGCGGAGCCTTCTCTGGCTGCTTCCTTTCTATCCCTCTCGAAACGTCTCCACTTCCTAAAGGACGAGAAGAGGGAGAGCAGGAGATTCCTTGCTTGGCTTATTCCCTTGGCGGAGGCCGAATACCCGGATCGTCGTGCCGGCATTTGGAGGATGGTCAGGGCGGCTATCCGGGAGCACGATGACCTGGCGATTGACTTGTCTGCGATAAGGAACTACGCCGATGCTGAGCACTTGAACTTCGACCTTGTGCAACAATGCATCTCCATCCTGGTGGACTTGGTCTACAAGGAGGCCCAGATTCAAGCGAGGGTCGATGAGCTGAGGGCTCGAGTTCTTCCTCTGGTGCAAGACTGAAATCTTCGTTTTCTGGCTTCGGGGAGGGGGTCCCCACAATTTTGGGTCATTTGATATTGACTGTCGGCTTTTTATCTTTTAAAACAATTGACTTTGAATGGTTTGGGCCTTGGCATGGCCCTCGTGGTTTAATGAATGCTAATTATACTTTTCCGCCTTATTTCTGTCTTTTGAAAGCTTGTGCGTTTGTGATGATGTTTGTTTGCAGGTGTTGTCATTTCGTTTCATTTTCATTGGTTGGTGATGTTGCGCATTGGCCTGGATCGGTGCCTGTTCTTCGTTCACTTGTTGCTTCTTATGCTTTTGGGATTTCGTGAATGCTTAATTGTCTTTATGAGGATATTTTCACGTGCTCTGTACTTAAGCCCCCTTTCTACGCCATTGCAGATTATAATGGCCAGCGATCCTTCGCAAGCCGGTCCTTTGGGTCCGTCTCAAACTCCATCCAAGCGTAAGCGGGCTGCCATCAAGCAGACTTCCAGACCGTCAGCTGAGAACCCACAGTGGTTTCTCCCGCCTGAGACATTCAATTTCTACGAACGTATTCTGACCCTTTCGAAGAATGTCCAGTGAAAGATACTTTGCGATAAGGCCTTACCGCCCCCTCCTGATGAGGGTACCCAAAGGAATGGGATGCGTGGTACGCTCCCTTACAAGGTTTTCGGACTGATGAGGTTGTCGGGTTCGAAGAGGGCAAAGCGAGCCCAATTGCGCCTGCTCAATCTGCTAAGCGCGGTCGTCCAAAGACGACTGGGAAGAGCACCAAGCAGATCTACATAGAGAACCAGACTAAGTCGAAGTCTGACAAAATGAGGGTTGTCTGGTCTTCTGTGAAGCTGCCAGTATCGTCCCTCGTAATCCGCAACCCTTATACGAAGCAGTTCATCCGCTTTCCTAAAAGCTTTCAGAGATATCGCTCTCTACCAAGCATCGAGCCCTCTGATATATGTCGCGCAAATTCTTTCTATAGCGTCGACTCCTGGACGTCCATTCCAGAGATGTTCGTCAACTGTGCCATATCTAAGAACGGCACGCAGCAGTCTGTCCTCGGGGAGAAGGACATGATATTTTTGGAACCGAACCACGACCCTCATCTGCCATTTCCGACTCATTATTACGAGACCCTGCACCAAAGGTTTCGTCCTCTGTCTGATGCAGACATTTGGCCTACCGGGGGTTTCAGGACCCGAGGACATTTGAGCCCTCATCCCGGTTATGAAGCTTGGGCCAATCGGATAGTCGAGCGGCACGAAGAGACCTTGAAGCAAGTAGGTCTCCTTCGGGCCATTCAAGCGACATCCAGCTACTTCCATCGAGAACCTTGCATTTATAAGGGGTTCTTGAACCATTGGAGTTCTGTCACCAACTCCTTTCATCTGCCTTGCGGAGAAATGAGCATCTCCCTCTGGGATCTGTATCGGATAGCAGGTCTCCCTATTCGCGGCAGAATCTATGATGAATGGACTCCTAGTGATGAGGAGCTGTCCAAGAAGAAGAAGGGTGCCGATGAAGGCTTTTATTCTGCAGCCTGCTATGAATTGTTCGCGGAGTTGCCGCAATTTCTAAGCTCCAGAGATAAAGTGCCTTTCGAAGACTGGCTAGTGTACTTTAGCCACGGCCTGAAGTGAGTTTCTTCTCTTGTCTTGCACTGTTCGCGTCCTGTTTCATTCTTTTTTCTTCCGCTGATGGTTTTCTTCCTGTCTCAGCTTAGATTACGGACTGTATGATGAAGGTCGCAAGGATAAACTAGTCTTGGAGGCCAAGATGAAGAAGAAATTTCCACGGCCGAATAAGCTATCCCCTACCTGCGAACTTGCCGGGTTCTTGGCCTATTGGCTGTGTTGTGTGGCCCTCCCGAGCTCTAAGCAAGCGGACAGTGTGCGAGTCTCCTGTTTCGCGTGGCGGGGAGTTTGGCTGACGGCCATCGCTACGCATTGGCCCCAGTAGTATTGTGTTCCATATATCGGGCTTTGGGCTGTGTCATTAGCAATAAAGGTTCGGCCTCCTTCGGATTGAATTCTGCTTATTGTGGGTGGCATTTCTTCTCGGGATGGCTTGGGGTCTACTTCCCGTGGGTATACGGCATGGAGCTCAAGGACTTCATCCAGAGGGGATCTGTTCCGCTACACGCTTTTCAGAAACGAAGATGATCAGCGGAAAATCCGGCGACTATCGAGACGAAGATAGCTCGCCATGATGACGTCGACTTCTTCCTCTTCTCGGGGACTAACAGCGAGGATCCAGACCTGCTTGATGACGACGAGAGCCTCAGCTCTTATCATCGCTCGTTCTTGGTGTCCATTCGCCCGAGCTCGTTGCCTTTAAGAGAGGGCGCTGAATTTTGGAGAGAGCCATACTACCCGAACCGATTCGCCAGACAATTTGGCTATGATCAAGGGGTGCCAGAGTCGCTCGAACCAGTGACAAGGGAGCAGCGGGCATATGGCACTAGGGCCGATCCATTGGAAGTGGATATGGCGACAGCTTCTGCTTACCAGGTCAGGTTGTTCTTTCATTGTCCCCGGGACGGAGTATGTCTCCGACGCTACGTATGGATGGATGCGGTGGTGGGCCCACCAATATTCCTTGGTCCACAATAACCGACACGTAACAGATCCCATCTTCGTCTCTCCTCCGATTGTTAATCCTACTCCTGCCGATGGCTTAGGGTACGTAGCAGAGCCGCTTCGCCAACTGGCTACCCCGGGCGTGCAGAAGTTCATGACTTCTCTGAACGTCATAATAGATCATGAGAAGCCCGAGCATACACTCGAGGGGTGGGTCGCTTATGGCCAGAGGGTTACGCTGCAAGGGAACCCGGATTCCCCACTTGTCGGTCCTATGGCAGAGGGGCAGAGGGAGCGTTATGACATTGGCGATGATGATGGTGGTGAAGCTGCTGCAGCGGGGAATGCCGGTGATGAGGAAGAGGCGGGTGATGGTGGTGATGATGGTGGTGAAGCTGCTGCAGCGGGGAATGCCGGTGATGAGGAAGAGGCGGGTGATGGTGGTGATGATGGTGGAGGTGGTGGCGAGGGAGGTGTTGCGGCAGCAGGCACCCCGCCCTCCGGGGGTCAGGGAGGTCGCGGTCAGAGTCCGGCAAGTCGGACGAGCCTGTCCAGACGTTCTGCGCCCGAGGATAGTGATTTCGAACTATCTCCCGAACGTTCTGGGCCCCGCATAAAGACTGCTCATCGCGTCTCTGTTTCTGACGGCGGCAAGAAAATAAAGGACCTGCTGAAGTTGTATAGAGCTGAGAAGGCGCGGAGCCAACCCCCCCAGGCTGCCGGCAGTGTCCCGACTGATGATGCAAGCGGTGCAAGGGAGGAAGGGGAGATGAGCTCGCAGGCAGGCCTCAGCGGAGATCGTCCTGTGGAGGGAGGTGAGGGTAGCGAGCCAGTGTATGAGCGATCTGTTCCTGAGGTAGACATAGAACCCGTCCCTATGGACGTCGATGGTGAGCCGCGAGCTGAAGACCCCCTCCTTATCGTTCCTGTCAATATCGAGGCCACAGCGAACCCTGGTCCCGCTCCTGAGGCGAGACCTGTTGTTTCTATAGAAGAGGCCTCACTCCCACCCCGAGGAATCATGCTTGCAGAGGTCACTAGCATTCCAGAGCCTATTGCCGAAGTGCCCCTGGCCGCTGAACCAACCCGGGCTATCTCTGCCTCTGAGGTCGTCATTCTTTCTTCTCCTGAAATGCCTAAGCCGGCAGCGGAAGTCGCGACTGGATGTGCCCCCAGCTCGTCGAGACCTGTTGCCTCAACCAGTGCACCGGGTGATGAATATCCCTACTGGTATAATACTTTCCTTCATCGTTTGTTCGCTTCTCTTCTCTCTCCAGTGTGCTAATGTTTACCGTTTCTTTTACCAGCCACTGCCCCTGCCAGCGTCCCGGCTCCTGTAGTCTTGCCCGAGGCATTCCTCTCGTCTCTCCGAGGCTTATCAAGGACCAAGGCGAACCTTCTGAAGAGCTTACTGTCCGACATCGTCGATTCGCTTAGGAAAGGAGACGAAGGGTCTATCTTGGATGAGGCACTGCAGGCGTTGGAACTCACTGCTACGTGGCTTGGAGTTGACATCTCTTCGATAGTCAACCATGTGTCACAATTCAAAGATGGTGTGGCTCAAGTGAACGATGCAAGGCACTTTAGGACTGACCCTTCTGTTGAAGAAAAACGCGGTCAGTTGCGGTCCCTTCTTCCGAAACTAGAGTTGCACGAGGCAGATGTGGCCGCAGTACAGAAGGATTGGCAGGCTGTGGATACTGAGCACCAAGAGGTCACCAGGCGTCTCGCAGAAATTGAGGATGAGATGGCCCGATTACGTGCCGAACATTCTGTCGTCCATTTCAAACTTTCGAAACTTAGTGGTCAGAAAGCAATCCTGCAGTCTTCTATCGACCAACGCAAGACGGAATGTGACGCTGTGAGGGCACGAATTACGGAGCTGCAGCGGTCTCTTCAAGATACTCCCGACCCTGTTCAAGTCCTGGCCGAGGCTGAGGCAAGACAGAAGGCAATCGCGGGGTCCGCAGTTAAGCTATTAGAGCAGTGTTTGAGAACTTTAGATGGTTAGGCTGTAATGATAATGATTCTTTTGTAGTTTTAAAACACGTTGTAGTGAGTGTTGTATCATTATGTATGCTATTGTGATGATGAGTTCATATTGTGCTTCTTAGCCCGCTTATCGTTCCTCTTGAGTTTGAATGCAAAATAGATTGTGCTATTTAGAAAGGAACGTCCCCCTGTCAGGACTTAAACCTACGCATGTGCATGAGGATGCCGGGCCTCGGCTTAGGGCTGGTCTTGATTTTAATAATCTCGAAAAGGCGTGGTGTCCTGCTTGACGTGCCTCGAGCCTTGGTGACCCTTCCAATACCTCTTTTCAGGAATCGGCCATTCACTAGCGAACTGACACCCTGTCCTTTGCAATCTATTACCCGATAGGCTCTGTTGGAATACACTTCGTCGATAATGCAGACGGGATCCCACTTTGGGTCGAACTTGCTCTTCGATCCTTGGAGCGGTGCCGGACGCTTCATTATTAACACAAGATCGCCCTTCTTGAATGATCTGCCCCTGACGCGCTTATCGTACGCGGCTGAAATCTGTTTCTGATACATTTCGAGTCTTTGTTGGGCGGCGAGCCTTTTTTCATCTAGATTATTAAGTTCGACCATCCGGCTCTTGGCATTATGCTCGGTTGTTAAGGAGTGTCGGAGAGCGACCCGTAGCGACTCAACTTGTATTTCCATCGGGATCACTGCTTCTGTACCGTATACCAGTGAGTAAGGCGTAGCCCGGGTGGCCGTGCGGTGTGTAGTTCGATATGCCCACAATGCTTCAGGTAATCGTCTGTCCCAGTCCCTCTTATTCTCTGCCACTGTCCTTTTCAGAATCTTCACAATAGTCTTGTTGAATGCTTCGGCCAGCCCGTTCGCAGGAGGATAATAGGGTGATGAATAGCAATGCTTGATCTTGAATTTTGCGCACAGCTTATCAATAATAGCGTTCTTGAAGGGTGTCCCGTTGTCCGTGGTGATTCTCTCGGGGATACCATGTCGGTATAATATGGCGTGACGGATGAAACCTTCGACATGTTTGGCTTTCACGTTTCTCAGGGCGACTGCTTCGGCCCACTTGGAGAAATAGTCGGTCGCCGCGAGGATGTACTGATGCCCCTGGGAGGATGGTGGACTAATCGGCCCGATCACGTCCATGCCCCATGCTGCAAAAGGCCAGGACATCACTGACTGATGTAACTCTTCTGGTGGCGAATGTATGATATCGGCATGGATTTGACACTGGTGACACTTCTTTACGTATTCTATCGCGTCTTTCGTCATTGTCGGCCAGTAGTAACCCATGTGCCGTACACGATGGTGTAAGTTCTTTCCTCCCTGATGAGCACCGCATTCTCCGCCATGAGCTTCTTTCAATATATCGCGTGCTTCATCTCGGCTTAGACATCGCAGCAGTACTCCTTCGTAGGTCCGCTTGTAAAGTACATCGTTTTGGAGTATGAATGAGTTGGCGCGCCTTCTGATCTGTGTACGCATTTTGGGTTCTTCCGGCAGAAATCCGTACTTCAGACGATCAATGAATAATCTTCTCCAGTCATCTTCCGCTGTGATCTCAAAGCAGCAAATGGGATTGGCACTCAATTCTCCACTGCGTAATGCAGTCGTCGGCAGGATTCTGCTTTCTTCAGTTGTTACCTGAAGCGGGCTGCCTCCAGGGTAAGCCAAAGCAGCGGCTAAACTGGCGAGTGCATCTGCTCGCGCATTCTCCTGCCTCGATATATGTGAGATACTGCTGTTCCGAAACTGATCGAACATGGACCGCGCTTGATGGCAATAAGGCGATAACTCGGGTTTGCGGACTTCGTACTCTGTCATCAGTTGTCCGATGACAAGCCTGGAGTCACCATAGATACGTATTTCCTTGATTTGCATTTCCAGCGCCAACTGTAACCCAATGATAAGAGCCTGATACTCTGCCTCATTATTGGTGCATGCTAGGACTAACGTGAATGAGTAAGGTAATAAGTCTCCCTGCGGACTAATGAATATAACTCCTGCCCCTGACCCTATCGTCCTGGCTGCGCCATCGAAATACATCTCCCAGTGGCATGCTTCATTAATCGCCATGACCTGCTCGTCTGGGAGGTCATATTCTATTTCTTCACCGCTTGGTACTAGATGTGCGGCAAGGAAGTCTGCGATAGCTTGCCCTTTGACTGGCTCGAGCCGGCATGTATGTCAAGTCGAATTCTGACAAGAGAAGGGCCCACTTGGCCAATCGTCCGGACAACATAGGTCTGTTCATGAGAAATTTGAGGGGATCCGCCTTGGATATTAATGTTATCTGGTGAGAGAGACAGTAATGCCTGAGCTTTTTAACGGCAAAGATCAGTGCCAAACAGATTTTCTCGATTGCTGAGTAGTTAAATTCGGCTCCCACCAGCGTGCGGCTCAGGTAGTAGAGTGCGCTTTCCTTCCCTTCTTCGTTCTTCTGGGCTAAGAGGGCTCCAAGTGAATTTTCGCCGACGGCAATGTAGAGGATTAGTGGTTCCCCTTTAACCGGTGCCGCGAGGACTGGAGATTTGTCGAGCAAGTCTTTCAGAGAGTCGAACGCTTTCTGGCAAGCGTTATCCCACTTAAACTGTACTCCTTTCTTGTTGAGGCACGAGAATGGTTGACAACGACCGGACCAGTTCGAGATGAACCTCCTTAGGTACGCGACCCGACCTTGGAAGCTTTTCAGCTCTTTGAGATTCTTCGGTGGTGGCATCTCCCTAATTGCCTTAATCTTCGTTGGGTCAATTTCTATTCCTCGATGTCTGATAACAAACCCTAAAAACTTGCCAGAGGAAACCCCGAATGCTCACTTCAATGGATTCATGCGGAGACTTTTCTTTCTCAGTCTTTGGAATACTTGCCGTAGATGCTCCCTATGCTGTTCATGCCCGGCCGATCTCACAACCAGATCGTCTACATAGCATTCGACGTGTTTATGCATCATGTCCTGGAAGATTACTTGCATCGCGCGCTGATACGTTGCCCCTGCGTTCTTTAACCCAAACGGCATCACGCGGTAACAGTATATGCCCAACGTTGTACGGAATGCCGTAGATTCTTCATCCTCTGGGGCCATGCGGATCTGGTTATACCCCGAGTAACCGTCCATAAAGGACATCACCGCGTATCCTGTTGTACTGTCGATCAGTAACTCTGGGATGGGCAGTGGAAAATCATCCTTAGGGCATGCTTCGTTGAGGTTCCGGAAGTCTACACAGATTCGGATTTGTCCGTTCTTTTTCTTGACTGGCACAATGTTTGAGATCCATTGTGGGTATTTGACCTCTCGGATGAACCCGGCCTGGATTAACTTTTCGACTTCTTCTTCGATTTTGGGCACTACGTCTGGGTGGAATCGTCGTTGAGGTTGTTTGACCGCTTTCTTCACTTTCAAGATGCCCAGCTTGTGCATCGCGATTGTTGGACTGAGCCCTGGCATTTCTGAGTATGTCCAAGCGAATACGTCCCTATTTTCTTTCAACAGTCGGATGTATTTCTCTTTCTCCTCTTCTGGGACATTTTTACTCAGGTACGTATTTCTAGGGTCTTCTAGGGTTCCCAGATTTATTTCTTCAAGCTCATCTATCGTGGGCTGTCCCCCGTCCTCTATCTGTGCAGGTGCGGCACTGGGTTGGATAACGTCAGCTACCTCTTGTGGCTGTACCTCTTCCGTAGTATTGATTGTCACCATATTGACATGTCTGATCTTCGTCTTTGCCCCTAACCCTTCTCTTCCTTGATGAACTTTGTTGTTTTCTTCGAACGACGCTAACATTCTACCATTCGAGGCTGATTCTGGATAGCAGAAGCCCATACTCTTCATGATGTTACGGCTGGCTTCACTATATCTCTTCTCTTCTATGGGTTGAGGTAAACGGAGTGGTTTCTCAACCTCATCCTTGGACCGCGCAGGTTCACCTGACACTGAATAAAATTTGATTTCTTTCTTCGTATTGGCGTTTGGCGGTACCACAAACTGGTTAGGAGCCTTCGGAAAAGGCTTAACTCTTCCTATTTTTGGTACTGGCATATTAAAGCTAGATTTGAGCACACTCATGTGCTGATTCGAGATCATCTCGAGGACGGACTGCCCGGGCTGTCGCAAGTGTTTCGGGACTATGTAGAATTTTCTGGTAGTCCTTTGAGGTCCTTCAGCTTGCTGACTTGCTTCTTTCTGAGTAATGAACTGAGGTTTGCCTCTCTGTTCGAACTTGCTGACTTTCGATTTTGCCCCTTGCCCTTTCTGCATTGCGTCGGGCTTCTTCGTGTCTCCCCCTTCGTCGACCAGGTCATAATACCGAGCATCGGCTAAGAATGATTCTGCGATCGTATATGGCTTTGGGTCTGCTGCCACTCTGTACTGAACTCCCTCTCTGTTGTATTTAAAGCACTGATGATAGGTTGAGGGAATGACGCGATTCTGATGGAGCCACGGCCTCCCTAGCAGAAGATTATACGTTGTTACTGCGTCGATTACTTGGCATGTTACTTTCGTCTTCAACCTTTCAATTTCTAGCATCACAGTGATCAACCCTAGAGTGCGCTGGCTGTCCTTATTGAACCCTTGAATGACCATGGTGCTGGGACGCAGGGCTGATGGCCTGTAACCCAACCTTTGGAGTGTCTTCAATGACATAATATTCACCGCGGACCCATCGTCAAGCATGCATCGCTTAATCTCCGTATCTCTAATTGTTCCTATGACCATCAACGGTCGGTTGTGGTCTGTAGCTTCGATCGTGCGGTCTTCCTCGGAGAATGTGATTACAGAGGGATGATCTATCTGCATTGCTTGCTGAATTGGCGCATTCCCTTCCCAAAACTTGTCTGGATTGCTCATTTCTGCTTCAATTTCTGTCATCATCACTTCTCTGGCTTCGCTGTCTAGCAGCGCGTTGATCAACATTTCCCTGTATGCCTTTGAGAGACACAAGGCGTCGTATATGCTCAGGTGGGTCGGGACCTTTCGCAGGTGCGACACGACATCATACACTACGGGCGCTGACCCTTGTCTTGGCCCCGGCCGACTGGATGTGGCCTCAACAACTTTCTCTTTCAACTTCTGCCCCTGGGGCCTTGTTATGGGTATATCCGGGTTTCCGTCTTCTTGCATCGGATCGATGGGTTCTGGCCGAATGCGCTCCGGCATTTGTCTTCCAGATCGGAGGATGACGACATTGGCCTCTTCTTTTTCTGGTCGCAGCGTCTCTCCCGTTGATGGCTGTTCTATGAACGATACCATCGCACAATGTTCCTGGGTCTCTATAAGTCGGCTCTTCTCTTGGCTATTCTTCTTTCTCGTTCCTTTCTTCCTGCGGTTGAGGAGTCTTCTTCGATTCTCGAGCCTCTTCCGGCTGCTAACCAAAGTCCAGGGTTCTTCAGGTTCAGGGGACGGGACATGCAATTGGGTACTCTTGTCCGAGGGGAAGGCTGAAACTACCCCCGTTGTTTCCTTCGTTGTTGTTTCTGGTGCCTTCATACTGATTACCCCTTGGTTGATCAACCCCTGTATCCTTCCTTTCAGGCTAAAACAGTCTTCCGTCTTGTGGCTCAGGCACCGATGGTATTTACAATACCGGGGATCATCTACCTTCCCAACCTCGTGGGGCCGAATCGGTTCTGGCAAGCGGATTACCTTTTCTTCTACCAATTGTTCCATGATGGGGATCAGGTCGGCCATGTCGAAGGTGTACGGGCCGTTGGCTCTTTCTCTCTCGGCTATTGTTATTCTCTGAGGAACGTAAGGCCTCTTGCCTCTGTCTTGAGTAGGTATAGCTTTCATGTCTGTTTTCAAATCCACGGCGGGCCGTTTCCGATCTATCGTATTTTTACCCTTGTTTACGCTATGTGTCTCGGCAATCCTCACTCATTCTCTTTTCTGCCTTTCGGGTCTGAGGTTTACCCGTGCTGCGGCTTCTTCTACCAGGTGTGCTTTGGTGGCTAATTCTCGGAAAGAGTGAAAACTGTTCCCTGATAACCCGTAAGATATCATTGGGTCCAGGGCTCGCATGCACATCTTTATCTATTCTTTTTCGCTGGGTAACTCTTGACACTGAGCCGCTATTGTTCCCCATCGGTCCATAAATCTCTCCACGGGTTCGCCCTGCCTTTGCCTGATCAAGGCCAGATCTGTTACTGATGTTTCTCTTTCTATAGAGAAGAATTTTGAGATAAAACTATCTCGCATCTGCTCCCACGTCTTCACTGATCCTGCTGGTAGTGACATGTACCACTGAAAAGCTTTCCCCGTCAGCGTTGACCCAAATAACCGCATACAGTATTGCGGTACGGTCGACCAATTTCCCAATGCTATGAGAAAGCGAGTGATATGTTCTTCTGGTGACCCCCTTCCGTCAAACTTTTCGAAATCCGGACATCTGAAGTTGACCGGAAACGGTATTTCTTCTATTTCCAGAGGGTATGGGACCTGATATTTATACCCGGTTCCTCTTTCCTTTTCCTTCTCTTGTCGCATGAGACTCGCAATAGTTTGCGACAGTTCTTCTCTCGTCATTTGCGTAGTTGGAACTATTATTCGTTCCGCTGGAACTCTCCTGGCCTGGGTGAGTGGCTCAGCACTAGCTGGCTCTTCTGCTGCCCCTTGAGATTCTCCAGCTAATGGGCGCGTAGGTGGTGCAAGGCTTCGAGTAGCATTCTGGGCTATTAAAGTGGTCAAGGCTTCCTGAATCTCTCTCATTCGTTCATTTGTTTCCCGATTAGCCTGAACTAATCTGTCGATCTGATCTTGGACCGTAGGCAGTTCGTCTGCTTCATATGATCCCTCTTCTGCTTCTGCTACCTGGACCATTGCGACCAGCACTGGTCGGGCCTTCTGATTCTGCCCCTGTCCTGGCTCGACAACTATTGTGGGCTTGGAGCTCCTTGCGATCGTGGTTTTGGTTGATTTTTGTGCGGCACAGGTGACCTTGGACAACGGCGGAAACTGTTCGATCGTCATTGCAGGCACCGAGGGCGTGTTTGATGCGGCCTGACAGTTGGTGGAGATCTTCTGCCCTTTTTTTGGTTGCCATTGTCTCTTGGTTGCGGAGCGAGGTCTTGCAACATTCACTTTCTTGTATGCTGCTAAGCTGGCTGCTTTCTTCTGCTCTTTCTTCTGCCGGCGCGTTTCGACCAACTGCCATCCTGAACTAGAAGTAGTCGTTGCGGTTGGGATGAAGCGAGGGAAGCTGAAGCCTCCAGTGGTAAGGAAGGTGCACGAACTGGTCATTGAGCATGCCATTTCTTCTGTCTATCCTAGTATCTTGCTAATTCTGTTACGTCATAAAAATCGTTAGAACAGTTCACAAGCACGGTCGGGAGTATGAGCCCATCGATCGCAGTGCATAAACCGACAAAATGAGCAAGAAGGAGACAAAAAGATGTGTAATTGTGGAAAGTGTGGGTTCGAAAACCTTTTTGAATGTCTATTGCCTTAAAGATGAAGGGAAGAACGTTCCCGTTGAGAGTCGCCAGTTTGGCGCCTGAAGGGCGCCGAAACATTACGCCTCGCGGTAACTTTTCCATGCGTAGATTCGTGTTTGTAAGTAATTGATCTTAGAGTATTCCTACATTCAGATATAACCAGAGGTTCTGGTATAGTTCGATCCCCAGCAGAGTCGCCAGTTTGTTAGAACTAGAGAATGAACATTCTCTCTGGAATGTGGTGTTTTGCTGATCTGGGGTTCTGAATATAGAAACATTCGTAGACAATCACAAGCGTTCACAAAAGTACACAAGAGAAGGGATATCGCAAGGTAAATTTTATTCCAGAGATTCTGAGATCTTGTACATTCCAGGCCGTGATCTGGCACGAGCCCTTGATTACATCGAATGATCGATGACCCTTGATTAAAAGGCAAAAGACTAGTCAGCGGGGACTATGGTTTCAGAGTTCATTGGTCATGGAGACCTGTGTTTTGGTGGTCGTGGAGACCTGTATTTGTATGGTCGCGGAGACCTGTATTTGTATGGTCGCGGAGACCGTATTTGTATGGTCGCGGAGACCTGTATTTGTATGGTTGCGGAGACCTGTATTTGTATGGTTGCGGAGACCTGTATTTGTATGGTCGCGGAGACCTGTGTTTGTTGTAGACTGATCCGCCTTTGTATGAGTCGGATGTCTATGTCCCATGTTTTGACCGGAGATCCGGGCTGAGACTGTCAGGGTTTATGGCTGAGATGGACGACTCTGGGCCCGTGCCTGTCAATGTAGGAATAGGTGACCTCGGGAAGTCCATTCTACAGTTGTGTGTACCTGCGCAGCTCAACCAGCGGATGCCGTTTGGATGGGTAGGGCATCGACTGTTCTTGGAATATCAGTTTTTAACAGATTGTGTGTGATAGTTCAGAACTCTCCTGGTGTGGTTTATCGTGTTAACCATAGTCCCCTTTGCTTAGTCCAGACCTGGATTCGGGTCATATTATGATAGTACACGTAATGATGATGCATCAGTATGATTCTGGGCGCCAGCGGCCTCTTTTCGGGAGAATTGTTCCATTCAGCTCGTTGGGTCGGATCGGACTCCGAAGGCTTGTGTTCTGCTGATTGGGTAGCCCGGAGGGTCGTTTGACTGCTCCATTGCGTCCGGAACGCTCGAAATACCCAAAATAGGCTCAAACGGGGCTTAAAAATGTTATAAAATGAGGATTTAAAGATGCTGGAATGAATGTGCAAAGTGTTGATTTTTTTTGCGATCCGCTGGCCTGATTTTATTGATGCGCTGGGGCCAGTGCGTCCATAAATGATTTTCATGACGCGCCGGGTAATTTTATGACGCGCTGGAGCCAGTGCGTCCTTAAAATATAATTTATCGATCCGCTGGCCTATTTTGCGACGCGCTGCGGATAGTGCGTCCTAAAATTGTAATTTCCTGATGCGCTGGGCTATTTTCTGATGCGCAGAGACCAGTGCGTCCTTAAAATAGCTTTGACTTGATAACTTGTATTTTTCTGATCCGCTGGGCTATTTTGCGACGCGCTGGGGCCAGTGCGTCCTTAAAATGCCACGATTAATGGTTTACGTAATCCGCCGAGGATTTCCCTGATGCGCCGGGTAATTTTTATGATGCGCTGGGACCGGCGCGTCGAAAAAGGTGACTTAAGTTATTCCTCCAGACCTGGTATGATCGGAGGCGCGATTTTCGGCGAGGGGTTCCGGCGGTCGAAGAAGGATTCCGGCGATCGGCAAAGGTTTTCCGGCGACGAGGTGCCTCTCTCTCTCTCTTGCTGAATGATGCAAATGAGGTGGTGGGCGGGGTATTTATAGGTATCGTCGTCCAATAAGCGGTCGACACGTGTAGCGCGTCGAGAAAATGAGTCGGCGCGTCAATAAATGCGCTCGGCGCAGTCGCGAAATGATCGGAGTCCAGAAGTTGGTTTGCAGGACGCGCCAGCTGTCAGTGCGTCCTGAAATTAACTGATTTTTTGGATGCGCTGGGTAAATTTTTGGACGCGCTGGAGGCAGTGCGCCCTTAAATTCATTTTTGGATGCGCTGGAGGCAGTGCGCCCTTAAATTCATTTTTTGGATGCGCTGGACGCAGTGCGCCCTTAAATTCATTTTTTGGATGCGCTGGACGTATTCGTGTCCTACAGACGTGGGTTTTGCCAATTGGGGGATTTGCGGGGTCCGCCTCGCGATGAATGCTGATGCACTGCTCCTATTTCTTCATAATTGAGGTATCCTCCCAATTTTGGACAGTTTTGGTTACAGTGTCCGGTGGGGTCCACTACCGGCCCAATTTCATGCTTAAGGCAAGTCTGATGCGTGTGTCGTGATTCGTGCCGCGATTTCCGATGCACTGGCCCTAAATCTGACCGCGTGATGGTTTTGGCATTCGGAAACATCGTTTCGAGGATCCCCATTTCTGGGACCCCAACAGCCATAGTTGCAACTTAGGATGATACTAGCTCAGAATTCGATTCCTATGCTTCCCATAGTGATGGTGGACAAAGATCGGCAAAAGCTCTTATGATCTCCACCACCACAACTCTTCTTGAAAATGAGAAAAAGGGAGACAATGTTAACCATACCTCCTCAAGTGATGATGAGAGTGAGGATGATGAACTTCAAGAAATGTACAACCAACTGTATATTGAAAATATGAATACCATAAAGAAGTTGGGATAAATGAAGGCTAAAAATGATAAACTATCAAAAACTCTTGATGGTTTGAAAATTGAAAACCAAAGGTTATGTCAAGATTTAGAAAAGCTGAAAAAGAAGAACGAAGCTCTTGAACGTGAAAAAGAAAAATTCATGAATGGTAGACCCTTGATAAACATGTGAGCCTTGAAAAAGAACTCAAAGAGGCAAATGCTGAAATTGATCGTCTTAAATGTCAAGTTGTTGACTCTAGAAGACATTTTGCCCAGGGAGAAGAAAATCTTGAAAAGCTCTTGGGCGTAAGAAGATCACCTATGGACAGAAGAGGAATTGGTTTTAACAGTCATATCTCTAAAACTGCTTCTGTCCCTCCTATGGTGAGAAAGAACTATGGTGCATCAGGAAGTAAAACCAAAGCATCCCCTATTTTTCATGCTTGTGGTGATGTGGGTCACCTAAAATATAAATGTTTAGTCTTTAAACGCCCACAGCTCTCTCCCTCCCAGCGCAAGATAGGTAAATTTATTCCAAAAAAGAGAGAAGCATACCACACTTGGAGTCCCCCTAAGAATCAAAAGAATATGGGGAGAAAGTTTCCGACTCCACCAAGGAACGATGCTCGAATGGAAGCCTTACTCAAACAAGTAGCCCTAATCAATGATAAGACAAATAAAATGATTGATGCAATGAGGATGTGCTATGAGTAATCATATAAAAAGAACAACTCTCCTGGAAAGAGGAGAACTATTAACAGATCCTCACATGACCCAGGCACAATGAAAGTTGTTGCCAAATGGGTTGTGAAGGAGAAGTGACCTTCCATGTCCCTTGCCAGCTTCCTTGGATTATATTTAGTATATCTATCTTAGAAAATCCTTGGGAAGCTGTGATTTAGAAGGCTAACAAACTTTGTGTTTTGCAGGATTGGACATTTCAAGTGTTAGCCTCAAGGTCATTAGACTTTACAGTAAAATCTGAGGACCTAAGCCTCATTTTCTTGTGATTAGTTTAACTCATGTATATCATTCTTATATCATCTTGATTGTTGAAACTATATTTTTCTGCCTTGTTAATCTCTGTAATGATCTACTTTACTCAATAATTAACCTTCATATGTGATCTTACAATTGTTGGATGATTATTATACAGTAGATATCATTC
This sequence comes from Liriodendron chinense, assembly GCA_003013855.2. Taxonomy (NCBI): domain Eukaryota; kingdom Viridiplantae; phylum Streptophyta; class Magnoliopsida; order Magnoliales; family Magnoliaceae; genus Liriodendron; species Liriodendron chinense. The sequence goes on along the minus strand of PVNU02000491.1, from coordinate 2,034,487 downwards.
TCAATTAATTTTAAACAAGGCATTAAATATTGTGAAAATGTTGTCTACATCATAATATAGACAAAACTTGAACTAAGAAGTCTCACTATTAGCCTAAATCCATATAAGAGGATTAAGCCTCATCATTCATGAGTATAATAGGAAAATCTGAAAATAAGGTCAATTATCTTAGTTTGTCTTTAAATTCAGTCATCTTAAGCATCAATTTTTTTAAAATCATATGGTCAAACCTATTCTTTTGATGTGAAATGTTGATGAACCTTTGGCCGACCTAAATTGCATAATTAAGTCACAAATAAACTGTGTTTAAAGAAACAAAAGTGAAACTAGTTGTGCAAATTTCAAAATTACACAGATTGTGCATATTAGGTCGTACGACCTGTCTGACGACCGGTCTGAGGACCAGTCGTGGACTGTACAGCGAGCGCGAAATGGAGGTTTAAAGGCAATCAGGCTTGCTCTAAACCATTCCACTCTTATTTTTCTCTCCTCCTCTTTCATCCTAGAGGTCTCTCCATCACTCCTAAAGCTTCCCTAGGTCTCTAATCGAAGATTAAAGCTCTCCAAAGTGGTACATTGTCTTCCAAATAGAAGTTTTCATCATCTTCTTCATTGGTAAGGGTTTTGAATTTATTCTTCCTTGTTGCATCTTCCTCTTTTGAATCCTAGGGTAGACTTGTAAGGATTTTAGGGCTCTATTATGTCTTCTCATGGGAGGAAAGATGTGTCCCCTCCTCGACGTGAACGCCATTCGAAGATCCAACATGATGAGGGGCCCTCACAATCCACATCCAAGAAAACCATTTCCAAAGGTAAAGGGATTGCTTCATCATACAAATCCCCTTCCAAAACCTGTCCTACTGGGTCAGATACATCACATCTTACTAATTGACACAACTTCAAAAATCATGATGTCCTATATGAGAAATCCGCCAAAATTGAGGATTTTGCACCTTATCGGGGTGGTCCAACTTTTGGAGGCAATTGGTTGGGAACCTGTACTCCATATGGACGGACCTGTGCAGAAAGAAGTCGTTCAAAAATTTTATACCTGTTGTCGTATTATTCCTAATGACTCATCTTCCTTTGAAGTTCATTTCGCCAATGGGATTTGGACATTCGGTCTTGTTGCCATAGTTGAGGCTACTGGTGTTTCTATTATTGATGAGGATGAGCTCTCAGATGATGAGGAGACAGATCATGCCTCTCGAGACACTATGACCCGAGCACTATGCAATGGAGAGTGCCCTAGATGGGTTAATGACAATGCTCTTCGTGCCTCATTCATATCCTGAGTTATCGTCTTATACATAACATATTCTTCAAAAATGTATTCCCTAGGAAAAGCAACAAGGCTGATCTTCCTGAAGATATGGTCACCGTCCTATACAATGTCAGTCAGGGATGTCGTATGTATCTTCCATCACGTATCATGAAAGTTATTCGATCCGCTATCTTGGTGTCCGATGGTCTGTCCGCTGGTCTTCCTTTTGGTTATCTCATTTGTAGGTTGGCTAAAATGATAGGACTCGTTTATCCTTCAGATGTGTATGAGAAACCTCCCATCCTCAATCAATCTATAATCACTAAAATGCACAAGACACAAGAAGAACTTCAACACCGATTTCAGCAGGCCCAGCAGCAGCATGAGGCCCCTCCAGGTTTCTCTGAACCATCTCAGCCTGTAGCAGCAGCGCCATCATCCGATCCCACCATTGATCCACGATTTTCTCTTGGACATTTCAGTACGCCCCCACAGGCGTTCTCCCGTCGTGGGTCACCTTCAGCGGACCCTTCAGCCTATACCGTTGAGTTGCGCCAGCTTCAGGACCATCTTACAAAGAGACTTGATCGGATCGAGCAGAGATTAGATCAGATGGAACAGACTAATTCTCAGCTGCTTCAAGGACAGGCCACTCTCCTCGTGCAGCAGGAGGCTATTGTGGCTTGCCTTGCTCAGATTGACAGGTGTCTAGAGGCATGGGAGCGAGCTACTCGTGGCGATGCGCCGCCACCAGATCTAGGCGACGGGACTGATTTTTAGTATTGTTATATGTTGTATCATGTGTCTTGGTCAGGAGTATCTTTTTGGGTGACCAAGACACTAGTCACTTGTCATGTTATATATTTATATATTTTCGATGAAAGTTTGACCTTTGATGATTGAGCTTTATAATTATATCTATTCATGACATCACATGTTTGGATTTCTTCTCCTTGAGCTATATTGATACATCTTTTTGAGATAATGTCCATCTGTTGCATGTATATATCGCTTTGGTATTTTCTTCGATATATATTTGTGCTTTACAGTTATATTTATTTTGAGTCTTGTGCCTTATTGACTATTGATTGAGTGAGACTAGCCGATTAGGCTATATACACTTTGACTCATGTTATAGGTCCATATCGTTTGGCCTATCATCTGTTTTTATCACCAAAAATCATATAAGCATGCACTTTTAAATGAAAAACTGATTTTTAGAAGGTTAGATGGCTCGGGCAAAATGCCCATTTCTGGTCTATTATTACTATATTGATGAGTCTATTGGATTTTATTGGTATATTGATAGGGGGAGGTTGGATGGTTTGGGCATTAAGCCCTTTTTGACTCATTGCTCTGTTTAAATATAGCTTATTTGATTAATTAATCTTGATATACATGCCATTTGGGGTGGTTGGTTGGTTGGGCGAAAGGCCCTTTGTGCGTAATGATCAATTGTATATCAGGTTACTATGTGTTGCTTCTCTTCTCCCATGTTTTTCATGATCTATTTCTTCCCTTAAATCGTACGATTGACATATGTTATGCGCTTTATCGCTTATTGTTCATGGTTTAGCTTCGCCACTCTTATAGGCATATTCTTTTGCGAGCTAACCGTTGTCAATCACTGACAAAAAGGGGGAGAACTATATCCCACCAAGAAGTCGATTTATATAGTTTTGCAAGCTTTCTTAGGTGCAAATGTTGAGGGGGAGAAATCGAAGACATTTTGAGTCTGTACATGGAATTTTGTAAAGTTTAATTTGTAAATTTTATTCTGACATGTAATTGGGTGTAATAGTATTTCTTGGTTTTAGGATATTCATGATATGGAGATCATGAACGATCTTAGGTTGTGTTTTGTCACGTAATTGACAAAGGAGGAGATTATTAGTGCATAGATTAGTGCACCGTATTGTCAATTTCGTGATTATTTAAGTCAATCGAGTTTTGTGAGCGCTGACGAAGATTGAAGACTCAAGACTTGAAGATTGTAGTAGCTCTCCACACTTAAGTTCAAGCCAAATCAAGCTCGGAAGGTAAGTTGCATATAGACAGCCTATAGGATCCCAAAACACATAAGTCTATGGCATTCGAATCATACTTTATGTTTGCCAGTTGATCCATGGACTAAAGGTCAAGATGATCAGTCTTGAACCTCCATTGTGTAGGTGCCAAACAGTTGTAAAAACTAGGAAAACCATATTTGTGCGCACCGTCAAGGGATGATAAATTTCAGCCCAAATCAAGCCATGAAATAAGCCTAACGACCGGTCGGCCGACCGGTCAGCTGAAGAAGGTATTCAAACTAGCAGGTATTTTAAGGAAAAAATCTCATCTCTGTCTGCCTGAAGACCGGTCTGAGGACCGGTCGTTGGCCTCCTAAGAACGATCGCACGACCGGTCGTAAACGGATGAAAAACGTCCAGCAACAATTTAGGGGAAATTGATTAAGGGGAGACCAGTCCGAGGACCGGTCACTGACCTCCCAAGACCAGTCGCACGACCGGTCGTAAATGGATAAAAATTGTCCAATGACCTCGAGGCAGAAAAATATAAAGGTAGATCGGTCTCAGGACCGATCGTCCGATCGGTCGGACGCTCAATCAAGACCGGTCCTCAAGGGTCTGTGACAAGTCGAACGTTACCGTTTTATATCCATTGGAGCCTGATTCTTGAAGCCTATAAAGGCATATTTCGAGGGTTTTAATGGGAGCTTTTGCACACCCAATGAAAGCATTAAGAGAGGTGATTAAGAGCTTTACCTAATCTCTTTTGCTCATCATTGTCTTGAGTTCATCTTTAAAACCTAGCCATTAATGGCACTACATTGAGTATTCAAATCTCGATTTGATCAATGAACTCAAGCATAGCATTCATGGCTGTCCCTATCATTGAAACTTCAACTTGAAGTCACTTATAGCCATTGAATGATCAGATTGATAGTTTCTTCATTAACCATTGCATTATAATAGGCAAATGGAACATCAACATCTCCTCCCACCTACCCGACATTAGTCTAGGAACATCATATGCATTGATAGCTGATTGTGGGAGCTTGGAGAGGAGCTAAAGCATTCGTGGAAGCTGAAGCTACTCAACAGCGCTGAATTGGGGCTCATCTCTTGTAAATGTTTATGCTTATAGAGTCCATTGTTTGATTTTCCATTCTTGTTGAGATTGGGGTCTAGAGATTGTGACCCAATCTCGGAGTTGTTCTTGAGTAGGACGTGTGTCCTTGTGTAGGATGTGGAAGTCCTTGCATAGGCCTCCGACACGAGAGAATACATGCGTTATCCTTGTGTAGGATTTGAGGACTCCTTATGTAGGAATAGACCTTGTGTAGGTTGTAAAGGTTGAGAGGTGAACCTCATTTAAAATCTTCGATAGTGAATGCCCGTGTACTCAAAGGAGTTGAGTACTTGAACCGGGAGTGGAGTAGACTCATTGTCGAACCGCTATACATCATGTACAATGTGGTGAATGCATTTTATTTATTATTATCCGTTGTTGATCAATCATATAAGTGCTTAACTGAATGCCCATCTTATGTTTGACAAAATGCTCATATGCCATCTTTGAATGATTAATACATGCATGCATATGAACTGTTTGATTAAATGCTTCTCTTAGTATAGTTGTCAATCGAGTTAGATCGTATGTGATCAATTGCTTTCATTTACATGTACTTAATTGTTAAATTATAGTATAAATGTAATTGAGTTTTTAAATTCGCAAGAAAATTTAAAATGTCCTATTCACCCCCCCTAAGACATAAGCATACCTTCAAGCTTACCTCACTAGCAGTAAAACTGTAATTTCACAAAAACCCCCTGATGAAGGGTGAGGATCGGCCACATTCCTATCACAAATGGACCAAAAAAAGATCAAGAAAAAGTGGTAGAAATTCAACAAATTTTGAGTTTCCGACGGTCGTCCAACAATTTTTCAATGGTCACTTGAAACTTAGTGGGATTGCAAACTTAGTCTTTGAACAATTTCGGTCACCCGATGGTTGCCCGACGATTTCTTGATAGCTCCAGTCAGTCGCTCGACGAAGGCCAACGGTTCTGCACGAACTTATGCTGAATTTGCATAATTTTTCAGATTTAGTTTTCTTATTTTTTTAGGACTTCTTTAATGCATAGCTGGGGTTTGTTTAGGTTATAAATACTCGTTTAAACTCATTGTTAAGCATCTCTCCTTTATTATTAATAAAAAATTTATTTATTCGAATTTCTTCTTGCGGACTTAAGAAACGTCTCGTAAATTCAAGATTTGCCCTCGTGGATTCGAGGAAGTTTGGTTGAGGAGTCCCGGAAGCTCTGTGGATCCGGAGTAGCTATCCCATGAGGAAAACTAATGATCAGCCTTATCACATCCCTCCCCTACATCAAGTGATATCAATGCAAGGACACCCCTCGACCGATGTCTCTTTGCAAAGGTATAGACAACAATCCCATTGACGATGATCAATGGATTTATCCTCTCACAGGGTGGCTTTCGGGATTACGCTTGAAACTTACTGGCGGGAGAATCGTCAAGCCATGCAAGAGCTGCAAGTTGGATTTGACCGTATAATGAAGAAATTAGATCTAGTCATTGCTCATGTTGACGATCTGTTTCCGGAATCTATTGGATTTTACAGTCGGTAGATCAGAAAGATCGATCCTACAAGAGGACGATAATCTTCCTAACTTTAATGGCTAGAGTCGCATCAACGAGTAGATCTTTGAAGTTGAACACTTCTTTGTTTACAAACAAATCCCTGAAGGGAAGAATGTTCAGTACATAGCATTAAAGTTGAAGGGGGGGCGCTTCAGCTTAGTGGGAGCAACTCCAAAATCAACGAATGCAACAGATGAAAGAACCAATATGTTCATGGTCGTTGATGAAATGACGGTTCCTGATACGATTCTAATTCCTATACAACGATGATGATGATCAGGTACTATCCTAGCAATCTCACAACTTGTGGTAGGAATCTTGTTATATTGAGATGGAGTTGAGATAGAACATCGGATTCCACAATGACGTGCAAGTGGCTCCTGTGGAAACGGAAAGCCTACCCAAAACTTTTAAAGTTGAGGGGTAGTCTTCCATATTTGTACAAAATTTTGTCACAGAACCTGAGGATGATGTGTTGGTTCTAGATAGATGTAATGCAGCTTCAGATGAGATCTCTGAAATACAACCCATATGCATCTCGAGGATTGTTCTTTTGAAATGATGGAGGAGATCAACACCTTCATCGTGAAGGAAAAGGAGAAAGAGTCTGCAAACATCTCCGAAGTTGTTAGACTAGTTAACAAGAGTCTAAAGAGTAGATTCAAGACATTACTAGTCTGAGTGATATTGAAGAAATTTATATTCTAAGGACTAATAAGGTTACAGGTGAACCGTAAAATTCCAAAATGTTGTGGGACTCTACTGATGCAGTGCTTGAATGACTGGGCCATAGAAAGGTTAGTTCATGCGAGACTACAGTAGTTGCAATTATAGAAGAAGAAGAGAATCCGTAAAAGAACGTCAATGACCTGTCCATTTTACACTCAGCAAAAGAAGGTGGAAAGATTGCAAAGCTCGCTGATTTGGTGCCTGAAATGAAGTAATTGCCATAATTGGCAAGATAGGTCCGACAACAACAAAAGCAACAGATCTGGAAAAGAAAACTAGAGCCATTGAGGAGAGAATAAAAGCCGCAATAGAAGATTGGGAGGCGTTACAGGATGGCATAGTAAAAGTTAAACTAGGAAAATGCAACACAATTGATGAACTTTATCTCTTATACAAGGTGAACTAAAAGCCAAAAAAAATAATAATAAAAATCAACCCCCAAATCTAAGAGCGTGTTGTAGGTCAAATTCGAAGAGAAACTCAAAGACGAGTTTATTTAAAATGGAGTTTGATGTAGGATAAGAACCCCCTGATGAATGGTGAGGATTGACCACATTCCCATCACAAAGGGACCGGAAAAAGATCAGAGAAAAGTGGTAGAAATTTAACAGATTTCGATTTCCCGACGATCACATGACGGTTTCCCGACAGTTGCTCGAAACTCAGCAAGATTACAGACTTAGTCTCTAGTAGTTTTGGTCGCATGACGGTTTCCCGATGGTCGCTCAATGATTTACCGATAGCTCGGGTCTGTCGCCTGACAAAGCTCAACGCTTTAGCGCGAACTTGCGTGATTTTTCTGATTTAGTTTCCTTATTTGTTTGGGACTTCTTTAATGCACATGTAAGATTTCTTTATGTTATAAATACTCGTTTAAACTTGTTATTAAGTATCTCTCTTTATTATTAATCAATTTTTTTATTCGAATTTCTTCTCATAGATTTGAGATTTCCTATCGTGGATTTGAGGAAGTCTGGTTAACGAATCCCAGAAGCTCCGTGGATTCAGAGTAGTTATCTCGTGAGGAAGACGATGATCAACCTCATCATGTCCCCCCCTGCATCATTATTTTAGCCTCTTTCTATTCTTATTTTGAAGCCTAGACTGATACTGAGCTCTCCGTCTCCATGGTCCCAACTTTGGTTATAATAATACTATAAAGTTTAGCAAATATCCAAAAATCATAAATTGCATAAGATAGAAACCACATAATTGTGCAGGTGAAGAAAGGTGCCTCACCCCTTCCTTCTTCATCATCGAGGCCCTTACCCTGAATTTTCGATCACAAGTCAATTGTAGGAGTCACTTGGGTCATGGGGTCTTTTAATTACCCAACTCATTAGGAATTCTACAATGTCTAGCCAATCATAGATTCTGAGCTTCACTAGTTAGTGGCAACTCCAAGTTAACAAAATCATATTCTAAGCCCTATCCCATCTGCCCACTCCAAAAGAAAGACCTATGAATGCCCCTATGCATGTCCGCAAAGAGTAGTCCACATATTTATCGGCTCCACTAGGGAGGTGCTAGTCACTAGCCAAGCTTGGCTCAAAATATGAGAATTTTTTTAATTTTTAAAGATTTCTAGTCCTAATCTATTTACTTTTATGCATTTACTTTTCTATAGTTTATATTCGAATTATTTATGTTCATGTGGTTTATTTTTTATATATATATTTTCTTTCTTACCGGGAGCCACTACACCAATGACATTTGTTATGTGAGCACTGTCCTGCTTGTAGAAACCTAATTATCACACCTTAAGCCTAACAACCGGGTGCTCGACTCTGATCTCCCACCCGAGGGTGTACCTCGAAATTTATAAGTTCTCAAACCATAATTTAATAAAATAATCATCACATATAACATCCAATTAAAAACTTTATTAAAAGAAAATAACATTTAACTTCATAATAATAAAATATTATCATCCAACTTTCAATACAAATTATAATAATAAGTTTAATAAGTTTAATAAGTTAAAAAATAATGCCATGTCGTTAAGAGCTAAATCTTCAATTTCTCATATGAGGTCCTATTCTTAAGAGTCAACATTCACAATATGGGTGGGGTAAACAACTCAATGAGAATCCACACAAGTTTTAAAGAGGAAGAACATCAAATGTAAGTAGACTTCATTTAACATGAAACATTGAAAATCCATATGCATAACATATGAATTTAAGAATGGTAAAATTTGATGCATTTTTTATGGAACGATATCTGAATAAGTAATGTAGTCTATGAAAGGTAGTTACAAAGATTAGTGCAGTTAAACTTTTGAACACCAGGGTCATTTTACAACAGTTGACCAACATCCTACCCCAAACTCACATGACCTGACAGTGGGAAGCTTTTGCAATCTTGACATTCTCACCCCCCTGGCCCCACAGGAAATGACATGATTCATATACTGTTAGCTGGTCAGACTACTACTCCACCGACTTGATAGTGGGAACCATTGATGTTTAGCCCTTTAACCTTAGAAATTGTTATTTTGCTTTAGAGATGTCCCTTTTACCTTTGGAAATAACCCTTTTATGTATGGAAATAGTCATTTTTCTTTCATTTTGAGTAAAAAAATCTTTTGCTACTCTAACACATATAACTCTTGATTTTCAAGATTTGAACATACTCCTTTTCAAAATTCTACTCCTTTTTAAAAGATTTTTTCCTAATTTTCTAAAATCATGCATTTATTTAGCTTTTTGAAAAATTCAAGATTTAGATTCTTGATTTTAAATTTAAAGATCTAACTTCATAATTTCAATTTGAATAATAGTTTTTGGAGAAAGGTAAATTTCTAAAATCTCATATCTAGATATTCTTGCATTGCATTAGAATGTTCCTCCTGAAAGAATGTGATGATGAACAAGTTATGGTATTTGATTTCATGTATACTCTTATGTAAATTACTTTATTTTGAATTATTCTTGAGATGGATGATCATTGCATTGGATGTGAGAATATTGAGCGGGGGTTATTCCTTAAGTAAAATGTGGGATTATCAAGTTAGGATAAAAATGTCGGATTATTGAGTGGGGGTCATTCATTGAATAAAAGGTGGAATTATCGAGCGAAAGTTATACCTCGCATTAAATGTGGGAATATCGAGCAGAGGTTTCCTTTATTATATGGCTTTTGTGATTCGTGCATACCAACATTACTTTTGATTAACATTGAAATCATGGTTCTCTTTAATTTTAAATATATGTTTTACTTTGAAAATATGCTTTACATGGTTTTATATACCGAGCATGTTTTCAAACTTGTGGTGGAAATGATTTCACTAGACTTCTAGCTTACCCAATATTATGACTGTTATAGGTTCGGGAGACAAGGAAGGAGCGGTAGAAACATAATATTAATGAGATTATTTTTATTAGAGATTATTCTTTAATTCATTTTATCTAAAAAGTTGTAATAAGATAAAGTAAAAACTTTTGTTTGGGAGTTACGAATAGTGGTTGAGTAGAAACTTAAATTCATTAATTTTTTTCAAGTTGTGGATATTAGTAAACAAAGTAGTTGTTTGGTTTTGATTTGGGGTTTATTCGTGAAATTATGAGATAATGAATGTGAATGTAATGTATGGATATATATAATTTAGTTCATACCCTAGAACTTGGGATTAGGATTACCGTACTTGGGCTTTAAATTTTGGATATTGCGGGTTGGTATTAGAGCTTAAATTAGCATCAAATAGGGTTTAGGGTTATGAATAACATTTAGAGAAGATGGAGTTAAGACTTTTCCTGCTGACTAGTGTTGTGACTTATATTCTATTTATGAAAATTTCTTGTTTGGAATTACCCTTCCATGTATTGATAAATTTTATTCTTTAATCGTAAAAAAATTCTGACAAAATACAACACTATGAATGGAGCACCCTCCACCCCACTGGTAGTCGAAAATCCTACTACCCCACAAGCACCAAGGGCAATCGAGAATGGACAGGTCTTAGAAAGAATGCTTAGGGTCTGGAGGAACATAGTAAATATTCTAGAGCATCAAACCCAGAGGAGTGACAAAAACTTGTACCTGTAGCTCATGGAGGACCAAGAAACTTACTCGAAAGGTTTAAAAGATTAAGACCACCTAACTTTATAGGTTTACCCAATCCCATTAAGGGATAAAATTTGACGAATTAAATCAATAAAAAATTTAAGGCAATAAGATGTGGAGAAGAAGAAAAAGTCACTTTGGCCAACTTTATACTTGAAGGCGAGGTTGATTATTGGTGGAAAGTTATTGTCAGATCAACCCTAAGGGTGACTGTATGGACTTAGAGTCGATTTTGCAAGAGTTCAATGTTAGAAGAACCTTCAAATGAGGTCCCTAGACGTTCACCGACCGGTCATGACCAGTCAGACAATGGGGGCTGACCGGTCAGCCAGTGTAGAGGCAAACGTGATTTCAATGTTTTTTGTCCCTGGACTGTTTTTGGGCTGATCCGACCGATCGGCCATGAGGTCCGATTGGTCATGACAAGTCGGCCAATTACGTGGTGACTTGTGTAACAAGCGTTTTCTTACACCATTGCGCGGTCGTGCATAAGACGTTTCTAATTCCAGGTTAACTGTTATATATGGGGCTTGAATCCAGGATTAGGAGTAATCATAAGGTGTCCAAGGTTTCTTAAGTGAGTTAGGAAGAGGGGAGAGTGTTTTGAGAGGGAGAGAGCTTAGGTTTTCTCTATTTTCCTTGCTTGTGGGTTGTCAATCTCTGTAATCTTATGTTAATCATAGAGGATTGCTTTGTGCTGTAGTTTTTTAATTGTTGAGGGGTTTTCCATGTAAAATCGGATTGTCTCTTGTGATTGAATGCTTATGTGGATTGGTTTCATTATGTTTCTCGTTTGATCTTATATACTATTGTGGTGTTTGTTCGGCTTCCGCTTCCGCTGCCGGCGTCCCTATTCCCAACATTCAACACTAAATATTCCCCCAAAAGCATGTGAGAGAGGAAAACAGACGAATTCTTAAACATGAAGCAAGGAGAATTATTAGTCAACTAGAATGAAGCTAAGTTCGCATGATTGTCTAAATTCACTCTACACATGGTCCAAGAGGAGAAACTAAAGGCTAAAAAATTTGAAAGAGGTTTGAAAAGATTTCACAACAAAGTGGTGGCTCTGGAACTTCCAACATACACAAAGGTAGTAAGCAAGGCATTAATCATTAAGTAAGACTATGATGACTTTTGAAAGGGCTGGGAGCAGAAGAGGAGGAAGTTGGAATTAAAAATAAGACTACATCAACTGTCTCACGTCTGAATTAAGACAAGGGGCAAAGAATGACACCCACACCAAATCAAGTCTCGACACCATTCGCTCAGCCATAACAGGAAGATGTTTCAATTGTGGTGGAGAAGGACACACCTCTCATCTATATAAGGCTCCATGACGGCAACAACCTTAGCTATATCAAAGACACCTGCAACAACCATACCCAAGACCCCAATATCAGTACCAAACACCCTAACGCTAGAATCAAAGACCCCTAAAAAAATCGCAAGCACCTTAGTAATATCAGTAGCTGTAACAACAATATCGTGTGATGCCATGTTGGCATGCTATACCATGAAGAATTCGTTACCTTCATGTGCTACAACATCACACTCTATACCACCACACATGGCTCTCTAGCCACACATGTGAGGGAATCCCAACACCACCTACCCTTAATGATGTCACTGCTATGACATCACAGCCCTTTTCTTTCACCATACCTCACCTTTCCCCTCTTCATATGTAATGCCCAAAACTCGGCACCCGATATGAAGACTCAGGCCTAGAGTTCCAGGGTGTTAGCTCAAAATTAAATAGTGGTTCTAGCACCCACTTTGCAATGCTTTGATTTTTGTGACTCGGATATAATGTTCTTGCGATGAGAATCCGGGCATCTCACTAGGAGGAATCGCACATGGGTGGATCCTCTACTCGTTCACTAAGTCAAGTTGACATTCATTCCCATAATTAATAATCAGAGTAGTGAGCAATTGTTAGCAGAATCAAAGACGAGTAAAGATAACTACAACCATGTTAAATAAGCAAACATCTAAAGAAAAATACAAAAGTAAATAATCCAAAATGGGTCCCACAATTGGGGACCGAAACATCCATAATAACCAAGTACGAGTACAAACACATAAAATGGCAAGCAAAAATAAAAAATAAAAAAATCTAGCTACTGGCAAGCCTGAAGCTCAGCTGCGACCGCAAAGCTCCACGACAACTAACTCCCCCAAAACTCCCATCAGGACATCTTCAGCTAGACCACGCCACAAACTAACCTGTGCTACTTGTATGGATGGGGGCAATTGCACATACAGTTATGAGTGCCCAACGCAGTGATAAGTCTCATCAAGATTACATGGTTGACATGCCAATTGAGTATATTTTTATACAAAGACATTCAATACAATCATGGTTTATAATGCATCTTATTAAAATGCATGGAATGCATGCACATGTTCTTTGATTGTGAATGCACATCCAACCGGATAGGGGCGGCCGCGTAGTGAACTATACATCCAGTAAAATACCACAAGGGTACAGCCACACAATTAACTAGTCCACCGGTAAAATTCCATGCATGAAATAGGTCCTTCTAATAGTTAACTCATTCCCCTAGTATAAGAGATTCAATCTTTAAAACAGTCAACTCAGCTCAAGGTCTCTAGTTAGGTCTTAGGTGGTGGGGGTTGTTGGGATTGGATGCCTCAAATCTCCGTGCATGGAGGCCACCGACCAGTCGTCCGATCGGTCGGTCATGATGGAGCCAAGGCAGCAAAGCTGCTGGAACCTTTTTGGGCTATTCGGCCGGCCAACTGGTTGGCAGTTTCCTTTTTGGATTGGGTTTCTTATGCGGTTTTTACGCAAGAGTTTCTAATCTTGGTTTTCTCCTATTTAAGGGGATGTAATCCGGGATAAGGGTTGCCGCCAATGGGTCAAGGGATTGAGAGAGTTCTAGGGCAAGAGAAAGAGCTAGGAGGAAGCTTAGAGTTCTCGGGGATGAGGGAAAGGGATGAGTTTGTCATTCTCATGTGAGAATTAGCTTTGTTAGCTTGGGATTTCTCTTGTGTACTATGATCCAAGTTGTGTTTCTTCTCTCTTGTAACTTTTGATATTTAATGGATTGGTGTCGCTTTGTGACGTGGTTTTTTTACCCATGAGGGGTTTTTCCACGTAAAATTTGGATTGCCTCTTGTGTGTGTTAATTTGCTTGTGTGATTGCCATTGAGGTTTGTTCCTCGCCTACTTTAATTGTTTCCACTGCGGGGCTCTTAAACCCAAGAAGTGGTATCAGGTCGCTTTGTGCCGTGCCTTTTTACTCGTCAGGGGTTTTTCCATGTTAAATTCGGATTGTCTATGTGTGGTTGGTTGCACGCATTGTATTGCTTGTTTGATTCAATTTGTTGCTTCTGTTCAGCTTTGCTTCTGCTGCCGGACCTCATATCCCAACAACTGGTATCAGAGCGATCATTGGGGTGTAGTAGAAATTCGGATATGAAATAAGAGCATGGCACTGGGCATGAGGTTCGACATAGAGAAGTATTCGAGAAAAAATAATTTTGAACTTTGGAAGGTGAAGATGAAAGGACTTCTAGTTCAGCAAGGATTGCATGATGCGCTCATTGGAAAGCGACTAGAGGCTACGAAGAAGAAGAGTGGAAGAAGATCGATGAAAAGGCCAATGTCTCAATCCAATTGTGCCTGGCAGATGAGGTCTTGTATAACATCATGAAAGAGAAGATTGCGGTTGAAACATGAGCGAAGTTGGAGAATATCTACGCGAAGAAATCCCTGAAAAATCACATGTACTTGAAGCTTCAGTTGTATAATTTGAGGATGACGGAGGGAGCCAATGTTGAGAGCCACATCAGCAATTTCAATAGGCTTATTTGCAAGTTGATGGATGTAGATGAGCCGATGAAGGACGAGGACCTAAGCGTTTATCCTGTTGAATTCTCAACTAGAATCATATGAGTCACTTAAGGACTCGTTGTGCACTAGGTATGGAGACTATTTTTGTAGAAATCGTTATCTCAGCCCTTCAAGCGAAGGCGGTGAGAAAGAAAAACGGCGGCGAGAAAGAAAAACGGCGGCATGGGTCCCTCTACTAATAAGGCATTGGTAATGAGGGGGAGGAATTCTTAGCAGGGTGGAAGATCTCCTCCATCGAGATCTAAATCAAAGGGCAAGTGGAGGTACAAGGTGAGATGCTGGAATTGTGAGGAAGAAGGGTATGCAAAGAGGGATTGTTCAAATCTCGAAAAAGGTAGGAGAAATTTGGAGATTCTTCTAAGGAGGGGATCCAATACCGTAGAGGACGGTGGTGATGGTTGTAATGTATTGACTGTATCCGGCATAGTCTCTTGGTGGAGAGTGGCTCTTGGATTTAGGTGCATCATGTCATGTATGTCCTGACTAGAGTTCATTCATGTCATATAAGGAGTATGATGGTGGATCGGTGTTTGTGGGTGATTGTTAAGCTCGCAATGTGATGGGGATTGGTTCAGTGCGCATTAGGATGTTCGATGGAGTCGAACAGATCCTTGAAAGTGTGAAGCATGCCCTTGAGATGAAGAGGAATGTGATATCTCTTGGTGCACTCGAGGCGAAAGGGTGTAGTTATCAGCTGTGATCGGTATTGTAAAGTGGTGAAGGGAGCACTCGTGATGATCAAGGCACGGAGGTGTTATAATCTTTACAAGGTGATCGGAAGCACAATTCATGGCAGAGCTACGGGATCAGTAGAGGGATCCACGGTTGTTCGTATATGGCAAGAGAAAAAGGGTCACATGGGAAGAGTAACAAGGCGTGTGAAGATGCAAAGATAAAGTCGATGGGGCATGAGAAGCGACGGGACTATAATGATGACAAAGTAGAGGTAGAGGTTGTGCGTAGCGAGGTGGTGCATGATGATTTGAGTTGTGGTGGAGTTTATTGAAAATGGACACCTAAAATTAATGCATAAACACTACCGACCGGCTGGCTGACTAGTCGGTCATAGAGGAAATTGACGTAGCAAGCTTTGGGATTGATTTTGGGTTTTGTCGGCCGGTCGGCTGACTGGTCGGTAGGGGCATCGGCCGGTCGATGTTGAGCTCCGGCTGGTCGACAGTCTCCCTGTTGGAGTTGGATTCTTGCGCGGGTTTGTGCAAGGAGTTTCTATTTTTAGTTTTCTCCTATATAAGGGGATGAATTACGGGAATAAAGGTATTCTAAATTGTTTCCTAGACAGGAAATGTGATTGAGAGAGGTTCTAGGTGAGAGAAAGAGCTTGAAGAAGAGGCTTTTCTTCTTGGGGAAGCTTGGATTTCTCTTATGGGCTTCGGTTTTGGGTCTTGGGTTCCATCTCTTGTAACTTCTGATATTATAATGGATTGGTGTCACTTTATGCCGTTGTTTTTTTTACCCGTGAAGGGTTTTTCCACGTTAAATTTGGATTGTCTATGTGTGGTTGGTGACATGCATTGTTTAGCTTGTTTGATTCAATTTGCTGCTTGTGTTCGGCTTTGCTTCCGCTGTCGGCCCTCCTATCCCAAGTTGAATCAAACAAGCAAAACAATGCACCTGAATCCCTGTATGACATGAATGAACTCTGGTCAGGACATACATGACATGATGCAACTGAATCCAAGAGCAACTCTCCACCAAGAGACTCTATGCCAGATACAGTCAACACATCACAACCATCACCTACCGTCCTCTACGGTATTAGTCCCTTCCCTAGAAGAATATCCAGATTTCTCCTGCCTTTTCCTGGGATTCGAACAATCCCGCTTTACGTGCCCTTCTTCCCCACAATTCCAGCATCTCACCTTGTACCTCCACTTGCCCTTTGATTTAGATCTCGATGACGGAGATCCTCCACTCCTGCTCAGAATTCATCCCCCTCATAACTAGTGCTTCATCAGTAGAGGGACCCATGCTGCCGCTTTTCCTTCTTATCGCCTTCGCCTGAAGGGCTGAGATAACGTTTCTATGCCAATAGTCTCCTTACCTGCGCATAACGAGTCCTTGAGTGACTCATATGATTCTGGTAGAGAATTCAACAGGATAAACGCTTGATCCTCGTCCTTCATCAGCTCATCTACATCTATCAACTTGCAAATAAACCTATTGAAATTGCTAATATGGCTCTCAATATCGGCCCCCTCTGTCATCCTCAAATTGTACAATTGAAGCTTTAAGTATATGCGATTTTTTAGGGATTTCTTCGCGTAGATATTTTCCAACTTCACCCATGTTTCAGTCGCGGTCTTCTCTTTTATGACGTTATATAGGATCTCATCTGCCAAGCACAATTGGATTGAGACATTGGCCTTTTCATCGATCTTCTTCCACTCTTCTTCTTTCGTAGCCTCTGGTTGCTTTCCAAGGAGCGCATCTTGCAATCCTTGCTGAACTAGAAGGCCTTTCATCTTCACCTTCCAAAGTTCAAAATTATTTTTCTTCGAATACTTCTCTTTGTCGAACCTCATGCCCGATGCCATGCTCTTATCTCAGATTCGAATTTCTGCTACACCCCGACGATCGCTCTGATACCGGTTGTTGGGATAGGAGGGCCGGCAGCGGAAGTAAAGCCGAACACAAGCAGCAAATTGAATCAAACAAGCAACACAATGCAATCACAATGCATGCCACTAACCACACGTAGACAATCTAAATTTAATGTGGAAAAACCCCTCACGGGTAAAAAATTACGGCACAAAGCATCACCAATCCACTATAATATCAGAAGTTACAAGAGATGGATCCCAAGACCCAAAACCTAAGCCCACAAGAGAAATCTAAGCTTCCCCAAGAAGAAAACCCTCTTCTTCAAGCTCTTTCTCTCACTCAGAACCTCTCTTAATCACCTTTTCCATCTAGGAAATAATCTAGGATACCTCTATTCCCGTAATACATCCCCTTATATAGGAGAAAACCGAAAATAGAAACTCTTTGTGCAAACCCGCATAAGAATCCAACTCCAACAGAGAGACTGTCAACCAGCCAAAGCTCAACATCGATTGGCCGACACCCCTGCCGATTGGTCAGCCGACCGGCCGACAGAACCTAAAATCGGTTCCGAAGCTTGTTGTCTCAATTTCCTCTGTGACCGACCGATCGGCCAGTCGATCGGTGGCGTCTGTGCATTGATTTTAGGCATCCCTTTCCAGCAGGGGTATACCTAATCCCCACCCATGGATGTAAACATGTGTAATGATGTACAAATTTAAATGAATATAAACCATGGGCTACAAAAGTTTTGGATCAAGCCAACATTTGTGATTTCCCTTCATCCATATCTGGGTGCACTTATCATCAAGTTGGATTGCAAATAAACATTACGGTGGGCCCTAGGAAGTTTTTAATGGCAGAGA
This sequence comes from Liriodendron chinense, assembly GCA_003013855.2. NCBI lineage: Eukaryota > Viridiplantae > Streptophyta > Magnoliopsida > Magnoliales > Magnoliaceae > Liriodendron > Liriodendron chinense. The sequence goes on along the minus strand of PVNU02000491.1, from coordinate 2,016,450 downwards.
TTAGGTCACCACTGTTTCCTGTGGTGTAGCCCATCTGAGTTTTAGGTTTGCTTATGTTTGGGCCAATCCCTACGATGAGTTGGCAAAACTAATGAACGACATGGATATTCCAAACATACAAAGGTGGGACCTACTGTCACAGCCTCACCTGGGCACGGATTTCCTGCGAAAGCCTTGCGCAGGAAGTTCCTACGCTGGGAACCAAGGTGGGGCCCAAAGTGATGTTTTTTGATAAATCCACCCCGTTCATCCATTTTGGGAGCTCATTTTAAGCCATGACAACAAAAATAAACCGAATCTAAGACTCAAGTGGGCCGAAAATGTGAGGATTGAACTTCCACAGTTGAAATATTTGTGGAGCCACAGGAGTTTCCAATCAGGATAATATTTGTGTTTCCAGTTCATCCCAGTAGTAGTGACGTTATGAACGGTATGGATGTCATGTAAACATCACTATGGACCCTAGGGAGCTTTCAACGGTAGTAATTTACCTACCCACCTTTTCCTTTAGTGAGGCCCACTTGAGTCTTTAATCTAGTTCATATTTGTTTTCATGTCCTAAAATGAGCTCCCAAAACGGATGGACGAGGTGGATTTATTAAAAAATACATCACTTTGGGCCTCGACCTTGGTTCCCAGCGTAGGAAGTTCCTGTGTAGGAAGTTCCTATGCAAGGCTTTCGTAGGAAATCCACGCCCACCGAATTTGGCACTGGTAGTGCCTATTTCGTTGCAGAACCCGGATTCTAGAGAAAATCTAGGTTCCAATGTTGGAATCTAAAATTGCAAAAACTAGAGTGGATCGAGGTTTCATCCGTAACTTGCTGTTTGGCTTGAAAACGGTGCAATTCAGATTGTGCTCCAACCGTTGCTTATGGCATGGCCCACTTGGGCTACAAATCCACCTGAGAACCTTACCCCTGGCTTATTATAGTCCCGCAAGACAGATGGCCAGGTTGGATGGGAAATAAACATTATAGTGGGCCCTAGGAAGTTTTTGATGGTGGACAGTTCAAACAACACTGTCTTCCTATGGTGTGGCCCACTTGAGATTTAGATCTACCTCATTTTTTATCCAATGCCCTTAATTGAGATTTCAAAATTAATGGACCATACAGATATAAAACATATACAACATAGATGCACAACGCATACATGGAGGTGGTGACTCTCACTTTCGCCTCTTTTTCCCTTACGGTAGAAACGGTTACCCACACCATTCCCACTAATCACGGTTCCACTCAATTTAGGTTTCCCGACAGAATATTTGGCTGGAACTTGCGACCAAGTAACCCAATTAAAATTGGATTATGCTGGAATTCAGATTTTAAGCTGAAACTATTTCCAGATGCCAACCAAACGGGCCCTAACACCCCACCAGGAGCTAGCTACTGACCGACGGTCCTGTCAGCGGCTTTGTAGGGCTCAACGCAATGTAAATATTTAATCCACGTTATCCATTCATTTTGATAGATCATTTGAGGGCAGGATCCTAAAAAGGAGGTAGATTGAAGGCTCAAGTGGACCACACCACAGGAGGCAGTGGGGATTGAAAGGTCACCTTTGAGAACTTCTTGATGGGCGCTGAAGTTTTGGATCAAGCTGATATTTGTGTTTTCCCTTCATACAGGTGTATGTGACCCTATGGACAAGTTGGATGACACATAAACATCACGGTGGGCCCTGGTAACTTTTCAACGGCAGGAATTCAAACTCCCGTGCTTCCTGCAGTGTGGTCCACTTGAACCTTCAATCTGCCTTCCTGTGGGGCTCATTGCCTGAAATGATCCGTCAAAAAAGAGTGACGGCATGGATTGAATGAGTAAAAATCCTGTTGAATCCGAGCAGACGATCTGGATTCAGATAGAATATATGCATTATGGTGGGCCCCACAGGATCACCTGGCAGGACTGTCTATCTTTAGGTAGTTCCTGGTGAGGGTACTACCAAACCAATCCACGCCCCCACCGAATTGGGGCCCGATTCAAATGCAGAAAAAAAATATAAAATAACGAAGCCCTGCTGCCCAACCGACTGCAGAGACGGAGAGGGAGGGGCGCACCGATTAGAGAGAGAGACCCAATCGAGTGCAGAGACGGAGAGGGAGAGGCGCCCCGATTGCAGAGAGAGAGAGCGAGAGAGAGAGAGAGCCGGTTGCAGGTAGTGTAATGGTGGTTGTTGGTGCGTTTCCACTCTTCCCCTCTTTTAAAAAATCGGACCGTTGGGCCTTTTAAGACTTCCCACTAACCCGACTAACCGGCATCCAAACAGGCCCTTAAGGCTGCTCCGCTTTCTCAGCCCCGCAGATTCTCAGCAACAGTAGCAGCATTTCGGGTATCCAAGAGCTTCGGAAGAACCGGCAACGATGTCTCAAGCAGCAGAATCGGAAGCAGTAGCAGCAACCCTTTTGGTGCGGCATCTCCCAGAAGCGATTCCTCACGATACACTCTCTCGACTTTTCTCTCACTATGGAGCTTCCTATGTCCGCCCTTGCGCTGGTGAAAGGTACGAAGCTCAAAATACCCATCCCTTTTCACTTCCTTTTATGAAGAGTCTCTCTCTCTCTCTCTCTCTCTCTCTCTCTCTCTCTCTCTCTCTCTAGAGTACCACATTGTCTTGGGCTTTTGCTCTTAATCATTCTCAGGATATGTTTTAGACCAAATTGTGATAAAAACTAGAAATGGTAAAAAATATAATTTGAAATATTGAATAGTTGCTTGTATTTCATGGACATGGAGTCCTGGATTTACACCAAAGGAACGGTCCCAATATGGAATAATACAGTAAATGTGAATTCTGACAAAAGAGGAAAATATGCAAAGGAATGGATTAATTTCCTAATATACACATGAGAAATGAAGTCCTTCCTAATACTCTCCCTCAAGTTGGTGCGTGAAGGTCCGTAACGACCAACTTGCCGAGGAAAGTTTCAAATCGTTCCCATCCAAGAGGTTTTGTGAAGATGTCCGCAAGTTGTTGATTGGTGGGCATGAATGAAGTACAAAGAACGCTGGATGATATTTTTCCACGAACAAGATGACATTCAATCTCAATATCTTTGGTCCTTTCATGAAAAACAGGATTGTTTGCAATGTGAAGGGCTACTTGATCATCACAATAAATGTGCATAGGCTGGCCATGTGGAATGTCGAGATCATGAAGAAGAGGTTTTAGCCAAATGAGTTCACAGGTAGCATTGGCCATTGGCGATACTCTGCCTCAGCAGATGACTATGAAACAGTGGTTTTTTTTTTTTTTTTTTTTCAATATATAGGATTTTGTCTAAGCATCATAAAGTATCCTATGGTAGAATGCCTTTTCTTGGGACAAGTGGCTCAATCAGAGTCACAGTAAGCAAATAGCTGAAGATAGGTATTGGATGATAAAAGAATGCCTTTTCTAGGAGAAGACTTGAGATATCTTAGCATGCGAATAGCCACATCATAATGAGGTTGGCGAGGTTAATGCATGAATTAACTGAGAATGTTGGCTGAATAAATAATATCCAGTCTGGTAATTGTTATGTAAATGAGACACCCAACGAGTTGTTGATGCATAGAGGGGTTTTGAAGAAGATCACCTTGGTCGTCAGTCAAATGCAAATTTCGTTCCATAGGAAAAGCAGCAGGCCAAGCTCTGAGATGACCGCTATCCTTTAGAATATCAAGGGTGTATTTGCATTGACTTACGAAAATCCCCGTTAGAGAACGGGCCACCTCAATGCGTAAAAAATATTTCAACGGGCCGAGGTCTTTAACGTGAAACTTGGTATGAAGAAATTCCTTTAGTGCATTGATGTCAGATTGATTGTTGCCAGAGATAATTATATCATCCACGTAAATAAGTACTTAGGTGAAGATAAAGCCATTGAAATGAATGAAGAGAATAATCCGTTGAGGATTGATGATAGCCATCTTTTTTGAGAGCAGAGGAAAACTTGTCAAACCAGTTCCTTGATGCCTGTTTGAGACCATAGAGTGATTTGTTAAGATGACAAACTCGTTGCTCCCATTGTTTGGCAAAACCGCGTGGAATGGTCATTCAAACTTCTTCGTGTAGTTCTCCATGTAGGAAAGTGTGGTGAACATCTAGTTGATGTATTGTTCAACAGCGAATGACAACCATGACCAATAGACAACAAACAATGACGAGTTTTGCAACAAGAGCAAAAGTCTCATGATAGTCTAATCCTTCAATCTAAATATACTCCTTTCCCACTAAATGTGCTTTAAATCGTTCAATAGTACCATTAGCACGATGTTTGATTTTGTACACCCATTTACAGCCAATGGGTTTTTTCCCTTGTGGTAAATGCAACAAAGTCCATGTGCGATTCTTTTCTAATGCCTCAATTTCCGATGCCATAGCGTCACGCCAATGGGGAATTTTAATAGCTTGATAAAAAGATGTTGGCTCATTGTGAGAAGAAATAGAAGAAAGCAAGGCAACATGATTAGCATAAAAACAATTATATGAAAGGAAATTAGATATGGGATAATGAGTACCTGTAGAGGGTTGTGAAGGGAGTGAAGTAGGAGAGGAGGTTGGAGGTAAGGTGGGATAGACATAATCTTTGAGGTGGGTAGGTTGAGTGATTTGACGATGAGAACAAGTGAACAACGAATGCCGGATGAAGAAGGGTTGGAATTAGAAGTGATTGGGGATTATCAGGTGTTACCTCAAAAATTGGCATATGAATGACAGGATGGGATGCGTAAATAATGGCAGCTGGAGTTTTGAATGGAAATGTATTCTCGACAAAAGTGATGTCTCAAGAGGTGAAGATACATTTCCTTTCAAGATCATAAACTCGATAATCTCGTTGTCCAAAAGGATAACTGACAAAGATGCATTTAAAGCACGTGGTGGAAATTTGTGTCATCTACTCATGGCTCAGTGGTGTAAATTTGTATCATCTACTCATGGAAAATTTCCTTTTTGAGTTTTTGTGGAGTTGGGTTTGTTTCTTTTCGCTTTGGCGGTTCTTAATACATTACCATAATATTAAAAAAAAAAAAAAACTCATGGCTCAGTGGTAGACACTGTGTGTTTCAACTCTGAGGTTATGAGTTTGAGAACCCATGTGGTGTGTGTGTGTGGGTGTAAGAGTGCACGTGTATTCACGTTTAAAAAAAAAAAACAGAGTATGGGTGTAACACAAACATCCAAAGACTTGAAGATGATCATAAGATGGTTTATTTTTGAAAAGCATTTCGTATGGAGTTTTACCATTCAAATTGGGTGTAGGTATACGATTGATGAGATAAGTAGCAGTTAAGACGCATTCCCCCCAAAATGATAGAGGTTAATGTGCTTGAAAACGTAAAGCTCATGCAACTTCAAGGAAATGTCGATGTTTGTGCTTAGTAACCCCATTTTTTTGTGGGGTTTCAACACAAGTTCGCTACTAAATTATGCCATTTTCTTGAAAAAAATCTTGCATTGAATTGGAGAGAAACTCAGTACCATTGTCAGTGCGAATTTGGCGAATTTGACATTTGAACTGAATGCTAACCATGTCATAAAAGTTTTTGAGAAGCAAACATGTTTCGGATTTAGAACGCATGAGATAAACCCAAGTGCAATAAGAATAATCATCGAGAGTGGTGAGAAAATAGGGCACCGTTATGGGATGGTGTGGGCTACCCGCCCCAAATGGTACAATGAATCAAGTGAAACGGAAGTGCACTTCGAGTGTAGCTTAATGGAAAAGGATGATGAGTTTGTTTAGCCCTTTGGCGTACATCACAAGGAGAAGGCGGAAAAGTAGCACCTGAAGTGGATTATATTTGAGAGAAGCGAGATGCAGAGGGATGACCAAGATGCATGTGCCAAGTGTTGGGACTTGTAGATTGAGTAGTGGGCATGGCTAATGGGAGGGGCTAGGGTTAGATGCTAGTGGCATAATCCATCTAGTAATTCACCTACTCCAAGTAGCTTCCTTGAGGAGAGGTCCTAAAAACCCAAAAAAGTGGGAAAAAAGATGATAGCATAATTGGAACTTTTGGTGAGCTGACTAACAGATAAGAGGTTGTAATGAAAATTTGGAACACAAAGAATATCATGTAAAATTAAATCTGGAGATAAATAGACGGAGCTGACATGTGTGATGGGGGTGACATCCTTGGTTGGTAATGTGACGGATTTAGCATCAGATGTTGGTATCGAATTTGTAAAAAAATGAGAGATGCGGTGTTATATGAGCAGAGGCTCCACTATCTATGATCCAGGTGGAAGGAGGAGAAGAGATAGTAGAGTTGCAAAAGACAAAAATGTGAAAAAGCCAACATACTAGATGAAGTAGCTATAAAGTAAACAAGGAAACACTAGGAAAAAATGGGAAAGAAGCACTAGTGATGGATAGGAATCGCAAATTGATTTCTTTAATTGTGATGGGCGGTTGAAGCAACAGTTTGTAGCTTGCCATCTGAAATGGCCTGACCAAGGCTGATCCAAGAATCGAGCTTGCTCTGATACCAATGATGCCGATCCAAAGGTGCAAGAAAATAAAAAATGCTCGAGCAAATGGTAGAGAGAAGAAAAGAAGACGATTGCTTTGATTGAAAATGGAGGTGACGATGAACTATAGATGGTTTGGGGATTCACTCACCCAAATACAAGAGAATCACTCACTCTCAAAGGTGATCAAAAGATCTCACAAAAAGGAGAAAATACACTATTAATTCTTTTTCACTTACAAAATGATATTGATAGAGAGAGAGAGAGAGAGAGAGAGAGAGAGAGAGAGAGAGAGAGAGAGAGAGAGAGAGAGAGTAGATGGGAGTGGGTGGGAGAGAGAGGAGCATTAAAGGGGAGAGGCCCAAGGTGACTGTTGGGGCCCCTCTCCTAAGCTACATCAATTACCTGTTGGTGTCACCCCTAAGTTCCCTTGAATGCATTCATTTCTAATTCAATCCTTCTTTGACTTGCCACTCATCCATCTCAACATCCTCATTTCAGCTACACGTCCTATGAACATGTTGTTCCTTAACTGCTCAACAGTCTGTCCCATTTCCTTTAAAATTTCCCTTTCAGTTTGAGTGTATAACATTTGAAATTCAATATAGGTAGCAGCGCCTTGTATTTCACTAGATGTTTTGAGTGATTGTAGAGGGTGAAAATGTTCTGTATAGGGAATATTAAAGTAAAGGCCTTTTGGTGTTAATGCTATTCAGGATTAAATTATTAACTAATAGTCTAATAGTATATCTGTGTTATTCATTATACTGCCAAGGACTTGGGACCATAACCTTCTATCAGTTTAATCATGTTATTTGCTTATGGAGGATTAACTAATGAAGGTACGAACGAATGGTATTTTTTTACCCACTCAAAATCAAGATTGGTAGACCCTTTAATTAAAGGAGTGAGTTTGTTACAATTGTGAAAGGTTGCATGGATAGTCATACTTGGGGTGCAACTCGGGTGGGTTTGGTCGGGTTAAGGATCAACCTGAGCCTGACCTGACCTCAAGAGGACCCAACCCGCTGCCTGACCCAACCCAATTCCAACTGAGGCGCCCAACCGAAATTCCTCTATTCTCAACCCAAGGCGACCTGACCCAAATACATGTGATTATCCCAAAGTTGACCTAACCTGACCCGAATTCGCTCAACCTGAACCCAACCCAATTTCAAATCGGATTGGTATTTTCCAACCCAAACCTGACCTGAGGACCTTGACAACCCAACCCAACCTGACCTGAACTCAGGTTGGTCAATTGGGTTCGGGTTAACTTGGACCCAAGTTGCAGGCATAGTCATACTATAGCTGGTGGTCTCCCAATTTTAAACACAACTGCAAAATCAACAATGAAGTTGCATCTTGAGCACTATGGTGTTTGGTTTGACTTGAACATTATTCTTAGTTACTTGCAATTGTTTGTTTTGGTGCTCCGTGCTAATCTTTCTTATTCTCATGCAGGTTGAGGAATTGTGCCTTTGTGGATTTCAAAGATGAAGCTTTGGCTTCTCAAGCACAATCACAACTAAATAGGTGCTTATCTATCATGGTATCCTGACAAGTGACAACCATTTAATTTCCTATTTATTTTAACCACTTTGATTGTCATTTCTTGTTTTCATATTTTGCATAGTTAATTCCGCTTGGAAATTTGTGACGAGAGTGTTGGGATGTATATCCTCAGTTTAGCCATCATTTGCAAGAGTTAGATCAATATAAGTCATGTTCTCAATATTTGTTACTTTCCTTTGTGATACATTTTTACAATTTCAGGTTGAGATTTCTTGGGAAAGTGCTATCAGTTGAGAGAGCAGGTAGGGCCGTATCAAATAATAAGAATCAACAAGGCGACGGACAATTTGGAAAGAACTCAAGTTTTCCACCAGCATCATTGCTAAAGGATGCTCAGGTAGCTGGCAACCTTACTAAAGGAAGCAATGTAGGTTCGGTACCCATGTGTGAACCCATAGCATCAAAGCTTGGCGTAGACTACCCATTTCCTCCTCATCTTGAGTATGTTGTCTATTGTTCAAGACTTTATCTTCATTATCTTAGCCTTTGTCCTGGCAATTTGGGTCGGCTTTTAAATAGTAGATTGGCAAAAGTTCTATAATTGGCTGCCGATCAAACATAAATTTTCCTCTTTTATCCAGGCTCTAGATCTGGCCATGGCAGAGACTTTACACAGATAATCATCATCATCTAAGCCTTATCCCAACGACTTGGGGTCGGCAGAGTCTTACACAAATACAATATCTAAATCAGTCAGCATAAAAGGTACTCATCAAATTAGGAATCTCTAAGATAAATACCAGTAAGATCCCCGCATGTTCATTTTCAACATTGCAACCTGTAAGCCTTCACTTATTGACATGGCTGGTAAAAATTGGTAAGGAGGGAACGGACGTGAATTACTTGTACAGAGGGAAACTAGGGATTCTTGGAAGCCCTGACGTGTCCCTATGAAAAAGTGCCATGTGCACTTATTAGATGTGTAGCCTACAGTGAAAAGGGCAAAATTGTCATTTCACCCAAAGGAATATTTGCTTTTCACAGTGGGACCTGCATCTGACAAATGTATGCGGCACGTTATCATTGGGCCACATTAGGGGATATAGGAATTCCCTGTATCTAAGGTTACAGGCAATTCACATCTGAAAAGCACTGTTTGTTCGTACTAGATTCATGATTCTTTCATTTCGAGTCATTATTTCATCTTAGTTCAGCAAATTGAACAGTATGATAATGTATTTCTGTACTTAAAAAAAAAATCGATAAATCACACTCGTAAAGGGATTGCCCTAGGGAAACCCTAAGATCCCTAATGCCAAATACAAATTGACTGTTGAAGAATCAGTAAACTTGCACTAAATTAATTTTGTAATGGTCTACGTATGTGATGGATCACCGAGTCAGAATACAACAAACAAATGAACAATCACTAATACATGTTCTAACACATCTTTAGGAACCTTGGACTATTAATATCTAGTTCTTCTTGAAACCCTCAAAATTTCCATTTTTTCCCCTAATAGTTAAACATCAAACTCTTAAAATTGTATGGAATTGAAAGCATATTTTCACAGTTGTAACCACTCAATTTTCCTGTCAAACCCTTAAAATTCACCTTATTTAGTAACCACAAAGACTCATGTTGGTGAAAATATTCACTTTTGCAAGTCCCCCTAATGCGAGACCTCACAAAATCCACAAACATATACTTCATTCTGTAATTCCATATTCCTTCTTTGAATTTTCTTTATTCCCCACATCAAGGAATTTCTAGAATACCTTGTGCCAAGATTACCAATTTCCATGATTTGGGAGGGAACATTTACGATTCCCTCCACCAGCATTCTAAGTTCCATGGCAGAGTGTTCATATGGCCAATGTTTTAAATATTGACGATATCGGCCAATATATCCCACGATATATCTTGTATCCTACCTGTGCGATACGAAACGCATAGGTAGTGCCAATATATCCCATATGTTCGATCCGATGAGCATTTTCAATTTTCAATCCTTTTTTTTTTTTGTTGAAATTATGTTAAATCAGTGTCAAATGGTTTTTACAAATCCATTGGTTCTTCATGTTTTGCACGAAAATCATGGGGATGGAGCTTTGATTTTGATATCCATTGGTTATTCATGTTCTCCATTTTTTTTTTTTTTCAAAAATTTCCTTCAACCAGTTGTCAATTGAGATTAATTTTAAAGTGTTTATGAGTATTTGATAAAATGATCATCACATACCTCTAATTTTGAAATTTAAGTAGGTGGTCTGATTTGGGGAAAATTTGAAATTTCTCCAATTTCTTCCAAACTGCTTGCAATGTTGCACTCCAAACATGAAATCAAGCATGTATGAGGGCTGATCTACTGATTTGTCAAGTCCTTGTCAATTTTCGGAAAATAAAAATCATTTTTAATAAAAACAAATTATTAAAATATTTATTTTTTTTTTCAAAATTTCCCATCAACCAGCCGTCAATTGAGACTAATTTCGAAGTATTTAGGAGTGTTTGATGAAATGATCATCACATACACTCTAAATGTTATGCAATCGATTTGAATAGGACCCTATGCAAAGGAAACCTATTATGTACATTTCTTTTTTGAGATGTTATGATTTAAATGTGTATTAAGGCCATTTTTAACAATCCTGACGTTTTATTGAAAAATTCAACCATTCTCCCAATATTTCCCCATGTTTCCAAAAAAGTGTGATAAATTACCCGATACAAACGATATATCCTGTGCGATAACTGATGCATATTTGTATCCCAAGGGTGCGATACGTAACGTGATACCGATATTTCGAACACTGCCTATGGCTTCAATATTCCTCAACATTGTTCCAGGTTGCATGCCCATACCAAGCCGCATACCGAAGTTTTCAATATCTACTTGAATATTCTGTTTTCTTATAAATTCTGATCCCACGATCCATCAGTCTACATTATTTGAGGCGGGGAACCTTGGAGTCTTTAATAAATTGAAACGAAGAGCTTGATATTTTGTTAAAATTTAATTGATCCGTCTTGTTAGTTTGGTTCATCAACTTCTACATTCAGTGTCAAGTGTCTACATTTATCTCTTTAATATTCATCAATTATGGTGCTTTAAGAATTTATTGGGCTAAACAACTCAACCAACCAAAGCATACCAACTTCCCTAGGCTGATATTGTACTTCGTATTCTGCACTGAGTAATCCACTGTGCTTGGAATCCTTGCCTTGTATGAGTTTAAGTGTATAACCCATGTGGACTGTTTCATACGTCCTGAAATTCTCTCTTTAAAATGTCAAACAAAGGTTCAAAATATCGGTATTGGAGCTTGTACCGGCTAGCACAAAACCAACACATATCGTAAGATGCACTACGTTTTTTTCTTTTTCTTTTCTAGAACTTGTCATATCGCTGCCAAACAAAAACAACACGGTTATCATTTTTCATTTTCAAAACACCGTTACAATACGTATTTGTCAATGTTTGGAACTTTGGCCAAAACTTAAGATGTTTTAGAAACTCAAAACATCAGATGCTCTAAAATCAATAAAAACTTTAGAATACTTTCTTTTGATGTAAATGGAGCTTCCTTGAGGCCAAAAAGTATGAACAATATGCATGAGGAAAGTGGAGGTTCCAAAGGCAATTCAAAGCTTCCAAACAAAGAGAAAATTAGAAATGTCCATTTCCCAGGCCTAGTTCATAATTCATTAGCTAGTCTCTAATAGAATCAGCCTCTCAAAAGTAAAAACCTCAACTCACTTTCTGAATATGCTCTGAACATAGGTTCGATGGTAAACCCAAGCACAGTACACATTCAAAATGTACCATATGGATCCTCATCTTGGAACGCAATCCCCAAACACAATACATGTATTCCATGGCACCTTGATTCATCAACGCCAATGAGTAAAGTTGGTTAGCTCTGCCTCAACATATTGTATCATCTACAGTTCTACACTCTTTAATGCTTCCATGCTCAAATAGTCAACCCATAATCTAAATCCCATGCTTTCCATTGTAAAAATGGTTGTATCATGTTGGTAAGGGTAAATTCGTTACTCGAATGATTTCTTCAGTTTACCTTCTAGTGCACGGAAGCCAATGCAATACCCTGCCAAGAACCAACTAAACAATGGTTCAAAACATCAGCCAATGTGTATCTTATTGGATGTCACACACACATATTGATGAATGGGCAAGACTTTTATTTTAAAAAAAAGATGACAAGAAATGATAGAGAAAGCAAAAAAAGAAAAGAAAAGCAGCGTGATAAAAGCAAGACCGGCTAGGGCTTTAAAGACCAAAGGAACTAAAAAAGAAACACGTGAAAGCAACACTGAGCAACCCCACAGCGAACTCCCCAAACAATAGGAAATTGTCCGATATCCAGAGAGTACTCCGCAAAACTCCCTCTTTAACTAGAATATCCGCTCTTGTCATTTGCTTAGCATTTAGTGTGGATTAAGGAAGCTTCAAGAGGAAAATGTTTTTCCTTTCCTTCTTCCAGAATGCTTATCAATTTCCAAGGGAAGTTACCTTCCTCATCCAGCTCATTGCATTTTTTGAACCCCCTTTAATAATCATCGGTTCCAGGTTTTTATCAGCCGCAATAATGATGCTAGTGAGCATGGCTTTTGCTTCAGAAAAATTAGAGTTCCCCCAACCAGCGGGGCCCTAAAACTAGGCAATAGCCGCTCCAAGCCAATCTCTCTAATGATCCTACCAATGCTGGTTGGGCCTGAGTGCTTTCCAGTAGGGACAGAATCCCTTTCTTAAACTGGATTGCTTGCCCTATGAGATTGATAGGTCAATGGATTGCTTGAAGATGTCTACCTCCATTTTCTTTTTGCTCTGAAATGTTTTTTTGTTGCGCTTGTTCTGAATTACAGAGTTGCAAACCAGCCGCTATAGCAGTTTGCTGATTGATCTCTAGGAACCAACCTTCCATTGCTAACATAGATCTTTAACAGATTGCGACATGGCCCATTGTACTTTAGAATTTAGCTAGAACAGTGTTCCGAAATACAGTTATCTTTCCGAAGAACCAATATGGTCAATACAAGCAAAAAAAAAAAAAAAAAAACACTGAAGCAACTGAAGGGGTGGAAGTTGGGTGGCTAATGATCTAGAACTATATGTCAGATATGTAATTCTAGTTTGGACCATGGATTAATATTTATAAGCTAGCGGCTAGCTGTGAAGTACTGCATCTCTATCGATGTATCTACTTCAAACCAACACAGGGAAATACATAGTGACTTGTGAGGGACACAAGAACAAGGAAAGGTAACCTCCTACTTTCAACCTCCAAAGGTACTTCGTGTGTCATAAATTGTGTGCATTCTTCTAGTTTGTTCCATGTGTCACAAACTGTGCATAGCCATTCCACTAGTTTTCCATAACAAAAGGCAAGTTCTTAAATTAATCAAAGAAATCTAGTTCTTTAATTTACATGTGAATTGTGATATATTTACTAATAACAATAATTTCATGAAAAAAAAAACAATTTTCTCTATATATATTTCACCTCTTTTTGTTGTTGGTCAATCACGTTTCTGCTAATTTCATTGATTTGTATTTTCTGACATGGACTTTCCTTCAATCAGCTGGCTCAGTGTAAAATTTTATTTTGATCGGTTGTTTCTCCATGTCTTAATTTAGAGGAGTTATATGACGCTCTGGCTGTGTATGGTGCTCGATACACAGGCACTTGAAATGGTACACGTGGAATATATTAAGTCAAATTAAACAGACAAAATTGTGGAACCCGAACTCTGAAAATCATTTTGTTGGACAATCCTAAACCTTTGATTTGTGGACACATGTTTGTGAAATAAGACCATTGGATATTTTTCATTTTTGAACATCCAATAAATTTCCAGCAATCTTTTTTTTATATTTTATTTTTATGGGTTAGTTCACACACCCCATTGTTAGTACACCCACCTACCCCTGTTAATCACATCACAATGTTAGCCACCCCCACCGTGGGAATCGATACCATGACCTCAGTGTTGAAATGAGGCAATCTAATTATTAAATAACCAAATAAAAGTAGGTTTTGGTTTATGATAAATATAAGCTGTTACCCGTAGTTTGGACAGTTTACTTTGGATTAGTTGTATGCCATGTATGCAGTTTCTCAGTAATTTCTAACTGCTTGCGTATCATCCATTACTCTGCTGGAGTACGAAAGTATTTGTTCTTATTTTTTATTGTATATGATACATACATCTCTAGAATTCAGGCTTGGCCGTTTGGGTTAATACTGGCTCCTTAGAAGAGGCAACTTAATGGAAATTAAATGAAATGGCAGATATCGTTGTACTCCCTTTTGATTCATCCTGAGAGAATCAATTTTCCTCGCTGATTGCTTGGCTAAGGAGGGTGTGTGATGTGGGATTCTTTGTATGTTGGAGATGCTCATCTGAGACGGAGGAAGTGAAAGCATATGTCCTGCTCCACATCACAAAACACATCTACTCCATTGCTTTGACTGAGGGAGGGAAGGAGAAGGAATTCACGAACACTTTACACGTTGTATAAGTGGTTTTCTACATACAATGAACATTTCATCCTGCTCCACATCACAAAAGACATCTATTTCATTGCTCTGGACCTTAGAAACCTCCACATACAATGAACATTGCATCCTGCTCTGCATCACAGAACACATCTCTACTCCATTGCTTTGGACCTCTCAAAGTCTTGAACTCATGTTATCTGTTTGAACTGACAATATCTTCTGTACTCTGAATAGTTTTGTGAATGACAGCTTTTGTCTAAATAGTCTATATCCTGGTGCTTATTCAGATTTCAATTTTGCTGGCTGAAAGAGCTTCTACCTGATTTACGTGAAACTAATTGTGCTTCTTGTTTTCTAGGTATGCATATCCACCTCCAGATGGGAATATACTGACTAATATTGTGAATGCCCTCATAGCTGTTCCTCGCTTTTATACACAGGTTATCATAATCTGCTTCAAAACCATTCAGGAGTAACTTAAAAAAAAATATTCTTGTTCTCATTGTTTTCATGTGGTTGTTGGATGGAAATTGTGCTTCTTGTTTTAGAAGTTTGAAACCTTCATCTTATTTGTAGGTTTTGCATTTGATGAACAAAATGAATATTCCAGCCCCATTCCGCATGGCACTGCCCACTCCACCCTTACCACCTTCAGAGCCTGCTCCGCCACCACCTCCGCCTCCTCTCCCGACGATAGCTGCACCGCCCCATTTGGCAGATCTATCAAGCGATGAGTCAGAAATGGAGTCTTCTGAAGAAGTATTTTGTTGCTCAACTTTATCAAACTCTCTACATCCACATTTTACAGAGTGGAACTTCTCTTGACTGCTTTTGCATAATGACAGTGATTATGAAAAAAATGCATTAGATATTGCTAGGGCGACTAATTGTGATAAGACGTAGATGATGATGATGATATTGCCAGGACGATGCTGATGAGAAAAACTACCGTGGTAGAAAGCGCACTAAAAGAGAAGCCATCGTGGGCCCTGCAGTTGATAAGGCTGTGGCACATGAAGCCGTTGGACTAAAGCCTGCCACCTTGGTTCCTAAAGAGATTCCAGTGATAAAAAAGAAAAATCCTGTCCTACAGGTTGTATGCCCTCTCAATGAAGTTGGTTCTCTCAATGAAAAGCAATATGCGTCTTTTTCATAGCATATATTTGCTTGGTTCTTGATTTGATTTCAGATCAGAATTGCTCCAAAACCAATACAAAGCGAAGTGACGGATGATGACAGTAGCATGAAAGAACTAACTGAGCCAGCAAATGAGGGATTGGAACTGAAACCTTTCATGACGCCAGAAGAGATAGAGAATGGGAAGTTGCCTCCAGAGGAAATTTTATCACTTCCGATGTTTAAGGTATTTCCAACTGAGATGTGTGTCCTCATGATATTGCTATTTGATGAATGTGAATACTTGAAGGCAAAATTTAGATGAAGAGCCTTCTCCATATTTCTCAACCAGCGGGGATTCCTGTTTCAAACCTTTATTGGAGAAACAGGTAAACCTGGCCTCAAATAGCTAGGAAGAGGTTATGATTATGACTTTTTTTTTTCTTTTTTCTTGACTGCTCCATTAGCTGTTTGCCTTACATTTTCTTTTCTGGATTATTTGTCTCTGGCGTGTATCTCATTGAACACATGTTTATTGAAATAGATTTTTGTATATTTATGTCAACATTTGCTTTTTCTAATGAATTTGTGATTCATGAAAAAAGGGTTAGAACTATAGAAAGATAATCTTTCAGTCTTGAGAACCTAGATTGTATAGGCATTTTGAACATTCTTGTATTTGTGTTTCTTTTCCCTTTTCTTTTTGGGAGAGGTGTATCTGTCATTTCTAGTATTACATTCTCAAACATTCTTAAACATGGGGCATCCGTGACCTCTATTTTAGCAGTCCACACAATTTACATACAACCAATGTGCAACTATGCTCTCATATGCCCTTCTCTTTTTATGGGATGCGTTCTCCCAATGCCTGAGAAAATATCCACTTATGCTACGAAATATTGCCATGATCTGCACATGGTAGACATCAGCATCCTTTACTCTCCTGCAGAAAACCACATAAGCAAAGGCCAACTTCACATCTTCCTCATCCGTGGTATAGAGATGGCTGTGTTTGAAATTAGGATTTAGTTCTGCCATCAGTGGTTGCTCAATACTACCCCGCTTTTCATCTAAAATCTTGATATGTGCAGTGTAGTGCTCCTTCCCAAGCCACCAAAGTAGCTGTGCAAGGCATAGATTTGTTTGTCAAGTCAAATTTGTCAATGGGGAAGTTCACAAAGTTTTTCAGAAGAAGAATAGTTGGACACATCTGAAGCTTTACATACAACCACAACAACTACCATTGCTGAGTTGGTCACATCTGACTCTTTACATACTTCCCCTGAACTGGTTGTTTGAGAGGGCTTGTTCTGCTGCTGCCATGCTTGTTTTGGAGACTGAAGTGAGAGCATCACTTGAGCTATTCATTGAATATTGTCTTTAGTGATTATTTTTTCATGTGAGATCGAAGCAATAGGAGACGTGCCATAGGGTTTCCATACCGATGCATTGTGGGCATTGATAGATTCCAATTCTTCATGAAAATGTATCATTTGAAGAATTAGTGTTCCCCACAAAATTTGGGAACCTACATGCTGCAAGATGGTCATCGTCTTTTATGGTTGATAAGAGGATCAAAGGGTCATCCAAGAATCAATAAATCAAATG
Organism: Liriodendron chinense; assembly: GCA_003013855.2. Taxonomy (NCBI): domain Eukaryota; kingdom Viridiplantae; phylum Streptophyta; class Magnoliopsida; order Magnoliales; family Magnoliaceae; genus Liriodendron; species Liriodendron chinense. Next base: position 1,999,225 of record PVNU02000491.1, on the reverse strand, counting down.
GTTGCATATCTCTGCAAGTGAAACCTTCTTCCCATGCTCTAAAGAATATTCTCACCCTTAACTGCTTGGATCAGGTCCTTGAACCAATCATGTTGGGTGGAGTTGCAGTGCATGGTGTTGGTAGTGCACTCCCACTTGTTACTGAAGACCATATCTGTCATTATCTGTGTGGTGGCCGGTTGTAATAGCAACGAGAGATACATGAATGGATCAAAAGACTGATTATCGAAGACCGGGAAAACCAGTCTGACTCGTACAGACCTTGGTAAAAATCAGTGATTATAGAATTATTTCAAGCAATGTGATCTCCCTCAGTACTTACCAGCAACTTCTTCATCCGATAGGTCCTCTGCATCTTTAGACCTGATCTAAGGCTTACATGGTCCAGATCTTCACAAGGCCCACCTAACAGAAATTCCCTGATCTCCTGCAACTGTGAGTCATGTTGATTGTGTCCACTAAATTGGGATGCAGAGGTAGAATGTGCATGTTCTGCCTTAAATGAGCGAAGGGTCGGAGCAAGGGAAGTTTATACAGGGGCCCGTAAATTTCAAAATACCTTGCCTAAAGCCGTCAACCATGCCCAAAGGGTTTTGCCAGTTTATTTATTGATGATAATCTTACCAAAAATATCCAGCAGACTCCAGTCTATATACCATTCATAGAGCAAGTGTATCCAAGATTCAGCAACCTAGTTAAAAACCCTTACTATCCGCTGTATTGGTTTGACATGATGCATGCATGTTTCTAACTGGTTAAGCCGGGATCTTCTGATAACTCTCGACTGCAGCTCCTGGAACATGTTTGTTGGCAGATGAGCTCCCTCCTGTGACTGAACTCGACCCACCCGCAAGGACTGTACAAGAACAGAAGTTGAGTCCCTGGCGGATCCATTATCCTGAACAGAGCTCACACAAACCACCAAATGGAGTACCATCGGTAGTAGTGTGGACTTCTGTTAGAATATCCTTGGTGGGAATCAAAGCAAGAAAACTGTCTAGCTTTTATTCCAGTCCAGGGAAAGCATAGTGGATATGCCTTTTCACTGTTTCGAGATGCCAATGGCTTCTACTGTTCTACAGACAGTAGTCTCTACTTTGACCTCTCCAAAAACCAATATTGAATCAAGGAATTGAGAAGATTAAGGGTGTTTTTGGTTCCAAGAAATATCATCAAAATTTCATTATATTTCATGATTAATCAGTCTAATTTGTCCAAAATTTCATGAGATTCCATGAAATTTGGTGCATACACACCCTAAAAGAATGAAGGGGGAAATCTTGTGGAGTCTTACCACAAGTAGAAGTTTAAGGTAGAATAGTCTCATCCCTATTTGGTTATGTATATGATGCTTTGCATATAAAATCCTACTTCACCTGCACGGGGTCTGCGCAAACAGCAATCATCGTGGGTGTGCTCCCCACAGACGTGAATTCCGTTCCCCTCCCCAGGATTACTCGATGCATGTGGTTTGCGGGTGATTGCGTGCATCCGCAGAGAATAGTCTCGCCTTAAAATGGGGCAGGGACACCTGTGTAATCCTACTTCCTTATTTTGTCTTATTTGCTTTGCTTATCTAACTTAAATTACCTTTGAGGTGTCGTAAATTATAACAAGCTGTGTTAAATATAGGGAATGAAAAGTAAATAAAGAAACCTAATTTCCATTGGGGTGCTCATTTTGTCCTGCGCAAAATTAATATAGTTTGTTTGGGAAAACCTATAAAAGACCTCATTTTGGACATGTGGGCCTCAGTCCGATTGCTTCATACTTCTGGTCATCTGATTGGATATGTTGGCTCCTCAGTCCAATTGGACCCTTGATTTGGCCCTGATCTTCAGTTGGTCAGATGTGGGGTCCACCTTTGGACCTTTTTTGAGTGAACAGATCATCTTGCATCAATCCTTGTCCATCTGTATATCAGCATCCAGAATTTGTTTTAGCCATGTACGTCAAAGCATGTTTCCAATGACCAATGTTGTCCCAAATTTCCTCCAAAATCAGATGGAAACCTCACAAGCCTTCTCATGAATTCTCCCACTGTTTCCTTTTTCCTTATTCTGACAACCAAGTTCTCCTTCGGGCACACCACGAAGTACCTGAAGGTGTAGAGGGTAGACCTATATAGACAACACCATTGGTGACAGACCTGAATTATCACCTTCCTAGTCACTGGTGGATGTCCTCCATACAGAGCATACAGTTGCTTCCAAACTTCTTGAGGAAGCGAGATATAGTCATGCCCTTTTATTGGACCATCATGTAGCTCTATTCCCATGTAGGAGTCCACAGATACTGCATTGTAAATTAAATCAGAATCACCAATACAAGAAGGCCTAATTTGGACCTCACTTGAACCAACTGATTCATGATGATCAGAGCCATAAAATGATCGACCATGTTGCTTGCCATGTCCTGGTTCACATGATCAAAGCAATGTTGCCACCATCTGAGAATGATGAGAAAAAGGTTTCCTTTGGCTCGAGTTGAGCAGTGGAGGTAACGTCTCTGATAACAAGCGTTTCTTCTTTGAAGAGGTTTAGATCTGAACCCACAATCTGCTACTGCACATGGTCATTTTCATGCATTCTACGGTGTTACCACCTTTGCTTTCTTATCTCAGTCAGAATATTTTGTGAGTTTGAGTAGCATTTGGTTTCTGTCTTATCCTTTAAAAAAAATTGTTAGAGTCCCTTGATATTCATTGATACGCCATCCTCTAACAGCTCGAGCTTTTAGAGAAAGTGGTTGTTTGACATGGTATCAAAGCGGAAGGTCCTGTGTTCAAATCCCAGAAGTAGCAAATATGCCACCGGTAATATATTCTCCCATGGGGGGCCGTTTATGGTGTGAGTTGTGATTATCCCTCCACCTGGGTGTGAGCTATGAGTGTCCCTCCACCCTTGCCCAATATGTTCCCGTGCGGAGTTCCACCCTGCACTTGCGGGGGAGTGTTAGAGTCCCTTTATATTCATTGATACGTCATCCTCTAACAGCTCGAGCTTTTAGAGAAAGTGGTTGTTTGACAAAAAATTGGTTGTCTTTTGGTGGGGAAACTGGCAAAGGCAGGTCTACAGGATGAGAAAAAACAACACTTTGATTAGAAAAGCAAAGCCATTTGGAGAGAGAATTAATTTGTTGAGCTCACTTGGTTAGTGTCAATGAGGTGCATGTACATGTTGGTGTCTCTTTTTGTTCTAGCTTGGCCATTCAATCCTCTATGGCGCTTTTAGGTGTTAATACTAACCCTTCCATGTGACAAATCCTTATGAATTTTATTTGGGTAGTTTGTCAGTTTTAAGGATGGTTTCGTTGCCAGGAAATTCTATTTGGAAATTTATGTTCATGGATTATTTTCATTTTATCCAGATGAGCTCCACCATTAACAATATTCATTCTTCATTGGATTGTAGGATGATGTATTATGCATCCCACAATTATTTGCTGTGTGGCTAACAATTTGTTTTTCCACTATCTATTTATGGATGATGATTTCCTATATGAATTTTGTATGTGAGGTTTCTTGAATCTTTGTTATTCACATATGTTGGGAATTTGGTACATGCACCTTATTCTTATAGTCCCTGGATATCATCTCATGTTGCACGTGGAGGATCCACTGTAGTTTTCTAAGCTGAACCCTTTGTTGCAAATTACTGCAAGTGCTGAATGTCTCCTTAAATGCCATGTTAGCAAACTTGCTTTAGGGGTTGTTTAGTCCTAAATAAACTTCATCTTGGTGCTAATATCGAACTGTCCTAATAAAATATCTGCAGTGGGTGGTCAGTAATAGAACTTTCTACTTTCAATTTGTGCAGAATTATACCGCTGGAAATCCTTCTACAGTTCTGTACATCAAGAACTTGGCAAAAGATGTGGTTGTTGATGACTTCTACTTCATGTTTGGTAAACAATCACATTATTTAGATTTCTAAGCTGTATTTTTTTGTTTTCATAAATCCTTTGAGCTGAAGAAACAATTGTGTTTTTGCTACTTTGCTAATGGTGCACTGCAGGCTCGCTTTTTGGCAGTGTTGAGACAGCTAAATCGGGTCTGAGCATAAAGTTGATGCAGGTGATCTTTTTTTTCTTCTGTATCAAGATTTTTTTTGTTTTGTTTTTGTACATGCGCTCCCACGTACACGCGCAAACATCATTGCTCAAGCTAGGCCACTTTTCTTGGAAACTTTTCCCTTTTCGTTGTTCGATTATCTTTTAGACTTCATTTGGGAATTTCTACATTCGTTGGTGTATCAATGGTGCATTTGATGCAATGGTGAAAGATATTTACGTTGCAGCTAAATTTTGCTTGCTGCTCTTTTGAGCCAGTTTTACAGAAAATTTGCCCTTCCCAAGGTCAGCTGGTACTTTACGTGACAGTGTTTTTTTAATGCCCAATTCTCTGGCCCACTAATAGTATAAATGGGATTTCCAGGGCATCCAGATGGGAAGTTACTCTTTGTGATAGATTATCAGCTTTCGAGCCATTTAGTTTTCTTTTCAAATGCTCCACAAATCTACATTTTTTTGGGGCGATGGTGATGCCTAGAGAATTTTTAAAACTGAGATACACTGTCTGAGCCAATGTTTTAAATGGCTTCGCTATGTGGCGTGTAGCTTACACTACATAGCGTAGCTTAGCATTAATGCCATATAACTCATGAAAATAACTCACATATAGCTTATGCTACATGCTAATTTTGTATACGCTACAAGTTAGAGGGCCTATGTTACACGCTAAGTAGCTTGCACTATAAGTTATTGTTCACTAAAATGTTAGAATCAATGTTTTCAAGTCACACATAAACCTTCTAGAGGAAGGTGGCGGTCTCTCGGTAGAAGGGAGAGATAAAAGGGCTGAGGTCTCTGTCTTTGGCCAAGGAAGAGGAAATTAAATGGCGACAGCGGGCAGTGTGGCTCAACCATGGCAACAAAAACACAAGGTTCTTTCATAGCATAGCCAGTCCACGAACCTGCAATAATAGAATTTCTTCCTTGGTTGTGGACGGCTTGAGGATCACGGATAAGAGTCGGATTTGTGAGGCTATAGTAGATTTCTATAAGAAGTTGTTAGGAGAGAAGTGGGGGAGGCTGCTGTTGGATAATTTAGACTTTAGTGAATTATCCACTGCGGACGTTCTTTCATTGGAAGCTCCTTTTTTGAAGAGAAGGTTAAAGCAGCTTTTGAGTTTGTTGTGTGGGGAGAAGGTGCCGGGGCCCGACAGCTTTCCTTTTCTATTTTATCAGAAGTTTTGGCAGTTGGTGAGATCAGATGTGATGGATTTTATTGATTATATTTCAGACTTCTTTGATCGAAGCAGGCTTTCTAAGGTGCTTGGGGCAACTTTTATAGTTCTCATTCCTAAGGAGTGGATCGTCTCAGAGATTTCAGGCCTATTAGCTTAATAGGAGGTCCCTATAAAATTATGGCCAAGATTCTTGCCAAGAGGTTCAAGGGGCGTTCGTTGCGGAAGACAAATATTAGATAGTGCGCTTATTGCCTATGAATGTATCGGCTCCAGGTATAATGAAAAGAAAAGTGGCGTGGTGTGTAAGTTGGATATTGAGAAGGCTTATGACCATGTGGATTGAAATTTTTTGGACTAAATGCTCAGAAGGTTGGGATGTAGTCTCAAGTGGAGGGGGTGGATTAGGAGTTGCATGCGGTCTACTTCTTTCTCCAATTTAGTCAATGGCTCGCCTAAAGTTTTTTCCAAAGCATCTAAGGGTCTTAGAGAGGGCGATCCCCTTTCTCCTTGTTTGTGGTGCTTGGGGAGGCTTTTAGCAGGATGCTAAGTAGAGGAGAGGAAAATGGTTTGCTTAAAGGTTTCAAGACTTCAGCAAGTAGGGTTTGTTTCAATCACCTTCAATATGCAGATAATACGCTCTTATTCTGCGATGCTGATGATAGTTTGGTTGATAATCTTAACAAAATCATAGTTTGTTTTAAAGTCATGTTGGGATTGAAGATCAATGTTGCTAAATTTGAAATGTTGGGTATCCATGTTACTGAGGATGCTTTGGGGCTTTTGGCTGGTATCTTTGGTTGTAAGAAAGGGGCTTTTCAATCAATCTACTTAGGGTTGCCGTTATGCATCGGGAAACTGACAAACCACCTTTGGGATAAAGTGATTGAAAGAATTGAGAGGAAGTTAGCAAGCTGGAAATGTAGATATTTATCTTTGGGAGGTCGTTTGACCCTCTTGAAGGCGGCCTTCTCCAATATGTCCGTCTATTTCATGTCTCTCTTCAAGTACCCCAAGTAGGTACTAGATAGGCTTGAGAAGCTAAAGACAGGACTTCTTCTAGAAAGGTACCAATGATAAAAGGAAGTTTCACCTCATTAAGTGGGAAGAGGTCTGTAAGCCGATCAAGGTAGGTCTAGTTTGTCTTACGATTTTGGGAGATATGAATCCCGCTCTATTGGGAAAGAGGATTTGGAGATTTGGGAACGAGATGGGGAGACGTTGGAGGGAAATTATTGCAAACAAATACGCAGTTGAGGAGGGTGGGTGGTTCGTCAAGAGGTCTTCCCTCTATAGATCTTTTGGCATTTGGAAAGCGATTATGGTGAAAAAATTCTTAGTCAAGAGGGGGATTTCTTTTGCCCTTGGGACTGGGCATCGCATTCGTTTTTGGATTGATATTTGGTGTGGTGACAGAGCCCAATAGGATCTTTTTCCTAGATCGGCCCGCCTAGCCCTGGATCGTTTCATTTCTGTTGAGGGCTGCTCCTCTATGTCTGATGGTCGGAGCATCTGGCTTCCACTGTGTTGTAGGGATATGTGGGAAGTAGAGATTTCTGATTTCGCCAAGTTGTTGGGCCACATCAAAGATATGGTGCCTTCTCTTGAAGGGGACACAATGATTTGGTCGGCTCATCTGTCGGGGAAGTTCTCCGTTCGTTCGCTTTACCAGTTGATTCACGACCACACATCACTCCCAGTCCTCCACATCTGTTTCACACTTGGTTTTATGGTGCTCCTCCTTGAGTGGTGGTTTTTATGTGGTCGGTGGGCTGTAAGAGAATTCTAACAATCGACAACCTTCAGAGAAGAGCTTTAGTCCTCCCCAACATGTGTCTTATGTGTATGAATAGCATGGAATCGGTCAACCATCTCTTCATGCATTGCTCTTTTACTTCGAAAGTGTGGGCCATTTTCTTTATTTTCTTCATACCGATTGGGTGATGCTGGAGGTGGAAGATCTCATGTGGGCTTGGCATGAGGGTGGGGTAGGCAAAACCAGGAAAGTCTTATGGAGGTTGATTTTCATGGTCGTGTTTTAGGCAATTTGGGGTGTAAGGAATGATGGATGCTTTCGTAATGAGTCTGTAGATGCAGAGGAAATCATTAGGAAAGTAGGTTGTTTTGTTTCCGATTGGATAGTTTATGTAAAACAGTGGTGGCTGATAATATGTTGGTTTAGGGTGGTGTTTGGTTTTTGGGTTGTATTATTCTCGATTTGCGAGTTTTTCAATAAATTGCAGTTCTCTCTCAATTTTTTTTTTTTTTATCTGATGAAAATTAGTTAACTTTTCAATGATTTTAATAAAATAATATAAGTAATAGTATTAAATAAGTTAGGTTGGTCTTTCTTTACTTTCATACTTACTCCTTGCCTATTTTTCCTATTATTTTAGGCTGTGTTTGTTTGCTCTAAATGTCATTAAATTTCATTATTAATCAGACTAATTTAGTGTAAATATCATAAAATTTCATGATATTTGGCGCAGCCAAGCACAACCTTAATTAAAAATCTAGATGTAGCGTTGAGCGTGTAGCTTAAGCTTCATGCTTTAGAGGGGTGAATGCTACACTATATGCTATTTGCTATTTAAAACACTACTCTGAGCATGGCAAAAGTGCTACAAAATTTTGTTTTGTTTTATCAGGCAGGATGATAAATTTGTATGATTGCAATGGAACTGCTTTCCGTTTTTTTTTTTTCAATCAGCAATAGAACTAAATTTCCAGCGGGTAAGTTGTGTACAAGCCTGTAGCCTGTGATCTGAATGTTTCATAAACTTTGATCATGTTTTTGTCAGTTGCAACACTTAAGTAATATCCACTAAGGATTAATAAAATGTCAGTTATCATAAAAAAAAGAAAAGAAAAAAGCAAAAGAGCAAACACAAGGACACATGATCAATTCCAATCTTGAGAGGGAGGTGTCCTTTTCGAACTAAAACTTTGATAATATTAGAATGGGAATTATGGGATGACCCATGGGAAACTCTGCTTTTTTTCCCATCTTTAGTGATAGAATTATGGGAATGGGAATACAGAAATACAACCTTGACCCATGGGAAACTCTGCTTTTTTCCATCTTTAGTGATTCCTTATACCTTTTGATATCCATGCAGGCTTAATCAGATTCTTAGAATTTTCATATCTTAGGTTGAGTTTGGAAGTTAATATATTTTCATATCTTAGGTTGTAGGCTTGTAGTATTTATCAAATAGCCTGAACAAGGCTAAGATGTTGATGATGATTGCAATGCATAACCTTTGATTTCAGCCTTTCAGAATTAATGGAATGTTTTGAAACTCAGGAGGGACGAATGAGGGGTCAAGCTTTTGTGACATTTCCATCAGTAGATCTCGCCCTTCATGCTTTGGTACGTGTTTTACGAAAGTCAGTTTGATTCAAACCATGAATCCTTATTAGACTAAAATGAGCATCATGAGTTTGATTTCTGATATAGCAAGATGGCCATATTTTCTGAGGTCGGTCCAGTTCGTGGGCTATCGAAGTTGTTAGGTTTGTGTTTGGCTGCACAATTGAATTAAATTGTTAACAATACTTAAGGATCTTTCCAAGCCTTCATAACAATGACGTGGCCCTTAAATTGCAGTACAATGGTTTCATCTCCAACTAGAAAGTAATGCAATTGCAGTTTTGGAGTCCAGATCCTCACAATATCCATGCAAAAGAAAACTGCAGGTTGTTTGTTTGTAATTCAATTCAACCATCCAGCCAAACACACCCTAAAATCATCCCTGGTCTTATCAAACTATGAAATACAATCTTTAGTTTTCCTCTCCATTCTATACTTCTTCCTATTTGTCACGATGAACCACTCAGCATTTTACAGTCAACTACCAACTGTTTGTTGCAGAATCTAGTAAATGGCTATGTTTTCAAAGGTAAACCAGTGATCATCCAGTTTGGTCGTAATCCTGCGGCTGGCAAAACAAGCTGAAGGGACCCACTGTGAGAGGGGAGAATTCTTTAAGCGGTAAGCCACAACGTCCTTGATTAGTTACTCTTTCACTGCTCCACCATCAACAACCAGCTCCTACTTGAGGAACTTTCATCCACATACTAGGCATTGATACTTTCTTTTGGCTGAAATATGCAGGTGGGCCTTGCAATTTTGGATGTAGATATGTGGGTTGTACATAATCACACTGTTTGATGACTGAAGCTATGCCAGAGCTGCTGTAAAGAAGCCTACTTCATCAGGTCCGGTATTATGAATGTTGGTGCATAACAGTAATTTGGGGCTGGGTACGCTATCTAGCCAGATTCACATAATTTTGGAGAGAATACTTGAATTCTTTTAAATTGGTTACATTGTCACATGCAAGGGAATATTCAATGAGGACTGATCGATCACCTACAATCTGGCGTATGCTACAACCATTCAGAAGTTTGGTTTCCAATCTTGCCATTGAAAATATCATGCAGTTTTCAAGGGAAAAATGCTAGTGATGGGTGTTGGTTAATCCACGACCCATCCTGGGCGATTGGCTCTCATTTTTTCACTTCCCTTCTTTTTCATTTTGGCATGTGACATTAGTTTAGGTGGGCCAGGACTGACGCTTGAAGAAACTTTTCGAAGACTCATAAGCTGCTCCGTTTGGAGATCTCCCTTGAAAATATATGCATTGTGACATCTAGCTGAGTGGCACGCATATTTCTATGGATGAGCAAGAGCAATGCTGCGAGAATAGCGATTGAATTCTTATTGGAATGCGGTCAAGATCTTGGATTTTCATCATGTAATGAACCAGACCCTGCAAACGATGTCACATTACTGATTGTGTAGATAGGAGTAGGTCACACCTCTAGCAAAAGTTACAAATGTAGTGGTTGTTACTCGGTTTGATTCTCAAGTTGCTCGAACAGGTTGGGGGACACGGTACTGCATTTGTTCTTATTGGACCTTGCGCCATTGTTGTATAGATTGTGGAATGTGGAGCTATGATCCCCAGAAGTGAGAATTTAAAATTAAAAAAAAAAAAAAAAAAAATCTATTCCTTCCATCAGTCATGTTTGCTAATTGAACATACATTGCAAATTATTTTGGTGCATATCCAAATAAAATTAAAATTAATTTTTTTTTAAAAAAAAAGGATAAAATTTTTCCATCACCAGGAAGTGGATTGTGTCCTGCCCCCGCCTGGACGGATTCGGTCCAGGCAGGTTCTGTGGGGCCCACCGTGATGTATGGGTTTTATCCATGCCATTCGTCCATTTTTCCAGATCATTAAAAACATCCTAGGGCCCACTGTGATGTTTATTTGCCATCCAACCTGTCGATTAGGCCACACTGACCTGGATGAAGCGAAAACACAAACATCAGCTTGATCAAAAACTTTTGAGGCCCCCAAGAAGGTGTTAATTGTGGGCATTCAATCACCACTGTTTCTTCTTATTGTGTGGTCCGCCTGAGACTTAGATCTGCGTCATTTTTGGGCTCAAAATGATCTGGAAAAATGGATGTACGGCATGGATAAAACACATACATCATGGTGGGGCCCACAGCTTTTTCCAGGGGTCACTACCGAATCCGAGTCCCATGCCGTAGGTAGAGTTTCCTCAGCCACCAGTGGAATTCTGGGTGGGGTATCTTTGACTGGAGAAATATAATAGTTTTCTTCCCGACCTCCCCCAGATTTGGAAGGTTGAAGCAAACATATGATCTTGTGATTAAAACTGCACTTGAAACTAACCCATATATTGTGAAACATGCTAGCTAAGCTCCTTGATATATCCCATCTTTGAACGTGTCTGCTACATTATAATGAAATCAGGCATCAAAGAACGATTCTTTTACAGCATGGAAATTGTTGGATTGCATGCAGTGGGCCCATGATCTGTACTGGAGGACATCATGATCATACATTTTTCGAGTTTGATTGGAAAGAACACAATTGGGTCCTGGGTGGGTGTGTGTTAGACTCGGTTTTCTGCTGAATGGACCATTAACTGTCCCAACCAAGGGCGCAAAATGATTGTTAGACAAACCATTGGATTTTTTTAATTGATGAATATGGCCAACGTAGGGAGAGGATTGTTCACATTTTTTATTCTGTCTATCTTGGGTTTGGCCAGGAAGGCTCGAACCTGGGCTAATGCCACATCAGGCGACTACATTGCTGAAGACCTTGCATTGCAAGGGTACAAATGAGTTGAGGCCGGATGGATCTTTGGTTCTGTCCGGGTCTGAGTTCCTGACTCTCAACAGGCTCGATATGGTAGCATCATCCTTTGTAACGATCTAGGTTGGTAAGTCCATCAGTCCATACGGTTGTCCATGTACCAGTAGAAGATTCGGTAGCTATAGGAGTTGCAAATGGATCTGCTGGTTCACCGTTCATTGACAGTTGTAGAACTGCTAGGCCTACGTTACATGTGCGCTGTGGTGGAAAAATATGAGTACGTATATTTCCCGACAAACCTGTTATAGTAAGACCTACGGAAACACGAATGGCTTTGGGGTAAAGACTAGCCATGGTAAGGAAGAAGGGGGGAAACAAGCACACTTGGAGAGTGCAATACAACCGGACTATCCTACAAAAATGAAACGCTCCCTCTATAACCAGTCATTCATAATATTGAATAGAATTAAGTACAAATTGCAGGGTGTATCGACGGAAAAGAAATTGACAAATGGAAAATTCATGGAAAATTGCAATCCCCATTAGTTAGTTGAGCTGAGCCTTGGTTTGCTTGAAGGCCATTGAAGATTGCACGGCTTGGTCTGAGTTAACGTTCTCAGACTCAAATTTTCTATGGTGGGCCCAGTTATAGCCATAGTCAAATCATATGCACTTTGTGTTGGTGGCTAATCTCTTATTAAGGTGCTCATGGTGCAGCATAATGGCATGTAACCATTGAAGTTTAAGCTTAAATAGTGCTGAGTTCCTTCTAAAATCTTGCCTTACATGATGAACCTTACACGACGAATGCGACGATGATGCATGCTTCAAGGAGAAACATCTTCCATATTATATGTGACACTTATCCAGGATCACCAAGACCATTGATTTATTGGGCCATCATGTGGGTGGTTAGCTCAAACTAGGGCACAAAATGAGCAATGATCCATATTCAACAATCAAAACTCAGAACAAGTGGGTTTTTTCAAAGATTATCCCATCATCGCCGCTATTGAGGTGCTGCATGTTCACATGGTGAAGGGTGAGAAAGAGTTAGGTTGGCCAACATGGTGATTGGATTCAATCTTGTTGGAGAGCCTTCAAACATATGTGAGGATTGGGTGCTCAGACCGGTCGGGCGACCGGTCTAAAAGGTTTGGCCCAGATGCACGAAGGAAGGCTGAACAATTTTTTTTTGTACCTTAGACCCGTCTGGCGACTGGTCTACAGGGGCTTAGACCGGTCGTGAGACAAGTCTAAGGTGGGCTTAGACCGGTTGGGCGACAGGTCTAAGGTGAGGTAGAGTCGGTGTATTTCCTCTGGACTGTTTTTTGTGCAAGGTGCGATCGGTCGACTGTGCACGCGGTTTCTTGCACATTACGCGGTAGTGCTTAAGATGCTTCTATTTCCAGGATTTTTGTTATATATATGGCATGTATCCGGACTTAGATGGTATCCTAAGGTGTCCAAGGTTTCCTAATCGTATGAGGAAGATGGGAGAGGTGTGTGTGAGAGAGAACTTGGGGTTTTCTCTGTTTATTCCTTGCTTGTGGGCTGTCAATCTTTGTAATCTTCTATTATTCATAGTGGATCGCTTTGTGCCGTGGCTTTTTTACTCGTTGAGAGGTTTTTCCACGTAAATTCGAATTCTCTTGTGGTAAATGCTTGTGTGTGGTTTGATTTCATATTGTTTCTCGTTTGATCTCGCATTACTCTGCCTGTTTCGGCTTTCGCTTCCGCTGCCAGTTTTCCCAACAAGTGGTATTAGAGTTAAAGTTGGGGTGGAGTAGAATTCGGATATGAGACGAAAAGATGGGATCGGGCACAAGGTTCAAGGTAGAGAAGTTCTCCGGCAAAAATAATTTTGAGCTATGGAAGGTGAAAGTTGAATCCTTCCTAGTTCAATAAGGGCTTGATGAAGCTCTTGGAAAGTGACCCAAAGCTATGAAAGATGATGAGTGGATGAGGCTCGACAAGAAGGCTAGAACCTCAATCCTGTTAAACCTTACGGATGATGTTCTCTATCATGTCACGAAGGAGAAGACTACGGCTGAAACGATGGCGAAGATAGAAAAGGTTTATGCCAAGAAGTCTCTAGAGAATAGCATGTACGTGTTGATGCAGTTGTTCACCTTGTGGATAGTTGAGGGAACGGAAGTGGAGGACCACTTGAGTATGTTCAATAGGCTAGTTTACAAGTTGGTGGAGATCGATGAACCGATGAAGGATGAATATCAAGCATGCATCCTGTTGAATTCTCTTTCAGATTCATATGAGTCATTCAGGGACTCTATGTGCGCAGGGAGGGAAACTATAAATGTCGAGACCGTTATCTCAGCCCTCCAGTCGAAGGTGATGAGACAGAAAAGCAGTAACGTGGCTTCCCGTTATTCCTTAGATGCACTAGTTATGAGGGGAAGAAGTTCTGAGCATGGAGGATATTCGAAATCGGAATCTAAGGCTAAGGGCAAAGGGAAGATTAAGGTGAATTGTTGGAATTGTGGTCAGGAGGGCTACATGAGAAGAGATTGTTAGAATCCCAGGTTGAAGCAAGAGAAGTATTGAAATTCCTCTGGAGAGGGAGCCAATACTGTCACGCCCCAAATTCGGTTCTCGACGTCCATTCGCTATAACCCGAATTCAGAGGTGGCAGCCTCCGTAGTACCCCGATCTCGGATCCTAACCCCACACGCCAGGTTCCGATCCTGGGATACCACAAGGAGGATTTTAGGGTCTGAATTTTTTTTTTGAAAACATGAGCATCACAATATGAGTACCATCAAAGACAACACAATAATTCCACTAAATCATTCGTTTATAAACAGTACTGAAAAGTAAATACACAATGCGTAAATATAAAAACTGTGCACAATCCGGCACCTCCTGCTACTGCACTCCTAACTCCAACTCAACGTTGCTGATATACTCTGGTAGAACCTGCAGCGTAACAAACGCGCATAAGCTTCGAACGAAGCTTCGTGAGTGCGTGTGTGCGTGCACAATGCGTATGAGAAACATGATAAATATCAGAGTAAGCAGTAAAGCATGATGAGAAGACTAAACCAAAACTTAGCCCAATTAGGCTACACGATCATGTGATATGAATAACTAGCCTACCACGGCTATGCAAGCATGCAATACAGATAACTAGCCTACCATGGCTATGCAAGCGTGCAATACAGGTAACCAGCCTACCAAGGCTATATACTCTTACTATGCAATGGCCTATAGGGCCTAATGTCACATACAATGATCCAATGCATGTATGCAAATCACCACATCTCAGTACAGTGGTCCAGATGCGAACAGTCATAACGCAGTCACGTAAGCAATGCAGGACTCGGAACTGGTAGCTCGCCCAGTGTGGTAGCTCGCCCAGGCTTACAGCCTCGCCCACGTCACACCCGCCCACATCAGGTCCGTCCCACACCATACAGAACATCAGTCACATCACTGATACCAATACCATCTCTGAAACGGAACATCACCGGGGTCTCACAGACCTCACTACTCACCAGTAGAATGCCAAAGCCTATCTGGTGCAATAGCGGACCTACTCACAGCTGGTCAAACTCAACCCCCTTTGCCAACACTCTTCCGGCAGGTTAGGTCAGACCTCCTTCCAAACTGACCACGTGCAGTGGATAACACCGCCGTTTGGTATTCGGCATACTGGTGTATGATTAAACCACCCGGTCCTTGAATGGAGCACCCACCTTGGTACCAACGGGATCAGGGACTTTCACCCAGGGACATCTTTGGCATCCAGTTTAAAGATCACACATTTTCGGTGTTCTGCAAACCACGATGGAGCTGTGGTTGCAACGTAGTAACCATGCTATATGCGGCACAAGCAGACGGTGCGAAATGCAACCATGCATACAAATGTGGGACGACATGCCCGTGCAAGTCTCCAAAGAGCACCATAAAACTATAAGGTCTCAAACACAATGTCACCGTCAGCTGGTAATGAATTGCACGACAATCACGACCGATATGGCCGGTTGATACAAGACAATCAGATGAGCCAAGCATTCATGATGCATGAGTCAAGTATACAGTATGAGTGCCAACAAGTAGCCCATCTACCACGATGGCAATAAATCAATCTAGTCCAACCTATTTGAGATATCATTAAGATGAGGGGACACATATGAATGATCGAGTCATAGTGCGGGATGTCGCTAGCCAGGGAATCTCGCACCAAGGGCTACAAGGTATGCTAAGCTATTCCTACCATACAGTGTAAGTCAGGATGATAGATTCCTGTCCTCGAATAGTCCCATACCTATTGGAGAGGTTTGCGATAGAGAGCACATGAATTACGTTTGCGCAACTACATCTCGAATGCTTTATGAATGCGTTTATGCCCTAGTGGTCCCCAACTAACAATGGTGATTCGGGATGCATACTCATTACACATGCATGGTGATCGTCGAAGCATATAGTATAAAGATCATATATGAGTATTCTAACAACACTACGTGTGGTAACAGACATATCAAAAATAGCATAAAAAGATAATTCACTTATAATACAAGCAAACATAAAGAGATAAGACTCTAAATGGATGGTATACAACAACACAGACGTTCCAACAACTGAACGGTGTGGATTAACCTTCAATATTTAGATAACCCAAATGGAAAGAAAATGATTGAAAACACTACCGACACATCAAAGGTAGAACCTACTTGAGCGGCAAGAGTAGAATATCCAAAATCATGCCGAGACCCATAATCCTGTAGTACAGTTGGGATGAACACAATAATGGTCCATAAAAGGAATGTCATAGAAGGGGTTGCAAGATAGACGTGTCATGACAGAGGATTATAAATGGTAGGGTAATCTGCGATAGATGGTCAATACAATGAGGTCCAAAAAGGGACAACAGGTCTAACCTCATACTACAAGATAGGCTCCATATAATGGATGGCCTAGATGACATTCGAACGTCGAGGATGAGCCCAACACTCGTCCTAAGGGTAAACGGACGGTGTGGATGAGATACACATGATATGGTGGTCTTTAATAGTTGGGTACAAGGGTAGAAGGGGTGAGTCATATGAGTATACAAGCTGAGTTGCTAAGATCAATCAACATGGTGAGTCAACAAGGTGAGTCAACAAGGCGGGTCAACAAAGCGGGTCAACATGGTGAGTTAACAAGGTGAATTGACAAGACGGTTCCACAGGGTGAGTTTAAGAAGGTAGTCCTGTGACTTGGATCAAGCAAACTCTAAGGATGACCTTTCAATAAGGGTTTACACAACTAATCATCAAGGTGGGTCCACGGGATGGACAACGCGGTCATTCGAACACGCACACTAAGGTGGTCCCAAGGGCCATCCTGTAGATAACATGCTAGGGTTCATTCATTTGGATGGTTTGGATTAAGCACAAAATTAAGGCGGTCCTTATGGATGGCCGACATACATATCGCACCATGGAGGCCAATAGCTGACGTGGATAGAACACATGCATAACAAGGTGGACCCGTGGTTGGGTATAACCGCACAAAGGAGTGGGGAAGCCACATACATCAAAGGGGCTACAACAGTTTGGGATCAACTCAATATTTGTGCTTTCCCCACTAATCAAGTGAGATGGCAAACAAACACCATGGTGGGGCCCGCACACCACACGTGTGGAACCCCACCCATGGCTGGGTGACTTATGAACAAGGAGAATGGCAAATAAATATAATAAATGGGTCCTGTAAAGTCTCCAATGGTAGGCATTCAATCTCCCTTATTTTCTACGTGTGGCCCACCTAAAACTGGGCCCACACCCCTGCCAAGAAGAACGACATGATATACTCAACATTCATCAAGGTGGGACCCAAAGTTGGGCCCCATCACCTTTGGTTAGATGGAAAAATAAACATTACAATGGCCCCAAGGAAGGTTTCAAAGGTGGGCATCAATGACCACTGTTTCCCTACAATGTGGTCCACTTGAGGCTGGGATTTACCTCACTATGAGGGCCCCCGGCCCTAAAATAATATGGAAAAACAGATGGGCGGCATACATAAAACAGATACATCGTGGTGGGACCCATAGAGCGTAGCACCCAAATGGGCCCCAAGCATTTTGAATCAAGCTAACATTTTTGTTTCCCCCTTCACCCATATCCATGTGATCTTATGAACAGGTTAAATGACAAATAAAACATCACTGTAGAGCCTGGGAAGGTTTCAACGGTGGAGATCATAATTCCCACTGTTTCCGTGGCATGATCCACTAGAGGTTTGGATATGCTTAAATTTGGCTCAGCCACTAAAATGAGTTGAAAAACATATGGACGGAATGGATAAAGCGCATACACTCTAGGTGGGCCCAACGAGTGGGGCCCATTGACATTACCCATAGGCTGCGCCGTTGGGCAGCAGCGTCCCCTGGACGCTGTCTGTCCAGTGGCCAGCTTTCATATTTTTATTTTTTTATTTTTTTTATATATATATATATATTTTCTTTTATATCCTCTCCGCAAGTGGGGCCCACAAGCTTTTGATCAATCTGATATTTTTGTTTTTCCTTTCTCCATATATGTGTGAACTTATGAACAGGTTGGATCTCAGATAAACATCATGGTGGGCCATAGGTAGGTTTCAACGGTCTGTCACTGTCCTCACTATTTTCTGTGGTGGGGCCCACTGGTGATTTGGATCTGTCTCAATCTTGGAGTCATGCCTTAAAATGATCTCCCCAAACGGATGAACGGTGTGGATTACAGCACATGCATCATGGTGGGACCCACAACTGGGCCACCAGCTGGGACGAGCCAGCGTCCAAGGACGCTGGTACGCCCAGCGCGTCAGAGCCCTTCTCTTATCTTTTTCTTTTTCTTTTTTTTTTTTGTTTTCTTAATTATTTCAGGTAGGGCCCACTTAGGGAAGATCCAATCCGTCCATCAGGTTTCCCAACTCGCTGGGGACCTAATAAGCCCAATATTGGGCAGGTGATTCCATCTACAAACCTCACGGTGGGCCAAAGAAGTTTCGACAGTAGGCATCCTTGCCTTTACTGTTTTCTATGGTGTGGTCCACCTGAGATCTGGATCTGCTTCATTTTTGACGTCCAGCCCTAAAATGGGCTGGAGAAACAAATGGACAGCGTGGATCTAATACATACACCAAGGTGGGTCCCACGAGTGGGGACCCACGGTCAACTCCCAAAGTTCCAGCGCTGCTGGGCAGCAGCGTCCTCTGGACGCTGGCTGTCCAGCGGCCTTCTCTTTCATTCTTTTTTTTTTTTTTCTTTTTTTTTTCTTTTTTTTTTTTATAACTTCAAGTGGGGCCCACATGTGTAAGATCCACTCCATCTATCAGCTGGGCCATCACATGGTGGGCCCACATGGTGGACAGCGTGGATGAACAACATACATCATGGTGGTCTATTGGCCACACTAAATATGCCACAAAATAGGCCCCCAAGTGGGATCCACACCATCAAAAGGTGGGACCCATTCATGGACGATCCAGCCCATCCATCTCATTGCCCATCACAAGGTGGGACCAAGGAAAGAAAACGAAAAGTAAACGAGAAAAAGGGGGAAAGGTATGCACTCACAATGATGGTTGGACGGTTGGATTGCCGATCGGACGGTCCGGATGATGATCGGGGTCCTCCAAGCTTGATCTTCACCTTCAATCTCTCTAACTCTCTCTTTCTCTCTCTTGATCTCCCTCTAAATCTCTCTACTTCTCTCTCTCTCTCTCTCTCTCAAATCTTGCAATTGAGAAGCCACCCCCCCCACGTATGGCTCTTGTATGGGAAGAGGGGGGTGCATGATGTCATGATGATGATGGTGATGATGGGAGAGAGCATGAGAGGTATGGGTTAGAGTTGACTTTTGGTGAGAGAGGATGGGGTGGGTATGGTGATGATGGCTAGATAATGATGGGGGTATGGGTGAGGGTGATGTTGATTGAGTTGACAAGTTGTTGGGAATTGTGCAAATGGGGCCCACGCCACACGCGCGTTGCGTGGCCCACCTCGAATTGCACGAACGTATGCATCTAACACACCGGGTATCGCAATGGGGCGTGCCGCGCGGCGTTGGAATCGTGGCGCCCGCGCGGTCGCAAGGGTACAAGTCTTGGGTCGTTGCGGTACTAAATCAGGGTCGCGATCAAGGCTCTCTAATCTGGTCCGTCCGGGACGTACCGGTACCGGAAACTAAACCTACGGAGGGCAATTCAGGGTACGGGTCTTACAACTCTCCCCTCCTTATAAAAATTTCGTCCTCGAAATTCACAACCAAACGAAGTCAAAGCAAACCACACATATATATAGATAGAAGCTAAAAAGTATACGAAAATCAATGAAAGTTTGCAAACATCGCTAAGTCCACATAGCATGCGTACACCTCTTGATGGTGTCAATCTTCTCTGGTGTCTGCCGCAAAATGTCGGGGTCGAGGGAACAACGCTCTAGTACTGCTGCTGACGGGATGGGCAATCCCTAATTCGGTGTCCAATCTCGCCACACTCGAAACAAGTACCCTTGAATGGCTTTTGGAGGTCGGGTGCTCCTGGTGTCGTAGGCGGCTTCTGCGGATGAACCTTTCTTTGACGCCTAGTTCTTCGAGGACCTACGATCGGAGGGATTGGTGCAATCGGTGCTCTGCGCCATGGTTGTTGTTTAGGTGCTCTTGGTCGCTGAGGGCATTCCTTCCTTCGATGGCCAGCTTCACCGCACTCGAAACAGTGACCTGAGATCCGCGACGGGGTCTTCTCTGAAAACTGTGTCGTCTGGGAACTGCTAGGGGAGAACTTCCTCTTCCTGCTGTCACTCGAGGGTGCTTGTTGTTGCTCGAACAAAGCGGTCATCAACCGGAGCATCCCTTGGAATTGCACTGCGCTTACTAGGGTGACAGGTGCTAACTCTGGCTGGGACGTACCAGCCTCAACTTCAGCTACTGGTGTCGCGTCCATCTTTTAAAAAAAGAAGGGACAAGAAACCCTTAGCCTCAGAAAACTACAAACATATTACGATTAAAGAACCATACCATTGGGAATTCTAGTGATTCTAAGTTCGCAAACATCAACAAGTGAGGGGTGATCTAATCCTAAAATACTAAGTAGAAACATTGTGTTGTTCACAGGTAGCTCCCAAGTCATGCTCTGATACCAACTCCTGTCACGCCCCAAATTCGGTTCTCGACGTCCATTCGCTATAACCCGAATTCAGAGGTGGCAGCCTCCGTAGTACCCCGATCTCGGATCCTAACCCCACACGCCAGGTTCCGATCCTGGGATACCACAAGGAGGATTTTAGGGTCTGAATTTTTTTTTTGAAAACATGAGCATCACAATATGAGTACCATCAAAGACAACACAATAATTCCACTAAATCATTCGTTTATAAACAGTACTGAAAAGTAAATACACAATGCGTAAATATAAAAACTGTGCACAATCCGGCACCTCCTGCTACTGCACTCCTAACTCCAACTCAACGTTGCTGATATACTCTGGTAGAACCTGCAGCGTAACAAACGCGCATAAGCTTCGAACGAAGCTTCGTGAGTGCGTGTGTGCGTGCACAATGCGTATGAGAAACATGATAAATATCAGAGTAAGCAGTAAAGCATGATGAGAAGACTAAACCAAAACTTAGCCCAATTAGGCTACACGATCATGTGATATGAATAACTAGCCTACCACGGCTATGCAAGCATGCAATACAGATAACTAGCCTACCATGGCTATGCAAGCGTGCAATACAGGTAACCAGCCTACCAAGGCTATATACTCTTACTATGCAATGGCCTATAGGGCCTAATGTCACATACAATGATCCAATGCATGTATGCAAATCACCACATCTCAGTACAGTGGTCCAGATGCGAACAGTCATAACGCAGTCACGTAAGCAATGCAGGACTCGGAACTGGTAGCTCGCCCAGTGTGGTAGCTCGCCCAGGCTTACAGCCTCGCCCACGTCACACCCGCCCACATCAGGTCCGTCCCACACCATACAGAACATCAGTCACATCACTGATACCAATACCATCTCTGAAACGGAACATCACCGGGGTCTCACAGACCTCACTACTCACCAGTAGAATGCCAAAGCCTATCTGGTGCAATAGCGGACCTACTCACAGCTGGTCAAACTCAACCCCCTTTGCCAACACTCTTCCGGCAGGTTAGGTCAGACCTCCTTCCAAACTGACCACGTGCAGTGGATAACACCGCCGTTTGGTATTCGGCATACTGGTGTATGATTAAACCACCCGGTCCTTGAATGGAGCACCCACCTTGGTACCAACGGGATCAGGGACTTTCACCCAGGGACATCTTTGGCATCCAGTTTAAAGATCACACATTTTCGGTGTTCTGCAAACCACGATGGAGCTGTGGTTGCAACGTAGTAACCATGCTATATGCGGCACAAGCAGACGGTGCGAAATGCAACCATGCATACAAATGTGGGACGACATGCCCGTGCAAGTCTCCAAAGAGCACCATAAAACTATAAGGTCTCAAACACAATGTCATCGTCAGCTGGTAATGAATTGCACGACAATCACGACCGATATGGCCGGTTGATACAAGACAATCAGATGAGCCAAGCATTCATGATGCATGAGTCAAGTATACAGTATGAGTGCCAACAAGTAGCCCATCTACCACGATGGCAATAAATCAATCTAGTCCAACCTATTTGAGATATCATTAAAATGAGGGGACACATATGAATGATCGAGTCATAGTGCGGGATGTCGCTAGCCAGGGAATCTCGCACCAAGGGCTACAAGGTATGCTAAGCTATTCCTACCATACAGTGTAAGTCAGGATGATAGATTCCTGTCCTCGAATAGTCCCATACCTATTGGAGAGGTTTGCGATAGAGAGCACATGAATTACGTTTGCGCAACTACATCTCGAATGCTTTATGAATGCGTTTATGCCCTAGTGGTCCCCAACTAACAATGGTGATTCGGGATGCATACTCATTACACATGCATGGTGATCGTCGAAGCATATAGTATAAAGATCATATATGAGTATTCTAACAACACTACGTGTGGCAACAGACATATCAAAAATAGCATAAAAAGATAATTCACTTATAATACAAGCAAACATAAAGAGATAAGACTCTAAATGGATGGTATACAACAACACAGACGTTCCAACAACTGAACGGTGTGGATTAACCTTCAATATTTAGATAACCCAAATGGAAAGAAAATGATTGAAAACACTACCGACACATCAAAGGTAGAACCTACTTGAGCGGCAAGAGTAGAATATCCAAAATCATGCCGAGACCCATAATCCTGTAGTACAGTTGGGATGAACACAATAATGGTCCATAAAAGGAATGTCATAGAAGGGGTTGCAAGATAGACGTGTCATGACAGAGGATTATAAATGGTAGGGTAATCTGCGATAGATGGTCAATACAATGAGGTCCAAAAAGGGACAACAGGTCTAACCTCATACTACAAGATAGGCTCCATATAATGGATGGCCTAGATGACATTCGAACGTCGAGGATGAGCCCAACACTCGTCCTAAGGGTAAACGGACGGTGTGGATGAGATACACATGATATGGTGGTCTTTAATAGTTGGGTACAAGGGTAGAAGGGGTGAGTCATATGAGTATACAAGCTGAGTTGCTAAGATCAATCAACATGGTGAGTCAACAAGGTGAGTCAACAAGGCGGGTCAACAAAGCGGGTCAACATGGTGAGTTAACAAGGTGAATTGACAAGACGGTTCCACAGGGTGAGTTTAAGAAGGTAGTCCTGTGACTTGGATCAAGCAAACTCTAAGGATGACCTTTCAATAAGGGTTTACACAACTAATCATCAAGGTGGGTCCACGGGATGGACAACGCGGTCATTCGAACACGCACACTAAGGTGGTCCCAAGGGCCATCCTGTAGATAACATGCTAGGGTTCATTCATTTGGATGGTTTGGATTAAGCACAAAATTAAGGCGGTCCTTATGGATGGCCGACATACATATTGCACCATGGAGGCCAATAGCTGACGTGGATAGAACACATGCATAACAAGGTGGACCCGTGGTTGGGTATAACCGCACAAAGGAGTGGGGAAGCCACATACATCAAAGGGGCTACAACAGTTTGGGATCAACTCAATATTTGTGCTTTCCCCACTAATCAAGTGAGATGGCAAACAAACACCATGGTGGGGCCCGCACACCACACGTGTGGAACCCCACCCATGGCTGGGTGACTTATGAACAAGGAGAATGGCAAATAAATATAATAAATGGGTCCTGTAAAGTCTCCAATGGTAGGCATTCAATCTCCCTTATTTTCTACGTGTGGCCCACCTAAAACTGGGCCCACACCCCTGCCAAGAAGAACGACACGATATACTCAACATTCATCAAGGTGGGACCCAAAGTTGGGCCCCATCACCTTTGGTTAGATGGAAAAATAAACATTACAATGGCCCCAAGGAAGGTTTCAAAGGTGGGCATCAATGACCACTGTTTCCCTACAATGTGGTCCACTTGAGGCTTGGGATTTACCTCACTATGAGGGCCCCCGGCCCTAAAATAATATGGAAAAACAGATGGGCGGCATACATAAAACAGATACATCGTGGTGGGACCCATAGAGCGTAGCACCCAAATGGGCCCCAAGCATTTTGAATCAAGCTAACATTTTTGTTTCCCCCTTCACCCATATCCATGTGATCTTATGAACAGGTTAAATGACAAATAAAACATCACTGTAGAGCCTGGGAAGGTTTCAACGGTGGAGATCATAATTCCCACTGTTTCCGTGGCATGATCCACTAGAGGTTTGGATATGCTTAAATTTGGCTCAGCCACTAAAATGAGTTGAAAAACATATGGACGGAATGGATAAAGCGCATACACTCTAGGTGGGCCCAACGAGTGGGGCCCATTGACATTACCCATAGGCTGCGCCGCTGGGCAGCAGCGTCCCCTGGACGCTGTCTGTCCAGTGGCCAGCTTTCATATTTTTATTTTTTTTATTTTTTATATATATATATATATATATTTTCTTTTATATCCTCTCCGCAAGTGGGGCCCACAAGCTTTTGATCAATCTGATATTTTTGTTTTTCCTTTCTCCATATATGTGTGAACTTATGAACAGGTTGGATCTCAGATAAACATCATGGTGGGCCATAGGTAGGTTTCAACGGTCTGTCACTGTCCTCACTATTTTCTGTGGTGGGGCCCACTGGTGATTTGGATCTGTCTCAATCTTGGAGTCATGCCTTAAAATGATCTCCCCAAACGGATGAACGGTGTGGATTACAGCACATGCATCATGGTGGGACCCACAACTGGGCCACCAGCTGGGACGAGCCAGCGTCCAAGGACGCTGGTACGCCCAGCGCGTCAGAGCCCTTCTCTTATCTTTTTCTTTTTCTTTTTTTTTTGTTTTCTTAATTATTTCAGGTAGGGCCCACTTAGGGAAGATCCAATCCGTCCATCAGGTTTCCCAACTCGCTGGGGACCTAATAAGCCCAATATTGGGCAGGTGATTCCATCTACAAACCTCACGGTGGGCCAAAGAAGTTTCGACAGTAGGCATCCTTGCCTTTACTGTTTTCTATGGTGTGGTCCACCTGAGATCTGGATCTGCTTCATTTTTGACGTCCAGCCCTAAAATGGGCTGGAGAAACAAATGGACAGCGTGGATCTAATACATACACCAAGGTGGGTCCCACGAGTGGGGACCCACGGTCAACTCCCAAAGTTCCAGCGCTGCTGGGCAGCAGCGTCCTCTGGACGCTGGCTGTCCAGCGGCCTTCTCTTTCATTCTTTTTTTTTTTCTTTTTTTTTTCTTTTTTTTTTTTATAACTTCAAGTGGGGCCCACATGTGTAAGATCCACTCCATCTATCAGCTGGGCCATCACATGGTGGGCCCACATGGTGGACAGCGTGGATGAACAACATACATCATGGTGGTCTATTGGCCACACTAAATATGCCACAAAATAGGCCCCCAAGTGGGATCCACACCATCAAAAGGTGGGACCCATTCATGGACGATCCAGCCCATCCATCTCATTGCCCATCACAAGGTGGGACCAAGGAAAGAAAACGAAAAGTAAACGAGAAAAAGGGGGAAAGGTATGCACTCACAATGATGGTTGGACGGTTGGATTGCCGATCGGACGGTCCGGATGATGATCGGGGTCCTCCAAGCTTGATCTTCACCTTCAATCTCTCTAACTCTCTCTTTCTCTCTCTTGATCTCCCTCTAAATCTCTCTACTTCTCTCTCTCTCTCTCTCTCTCTCTCTCAAATCTTGCAATTGAGAAGCCACCCCCCCCACGTATGGCTCTTGTATGGGAAGAGGGGGGTGCATGATGTCATGATGATGATGGTGATGATGGGAGAGAGCATGAGAGGTATGGGTTAGAGTTGACTTTTGGTGAGAGAGGATGGGGTGGGTATGGTGATGATGGCTAGATAATGATGGGGGTATGGGTGAGGGTGATGTTGATTGAGTTGACAAGTTGTTGGGAATTGTGCAAATGGGGCCCACGCCACACGCGCGTTGCGTGGCCCACCTCGAATTGCACGAACGTATGCATCTAACACACCGGGTATCGCAATGGGGCGTGCCGCGCGGCGTTGGAATCGTGGCGCCCGCGCGGTCGCAAGGGTACAAGTCTTGGGTCGTTGCGGTACTAAATCAAGGTCGCGATCAAGGCTCTCTAATCTGGTCCGTCCGGGACGTACCGGTACCGGAAACTAAACCTACGGAGGGCAATTCAGGGTACGGGTCTTACAAATACCGTAAAGGATGGTGGCAAAGTTCCGACTGTATCTGGCAAGAGATATCACGGTAGTGAGTGGATACTAGATTCAGGGGCTTCTTGTCACATTTGTCCTAACCGGATTTCATTCACGACATATAAAAAGTATGGTGGTAAATCGGTGTTTGTGGGCGATGGCTACACTCATAAGGTTGTGGGTATTGGTACGGTGCACGTAAGGATGTTTGATGGGATCGAACGAGTCCTAGAAGATGTGAAGCACGTCCCCAAGATGAAGATGAATGTGATTTCTTTTGGTGCACTCGAGGCGAAAGGGTGCGTGTTCATCGGCCGCGATCGTTGTTGTGAAGTGTTGAAAGGGGCACTCGTGTGTATGAAGGCACGGAGGTGTGGCCATCTTTACATGTTGATCGGGAGCACAATTCACGATGGAGCTCCAGGATTGGCAGTGAGATCCATGATTGCTCCTATGTGGCTAGTGCCCAAGGGCCACATGAGAAGAGTAGAAAAGGGTGTGAATGTGAAAGGTTAGAGTCGATGGTGGTATGAGAAGCGGTGGAGCTATGATTGAAGATGAGATGACGTTGCGAGAATGGTGTTGATTCGACATTGGAAGCCTCGGTGGAGATTGTTGGAGAGCCTTCAAACATGTGCGAGGATTGGGTGCTCAGACCGGTAAGGCGACCGATCTAGTTGTTTGGCCAAGATGCACGAAGGAAGGCTGGACAATTTTTTTTTTGTACCCTAGACCTGTCTGGCGACAGGTCTACAGGGGCTTAGACTGGTTGTGAGACAGGTCTAAGTTGGGCTTAGACTGGTCGGGCGACAGGTCTAAGGCAAGGCAGAGTTGGTGTATTTCCTCTGGACTGTTTTTTGTGTAAGGTGTGACCGGTTTCTTGCGCATTACGCGGTTTCTTATGCATTACGAGGTAGTGCATAAGATGCTTTTATTTTCGGGATTCTTGCTATATATATGGCATGTATCCGGACTTATATGGTATTCTAAGGTGTCCAAGGTTTCCTAATCGTGTTAGGAAGAAGAGAGAGGTGTGTGAGAGAGAGAACTTGGGGTTTTCTCTGTTTATTCCTTGTTTGTGCGCTGTCAATCTCTCTAATCTTCTGTTATTCATATTGGATCGCTTTGTGCAGGAGTTTTTTACCCGTTGAGGGGTTTTTCCACGTAAATTCGGATTCTTTGGTGGTAAATACTTGTGTGTGGTTTGATTTCATATTGTTTCTCGCTTGATCTTGCATTACTCTGCGCGTTTCGGCTTTCGCTTCCGCTGCCGGTTTTCCCAATAGACCTAATGATAAATGGATCCGGATGTGAAACTCATTGAGTTGGGTTTTGGTCCAAATTATAGTTCTAATTATTAGATGGGTTGAGGCTGCATTCTTTTAAGGTTTTTTTGGCCTTGCATTTAACATGCACTTTAAAAAAAAAAAAAAAAAAAAATCAAAGTTGATGCGACCCACCTCAGACAACTTCTTCTGAATGGTTCTGATTTAGACCATCAGTAAATAAACCTGACCCAGTTGGGTCCTGGTCCAAATTATGATCCCCTACTTTAAATGGGTCTGATTTGGATCATCCATAAATAAACCCAAAAAATCAAGAAGTAACCACATAAATCCATTTAATTAAGATCACTGACCGCAATGTATAGGCCTAGCTAAAGAAAAAATGACATGCACTAATCAAGCCACTACATGTGCCAGTGTGGCAATTGGGATCATGATTCAACCCATCTATCAGATCCATCTGACCATGTTGATTATCTAGCTAAAAAAGATCAGATGTAGGATGATTTGGTGGGTCCAAGCCAAGCAAATGTGGGGCCTTAGAAACATGCAGATGACCTAGATAAAACTTTCCCAAGTCTTTTTTTGCAGCTTCCAGATGTTTTGTTTGGTGAACTGTCCCAATCTCATGGCCAAGACATCTTCACAGCAGGCCCACCTAATGGATGTCTTGGATCTTCTATCCGTCCACCTTGACAAATCACCTCTCTCTCTCTCTCTCTCTCTCTCTCTCTCTCAATGGTACTATGAGGTCGACCTCACGGGAGCTTCCCATGAGGTCAAGCTGTGTGGGCCCCACCGTGATGTGTATTGAGCATCCACCCCATCAGTCAGATGCACCCTTCTGGGGTAGGCCACTGGCTTAAAATTTAGGCCAGTCCATGACTTAGGTGGGCCACATTACAAGCAAAAGTTGGGAGTGGATATCCACCCATTGAAACCTTCATGATCGTTTATAGGGCCCACTGAGATGTGTTTTATAAATCCAGTCCATCCATTGTGTGTGTCCCACCTGGATGAGGGGTCAGAAGAAGTTTCATCCATATCCAAAACACAGGTGGCCAAGTGCTTTTAAATGTTTATGCATGATTTCACACAATTTCAGATAGTATGGCCCACTTGAGTTTTGGATACGGTTAATTTTTGGGATATCCCACATCTTAGAGGGGACCCACCAAATATACGGTGTGATGTCTAATAGACATCATGGTGGGGCCCACACAGCTTGACCTCATGGGAAGCTCCCATGAGGTCTTCCCATGAGGTCGACCTCTTAGTACCATTTCCGTACACACACACACATTATTTAGTAATTTATAATAAATATTTTAATTATTATTATTATTTTTATTTTTTCAAAATCTAAAAGTCTCCCTTGATTTTTCAGGAGAGAAATTGCCCAGCACGCGCTTTGGATGGGCCAATAATTATTATTATTATTATTATTTTTTCAAAATCTAAAAGTCTCCCTTGATTTTTCAGGAGAGAAATTGCCCAGGACGCGCTTTGGATGGGCCACCGCGTTACCATAGTGGAGAAAAATGCTAGTCGAACATGATTAGGAACTAGAAATTAGACCAACCCAACTTAGATCACAGCTAATTGATGAAATGGGTTAGGTCTTCATCAGCTTTTCAACTTAGATCTGGCTAGCTGGTATCAAAGCTTTGCAGGTCTCACTATAATGTATCTGTTTTATCGGTGCTGTCCATCATTTTGTCAACTCATTTTTTAGCATGGGCCCAAAATCGAGGCAGATCAAAATCTCAGGTGCACCACACAATAAGAAAAAAGTGTTGATTGAATGTCCATCATTAAAATCCTCATAAGGCCCACTGCAATATTTATTTGCCATCAGACCTGTTGATAAGGTCACAAAGACATGGATGAAGGGAAAGTTGATAAGGTCACATAGACATGGACGAAGGGAAAACACAAATATCAGTTTGATTCAAAACTTTTTCTAAAAAGATTTCAACAGTAAGCGTTAAATCCCCCTAAGGTGTGGTTCACTTAAGATTTTGATCTGCCTGATTTTTGGATTCATACCCTAAAAGGAGCTGAAAAAAATGGATAAATTGGTGTGGACAAAATAGACACATCATGGTGGCTGGCCCGAAACTCCCATCGACCTGATCTAACCTGAACTATCTGTCCCCACTACTTTCTTTGGTGTGGTCTACTTGAGGTTTGGATCTACCTCGTAATTAGTCTTATGTCCTAAAATGATCTCGCAAAATGAATGGACGGTGTGGATATAACACGTACGTCATGGTGGAGCCCACAGAATTTTGTCTCGTCACCGCACGACCACTCAATCCGCGTGCGCGTGGCGATTAGCAAAGTCTATGGTCCCTATTACGATGCGCGTCTGCCACGTCTGACAGTGGGGGATTCTTTAAAAAAAAAAAAAAAAAAAAAAAATACTCTAATGGGTGCTGAAATCGGAAGCGGATTGGGTCCTGCCACCGCCTAGACCTAATAAGTCCAGGCAGGGGCTGTGGGGGCCACCATGATGTAGGGGTTTATCCATGCTGTTCATCCATTTTTCCATATCATTTTATGTAACAAACCAACAAATGATGCCGATCCAAAGCGCAAGTGGACCACATAGTAGGGATTGAACGCCTATCGTTGAAAACTTATTCGAAACCAAAGAAGTTTTGGATCAAGCTGAAATTTGTGTTTTCTCTTCGTATATGTTTGTGTAACATTATGAACAGGTTAGGTGGGAAGTAAACATCACGGTGGGCCCTAAGAAGTTTTCAACGGTGAACATCATTAGTCCACTTAAACCTCAGATCTGCCTCAGTTTTAGGCCCATGCTCTAAAATGATCTGAAAAAATGGATGAACGGTGTGTGTTGTTGACTAAGTGTGTCAATTCATGTTAACTAATGGTGTCCAAGGTCTCCTAATCATGTTAGGAAGATGGGAGGTGTGTGTGAGAGAGAACTTGGGATTTTCTTTGTTTATTCTTGGCTAGTGGGCTGTCAGTCTTTGTAATCTTCTGCTATTTATAGTGGATCGCTTTGTAAGGTGGTTTTTTTACCCGTTGAGGGGTTCTTTCACATAAATTTAGATTCTCTTGTGGTAAATGCTTATGTGTGGTTTGATTTCATATTATTTCTCGTTTGATCTCGCATTACTCTGCGCGTTTCGGCTTTCGCTTCTGCTGCCGGTTTTTCCAACAGACCTGATGATACATGGATCCAGATGTGAAACTCATTGAGTTGGGTTTTGGTCCAAATTATAGTTTGAATTATTAGATGGGTTGAGTCTGTAGTCTTTTAAGGTTGTTTTGGCCCTGCATTTAACACACACTTGGAGAAAAAGAAAAAAAAAAAAAAAAAATCAAAGTTGATGCGACCCACCTCAGACAACTTCTGAATGGTTCTGATTTAGACCATTAGTAAATAAACCTGACCGAGTTGGGTCCTGGTCCAAATTATGATCCCCTACTTTAAATGGGTCTGATTTGGATCATCCATAAATAAACCCAAAAATCTAGAAGTAACCCCGTAAATCCATTTAATTAAGATCACTGGCCGAAATGTAAAGGCCTAGCTAAAGAAAAAATGACATGCACTAATCAAGCCACTACATGTGCCAGTGAGGCAATTGGGATCATAACTCAATCCATCTATCAGGTCCATCTGTCCATGTTGAATG
Organism: Liriodendron chinense; assembly: GCA_003013855.2. NCBI lineage: Eukaryota > Viridiplantae > Streptophyta > Magnoliopsida > Magnoliales > Magnoliaceae > Liriodendron > Liriodendron chinense. The sequence goes on along the minus strand of PVNU02000491.1, from coordinate 1,968,104 downwards.
TCTAGCTAAAAAAAATCAGATGTTGGATGATTTGGTGGGGTCCAAGCCAAGCAAATGTGGGGCCTTAGAAACATGCAGATGACCTAGATAAAACTTTCCCAAGTCTTTTTTTGCAGCGTCCAGTTGTTTTGTTTGGTGAACTGTCCCAATCTCATGGCCAAGACATCTTCACAGCAGGCCCACTTAATGGATGTCTTGGATCTTCTATCCGTGCGCCTTGACAAATCACCTCTCTGTCTCTCTCTCTCTCTCTCTCTCTCTCTCTCTCAATGGTACTATGAGGTCGACCTCATGGGAGCTTCCCATGAATTCGAGCTGTGTGGGCCCCACCGTGATGTGTATTGAGCATCCACCCCATCAGTCAGATGCACCCTTTTGGGGTAGGCCACTGGCTTAAAATTTAGGCCAGTCCATGACTTAGGTGGGCCACATTACAAGCAAAAGTTGAGAGTGGATATCCACCCATTGAAACCTTCATGATCGTTTATAGGGCCCACTGAGACGTGTTTTACAAATCCAGTCCATCAATTATGTGTGTCCCACCTGGATGAGGAGTCACAAGAAGTTTCATCCATATCCAAAACTCAGGTGGCCAAGTGCTTTTAAATGTTTAGGCATGATTTCACACAATTTCAAATAGTATAACCCACTCGAGTTTTGCATACGGCTATTTTTGGAGATATCCCATATCTTAGAGGGGACCCACCAAATACACTATGTGGATGTCTAATAGACATCACAGTGGGGCCCACACAGCTCGACCTCATGGGAAGCTCTCATGGGGTCTTTCCATGAGGTCGACCTCATAGAACCATTTCCCTATATATATATATATATATATATATATATATATATATATATATATATATATATATATATATATATATATATATATATATATATAAAAGTCTCCCTTGATATTTTGGGAGAGAAATTGCCCAGGACGCACTTTGAATGGGCCACCACATTACCATAGTGGAGAAACATGCTAATCAAGCATGATTAGGACCTAGAAATTGGACCAACCCAACTTAGATCAAGCTAATTGATGAAATGGGTTAGGTCTTCATCAGCTTGGCTTGGACATGACCTAGACCCAACCAAATCAAACTTGGACCACACTTAGGCCAAGCATCCATATCTTGATGGATCGAGGTGGTGCCAAACCAATATCTACGGGCGTGATTTGGCTTGTGACCCAGCATCATCTGGCGAGCTGGTGTCAAAGCTTTGTGGGCCCCACCATAATATATGTGTTTTATCCCTGCCGTCCATCCATTTTGTCAGCTCATTTTTTAGCATGAGCCCAAAATCGAGGCAGATCAAAATCTCAGGTGCACCACACCACAAGAAAGGAGTGTTGATTGAATGTCCATCATTAAAAACATTCTAAGGCCCACTGCAATATTTATTTTCCATCCAACCTGTTGATAAGGTCACAAGGACATGGATGAGGGGAAAACACAAATATCAGCTTGATTCAAAACTTCCGTGGCCCTCAAAAAGATTTCAACAGTAAGCATTCAATCCCCACTGTTTCCTAAGATGTGGTTCACTTAAGATTAAACAGTGGTTCACTTAAGATTTTGATCTGCCTTATTTTTGGGTTGATGCCCTAAAACGAGCTGCAAAAAATGAATAGGTCAGTTCGGACAAAATAGACAGATCATGGTGGGGCTCACAGAGCTTTGACACCAGCTGGCCCTAAACTCCCATCGACCTGATCTAACCTGACCTATCTCTCCCTACTGCTTGTTTGGATCTACCTCACAATTAGTCTCATGCCTTAAAATGATCTCGCAAAATGGATGGACAGTGTCGATATAACACATACATCATGGCGTAGCCCACAGGATTTTGTCTCGTCAACACACTACAGAATTCGCGTGCGCGTGGCGATTAGCAAAGTCAATGGTCCTTATTACAATGCGCGTCTGCCACGTGAGATAGGGGGCGATTCCTTTCCAAATTAAAATACTCAAGGGGTGCTGAAATCGGAAGCGGATTGGGTCCTGCCACCGCCTAGACCGAATAAGTCCAGGCAGGGGCTGTGGGGCCCACCATGATGTAGGGGTTTTATCCATGATGTTCATCCATTTTTCCGTATCATTCTGGGAACGAACCAACAAATGATGCAGATCCAAGGCTCAAGTGGACCACACAGTGGGGATTGAACTCGCTGAAAACTTACTAGAAACCAAAGAAGTTTTGGATCAAGCTGAAATTTGTGTTTTCTCTTCATCCATGTTTGTGTAATCTTATGAACAGGGTTAGATGGGAAGTAAACATCACAATGGTGTAGTCCACTTAGGCTCAGATCTTCTTCAGATTTAGGCCCCTGGTCTAAAATGATCTGAAAAAATGAATGAACGGCGTGGATAAAATCCATACATAACAGCAGGCCCCACAAAGCCCATGCCTGGACCGCACGACCCAATCCGTTGAAATCTGGAAAATCTCTTTACAGATGGGCATTGAATTGAATGGGATTCAAGGCACATGGCTGGTTGGCGTTTTTCTCTGACTAATTAAAAAAGAAAAGCAACCTCCAAATCAAAACATAAAATAGTGGGAGTAAAGTCTCAATTATTCATGTTAAAGCGTGTTTGATTGTGATTATCACTTTCTATCTATGTATACATTTTAAAATTACTTTTGACCTGAGCCGTTGGGATTGGAAATCAACGGTTCCCAACGTGTCCATTTCTCATGGCTCATTTTGGTTTAAATAAATAATTAAAAGGAGTTAAAGCAAAATGGATAAGATTAATATACAGAGGTTTAGTAGAAATGAAGGAAACAGCTTATTTGCTTGCTAAGTAAGCAAGATTCAATTAAAAAAATATTCAAATGTGGACCATTGTACTAAGGGTCAAGGTCTGTGAAGTAATGCTCTTGCTCTCTCAGCTCAACCTACAAAACTTTTTGTGGGGCCCACTGTGTTGTGTAAATGATACCTAATCCGTCTATAATGTTCGCCCTCTTATGTTATCCTTTTCTGCAAAAAAAAGAAAAAAAAGAAAAGAGAGGATCAGATTGCATAGTGTAGAACACAGTACTAATGTTGGTTCTATATACACGTGAAAGAGTTCTATGAGCCCCACCATGATGTATATGCTGTCCAGATCATTTTACGAGGGTCCGGATTGGGTGCTACCCTCACCAGGAACTAGCTAGAGAGGGAAGGTTCTGTCTGGGTATATGTGGGGCCCACTGTGATGTACATGTTTTATCCACACCGTCCATTCATTTTAGAAGATCATTTTAAAGCGTAAGCCAAATCATAAGGCAGATTGAAGGCTCAAGTGGACCACACCACACAAAACAGTGGGTATTGAATTCCTACCATTTGAAACTTCCTAGTGTCTACCATGATGTTTATTTGCCATCCAACCTGTTTAGGGCTGTACATGGGTCAGTACTCAGACCCAACCCATTTAGACCCGACCCAGACCCGACCCATTTGTTACCCATTTGTTAAATGGTACGGGTCTGGGTCCAAGAATAGACCCAGTTTCTAAACGGGTATGTGGGTCTGGTTTCCTTCATATTAGGTCCGACCCGGCCTGAACCCATTTAGTAAGTGGGCGGGTTTGGTCTATGTTTCAAGGGACCCGTCCCGTCCAGACCCGTCCAAACTCGATTTTAAGCCTTGTAAAATGCTTGCATACTTGATCTAGACCCAAACACATTAGACCCAACCCATTTATAAATGGGTCTGAGTAGATCTCCCTCTACTAGACCCGGACCCATTTATAAATAGGTCTGATGGGTTGACTCGGACCTGATCGGACCCACCCATTTAGTAAAAGGGTTTGGGTCTAAAATTTGGATCCAGACCCGTTTAGTAAATGGGCGGGTCTGGTTTTGGGTAAGCCTGCCCGAACCCGACCATTTACAGCCCTAAACCTGTTCATAAGGTCACATAGACCTGTATGAAGGGAAAACATAAATATCAGCTTGATCCAAAACTACAGTGTGCCCAAGAAGCTTTCAATCCCCCTTACTTTGTGTGGTGTGGTACACTTGAGCCTTCAATCTACCTTGATTTTGGCCTCATGCTCTAAATGATCTTTCAAAATGGATGGACGACGTGGATAGAAGCATATACATCATGGTAGGCTCCACATATATTTTGACTAGACCATTGGTCTCTACCTAGGTCCTGGTGGGGATAATACCCAATCCACGCCCATTTTAGGGCATAAGCCCAAAAATGAAGCAAATCTAAAGCTCAAGTGTGAGCTTGATGTATAGGTTGGGTGGAAACAGTATGGATTAACTGCCCACCATTGAAATCTTTTTGGGGACCATAGAAGCGTTAGATCAAGCTGATATTTGTGTTCTCCCTTCACCAAGGTTTGTGTGAGCTTATGTATAGGATGGGTGGAAAATAAACATAATGGTGGGCCCTAGGAAGGTTTCAACAATAGGTGTCATCACTGCTTCCTATAGTGTGGTCTACTTGAGCTTTGAATCTGCTCCATTTTGAGCTCATGCCCTAAAATGATCTGGCAAAATGAACAGCGGCTTGGATAAAATACATACATGATGCTGAGGCACATAGTGATTTTCCACCTATACACAGTAGCCAGTAGCCACGTTGGTGCTGTGTTCTGCAGTACCATGCAATCAGAGTCCTAAAGAACCACGCTAATCGAGAAAACTTAGGTGGGCCACACTAGAAGTAGCTTGGGATGGTGACAGCCACCATGAAAACCTCCCAGATTGCATGTTGAGCCCACCTTGTTTTTAGACCAAGTCCAATCCAATCAAAATGGGTCTGACCATGATGAATGGACAGCCCAAAAATCAGGCCATTCCAAAACTCAGGTGTGCAACAAAACGTGACTTAGAGATTTTTGGCATGATTTTACATTGTGGGGCCCACTCGAGTTTTGGATTGGCCTATTATTGGGCTCCAAGGAGAACATTACGAGGCGAACATGGCTGGATTGGATATCATCAAAACGTGAAGGTAGGCGCCGGAAAAAAGTCCTCTTAAGGATAAGCATTGCTTTCGGCACATTGCTACAAAGCTAGCGGCCTACTTGGAGAATCACATTGCTTTCGGCACATTCCATGCAAATGATTGGGTATTGTCCAATGCATGTATTGCAAAACATGTGATGACCCATAATATTACATTTCGAGATTTTAAACATTGTTTTCATATCATATATGGAAGTGTTCAAGTTGGAGAATGATCATATACTTTTTAAGCTATTTTGGGCCCACCCATGATGCTTACTTGGAATCCAAGTGCATCAGGGAAGCGGATTGGGTGGTGACACCAACACCACCCAGTCAGGTTGTGGAAAGGATCTGGGGGCCACCGTGATGCATGTGTTTTATCCATGCCGTCCATCCATTTTTTCATCTCATTTTAGGACATGAGCTAAAAAATGAGATGGATCCAAAGTTCAAGTGGACCACACCACAAAAAACAGTGGGGAATTGAACACCTACTATTGAAAACCACTTGGGGCCCGCCACAATGTTTAATTGCCATCCAACCTGTTCATAAAGTGTTATAAACCTGGATGAAGAGAATACGAATTTCAGCTTGATGCAAAATTTATGTGGTCTCGGGAAGTTTTCGTTGGTAGGTAGGCGTTCAATCACCAATGTTTCCAGTAGCCTGCTCCAATTGAGCTTTGGATTTCCCTATTATTTTGGCTCATGCCTTAAAATGAGCTAGTAAAATGGATGGACAGTGTGGATACAACACATACGTTATGGTTATGGTGGGGCCCACAAAGCTTTTCCACCTCCTAACTAGGTGGTGTACTGTTGGGTCACCAACCAATCTAAGTCCATGCATCAAGTATGCCTTCTCATGTTCACCGACACATCAAAACAATCATCCCGGTAAAAAAGCCAAGTGGGATATACACAGAGGAATGTACAATCACTTAAAACCGACTTATTCACTCATTGCATCTCGCTTGAGTTTTAGGGTGTGTCTGAGTTTCAGTTAGGACTCTCAATTGAGTATTGTTCTCTTGTTATCACAACTGCATAATTATTTTGGATATACTTGGTGTTATGAGATTTAATCATTTATTTAAAGGAGCCTCTTCTTTTATATTGTGATAAAATCAATACTATTTTTCTTGTCTCCAATTTGATCTATCATGCCAGTACCAAACATATTAAGGTGGATTATCATTTTGCATGCGAAAAGGTTACTTGAGGTGATTTTACTACTTTGTACGTTAGTACTATTGATTAGCGAACTAGTATTTTCACTAAAGGCTTAAATATTGTTGGGTTTTAACTATTACAAGATAAGCTTAATGTTACTATTCAACCGTTTAGCTTGAAGGGGGGCATGTTAACAACCTCCCCACATCTCTGCCACAACTACCTCCGAATGGTTAACAAGATAACAACAAAGATTTCAAATTCAATCTCAATTTAAAGATGTTGTTTATCTGAAGCTTGTTGTAATCATATTAGTCTATAAAAACTGAAAGGATCCATCAAATCCATCATTGGATTGAGTTTCATATGTGCTAGATTCTCTTTAGTTTCTTCAGTGGGAATCCCCCTCATAGGCTCTCTCATTTTTTGCTTTGGTGTTACTTACTTAATTACAAATTAGATTACATTTCATACTGTTTTGATGGCATCTAACCCATAAAAGGTTCTATAAAATAAGTTTAGTTAACATTAAATGTATGTGGGCCTACTATGATGTTTTAATATGATCCAACTTGTATTAAAAATCACCCCATCGTGAAATAGGCACTTGAAAACTAAGGCTGATCCAACCATCATGTGTGTTATCACATGAATATGAGGTTGTCCATTATTTATATGGCCACCTAGCGTTATGTTTTTCTATGATCCAACCTATGCATCAAGTAAGCCCCACCAAGATAATGAGATTATGAAATATTTAGACCCATACAATCATTGGTGGGCCACTCAATATACAACAATAGACAAACCACTTGAAAACCTCTAAAGTGGTTTGTCCACACTATGGCTGGATTGCTTTGATTTTTTGGGACATCCTACTTTCATAGTTGGCAACCCAAATAAATGGATACTATGACATACATATTGCTAGATAGACCCAAAAATCTCCATGATTCTGCACTTTGCTAAATAACGTCCTATTATTTTTCTTCAGTAAATAGCGAAGTCAAGAATTGTGGTCCTACATGGTATGTGTATAACATCCAATACGTCCAACATATGCACCCCACAATGGTGATCACAATAAAAAAATCCCGCTAGTACAAATCATCATACAAGTACACATGAATTTGAATGATTTTTTGTAGGGTATATTATTTTTATGGTTTGACCCACTTAATGATTGGATTCAACATGTTTTTGGCTCATCTCATAGTGATGGTGAGTTCTTCTGCTAGATGGGTTGGATTTCAGTCAAATATCATGTGACCTCTTAATTCTTGATTCTCCACTTTTAAGAAAAAAATAAACAAAGCATTTACATAATTTCTTTTTTTGAAAAGTACTAGCTGAAATTTGAGTTTTTGAAGGTATTATTTATTGAATACTTAATTTTTAATAAATTTTGAGATAAAAATTCATATGTAGAGTAAGTTTATTCTACAATTAGTTGGAAAGAATCCAGCCTCATTCATGGAAAGATTATAAATAAACATATAATAACAACCAACATCCAATGAAAAAAATGTTCAAGCTAAGGATCCTTCGAATGGAAACTTTAAAAGCGTCTTCTATTGACAGTGTGAAGACTAGGACTTGCAGTTTGAATTATTAAACATGGTTCCACAGCTTTTTCTAGGGGTCATTACCGAATCCGAGTCCCATGCATAGGTAGAGTTTCCTCAACCACCAGTGGAATTCTGGGTGGGGTATCTTCAACTGGAGAAATATAACAGTTTTCTTCGCGACCTCCCCCAGATTTGGGAGGTTAAAGAAAACATATGATCTTGTGATTAAAACTGCACTTGCAACTAACCCATATATTGTGAAACATGCTAGCTAAGCTCCTTGATATATCCCTTCTTTGAACGTTTCCGCTACATTATAAAGAAATTAGGCATCAAAGAACGATTCTTTTACAACATGGAAATTGTTGGATTGCGTGCAGTGGGCCTATGATTTGTACTGGAGGACATCACAATCAAAAAAATTTCGAGTTTGATTGGAAAGAACACAAGTGGGTCCTGGGTGGGTGTGTAGTAGACTCGGTTTTCTGCCGAATGGACCGTAAACTGTCCCAAACCAAGTGTGCAAAATGATTGTTAGACAAACCATTGGATTTTTTTAATTGATGAATATGGCCAATGTAGGGAGAGGATTGTTCACATTTTTTATTCTGTCTATCTTGGGTTCGGCCCAAGAAGGCTCGAACCTGGGCTAATGCCACATCAAGCGACTACACTGCTGAAGACCTTCCATTGCAAGGGTACAAATGGGTTGAGACCGGATGGGTCTTTGGTTCTGTCTAAGCCTGAGTTCCTGACTCTCAATAGGCTCGATGTGTTAGCATCGTCCTTTGTAACGATCTAGGCTGGTAAGTCCATCAGTCCATATGGTTGTCCATGTACTAGTAGAAGATTCAGCAGCTATAGGAGTTGCAAATGGATCTCCTGGTTCACCGTTCATTGACAGTTGTAGAACTGCTAGGCCTACATTACATGTGCGCTGTGGTGGAAAAATATGAGTACGTATATTTCCCGACAAACCTGTTATAGTAAGACCTATGGAAACACGAATGGGTTTGGGGCAAAGACTTGCCATGGTAAGGAAGAAGGGGGGAAACAAGCACACTTGGAGAGTGCAATACAACCGGACTATCCTACAAAAATGAAACGGTCCCTCTATAACCAGTCATCCATAATATCGAATAGAATTAAGTACAAATTGCAGGGTGTATCGACAGAAAAGAAATTGACAAATGGAAAATTCATGGAAAATTGCAATCCCCATTAGGTAGTTGAGCCGAGCCTTGGTTTGCTTGAAGGTCATTGAAGATTGCACGGCTTGGTCTGAGTTAATGTTCTCAGACTCAAATTTTCTATGGTGGGCCCAGTTACAGCCATACTCAAATCATATGCACTTTGTGTTGGTGGCTAATCTGTTATTAAGGTGCTCATGGTGCTGCATAATGGCATGTAACCATTGAAGGTCTAAGCTTAAATAGTGTTGAGTTCCTTTCAAAATCCTGCCTTACATGATGACCCTTACACGACGAATGTGACGATGATGCATGCTTCATGGAGAAACATCTTCCATATTATATGTGACACTTATCCAGGATCACCAAGACCGTTGATTTGTTGGGCCATCATGTGGGTGGTTAGCTCAAACTAGGGCACAAAATGAGCAATGATCCATATTCAACAATCAAAACTCAAAACAAGTGGGTGGTCAAAGATTATCCCATCATCGCCGCTATTGAGGTACTGCGTGTTCACATGGTGAAGGGTGAGAAAGAGTCAGGTTGGCCAACATGGTTATTGGATTTAACCTTGTTGGAGAGCCTTCAAACATGTGCGAAGATTGGGTGCTCAGACCGGTCGGGCGACCAGTCTAATGGATTTGGCCTAGATGCACGAAGGAAGGCTGAACAATTTTTTTGTACCCTATGTTAGTGCAGTTTTCTATGGCATACTAGTGCACTGTGTTTGTCAATCACTTAGGTCAGTGAGTCTAGTGTCCGTTGAGCTTAATGAAGACGAAGATCGAAGACTCAAGTGGCCTTGCTGCATCAAGGAAGGAGAAACAGGTAAAAGTGATCCCTTGATGTGCCTTAACCTTGACCAAAACCTTACCCCTTAACCTCTTTAATGACCTTGACCATATTAGGAAACATTTAGTCATCATAGATTGGCCCTACGTGTCCCAAAAGATCACCCAAATCTTGGCCTAAGTGAGTAGGGTGTGAATGAAGTGGGTCAGCAAACTGTTGGCTGAACCCAGGCCTGTCCGACCGGTCAAGACTGGTCGGATTGGCTGCCAGACCAAACAGAAGCTCGCTGTGTGTGCAGGCCATTGGGGCCGATAGGTCTTGACCGGTCAAGACCGGTCGGACAGTTTCCCCTTTAGACAGCAACATCCTCTGTCTTCAACGGCCTTTGGCCGATCGGTTGGGACTGGTCGAGACAGGTCGGTAGAGCCATTTTTAGCCCATTTGAACACCTTTTATAAAGGGGCTTGGCTCATTTTGAGGGGCAAGGAGAGGGATTTCGAGAGGAGTGGAGCCACCATTGTTGGAGACCATTTGAGGCTCATTCCCAACCTATGCAAGGCATCCTCCTTATGCTTTAACACAAGATTGGAGCATTCCAAGCTCATGAAGAAGATGACCTTCATCCCCTCTTGATCTCTAGAGTTTGGACCTTCCTTGATAGGCATATCCTTGTCCAAAACTCTAAGATAAGATCGTTGTAAGAGAGAGAGTCTAGGTAACCCATTCCCATTAGTTGTAGAGTTCTCAAACCTACCCTCCTATCACCTTGGGCATCTCAAAGGCATCACATGCAAGGTGTTTGATCAAGTGTAGCTGAGGCATTGGCGACGCAACGGCAACACGATCGTGGGAGCAAGGGAAGCTGATTGAAGCACGGGAGAGCGAAGATCAAGCAACCCGAACCGGGGCTGAACAAGGGGTTCATCTGACAAGTAAGGTTGTCTTTATTGAGAGTCTATCTAGAGTTTGGTTGTCAAACTCAAACTAAGGACGTTGGATGTTCCTTGGCCTGTTTGTCGGCCTAAAGACTAAGGGTTATTTAGCACTCCTTGGCCCGTTAGACGGGCCTAAATAAAATCTCCAAGGGGGAGCCTCCGACACGGGAGTGAACGTGCAGTCAGGTTGAGAGTTAGCCCTTTGTCCAAAACTCCAGTTATGGTTGAGAGGTGAACCGGTAAAACCTCCGTGTGAAGGTTGAGAGGTGAACCTCATTTAAAACCTCCGATAGTGAATGCTGGTGTTCTCAAAGGAGTTGAGTACTTGAACCGAGAGTGGAGTAGACCCAAAGTTGAACCACTATACATGCTTGTGTTTGTGATTGAATTGAGCACATTGATATCTTAGCATTGGATGTTTAATTGTTTTATTATGAATACTTGATAGGAATGTATGCTAGGCACTAGATAGGCACATCCACACACAAGATGTACTTTCACTAGTTGTGTAGACTTGAGCTCATTGATCCATTCTCATAAGTCTACATAGGTTGCATAGGTTAGGAACTTGATTAGTTAAATCATTTGTTTACCTATGCATGCTTAGACTAGGTTGTTCATTGCTTATATCATATGCTAGTCTTGTGATTGGACTCACTTAGGCTTGGAAGCCGAAGTGTTCTAGCTTACTTAGTTTAATTTGTTAAATTGTGTAAGTAGACTAAAAGAATTTCAAAATGGTTCTAATCACCCCCTATAGGTTTAGCCATAATTCTAGTTGCTCTTTAAGCTTCCGCACATACGAAGGTGCCGTGTTAAACTACCGACGTACTTTCACCCTAGACCTGTCTGGCGACAGGTCTACAGGGGCTTAGACCGATCGTGAGACAGGTCTAAGGTGGGCTTAAGACTGGTCGGGCGACAGGTCTAAGGTGAGGTAGAGTCGATGTATTTCCTCTGGACTGTTTTTGGTGCAAGGTGCGACCAGTCGACTGTGCACGCGGTTTCTTGCGCATTACGCGGTAGTATGTAAGATGCTTCTATTTTCGGGATTCTTGCTATATATATGGCATGTATTCGAACTTAGATGGTATCATAAGGTGTCCAAGGTTTCCTAATCATGCTAGGAAGAGGGGAGAGGTGTGTGAGAGAGAACTTGGAGTTTTCTCTATTTATTCCTTGCTTGTGGGTTGTCAATTCTGTAATCTTCTGTTATTCATAGTGGATCGCTTTGTGCAGTGGTTTTTTACCCGTTGAGGGGTTTTTCCATGTAAATTCGGATTCTCTTGTGGTGAATGCTTGTGCGTGGTTTGATTTCATATTGTTTCTCGTTTAATCTCGCATTACTCTGCGCGTTTCGGCTTCCACTTCCGACTACTGGTTTTCCCAACAAGTGGTATCAAAGCTAAAGTTGGGGTGGAGTAGAATTCAGATATGAGATGAGAAGATGGGATCGGGCGCAATGTTCGAGGTAGAGAAGTTCTCTGGCAAAAATAATTTTGAGCTATGGAAGGTGAAAGTTGAATCCTTCCTAGTTCAACAAGGGCTTGATGAAGCTCTTAGAAAGCGACCCGAAGTTATGAAAGATGATAAGTAGACGAGGCTCAATAAGAAAGCTAGAACCTCAATCCTATTAAACCTTATGGATGATGTTCTCTATCATATCACGAAGGAGAAGACTACGGTTGAAACGATAGCGAAGCTAGAGAAGGTTTATGCCAAGAAGTCTTTCGAGAATTGCACGTATGTGTTAATGCAGTTGTTTACCTTGAGGATGGTTGAGGAAACGGAACTGGAGGACCACTTGAGCACGTTCAATAGGTTGGTTTGCAAGTTGGTGGAAATCGATGAACCGATGAAGGATGAATATCAAGCATGCATCCTGTTGAATTCTCATCCAGATTCATATGAGTCGTTCAGGGACTCTATCTGCTCAGGGAGGGAAACTATAAATGTTGAGACTGTTATCTCAGCCCTTCAGTCAAAGGAGATGAGAAAGAAAAGCGGTAACGTGGCTTTCGTTATTCCTCAGAGGCATTGGTTATGAGGGAAAAAGTTCTGAGCATGGAGGATATTGGAAATCTGGATCTAAGGCCAAGGGCAAAGGGAAGGCTAAGGTGAAGTGTTGGAATTGTGATTAGGAGGGCCACATGAGAGGAGATTGTCAGAATTCTAGGTTTAAGCAAGAGAAGTATGTAAATTCCTCTGGAGAGGGAGCCAATACTGTAAAGGATGGTGGCGATCTTTGTGAAGTTCTGACTGTATCTGGCAAGGTATCTCACGGTAGTGAGTGGATCCTAGATTCGGGGGCTTCATGTCACATTTGTCCTTACCGGTGTTCATTCACGACATATAGGGAGTATGGTGGTGAATCAGAGTTTGTGAGAGATGGCTACGCTTAAGGTTGTGGGTATTGGTACAGTGCGCATAAGGATGTTCAATGGGATCGAACGAGTCCTGGAAGATGTGAAGCACGTCCCAAAGATGAAAATGATTGTGATTTCTCTTGGTACACTCGAGGCGAAATTGTGTGTGCTCATCGGCCGCGATCGTTGTTGTGAAGTGTTGAAAGGGGCACTCGTGTGTATGAAGGCACGGAGGTGTGGCCATCTTTACATGTTGATCAGGAGCATAATTCACGGTGGAGCTCCGGGATCGGCAGTGAGATACATGGTTGCTCATATATGGCAAGTGCCCAAGCGCCACATGAGAAGAGCGGAAAATGGCGTGAATGTGAAATGTTAGAGTCGATGGTGGCATGAGAAGCGGTGGAGCTATGATTGAAGACGAGATGATGTTGCGAGGATGGTGTTACTTCGACGTTTGAAGCCTCGATGGAGATTGTTGGAGAGCCTTCAAATATGTGCAAGGATTGGGTGCTCAGACCGGTCGGGCGACCGGTCTAGCCGTTTGGCCCAGATGCACGAAGGAAGGCTGGACAATTTTTTTGTACCCTAGATCTGTCTGGCGATAGGTCTACCGGGGGTTAGACCTGGTCGTGAGACAGGTCTAAGGTCGGCTTAGACTGGTCGGGCGATAGGTCTAAGGTGAGGGAGAGTCGGTGTATTTCCTCTGGACTGCTTTGTGCAAGGTGTGAGCGGTCGACTGTGCATGCGGTTTCTTGCGCATTACGCGGTAGTGCGTAAAATGCTTTTATTTTCGGGATTCTTGCTATATATATGGCATGTATCCGGACTTATATGGTATCCTAAGGTGTCCAAGGTTTCCTAATCGTGTTAGGAAGAGGGGAGAGGTGTGTGTGAGAGAGAACTTGGGGTTTTCTCTGTTTATTCCTTGCTTGTGGTCTATCAATCTCTGTAATCTTCTGTTATTCATAGTGGATTGCTTTGTGCTGTGATTTTTTACCCGTTGAGGGGTTTTTCTACGTAAATTCGGATTCTCTTGTGGTTAATGCTAGTGTATGGTTTGATTTCATATTATTTCTCGTTTGATCTCGCATTACTCTGCGCGTTTCGGCTTCGGCTCCCGCTGCCAGTTTTCCTAATATACCTAATGATAAATGGATCCAGATGTGAAACTCATTGAGTTGGGTTTTGGTCCAAATTATAGTTCTAATTATTAGATGGGTTGAGTCTGTATTCTTTTAAGGTTGTTTTGGCCCTGCATCTAACACGCACTTGAAAGATAAAAAGTAAAAAATCAAAGTTGACGTGACCCACCTCAGACAACTTCTGAATGGTTCTGATTTAGACCATCAATAAATAAACCTGACCTAGTTGGGTCCGGATCCAAATTATGATCCCTTACTTTAAATGGGTCTAATTTGGATCATCCATAAATTAACCCAAAAAAATCTAGAAGTAACACCATAAATCCATTTAATTAAGATCACTGACCAGCAATGTAAAGGCCTAGCTAAAGAAAAACTGACATGCACTAATCAAGCCACTACATGTGCCAGTGTGGCACTTGGGATCATAATTCAACCCATCTATCAGATCCATCTGACCATGTTGATTATCTAGCTAAAAAAATCAGATGTAGGATGATTTCGTGGGGTCCAAGCCAAACAGATGTGGGGCCAGACTTTTTAGAAAGATGCAGATGACCTAGACAATACTTTCCCTAGTCTTTCTTGGCAGCATCCAGTTGTTTTGTTTGGTGAACTGTCCCAATCTCATGGCCAAGACATCTTCACAGCAGGCCCACCTAATGGATGTTTTGGATCTTCTATCCGTGCGCCATGACAAATCACCTCTCTCTCTCTCTCTCTCTCTCTCTCTCGAAATGGCACCATGAGGTCGACCTCACGGGAGCTTCCCATGAGGTCGAGCTGTGTGGGCCCCACCGTGATTTATATCACGCATCCACCCCATCAGTCAGATGCACCCTTCCGGGGTAGGCCACTAGCTTAAGCATTAGGCCAGTCCATGACTTAAGTGGGCCACATTACAAGCAACAGTTGGGAGTGAATATCCACCCATTGAAACCTTCATGATCGTTTATAAGGCCCACTGAGATGTGTTTTATAAATCCAGTCCATCCATTGTGTGTGTCCCACCTGGATGAAGGGTCACAAGAAGTTTCATCCATATCCAAAACTCAGGTGGCCAAGTGCTTTTAAATGTTTAGGCGTGATTTCACACAATTTCAGATGGTATGGCCCACTTGAGTTTTGGATACGGCTAATTTTTGGGATATCCCATATCTTAGAGGGGACCCACAAATACACGGTGTGGATGTCTAATAGACATCACGGTGGGGCCCACACAGCTCAACCTCATGGGACGCTCCCATGAGGTCGACCTCATAGTGCCATTTCTATATATATATATATATTATTTAGCAATTTATAATAAATATTTTAATTAATTATTATTATTACATTTTCAAAATCTAAATGTCTCCCTTGATTTTCCGGGAGAGAAATTGCCCAGCGCTTTGGATGGGCCACCACATTAGCATAGTGGAGAAACATGCTAATCAAACTTGATTAGGAACTAGAAATTAGACCGACCCAACTTAGATCACAGCTAATTGATGAAATGGGTTAGGTCTTCATCAGCTTGGCTTGGACATGACCTAGACCCAACCAAACCAAACTTGGACCACACTTAGGCCAACGACCCATATTTTGATGGATCGAGTGGTGCCAAACCAATATCTACGGGCGTGATTTGGCTTGTGACCCAGCACCATCTAGCCGGCTGGTGTCAAAGCTTTGCGAGCCCACCATAATGTATGTGTTTTATCCGTGCCATCCATCCATTTTTCAGCTCATTTTTTAGCATGAGTCCAAAATCGAGGGCAGATCAAAATCTCAGGTGCACCACGCCACAAGAAAAGAGTGTTGATTGAATGTCCATCATTAAAAGCTTCCTAAGGCCCACTGCAATATTCGAACCTGTTGATAAGGTCACACAGACATGGATGAAGGGAAAACACAAATATCAGCTTGATCCAAAACTTCTGTGAACCTTAAAAAGATTTCAATGGTAAACATTCAATCCCCACTGTTTCCCACGGTGTGGTTCACTTAAAATTTTGATCTGCCTTATTTTTGGGTTCATGCCCTGAAAAGGGCTGAAAAAAAATGAATGAATCGGTGCGCGCAAAATAGACACACCATGGTGGGGCCCACAGAGATTGACACCAGCTGGCCCGAAACTCCCATCGACCTGATGCGACCTGACCTATCTGTCCCACTGCTTTCTTTGGTCCACTTGAGGTTTGGATCTCCCTCATAATTAGCTTTATGCCCTAAAATGATCTCGCAAAATGGATGGACGGTGTGGATATAACACATACATCATGGTGTAGCCCACAGAATTTTGTCTCGTCAACATCCCACCACCCAATCCGCGTGCGCGTGGTGATTAGCAAAGTCAATGGTCCCTAAATGCGGGCGACGGATTTCCTGCATTTCGCAGGAAGTTCCTGCGCTGGGAACTAAGTTGGGGTCCACAGTGATTTTTTTGATAAATCCACCCCGTCCATCCGTTTTGAGAGCTCATTTTAGGGCATGAGAACAAAAATGAACCGGATCCAATACTCGTGTAGGCCTCACTAAAGAAAAAGGTGGGTAGGTAAATTACTACCGTTGAAACCTCCTTGGAGTCCACAGTGATGTTTATATGACATCCATACCGTTCATAACGTCACTACTACTGGGATGAACTGGAAACACTAATATTATCCTGATTCGAAGCTCCTTTGGCTCCACAAATATTTCAACTGTGGACGTTCAATCCTCACGTTTTCGGCTCACTTGATTCTTGGATCCAGTTTATTTTTGTTCTCATGTCCTAAAATGAGCTCCCAAAACGGATGAACGGGGTGGATTTATTAAAAAATCACTGTGGGCCCCACCTTGTTCCCAGCGCACGAACTTCCAGCGCAAGGCTTTCGCAGGAAATCCGCGGCCTTACAATGCGCGTCTGCCACGGTCAGATAGTGGGGGATTCTTTAAAAAAAAAAAAATACTGAAGGGGTGCTGAAATCGGAAGCGGATTGGGTCCTGCCACCGCCTAGACCGAATAAGTCCAGGCAGGGGCTGTGGTGCCCACCGTGATGTAGGGGTTTTATCCATGCTGTTCGTCCATTTTTCCATATCGTTTTAGGGTACGAACCAACAAATAATGCAGATCCAAGGCTCAAGTGGACCACACAGTAGGGATTAAACGCCTATCGTTAGAAACTTATTCGAAACCAAAGAAGTTTTGGATCAAGCTGAAATTTTTGTTTTCTCTTCATCCATGTTTGTGTAGCCTTATGAACAGGTTAGATGGGAAGTAAACATCATGGTGGGCCCTAAGAAGTTTTCAACGGTGAACATCATTATCACTACTACTTCCAGTGGTGTAGTCCACTTAAGCCTCAGATCTGCCTCAGATTTAGGCCCCTACTCTAAAATGATCTGAAAAAAATGGATGAACGGCGTGGATAAAATCCATACATAACAGCAGGCCCCACAAAGCCCATGCCTAGACCGCAGGACCCAATCCGTTGAATTACAGATGGGCATTGAATTGAATGGCATTCAAAGCACATGGCTGGTTGGCGTTTTTCTCTGACTGATTAAAAAAGAAAAGCAACCTCCAAATCAACACATATAATGGTGGGATTAAAGTCTCAATTGTTCATGTTAAAGCGTGTTTCATTGTGATTATCACTTTCTATCTATATCTACATTTTAAAATTACTTTTGACCTGAGCCGTTGTGATTGAAAATCAACGCTTCCCAACGTGTCCATTTCTCATGGCTCATTTTGGTTTCAATAAATAATTAAAAGGAATTAAAGCAAAATGGAGAAGATTAATTTACAGAGGTTTAGTAAAAATGAAGGAAACAGCTTATTTGCTTGCTAAGTAAGCAATATTCAATTAAAAAACTATTCAAATGTGGACCATTGTACTAAGGGTCAAGGTCTGTGAAGTAATGCTCTTTCTCTCTCAGCTCAACCTACAAAACTTTTTGTGGGCCCACTGTGTTGTGTAAATGATATCTATTCCGTCTATCATGTTCGACCTCTTATGTTATCCTTTTCTGCAAAAAAGAAAAAGAAAAAAAGAGAGGATCAGATTGCATAGTGTAGAACACAGTACTAATGTTGGTTCTATATACAAGTGAAAGAGCTCTATGGGCCCCACCATGATGTATGTGCTGTCCAGATCATTTTAGGAGGGTCCGGATTGGGTGTTACCCCCACCGGGAACTAGCTAGAGAGGGAAGGTTCTGTCTGGGTATATGTGGGGCCACTGTGATGTACATGTTTTATCCACACCGTCCATCCATTTTGGAAGATCATTTTAGAGCATCGGACAGAAAGTAAGGCAGATTGAAGGCTCAAGTGGACCACACCACATAAAACAGTGGGTATTGAATTCCTACCGTTTGAAACTTCCTAGTGTCTACCATGGTGTTTATTTGCCATCCAACCTGTTCACAAGGTCACATAGACCTGTATGAAGGGAAAACATAAATATCAGCTTGATCCAAAACTACAGTGCGCCCAAGTAGCTTTGAATCCCCATTGCTGTGTGTAGGGCTCTCAATGGGTCGGATCTGGATCGGATCCAACTGGATCCGGCTCCAAGTCCGTATACCTGTAGACGGATTCGGATCCATCTCGGATCCAAAAGGTGATATCCATATCCGATCCATTTATAAATTGTTAGATCATTTCCGATCCAAAATCCATATAACCATCGGATTCAGGTCGTATCGAGGTCCAAATCCACCCCATTACAAATCTAAAAAAATATATGATATATATATTTAATTTAGTAGAAAAATGATACAAATCCCACTATTTGCCATGGTATGGTCGACATGGCCTAAAATAATTTGTAAAACGGATGGTCAGCATGAATATAACATATACAGTAAGGTGACAATGAGTCGGATCTTAATTGGATTCGGATCGAACTCGGATATGTTCCTGTGAATCCATATCCGGTCCATTTAAGTAATCGGACCTATTTTAAGATCCAAATCCGCATTATACGGATTCGGAGCGAATCGGATCTCGGATCTGACCCGCTCCATTGAGAGCCCTAGCTGTGTGTGGTGTGGTACACTTGAACCTTCAATTTGTCTCGTTTTTGGACTTATGCTCTAAATGATCTTTCAAAATGGATGGATGGTGTGGATAAAACATATACATCATGGTGGACCCCACATATACCTGACTGGACCATCGGTTTCTAGCTAGGTCCGGTGGGGGTGGTACCCAATCCACACCCATTTTAAGCATAAGCCCAAAAATGAAGCATATCTAAAGCTCAAGTGGACCACACCATAGGAAACAGTTTGGATTAAATACCTATCATTGAAAACTTTTTGGGGACAATAGAAGCTTTAGATCAAGCTGATATTTGTGTTCTCCCTTCACCAAGGTTTGTGTGAGCTTATGTATAGGTTGGGTAGAAAATAAACATAATGGTGGGCCTTAGGAAGGTTTCAACAGTAGGTGTCATCACTGCTTCCTATAGTGTGGTCCACTTCAGCTTTGAATCTGCTCCATTTTTGGGCTCATGCCCTAAAATGATCTGGCAAAATGAGTAGCCTCTTGGATAAAATACATACATGATGATGAGGCACATAGTGATTTTCCACCTATACACAGTAGCCAGTAGCCACGTTGGTGCTGTGTTCTGCAGTACCATGCAATCAGAGTCCTAAATAACCACGCCAATCGAGAAAACTTTGGTGGGCCACACTAGAGGGAGCTTGGGATGGGGATAGCCACCATAAAAACCTCCCAGATTGCATGTTGAGCCCACCTTCTTTTTAGACCGAGTCCATTAATCCAATCAAAATGGGTCTGAACATGATGAATGGACAGCCCAAAAATCAGGCCATTCCAAAACTCAGGTGGGCAACAAAACGTGACTTAGAGATTTTTGGCATGATTTTACATTGTGGTGCCCACTCGAGTTTTGGATTGGCCTATTTTTGGGCTCCAAGGAGAACATTACGAGACGAACATGGATGGATGGGATATCATCAAAACGTGAAGGCAGGCGCCGGAAAAAGTTCTCAAAGGATAAGCATTGCTTTCGGCACATTGCTGCAAAGCTAGCGGCCTACTTTGAGAATCACATTGCTTTCGGCACATTCCATGCAAAGGACTGGGTATTGTCCCATGCATGCATTGCAAAACGTGTGATGACCCATATATTACATTTGGAGATTTTAAGCATTGTTGTCATGTCACATATGGAAGTGTTCAAGTTGGAGAATGATCATATACTTTTTAAGCTATTTTGGGCCCACCCATGATGCTTACTTGGAATCCAAGTGCATCAGGGAAGCGGATTGGGTGGTGACCCCAACACCACCCAGTCAGGTTGTGGAAAGGATCTGGGGGCCACCGTGATGCATGTGCTTTATCCATGCCATCCATCCATTTTTTTCATCTCATTTTAGGACATGAGCTAAAAAATGAGATGGATCCAAAGTTCAAGTGGACCACACCACAAAAAACAGTGAGGAATTGAACACCTACTGTTGAAAACTACTTGGGACCCACTACAATGTTTAATTGCCATCCAACCTGTTCATAAAGCGTTATAAACCTGGATGAAGGGAACATGATTATCAGCTTGTAGGTAGGCATTCAATCGCCAATGTTTCCAGTGGTCTACTCCAATTGAGCTTTGGATTTCCCTATTATTTTGGCTCATGCCTTAAAATGAGCTGGTAAAATAGATGGACAGTGTGGATACAACACATACGATATGGTTGGGCCCACAAAGCTTTTCCACCTCCTAACTAGGTGGTGTACTGTTGAGTCACCAACCAATCCAAGTGCATGCATCAAGTATGCCTTCTCATGTTCACCGCACATCAAAACAATCATCCTGGTAAAAAAGCCAAGTGGGATATACACAGAGCAATGTACAATCACTTAAAATCGACTTATTCACTCATTGCATCTCGCTTGAGTTTTAGGGTGTGTCTGAGTTTCAGTTAGGGCTCTCAATGGGTTGGATTTGGATCGGATCGAGTTGGATCTGGCTCTAAGTCCGTATATCTGTAGACGGATTCGGATCCAACTCGGATCCAAAAGGTGATATCCTATCCTGATCCATTTTATAAATTGTTAGATCCATTTCCCATCCAGAATCCATATAACCATCGGATTCGGGTCGAATCTAGATCCAAATCCATCCCCATTACAAATCTAAAAAAATATATATAATATAAAATATATAATACAATATATTTAATTTAGTAGAAAAATGATGCAAATCCCACTATTTACGGTGGTATGGTCGACCTAAGAGTGGCATGTCTCAATTTTGAGACTTGGCCTAAACTAATCTGTAAAACAGATGGCCAGCATGAATATAACATATACAGTAAGGTGACAATGAGTCGGATCTTAATCGGATTCGGATCGAACTTGTATATGTTCTTGTGAATCCAAATCTGGTCCATTCAAGTAATCAGACCTATTTTAAGATCCAAATCCAGGTCCTTGTACTAATCAGACCTATTTTAAGATCCAAATCTGCATTATACGGATTCGGATCAAATCGGATCTCGGATCTAACTCGCTCCATTGAGAGCCCTAGTTTTAGTGTCTCTTCATCCGAGTTGGCCGCACCTCATGATTGATTGGATCACTTATGCACAACATGGCACATCCAACATTCCATTGGGAAGGTTCAATGGTCCTTCATGTAATCCTTGTGATGATCAGAATATTGCCTTTGTTGTTAACTAAGTGTGTCAATTCATGCATGCTTCACAACTAACACACTGGATGGCAGTTAAATGCATACTATGTACAATCTCTTATGGCCTTCAGTTTTGTAAATGCCATCTTACCATTGCAGCTTATTCTGATGCTAATTAGATAGGAGATCCCTGATGATTATTGTTCTACATTGATGTATGTAACTAGTTCTCTTGGAGGCTAAGAAATGACTCACAATTTCTTGCTTTAGGCATTGAATTTGAGTATCGTTCTCTTGTTATCACAACTGTAGCATTATTTTAAATATGCTTGGTGTTATGAGATTTAACCATTATTTAAAGGGGCCTCTTCTTTTATATTGCGATAAAATCAATACTATTTTTCTTGTCTCTAATTTGATCTATCATGCCAGCACCAAACATATTAAGGTGGATTGTCATTTTCCATGCGAAAAGGTTACTTGAGGTGATATTACTATTTTCTACGTTAGTACTATCGATTAGCGAACTAGCATTTTCACTAAAGGCTTAAATATTGTTGGGTTTTAACTATTACAAGATAAGCTTAATGTTACTATTCAACCGTTTAGCTTGAAGGGGGGCATGTTAACAACCTCCCCACATCTCTGCCACAACTACCTCCGAATGGTTAACAAGATAACGACAAAGATTTCAAATTCAATCTCAATTCAAAGATGTTGTTTTTATTATGGTTGTTGTAATCATATTAGTATATAAAAACTAAAAGGATCCATCAGGTCCATCATTGGATTAAGTTTCATATGTGCTAGATTCTCTTTAGTTTCTCTAGTGGGCCTCCCCCTCACTAGGCTCTCCCATTTTTTGCTTTAATGTTACCTACTTAATTACAAATTAGATTACATTTCGGGTTGTTTTGATGGCATCTAACCTATAAAAGGTTCTATAAAATAAGTTTTGTTAACACCTAATGTATGTGGGCCTACTACGATGTTTTAATATGATCCAACTCGTATTAAAAATCACCCCATCGTGAAATAGGCACTTGAAAACTAAGGCTGATCCAACCATCATGTGTGTTATCACATGAATATGAGGTTGTCCATTATTTATATGGCCACCTAGCGTTATGTTTTTCTATGATCTAACCTATGCATCAAGTAAGCCCCACCAAGATAATGAGATTATGAAATATTTAGACCCATACAATCATTGGTGGGTCACTCAATATACAATAATAGACAAACCACTTGAAAACCTCTAAAGTGGTTTGTCCACACGATGGCCAGATTGCTTTGATTTTTTAGCACATCCCACTTTCATAGTTGGCAACCCAAATGAATGGATACTATGACATACATATTGCTAGATAGACCCAAAAGTCCCCATGAATCTGCACTTTACTAAATAATGTCCTATTATTTTTCTTCAGTAAATAGCGAAGTCAAGAATTGTAGTCCTACATGGTATGTGTATAACATCCAATACGTCCAACATATGCACCCCACAATGGTGATCACAATAAAAAATCCCGCTAGTACAAATCATCATACGAGTACACATGAATTTGAATGATTTTTTGTAGGGTATATTATTGTTATGGTTTGACCCACTTTATGATTGGATTTAACATGTTTTTGGCTCATCTCACAGTGATGGTGAGTTCTTCTGCTAGATGGGTTGGATTTCAGTCAAATACCATGCGGCCTCTTTATTCTTGATTCTCCACTTTTAAGAAAAAAATAAACAAAGCATTTACATAATTTCTTTTTCTGAAAAGTACTAGCTGCAATTTGAGTTTTTTAAGGTATTATTTATTAAATACTTAATTTTTAATAAATTTTGAGATAAAAATTCATATGTAGAGTAAGTTTATTCTACATTAGTTGGAAAGAATCCCTCCCTATGTAA
This sequence comes from Liriodendron chinense, assembly GCA_003013855.2. Classification (NCBI taxonomy): domain Eukaryota; kingdom Viridiplantae; phylum Streptophyta; class Magnoliopsida; order Magnoliales; family Magnoliaceae; genus Liriodendron; species Liriodendron chinense. Next base: position 1,944,412 of record PVNU02000491.1, on the reverse strand, counting down.
AGTTTATAAATAAAAATATAATAACAACCAACATCCAATGAAAAAAATATCCAAGCTAATGATCCATCAAATGAAACTTTAAAAGTGTCTTTTATTCACAGTGTGATGACTAGGACCTATAGTTTAAATTATTAAACATTGTTCAAAATGTATTTAATTAACTAGGGTGTTGAATGAGCTACGCTAGATGATCTAGCCATTTAAAAAGACTTAAACAAAAATCATTAATTGTCTTATGGTTTATCATTACATAGACACAGTTACTATAATCATCTATCATAGGACACTTCTCTCATTTTATATTCAAGGTAGGATCTATGCTTGAATGGTTATGATTATCCATTCACATAGCTTAAGTAGCCAACTATGAAGATTTCGTGGGTTAGAAGACTAAGCCTCTTCAAACATGAGCTAAAGCAACTGATGGCTAGAAATGATTTCACACAAATCATAGCAAGCCTCATAGAGCATTTTGTTGGGAGCCTGTGCAAGAAAGAATATGAAAAGACCACCATGATGTCTTAATGACATCAATTCTATCCATCATTTGCCCAAATCATGTTAAGATGTAAGCTTAAAGATCAAGATCCAAAACTAAAGTGAGAACAAATGGATGAGACCCCATTGTTGACAGTTTCTTGAGACCCACTAAAGTTTTTTATTCAGGCCGATATTTATGTTTTCCTTTCATTCTAGCCCGACTCACCTTATAACATATTAGATGGCATGTACATAACATGATGATCCATTGGAAGGTTTCACCATTCCCACTATTTCCTATGGTGTTGCCTAGTTGAGTTTTAGATTTACCTCTTGATTTTGGACTTATATTCTAATAAGAGCTAGCCCAACTCATGGATGGAATGGATGATATAAAGATCATGGTATGTGCCCAAAGAGCTTTTTGTTGCACAGGCTCCCTACAACATTTTATGTCTGTTCTAATTTCTACTATATATAACATAAGTGGCGAGGAAAATTACTTTCCTGTAATTAAGTTTTAGAGGATTATAAACTTTACATTTTTAAAAGATGTGGAGAAATTTAAACAAAAGATGAGGGCATTTAGTGTCATATGCTTAAGTTTTACCCACTTAAACTCATTGATGGTATATATTTTATTTATATATGAAAGTCTTAACAATATGGAGCTCCCATGTTAAGTCCTAGAGTTCTCATAATCTAATTTAATTGGGTGAAGGCTAAGTTTGGTTATAGTTTCATTTTTTAGAAACTAGACATGAGTCAAATTGAGTTCTGAGCACTCACTACGTATCATCGGGTCTTTGTGGTTTTGGTTTTAGGTTGAGTTTATGTTATATGCACATATTAAATAAGGCATTCACATGATCAAACTATTTAAATAAATGGATTACACTGTGCATGTGCTATTTCAATACATGTAAGTGTTATGGCTAGACAAGCCTTATTTTGTTGCTGAATAATTAATATATATTTAAAATATATAATATTGCTATTAAAAATTAAGTAGGACTAGTTGCATGTATATTGTGCATGTATATATGTATCTATAGTTTACTATTGTGTAGTACATGTTCCATACACAATATCTTCTATAATTTTACCTCTTCATCATAAAAGAAAAATACACAATTTTCATCTCAATCTTCTTTGATTTTTCACATGATATTAGAGTTGATCTAGGTCATTCGTCATTCCTATGTTTAATCCCTATTGTTAGGGTATGGGATGTTCCTTGAATCCATCTTCACCATTAGTAATTCAACATCATTGCTTGTCCACTGCACCGCCCATCCATTATAACTTGCATTGCACCCATTATCAGAATTTGAAACCTGCCTTTGCTACCTATTGACACTAGATCACTGGGAGAAAATGTTTGGCAATCGAAATCGTGGTTTTCACGTGGTTCACCTCTTTTGAGGACTTTCTTTGGGGGTATGGTTTCAAGTAATTGATTAGAGTCGAGTCGCCACTAGCCAATTACTTCATCTCTACAGTTGGTTAGACCCAATAGAAACGTTAGAGAAGAGGATCCAAAGCTTCTCTTCTCTAAAATGACTCATTGATCTGTGGTCAGAGATTCAGATAAGGGACCACAGTTACAGAGAGGGAAGGTGTTAGGCACCCTACTCTTTCTGTACAGATGTACGATATTTACTTCACAGGATTTAGCCAATTTCTGAAGGTTGCGATCAATTCTCATGTACTCTCAATGGAATGATATAATAATATGATGTGTGACAGTGAATCTGATCAGTTAGAGTTTTTGATGGGCATGATTTGATTAAATCAACAAGCCACAGAGCATATGCTTGAACCAATCAGGTGTTAGGAGTGATATAATGCTATGTTCATGTATGCAATGAGTAGGGAGATCGGGAAGGTAATGAGTGTTAAAGATATGAATTAGATGATGACAATATTTGAATGGTTGTATCACGTAGGCTAGCTCGAATGACTTGGATTGGAACTTGAATGACTCAAGAGGCTTAGATCTTGGCTAGACCAAGCTAGACCAAGGTTAGACTCATCTTACTCACTCTTACTCTCCTAAGTGAAGAAATGGGCTAAGGGTGTATGAGAATGAGGGGAAATGGGTTGTAGCTCGAAGTAGAGCTGTCTGGATTGTTGGAAATGAAGGGGAGGGGGGCTATTTATAGCCCCTCAAATGACACTCTTGTAAGCTGGACTTCTAGCTTTAGTGGGTGGTACATACTTCGGACCTGTTGCTTCTGTATTTTTTGTTCGAAGTTCTTTGTTGTCCCAAATTTTCTCTGCGACTAAGGCTTGGACTTAGGTTTGGGTTTAGGCTTGGTTTCGGTTTTAACTACGTGAGTTAACTGGGTAGATGGGCTGGGCTGTCCTGGTGAGTTGACTAAGCGAGTTAGCTCGTTGAGTTGACTCACTGGGTTAACCTGTCGGGAAGTTTTGCTTCATTTTTCCTTCAGGTGGCTCCTAGGGTTTAGGATAAGGGTTAGGATTTTGGGTTTAGTTTACTATTTTGGGTTTGGGTTAGGATTTTGGATATGAATTAGGGTTTGGATTAGGGTCTAGAGTTTGAATTATGGTCTAGGGTTTGCATATGGATCGCCATTCATCCTAACCATCCAATCTTAATCATCATGTTGGCCCGGGGTGGGGTGTCTACACTACCACCATAGCATTCATTCCTATCACATCTACAAACGTCTTTGAGATACCACTCGAATCTGACTCGACACCATCCTTACCACCTTACATAGCTTCACTCTATTTTCTTTGCACTTGCCCACATCACTACCACTAACTCGACAACTATCATTACCAATGCTTCCACAATAGCATTATCTAGCTTTAATGATGATATCCCATCTCCGAAAGTTAACCCACATTCACTAACCATTCGATTAAACTCACAAAAAACCTTTCATCTTAGACCTCTGTAGATTTATGATCATCTTCTCTGGTGAGCACAAGCCTTAGATTTGCAACTAATAATTAATAGACTTCTAATTACCATACTTTTGTGTTGCTAAACATTTTTTTTAAAAAGGAAAATTTAAAATCACCCACTTATATATTTACCCTACAAGCTTAAAGCATACAATTTAATTTTAATACAAAACTGGGTTTCAACATTGTTATAAAAATTAATAAATATTTCAAAAAGGACAGTGCGACTTCTGAGTAAGATGGTGTGGCTAAGCATAAATTTACCACATTTTGAAAACTGAATAAGCTCATCTTCAGATTGCCCCTTTTCCAAAGGCCTTCTAGGCAAAAGTTATTTGCATTTTCATTTTATCTAATTAATATTATACCCTCCTATATCTTGTATGAATGTTCACAATTTGAACTGTTATTCTCTTAAACCCCAAATTACTTAACTCTTCATATTTTTGATGCACTTATTTTGTCATATTATCAACTGTTAACGTCCAAAATTGGGCTAACAGATGTTAATCAATCAATGGTAAATCTTCGTCACTTGGTGTGGACACAAATGAATGATGTAGATTGTGAGACCTGAGATCACAAAGAGAGAGATTGTGAGGGGGTGCCGCTCGTGTCAGCGGATGACTGTCCGATGCTTAAGTCAGTAATGGGGACGATCAGGAATAAGAACTCTGGAGACTATAGTGTAATGCATGATTGCATATTGTGTGTACCTTGAAGACATACGGGAATGTCCTTTTATAAGTGACGATCCACAGCCGAGAGCGGTGGATCTCCTAGATTCCATCTAGGATACGTTTTTGTATTACTCGATGTCTAGGATACATTTTCGGATTGGGAGATACAGTCCTTATTATGTCCGAATTCTATGCATCTTAGTCATTGTTGATATCTTCGTATGACAGTGCGTGATGCGTAACATGCTTATATCTGAGGATGTCTGGTGCAGTTAGCACTCTGCATCCTCGAGTGAGCAGTCAACAATACAACATATATCAATAGCAAAGGCTAAACTCGATGACTCAGTTGTATGTCTATCACCCGAGGCCGATCCCGAGGGCTCAGGTCCAATTCTGGTATCTAAGACTGAAGCCTAGTTCTCAGGAGTCTGTCTAATATCTGAGGCCGAGCTTGAGGCCTCAAACTATATTCGTGGTTGCAGATTAATATAAGGATTCTTTTCCTTGATGAGCTTGGATCCTTCAGTTACACGTGTGATGATATGTCGTCAGTAGGCTACATACCAATGATTGCGCATCTTCCACGTCATGATCAGGAATGTAGCCGAATTTACCCATAATAGAAGCCCCTAAATTTTGTCGTAAGAGAATCTAAGTATGAAACTTTAAAATATAAGCTTAAGTCATCTGATAGTTGCTTCCATGCGCCTGACTTCAAGTATAACGGTCGCAACTCGGCATGACGCTCGAAACATCACTGCATTAAATAGGTGTGGAGTGAAGCGTCATAATCATTCTTTTTCGTATGAAAACCTGTGGCGCCTTAAATGCGGTGTGTCGCCTCATACGTCGTAACGAACGAGGGAACAACAATTGTCACCTTCGTTGGAAGGAGAGACAATCGACAACATGATTGCATATACTCCATTTCTTCTTCATGTAGGTATGTAACCCTGAAACTCTAGTTTTGTTCATGCCCTTAGTGATTTCAAGCTCACAAGCTTTCACAACGTCCTCCACCCTTAGGGTATTTTTTCCCCTTTGTTCTATGTAAATCGGCAACTAGTTATTTGTTAAGGTTTTCTTCTTTCTCGCTGTCGACTTAGGTTTTATTCTCATTTCTTTCTTTGTCATGGCCAATCGTCCTAATAACTTTGATTCAAAGCAGAAGCTTTGGGGGATCATACTCTTAAATCTTTTTCCTCAAACTATGCAAACCTTGGAGTCCCTAAAGGGGCGTGTTCCACCGACGATCGTCCATCCTCCTCAACCAAGGAAGATCTAGGAGAGGATCCAGTTAAAATATCATATCCCTTAGTCCATCGTGATGCGCCTGCCCAATGCAAGTAAATCATCGAGTAGGCCACCCTTTGGGGAGGTGGCCATTTACACATATCTTTTTTCAGTTGGATTTCGGCTTTCCCTGCATCCTTTTGTAAGGGAGGTCATAATTCGGTTTATGATAACCCCCGGACAACTCTAATTGAAGGGTTGACGAGTAATGTTGAGCTCCTACGTGCTCTGGAAATAAGTCGGAATCAGGGAGCTCAATGTTGGGGAGTTTACGTAATGTTTCAACTAAAAAAGAACCTCACATATAATGGGTGGTACTACCTTACGTACCGGCACGGGACCAATTTCATCCTTAGTAACTCGTCCAATAATAAGGAATGAAAAAGTGAGTGGTTCTTCGCTTCGGGCGCCTGGGAGACGGCTGAGGCTGATGAGTTATTGGGTCAGGGCTCCATCCCTTAAGCCTTCCTTCCATATCAGTCCTTAAAAGTATTTCCATCATTTCATCATTTTCTTTTTGTTTTTTTTTTTTTTTTGCTGAGCACTCGATTCTGACCTCCTTCACTTGTTTTCTGCAGGGGTTCAGATTTCGAGACCAGCTTAAAAGGAAGGATCTGAGACCTAGCTTAAATTTTGACCTTCTTTTCCTCTTACTCAGTTTGTTAACTATAAAAAATTCTTACATTAGTATCAAACATTTCTTGCCTTTATCCATTTTTATCATGACCATCAATCTTATATATAAAAAAAGCTTCCAAACAACTTGGGTGACAATAGGCTATGATAAAAAAAATTAGTTATTTTTTTACTGAATTTAAGCATGGAAACTTAATTCTCTACCTCAAGGGAAACATACCATTGGTTGATAATGGGTGTATAAAATTAAAACCAAAGCTAATTTAAGCATTGAGCACTATAAAGCTCATCTTGTAGCTAAGGGTTACAATAAATAATTTAAAATATACTTTTTTGAAACCTTTACTCCTATCGCATATATGACCATAACTCAAGTTTCAATTCTATACCTGTAATTTGTCAATACGATCTATATTAATTTAATGTAAAAAATGTCATTCTCAATGGGGTCTTCAAATTTTATATATCACTACCTCATGGAGTTTCTGATTCTAAAAATCATATGTGTTGACTTTGGTGGCTTTCTATAGAATGAGATAAACTCATCCTGCTTGATTTATGAAGTTTAACTTCATAGTTATGGAAGTGAGCTTCTTACAAAGTTCTTATGAATCGTCTTCTTCATTTTTATCACTTTAAAATGAAATGTTGTTTTGTTGCTTTTCGTTGATGATATGATTATTTATGACGTGATGAAGTTATTATTTGTACGATCAAATAACATCCCAACCAACTCTATGAGATAAAAGATTTATGATTCTTACATAACTCTGCAAGTTTAGAAATTTCTTATTCGCCACATAGCTATCTATTCTCGTAACTAAGATATTTCACTAATCTTGTTTCTTAAGCATAGTTGACAAATGATATAAAGAAAATCGGCACACCAATTGAATTAAGTATAATTTTATAGACAAAGAAATCCTTCTAGATCCAACAAGCTTATTATCAAATTAATTATTAGACATTATTTATGTTACTTATCTTATTAGTCAAAATTTTAATGCACCTTATTTTATACATTTCACTAATGTCTAACTCATCATTTGGTATCTTCGAGACACTCTTAATCAAGCTCTCTTCTTTTTTACAATTTTTTCTCTTGAGCTACGTGTATGTTTAATTTTGATTTCTCTATTATATTTGATCAGAAGTCTATTACAGACTTTCGTATATTTTTTAAAGATTCTCTTCTTTTTCAAAAAATAAATAGTATCTTTTTCTATCCACCACCCAGGTAGAGTATCATGACAATGGCTTAAAAACAATGCCTGAGATTGTTTGGCTATAATGATCACTAGCTAGCTTAGGTATGTATCTTACTACACCTACTTTTATGTATTGTAATAGTAAGAGTGACATATATTAAAGAGAAAAATCCAACACATGTATAACTGATATAAAATAAAATTAATAATAAATTTAGTATATAATTGATATATTATTCATATATTTAAGTATAACTCTTTATTCACTAGAATTATTTTCATTAAATCAAAAAATAAATTCCTCTCATTGTAAATTTTATTTTTTAAATAGCGAAAAATCTATCTTGCAAATCACCTATTAAGTTAGAGGACTTTATTAAATTTTGTTTCAAATTTTATTTATAGTATTAAAGAAATTAAATAAATTTGAAATGTGTTCATCAATGTTGTCTTTCTCAAGCATTATTTACTTGTACCCAACATCTCTTAACGTAGTAAACTTTGTTTATCAAATTAACATGGTCTAATTTTTTCTTGTGAAGACATAACCAATGGTTTCATTGAGAGCCAAGATACGATTACCTTCATTGATGTGAAATCACTATACCAAAATATTGTATCATTATTTTAACTGTTTAAGGTACGATTGAGAATAAAGAGATCAATAACCCAAATTATCTAGCTTGGAGCCGTTCAAATCGCCTCCTCCATGAATGGATTACAAGGACATTGTCTAAAGAAATACTTAGATAAGTGATCGGACTTATTACTGCATCTGATATATGGAACACTCTTCTCAATCACTTTATACAAAGATCGCAAGAGAGAGATTTTCTTCTTTTCTAGAAGATAAAGTTCTGAAGGGGCTTAGTAGACAATCGATGAAAAGTCTTTGATCTGCTTAAGGAGCTCGATTTAGGTTCTGAGTCATTTATCATCACGATGCTCAAACCTACCAATTTCTCCAATTTTGAGTTGATAATTTTTCTCTTTAGCCATGAGACGATGAAAATTTTAAATAACTAGTAGAGTCTTAAACATAATGTTGATTTTTCGACCACTAGTAAGGCGATAATAAAAATTCTCATGAAAAGAAAATCAAGGTGGAAACTATATGACCTTAAACCAAGTAAATTAAGATGAAAATTAGAACTATTGTTCTTTCATGGGAAGAGGCTTTGCATAGGTCAACTGAACTGACAAAATGCAAAAATCAGAAGGTAATTTGTCTATTAGAAATGATTAACCTAGCCACCGGTCTAATAGAAAAAGGACTCTATTTGTCATATTTACAAGAAGCCAACTAATATAGTTATTCATTGTTGACACCATTTTAGTTAGACCTACCAACCTAATAAGCTTCCTCAAGCATTGACAGCCATAACACATCATGAAAATCAGGATGTAGCTTGGCTTGCTGATATCGTGCATATGCCCAAATGACATTTTATCCCAGTAAGTTGTAATCTTCATCAGAGTATTTTGGTCGTGAGAATTATTTTGGTAGTAGGAGATGCTCTTGATAATACTCATGTTAGATTAACATCTGTAAAGAAACTAAATTTGCATGTGTTATTGGTTGCTAATATTAAAAAGAAATTACTATATATGAATCAAATGATATTTAAATATTCTTATATCTTTGAGTTCTTGTTAGAAAGGTTTGTAATAAAGAACAGGGAAACACAAGAAGTGATAATATCAAGAAATAAGAACAATGGTCTTTATGCCTTATGACAAATAGTATAAAAGACTTTTTTTCTCAAAATGTTTTTGACTTATCAGTGTTCAAGTGTGGCATTAATAGCTTCGGCATATTTAATAAGAGTTGTTAACTTTCTTCGAAGAAATAATATGATTACTAGTAATTCGTCTACTTTCAATAAAGTTGAGGTACTATATAATAATTGTTGAATTACAAAGTCGTCTAAGCTTTCTTTCATATTGTTTAATACTTTTTATGAAGAACTAGTTGTTAAGTTTTACTGTAATTGATGGAGACCAACTCTAGTTACTTCATGTCAACGCCATAGATATTATGTTATATTTGTGGATGAATGCATTAGATTCACATGGTTCTTTCTACTACGACATAAGTGTGATTTTTTAGCTTGGTTTATAAGGTCTTATAAATTCATACAAATGTAATTTAAGAAGAGGATTAGAGTGTTTTAGACAGATGGAGGAGGAGAATTCACTAACATAAATGTTTTATCATTCTTTTCTGAATATGGTATTCATCAATAAATTTCTTATTTTGGGACATCAGAGTAAAATAGACAGGTGGAACGAAAATATAAAAATATGACATAACTTAATTTAACTATATTATTTTACAGTCATGTTAGCTATTGTGGTTGAAAGCTTTTAGATTAACAGTATGGTTGATAAATTGACTACCTTTAAGGGTCATTGTGTTAAAAGCCCATTTGAGAAATTATTAACAAAAAAGCTAATTATGCCTCACTATGAGTGTGTTGGCTGTAGGTGTTTTTCCTACCTACATAAATATATAAAACTAAATTTAATCCATGATCATTGTCATGCATTTTCATGGACTACAATAATCAATTTAAAGAATATTGTTTCTTCTGTTCTTTTCGAAGTAGATGCATGTTTCTTTCCATGTGATGCTCGATAAGAATACTTTTTTCTTTAACGAACCTAGCTCTTTGTTTATATTTTTCAATGAAAATTTGAAATAACGTCCTTTAATGAATGACTTATAAGTGTTATGTATCTTCCATCGCTAAGCCCATCAGGTCCTGATAAGTACCTAATATTGTATAATTAACCCCTGGTTGTTAAGGGCATTATCATTGTTTTTCCGGTTAATTATCCCGCATTAGGTGAATTTTCTGTCTTCAGGTGATCAAGAGAGGTTGGACAAAATCCGAGTCAATCAGGACGATTAAAGGCCCTAAAGTGATCAAGATTAAGTGTGTGACGATCCTGAAGGAAATTAAATCATAAAGATCAAAGGATGGATCATGTTTTATGGTGGACCGCATCACAACTGTTCATCGGAAGTCCAGGATGTGCATGTTTGATGGTAGTGATTTGGAGATCACATGGGTTTGAACGGTCAAGATTGGGTGTCCACATGAGGGACCTAACTGTGCATCAAGGTGGGCCACACTTTCATGAGCATCAGATCAATGGCCCTGATCGACTAGCACTTTGGACCATCTCCAACAATCCAATCCATCCATCACGATCAAATGAAGATCAAGCATTACCGTCCATCCATCCACAACAACCACCAACCGAATCAAAACAGGCCAGCCATTGAAAGCACCAGCAGCATCCATCAAGTGGGCCATGCCTTGCACGCGTGCAACGGCTACCAGCACTTGCATGCAGCAGGTGGACCCCACCAGTGTCAATCATACCACCCACATGCTCTCCAACCATCCAACAGCAATGGACGGTGGTGATCACCCTCAACAATCCATCTCCAGCCATCCCCACCTTCATCTGATGTGCAGAGCACACCGTACATCACCTGACCCACCTTCACACATGCAGCAATGGACGGCCAGCATCAGTGCACCATCCATCTCCTTCGTCCAAGGCCAGCAGCTCCAAGATCTACCCCATCCTCACCGTCCAGTAGCTAGGGTGATCTCCACCCGCCATCACCCACATCCAACTGATGGTGTGATCTTCACCGTCCAAGCAAGGCAGCAGCTGACCACCATCCATTCCTTACATAATCAGCCGTACATCTGCATCAGCTGTAGCATGTACCTAGCCATGGATCCAGCAATTCAGCCACCGTCCAAGTCCAGCTGGTGGATGTAATCAACTCCATCAGGTCCTCCAGCAACTGGACAATCTCCACCATCCTTCATCCAGTGGACCCACACCTCTAGCAGCCTTCAAGGCTCCAACGTCCAGCAAGATCATCACCGTCCAGCAGCTGTTTCAAACAGCAACCAGCATGCTTGGCCATGAATTCCATCCACAACCGTCCATCACCAGCTCCAATCAACATCATCCTTCACCTCAACCGTTTCATCACATCCGTCCATGAAGAACACAGGTCAACAAGTAGCTGATGGACGTTTCATCTCAACTCCACACATGTGCAGCTCCAAGAACCAGGTGGTGAAGACATTTCTCACCTCCATCACATGAAGCACCTTGCTGAGTGTCATCCCACCTTGCACGTACAGAAAATGGCCAACAATGGAGTTTTAAATCCCAGTTGTCCAGCAGCTTCAACCAAGCTCCACACAGGCAAATCCAGAAGGAGTCTTCCTCCATCTCACGAGCATCATAGCCTTCAACAGCCCAAGGAGCTTTCATGTTGCATCAGCTGTCCAATCCTTTACATGAGTAGGTGAAGTCTCCACTCCCAAACGTGCAAGAGAGGAGCTCTCTCTCTCTCTCTCTCTCTCTCTCTCTCTCTCTCTCTCTCTCTCTCTTCCTAGCACATGTGTAAGGCTTGAGTGCCACCTGATCATCTAAGCCTCACTCCAAGCCCAAACCTAAAAGAAAAGTTTGCTTTAGGCTTTGGAGTGATACTTAGGCTTGGAGTACTTTTCTTGCCACGTGTCAATCAAAGCCTAACTCCAAGCCCAAACTAAAAAAGAAAAGTTTGCTTTAGGACACTCCAAGCCTAACTCCATTCCCAAACCTAACTAAAAATTTGCTTTAGGCTTGGAGTGCCACCTAGGCTTGGAGCCTCCCAAAAAGCTATAAAAGGAGCCATCCCTTCTCATTTGAATCATCCTTCAAATTCAAATCCCATCCCATTCTCTACAACTCTCTCATCTCTTCTTAGTTTTCTTTCTTTTTATGTTCTTACAGTAGTGTAGTTTTCTTTTGTAGAGAATTTAGTCTTCCATTGTAGCATGGTTGGCCTAAACCTCTAGCTAAGGCTAGGGGTGAAGCCTTTGAAGAAATTTGCAAGCTTTGGTTATTTTGGTTCAACAATTGTGTATGAATGTTGGAGTTCTCTTTGGTTGATTGGTTTGTTTATCCACCTCTGCAGACGCTATTGTTGTGCAAGCCCCTTGATCCATCATCAACTCCGAGCACGTTGGATGCTTGGGATCCCTTACACACCAATTAACTAGTTCATGATCGATAAAGTCCCTTTGATCCATCGTTGACTTCAGGCACGTTGAATGATTTGGATTCTCTACGGTCATCGAGCTAATGCATGTAAAGTCATCGATCTGTAAAATTCCTTAATCTATTGTAGACTTCGGGCACATTGGATGCTTTGGATTCCCTGCGATCGATAGATGAGATCCTAACGGTTGGATTGGTCAATCAAAGCCTCCTATCTTGTAAGTATGCATTTGATCGTATAAATTGTGATTTTATCGGTTGACTTGTTGGCAAAGTAGTTTATCTGTATAATTCCTTGATCCATTGTCGACTCTTGGCACAGTGGATGCTTGGAAGTCCCTGCGATCAACTAACGAGTGCTTCATGGTCAAATCAATCAGTTTAGATCTCCATCTTTTATGAAATATGTAAGTGATTTAACCATTTTATCTTCCGATTGGAACAGATCTTTATTCGATTCCAGTTGAGTTATAGTTGAACCAATGAATCAAACCCTTTGGATGAATCAAAGGTGGATCCCTAATGCCTTAACCCCTTTTCTATTTTTGTCTTTCACTACACACAACTTGCTCCACTCTTATGGATTAAACCAGATTTCATCTCTCCCACCTAAACTAATTCCTCTAAATGTTCTTAACCCCAATCCCTGTGGATCGACTTTGGTCTTACTGAGTATTTTACTACTTCGCTACCTACACTTGGGTGTGCAATCTTCGGGTTGTAGCAGCTCCTTTTCACACTGATGATCATTTAGTAGCTATAAAAAATGTGGGCTTATCAAAGGTCTACCTTCTTTCCCTCACATGTTTTTTTTTTATCTTAACTAGCCTATATCAATTCATGTAGATGCACCCATATTGCATCATGCAGACAATAGGCCCAAAATGACCTATAATGGGATTGACTTGGTTCATATGGAGACTTGACACTAGCATAGGATTAAACCATACTCTATGCAAGTCTGACCAGGTCTTTTCTTTCATCCAGTAGACACAAATTGAATATATCACTAGAAGGTTAAGTTCAACTCACAACAGGCCAATTCAGACTCATTCTAAAGAGCCCTCTATTGTTGTTACCACCAACCTTATACCTTTCGACCAATAGTCTTCACAAGCAAATTCCGAACCTCAAACTCATGCTATGATGACTCGTTCTTGAGCTGGAATTGTCAAGTCAAATCCCAAGTATCTATATACAACTGAAGTAATCCTAATTGAGTCCATATCTGTCAAGTATGTATTAAAGCACCTCGACTTATTCTAGCAATGTAAGAGGAGCTTGTAGCGCTTATCATAATGATAAGCAGGAGCTTGTCCCAAGATCTACTTAAATGAATATAATAGGATGTAAATGTGTCTTCAAAATAAAAATCAAGTCTGATGCTTTCTTGAACATTTAAAGGTACATTTCATTACAAAAAAATTTAATCAAGTTAAGAACTGATTTCATTAAAATATTTTCTCCCATTATTAAGCTTACAACAATCCGCGATGTCCTCACAATTGTTTTGAATCACAACTAGGACATCCGACAGTTAGATATCGAGAACATTTTTCTACATGAAAAGCTTATTGAATCAATCTACATGGAATAATCCCGGATTCAAAGACTCCAATCATCCTGACCATATTTGTTACCTTAAACGGGCTTTGTATAGGCTTCAATAAGCCCCTCACGATTGGTTCTTATCTAATTTTTTTTTATCTTATAATAAACCATCTTCCTCTCATCATATTTTCTTTTTAACTATCTCTTTTGTAACGCTTCGAAATTTAGGGGTCGGGTATATCTATAATCCCTGAATTCCCGATGGTCAACTTTGAATGCGGAACTATAGTTTATTCTCATAAATTGAATAACATTAATTTAGATTAAAGATTTAAGCTAAACAGTGTATATACAGTCTAAATTTAAAGTGGTACCATACAATCACAATAGTATCCGTACAATCATCCAAACCAACATCAAAATTCACTCAGCTTGGGCTCAATATACATGTCTAAAATGAACTAGTAATCCGTTAACTCTTTGAAATGGCTCCAACGATAGTCTCAAATTAAAGGCTTGTTAGAGTAATCCTGATCATTAATTACAATGGCCATAGAAACACCTGCATCAAAGAGAGTTAGTTGGTGTTTTAAAACATTGTCCCAGGTGGGAGTGAGTAGCTAAGTGTTACCATTTTCTAAGTTCTCATGTTATCAACACAATCAAGTACAGGTAATAAAACATAATATCATAGACAACTTCATAGACTACTTGATTAATGCATGTAAATATGAAATGAAAATTTTATGTTCTAGAATAGAAATAGAGTGAGGTTCACTCACCTGCCACAACGGCTCTTAGAGAACCGATGCACATGCAAAGGGTTGAGTAATACTCCGTAGTTCATAAGAATAACTAGACACTCGATAACACTATGTGATGTATGCATGGTTACCAAGCATTTATTAATTCGTATTCACATAGCAGGATTGAGGAAGTTAGAATACTACAATCATATCACGAGTCGAGTAAGCAGAAAACATGTGGCCCGTCACCAGCGTCCCTAATCCATACCAGGGTTCATCACCTGATGTCCATAATCATTAAATTCATAGGTACAGGGCAACACTTAAGACATTAAATTAATATAGTAATGTGTTGTCACCCAAAAACAACAAAATGAATGGTAGGCTCTAAGGTCTTCCATTGGTTCTCAATGAGAAACATAGGTGCTCTCTCACCTTCTACAATGCCAAAGACAGCACAGACGTAGTGTCCTATACCACCATGCCCGACTCACGAGCTGTATGGAGTAAGATAGCTTGAATCTCAGATGGCTATAAATGGTGGATGTATAACAATGGTAATCATAGTATTCTAAATTTTATAGGATGCTCGATACATTTAATCATAATGATTATCTTGAAAATGGACTAATCTGATGGATCAAGTGAATAATGATGAGACCGATCTTAGGTACAAAATGACTTGAATAGTCCTAGTTACTGTCAGTTAGTCGAGTTCCATCTCAATCAACCAAACAGGTCTGTGATGGCTAAACCCTGGGTAGGCGATCAACACATCCAATAGTTTTCAGATACTAATCCCAAGCAGAACAGATTCATGATATCTTAATTATGTTCATATGCATAAAATCATCTCAATTCATCAAACATTCACTCAAGTATTTAACTAAACACTTGATGTGCAAAAACGTTCAACTTCACATTTTTGCACAATCGGGCCTATATGAACATTGAATTCATACAATCTAACAAACATGTTATCAAACCAAGCACATAACATATGAATCATAATTATAATAGAATTCTAGCGTCTGGAAAGGGATAACTTTAATAAAACACTAAATACATTAACTGATACTGTCAAGGGCTGCTAGAAGCTAACTTAGAAGAATATTCATCACATGTGGATACAATTCAACGTTCTGCCAGCATCTAGGGTTTATGATTTTGAGAAAATCATAATTTCCTATATGAATTTCAAATAAAACCTAATCAAACTCAAGAATACATAATTCAACTCCTAATTCTTAGAGTATGACGATGATTTACCTTTGATTATTGTTAGGCGTCAATCAAACAGAAGAAATGGCAGTCGAATTATAGTCTCCTAGCAAAACTCTTTTCAAAACTTTAAGAAAATCCTAAAAATTTAATTTCTAACCTTAAATAAAATGAAATTATATATATAGAGAGAGTTTTTTTGAAAAAATGAAGTAGTTCACCCTCTTTCACACTCTTAATTTTGATATAAGTTGTGTAATTTAGGGTATGATCTTAGACATGATTTACACGAGATGTCATGTCCACTAAAGTGAATGTCTTCATATAGTTTTACGATCGTTGGACCACCAATGAGCGGTTTGGAGCTCTTTTGAGCATTTCGACCACTTTTTGGGTGATTTGGGCAAATAAGATTTTACAAATCTTAATACTAGGTTGATAGCTTACATAGACAAGCACAAGATTAAGTTGATGGTGTACATTGGTTTGTTATCTAAAGACATTTAATTTCATTAGTATAGTTTCTATGTTGGAAGGGTAGTTTAGTTAAGTCAGCTCCTAAACTTAGGATAATCAAGATCTAAGTCAGTAGATATAATAGTTTTAAATGGATATTCATCATGATTCAATTACTTGGATCAATTATTAATGGATTTCTCAGATCTTGGTCCAAGATTTATAGATTACATGTTTGGGTATAAGATTAGGGTAACCAAATGACAAATTTACACATTCGATATCATGGACCCGACATTTGGTAAATTTGACGATTTGGATCCCCGAGTTTAATGGCGAACAGTTTAATTTGTCTATCTGAGTAATCCACAAAGTTACATTGATCTTGGATTCCCAGAAATGAGGTTTCCTAAACACTTTATAAGTTTTTCAAGTTGTGATTTGGTTGTTGGCGCATAGGATGGCCAAGTGAATCGAAAAAATTTCTAGCAACACCCAAGTACATTTAATATTCGAGTGATATAAATTTCAGGATATTACATCTTCTATTGCAGAATCTAAAACCTTCACTTAGACTATGAAAGGCTTAAAATGGTATAAAGCTATGGTTACTGAAATTCGATCACCGGAGGATAACAACACTTGAATTCTAACTCTATTACCTACCCACAAGAAATTCATCGAGTGTAAATGGGTTTACAAAATCAAGCATAATTTCGATGGATTTATTGAACATTACAAGGCTTATCTCGTACCCGAATGGTATAATCATAAGGGTTGGATTACCATGAGACATTTACTCCTGTCGCCAAAATGGTTACTGTACGTTGCCTACTAGCCATTGTTGCAATTCAATATTAGCATCTTTATCAGCTTGACATTAATAATGCCTTTTATGTGGAGATCTTAATCAAGAGGTCTTTATGACCATTCCACTTAGATTTGAATGAAGCAGGAGACTAGGGTATGTTGCCTCAACAAATTGTTGTATGGACTAAAATAAGCTTCACAATCGATGATGGTTTGCTAAATTTTCAACAACATTTCTGGATTCTGGTTATACCTAGTCAAAGGCAAATTATTCTTTGTTCACACAATCCATTAATCCTTTTTCGCTACAGTATTTGTTTATGTTGAAGACATTATCATTAAAGGCTTACTTCATGACGGATTCAAAATAAAAGACCTTAATATTCTTAAGTATTTTGTAGGTATTAAGGTGGTTTGCTTCAATCATGGCATGTTTTTTTTAATCAAAGAAAATATGCTTTAAAAAATTTTAAAGACATCGATTTTCTTGGAGCTTATTCCACTAATTTTTCATAGAACATAATTCGAAACTCACTAAATACAATGCAAGCCTACTTTCTGATCCTAACTAGCTACTGCCGTCTCATTGGCCTCCTCAACTATCTTACACTCACGTGGCAAGATCTTATTTATTTAGTGCATATCCTAAGTCGGTTTATGGATAAGCCCCATCAGCCACACCTAGATGTCACTCATCGAGTTCTTCACTATTTCATTCAAACAACCAGCTAGGATATATTACTCTCTTCTTCTAGCCTTTCCAACTCAAGGCATTTTGTGACTTAGATTGTGCTAGTTGTTGATGAGTGCTAAATATTGCTTATTTATCCCTTACTTTGTAGTACTTTTTCATATAAATTAATGTTAATATGATCTAATTAGATTTGTTTTTAACATACAAAATGATTTCAAAATCTAAGAAAAAATTGAGCCAAAAGAGGAGAATAATCACCCAAGGGAGATAAAGCCCAATCAATCGAAGAATTGGACAGGGAGAAGAAGAGTTGAAGTGATGAAAAATCAAGGAAATGAATACCAAAGTGGACAATTGTAGATCAAAGTGTGTTGAAGAAAAGAGAAGAAAATCAACAATTTTCAATAAGACTTTAGGACTTCGATTTCATCGACAGTCCCTCGATGAGTCTCTATAGGGATTAATATGATCAAACATTAGATCGATAAAATCAAATTTAAAAAAAAAAATTTGCTTGACTATTTCTACACTTCTTCGATTTTATTGATGGAAGTTTCAATCCCATCGACAGGCCCTCAATGGGGCTTGATACTATTTAAGACTCATATCTATAAATACGCAGATTCTGCACAACTACGAAAATTATTTCCTAAATTGAATGAGACTTTTCAAAAGACAATGAAAATTATTATTTAAAGGCTTCTAAGCTTGAATTAGGGTATTATTAAGCTAGGAGAGAGAGAGAGAGAGAGAGAGAGAGAGAGAGAGAGAGAGAGAACAGATGAGCTTCTTCTGGTTCTTCTTTTCTTCCCTACTTAGTTTAGTTTTTCATGTTTTTCTTTATTTTTTAGATAGATATGTTAGGCTAATCTTTTAGCTAATGCGAAGAGGCGAAACTTCTAGTTAATTTTCAATGTTTTAGTTTATTTGATTTAATATATTAATTTAAATGATGATTTTTAGTTGAATTGATTTGAATTTTACTTTAGAAGCTCTTGAGTTGTCGAACCTTTGATCCATTGTGAACTATGAGTACATTAAATGCTTAAACTGCAATTAATGGGCTTGATTAAATAAGGTGTTCATCTGTAAAATTCATTGATCTATTGTCGACTTTAGGCATAATAGATGCTTGGAATTTGCCGCAATCAATTATCGAGTGCTTACTGAGAGAATCATTCAATTAAATTCATATTTTATTAGAGAATTATATATGGTTTAATGGTTTTATCTTTCGATTATAATGAATCTTTATTCGATTACAATTGAGTTGTCGAAGTTGAATTGATAAACTAGGCATTGTGAATTGATTAGAATTGGATCTCTAGATCCCTAGTTGTTTTTAGTTATTATTTAAATTCTTTTTAAACCAATGGAATTCTTAATCTTATACTTAAATTTAAACTAGTTCAATTATATTTTTCCTAATCCCTATGGTTCGACCTCGGTCTCACTTATTTATTATTACATTGTGACCCTACACTTGGGGTTGAGGATATTTGCTTAGAAACTTATTTAATTACAAGTTGTTGCATTATGCTGGGCGCTTCTCACATTTCATAGAAACTTATCATCTAATTACATGTTATTATATCATGCTTAGCACTTCTCCTATTTCATGGAAGTACAAGAAACAATCCACAATCTCTTATCTTTTGCTTAAGCCGAATACAGTGACATGACTACTAAGTGTTATGAACTTATTTGGCTTTCATATCTTCCCACGATCTTCAAATACCACAACCATAACCTACTATCTCATTTATGACAACAAGGTTGCTCTTCACATCGCTACTAATTCTGTCCTCCATGAACATACAAAACATATTGAGATTGATTTCCACATTATTTAAGAAAAGATTCAATAAGGTCTCATTGGAACTACATACATTATTGAGAGAAGAGATCCATCTTTGACCTCACTCACAGCAATATCAGAATTAAAAGAAAGCCTAGAAAGACAAATCACAATACAGAGATTTATATAGTTTCTGGTCGGTATGTCTACAGATTCATACCAATCCACTATGCTTAAAGGCAAAAATAAAAAAAAATTACTCTCAATACAATAACAACTCTCACTTTCTCATTACAAAATATATATTACCTCAAACGAATTAGATTTTATCTCTACTTATCCATGTATGATGTATCGTTACTTGTATATATACTCATTTGATACAAGATTAATATAGTGAAGAATACAAAGAATTATTTCAATTTTTCTGATTTTGTTAGTGTAAGAATGTGGAGAACCTAACTTGCGCCCATTCATCAGATCCACGTTGTCTATCGATACTAAAATTCAGTTTAATATAAGAGTTAAGTGGGCTACAATATAAGTAGTAGTGCAAAATCATGCTTAAAATTCGAAGTTCATATGACAACTAAGATGAATGAATTGGTTGACATATAAACATGTAGGTTGGCCCTATAGACACTTTAGATCATTATAATTCCGAGACTTTCCATCTCATTATTTCGCATGGTGCAACTAAGTATTGAATCAACTTAATTTTTGGACCTTGGTCAAAACATTGTGTGACACACCTTATAGACAGGGTGGGTCACATCCATGTGAAGTTGCTCAATCCATGTCAACAAAAGTAATGCTCTATTGTGCAAAAGTCATGCAAGTATATTTATTTCTCACCCCATGCATGTCATGTTTGTAGGTAAAAGAAGAGTTGATACACTTATGAATGAATTTTGTTAGTTAATCAAAATTTAATGCCATGTATGGGCAAGAAAATGTTAATGAGTACTTGTGTAAGATTAAGAAACCTCCTTACTATAAGGGGTCATTTGATAGGTTGGAATTTGGTATATTTGAGAGGACTTGAAGTTTTGAGGACATTTAAAGGCTTGTTTGATTTTGTTTATTACCTGCAAATGCAGTGTAAATGAGTCATTATAACCTTTAACGCTTGTTTTTTTTTTTTTTTTGAAAAATTATTGCCTAAAAAATTGTGATAATTTGATTGAATTTCATGTATTTATATACGCACAAAAATATGGGGCCCATAGTGGTGAATATATTATATCCATGCCGTCCATCCGTTCCCTAAGCCCAATTTAGGGCATGTATCAAAAAATGAGGTAAATCTATAACTCAAATGGCCCATAACACATGAAATAGTGCGTACTATGGAGTTCAACTGTTGAAAGTTAATGCCTTTCTAGGGCCCACACTAATGTTTATTTGTCATCTGACCTGTTCATAAGACTTCTTAGATATGGATGAAGGGAAATTGAAAAAATTAGCTTGATCTAAAATTTCTGTGGCACCTAAGCAATTACTAATGGTACGAGTTTAATTCTCACATTTTAGTCTGATGTGGTTCACTTGAGCTTTAGATTTACCTCATTTTTTAGCTCATGCACTAAAATGAGCCGGCGGAATCGATATAATTTATGCATTATGGTGGACCACATAGTTTTTACAGCCTCAAATTTCTCCTACCTCTATTTTGCGCCAAATTTTTTAACCGGTCATTGTCAATCTTGAAATAAGAGACGGAAATAGCTGTGTAAATAATGATTACCGTTTACATTGTAAAATGAAAATGAAACAAGCCCTTAGTGGCTTGGAATTGAGTCTAATTAAATAGAGTGTAATTGGAATCCTAAAAAAGCTAACTTTTTGGAATCTTTCCTAAACCCATGAATCATGTGGGAGGAATCAAAATCTTTTCCAACAGCTAGACTTTTGACCTTCTTCAACCAATGTAGCTCCTCTTGGCTAGACTCCTTGTGGCCAAAATCTCTCTCTCTCTCTCTCTCTCTCTCAACGTCACCCGCTAAAACCCATGAAATGAGAGGCCAATTTATCTTTCAGGGAGTAAATGATACTCAAGTAGCATATGACGCTGTTTTTTGAGTTAGTACACACACCCCACTATTGGTACACCCACCCCCACTGTTAGTCACACCACAATGTTAGCTAGCCACCCCTACTTGGTAATCGATGCCAAGACCTCAATGTTCAAACGAGTTTATTTTCACTCAGTCTACCACTTGAGCCATGAATAGGGGTGTTATATGACGGTTGATATGCTGGCACCTAGAGTAAACCTATAATAAAGTAACTCGTGTTAAGACAAATAAATTGTGGAACCAACTGTCACGAAATGATGAGCAAACAATCAGTAAAGTTGAGCAATCCTAACCTTTGATTTATGGACACTTGTTCCTTGAAATAGGACCATTGGATTTTTTCATTATGACTTATCCAATAAAAGTCTCCCAATCAAATAGATAATTCCAAAACCAGTAATTTTTTCTTCACAATTCATCTATATTGAAGACATAATTTGAACAATTTAACTCAAGCATATGCCACATATGCTATTTCTAAGTGCATGTGCATCATCCATCAAAGTCCACCAAGGTATCAATCATCTTTACAGTCAAAATTGTCCATTTAGCAGGCACATGTGGAATGCATATGTGGACTAGATAAATAAATCATGGGTTCTGTTGGGTATTGCTTGTGCCCAAAGAAAAAGAAAAAGACAAAAGAAGAAGAAGAACGAAGAATGAAGATTGGATAATCCCAACCATCTAACAAGTATTCAGCAAAAGGATTCACAAAATGAAAATGGTCTATATTTTGATCAAAATCAAGTTATAGGATCCTCAAATCAATGTGATTTTTAGATCTATGATCCATTAAAAGTAAGTCTCATAATTTGGATGATCTAAATTGCCATGCATGATATCACTTGCGTGGTGGAAGAGGTGTCGTATGTGGGTTTTTCAACTACAAAATGGAGTTTTGCTTCAACTATTAAATTAGCAAGCATACTTTTGTGGACCACCTTAAGTTCAAAATTGTTTGAATTTTAGCTAAAGTATATTTTTAATGAACTTAATACAATGATTATCTAATATACTACATATAAGAGAGAGAGAAATTTTCAGACGCAGGCCAATGCATAAATAAGGCTATGCGCACCTCTGGTCGAGAGAGACCCGCTCGCGAGAGGCTCACATAGCATGGAGAGAATTCAGGAGCTCCCATTTGCTGTTACTCTCCGCCAGGACCTGTCAGAGACGGACGGTCTTATCAAGGCATCTATGGGACGCACCATGATTTTATCCATACCGTCCATCCATTTTGAAAGATCATCTCAAGGTATGAGCCAAAATAAGAGGCATATTGTTGGCTCAAGAAGGCACTGGACTGCAGCGAAGATTAGAAGCTTACCATTGAAAACTTCTTAAGGCTACAGGAAGTTTTGGATCAAGCTAATATTTATGCATGCTTTCTCTTCACATAGGTCCATGCAACCTTATGAACAGTTTGGATGGCAAATAAACATCATGGTGGGCCTAGTAAGTTTTCAATGGTAGGAATCCAATCCCCAATACTTACAGTGCTGTGGTCCACCTAATCCTTTAATTTATATCCTTTTTGGGATCATAGCCTAAAATAATTGACAAAAATGAATAAACGGAATTGATAAACCATATACATTACAGTCGACCCCACATACCTCTCACAGGACCGTCCGAGCCTAGCTAGGTCCTATGAGGTAGTATGCAGTCCGCACCCAGAATTAACAAGAGAAAATCTCTCTCACCACGGATTGCGTACTGTGGCTGGCCGATGCTATTTAGTCCCACTATGATGTATGTGTTTTATTTAAACCGTCCATCTGTTTTTCGAGATCATTTTAGGAAATGAGCTTAAAGGAATAGACATATCTAAAGATCATGCGAACCACACAACAGGAAACAGTGGTAACTGAACGCCCCACCATTAAAAACTAACTGAAGGCTACAAACGTTTTGTACGAAGCTCATATTTGTGTTTTCAGTTCATTCAGGTCTGTGTGACCTACTCAACAGGTTGGATGGCAAATAAACATTACATTGGGCCTTAGGAAGTTTAATGGTGGCATTCAATCACCATTGCTTTCTTGTGGTGGGGCCAAGATGAGATTTGAATCTGTCTCATTTCTTAGATTATGTCCTAAAATGATCCGGAAAAAATTGATGGACGGCACAAATAAAAGACATACATTAATGATGAAGCCCACAACACTGTCTCGTAGCCACCTCTCTAATGGCAGCATCAGTAGGCAATCCACATCTCACACGGATTTCTTGGGGGTGCGCGGGTTTAGTGTATGCAGGGATCCCTAGAGTGGGGTCCACCTTACATTCAAGTCATCCATCTTTATGAGAGTTTATTTTCGTGCATGATCCAAAAAGATAAAACAGATTCAAATCTCAGGTGGACCCACCACAAGAAACAGTGGTGATTTATCATGTGAGGTAGATTTCCTATGAAAGCATCTGGCAGGAAGTTCCTAGGAAAGCACCTTATGAAGGTTTCAACGGTAGGCCATTCTTTCACAGTTTTCTCTCTCGTAAGGCCCATTTAAATCTTGGATCGAGCTAATTTTTGATCGTTTGTCTTAAAGTGAGTAATTCAAAATGAATGGACAAGGTGGATTGCTTACAAACATCACAGTGGGCCCCACATAGCTTCCTAGCTAAGGATCTTCCTGTAGGGGCTTTCTAAGAAAATTCGAGATAAAATTGCAGCTTCAAACTGTATACTAGCCCCACTGGACCTAGCTAGACACGGACGGTCCTGTTAGGGATATGTGGGGCCGACCATGATGTATATGTTTTATCAACACCATTCATTCAAATTTACCAATTATTTTAGGCTATGAGCCTAAAAAGGACACAGATTGAATGATCAAGTGGACAATTGGATTCTTACTACTGAAAACTTCCTAGGCCCACCGTGATGTTTATTTGTAATCCAAACTGTTCATAAGTTCCTATAATCCCGTATAAAGAGAAAGCATAAATATCAGCTTGATCTAAAACTTCCGTGGCCCCTAAGAAACTTTCAATGGTAAGCTTCCAATCCTCACTGCTTCCAATGGTGTGGTCTGCTTGGGCATTCAATATGCCTCTTTCTTGGGCTTGAGCCCTAAAATAATCTTTGAAAATAGATGGATGGCATTGATAAAACATAAACATCACAGTAGGTCCCATAGATGCCTTGATAGGAAAGTCCGTTGGCTAGGTCCCGGTGGGAGTAGCAGCGAATGGGAGCTCCTGAAATCTCTCCTATGCCACGCAAGCCTCTCGGGAGCGGGTCTATCTCGCAGGAGGTGCGCAGAACCTTATCTACGCACGGGCGCGCGTCTGAAAATCTCTCTCTGTATATGTATTAGGGAAAATGTACTATGCACTTGACTTCATGGGAACTTCTCATGAGGTCGAGTTTTGTGGGCCCCAGCTGTGATGTGTGATGGGCATCAACACCATGCATTTGGTGGGTCCCCTATTGGTTATGGGATATCTAAAAAATCAGCTGTATCTGGACCCCCAAGTGGGCCATACCAACTGAAAGAGTAAAATCATGCTTACAACATCTAAAAGCACTTGTTGGGCCCCACCTGAGTTTTGGATACGGTTGAAACTTGGTGTGACCTCTAGTTTAAGTGGGACATGCACAATGGATGGGCTAGATTTCTCAACCACATCTAAGTCGATCCTAGAAACGATCATAAAGGTTTCAATGGGTGAATATCCACTCTTAACCATTGTTTATGGCGTGGCCCACCCAAGTCATGGATTGACTTGAGTTTTAGGCCCATGGCACACCAAGGAATGGTGCATTTGATTGATGATGTGGATGCCTATCACACATCATAGTGGGGCCAACATAGCTCGACCTCATGGGAAGTATATATAGAGAGAGAGAGGGGAATGCTCACCTGCACGCTAGTTCTCACGAGAACTCGTGAGCTTTGAGGGCTCATCATATGTGGTGTGAGCAAAAAATCTGAGTCATCTACGTAATGCAACACCATAAAAAACCTCTAGGGCCCAACTTTCAACCTGATCCAAAACTCTAGGTAGGTCGTAGCAGAAAGAGAGGGGCAAATTAAGGGAGGAAACTGCTTCCTTTCCCCATGACCCACCAAAGTTCTGGACCAAGTTGAAAGTTGAGCCATAGGGTTTTTTAAGGTGCTCCATCACATGGATGGCTCAGATGTTGCGCTCACATTACGTATAATGAGCCCTTAAAAAGTGCTCACTAGTTCTATTGAGAATTGGTGCGCTTGTGAGCATTCCTCTCTCTCTCTCTCTCTCTCTCTCTCTCTCTATATATATATATATATATATATATATATATATATATATATATATATCATTTTGAGGTATTAAAGATAATTTATTTAGCTAAATCTATTATCCTTTGAATATATTACAAAATTTTTATTTAGCCAAAATCTAGCTTATTTAACATAATTTTTTAATTTAATAAGATTTTCGATACGTATTGTCATGCATAGCTGAAAATTCCAAATCAATGGATTTCAAGATAATTGTGATTTAGATTCTACTATATTTCAAATAAATGTTGTTCACAATGCTTAAGTACTTTGAGACTTTTGATTTTAGATGCAGGGTCATCTTCCAATGATCCAAAGTTGTTATACCATGATTACTAGGGCCAGTTTGGTACCATAGATTTGGGGGGATTTGAGGGGGATTCAAATCCCCTAGTGTGTTTGGCACATAAAGCAACTGGGGGTTTCAAATCTAGGGGATTTCAAATCCCCTCGATGAAGCGGTTTCAAATCCAAAGGTGGAAGCTTGGATTACATCTAATTAAATCCTTTCAAGAATCGCATGTCACATGTGTAACATGTGTGTCACTAGGCTAATAATCTATTGAGCACATGGCCCACTGATGATATCCCAAACCAATCAGGTTATTAACTATATCACTAAAATTACTTTAATAGGATGATCTGTGTCGTCCAAACATTGCCCATGTAGGTCAATAGTTAAAAATCCTTGGTTAGTCACTCGGATGTGATCCTGTGCTTGTGGTCCTTCTAAGACTTGGAATTTCATCATTTTTTTTTTATCAAAGTATATATTTCAATAGACTTATTACAACCATTGTGTCAAACATTACATACGCACACTAATTAGGGATAGTAAAGTTGATTTAGGGACTGTTTGTTAAATCTATAGTCTAAAGCTTCAATATGAAATCTCAACTTAAAACCTGAATATGAAGTCAAAAACTAAGTATCGAATCTAGAACAACCTGTTTTTTTACTAGCATATGAAATGTTTGAAATATGTTAATTTGACACATTTGCCCTTCTCTCCACATTCTTGATTGAATCCCTAACATTAAAAACTTTATGCATGGATTCCACAACTACCATTGAAACCTTCTTAAGGTCAAAGAAGTTTTAGATCCATATGATATATAGTTTCTCCCTTCATTCAAGTCTGTATGACCTTATGAATAGTTTGAATGGAAAATAAACATTATTGTGGGCCTATGAATGTGTCAACGTGGGAGTCATTTTTCCTACTACCTTTTGTGGTGTGGCTCACTTGAGCTTTTGATATGACTCATGGTCTATACTTTTCTTGCCAAATAGATAAACATTATGGATATAACACATACATCATAATGGGGCCATAGAACTTGGTGATGTTTACCCAAAATAGAGGTTGGTGGTGTGTGACATACCACACAGACCACTTTCTCTTCAAATCCGGACGTTGATTTTCTACGTAAGCCTTTCATACGAAGTTCCTAGGCTGGGATCAAGGTGGGGCCCACCTTGATGTTTGTGAAAAATCCAGTCCATTCATCCATGTTTCCGAATCATTTTAGGACTTGAGACAAAAACTAAGGTGGATCCAAAACTCAAAGAGGCCACACAAGAGGGAAAACTAGAGAAAGAGTTTCCTACTGTTGAAACCTTCCTCGCCACATATTGATGTTTATATGTCATCCAAATCGTTTATAAGGTCATTCCCTCTAGGATAAAGTGAAAAAACAAAAATAAAAACCTTAACTTGATATGAAACTTTTGTGGCAATACAAATGTTTCGATGGTGGTCATTTAATCCCCACTATTTCCTCTTGTGGAGCCCTCTTGAGTTTTAGATTTGCCTCATTTTTAGTACCATATCCTAAAATAAGCTCATAAAATGGATGGGGCGGAGTGGATTTCTCATAAACATCATGGTGGGCCCCACCTCTCATCCCAGCGCATCCAATTCATGCAAAAAGCTTTGCACGAGCGAAAATACAGTGGGTACTACCTCCACTCGAAACTAGTTAGGGAGACAAAGGTCCTATTAGGTGTTCTGTGGGGGCCTATAGTGATGTATATGTTTTATCCACACCGTCCATTCATTTTCCCATATCATTTTAAGGAATAAGACAAAAAGCCAGGCAGGCCTAAGGCTTAAGTGGGCCACACTATTGGAAATAGTGAAAATTGGGTGCCTACCAGTGAAAACTTCTTGAGCTCATAGAAGAATCTTATCAAGTTGATATTTGTGTTTTCTCTTCATTCAAGTTTGTGTAACCATATGAAGATGTTAAATATCAAATAAACTTTATAATGCACCCTAGGAAGGTTTCAACAGTAGTCGTTCAATTCCCATTGCTTTTTTTTTTTTTTTTTTTTTTTTGTGTGGTTGAGTTGAGCTTTGGACGTGCCTCATTTTTTGTGCTCATGCTCTAGAATGATCTGCAAAAGTTGATGGACAATGTGGATCTAACACAAATCATGGTAGGCCTAGAGAAGATGCACACGTTAAAATCGATTGATGTATTGGGCAAATGAGAAAACTGGTGTAGAAAGGGCAAGTTTAGATTTTGAAAAAGAATTGCCCTGAGCACATTCAGGATTCCCCCTTAAGCCAGGCCACATTTGTAGAAAAAAATCGGGACAAAATCTAGGAGCACTTTTCGAATTCAACATTAACAAACAACATTAAATGCATTATGTAATTTCTCTTCACATTTAGTAGTTTCTTTCCATGAGAACATATCCCTTAGTAATTAAATTCAAACCGCTGTAAATGTCATACTTTTGAATTACGGGGATTCTAAATCTAGGGTGCCAAACACAACTAGGGTTTTCAAATCTAGGGGTTCCTAATCCACGCTCCAAATAAGACCTTATCTTAGATGGAGCATATGGAAGAAAATAAATAAATGAATCTTAAATTGAAATATTTTAATCTTTTGATAAAATTTGATTAGTTTTTTTTATTTTTTTTATTTTTTATTGTTTCTTGTTTAAATAAAAAAAAAAACACTAAGTTTGACGATAATCATAACCTGTAAATAATTAAGGTCGAAATGCTTCCGAGGAGATAATCACTCCACTGATAGTCGGTCTTATCATTAAAAGCGCCCGGATTGTACTAAATTATCAGATGAGACCCTTTTACCGTCACTCTCACCCTCTCTCAACTTGTTACAAGCCACTTCCTCTATCCAACGTGCCATATGCGATCATGTGGATAATCGTACTTGTCTGTGGAGCCAGGATAGATCCGCCGTTGAATATCCCACAAGATAGACGTTATTTTTATGTAAAGTTGATCTAACCGTTCAAAATGTGGACTTGAATGGAGACCGTTGATCGATTGTCTATAGACCACTGATCCAGTGGCTGTAGATCATTGATCGATGGAAATTATTTTCGATTCCCTTCATCCACGTCGGTGTAACCTGATGAACAGGTTAGATGGCAAATAGACATCATGGATGTCCCCAAGAAGGTTGCAACGGTGGACGTCTTTATCCCCACATTTTCCTATGGTGTGGTCCACTTGAGATTTTGATTTGTCTCATTTTATGGATCATCATATAAAATAATCTGGAAACACTGATGGACGGAATGGATATGAAACATACCTTATGGTGGGCCTCACAGAATCTAAAGATGCAGAATCCCCTGTCCATCTGCGTCGTACGAGACCAGGGCTATTCAAATTTAAGGATGAGTAGACGCTGACTAGATAATGACAGGTTCCGCTGAATATAATATGTTTGTGCGGTAGATCTGAATATGGTAGCACCATCTCTTAATGGTACACGTGGAAGATTAACTTATCATTTGGTACCGTCCATATAATTTAATATATTATTATACCCAATTTTATCCGTCGGATTTTTGTCCCTCAAAATGACTGTATAAAAAAATCTATTTGACGGTAGATCATTGCATTCCAATATATGAAAGACACCGATGAATATGATCTTCTTATAGATTTCATATTTTTCATATCAACTATCTAAGGTATTATTAACTAAATGCACGGTTCCGATTGATAAATAAAAAAATTTCACATGCAATTTTTAGAGATGGCTTTACCACATTTCGGTCCATCCAGCTCTACCCTATCATTTCTTGTAAATCCATAAATCCAAACATATCCATTCTCTATCTTTAGGCGAGGGAGGTTCGGAGGCCACGTGTCGACAAACCAAGCACCACGCTTAACGGGCGGCCACCGTCCGAAAAGCTCTTCACCACCATTCGGGTCCATGATCCCCACACGTGGCCCTCACGTGCGACCTAAACAGACCATTCAAATGGTGGGACCCACTGTGGATGGAGCGTATGCAATCCTAACCCATCAATTCATGGCTTTGTAAATGGATAATAATAAATGAGCGGTCTAATTCAAAAAGAAAAAAATAGATAGTTACTAAGACTTTTTTTCATGGAAATTTTGGGATGTGCCTTATTAATAACTGGATAAGAGATTTCAACGGTCTGGATTTTTGTAGATCTGTGCCATGTATACGGTTGAAGAGTCACAGCGATTTTTAAAATGGTGGTGAACCATCACAGATATAATTTGTTATATTAGGATGAGGAAAGAGAAGAAAGGATAGAGAAATGGATTATTTAGGGTCCTGAGATGCGTCCGTACTTCAATAGCCTCAGTGGGCCTATATCTAGCTGATCCAGACCGTTGATATGACTGAATCCACCGTGAATATAGGCTAGATAATTTTTTTTCGACATTGGAAATTTTTTCTATCCGATCTATTATCCTTAGTTTTGACCATTTAATTTTATTTCACCATCCAATTATTTAAAATGATCTAATCTGGCAATGTCTAATTCATCCAATCAGGTCCCTTCAACGGTCAGGATTACAGATCCATAATTCCTACGTGTACTATTCGGGCCTTTTTGTTTGTTTGAGGAGAAGATTAGACGCGTGGAACTGAAATGGGTTCGTCACATATCACCATCTTCCACTTGGACGGATGGTCCAGTAATATGAACGGTCCACCTTTCAGACTAGCTTTAGATGGGCAAAAAAAATACAAGAATCAGATTGATGGGCCCGATCCCAACCATTAAAAATTAAGATAAATAGAAAATGATCCATAATCCACATGTTGCGTTAAGTAGATAAAATAGATGGTCAGGATTGCTGATCACTGTAATAATCCGAACGGTGGTAACATAGGCGCAACTGATCTAGTCCATCCATTCTGGCATTGAATTTGTGGGGCCCACCACTCCGACCAATGCTGAGAAAGCGTAACTGGGTCGTGTTGACGAGGGGAGCGCATTAGGTGAGACCCCGGATCTACTGAGGTGGGTGGGACCCCTGTCTGTGGGGCCACTGTAATGTACGTGACTACATCCATGCCATCCATCCCTATTGAAAATTCATTTTAGGGCATGATCCAAAAAATAATCAGTTCCAAATCCCAGATGGGCCATAGAATAGGAAGCAGTGATGATTAACCATTAAAAATTTCCTGCGGGCCACAAAAGCTTTGGATCAAGATGATATTTATGTGGTCTCTTCATCTAGACGTTCGTGACCTTATCAACCGGTTGGATGGAAAATAATGGCAAATAAACATTCTGGTGAAATCCATGAACTTTTCAATGGTAGAGATTCAATCACGACTGTTTTTATGGTGTGGTCTACCTAAGATTTTAGTCAGCTTCATTTTAGTATCACACCCTAAAATGATCTTTCAAAATGGTTGGATGGTGTGGATTTAAGACACGTACATCACTGTGATCCCCACAGTCAGGGGTCCCACACACCTCGGTGGATCCGGGGTCTCACCGAATCCGCTCCCGTTGACGAGGCATACACGAAAAATTCCGTGTATACGCTATCCACCGAACCCTTTTTTATAGCATTTTCTCTTCTTTTCTTTCAATTGAATTTGTATAAGGACGCCTCTCTTCCATTTCCCCCTCTCTCTGGTTTTTGGATTTTCAATTTCTTTGCTGTCTTGAAAAAAAGAAGAAAAAGGAGAAAAGCTTTGATCTTTGGCATCCATGGCAGATGTTTTGAGCAAAAGCTGCCTCTTTTCGCCATCTCCTCATCTCTGCACCTCTCTTTCTCCTAAGAAATCCTCATCCGCTTTTGGGTTTCCTTCTCCTCAGTTTCCATCCCTGAAATCTTCTTCCAATAGCGATTTTCATGGCCGGAAGATGGTTCTCCCAGAAACTCAAATGATACCCAGGAGAGGAAATCTCCAAGCTTGTCAAGCACAGGTGTAATCTCTATCCATTCCTTGTTATTGTACATTAAAAAAAAAAAAAAAAAAAAAAAAAAACCATAGATTTCAAGAGAAGATTTTTGTTTTGTTGGTTCCTTCTGTTACTCTAGTTTCTTTGATTCATCGGAAATTTAAAGCATTCAAATTAATATTTTTATGGATTTTGTTGGGTTTTTCATGTTATAGACTTTAGGGAGGAAAAAAAAAAAAAAATCAAATCCAAGCTTTCAACGTCAGATTTTTGTTTTTGTTTTGGGATTTTTGGATCTCCATCTGTTTCTAAATTCTGCTAAGATGTTCTGATTTTTGTAAGAGTTATTTTTGTCAATATATGATTCTACCAAAGTTCAAAGCTTTCAAGATAAGATTGAAATGGGCTTTCCCCTTTTCATTTCTTCAAGCTGTTTTTCTATCCTCTGTTTCTTTGGTTTTTCTTTTTCTTTTTTGGTTTTTATTGTTGCTGTTATTTGCATATGATTCTTTCATTATCAGATTTTTGTCATTTTTAGGGGCTTTATTCCACATATCTCTACTATTAATGCTTCAATCCATTCAAAGATCAGACTTTTTATGGGATTTTTGCGTATGCTTATCTTTTTCACGGTATTGCAGATGAGCCTTTGTATTAGCAAAGCTCTAAGATGGTGGGAGAAAGGGCTTCAATCCAACATGAAGAGATCCATTCTGCCCAAGATCTTGTGGATTCATTGCTGAATACGGGGAACAAGCTAGTCATTGTGGATTTCTTTTCTCCTGGCTGTGGAGGCTGCAAAGCACTCCACCCAAAGGTATACTCATGCATCTATCTCTAGCAATTAAAAACTAGACTAGTTTTTTTTTTTTTTTGGCAGTAGAAGAAGAAAAAGATCATAGCTTTATATTTTTCTTTTTTTCTCTCTCCTTTTTCGCAGATTTGCCAGATTGCTGAGCAGAACCCAAATGTTCAGTTCCTTCAAGTGAATTACGAGGAGCATAAATCCATGTGTTATAGCTTGAATGTCCATGTTCTTCCCTTCTTCCGGTTTTACAGAGGAGCCCAAGGTCGTCTGTGCAGCTTCAGCTGCACAAATGCCACTGTAAGTTGTGTTTTCTTTTCCAGATTTCAACATATTCCTTTCTATAAAAATTTCTTGTTTTAGTCTCTCTTCTTAAAAGCCCGTTTAGCATTTTGAGTGTTTTAGGCCCTTGAAACGATTCCTTCATCAGCCATTGGTGTTTTCCTGAATTGGGTTTTCTCTGCTTTCATCTCAAATCTCCTTTCAGAATTCTAATTGGATTTTTTCTTCTCTTTGCATCTTTATGTCATATCTTTCTTCCAGCGACAGGTGAAGCCTTATAGAAGCAGTTTGGATGCTTGTAATTGCCTGTAAACCCTTTACAGGTTAAGGGGCTGTTAGAATTCTGCCATTTTGCTGTGTTTCACGTCACATATATCTGATTACAGGTGCAACAATCATTAAAAAAAAAAAAAAAAACTTCAAGACAGGCATCCGAAGGACCCCTAATCAAAAGCCCATTTGGGATTTTAGGTGTTTTCGGCCAGTAAAACTTTCCATTACAAGCCATGTGTTTTCTTGAGTCCTCCTTTGATAGCTGAATTGGGGTTTCAATTCTTCCAAGCCTTTTAAAAAATCTCCTCAAATCTCTCGTCAGAATTCTATTGGGTTTTCTTTTCTTCTGTTTGCATCTTATCTCATAGCTTTCCTCTAATCAATTTAGCCCATGTGGGAGTTTTTTTGAATCTTACCATGTTTTTGAATTCTCTTTTTCTTTCTTTGGTAACTGATTTTTACTCCTTTTTCTCAATCCTGCAGATCAAAAAATTCAAAGATGCATTGGCAAAGCACACCACAGACCGTTGCAGCCTTGGGCCAGCAAAAGGCCTAGAAGAATCAGAGCTCTTAGCTCTGGCTGCAAACAAAGAGCTCTCCTTCAACTACACAGCAAAACCAGTACCTGTTCCTGCAAAAGTGACGGCAGAAACAACTCCATCAAGCCCAAAACTCCCTCTCCCTTCAATCCAAAAGGCCACTCATGAGTCTGAAGAGAAGAGAGGCCTTGTTACAGCTGGGAGATAAAAAGAACAGAAATTCTACCCACCATTCTCCCTCCCTTTTTGTATAGTTTTTTTCTTTTTCTTTGTAAATATGATTGCAGACTTCTGGTAATCTTAGCCTGCTATTGTTAAGGGTCAGACAGCTTGGATTGTGAGTTTGCACAAGTGGGATCCATTAGAATTGGGAGATGGTAGCCACCAATCAAGTTCGTTGGATTGCCCTACTGAGTGGAGCCCAACAATCCAACCATCTGGATCACTATAGAATGGGCCCCACTAGTACAAAGTGAAGACCCAAGTATGGTGTGGATATCATCTGTTGGACCCTATAAACCTTATGATAGAGAAGGAGAGAGATCCTTGTAAGCTGTTTTTTCTTGGTATTGTAAGCTCTTTTAAGAGTGTGTAAAAAAGCAATATGAGCTTTTCTTTCATGAGAGGTGCAGATGCACATGTAATGATATCTGTAACAGAGAGAAGTATGTAAAAGAAAAAAATGCTTGTCATGTGCAATATAAGCTCCGCTTCTTTTATGGGAGGTGTAGATGCACTTGTAATGTAGCTTTTGTGCTCTTCTTCTTCTTCCCATTCTAGTGTTTTTTTTTTCATTTGTTTTGTATTTTGGGATACATGTTGATTGGTACTGTGGCTGGAGGAGTAGCTGTAATATGGCTGTCGACAGGTCGGGTTCATGCCAGATCCTTGAGATCCCGGACCGATCCGGTTTGGGTCTTGGCGGTTCTGGATCTTTTTGGATTGGGTCTTGTTTTTCAGGATATGCTGGCTAGGAAAGACACTCGTCCAATTGCCAAGAACTCTTCACATTAATCTACACAAGATTCCAGACTCCACTGGAGATCTCTACACATTCCTACACAATTCTAGACCTCTTCCATGCAACTCTAGAATTTTTTATATATTCTAGACCTCTCCATACACAAACTCTAGATACTTATGTACGAAACTTCTCCAATGTAAAAGATGTTGGAGAGCCTTCAAATAGTGCTGGGTATGGATGTTCAGACTGGTCAGACGATCGGTCTTACTATGGCCCAAAAGAGCATAGCGAGATAGTGGCAGTTTTCATGTGCCCTAGACTAGTAGGCCGTGTACGCATGGCCGCATTTTCTTACGCATTACGCGGTTGTGCGTAAGATGTTTCTAATTCCGGGTTGCTTACTATATATATGACATGAATCTGAGATTAGGAGTAATCTCAATGTGTCCAAGGTTTCCTAATCGCATTAGGAAACGGAGAGAGTGTTGAGAGAGAGAGAGAGAGAGAGAGAGAGAGCTTGGGTTTTCTCTGGGTTTTCCTTGCTTGTGGGCTGTCAATCTCTGTAATCTTTTGGAATCATAGTGGATCGCTTTGTGCCATGGTTTTTTTACCCGTTGAGGGGTTTTTCCACGTAAAATCAGATTGTCTCTTGTGGTTGAATGCTTTTGTGGTTTTGATTGCGTTGTGTTTCTCGTTTGATCTTATATTCTGTTGTAGTGTTGTTTGACTTCTATTTCCACTGCTGGCATCCCTATTTCCAAAAAGTGGTATCAGCGATAAAGTTGGGGTGGAGTAGAATTCAGATCTGAGATGAGAAGATGAGATCAAGCACAAGGTTCGAGGTAGAAAATTTCTCCAGCAAAAATAACTTTGAGGTATGGAAGGTGAAGATCGAATCCGTTCTAGTTCAGCAAGGGCTTGATGAAGCTCTTGGAAAATGACCTAAGGCTATGAAAGATGATGAGTGGACGAAGCTCAATAAGAAGGTTAGAACCTCGATCTTGTTATACCTTATGGATGATGTCCTTTATCACGTCATGAAGGAGAAGACCGTGTCTGATATGATGGCGAAGCTAGAGAAGGTTTATGCTAAGAAATCTCTAGAGAACCGGATGTATCTGTTGATGCAGTTGTTCACATTGAAGATGACTGACGGGACGGATGTGGAGGACCACTTAAGCATATTCAATCGGCTAGTTTGCAAGTTAATGAAGATAGATGAGTCGATGAAGGATGAATATCAAGCATGCATCCTATTGAATTCTCTTTCAGATTCATATGAGTCATTCAGGGATTCTATGTGCGCAGGCAGAGAGACCATCAACATCGAGACCATTATCTCAGCCCTCCAGTCGAAGGCGATGAGAAAGAAAAGCGGTGACGTGGATTTTCGTTCTTCATCAGAGGCATTGATTATGAGAGGAAGAAATTCTAAGTATGATGGAGAATATTCGAAATCGGAATTTAAGACCAAGGGCAAAGGGAAAGTTAAGGTAAAGTGCTGGAGTTGTGGTCAAGAAGACCACATGAGAGGGTATTGTCAGAATTCCAAGTTGAAGCAAAAGAGGTATGGAAACTCTTTTGGAGAGGGGCGACTTTTGTGAAGTTCTGACTGTATCTGGCAAGGGATCTCACGGTAGAGAGTGGATCCTAGATTCAAGGGCTTCATATCACGTTTGTCTTGACCGGAGTTCATTCACGACATACAGGGGGTATGGTGGTGAATCGGTGTTTGTGGGCGATGGCTACGCTTATAAGGTAGTGGGTATTGGTACGATGCGCATCAGGATGTTCGATGGGATCAAACGAGTTCTGAAAGATGTGAAGCATGTCCTCAAGATGAAGATGAATGTGATTTCTCTTGGTGCACTCAAGGCGAAAGGGTGCGTGTTCATCGGCCGCGATCGTTGTTGTAAAGTGATGAAGGGGGAACTCGTGTTTATGAAAATATGGAGGTGTGGCCATCTTTACAAGTTGATTAGGAACACAATTCACGATGGAACTGCGGGATCGGTAGCAAGATCCACGGTTGCTCGTATGTGGCAAGTGCCCAAGGGCTACATGAGAAGAGCGGAAAAGGGTGTGAAAGTACAAGGTTAGGGTTGATGGAGGCACGAGAAGCTATGATAAAGATGAGATGACGAAGCGAGGAAGGTTTGATTCGACGTTTGAAGCCTCGGTAGATATTGTTGGAGAGCCTTCAAACAGTGCTCGGTTCGGATGCTCAGACCGGTCGAACGACCGGTCTAACTTTGACTCAAAAGAGCACAGCGAGGTGTTGGCAGTTTTCATGTGCCCTAGACCGGTTGGCCGACCGGTCTGCAAGGGGCTTTGACCGGTCGGTGGTGAGGCAGTCTGTGTTGTTTTATGTGGAATTTCCTCTGGACTTTTTTCGTATTAGGTCCGACCAGTCGGGCTACTAGTTGGCCGTCTACGCATTTTCTTATACATTACGCGGTTGTACGTAAGATGTTTTTAATTTCGGTTTGCTTGCTATATATATGGCATAAATCCGGGATTAAGAGTAATCCTAAGATGTCTAAGGTTTCCTAATCGCATTAGGAAGAGGGGAGAGTGTTTTGAGAGAGAGAGAGAGAGAGAGAGAGAGAGAGAGAGAGAGCTTGGGTTTTCCTTGCTTGTGGGCTGTCAATCTTTGTAATCTTTTGGAATCATAGTGGATTGCTTTGTGCTGTGGTTTTTTACCCATTGAGGGGTTTTTCCACGTAAAATCGGATTGTCTATTATGGTTGAATGCTTCTGTGGTTTTGATTGCGCTGTGTTTCTAGTTTAATCTTATATTCTGTTGTGGTGTTGTTCGGCTTCCGCTTCCGTTATCGGCGTCCCTATTCCCAACAAAAGATGATCCTAAATTTGGCAAGTCTATGAGCTAGACCTATGGAATGATTGGTTTGTGAAACTCTCACCCACCAATTGCATTGATGCCCTTGCTCAACCACCCTAGGATGATCCTCCATGTCGGTTTCTCAAATTGCGCCACACCACCACATTGTCCCATCCTTGTCACCCTTTATGAATTACAAGTCCCAGATCATCCGGCTCTTGGCATTTCCCTTATGCATTGTAGATACCATGTGGATGCCCCTCATCCATGATGCTTGTTACTCATAGTTGGGGGATGGGAATCATCTTTCCTGCATGAAGTCATGTAGGATGTAGGATCAAGCATGTTTCTAGCATAGATGGACCGGAAGAAGCCAAAGAAAGAAGAGCTTTTGCAGGAATAGAGTGAGAGAGAGATAGTTCCCTTTGCTGTTTAGAAAGGCCCTTAAAAATAGTAGGCCGCGCATGGGCGGGTGCCCGGACAGTTTCAGGCCGGGCGCCCGGATAGTTTCAGGCCGGGCGCCGATGGACCTTGGGCAGCACATTTTTGCTGTATGTGGTGCTGTGAGGTTTAGGGTTGAGAGATTGTTGAGCTCATAATTGTGCATATTCTAACCCCAATTCATCACTCATTATGCATGATATACATGTTTATCGGACCAACTTAATACATGATTTATGATTGTAGGAAGAAGATGGAGAGTTCATCATTTAAAGGCTAAATGAGGCTTCTTACAAGTATTGAAGACTATAGGATGAAGCATGAAGAAGGATTAAAGAAGGACAAGCAAGGAGAGAAGAGAAAAGAAGGAAAGAAAGAAAGAAAGAATGAAGAAAAGTCGGCTGACCGGTCGGCCAAGCTAGCCTGACCGGTCAAGACCGGTCAACCACCAATTTATATATGTTGAAGACCAAACGGGGGAAGTATACATAGGCCCGACCGGTCATGACCGGTCGGGCATAGTTGCTGAATTGTTCAAGAACGCAGCCGACCGGTCAAGACCGGTCGGCCATTACTGCTGTACCAAAAGAAGTTGTGGACTGCCCAGCCCGACCGGTCATGACCGGTCGGGCATTGCTGCTGGATTGATAGGGAAGTTCATCCGACCGGTCCAGACCGGTCAGCCATGCGTAACTGCCACTTTCTATTTCAGAAACTCCGGGTTTTACTGCGCAATTGCGAAAGTTTACGCAATTTCTTGATCTTTCTTGCGTATTGGACTCCTCCAAGCTATAAAAGGACTTCATATCTTCATACCAGGGGAGGTGACAACGTGGAGATTGCTGAGGAGAAGGATTCTACTTCAAATCTTTAGTTTTCTTTCCGTTTTTGTAGTTTTTCATGTTTTTAGAGGCTTTTAGTTCAAGGATGTTAGAGATGAACTAAACCCTCTTAGCTAGGGCTAAGAGGGGAAGCCCTTGATTCGTTTTTGATGGATTAATACAACCTAGGTTTCCTTTTATGCTTTAATGAATGAATTTTAGTTCAATTTGAGTTTGATTCAAGTACTATGTTGGCTTTTACTTTGATCTCTTGATGACTCCGGGCTCATGTGATTCTTAGTGAGCTTAGCATAGTATCTTAGCTTTTGTGCATTGTTTATGCTTGTGTAATGCATTGATCTACCATCGACTCCGGGCATGGTAGACGCTTTGATTGCCTTGTATGCAATGGCCTGATCTTCATGTGGGAACTCATGTAACTAAAGTTCTTATCTTTTGTGTATAATCTGGAATTACTGTTTACTGATTGATTTTGATTTAAATAGAGTTCAAATCATGAGTCGTAATCAGGGGTAGTGACAAGACTTGGTGTAGGCTATGGTTATGAATCTCAACTAGATTAGAAAGAGGCTTGGCCTATACAATTGAGTGTGCCCAAGGCCTGAGCGTAGTTGTGGGAATCAAATCAGTTATTAAGCACTTGTTCCAGATAATTGTGATTGAACCGCTCTATATTCCAATCGGATAAAGAAGGAATTCGATTCCGATTGAGTTACGAGAGACCTAGTTGTGTTGATGCGTTGAAACGTATTAAGAGTGGATCCTTGGCGCTCTAGTGACTTTTTAGCTTGAATTTACCTTACTCATTCACTGTTTAAACCTAATTTCCTATTTTTCAGCTTTAGTTCTAAATATAGTCTTAATTACTAGTTGTTTTAGTTAAAATCTGAGAATACCCATACATAAATCTCTGTGGGAACGATACTCGATCTTTCCGAATTATTACTACTTCGCAACCCTACACTTGGGGAGTGAACAAGTTTTTGGCGCCGTTGCCGGGGATTTCTATGGGATATTTTTAGAATTTTCTGAAATAACTTTTAGTTGAGATTGTGTTAAGATAGATTTAGGATTTGTTTTGCTTTTTAGAGTAGGTTTTCTTCTAATTACTAACTTAGTTTGTTTTGATTTTTGCAGGATTCTAACCTAGGACTAATCCAGGGATTTTTAGGAAGTTGAAGAAGAAGAAGGCATCTTAAGTCACAAATCAGGTTTTATCATTCTAACCTTACTCTTCTTCTCCTCCTACTCATTCCTATCATATTCATCTATTGTAGAGTGGGGGGGAGACTCCTTTTGGATCTCTGAAAGGTAGGCCTTGTGCCACCTGGATTCCTATTGGTCGGCTCTGCCGCCTTGGATCACCTTGTGCTCATAGATTTCTCTTCTCAACCTATTCCTATTTCTTCTTTTTCTGTACTTTCTCTCAAAAGACTCAAAGAGTGGGTGGGGAGTTCTTTGAACCCCTATTGACCAGGAGAAATCGGTCTCTATCCTTGCTTCTGGCTCAGCCATAGCAAGACACCCTGTGCTTAAGTTTTAGAGAGGAGTAAAGGAAGGAAGGAAGAATTCTTTTTCCTTTTTATTCATTCTTTTTGGTTGCATGCCACATTGGGCTAGGACTTATAATAACCGACTTGTAAGGGACGGAGTAGTTGTTGAAGGGATTGATAGAGAGCCTCGTGCTAGAAAACTTCAGAATTTTCCTGAAATCACTAGAAATATGGCT
Organism: Liriodendron chinense; assembly: GCA_003013855.2. Lineage (NCBI taxonomy): Eukaryota > Viridiplantae > Streptophyta > Magnoliopsida > Magnoliales > Magnoliaceae > Liriodendron > Liriodendron chinense. Next base: position 1,903,565 of record PVNU02000491.1, on the reverse strand, counting down.
GCTAATCAACCTAACCCAGTCCGAAATCAAACTGAAACAGGGGAGAATGTGGTTGAGGATGTTCCCCGACCAAGGACTTTACGTGATTTCTTGCAACCTGCAAGAACGAGCACTCCCTCATGCATAATTTTTCCACAGAATACAGGGAATGTGGATTTGAAACCGGGAGTGATCAATCTTCTCCCTAAATTCCATGGTTTAGACAGTGAAAGTGCCTATCAACACCTTAGGGAGTTTGATGAGGTAATCACCACCATGCACTTTGCAAACGTAACGGAAGATGTGGTGAGACTTAAATTCTTCCCTTTCACCCTTAAAGATAAAGCTAAGGGTTGGCTTTATGCATTAAGGCCAAGATCAATTGGTGCATGGACTAATATGCACAGAGAATTTATTAAAAAATTCTTCCCTACTCACAAAACGAACATGCTTAAGCGCCTTATCATGAACTTTGCCCAAAAGGAAGATGAAACCTTTTCCCAATGTTGGGAGAGGTTTAAGGACCTATTAAACACGTGTCCACATCATGGCTATGAAATTTGGCGGGTTATAAGCTTTTTCTATGAAGGACTGACCCCACCCATGCGCCAATTTGTAGAGATGATGTGTAATGGGGAGTTCATGAGTAAGGAAGCTGATGAAGCATGGGATTATTTGGAAGAATTGGCTGAGAGTGCACAGTCTTGGGACACATCTAAACCAACAAGTTCCAAGACTGGCCAACAAAAAGAAAAGGGAGGAATATATGTCTTATCAGAAGAAGATAGTATAAGTGCACGGTTGGCTAGCCTTACAAGAAAGGTCGAAGCCATGGAATTAAGGAAAGGAGAAACAATCAACTCCATTGACGTTGAAACTGTTTGTGGAATTTGTGCTGGAAATCAACATGCTACACAAGATTGTCCCACAATTTCAGCAGTCCAAGGCATCTTACAAGAACAAACGAATGCCATAAACAGTTATCAACAGCAATACGGTGCTCCAAACTCAAACACGTTTAATCCTAATTGGAAGAACCATCCCAACTTCAGTTGGAGGAATGGGCCCAATGCAAATGCAAACAACACTAAAAAAGTATCACTAGAAGAGATGTTGGGTGCATTCGTATCGTTCCAGCATGAGTATAACAAGACAAATTCTCTAAAAATAGATGGGTTCATGCAGGAGCAATTGAAATTCAATCAAAATACAACCCAAGCCATCAATGACTTGAAAACCTCAATGGCTAGGGTTGAATCTCACCTCAGTGCTAGGGAGAAAGGCACACTTCCTGCCCAACCTCTTCCTAACCCAAGAACCCAATTTGAGATACATGATGCAAGCCCATCTTCCCAACACATGGAGCATGTTCAAGCTATCACCACTTTGCGAAGTGGGAAGATAATTGATAAATCTAATCCCGTGAAGGCCCAACAGCCTAATGATCCGAAAATTTCCAAAGAGGATGATAACATGAACAACACCCCACAAGAGAAGGAACCAGAAAGGCAATACAAGCCGGTTGCCCCATTCCCCCAACGCTTGATTCCAGCCAAACCTCAAGATAAATATCAGGAATTTTTGGAGGTTTTCAAGCAAGTCAAAATCAACATCCCATTGTTGGATGCCATTAAACAAATACCGTCATATGCAAAATTTTTAAAAGACCTTTGCACGGTTAAAAGAAAAATACATGTGCAAAAGAAAGCATTTTTGACAGAGAATGTAAGTGCCATTATCAACCACGGGATGCCCAAGAAATATAAAGATCCCGGTTGTCCGACCATATCATGTATGATCGGAGATTACCGGGTGAAACATGCTTTACTTGATCTAGGGGCAAGTGTGAACTTAATCCCCTATTCGGTCTATGAACAATTGGGTTTAGGTGAACTAAAACCCACCAAAACCACATTACAACTTGCTGACCGATCAATTCGTATTCCAAGAGGGGTAATTGAGGACGTCCTTGTCCAAGTTGATAAAGTTTACTACCCGGTGGACTTTATTGTCTTGGACACGCGACCCACGGTTAATATTGGCCCTCAAATTCCTATCATACTTGGCCGCCCATTCCTAGCTACATCAAACGCTATCATAAATTGTAGGAGTGGGGTCATACAAATGTCTTTTGGCAATATGACGATTGAGCTGAATGCTTTCAATATTGACAACCAACAAGAGGATGAAGATGAGGAGGTCCACCAAATAAACATGATCAATTCTGTTGTGGAAAATGAGTCCCTCTCACATTTTTACTCCAGTCCCTTCGACGAAGAAGTGACTCACTCCCTTGATGAGAACGATGATATGATAAGGGATATGGTCACACTTTTTGAGTCGGTATCGGCACATGACGTTAGCCGAGAGAAGGATGTGGAAACAATACCGTTTTGCGCTAAAAAATCAATTCAGATTTCCACACCTTTGTGGATCATGCATACCGAACTCCACCAACCCTGGGATGATCCTTACTTGCAATATCATTGCCCAGGAAAATCTGATTGGAGACATATCTTTACTGATAAATATGATGGTGTCTCCCCTGATACATGTGGTGCGCACACTAAGGAACCCGCTGAAATTCCTTTTTGGGATTTTGAGTGGCTTATCTCCATCATTCACACACATGTACATTGCAAAGCAGGATATTGGATGACTTTATTGCGAAATCTTTTGATTCATCTAATGATTCTGCTTGACTTTATGCTTTTGGATGAGTTGTTGGGATTAACCTCCTAGTCTGACAGAGGATGATTTGTTAGAATGCTTTCCCATTAGGATTTGCTTGGATAGTTGATTTAGTTGTGAAGTAATCCATCTCCAAAAGCTAATCTTGCCATATGCTTCAGGTGATATCTCTCTTTCTCACTCTCCTTTATTTTATGTCATTGCTCTCATGTCATACATATTGCATATCTTATTACATTGAGGACAATGCAAAGTTTTGGTTGGGGGGTGAGAGATTCCTTAATTGATGAATCTGCTAGCTTTTGTGACATGTCGAGCAAAGATGTAGAAATTTTTCGATTTTTCTAAAAATGCGAAACTCTTTTGGAAGGCTTTGATTCTATGCATTCGAGATAGCATAAGTATAAGAAGATGAGATACGACGTGAGGGATGTTGCAAGCTTTGAATTTCTCTTAATATAATGGTTTTATATGTGAATTCACCTATTTTTATGATTGATAGAAAATTTGAACACCTTTTGCATCTAGTTCACATTATACGATTTTCATGATTTGAAAGGTTTATGTAATTTGTGGATTAGCTAGACGTTGATTTAGAGGTGCTGAGAAACCAAGCCGGGGTATATTGTCCATCCTTGTCCATGGGAAAATAACGGAAGATATGGATTTCTAAAAATCCTATCTAATTTAAAAGAAAAAGGAACGAAAGGATGAAATCGGGAAGGAAAGAAAAATGGTGGAAATTCCGATTAGGGCTACCTACTACCAACCGGGGGATGGTCTACACGTAACCAAAGCCGGAAATGGGACGTAGTGTGAAAGTCGTCGGAAGGACGGTAAGGCAAATTCCTGTCATAGGCTTGTTGTTGCTCTATATACCTTGAGATCCATAGTTTAGTTGATTTATGAAGAAGATAATCCCGGAAACTCATGAGATGAACCTTCACTATGCACACTAGGTTGAATGTGTTCAAGTTCTTCTATTTATCAATCAATCAGCGGGAATTTCATATAAACACTTGTTATGTTCTGAGAGTTTAAGGTTTCAATCTCTTTCACTGAATTTCTCTGATTTTTACGCTTATGTGTTTTGGAATGTATAGAAGAGTAGTTTCTAGAGGAGAGTTGGGTTTTGGAAAATGAAACTTGTTTCACGCATGTTTTGCTCGGGACTAGCAAAATGCTGGTTGGGGGGTGTGTTGAGCTCATAATTGTGCATATTCTAACCCCAATTCATCACTCATTATGCATGATATACATGTTTATCGGACCAACTTAATACATGATTTGTGATTGTAGGAAGAAGATGGAGAGTTCATCATTTAAAGGCTAAATGAGGCTTCTTACAAGTATTGAAGACTATAGGATGAAGCATGAAGAAGGATTAAAGAAGGACAAGCAAGGAGAGAAGAGAAAAGAAGGAAAGAAAGAAAGAAAGAATGAAGAAAAGTCGGCTGACCGGTCGGCCAAGCTAGCCTGACCGGTCAAGACCGGTCAACCACCAATTTATATATGTTGAAGACCAAACGGGGGAAGTATACATAGGCCCGACCGGTCATGACCGGTCGGGCATAGTTGCTGAATTGTTCAAGAACGCAGCCGACCGGTCAAGACCGGTCGGCCATTACTGCTGTACCAAAAGAAGTTGTGGACTGCCCAGCCCGACCGGTCATGACCGGTCGGGCATTGCTGCTGGATTGATAGGGAAGTTCATCCGACCGGTCCAGACCGGTCAGCCATGCGTAACTGCCACTTTCTATTTCAGAAACTCCGGGTTTTACTGCGCAATTGCGAAAGTTTACGCAATTTCTTGATCTTTCTTGCGTATTGGACTCCTCCAAGCTATAAAAGGACTTCATATCTTCATACCAGGGGAGGTGACAACGTGGAGATTGCTGAGGAGAAGGATTCTACTTCAAATCTTTAGTTTTCTTTCCGTTTTTGTAGTTTTTCATGTTTTTAGAGGCTTTTAGTTCAAGGATGTTAGAGATGAACTAAACCCTCTTAGCTAGGGCTAAGAGGGGAAGCCCTTGATTCGTTTTTGATGGATTAATACAACCTAGGTTTCCTTTTATGCTTTAATGAATGAATTTTAGTTCAATTTGAGTTTGATTCAAGTACTATGTTGGCTTTTACTTTGATCTCTTGATGACTCCGGGCTCATGTGATTCTTAGTGAGCTTAGCATAGTATCTTAGCTTTTGTGCATTGTTTATGCTTGTGTAATGCATTGATCTACCATCGACTCCGGGCATGGTAGACGCTTTGATTGCCTTGTATGCAATGGCCTGATCTTCATGTGGGAACTCATGTAACTAAAGTTCTTATCTTTTGTGTATAATCTGGAATTACTGTTTACTGATTGATTTTGATTTAAATAGAGTTCAAATCATGAGTCGTAATCAGGGGTAGTGACAGGACTTGGTGTAGGCTATGGTTATGAATCTCAACTAGATTAGAAAGAGGCTTGGCTTATACAATTGAGTGTGCCCAAGGCCTGAGCGTAGTTGTGGGAATCAAATCAGTTATTAAGCACTTGTTCCAGATAATTGTGATTGAACCGCTCTATATTCCAATCGGATAAAGAAGGAATTCGATTCCGATTGAGTTACGAGAGACCTAGTTGTGTTGATGCGTTGAAACGTATTAAGAGTGGATCCTTGGCGCTCTAGTGACTTTTTAGATTGAATTTACCTTACTCATTCACTGTTTAAACCTAATTTCCTATTTTTCAGCTTTAGTTCTAAATATAGTCTTAATTACTAGTTGTTTTAGTTAAAATCTGAGAATACCCATACATAAATCTCTGTGGGAACGATACTCGGTCTTTCCGAATTATTACTACTTCGCAACCCTACACTTGGGGAGTGAACAGAGATGATCCCTATGGGTGGTAGATCCTATCAAGGATGCCTTGGGCAGTGATGAGCTTAACCCAACCTCGTTTTATCCTACCAAACCTAGATACCAAGGACCTAAGAGATCTAAGTGGACAACAATCAATAGGATGCACAGATCCTTTGACCATACTTACTTGTTGGAGCAGTCCAATTTACCATTAACTTTTCTAAAGAGCACTAGGATATGAGGCTACATCCTCTGATTTTCCCATAAGCACAAATACTCTTCTAACCAACTAGGTTGAGCATACACCGATAGATTTTCTGAGGTGTTCAAACCTAGTGGAATCTAACGGTTTTGTAAGAATGTCGGCCAATTGTTGCTTGGTTTGGACGTATTCAAGTGTGACTACCTTTTCTTCAACAAATTCTCTTATGAAATGGTGCCGAATGTCGATATGCTTAGTTCGAGAATGTTAAACGGGATTTTTTGAGATATTTATGGCATTGGTGTTGTCACAAAAGATCGTCATTTCTTCTTGACTGATTCCGTAATCCTTAAGCATTTGTTTCAACCAAAGTAGCTGAGCACAACAACTGTCGGCAGCAATGTATTCTGCCTCAGCGGTGGATAATGAGATGGAATTTTACTTTTTGCTATGCCAAGCAACTAAGCAGTTCCCCATGTAAAAGCAGCCACCACTAGTGGATTTTCGATCCTCCATATTTCCAGCCCAATCGGCATCGGATACCCCGTAATGATGGATGAAGTGTCAAAAGGATACCACAAGCCAAACTCAGTTGTATAAGCCACATATCTTATGACTCTTTTTACAGCAGTGAGATGAGATTCTTTAGGATCAGCTTGAAATCTAGCGCATGCACCTATGCTAAATGCAATGTCCGGTCTACTAGATGTAAGGTAAAGGAGACTCCTAATCATACTTCTATATAGATGTTGATCAACACTTTTGCTTAACAAATCTTTGGAGAGTTTAATGGTTGTGGCCATGGGTGCAGTGTGTGATCGACCCGAGTCTAACCCAAACCGTTTGACAAGATCTTTTGCATATTTAGTTTGGTTGATGAAAATTCCATTTTTCAATTGCTTAACTTGTAATCTTAGGAAAAAATTCAGTTCGCCTACCAAACTCATTTCAAATTCAAATTTCATTAACTCGGCAAATTGACCAGAAAATTCTTCACATGTGGAACCAAATACAATGTCATCAATATAAATCTGAGCAATGAGAATCGAATCATTCGTCCTTTTAACAAACAAGGTTTTATCAACACTCTCCCTAACGAATTTGTGATCAATTAGGAATTGAGTTAGGCGTTCATACCATGCTCGGGGGGCTTGTTTCAACCCATAGAGAGCCTTTTTCAATCGATAGACTCTTTGAGGATATGTAGGGTCCACAAACCCTTTAGGTTGTTCAACATAAACTTCCTCATCGAGTATACCATTCAGAAAGGCACTTTTCACGTCCATTTGAAATAACTTAAATTTGAGCGCATGCTATGGACATGAGAATTCAAATGGATTCTAATCTAGCAATCGGGGAAAAAGTTTCATCAAAATCAATTCCCTCAATTTGAGAGTACCCATGAGCAACTAGACGGGCTTTATTTCGAATAACATTGCCAGATTCATTTGTTTTGTTTTTGAAAATCCATTTAGTTCTAATGACATCTTTCTCATAAGGTCTTTCTACCAAAAACCAAACATCATTTCTAGTAAACTGTTGAAGTTCTTCTTGCATAGCAAGTATCCAAAGTTCATCATTGAGAGCTTCATTTATATTTTTTGGTTCGATTTTTGAGGTGAAGCACACATGACTATTGATGGCCTCAAGCTGTCTCCTAGTCTTGACCCCAGTATCAGGATCTCCAATGATTTGATTGAGGGGATGATCCTTGACATATAGCACATTTCCAAAAGTTGTTGAGACACTGGGAGAGGGAGTTTTTCAACAGGTTTACCTATTTGGCATGGTTCTCCCTCTTCATCATCATCAAGTCTCGTGACTTCTTTAGATTGGTCATCAATGATAACATTTATGGATTCTTGAGTTGTATTAGTCCTTGTATTATAAACTCTATAAGCACGACTATTTGAAACGTATCCTAGGAATATTCCCTTATCACTTTTTGAATCAAATTTTTCTAGATTTTCTCTATCTCGAAGGATCTGGCATTTGCTACCAAAGACTCTAAAATACTTGACATTCAAAATCTTTCCATTCCACTATTCATATGACGTTTTATCTAGGCCAGCTCTCAAATATACTCGATTTATTATGTGACACGCTATATTTACTGCTTCAGCCCACAGATTTTTTGTAAGATTTTTGTTGTTCATCATGACTGTGGCCATATCGAGTAGGACTTTGTTTTTTTCTTTTTGCTACTCCATTCTGTTGAGGAGTCTTTAGGGCTGAGAACTCATGCTTGATGCCTAAATTTTCGCAAAATTGTTCAAATCGGCCATCCTCAAATTCTCCACCATGATCACTCCTAATTCTTTTCATGGTACATTCCTTTTCATTGTAAAGTCGCTTCATGAGTTTTTCAAATTCATCAAATGTGTCAGATTTTTCTTTAAAAAATACGACCCAAGTGTAGTGGGAGTAATCATCAACAATAACAAAGAAATATCTTTTACCTCCTTGACTCAAAACTCTGGTGGGACCTACAAGATGTGAAGTAGGTCAAGGGGTTTTGATGTGGCAATGGTGGATGTCTTCTTATGTGCAAATTTAATCTGTTTACCTTTCAGGCACTCTACACATACTTCTTTTGGTTTCTTTCCTATTTTAGGCAACCCTCTAACTAATTTCTTCCTACTTAGCTTAGATAGGTTCCTATAATGGACATGGCCAAGCCGTTGATGCCATAACTCAGTTTCATCATTAATTGCCATGTGGCATATGGCAGATGATTCATCATCACCTTTGTTTTCAATAACATAAAAGTTGTCTCTTGTGCCGAGTCCTTTTAGAATTAGTTTTCCAGTTGGGTCCAAAATTTCGTACAAATCTTTGGAGAATTTTACATAATGTTGTTCATCACATATTTGGGAAATGCTCAATAAATTATGTTTCAATCCATCAACACATAGACATCCTCAATTTTGGGCAATCCTAGCCCGGTGATGGTTCCTTTTCCAATAATTTTGGCCATGCTCCCATCTCCAAAGGTAACAGACCCATCATTGAAATCAGCATAATCGCAAAACTGGGTTCTGTCACCTGTCATGTGTATGGAGCATCCATTATCTAGATACCACCTAGTGTTTCTTCCGGCTCTAAGGGTGTGGACGCTCGCCTCTCCGCGCTCCCGGATTCCCCCTTTCTTTTCGAGAAAGGGTGTACGTGTCCGTGAATCGCTGTTTGTGCCACTGGCTTGCCTCGTTCTTGAGGAATTTTTTTTGGTTGTTGTGTTAAATTGGATATGTTGGATGAGTATGTGTAAGATTAGAGTCGCCACTAGCCAGTTACTTTGAATCTACAGTCGGCTAGACCTCGTAGAAATGTTAGAGAAGGGAATCCGAAGATTCCTTCCTCTAAAATGACTCCTTTTGATCTGCGGCCAGAGATTTGAGGTAAGGGATCATAGTTACAGGGTGGGAAGATGTTAGGCACCCCACACTGCCTGTACCGAAGTACGATCTCTACTTCACAGAATCGAACTAATACTTGAAAGTCTGATTTAATCATCATATATTCTCATGAATGATATGATGCATGAATGCAGGTCTGAACAGTAAGAGTTTCTGATGGGCAGGTTTTCATTACCAGGTAAGCCCAAAGCATATGCTCGAGCTGACAGGTGCTTTATGCGGGATGCATGCTGTGTATTTGAATAATCAAAGTACTTGTAGTGACATGATAAGCAGGGGGGTTGGAAGAAAAGCAAATGTTGCACTTATGTTAGATGCGAATGAGATGATGCTGATAAAAGAGTAGCTGGATGGATGGAGGTGTCGCAAGGGTTTGCTTCAAGTGGCTAGATCAAGACTTGGCTGGCTTGGGAGACTTAGACCAGGGTCAGGCTGAGCTGGACCAGGGCTAGGCTCTTATCACTCGGGCTCTTCTTGGTGGAGGAATGGGCTAAAGGGATGGAAATGGGCTTGGATTTCTCTGGGACTTTAGGGATACTGTGAATGAGAAGGGGCCGGGGTATTTATAGCAGCGGAGAGTGGCAACTCTTGTAAATAGTTTTGGACGGCACCCTGGGGGCCGCTCGTACGGCTGTGCTGCTCCGGCTTCAGAGCGTACGGCCTCCGAACTTGAAGCAGAAAAGTCCGAGGTTCAGAGTCCGGACCTGCTTCGAAGCTGTGGTTCGGAACCAGGTAAGTTGACTGGGTTTGAAAGATGGGTTGACACGATGAGTTGACTGGGTGCATGGGCTGGACTGACCCAGTGAGTTGAGTTGACTCGGTGATTTGACTCAGCGGGTTGACTCACCAAGTTTAACTTTTTTATGATTTTTTTACTGATTTTTCTTATGGGGGTTTTTTGGGCTGATGTTTAGGGGTGAGTTGACTGGGTTTAGGCCTGAGTTGGGCTATGAATTGGGGCTTACAAGGGTGAGTTTGGCTGGGTTTAAACATGGGATTTGGTGGTATGGTCCTCCATTCATTCAGTTATCTCTACCAACATTGTAGCCGAAGGTGGGGTGTTTACAGATGCCCCTCTTTGGTAGAGGTTGCGTGCAACCGAATGTCAAAGCAAGTGGATACCTCACTTCTGACCCGGTAATTCATAGATCGTGCTCTGAAATCTTTTCTTGCCTTTGCATCTGAGTCAGTTGATTGTCTAGAAATTGATAACTCGCACATACCGCGGGAGTTTGGAGAAAACATTGCGATTGTCCTTGCATGCGCTGCAACCTGGGTACCCAATCGGAACCCTTCCATTCCCGATCGATACTAATATCGGAAAGGTACAGTAGAGCCTCTGCGTCCGTCATAGTCTTACGAGGTTATCGACCCTATGATTGATTGTTCGATGCTTTCCCGGATCACTCTAGGAGTACTTGTTTCGCTTGACTGTCAAAGTGGTTAGCTGCCCTGCGTCTATGTAGTCTTACAGGAGATCACTACGCCGACTTGGACTCAGTCAAGGTACTTCAAGCATCCACGCCTAGGTATGTGCGGGTGAACTTTTTCCACCCAATCTACTGGTTTTGATGCTTGGTTTACAATTCATTATTTCCTAGATTGTGGTCTGGAATCTTTGTCTTCCTTTGTATTTGAGTCAGTTGACTGCCTGAAAATTGATAACTCGCACATATCGCGAGAGTTTGGAGAAAACGTTGCGATTGTCCTTGCATGCGCTGCAACTTGGGTATCAAATCGCAACCCTTCCATTTTCGATCGGTACTAACATCGGAAAGGTACAATAGAGCCTCTGTGTCCCTCATAATCTTACGAGGTTACCGACCCTGTGATTGATTATTCGATGCTTTCCCGGATCACTCTAGGAGTACTTGTTTCGCTTGACTGTCAAAGTGGTTAGCTGCCCTGCATCCATGTAGTCTTACGGGAGATCACTACGCCGACTTGGACTTAGTCAAGGTACTTCAGGCATCCACGCCTAGGTATGTGCGGGTGAACTTTTTCCACCCAATCTGCTGGTTTTGATACTTATATTACAATTCATTATTTCCACCGTTCATATGGTTTCTTTGACCAAGCCTTTTGGCTTTCATCTTTTCGTATCTTAGCATGTGGTATGACCGCACTGACAGTGGAGTTCAATTCGACCGTACTTTGAGTGCATTGGATCCGATGGTCTCCAGGGAAACCGCGAGACATCGGATCTTATTTGATTTTTGCGTTGGCTCCTACCTAAAGATATGGAAGATCTCTAGGTGTTTTGGAGGCTGAACGCTCTACTGGGAAAATGTTTTTGGATTTTAAAAAGATATCCACTCTGGGGAGTGATACTCCGTGGGGTTTTTATTTGCAAGTAGGAATATATATAATATTTTTTATCTTTTTAAAAAAGAAATCTGGCTTGCACGCGTCTCCACTAAGGATGCTTGTGGGGTCTTTGGCTAACTGACTTTTATTTTGAAAGCAGGTAAATATGATGATTGATGCGATGGATGCTGATGCATGGGGATGCATATTTGATGATGGATGTATGGTTTGGCTCATTCTCTTTTAGTTTGATGATTTTACTTTGTTGGGGATGCAGAGAAGTTTGAGCTTATTGCTTGCAGGGTTGTGTTTCCCTGGAGATTTTCTTTTAATGCGGATGTTTGGTCAGTGGGTTAGTCAAGATCCTGACCCGTTGTCGATCAGGTCCATTGTCCCAAGACGCTGTTTCTTTGCTAATGGGGATGGATGAAGGATGTTGTCAGACCTCAAGGTGTTCTTCTGGGAATGGATGTGATTGGGACAGTGCTTGGTCGCCAGTGTTGGTCAAGATTCCAATTTGCAGGCGATCGGATCCATCATCCCAAACTGTGAAGTAAGTTAGCGGAGTTCGAGATTCCTGAAGTGTTATGCTGGGGATAGTGACATTTTTTGTGATTTCTTACAAATATTTGGTCCGAATCTTTCCTGAGTAGTCAGGATGGAGATCGGTTACTGAAAACAAGGGAAACATTTTTGTGATTTTGAAAATATCTGGTTTGAAAGCAGGGGAAATATTTTGTGATTTTTGAAAGATGATTTTGCAATGTTTTGGTATTTTTCTGATTTTTCTGAAATGCAGGAAAATGTATGGAATTTTCATTCATTTCCAGGTTCTATTGCTAGTAAGGCACCCGATCCATTTTACGTCAGCGAGTAAGACAAATCTCACACAGTTAAGTGCCGTAGTTTTACATCTTTGGATGAGAAGATTTTGAGGGTTTTCAGTCAACACACCCACAAAGTTGCTTGCTCCTCTTGTGCAATGCACATAGACCACGTATCGTCCGATGAACTCCTTCGGCCATAAAATGAGCCACATCCTCACATTTCCCTTCGTCAATCCAGTTTGGGGTCTTATGCTGTTCACAATTCCGTGAGGGTGCGCCTCACCTCCCAACTGCCTTAATCCCCTTCATGAATTTTAGGAACAGGGAACATCCGTCAGATTTGACAGCGACTTCCAAATCAAGGTTGTCTATTACAGTACGTTCAACACGAACAAGATCGCGGCGTTCTGCCCACCTCAGCCTTTGCTTGTTTAGAAGATTTCGGACACCCATACGATCAAGTGTCAGCCATGTCCGTGACAGGTTGGGAAAGAAAGCCCCTGAGAAGTTAATCCCAGTGTAGTTTTAGGTCTTCGGACTGCTGGGGATAGATTTGCACAGTTAAAATTGATGGTGAATTTTTTTGTTTTGAGAAAGTTTCAGACTTCAACTCGAGTGATCGAGATTGATACTGGTTTTTATGGAAAGCTTAAAATCTTTTTGGTATTTTTTTTTGAAATGATCCGTGTTATCGAACCTTGATCCGAGCGGTCGAGGCCGATGCTGGTTTTTGGTTGAAAGTAAGAAAGGTCCCCCGAGAAATTAATCCTAGTGTAGTTTAAGGTCTTCGGACCAGATATGTACAGGCGATATTGGAAATACACACTTTTTTTTTGTTTTTTAGAAAATGTCCGGAGTTGTCGGATCCTGATTCGAGCAATCAAGACCGATGCCGGTTTTTATTAAAAATCCCTCGGGATCTTGATCCCGACGTAGTTTAAGGTCTTCGGACCCAACATTATGTACAAGCTAAAAATACATTCTTTTTGTGATTTTTTGAAAAGATCCGGATTATCGAACCTTAAGCCAAGCAGTCGAGGTCGATGCCGATTTTTATTAAAAAGTCTCTTCGAACCCAACATTATGAAGTAGGCAGCGATCAAGGTTGGAAATTCCTGAGATTTTTCTGAGAATGATTCAGATCATCAGGCCATGACTTTGGATGGTCGAGATCACTGTTTGACCAAGTCAATTCTTTTTTCTTTTTCTTGAAAATCTCATGGAGCCTTTTCCACATCATCAAGCCAATTTCTCCCCAGTTTCTCACAAAAATGAGATTTTAGTGAGATTCCTTTTTCTTTTTCTCCTCATTCTCTTCCATCACTTCAATCTTTCATGGAGGTACAAGATTCACTTGCAACTACTCTTCCCAAGGGGAGTTCTTCCCAAGGAGAGAGGGTGAGAAGCTGTTTCAACCATGTGGGAGGACCGGACGGCCCCCTAGGTGCCGCCCAAGCCCCTTTTGCCTATTGGTTTTTCCAGTGGGTTGGATAATGGGATGCCCTCCCCTTTTCTATATAACATGGGGCACCCTTGGCCCCTCCTACGTGCAATCTCTCTCTTCTTTCTTCAAGTTTTTTTCTTTCTTTTGGTGGCCCTTTTGCTCTTTCAATTGGTGAGGCCTTAGTGGAGCTTTGGGACAGCAAGGTGGTCCTCTTTTGGTGAGTGGTGAAGGTATGGACCACTCCCTTTTCTTTCATTTCATTGTTTTCTTTTTCATTGTCTCTTCTCATGTTTTCTTTCTTTCCTTCATGTAGATATTCTAAAGGAGTCAAGGTGGGCCCAAGTCTTTTTGGCCTTTCTCTACTTCTCCAATCTCTTCTCAAGGTGGTGCATGGAGAGGAACATTGCAAGATTTCATTTCTTTCATTTCTTTTCCTTTTTCATACTCCCTTCATGTGTATGTAAATGGTAATTTTGCCATGTCCATCAAGTGTGCATGGCGAAATATCCTATCTTTTCTCATAGGAGTTGGGCCCCTTTTTATGTATATCAAATGGGCTCAAAGTGAAGTCATGACCCTTGGTGTATTTGATGGGCCCAAAACTTCATTTTGGGCTCCCTCATGCTCTCTTTTCCTTGCCATATTCTCCTTATAGCTTTCTTTTCTTTTCCATCATCCTTTCAAGGTTTGGGCCCATGAGATTGGTAGGGCCCACCTCAAGTTTGGGCTCATAATGCTCACTTTGGATGGGCCCATCTTTCTTTACATGTGTATGGGCAATGTGGCTAGCCTATTCTTCACTTGGATCTCAAGTGGGCTAAATTTTATAGTTGGGCCCTTATGGACAAGTGGCCCAAATCTTACACCATTTCTTGATTGTGATGTATACCCTTATACACAAAGTGTGGTGGGCTCCTTGGAATTTCTCCATATAAATGGGCTTTTGGGCCCTCATTTAAACTTATGAATTTCTTTGAGTCATGTGTGCACCACTTCACTTTGTGCATGTGGGATTCTTTCCCTTCATGTCTTCTCTTTAGATGGATGGAGGACTTGAGTTACTTAATCATCTACAAGTCCCGTGAGTGAGTTGTTTCAACAATCTCACTAAGTTCAAATGGTTTTCTCATGTTGTAGGAAAGTTGTTCTCAAGAGCTTTCTTTAATGTTCCCAACCTCAAATGGATGACTCTTCTTCAAGTGAGCTATCCATGCAACCACAGCTCCTTGAACTTCTCTTGGGGTACTTGGTGGGTCATCCACCATCATTCTCAAGGATAAGTGATTTTTCTTTCAATTTGTGGGAAAGAATGATACTCATAAGTTGCCCAATGTTGTCCCATGCTTTGGGGCATTTTGGATTTTGATCTTCAAGTGGGCTATGTATATCATTCTTAGCTATTTTCATGATGGTTGGGTGACTCATCAAGCCATGCCCTCTTGTGCTTCAAATGGTCCCCCCCCCCCCCCCCCCCCCCCCCCTTTTTTTATAAAGAAATTGGTGCACATAAGTTGCCCAAACTTGTCCTTGCATGGACATTTCCAACTTTGGTTCTTCATGTGGGCTATGTGCATTAATTTCTTTTACCATTGGCTTCTTTGATTCATATATTTGTGGGTAGGCCACCATGTACTCTCATAGTCAAAACATTTATCAAGATGATGTACATAGGTTGCCCATGGTTAACCCATGAATGGGTTCTTATGTTTCTTCAAGTGGGCTATGTGCTCCTTTCAATCCATTGAGGTGGGGCACTTGAGTTGCTCTTGTGGACCAATTTCCTTTCTATTTCCCACTTGTTCATGTATATGTGTAAAAAGATGGGAACATCTTAAATGAGGATTATGACCTTGGTATGGAAAGTGAACCAAGCCTTGGTCACATATGGACTTTGAAGAGGGATTTCTCATATGAAGTTTGATTCTTACCCCTTTTGGTCTCATGGCACTTAAGTGCATTTGTTGTCCCAAAATGTGTCCTTGGATGGTGGATTTTCCTTACCTAAGGCATGGCATGCAACCCTCTTTAAGGTGGGCCTTGCTTCCTTTGATGGGCCCAACACATATCTTAGGCGACTCATGGAGTTGGACATTGGATTTTTGCCTTTGAATGTAAATCCAAATCCATGGGTTTCCTGGATAATGATTTAGATTTTAACGGGTAAAGAATGGGGACTTACTTTGCTAAGCTTGTAGGGTTTGATGACGGATGGTACGAGGGGGCGAAGGGCGGTCAATGAGGATGACCCCGCTTTCATTGTTCGTCGAGGGACCCATATGTGTTCTTTAGCTAAGGAGCACCAACCTCTTCCCTCCATAAAAGGTCAATGTACCCGGGATCTCTGGGATGATTGGGTGACACAACCTCAGCCTATGCTCAAATGTGTTCTGGCCAATACTCCTTTCGTCGGCCTTCTCTCATTACGCTTTCACAACAATAACGCCAACCGCATGCTACTTGCGGCCCTTTGTGAGAGGTGGCGGGATGAGACCCACACTTTTCAACTTTCCTGTGGTGAGTGGGGAATAACTCCCCTAGATATATATATATATATATATATATATATATGCAGATTGGCTTTCCATTCCATGGGGCAGTTGTTCCCCACGCAGGCTCTCTTGCTCCCATTACTTCCATGGACTGGATACGGCTTGTGGGAGCCATCCCACCTAAGAGTGAATTCCAGAGCCACCAAGTGAAACTGCGATGGTTTGACAACACCTTCACTGTTATCATTCCTACTACCAAGCTGGAGGCCCTTCACAAAGCACAGGCTATGATCACTTACGCCTTTGGGTCGTTCCTTTTCTACCATATGAACGAGAGGGTCGATCCTAGATTTCTGCGCTTTGTTGAGGATCTTCACCATTCGTATAATTGGAATGGGGTTATCTTAACTTGCATCTACCAAGGTTTAGATAAGACCTCTAGGAGTAGCCAGTCCTTCACAGGTTTCTGGCCCGTCGTGGAGGTACTCTTTTTAGCCTTCCATGGAGATGTTTGTCTTCTTTCTTCATTTGATCATTATGTCTGCCCTTGCCCAGACCTATTTTTATGATCATTTTGCTCATCTTTCGCTGAGGATACAAGATGGTGTCGAACCATTCATATATCGTTTCATGCACTGGCATCGGCAAAATTGTCAGTAGACTTCTAGAGTGTCTGGGGACAACTGGCGCGCTGACATAGATGGATTGACCGTCGAAGACGTAAGTATCTTGCTTTCCTTATCCGTCATGCTGCTCTGTGACTGACTATGACGAACTCATTTGTTGTAGTTTGCTTGGATGTCGTACGCCAACTTTCCTCTTTACTATACCCCTCAGCGTGTAGAAGCATATGATTTTTCGTGTCTTCGGATCATGCTCTCCGATGTCAAATCGTTTCAATGGTACTTGGGTGAGAGATTGCTCCGAAAAATCACTGGCATGGCTTGGGTTCCTTGTTTCGCACCTCCTCCGGCTGCTCAGATTTCGGCTGATGATATGGCCGATGCTCTCACGGGCCAGCCTGGATTTCGCTTTATGATCCCGGATCGTGACTACAACGAGTGGTATTTACTGTCGGACAAGGACCTCTTCTTCCTTTGCTCTACGTTCTAGGGGGTCGTCGTAGATATGCTAGCGGATCCGTGACAGCTCCTCTGATGGACCTTCATCGTCGGGAGTGGGATGAGAGGAGGGATGATGATGATTATGTTGGTGATCTGTAGCTTGCTTCTCTGAGGATGTATTCAACTTATTTGATGTATGGCCTTCTGACAATTTTAAGGCCTTTTGCTTGGCCTTTCTTCTGTATCAAAATCTTCTGAATGAATATGCAACCCTGAATTGTCCCAAATTTCTTGATGATGCTTGGATGTTTTGACCCTCGACTCATTCTTTGATGCTTTGTAGAAGATAAGATTTCTCAACTGTATGGATGATGACTTGAATGGTTCAGATTGCTTGATTTGGCCTTGTGGGCCCTTTCCAGACTTCAGCTTTTCTTTGGAGCACCTGTCCGTGATGTTTTGTGAGGCTAAGAAGGGCGTTTCATGGTGTGGATGATGACTTGGACGGTTCAGATTGCTCTTTTCAGGGCCCACTTGATGGTCAGATCCTGGACTCTGACCTTCTTTCTTGATGATCCAGCCCTTGATCTTGCTATTTTATGACTCATGTTAGCTCTTCCATGATTTAGATCATGATGATCTAGCCTTTGAGTGGCTCAGATTGCTTGGGGACTACTCTTGATCAATTTTCCTTCTCTTTGACTTGATCAGCCACATGTTGGCCGCAGTACTTCATGATTGGATAGGTGGGGTACCTTCCAGATGATTCAGATCAGCCTCAAATGAAATCTGGAGTTGATTGGAGCCTTGGGCGGTCATCAGGGTGCCATCTGCTAACCTGGATTGGCAGTCTCACCTACCAGCGACTGTGAGGCCAATTCCGCAGAGAGAGAGGGAGACCGTCCGTACGGACGGCCCACAGCGGGCCGCCCAAACTTCTCCTCATGTGCGGCTTGGGTTGACTAGTCGTGTTCGGACATTCTCCTCTACTCACTCCTATCCCCACATTCCCTATACTGGAGAGTTCGATTCCAGCCATGAATCCCCTTTTCTCTTTGTCTTTTCTCTTCATCTTGTCCTCTTCTTGTTTTGTCCTTTCTCAAGCAGCCCTTGATGATGATTTGGGGGCCATTGTGGGAGAGGTTGGTGGGTCCCACATTTCAGAAAGTGGCGAAGGCTTTAATGATGGTAGGATGCTCTTGATTGATGGTGTGGATGAAGCCTTAAATGGGGGCATTGATGGAGGTTTAAGGATGGTGGTTGGTGGAGCTTTGAATGGTCCCATTAATGGCAGCCATGCTGAAAATTTAGATTTGAATGGGGGATTGATTATGGGAGGATTGGATGGTGTAGATGAGATGGGACGATGGGCCATAGATGAAGTTGTGCACCCTTTGAGTGTGGGCCGCATAGATGATGTGATTGATGGTGATGATGGGGCGATGATGGTCATAGATGGGCTGATCTCATGTTTGGACGGTATGGATGGTTCAGATGATACCTTTGATGGCTTGGATGCTTTTGATGATGGCTGAGATGTGCGGTACACTTGCTTGGGTGGACTTGATGTGATCATTGATGATGTCCCCCTGATGATGGACGGTGTGGATGTCCCAATGATCCCTTTGATTGGACAGAGTGATGATTGGATTCATGACTTCATGTTAGAGAGGACTACAGGTCCAGATCTGACCGTAGATTCTTCGATCAGGGTTGCCGAGGCCTTTCTTGATGGCTCAGATGCATTTTTCAGCAATCAGATCGGTCAGGATGCCACGATGTACGGTGTGATCTTTGCTGACAGTCCTTTCAATGGAGAGTACCGTCCTTCTTCTGATTGCCGACCTTTTACGCATTCGGTTCATGAGGTGGGTGAGTCCTCTCATGCAGCTGAGGTCGTGACAGTTTCAGCTAGCGATGCGACTATATCAGACATAGCCGATACTGGGGATAGGTCAGGGGCTGTTGAATTTGTAGAGGTTTCAGCTTTTCCTTCTCCTTCGCCCGTTGATCTTCCAATTCTTGATGAGCTGTCATTGATTTCTGGGCCTTTGGTTCTGGAGGGGATACAATTGCTTCCTCATCCTTCTAGCTCGCCACGACTGCTTACTGGGCTTGAGAAATTGTCAGCTTATGAGATTCGAGAGTTGGAGTCCTATGGCTTTGGCGATCTGATTCATATGGCTAGAGTTAACATTGATTGGAGGATGCTCGGAGCTGCACTGATTGACCGGGTCCTTTCGTTGAACTTGTTTGCATTCAACGACGTGGAGATGGGACCTTCTTTGGAGGAGCTTGCGCGTTTGACCGGTCTTCCTTGGGATTACGCTCAGTATTTTTCGCCGAAGACTTTGCCAAAGACTGCCACTCCGCAGAACTGGTTCGGGATCCCGTATCTTATTCAGCCTGCAGCTGCCGGCCAGGATGCTGTGGTGTTCTCCTTGGACTTACTGTATGATCTTTTTTCGGGCCCTCGAAGTGTGGTAGGGGCCCTACTCTCTCGGAATGCGCTAATGTTTTGTTTGATAGCTGAGGTGCTATTCTCGGGATGGTGCAGATCTCAGACTCCTTTGCTCTTTGAGGTGATGAGCAGAGTTGTTCGACGTCAGGGGATCATTTCTCTTGTCCTGGCTGAGCTGTTTAATGGGCTGACTGACTGTGCCTTAGGCTGCACCCGTTTCCTTCGCGGCTGCTATGCATTCCTCCAGGTATCCTTTCTGCATTTTCTTTTTCTTTTCTTGTCTTTTGGGAATTGCTTTGCTTTAGCTGGACCTCTTTACCTTAATCAGGTTTGGCTATGGGAGCATCTTTCGTTGACTATTCCTGTATCATTTCCTGGCACTCGTCGCCCTGACCTCATGCGACACATAATGGAGTTTCTTCCGCATACGGCTAGGATGAGTGAGCCCTTGTATCGTGGGATGTTTGCTGAGCTTCGTGACTGGAATGTTCGTTAGGAGTCATATTGGCTTTCGCTTCCTCCAGTACTCTGTGATGCTCACCCCCTTCCTCTGATGCAGGTAGGCTTTCGATCTTACTTTTCTTATCATCCTATCCGGTTCTTGCTGCAGTTTGGGTATGAGCAGGATGTTCCTCCTTTTGGCTTCTCGGGTATCCGGTGTTGAGCACTTCCAGCTAGGTCATCTGACTTTAAGACTCAGATTGATGGATCCTGGGCGAGTCACCTGACTGCTGATTTGCTTGGTTTTGAGTTGTGGACTTTTCCGATGGCGACCGCCCCATACCAGCACTAGGTTGCTGAGCAGTCTCTGTATCGACACATTCCTTGCTGGCACCAGACCGCCGATGAGGATGAGCAGAATATTCTTGGGGATGCTAGTTCTTTATCTGGTTCATATGAGCCCTTTGAAGAGCGCCCATTTATCGATCCTGGTTTCCTCTTGACCACTCATGGCCACTTGCTGTCTGAGATTTCTGCACTTCGGTATCATTATGAGATGATGTCGAGGAGATTGGCCGCTGATCAGAGGTTGTCTGATGAGGAGATGGCGATCCGTATCCTTGAGCGAGATGAGGTGCATTACCTGCATATGGAGGTGAGCAGGTTGAGAGCGAGGCTATTTCATTATGAGTCAGAGGACTTACCTGACGTGGCCAAGGAGGAGGGCAAAGATTGATTTTTTGTTTTTTAGGGCTGTGTCGGCTGTCTGTACGTTCCTTTTTGCATAGTATATGATCGGTGATGATGCATTTTTTTGTATTTTTGAAAGATATGATATATGTAAAAGAAATTTGATGCATTTTAATGAAAAGAGAAAACTTTTTTGAGAACTTATTGTACCATGAGTTGTCTTGTGAGTGTGTCTGAATTTTGGGCCGGGACATAGGAATCAGAACTGAGGCTTGGCCAATGTTTTGACCGATGTTTCGAGATTGACTTGTGTGATCCTTTGGTTCCCTAAAGGTGTAGGCAATGGAAATTGTTGCTTCCTGATATTGTCAGAGTTTGTAGAGTTCTTTTATTTTTTATTGTACTTCTTCTCGTTCTTCAACTGCCACTGCTTGAGCTGATCTGGACTATCTGATTTCTTGGTACCTGCACTTTTAATTTTTCTTTTTCTATTTGAACCATTTTTGCCTGCAGCGCTCTTTCGAGTTTTCGCCACAGCCGGCCTTTTCCTGTCATTTTTGCCCGTGGCGCCCTCTCGGGTTTTCACCACATCCCGAGTATTTAATCTTGCCTGCCCCTTGGCAGCTATGCTTTTTTTACCCTCGGCGCCCCTTTCGGGTTTTCACCAAGTCCGCTGTGTGCCCACTGTTTTTACTCGGAGCACCCTTTTGGGTTTTCACTCCGCCCTTTTTGTTTAGGCACACATTTTTTTTATAACTGCGGTGGCCAGGGGTTAGGAATCTGTCGTTGCCGGACGATGGTAGCCTCTCAGCCCTTATCTTGAGCTACGGTGATAGAGCTGTTGGTCTTAGCTACAGACCCTTTTGAGATGGATGAATGAGCAACTGTGTTTCTTCTCGGGTTGATTTTTCTCAGGTGCCTTGTTTTGGCTTCCCATTTTTTTTGTCTTTTTTTTTCTTTTGAAACCCTTATTTGAAACACTTATTGGTGGACGGAAATGATTTCTCAAAGGTTTTATCTTCCACCTCTTGACTTCAGCTCTATTAATGTAACTCTTGATAAGGTCAGAATGACTTACCCGTGAAAAATCTTCACTTTGTCGGCGTTGATTGGCTCAGGAAGATCCACCCCTCTCATGCTGGTGAGTCTGAGGGCGCCTCTAGAAAGTACTTCTCTGATGATCAGTGGTCCGTCCCACGAGGGTTTGAACTTTCCTCTGGGATCAGGAAGGTGCGACGGTAGAATCTTCTTCATGACCATGTCGCCCACCTTGAAACTTCTTTTTCGGACACTCTTGTTGTAAGCCCGAGCGATCCTTTTCTGATAGCACTGAGAATGACTTAGCGCACGCATGCGCTTCTCATCTGCGAGTTGTAACTGATCGAATCTGCCCAGTTGCCATTCTTCTTCAACTCCGCTTTCCAACAACACCCGTAATGACGGTATTTCCACCTCGATTGGTAGAACTGCTTCCATTCGATAAGTAAGCTCGAAAGGAGTAACGCCTGTAGCAAACCGTACAGACGTTCGATAGGCCCAAAGTGCATATGGGAGCATATTTGACCAATATCGATAGGTCATGACCACCTTTTCGAGTATCCTGACGATTGTCTTGTTTGCGGCTTCTACCCCACCATTCATCTGAGGACGGTAAGAGCTCGATCAATGTCGTTGAATCTTGAACTTGCTGAGGAAGTCAATCATCTTCTTGTTGACGAACGGGGTCCCATTATCTGTGATGATAGCATTAAGGATTCCATACCGGCATATGATGTTGTTCTTCATGAATTTAATCACCTGGGATGCTGTAATCATGGTGTAGGAGGCTGCTTCTGCCCACTTAGTAAAGTAGTCGACTGCCATAAGTATATACTCATGACCGTTTGATGCT
The DNA here is from genome assembly GCA_003013855.2 of Liriodendron chinense. Taxonomy (NCBI): domain Eukaryota; kingdom Viridiplantae; phylum Streptophyta; class Magnoliopsida; order Magnoliales; family Magnoliaceae; genus Liriodendron; species Liriodendron chinense. The sequence continues at coordinate 1,880,817 of PVNU02000491.1, read as the reverse complement.
TTGGGACTAATCTTCCCAATGATGTCGAGTCCCCACATGGAGAAGGGTCAGGGAGTTGTCAGGTTGTATAGTTTTGATGAGGGGGCATGAATTTGATTCGCGTGCTCCTGATACTTGAAGCATTTTCTGACGTGCTGGCAGCAGTCTGTCTCCATGGTGAGCCAATAGTAGCTGAGTCATAGAATCTTCTTTGCCATCATGTGCCCGTTCATGTGTGGGCCACAGATTCCTTTATGTATTTCTTTCATGATCTTTGCAACTTCTGTTTCATCGACGCATCGGAGGACTTGATTATAGGATCACTTGTACAGGATTTCGCCACTGATGGTGAACTAGCCAGCCAAATGCTGGATGGTTCGGCAATCTGTTGCTGTTGCTACCTTCGGATACTTCTGGGTTTCGAGATATTGCTTGATGTCAGCATACCAGGGTTTGTCAGGGACAGCTTCAGCTTCCTTTATTTGCAGACAAAAAGCAGGTTCATCTTGAGTTTCAATTGTGAGCTCCCATTCTGAAGCTCCTTTCGGGATCTCGAGCATTGATGCAGGTGTAGCGAGAGCATCTGCAAACTGATTCTTGGCTTTAGGCATGTATGAGAAGGTGATTTCTTTGAATTCTTCGATCAGATTTTCAAGGTACACATGATATGGTATTAACTTCTCGTCCTTGGTTTTCCATTCGCCATTGGTCTGATTGATGATAAGCTGTGAGTCTCCAAATACTTGTAGCTTCTTGACGCCCAAGATTATGGCTTCCCTTAGACCAGCGATGCATGCTTCATACTCTGCCATGTTGTTGGTGCACTCGAATGCTATGCGCCTTAAGATAGGAATAGGGACATCGACTGGAGAGTAGAGGATTGCTCCGATACCACTCCTTTTAGAATTTGCTGCACCATCGAAGAATAACATTCACTCATCTTTCTTCTTCTTTTCTTCACCTTTGTTAAGCAGAAGATCTTCATCAGGGAAGAATGTCTTGAGCGGTTGATAATCCAAGAGAGAGTGAGCGGCAAGATGATCAGCGAGGGCCTGCCCCTTGATTGCCTTCTGAGTGACATAGGTGATGTCAAATTCAGACAGGAGTAGTTGCCATTTAGCTATCCTTCCAGTGAGTGCTGGTTTCTCGAACAGGTATTTAAGCGGATCCATGTGAGCAAGGAGGAGAATAGGGAACGCAATCATGTATTGACGGAGCTGCTGAGTTGCCCAGACTAGGGCGAGGCAAGTTTTCTCGATCGGAGAATAACTGGTCTCGTAGTCGGTGAACTTTCGACTCAAATAATATATTGCTTGTTCCTTCTTCCCGGTCTCATCGTGCTGGCTGAGAACACAGCAAATGGCTTCTGCTACTACCGAGATGTATAACAATAGTGTTCGTCCGGGAGTGGGCGGCACTAGAACTGGAGGATTCATGAGATACTTCTTGATGTGGTCGAAGGCAACTTGGCAATCGTCATTCCATTCTTTTGGAACGTGCTTCCGAAGGAGCTTGAATATGGGTTCACAAATAGGTGTGAGCTGTGCGATGAAGCGACTGATGTATTGAATTCTGCTGAGGAAGCCACGAATTTCTTTCTCTGTTCTAGGAGGGGGCATCTTGATGATTGCTCTGGTTTTGGTTTCGTCGACCCTGATGCCATCCTCGCTCACCATAAAGCTAAGGAGTTTGCCTCCCATTGCTCCGAAGACACATTTCTGAGGTTTGAGACGGATCTTGTACTTTTCTAATCTGTTGAATAACTTTTTCAGATCTTTAAAGTGTCCTTCAATTGTTGCGAGATTTAACAATCATATCGTCCACATATACTTCAAGCTCTTTGTTCATCATGTCGTGGAATAATGCTGTCATTGCTCGCTGATATGTTGCTCCTGCGTTCCTTAGACCGAACGGCATTACCCTGTAACAGAAGGTTCCCCAGGGAGTGATAAATGATGTCTTCTCACGATCTTCAACGGCCATCTTAATCTGATTGTAACCTGAGAACCCGTCCATGAATGAGAAGATCTTGTACCTGGCAGTGTTGTTGACCAGAGTGTCGATATGTGGCAAAGGGAAGTCATCTTTAGGACTGGCTTTGTTGAGATTTCGGAAGTCGATGCACATTCAAACCTTGTCATCCTTCTTCGGTACTGGTACGATGTTGGCGAGCCATTCAGGGTAGTTGGTGACTACCAAGAATCCCGCATTGTACTACTTGATGACTTCATCTAGAACTTTTAGGGCCCATTCTGGCTTCATTCTTCGAAGTTTCTGCTTCACTAGCTTTATATCTGGCTTGGTTGGCAGATGGTGTACAACGAGCTCTTCTTTGAGCCTCGGCATGTCTTCATATGAGAACGCGAAGTTGGACAATCTTAGAGCTAGGAACTCTATCATTCTTTGCTTCATCTCTGGTAGCAACGATTTTCCAATGCGTACTTCCCTAGGGATCTCGGGTGTCCCCAAGTTTACTACCTTAAAATCATCGACTACAACATTGGCTTTATATTCAAACTTTTTGAGGAAATCCTCTAGTTCGGGAGCGGGGTCATCATCTTCCTCATCCCGAGCTTCGTCTAGACCCATGAGCTCGAAGTCTAATTCGATGTCAAAATCATATGATTCGACTTCTAACTCATGCGACTCTTTAAACGAACTTGGCACATTATTGAATGCAGGAAAAGAAATGTTTTTTTATTTTTGAGAATTTTCTGAAATTGAAATGCTAGATGTTTTTGGCTTTTGAAAGTTTTTTTTTATTTTTTTGGATTTTTGAAATTCACGGGACCTTGAACAAGCGGGCATTGCAGACCATGATTGATCCCAGCTTGTCCTAAAGTTCCACTCACTGCTTAAACCGGCATTTTTTTTGGAAGCCAGAGCCCTCAGATGACTCTCTGGCTGATTCGAAAGTTAGGGGAACAGATGACCATTCAGGACCCTTACTCCTTCCCTTGAAGAAGTTGGGGTTGATGATTTGAGTGAAGAATCACAGTCTGGCCCAATGACCATGATTTCTCGCTGGTTGGGTTCGAGATCTGAGTCATACTCAGTCCCTCCCGGATCACTTACCTTGCATTGTAGTTCGTCTGGTTCCACAGCGAGACACGAGTTCGAAATCTGGACATTGGACCAATCCAAGGCTGGCCATTTCCCTTTCTTAGTCCAATGGATGGGCTGCTTCTGCCCTTGGGTGGTGATTGATGATGTTGGTTCTGCCGAGATGGGCGGGTCATGCCCCTTGTTGATTGATGCTGAGATGGGCAAGTTGTGCCCCTCGGTGACTGGAATTGAAGTGGGCAGGTTGTGCCCCTGGTTGAGAGCAAGTATCAGAGTACCCTGGTCCTAAAGTTGTTGTATTGGTTTTTCTTCTTGTCTTCATCCTCTCCTTGTTCTTCTGGAGACTTAGATGGTCTGAGGATCCAGTCTCATCGAATAGGGGGCCACATGGCCCAAGCTAGGCTCATCGGAAGGCCTTTGTGTAGTGCAGTTAGTTGATTTCTTCTGGGATCTCTGCATGGCTCTCCTGGCCTGATGAATTGAATGTGTGAGCACCGAAATTTCTTCTTTCTTTTGTCCATGAAGATTGCCCTGTAACCGAGTCCCCATTTGCGTTGATTATATACCAGCGGCATCTTTTTGAACTTGAAATGATTCTTTATCCGATACTCGAGGCTCAGACGTTCTGCTAGTGAAAAGACAGGATCCACACTTATTGGTTCTGGATTGGGAATAGTGTTTATAGTCTCGAATTCGAAACTATGAAACGGGATGTCTTTTTCAGAGTGCTGGATGTCGATGATAGGGATATCTGGTTCAGTGGCAATAGCATTGGAAGGAATGATGAGCTCCTTCTTTGCATGGACAGAGATCACTTGATTTCCACAGATATACTTCACCCATTGATGCAAAGTTGAGGGCACAGCTCCAATCTTGTGCAGCCAGGGTCGTCTGAGCAACATATTGAAAGAGGCTGATATATTTAAGATTTGGAATGTGATGGTGGAGACTTTTGGACCTATCTGTACCTCTATGTTGACCTCCCCTTCCACTGATCGGTGGGTGTTGTCGAATGCCCGGACATACATGGTGCTGGGTCGAAATGAGGAGGGACTGATTCCCAAGCGTTTCGTAGTCTTGAGCGGGCAGACATTTAAGCTTGAGTTGTTATTGATAAGGACCAGCGGGACACATAGGTATTTGTATCGTAAGGCTATGTTGAGGGATCGCCCATGGTCGTGCCCTTCTGAGGGTAGCTCATTATCAGTGAAGGTGATGGCGTGCGGAGCCAGGAGCTATCCGATCATCAATGCTATCATTTCTGGTGCTGTATTGGAGGAGACATGAGCATCGCTCAGGGTTTTGGCAAACATTTCTCGGTGTATGCGCGACGTGCAGAGTAACTCCCATACCGAGATTTGGGCAGGGATTGACTTGAGCTGAGTTGTCACATCATATGCAGCTTCATTTTTGTTGCCAAGGCCTGAGAGAGCACCTTTGGGATCTCCTCTGTTCTGATTATCTCTTCGGATGCAACGCCCATTGGGATTCATGTTTCCTACCTCTGCACATTCCGGATAGTGCCACGGGACCTCTTTATAATTTTCCTCTCCTTTGACTTCTAGGACCACCGGTTCTTGCAATGGTGCTGGTGTGGGTGCCAGATCTTCCTCGTATAGAGCTTTTGCCTTGAGGACTGCATTGTTGCCTGTGCTGAAGGGATAATATCGAGGCTTATCTTCATATATCACATAAGGTCATGGTCCCGGCTTGACCGTTCCTGGAGCAGGAGGTTCCCATGGAATGAGTGCTGGTCCTCTTGATATGGCGAGGGGTTTCTCTATTCGGCCCAGCTGCTGTAGTGTGATTGACACGCCTCCAGGATGTATTTGTGGCTTGGGGACATAACTTACCCCTTGCAATACGACTGGCTTGATAGGAGGAGCTCCTTCCAAGACAACGAGTTCTTGCTACTGGTGAGTATAAACCCCCCTTGTGGATCGGATTGTTCCTAAGCTGAAATTGCCCCTTGCAGAATGACAGGTTCATATGCGGGCTCGATGCACTGACTGTACCCCTTCTAGGATGACCGGCTCCCAACATGAATGGCTGTAAGGTGCCCCTCGCAAGGGGACGAGCCCTTGAACAACTGGTGCATCATATGGAGGTGCTCCTTCGAGTACTAACGGCTCGGAGACTGAAGGAGGAAAGGGGTTTGCCCCTCGCAAGATCAGAGGAGAACTTGTTGGCCTATAAGTGTAAGCATGAATGGAGTGGATAGGGGAGAGGAAGTGATCGAGATGTTCTCCTTCTTCTATGCTGTTGACGGTAGGGCCGTGAGACGAACTGGGGTCCGTCGAATGTTGAGGCAAAAGATTCTGAAGGATGTTGGGAGAAGCTGCTAGAGGAGTTCCAGGGACCGAGATGACGATCTTGCGGTCGTCAATCAGATCTTGTATGGCATTCTTCAGAGTCATGCATCGCTCAGTGGTGTGGCCACGCCCTTGATGGTAGGCACAATACTCATTTTCTCGGTAGTTCGAAGGAAGAGGATTTGGAGGAGGCCTGGGTGCCATTAGAGTGAGTAACTGCTTTTGTACCAGCATAGCCATAACCTGACTGAGTGGCTGAGTGAGAGGAGTGAATTTCTTGAGCTCCCTGTAATTCTGCCTATTCTGATATGAGTATTGGCCATTCCCCCTGAACTGCTGCTGCTGTCGAGGTGGTTGTGGCTGTGGTTGAGGATTTGGTTGTGGCTGATACCCTGAGGTTGATGCTGAGCCTGATTCTGTTGATACTGTTGTCTTCCCTGTGGGGGAGCATATTGGTTGCCCTGAGCAGTGGCGATGATGTTGTTTACCTCTATCGGGCGAGAAGGAGAACCATTGCGGTTTTCATTCCCATATCCGATAAGTCTTCCTTCCACTCTATTCCGTTTGACTGGAGTGGCCTGATGAGGCCATGGGGAGATTATTCCTACGCGGATTACTACTTCGACTTGCTCTCCAGCATGGATCAACTGTGAGAAATTCGCATATGGGTGCGAGATGAGGTATCCAGATATGCCAGGATATGTTGAATGAACAATCATGGAGATTTGTTCTTCGTCATCAATAGGTGTCCGCATTCTGGCCGCCATAGCTCGCCAACGTCCCACATAAGCTGATAGCGTTTCATCACTCTTTTGCCTGAGAGCCGCGAGGTCGGTTCTTCTAGGTGTCATATTAAGATTTTCTTGAATCTGTCGACGAAAGCCTAGGAGATTCGCTCCCAAGTCCTGATGCAATGGCAGTCCAATGATGTGTACCAGTCTAGGGCATCGCCCTTCAGAGATTTTTGGAACAAGAGGGCCCCTTCATTTCCTAAGATTGCACTCAGCTCTCCATAGAAAGCCTTGGATGTGCTGTGGGACAACTGCTGCAGTCATATCTTTTAAATTTTGGTACCTCAAAGTTTTGAGGTATCTAAGGATCTGGGAAAGGACATAAGTCTCTGAACTTGGTCGAAGGTAGATCGATTCCTTGTTGTCATTGAAGTTGATTTTGCAAGATATGGAACTGCTCGCACAACTCATCCAGTCCTGCATGATTTGTTTGAACGACTAGTGCCTTTCGAAGTAAGGCACGTTCTTCCTCAGCATAGTGGTCGATGTCTTCGACCCTATGGGCTTGTTGAAAGGCAACTGTGGGTTGCTGACATTGATTTGATGATTGAACTAGATTCTGATGAACTTGTGCTTGAAAGAACTATAACTGAACTGGAGACTGTACTGAAGGTTGAGTTGGAACTTGCTGGAAATTAACTGGCGATTGCTGAATTGAAGATTGCTGAAAATTAACTGGAGTTTGCTGAAAATTAACTGGAATCTTATCGGTGGGGATGTGCTGAAATTGAAAAGTGCTCCTGTTTGTAGGAGGCTGAGATGCTAGGAAGTGACACCCTTGTTGGGTATTCGCCACTGTCCACTGATTGATGTGGGCTTGACACTGACCCCCATTGTGGGCATTCGCCAGTGTTGTCCCTGCTGCTGAAAATTGAATTGAAATCCCATCGGCGGGGATGTGCTGAAATTGAGTAAAGGTCCCATCGGCGGGAACATGCTGAGAAAGGAAAGGGGTCCCATCGGAGGGGATATGCTGAAATGTACTGAGATTGTTGTTTGCAAGATTGACAGGAAGCTGACTGGAAGTCCCTGCTGTAACACCCCAACCTTGGATATCCGAATTCCATCAATTCAGGTATCGAGTTCGAGGTATTAGCTATCATATTATGCTAAAATTAAACCGTAACACATTCACCCACTAAAATAAAAAGTTTAATCATCATCATAGCATATAGCTAATTATTAATTGTCTCAAAGTATCAAATGGCCCTAAGGCTTATGTCCGAACTAAATCACTCAAAACATAAATAACTTCACAGATATAAAGACTAAATTCTCTTATTTTCTTCTAGCTCCTCCACCAGTTATTCTGTCGAAGTCATCTTCATAGAGACGCCTCCACTATGTCTTTTCCTGGATGGTTTTCATATACAATATCGTGAGCTAGAAGCCCAATAAGCAATAACAATTTTCATGATTCAATACATATTATGTTTACCAAAATAATAATAAAATATGCCATCTATCATATAAACAACTCCATACTCAGAAATCACCAGGACCATGGCTGCGCACAGCTTCCGGCCTGCCAACACCCATTGCATTTGAGACCCTATAGTTTTGTGGTGCTCTTTGGAGACTTGCACGGGCATGTCATCCCACGTTTGTATGCATGGTTGCATTTCGCACCATCTGCTTATGCCGCATATAGCATGGTTACTACGTTGCAACCACAGCTCCATCGTGGTTTGCAGAACACCGGAAATATGTGATCTTTAAACTGGATGCCAAAGATGTCCCTGGGTGAAAGTCCCTGATCCCGTTGGTACCAAGGTGGGTGCTTCATTCAAGGACCGGGTGGTTTAATCATACACCAGTATGCTGAATACCAAACAGCGGTGTTTTCCACTGCACGTGGTCAGTTTGGAAGGAGGTCTGACCTAACCTACCGGAAGAGTGTTGGCAAAGTGGGTTGAGTTTGACCAGCTGTGAGTAGGTCCGCTATTGCACCAGATAAGCTTTGGCATTCTACTGGTGTGTAGTGAGGTCTGTGAGACCCCGGTGATGTTCCGTTTCAGAGATGGTATTGGTATCAGTGATGTGACTGATGTTCTGTATGGTGTGGGACGGTCCTGACGTGGGCGGGTGTGATGTGAGCGGGGCTGTAAGCCTGGGCGAGCTAGCACACTGGGCAAGCTACCAGTTCCGAGTCCTGCATTGCTTTGGTGATCGCGTTATGACTGTTCGTATCTGGACCACTGTACTGAGAGGTAGGTGATTTGCATACATGCATTGGATCATTGTATGTGACATTAGGCCCTGTAGGCCATCGCATAGTATGAGTATATAGCCTTGGTAGGCTGGTTACCTGTATTGCACGCTTGCATAGCCATGGTAGGCTAGTTATATGTATTGCATGCTTGCATAGCCGTGGTAGACTGGTTATTCATATCACATGATCGTGTAGCCTAATTAGGCGAAGTCTTGGTTTAAAGTTCTCATCATGCTTTACTGCTTACTTTGATATTTATCATGCTTGTCATATGCATTGTGCACGCACACACGCACTCACTAAAACTTCGTTTGAAGCTTATGCGCGTTTGTTACGCCGCAGGTTATACCAGAGTGTATCAGCAACGTTGAGTTGGAGTTGGGAGTGCAGTAGCAGGAGGTGCCGGATTGTGCACAGTTTTTATATTTACGCATTGTGTATTTACTTTTCAGTACTGTATGTAAACGAAATGACTTAGTGGAAATATTATGTTTGTCTTTGATGGTACTCATATGGTGATGCTCATGTTTCAAAAAAAAAAAATTCAGATCCTAAAATCCTCCTTGTGGTATCCCAGGATCGAAACCTGGCGTGTGATGTTAGGATCCGAGATCAGGGTATTACGGAGGCTGCCACCTCTGAATTCGGGTTGCAGCGAATGGATGTCGAGAACCGAATTTGGGGTGTGATAGGGAGAGTACAGCAAGGTGCAGAGGACATGGGAGTTCCTACAAAAGATAGACCGGGGGAGCAGCCCCCACTTGATCCACCTGTTGAGCCACAGGTGAGGAGGACATCTAGGGACAGACACCCGTCCAAGAAGTACTCTCTGCATGAGTACATTATGCTCACTGATGGAGGAGAGCTAGAAGACTATTATGAGGCCCTAGCCGACGAGCATAAGGAAGAGTGGTTGAAAGCTATGCAAGAGGAGATGGAATCCTTGCATAAGAACCACACCTATGATATGGTGAAATTGCTTAAGGGAAAGAAAGCTCTGAACAACAAGTGGGTGTTCAGAAAAAAGAATGAGCAGAAGAATTCACAGACAAAGTACAAGACCAGACTTGTGGTGAAAGGGTTTGGTCAGAGAAAATGAATAGACTTCAAGGAGATATTCTCATCAGTGGTAAAGATGACATCCATATAGATGTTGCTTGGGTTGGCGGCCAACATGGATCTGGAGGAAAACTGCTTTCCTCCATGGTGACCTGGAAGAAGAGATCTACATGCGACAACCTGAGGGGTTCGAAGTCAAGGGCAAAGAGCACATGGTGTGTAGGCTTAAGAAGAGCTTGTAAGGGTTGAAACAAGCTCCTAGGAAATGGTACAAGAAGTTTGACTTGTTCATGTTAAAACATGGATATGACAGAATGGAGTCGGACCACTATGTGTTCACACGCAAGTTCTCAAATGGTGATTTCTTAGTTCTGTTGTTGTACGTTGATGACATGCTCATCATGGGAAAAGACATCAAGAAGATTGACAGCCTGAAATAGGAGTTGGGCAAGTTGTTTACAATGAAAAACTTGGGCCCAGCAAAATAGATCCTAGGAATGGAGATAACCCGTGATAGAAGCAGCAGGAAGCTTTGACTGTCACAAGAGTGGTATATTAAGAAACTCCTACAGCGATTCAAAATAAATGCAACGAAGCCGGTCAGTACTCCACTGGATGGTCACTTCAAATTGAGCGACAAACAATGTCCCAAGACGAATGCAGAAGTGCAAGAGATGCAGAAGATACCCTACGCTTCAGCGGTAAGAAGTTTGATGTATACTGTGGTGTGCACGCGCCTAGACATAGCATATGCGGTTGGTGTAGTCAGCCGGTATCTTGCCAATCCTGGCAAAGAACATTGGGCAGTGGTGAAGTAGATACTACGGTATCTGAGGGGTTCATCCAAGTTAAGCCTATGCTATGGTGACGAAAAACATGTGTTAGAAGGTTACACATATGTAGATATGGCAAGTGACATAGACTCCAAGAAGTCTACATCGGGGTTCATGTTCACATTTGCAGGGGGAGCAGTTTATTGGCAGAGCAAGCTACAGAAGGTCGTAGGCATTGTCGACGACAGAGGCCGAGTACATCGCGGTCACAGAGGCAATGTAAAGAGATGCTTTGGATGAAGAGGTTCCTACAGAAACTCAGCCTAAAATAGGAGAAGCATGTGGTCTATTGCGATAGTCAGAGTGTTATACACTTAGCAAGAATCCAAGTCAGCATTCCAAGACGAAGCATATAGAGATTCAGTATCACCGGATCAAAGATACTTTGAAACAGAAGATGCTACAGCTTGAGAAGGTCCACACGGACGATAATGGGTCAGACATGATGACCAAGGCACAAGTTTGAGGTTTGAAGAAACCTGACTGGCTTGAAGAAGACAAATTTCTCCTAAGTCGGAAAGGGGGAGATTTGATAGGGTTTTCCTCCTCAGGACAGAGGAGAGACATAGTGCAGCCTGGGTGTGGTCGGGCTCCCAGACCAAATCTGGTCGGGCTACAGAAACCCGGATGGCAGCTAAGCTGCTGGACTGTTTTCAAAATAGTCGGGCGCCCGACGGTCAAGTGACCGGGCGCCCTACCATGTTGATCTGGGCGCCTGAAATACGGGGTTTCTCTTGTGAAGCACGCTGGATGTTTTTTTGCTTGAGCAGGCGCCTGACGGTCTGGTGACCGGGCACTCAACCCGACGCAGACTGCTTATATGTAATTTCCTGTTTTGAGTCTTATTCCTCCGGTTCTCTATATAAGGGAGTTCCAAAATGGGATTAGTGACTTCTAATAAGGGTTTATCACGTCCAAGGTGAGAGATAGAGAGAGAGAGAGAGAAAAAAAAAAAGATGAGAGAGAAGAGAGAGAAAAGAGAGAGGAAGCTTGTAGAATGGAGTAGTTGCTTGACAAGGAAGTTCTTCTGTGCAACCGTCGACTTAACGCTTCTACGTCCTCAGGATCTATGAGATCGCTCTATTCTTATTATTCTCTTGTTGTTTATCCACTCCTACGTAAATGAAGAAGGTTCGATATAAGCGGTGTGTGCTTGTGATCGGTTGTAACGTTCTACTTTATAGTCGATTGTTTGATCTGGACTAGGTCCCGTGGTTTTTACCTCTTCGAGGATTTTTCATGTAAAAAACTCCGTGTGTCATGTGGTTGATGCTTTATCTTTGATTATTGCATTATTATATCTAGAGGTGGGCAACGATCCAGGCCGAACCGAGTTAGCCCTAGTTTGGTTTGGTTTGTTTTCATACCACCGCAGTTTGAGGATCAGTTTGGTTTGGGTTTCGGGCCGACCCATGCGGCCCGAGTTTGGTTTGCTCCAGAAAAATCTGGTTCGAGTCGGGATCGGCTTGGTTGAAAATTTCGAACCAGGCTGTGAAATTGCGTCGGGTAGCCTAACACGACACCCTACGCATACGCGTGCGGAAGCTTGAGGAGCAACTAGAATTATGGCTGGACCTATAGGAGGGGGGGAATAGGACCTTTTTTAAAAAAAATCTTTTCGCCTACTTTAACAAATCAGCAAATTAAAATACGTAAGCGATTAACACTTCGGCTTCTAAACCTAAGTGGGTCCAATTAAAAGACTAGCAAGAGATAAGAGCAATAAACAACCTAGTCTAAACAAGCATAGATTAATAAATGATTAAGCTAATGAAGAACCTAATCTATGCTACTCAAATAGACTTGAGTGAGGATGGATCAAGAAGTTCAAGTCTACTTGAGGTAGTGAAAGTACATCTTGTGAGTGTGGATGTGCCTATCAAGTGCCTAGCATACATTCCTAACTAAGCATTCATAATTAACCAATTAAACTCAATGCATTAAAGAGAAATGTGCTCAAGATCAATCACAAACACAAGGATGTATAGTGGTTCGACTACTTGTCTACTCCACTCCCGGTTCAAGTACTCAACCCCTTTGAGCACACCGGCATTCACTGGGGAGTTTAAATCTGGTTCCTCCCAACCAAGGTGTTTTAACTCGGATCCACCCAACCGGGGAGTTTACAGGTTCCTCCCAACCTACACGTTTGCACCCGTGTTGGTGGCTCCCCCTTGGAGACTGTGTTTTAGGCCAGACTGACGTGCCAAGGAACGGCTGACGTCCCTAGATTTTAGGCCCAACTAATAGGCCAAGGATCGACTGACGACCCCGGGGCGAGTTTGTCAAACAAACTCTACACTCAACTCCCACAGGGAATTGAGTGGATGGACTCTTAGCAAGACAACCTACTTGTCGGATTGAGCCCCTTGTTCAGCGCCGCTTCGGGTTGCTTCTTCTCGCTCTCCCGTGCTTGAATCAGCTCCCCTTGTGCTCCCCCGATCGTTGACGCCGTTGCTTTGCCAAGGCTTCAGCTCCAAGATCAGCTACCTTGCATGTGATGCTCCATTGGAGATGCCCAAGGTGCTAGGGAATGGTGAAACCTCTACAAATGGTAGGAAATGGGTTTCCTAGAGGAATGCACCTAAATGGACTCCTAGGTAGTGTTTAGACAAAGGATTTAACTATCATCAAGGTGTCTAAACCCTAGGAATCAAGAGGGAACAAGTCCTATTCTCAAGATGCCATTGAATGGCCCAAGCTTGTGATGAAAACACAAGGAGAATGACTTGCTTTAGGTTTGGGATAGAGCCTCTAATGATCTCTAGCAATGGTGGCTTCTATCTCCTCAAAATCCCCCTCTCTTGGCTCAAAAAACGAATCCCCCTTTTAAATAGATTTTCTTCCAACGGTCAAAAAACGGGCAGATTCGCGCATCTCCGATTGATCGGAAGAAGTTCCGATTGATCGGAGACCTGTCCGATTGATCGGAGACAAGTCTGATTGATCGGAAATCTATCCAGTGAAGTCTCTGGAAGATATTCCGATTTATCGGAACACTGTTCGATTGATCGGACGGACCCCTTCCGATGGATCGGAAGACTGTCCGATTGATCGAAAATATGTCCAGTGGATTTTCAAGGTTGCTGGAAAAATTTCCGATTGATCGGAGATTCTGTCCGATTGATCGGAGTCCTATCGGAGCCACTGTCCGATTGATCGGAGTCCTATCGGAAACTGCTGTCTGAGCCTATTTGATTACAGCAGCTTCCACCTCTTTAATTAGTCTAATTTATCATGTTTTTCATGGAGTTCTAAGACTAATGATGATGACTAAAGGTATACCTAGTTGGTGCAAGTCATCTAAGAGGTTATGGGTTAGGTTTTGGTCAAGGCAGGGCACACCAAGGCATCACTTTTACCTGTTTCTTCTTCCTTGATGCAGCCGGTCCGTCTTGAGTCTTCGTTCTTCGTCTTCATTAAGCTCAACCGACACTAGACCCACTGACCTAAGTAATTGACAAACAAGGTGCACTAGTATGCCATAGAAAAGTGCACTAACAGGCTGGACCGAGTTCAAACGGACAGTGGCTCTTTTTTTCCTTATTCATTTAAATAGAAAATAATTTTAAAAGTTTGAAAAAAAATTACAAACATATCTTACTATATGATATTTAACATCCTCCAAAAGAGTGCAACTTCAAAATAGACATGTAATAGTATTTTCCAAACAAAAGTACACAAGCATAATTTTACAAGTGCAAGGAAACAGCGTGCATTCATGTAAATGTATTATGTATTATCTATGTCATCATGTATATGTATTATGTATTATCCATGTCATCATGTATATGTATTATCCATGTTATCCATCTGTTTTACATATCATTTTAGGACATGATCCCAAAATGGAATCAGAAACAATGTGCTTATAATCTACGAGCCGAATCAAATCGAGCTTCGAGCCGAACCGAGCCGGAACTACCTTAGTTTGAGTTTAGTTTGTTTTTTCAAACAGGCTTGACTTGGAGGCTTGGTTTGGTTTGAACTTCCCTTTCGAACCAATCCAAGCCGAGCTTTTTTGAACCAATCCAAGCTGAGCTTTTGAGCTGGCTTGGTTTGTGCCCACCTCTAAATTTATATCCCATAATTCGATTGTATTGGGGGCGAGATCCTAAAGTTTTTATGCAATGCACTCTATAGATTTAAGAGATGAAACCTACGTCATGATTTGGAAACCTAGTTTTGGGTTTGAACTCTGCCGGCAATTGTCGGTTTGGGACCTCCTGACGATCTAGATCACGAATTGACAAGATTTCACGGACCGACAGCTGCAGTACCATCCCACGTCAGCATTCCACAGTCCATTTAAACGGCCGCTTGTAAATTTGAACTAATCCATGCCACCTGTAACAACTTTGAGAATGCCAAAGTATCAACCATCGTACTTTACTGAAGTCTCAAATCTATAATTACACCTAACCGTTGCTACCCTGGACCCCACCTGACTGGACCCAGTTTCAACCGGCTCTATCAAGGTGGACCCATACCCGACATGAATAAAATAAAATAAAATAAAAAAAGGAGCCCCTGCTTTTAGCCAACAGAGGATCCGGATTCAAAAATAAAATAAAATAAAATAAAATAAAGGAAGTCGGGCAGAGCCCACCTAGGATGCGGCATCGGTGGATCTTGGTGGATCCCTGTGGGGTCCACAGTGATGTATATGCCTTACCTACACACCGACCATCCTTTTTGACAACTCATTTAATGGCATGATCCCAAAATGAAGCAGATTCAAATCTCGGGTGGAACCTCACCACAGAAAACAGTAGTGATTGATTATCCACCAACTTGTTGATAAGGCAACAACGACGTGGATGAAAAGAAGACATAAATATCAGCTTGATCGAAAACTCATGTGGCCCAGCCCATATGAAGTTTTTAATAGACAATCACTACTATTTTATGTGGTGTGGTCCACCTGAGATTTCATTCGGCTTCATTTTTGGGATCATCCCCTAAAATGAGCTGTCAAAAAGGGCGAACAGCATAGATGTAAGGTACATACATCACCACATAAAACATTGGGGATAATGATACCAAAACTGTTGAAACCTTCATAAGGCTGAGGGTAATGTAGGTGGATAAGGTCACTCATACGTGGATGAAGGGTAAATGCAAATATCAGCCTCACCCAAAACTTTGGTGGCCCCACGAAGTTTTTAACCGTGGGTGGTCATTCATCACTATTCCTTATCGTGTGGTCCACTTGAGCTCCAGCTTCAGTTTGCTTCATTGTTCATTTCATGCCCTAAAATAAAAGGGCAAAATAAAGGGACATGTTGGTATGAAACATATGCATCACATTGGGCCCACAACGCCCAACACATCCACACACCACTATGGGGTGGTGTTGGCACGCTACTCCACCTGATTGTCCCCCCCTACCTAAATCATTATCTTGTTAGCATCCGAGTAAGAGAATTTTTTTTTTTTTTTTTCCCTGAAATCTGGAACGCTGAACATCTTTAAAATCAAGAGAGTATCGTTCGACTAGGACTCACTTGGAATTTGGCTCTACATGTACTGTAGAAATTTCTTGAATGTTTTTTTTTTTTCTATTTTCTCTTGCAATGGGGTTGCCAATCTCGTTTGTAGACTCCAATCCATCGTCCCAATGGTTATATCTTAAATACCCCTAGGAGAAACTCTCCCAATGGTTTGAAAACATGAACTGAAATTAAAGGCCTGCTGGGTAGGCATCTGGAAACCTACTTCTAGCTTAAAATTTAGATTCTAGTGAAATTCAATTTTAACTAGTGTGTTTGGTAGCAAATTTCAGCCAACAAGATTCCATCTAAAAATTTAAATTGGATTTTCATTAGAATTTAGATTCTACAACCAAACAGGCCCTAAATCTTTTATTTAAAGGAATTTTACCAAATAATTCAACCCAAATTTGAATTTTACCCAATAAAGCCTCATAAATGGACATGCCCCAATAATGCTTTTTTAGATGAGAAATTACATTAGCATCCTCTTTTAATTTTACTTTATAACAAACTCGGGAATTGAGAATTGTGGGGCCCATGTGGTAAGTGTCTCACTTCCTGCCCGTCTCACATTCTACCCGTCTAACATATGCACACCAACATTATCATTAAATGAACTGAAAATATAGCAGATCTAGTCCATAAAAAGTACGTGTCTCACATCCAACCCGTCTATCTGATGATCTGATTGGTCTGATATTTTGTTTGTATTATAACTATGGTGGTGTGCATACATTGAATAGGTTAGATGTTATACACATATCGTGTGGACCCTAGAAGTCTCGACTTTCAATACTTTTTAAATATAAAATTAAATAAGGAAATATTTGTAATTTCATCCCTTAAAAAGCATCTGCAATCGTCAATGCATTATCCCGTAAAATATAGAATCCTTAGGAATTTCGTGGTAAAAATTCTTTTATGTAAACAATTAAAATATAGATTTTACAAAATAAATATTATTATAACATTGATAGTATTAAAAACAGCTTTAAACATATTAATTAGTAAACTGTGGAGGAGATTATGACAATTCATCCAACAGTGTGCAGGTTGGCCCACCTGATGGACGGGCAGACCTTTGTACCCTGAGATCTGCGTATCAGGCCCCACCTACTGAAAGGCACCGTGGGACGACTGTAGCTTAAGGTAATCTAAGAAGAGGTGGTGGACCACCTGAGTGGAGTCTGGACCACTGTCTGCTAAAGGGGTGGGTGCGATGTGGATGAGGTTTTCGTGTTTGGAAAAGCGTCAACGTGGCTAAAGTGCATCAAAAGTAGAAGAGTTGTAAGCCTCTCATTGTTTGTTCAGTTCTTTTCCATATGTTGCGACTCAATATCCAGCTTGTGTTGCCCGTATCTGGGAAGGGCTGATTCTTTTAGGTTGGACCGGAACGAGTTTGGTAAGGTCCTGACCGCGAGGCCCACCTCAATATATGTTGTATATCCTTCTCATCTATTCATTTCGTCAGTTCATTTTTAGACATGGGCCTAAAAATTAAGCAGGTGCAAATTTGAGGTAGATCACACACAGAAAACAGTGATCATTAAATGCCCACCATTAAAAACTTCTTAGGGTCCACGGTAATGTTTATTTGCCATCCAACCTTTTGGTAAGATCACACAGCCCTAGATGAAGGGAAAACATAAATATTAGCTTGATACAAAACTTTTGTGGCCCACGAAATGTTCACTTTTGGGTCATTCCCTAAACCAGCTGGCAAAATAGATGGAGAGCGTGGATATACGTCATATACATCAAGGTGGGCCTCATGGACATGACCTGGTTGAACTTGGTTAGGTCCCAACCAGACTGAATCCACATCCATCTCTCGGTCAGTATGCAAATATGTAGATAACGTAGGTTTGTATGAGCGAGGAATGATTACTCACACCTTCCTTCTCCATAACTAAGGCTCTTACTTGGAATTTATTGACGTAGATCACTCAAAGTCATCCGAAGCCAAACCATTCATTTTGACCATCCTAATTCTATGATGTCTAACCTGCCATAGATTCTAAGATTCCGGATAGTGATGACTTCATAAAACATTTTTCTCGTCCTCACATTGCAAGAGACTTTTTTTTTTTTTTTTTTTTTTTTTTTTTTTTTTTTTAATTTTTTAAACGCATGACCTTGTGTTGAAACTCTTGTGAGTCGACCACCAAGGCATGAATACCCATGACCTTGTGTTGCAAGACAATCTTAAGATTTGAGATCTCTGTAATGTCAACCATAATCTCAAGATTTTCTTAAAGAAAATGGTCTATGTAGATCATTCCTTTATAAATTAAAATTTCACTTAAGGTCTTTCCTCACATTTTGCGCACTCCATCTAGTCTATTATGAAATTGCGTCGATCAGATACTCTACACTACGAGTGGAAGCTTGTAGAGCTTAAGTCCCGGGGGGGGGGGGGGTGATTAGGACTATTTTTAAATCCTTTAAAAATATCTTGCCTAAGTAAACTAATTAGCGATTAAACAAGTTAATCAAGAACACTTAGTTTCTAAGCATAAGTGGGTCCAATCACAAAGGCTACAAAAGATAATGTAACTAAGCAAACTAGCCTACGCACATGGATTATAAAGATGCAATATGTTGAACTTCTAATTAATGTGCGATTATCTAGACTACTAATGATATTACTAACTAAGCAACCAGTCTAGAGAGCTATGTAGACATTATGAGATTCATCATAATATGCATATATATACAAACCTAGTGAACATACATCTTGTGTGTGAATCTACCTAACAAGTGCATAGCATACAAACTATCCTAGCATTCATATAATTTATCAATTAAAAGATAATACATGAATGGAAATATGCTCAAATGACAATAAAAAAACACAAGCATGTACAGTGGTTTGATTTTCCTACTCCACTCCTGGTTATCGTACTCATCCCTTAACCTGAGTATAAAAATAGATCTTGATCTTGATCGCATCTGTCGAATTTGGGATGATAGTCTGGATCATCAAAATCTGCAATAAATTCATCTCTTAATCAATTTGGGCCCGATCAGAGTCATCGAAATTCGGGAAGATGGACTGGATAAAAAAATCTAAAATAAATCCAGCTCTTTACGAATTTGGGCTCGATTGAAGCCTTCCAAGCTCAGGACGATGGGCTGGATCATTCAAAAAACATGTAATAAAATTCAATCTTGGCCATTTGGCACCCATTCACAACCATTTAAGTCGTGCACAATGGTCCGAAGACATTAAACTACACCGAGATTAATTTCTCGAAGGCTTTCCAAATCTCTTTCAGACATGGCTTACACTTAATTGTACGGGTATCCAGAGCTTATTGAGAATCAAGTCAAGAGCGGATAGAAGTTCCGCAATCTTATTCTTGTTGAATGCACCGTGATAAATGAACTTTATTGGAAGTCACTGCTGAAACTATTAGTGCAGTTTTTTGTGGCATACTAGTGCACCTTATTTCTCAATTACATAGGTCTTGAGTTTAGGTGTCAGTTGAGCTTAAAAAAAATGAAGACTGAAGATTCAAGCAGAACTGCTGCATCATGGAAAAAGAAAAAGGTAAATGAAATGCTTAGTGAGCCTTGAATCTTAAACCAAACCAAAACCCAAACCGCTAGATGACTTGACCCAAATAGACAAACTTATAGTCATCTTAGATTGGCCTTAGGTGTCCCAAAAGATCACCTAAAGAATAACCAAAGATGTTTCATAAACTACTGTAAAATAAGTTAGACAAACAGCACAACTCATGTGTCCTGTAATGGAACAACAACATATTGTTTAAAAATCTTGTCCCTAAGCATAAATCAACCGGTTGACGACCGGTCGATAGAGGAAAAAAAATTAGACAACAACATTTCATATGTTCAGACCCTAATTCGACCGGTTGTGCATTAATATTCAACCGGTCGGAGACCCCCTGCAAGTGGTCTTCGACCGGTCGGTAGAGAGCTGTTGGCATCTGTTTTATATTCGTTGGTGTTTTTCTTATATAAAGGCTGAGCTCGATTTTGGGGTAAGGAGAGAGATTTGAGTGCATTAGAAGACATCCTCATTGCCCATACCATTAAGCTCTAATCCTAAGCATTCCAAGTCATCTTCCTTGTGTTTAATCACAATATGGGGCATTCAAAGCTCATGTGAAGATGGACTTCTCTCTGTTGATCTTCAGATGTTTCGGCACATTAACCATAGGTAAATTCTTCGTCTAATCCCCTGTAAAGATCTTATTAGGTGGAATTCTTTTAAGCATCCAACTCCTACTAGTTGTAGAGAATTCATACCATCTCCTATCACCTTGGGCATCTTAAAAGCATCACATGCGAGGTGATTGATCAGTGGAGCTAAGGTATTAGGGGAGCTGATTGAAACATGGGAGAGCAGAGATCAAGCAACCCAACAAGGCGTTAAACAAGGGGGCTTAATCCAACAAGTAAGTTATCATTTTAGGAGTTCTAACACTCATTCCTTTTAGGAGGATTGAGTGTGAAATTAAGGTTGATAGTTATCCTACTTAAAACCACGTAAGTTCGTTTAGGCGATCCTTGGCACATTTTTAGGGCCTAAATTTAGGATTATTTCGCAATCCTTGGCACGTTTGTCGGGCCTAAACAAGTCTTCAGAGGGAGCCATTAAACGTGTGCGTACGTGTAGGTTGGAAGGAACCTAAAAACTTATAGGTTGGGTGGAACCTGTCAAACACTTAGGTTGAGAGATGAGCCTTGAAAATCTCCGTTTAGGTTTATAGGTGAACCTTTGCAAAAACCTTCGTGTAAAGGTTGAGAAGTTAACCTGATTTAAAACCTCCGTTATAGTGAAATCTGGTGTGCTCAAGGGATGATTAGTACGTGAATCGGGAGTGGAGTAGACAAGTAGTCGAACCACTATACATACTTGTGTTTAAGATTGTCATTTGAACCATTTCTATTCATGCATTGTCTTTAATTGTTAATTACATGAATGCTTAAATGAAATATATGTTATGCATTGATAGGTAAATTCTCATACGCATATTATAGTTTCACTTCTAGACTAGGTGCTTGTTCTAGTATATCATTTATAATCTAGACATGCATATGGATTAGTTGCTTGATTGTTCTATCTTTATAATCTATATGCTTAGGCTAAGTTGTTTAAATTGCTTATCTTTACTAGCCTTGGTGATTGGACTCACTTAAGCTTGGAAGCTAAGTGTTCTTGCTTTAATTAGTTTATAATTGCTAACTAGTTTAATTAGGCAAAAGGTTTAAAAAAAAAAATTAAACAGTCCTAATCAACCCCCCCCCCCCCCCCCCCCCCCCAAGACTTAGTCATAGATCTACAAGCTCCGCTTTAAGCTTCTACACGCTTAACGTCTACAAGTGTGAGCAATAGACGCAATTTTAAAAACCAATAGATATTCCATGTTCCTAGAAGTCATAAAGGGGATTAAGGCAACTGGAAGGTGAAGCACACCCTCATGACATAATGAATAATGTTAGAACAAAAACTGAATTGATCATGGGAAATGTGAAGATGTAGTCCATCTTGTGGCTGAAGGAGTCCGTCGGATAACACGCGGTCTATGTGCATTGCACAAGAACAATAAGTAACTTTGTGGATGTTGTTGGGGCTCAAATTCGCACCCATAGTAAAATAATATCCCGTGGTCCATCTACGATGATTTGAATCAATTTAGAGATCGAAAAAACTCAAAAAACTCCAGTGCAACCCTAATCACGCGGTAACGGCCAAAACCTATAAACAATATTTTGGAGTACAACCGAATGTGTGGATTGCTGCCAAATGATCCAGAACGCCCTAAAACCCTTAACCTATAAGTTTTGAAATCATGTGGTGCACATCTTTACCTGTGCGCACTAAAATGCGTTTAACCACTATCTAGAGCTGACCAAAAGGGACCGAAAGCCTACAGGCACCATTTCGAAGCGGAATTGGACATTCATAATACCACCAAATGATTCAAGATGCCTGAAAAACCTTAAGTAGCAAGTTTGAAGTCCTTGCGGTGCATATTTCCAGGTGCGCGCTTCCCGGAACAATACTCCTATGTAAAGAGCAGATCGGGAGGCTCCAAATTGGAAAGGAACTACCAAAATTCACAGCAAAATGATCATCATTACCCCACCTCGTTCATTCAGGAGGCCGATCCCGACTTAAAAGTGGCTTGGCATCAGTGACTTCGATCTCCGAAAGAGTAACTATCCTCTGGAGGTCGCCCGTCGGAGCCCAAAACCTAAAATATTCTAAGTATAGAGAATGCATGCACACACCACTAGGCAACATGCGCATGGCATGGGGGACATGTGCTCACACCCATAAGACATGCGCGTGAGAGCTCTCTCTCTCCCTCTCCCTTTTCAATATTTTTAAAATTTTAAAAAATACAAAAATCATAAAAAAAAAATGTGTTAACTGTGGCCACATGCGCCCGTACCAAGGGGCACATACGCCCACACCAGTCCACATGCGCCTACACCCCAGCACATGCTCATGGCTCCCCTCTTGCTCCCACATGCGCTCGGTACCCGATACCCGATAAACCCTGCTATAGATACCCCTCCACTCGATGAGACAAGGATGACATCACCAATCCAATCCAGAGCACTTGCAGAGGTAAAACCCTCACTGGAATCTTCGTCGGATGCTTTCCCTGAATGACTTTGCCGAAAGGGATTATTCCCGCCGGAGTTGCAATGCAAGGACAGAAGGGAGGAAATTCCCAAAATTCTTTAAGTCACTAAGTGACATGCGCCTAAGGAGGAGGGGCAGGCGCATGTGCCAAGCCACATGCGCCCACCTCACTTTCCTTTTCCTCTCTCTCATTTTCCCTCTCACATGCGCCCAAGGGGAGAAAATCTCTCTCTCTCTCTCTCTCTCTCTCTCTCTCTCTCTCTCTCTCTCTCATTTTTCCTCTCACATGCGCCCAGACAAAGGGGAAACTTCCTAAGTCCTTATAGTGACATGCGCCCATGCCCATGGAGCTTTGGAAATTAAGATAATAAAGTGGAGAGGCCACACGCGCCTGAGAGAGGCACATGCGCTCACCTTCCATCCATCCTCTCTCTCTCCTCGCTTTTCTTTTTCGCATGCGCCTAAGGGAGAGGGCACATGCGCCCACCTCAGCCACATGTGCCCACATCCAATGACAGGTGTGCTTGGACGCTAGTTGGAACCCTGGAATTTTCATAGTGCGGCCCGCCTTCTGATCAAACTGACTCTCCTGGACACACACCGATGAGATTTATCCATCCCCTGGATCGGATCTCCCAACAGTCGATGTTAAGTAGGCCAAATCAACAATTTGATAAAAAAAAAAAAAAGACCAACACTTAGTCAAAATTACAAGCCCTAAAAATCCCTCCGGAAAAGCAATAAATGGCCGAAATCAAGAGGAACCGGGCGGAATTCGACCGATCTAGAGAGAGAGAGACTTCTCTTCGTCATAACATAATACACCATAATGACGTATCGTGATGAGATTATCTGATCTCAGGATCCTCAAAAACCTTGATCTAACTATAAACAGGTCGACTACTTAGTCGTTTTCAGCCCTGAGAAGTGCCATGTTGGCTCAGAAATCGACTTACACTAACCGAATAAGAATGTGATTGTACTGACTCCAAGGTGGATCCGTCGTCATTGCGATCCTTGTGGACATGATCCATCACTATCCAAAGACGATCGTGACCAGTATTCATAGAATCCTCTGGTCAGATAGTAAACAGGCCTTGGGAAATGCCCTGTTGGCCCAAAAATCAACTAATGCCAAGTAAAATAAGTCGCGATCTCAAAGACGCTAAGGCAAAGTTAACGCCTTCATACTACAAAACAGCTGAATCAAACACTTGCCGGGCATTGATTCCTATCGTCCATCAAAGATTGGCATAAACAGGTGTTTATCAGACCCGATACTTAACCATCCGCAGGCATCAGAAATAGCCAATCTAATCTATCGAATTTGAACTTCTTGAAGAAATATAGCTCAATATAGCTTCTCCCCAACGACCCGATCAATCGAAACATCGATTATTAACAATAATATGATCGAATTAGAGATATGCACAACACAGATTAACCAAATCAAATGCATAATTCATCGTATACACTAAGCATAAATGTGATCCTCTCTCAAGCATGCATAAAGCATATTTACTTTGTACTGTACTCATTTGTATCCATTGCATGAATCTTATTCATCCCGGATCGAGATATGAAACTAAATCAAAGGGACTATTGTTATTATCAAAAATCATAATCAAGGAGTTCTAAAACATCTGAAATACTTCATCGTTAAGACCAGTTGATGTGCGTCCCTTCTAAAGCAGGATCCGTCAGTTGAGTGGCTAAGGTATTGGGGTGTCCTCCAGCAAGTCACCTGTCCGAACCCGAGATGGTCACTGGCACTAGTTGCACTAAGAAACCATGGGGTGTCCTCCATCAAGTCACCCGTCCGAACCCGAGATGGTCACTTGCACTAAGAAACCATGGGGTGTCCTCCAGCAAGTTACCCATCCGAACCCGAGACGGTCACTGGCACTGGTTGCACTAAGAAACAATGGGGTGTCCTCCAGCAAGTCACTCGTCCGAACCCGAGACAGTCACTAGCACTGGTCGCACTAAATGGAAACTATGGAGTATATTCCTGAAAATCATTTCGTCCACGGAGACACCTGATGACACTGAGATACATGACTCGATTAAAATCCTGGTTGTTACTCAACTAAGAACACCCGAAAGAACATTGGACCAATATCTAACTGGTCTTAACAATGGCTTGATCCATAAGAAATCCTAAACTTGGTCTTTACAACCATGAACTCAAGACTATAATCCCTGATGATTTAATTAATTGCTCGATCTATCCGGGCTTCATCTCTTTAATATTTCATCTATTGTATAACTACAATTCATAGTGGAATCTTGTCGTGTTGTGCCGTGGTTTTCTCCCGCAAGGGTTTCCACGTAAAAATTTGTGTTGTCTATGTTGTGCTTTATTTATATTTATGCTCTTTTAATGCTTTATTTAATTTATTTATGATACATGCATGCATTTACTTTTGCCTTTTAATCAAGGGTAACATCTATTGATGTAATTAAGGGTTCGTGACCAGTTCACAGCCCGAAATGTAAAAGATCTCAGAATCTTTGGAATAAAATTCACCTCGCAGTGTTTTCTCGTGTATACTTTGTGATTAATTGTAATTGTCTATGAATGTCTCTATACTCAGAACCCCAGAATAATGAAACACAGGAAAAACTGCCTTATGGGCATTTTTCTAATTTTAACAAACTGGGGACTCCGCTGGGGATCGAACATACCAGAATCTTTGGTTATCTCTGAGTAAAGAAATGTTCTAAGATAAATCATTCACAAACACAGACGTATACGTGAGAAAGGTTACCGCTAGGAGAAATGTTCGACGCCTTCAAGGGCGCCAAACTGGCGACTCTCAACGGGAACATTCTTCCCTTCATCTTTAAGGCAAAAGTTTTCTAAAAAGAATTTCAAAATCTCTCATGGCATGCATATGATTCGTACTTATATATTTCTGTCGATCGTTGAGCCATATCGCGATTCGTAAGGACGCATCTTCTCTCCTTTTCAAGGGCGCAGAGTGTTCTAATGCGTGTATGACTGTGCAGAGAGAGAGAGAGAGAGAGAGAGAGAGAGAGAGAGAAGAATTAACCATCAAAACTATACAAATGGCAGCCACTATGGTCTTCCTAGCTTCTGGGGGGTTTTACTTCCCTCACCTCGCGACAGCAGAAATAGCGATTCTCGAAGCCGATTAGCAACTTGTCCAGAGACGCCGATCCCCAAAGAGACCCGAAAACAGACAAGTGACTCCAGTCAGAGTAAAGACAGTGAAGACACAGAGCAGTGTGGAGAAATAGTGGAAGCTGGTTCGTAAGGATGAAACCCACAATGCCAGCAGAGTTACCATGTCACCGAGGCCACAATTCTCCTTCGCCGCTGTTAATTTCCCAGTAATGAGGAGAATAGTGCTACCAGTCAAAATATCGAATCAGTTTACTATCCAGGAATTGACCAAGACTGCAATAAAGGCATGCTCTACTGAAACCACCATGATCAGGGCTAGGCCACAGCGAGTGCAGGTCGCAGTGGTGCAAGTTGTAGAAGAGAAGGCGAGCGAGCGAGAAGCAGAGCTGCCTCCAATCCAAGAGCAAATAGATGAGATCATTCAGGTCCAAGAAGACACAATCAAAGAGATCAGAGAAATAAAAGAAGCATTGGTGGCTCTAGTCGCCCAGGAGGCAGTCACAAGCCCAACCGTTCCCATTGGACAACCACTGGGAGAGTCATAGGAGGCAACAGGAGAACCAGTAGCCATAAAACCATAAATTCACCCAAGGAATGTTGCATTCGAGCATGCACCACTGCAACCATCTCATGCTACGAAGGAAGAGCTATCTCATATAGTTGTGAACCTGATACGTCAGGCGAGAGAGAAGGAGAAAAAAGGAAAATGTCTATCGGATACCGTATCCATCCGAAGTTAATGAAATCATGTTCCCTGACGACTTTAGACATCCCGACTTTCCACAATTCAACAGCAAAGGGTCACCCGAGGAGCATATGACCCAATTCATGATGGTGCTAGGGAATTCGTCTGTAATACCTTAATACTGCCTCAAATTGTTTGGGTCGACACTGACTGGAAAGGCATTTCAATGGTACATGTCATTACCCGCGGGGTCTATCAAGACTTGGGATCAGATGCAGGAGCTGTTCATTTCTAAATTTTTCTCCACTAACGAGAAGTCTCGCTAACAGATTTAGCCTTAGTCCGTCAGAGGTAAGGAGAGTTAGTCGAGAAGTTTATCGACAGATGGGGCACTATAGTGGCTCAATGCCTAGAATTACCTAGCGAGCCTGAGCAAGTCAAGATGTGTACGCAAGCCATGGACCCAATGATCTCGTTTGGTTTATCCGGACACAATTTCTCAACATTTCGGGACCTAGCGACAAAGGCCCACATGGTAGAGGGAGCCACGCTGAGAACGCAGTTCAAAACCTAAAGACCAAAGCGTGAAATTGGGAAGATGGTCACATCAAGTTACGTCGACAAAAGCAAAGCCTCAAAGGATTGGAAATGCTCACATCCAGAACACAAGAGTAAAGGCAAGCCAGCAGAAACTCAATCCAAAGCCAAAGGGCCATGAAAATTGAAAAAGATGACGATCGTCAGACAGGGCAGTGTAGAAGGATGTTATTCATTTAACCTGGAAGACCTAGTTCCGATAATGGAATGACTAGTCGAAGACGGGGAACTACAATTGCCAGAACCGATTCGACCAGAGGAAGTAGGGCAAGTGGATGCCCCCAATTATTGTAAATATCATCGAATCCTGGGACACGATATAGGAGAATGCCTCATCTTGAAAGGAAAAGTACAGAGACTAGTCAACCAGGGTACTATTAAGCTAATGACAGAAGAAACCAGTAGGGTTACATCAGCCATAGTGACAATAGCACCTACGATACCACTAGTTCATGACGAAAGACCGGTACAAACAACAATGGTACAAGCTGTCGAAGAAGGGGAATTGGCAGGACACGACATCGAATTGTTGACAATTAGAGAGCAAATCAGCGAATTGGTCGAAGCCCATAGGGAGCTATCCAAGCAAATGAGAGAAGTTCAAGAAGCTTTACCCACCTTAATCTCACAGAATGCGACACCCAGTATCGCTCTGCTTATCTGACAGTCGGAAGAAGAAGCACCGAGGGCAGTCCATGAAGCAGTTGAAGTGAGACAACAGACCCATCCTGAACAAACGAATGTTTCGAATTCAGATTCTATGGTCCCATATGAACTGCTAAGCAATATCTCCTTCACCCTTCATAACCTGGCTACAGAGGTTCGCATGATAGAGCAATCCGTTTCGAAAACATGGTCTCAAGCAGAAAAGTCAAGACACGAAACGAGAAAGAGGACATGGGTCGACGCAAGAAAGAACCCTAGGAACAAAAAATGACCGAATCCAGGACATGGGACAGAGACCAAGGTAATAAAGACACAAGATAAGGGCAAAGAACCTCAGAAGTCCTAGCACATGACAATCAGTGAGCGAGACGAAAAGAATGGACCGTATACATTTGACATTAAAGACCTTGTCCTAATTATGGAGTGGTTAATCGAGGAAGAAAAATTACGACTCTCAAAGTCTATTCGACCAGCTGAAGTAGGACGCGTAGATGATCCCAACTACTGCGAATATCACAGATGCATAAGCCATAAAATCGAACAATGCTTCATTCTGAAAGGAAAGATACAAAAAATTATAAATCAAGGCATCGTCAGTCTGAAGATTGAAGAGTCTGATAAAGCCCCGGCCAGTACAGTTCCAATAGATATCACTTAGGAAGAACATTCGCTCGAGGACTCCATTTCCTAAACTTAAACAATCGTGAACACTTACAAATAATTCTGACCGGTTATAAAGTAAATAGGGATATACTAATGCTCGTTCATGCATCTATTTCATCTATGTGCCATACTTCATACTCACTCACGTGTTTACTCATATCATACTGTTACGCATATGAATATAAAATGTTCATAGAGCTTTTCTTGATGACAGGTACCATGGTCAAAGAATATCAGAGAATCGACTCTATAAATCATCAACATGACTCATTATATTCCTGTCGAACCAGTCGAACCAGAAGAAAATATCTTATAGAAAGTCCACGCGAAGTGCAACACCCTCATATCATGGTATCTTCGTCGTGGGCTCTCTTATTATCATCTTGGTATTCTGGCGTCCCTCTACCTAATAGGAAAGCAATTTGAAGTAGATGGTCTTTATACGTATGGTTCTATGTGAAGACAACCAGGACATTCTATTATTATCAATCTCTTATACTTGCGTATACAGCTCTGTATGAAGATGATCGGAACATCATTTTATATATATATATATATATATATATATATATATATATATATATATATATATATATATATATATATATATATTCTTCTTTCGTATTCTATCATGGATTCCCTCCTCACTATTGTATTACTTTTCTAATCTATACGAAGATAAGTCAAGGCTGGGAATCTCCTGTACACACACACACACACACACACATACAGCCTTATATGAAGATGATCAGGGCATTCTATTATATACCACTTTGCCTTGAAAACATCAACAACTTTCTTTATAAATGACTCTGCGACAAGAATATGCGGTTAAAGATTATGATCAGAGGGTATTCTATATGGATTCCTAAAACACAAAACTTTTCTCATCAGAATGAAGTGGTCTTGCAAAGCGACGAACCAAAAGCACTAGGGGCAAGCCCGAACATATTATGAAAAACTTGATTTTTATAGAAGAAACACTAGGGGCAAGCCCTAATATATGAGTAAAATCTCAAGTCTGCAGAAAGAAATGACTGGGGGCAGGCCAGGAAGGATGACAGATAAACTTGAAAATGAGGAGCTGGACGAAAATTTCGAACTTATGACACGAACATCTCTTAAAAGCAATGATCTAAGGGTACACAAGTTAAGTAAAAATGGAAGCATTATTTTTACGTATTCTTCTGTTATTATGCTTTAATGTTCTTAGTTCACATTAAAACTCACATATAATGCATCATTTTATGCCTGCTAGTCTCAAACACATAACACCAAACAGTAGTTTGGCAAAATAATCATTGTCATTATTTTGGATCATGAAGCACACAGTTAACAAGTTCTGATGTCAATTGCATTGGATACAAGTAACAGTTAGGTATTCAGGACAAATGTCTAATACTACTTTTGTCTGACAATGACTGTAAAGAGCAAAAGAACAGAGTTACAGCTTCACCAGACACCCTGTTATGAACTGCATCACATTTTTCCGCATTGCTTCCATTGTAGTCTTTGCTTATGCTAGAATCAGCGTAGGATCCGGAATATCATAAAGTTTGGTTTCTAAGTCTATCATTTGTTTGCACGCCGCCTCTCCTTCACTTTCGAATTGTGCGACCTCAACGCGGTTCTGATTGACTACCAGATCGAGACGGGCAACCTCAAGATTTATGGCCGCTTCTTTTGTTTGTAGCCGCATGATCTCATATCTGATATCAGCAAGACGATTAATACACCCCAAACGTTGAGTCTCGCTATCTTCTAAAGTTATTCCAGCATCAACTGCTGAGTGTTCCCATTGCTCTACGATAGGCCGCAAAGAAGACAGCACTTGCCGTTTCTCTTCAGCCGTAGGGTCAGATTCAATCAGTTCAGTCATAGTAACCTGCGCAACAGAATCCTCGAAAGAAGAAATGCAACGGACTATTTTGGATACATCAGGCCCGATTACTCCTGTGCAAGCTTCCAATGCCTTTACTCCAGCTCCTAGTGTATGCTACTCACTTAGCTCAACCAACGCCTTTGAAATACTGGATAGTAGACCTCTCAATATGCTCTGTCCAAAACAGTCTAAACGATCGAAACAAGGAGTGTCAAATACTCCGTGAGCAACAGCATCAGAACTGATGATATCTGCGACAAAAGGAACAGAGCAAGTATGCAATGAAATGACAAGTACAGAAAAAGAATACACCAAGGAGTTATGAAAGAACTGTACTAGTAGATGAGTCGACGACAGGTTCTGAGAAATCCGCGGCATGTATCGTCGCATCCATGAACGGCTTAATGGTCTCGGTCAGTAGCGTCGAAGTCACAACCAGAAGTTCAGTAGTATCGCTATCAGTATCGATCACTTCAGTTACCACCAGCGACTCTGCCATATCCTCAACACCAGAAACACCAAGGGCCACAGATACAGTTGTGTCGTTCGCTAACACAGTAGTCCCTTGCAGATTATCCTCTCCAATCGGCCCAACCTACTCTCTGGCGCCAGCATGGTCTGATATTTCATTCGCCGGCCCAATCATCATCTGGTCATCTTCACTAATTAACCGACTAACGTCCTCATCACCTCTAACCACCAGAAGGCGTGTGAACCCTGCTTCTTGTGACCATTTCACTAAAGGTATTCTGAAAGTGTGTCCGTCATCCAATGCAGTGTCCTCCTTATGATGATCAATCGACACACTCAGAGAGATCTTATGACTAGTACTTTACGACAGATATGCTTCAGTCTGTTCTCTAAAGTAATCGGGTCCGTCAGTGAAAATATTTAGCATCTTTGGAGGAGGAATGTAGAGTGGATCATCAACGAAGTTGTTGTTCCAAATCATAGTGTATTGATGCACCCACCATCTCATCCAGCTATAAGGACCACCGGTCTTCCAATACAGGCCTGGAAGCACAAACTTCGAACACATTCGCGTCATCAGAAGTTGATACCATATCCATTCCCAGTGAGCAGGGCTCGTGCTGTACGCCTGCTTTACTTTAGTTACATCTGGTAACGTCATCGGAATGCCCTGATCATATCTGAATTGCCTGAAAAATCGGCTAGGGTAATAAGGTTCCCACCAAAACTCTATTCCTTTGCATAGCGGAAGTGAAGCAGTACGAATAGACATCAGAAATTCCCTATCAATAGTATTCACAGAATGTTCATCGTTAATAACTTCTCGATCCTCTCCGACGTCAAAAACAGGAAAGTGGTAGAAACAAATCTCCGCCCAACTGCCAATTTTGAAAGCTATCCAATCAGACGACTATGTTATCATCTTAAGTTTTCTGTAGCGATAAAGAGGTGCATGATCAGCGTAGAGATATCAGAAGAGATCCACTCCGTATGTCCATGGGAAACATATGCCCAACCACCCGCAGAAGAAATACCATGGGCAGTAAGCCACATTCATCCCTCGCCCAGGTTGATCTTTATTACTTGCAATATTGTTAAAAGCCCTATATAAACTGCATAGCACCGGCGGTGCTAGAGAATATCGACGACCATTTGCAAGAGATCCCGCCACGATGAAGCAAGAAACCCTAACACCATCAGCACACTTGGAGCTAGGCAACACAACTGCCGACAACCAGTATGCTAAGAACTCTGCCAGTTCACAAGTTGGCGTAAGCTCATTCGGACTGCGAAACTTCTATTTGAAATGCTCCCTCATTAAGGCCTAGTCTTCGGGCAAGATCTTATACTCTTCGTAATCAATGCTGCAAGAAAAAAGAAATGTCCCATGTCAGAAACAAAGAAATTAAAGCACGCAGAGCACAAAGTACAAAAGAAGGCATCGGAAGAAATATTACTTCATCCTATGGCTGAAGTAGATCAACCAGTCGTCATAGTGAATCTTTGTAATATTGTCGAACTACGACAACTAAGCAAACAGCTCCAAACAAGCCTTTGAATGGTAAGCATCTTGAGGACTTTTGAGCCAAGACAAAGACAGCTCTTCATTAGTTGGGACGTATTCCTGGTAATATTCTTCTATCACAGACAACCCAGCCATCATCTGGAGATCCCATAAGGTTATGATCATCTCTCCATATGGAAAGTGGAATGAATTGGTTACAAAAGACCATTAGCTCAAGAAGCTTCGAAGAATTGTTGGATCTCAAAAGAAATGCTCAGAGGTCGCATCGATAGCCTGATACAGGCCGACTTGCTTCAAAATTCTCTCGTGGCGAATCAAAATCTCTTTTTCCCATGGCTCATAACCAACTCGCTCGTTCAGATGACCTCGCGTACGAAAGCTCCTCATCGCCCACATCGTCATCTTGTCCATATGTCGAAACCTTTACTGCATTGTCTCAAAATAATGGACTAGATCAGAAGGAGCGTGAGGATCACAAATAGACATAAGGAAAACCATTTCTCTTAGGAGACCTACTAGCTGATCCCTCCCATCGTCAACCAGTAAAATAGTTAGTAACTGCTCAGGGGCAGATGTCCACCTCTCAACCCCGTAAAACTGAAAAAGGCCTTGAACATTGGACGGTTCGATACTCGGGAAGGGCCTATGTCTCATAAGAGATTTTGCATGCATGATAACTCGGTCGGTATAAGGGTTTACGATGGAGAAACCGCATGTCGTAATGATCTTGTTTCTATT
Organism: Liriodendron chinense; assembly: GCA_003013855.2. NCBI lineage: Eukaryota > Viridiplantae > Streptophyta > Magnoliopsida > Magnoliales > Magnoliaceae > Liriodendron > Liriodendron chinense. The sequence continues at coordinate 1,848,067 of PVNU02000491.1, read as the reverse complement.
CTAGCCGATCTTCATCCATTCATTCTTCAGATCAACGAGCTGTGGCGTTTGCTCCGCCTGGTCGACTTCCTCAGTCGGCTTCTTACCTCGATTTTGTCTCTTCTTCTTCTTCTGACCTTTCTGATCGTCCTCAAAATGTTGGACACGTGCATCAGAAGGACCTGCCTCAACAACGTTTGAAGCATCAGTGAACTAACAATACCAAGCGGACCATTACTCTTCAGTCCCTTGCGTCAGAGGTTTAGATGCGGTTTTATCCACGTAGATACGCAGTAATACTTCATGGGGAAGCTGCTTAATACGACCGGAGAAATCCTTCACCTCGGATTCGATTGTCTCAAAGGACTGCGAGCGACATTCTACAAAGGATGGATCAGCAGTGTCTTCAGCCACCCTCTTCTTCCCGCGTTGTGCAGACGAGGGGCCAGAAACTTGTGACTCAAAAGCTTCACCAGAAGATTCTGCTGCTGTTGCCATGATTCACTGCAGCACGTAAGCAAAAGAATGTCAAACAGAAGATCAACGCATGCAACAGGTAACACAATAAGGTAAGCATCGCATCATCCAATCACGAGTTTCACACGCAAGTCACATCGATAAACACAAGCATAAAGTCATGACCCGTAAGAATATGGGAACAGTGGAATTTGAGCGCACATCCAAAGAATAAGCGCACCCATATCATAGCGCAACAAATATAATAACAACCCTGCAAGTACACTCGAAATGCGTGCGAATTCGCACTAATCCCCGAGTTACGCATATGCACCCATTCAGAAGTGCACATCATAGAGGCATTTCAACAAGTAATTGCATGCCATAAAAGACTGAAACAGGCAGCATATTATGGGCATAAGATATTAGGTTCCAATCGTGTTCGAATTTTAAGCAATCTGGCCGCAAACGGCATCGAATTCGACTGAGAATAGAGCCTGGTGCATGTGATCTTCACTATAGACAAAGGAGATATAAAAAATCTCGAGAAAAATGACTAAGTCATAGAGCTACATATGCCCAAGTGATCCAACATGCGCCTGGAGCTCCTACATGCGCCCAAGTGCTCCTACATGCACCTATACTTTGTGGAACTTCTTCCCCATGCGCCTATTGAAAGCTCGAAAGGCCACATGCGCCCACAGCCTAGTTCACATGCGTGCGATTGAAAGTTGAAGAGGCAGTTGCACCCGCAGGAAGCTACATGCACTTGGGACATGCGCCCAGCATCCCCACATGCGCTTAAGTGGAGATCCACTCGTTGAAAAACGGCCTGAGGGCACATGCGCCCATAAGGAGGCCACATGCGCCCACTCCCCCATGAAGAGCTCTCTCACCTCAGAGAAATTTACTCCTTTGACTCGAAAAATGTCCAAATGATTCAATGAGTCCTCTATTTATATTTGAGCCTGGGGACCGGTGCACCGCACTGGCCTTACGTGAGCATCCATCGCAGCGCACTGGGGGGCACTTATTGGGGCTCAAATTCGCACCCATGGTAAAACAATATCCTGTGGTCCATCTACTGAATCAATTTCGAGATCGGAAAAACTCAAAAAATGCTAGTGCAACCCTAACCATGCTGTAGCGGCCAAAACCTATAAACAACATTTCAGAGTAGAATCAGACGTGTGGATTGCCACCAAATGAACCAAAACACCTACAAGTTTCAAAATCGTGCGGTGCACATCTTTACCTATGCGCACCAAAATGCGTTTTACCCCTATTTAGAGCTGACTAAAAGCGACTGAAAGCCTACAGGTACCATTTTGAAGCGAAATTGGACATCCGTAATGCCGCCAAATGATCCGAGACACCCGCAAAACCTTAAGTAGCAAGTTTGAAGTCTTTGCGGTGCATATTTTCAGGTGCGCGCTTCCCGGAACAATACTCCTATGCAAAAAGCCGATCGGGAGGCTCCAAATTGGTAAGGAACTACCAAAATTCATAGCAAATGATCGTCAGTACCCCACCTCATTCATTCAGAAGGCCGATCCCGACTTAAAAGTGGCTTGACGTCAGTGACTTCAATCTCCGAAAGAATAGCTGTCCTCTGGAGGTCGCCCGTCGAAGCCCAAAACCTAAAATATTCTAAGTATGGAGAATGCATGCACACACCACTAGGCAACATGTGCATGGCATGGGGGACATGCGGCCACACCCATAAGACATGCGTGTGAGAGCTCTATCTCTCTCTCTCTCCCTTTTCAATATTTTTAAAATTTTTAAAAATACAAAAATCATAAAAAATGTGTTTAGTGTGGCCACATGCGCCCATACCAGGGGGCACGTGCTCCCACCACAGTGGGACATGCGCCCACACTAGTCCACATGCGCCTACACCCCAGCACATGCGCATGGCTCCCCTCTTACTTTCACATGCGCTCGGTACCCGATACCCGATAAACCCTGCTATAGATACCCCTCCACTAGATGAGACAAGGATGACATCACCAATCCAATCCAGAGCACTTGCAGAGGTAAAACCCTCACTGGAATCTTCGTCGGATGCTTTCCCCGAATGACTTTGCCGAAAGGGATTATTCCCGCCGGAGTTGCAATGCAAGGACAGAAGGGAGGAAATTCCCAAAATTCTTTAAGTCACTAAGTGACATGCGCCTAAGGAGGAGGGGCAGGCGCATGTGCCAAGCCACATGCGCCCACCTCACTTTCCTCTTCCTCTCTCTCATTTTCCCTCTCACATGCGCCCAAGGGGAGAAAATCTCTCTCTCTCTCTCTCTCTCTCTCTCTCTCTCTCATTTTTCCTCTCACATGCGCCCAGACAAAGGGGAAACTTCCTAAGCCCTTATAGTGACATGCGCCCATGCCCGTGGAACTTTGAAAATCATGATTATAAAGTGGAGAGGCCACACGCGCCTGGGAGAGGCACGTGCGCTCACCTCCCATCCATCCTCTCTCTCTCCTCTCTTTTCTTTTTCGCATACGCTTAAGGGAGAGGGCACATGTGCCCACCTCAGCCACATGCGCCCACATCCAATGACAGGTGCACCTAAACACTGGTTGGAACCCTGGAATTTCCATGGTGTGGCCCGCCTTTGATCTGGTCCGCTTTCTTATCAAACCGACTCTCCTGGACACACACCAATGATATTTATCCATCCCCCAGATTGGATCTCCCAACGGTCGATGTTAAGCGGGCCAAATCAACAATTTGATCAAAAAGACCAACACTTAGTCAAAATTACAAGCCCAGAAAATCCCTCCGAAAAAGCAGTAAACAACCGAAATCAAGAGGAACCGGGCAGAATTCGACCAATCCAGCGAGAGAGACTTCTCTTTGTCGTAACATAATACACCATAATGACGTATCGCGACAAGATTATCTGATCTCAGGATCCTCGAAAACCTTGATCAGACCGTAAACAGGTCCACTACTTAGTCGTTTTCAGCCCTGTGAAGTGCCATGTTGGCTCAAAAATCGACTTACACTAAGCAAAACGGAATGTGATCATATAGACACCAAGGTGGATCCGTTGTCATTGCGATCCTTGTGGACATGATCCATCATTATCCAAAGACGATTGTGACCGATATTCACCGAATCCTCCGGTCATATCATAAACAGGCCCAAGTAAAATAAGCCACGATCTCAAAGACGTCGAAGCAAAGCTAACATCTTCATACTACAAAATAGCTGAATCAAACACTCGCAGGGCATTGATTCTTATCATCTATCAGAGATTGACATAAACAGTTGTTTATCATACTCGATACTTAGCCATCCGCAGGCATCAGAAATAGCCGATCTAATCTATCAAATTTGAACTTCTTGAAGAAATATAGCTCAATACAGCTTCTCCCCAACGATCCGATCAGTCGAAACATCAATTATTAACAATAATATGATCAAATTAGAGATATGCACAACACAGATTAACCAAATCAAATACATAATTCATCTTATACACTAAGCATAAATGCGATCCTCTCTCAAGCATGCATAAAGCATATTTACTTTGTACTGTACTCATTTGTATCCATTGCATGAATCTTATTCATCCCAGATCGAGATACGAAACTAAATCAAAGGGACTATGATTATCATTGAAAATCATAATCAATGAGTTCTAAAACATCTGAAATACTTCATCGTTAAGACTAGTTGATGTGCATCCCTTCCAAAGCAGGATTCATCGGTTGAGTGGCTAAGGTAGTGGGGTGTCCTCCAGCAAGTCACTCGTCCGAACCCGAGACGGTCACTGGCACTGGTTGCACTAAGAAACCATAGGGTGTCCTCCACCAAGTCACCCGTCCGAGCTCGAGATAGTCACTAACACTGGTTGCATTAAGAAACCATGGGGTGTCCTCCAGCAAGTCACCCATCCGAACCCGAGACAGTCACTGGCACTGGTAGCACTAAATGAAAACTGTGGAGTGTATTCCTGAAAGTCATTTCGTCCATAGAGACGCCTAATGACATTGAAATACATGACTCGATTAAAATCCTGGTTGCTACTCAACTAGGAACGCTTGAAAGAGCAGGTGCGCAAGTACGGGCGAGAGAAGGTGCCTAACCCCTTCTCTCGTAACCGGGACCCTTACCCTGATCTTCAGGACCGCAGGCCAATCATAAGAGTCATTCTGGCCGAAGAATATTTGTGGTCCTTTGACCTCATTAGGCGAGTTTACGACTCTAACCGATTGTAAGCCAAAACTGTCAAATCAATTAGTGATGACTCCAGCCATTCCAAACATACAATTTCGGCTATCTCGGAAAGGTATTTCACAACCAAGGCGACCAAGCCAGATCAAAACAACTTGCATACATCCGGCCGTCATTACCCCACAAGAATAAACCGCACAAACTACCAACGGAAGCACCGTCCCATGAAAATAATTCTACTAAACCGCTTCACACATCTAGCATTTGCCCACGTCCGTCGAAGGAGGGTGTTCATAGGTTGTCTAAAAAATCTGATGGGCCATAGCAAAGTAGAAACCACCAGGCTCTTGATTTGCCTCTTATTTTGCTATAGCTCATCAAATTTTTTTATTAGGCCAAAAAGTTAGCCCTGAGGGTTTCATGAGGCAACTCATCTAGTGGACCATTCATATTTTTTTTCTACATCATGTGCCAAAAGTTCTCATAAGTTTTCATCAGAACTGATTTTTATGAGAGCATCTCTCTCTCTCTCTCTCTCTCTCTCTCTCTATCTACATCCATAAATGTGTGCACTCTCAAGCCTAACGAGTTGGACTATATACAAGTACAATCAATTTATATTTTATTAATTTAAATTAATGCTAATAAATATTAAGTAGAAACGAGTTATTCGATACAATTTACTATTATATTAATTTATTACTTTATATTTGTTTTTTCTTTTTTTATTTATTGTATTGTTTATTATGGACAATAACATTAATTAATCACCGATAACTGAAATATTGTAAGGATCTAACTAGTGATACGGATATATATGAGTGGTACTATGCCTCTAAGCCAAGTTTAGGATGGTTTACTACATGTTAGGAATCTTCAACCAACCTAATTTTAGGCCCGTGACTTGTCTAGAGTCTATTTGGATGCACCATCAAAATCAGGATTTGAGATATGAAACCTTCATTATGATTTGGAACACTAGTTTGAATTCCGCCCGCAATTGTCGGTTTGGGACCACCTGACGATTTAGATCACGAATTGACCAGATTTCACGGACCGACAATTGCAGTACCATCCCACCGTCAGCATTCGACAGCCCATTTAAACGGCCGCTCGTAAAACTTGAGAAGTCCGACCCCTGGTAAGCGTCTGACCAGATCTGTATGATAGCCCACTGTGATGTATCTGTTTATCCACACCATCCATCCCCTTTTTAAGATTATGTTTTAGTATAGGCCTAAAAATAAAGAAGATTTAATGCTCTAGTGGAACACACCAAATAGTAAGCTTGGTTGCAATAAATGTACAAAGCGTTGAATCCAAGTTGCATTAAAAGCAAGAGTCATATGTGATGTGGTCCACTAGTGTGTTGGATCTTCTTCATTTTTGAGGGCCCATTAATTTACACGATCTTACAAAGGTGATAGACGGCCTGGATAAACAAATACATCATGTGACGCAGTGTGACGCACTGTCAACTATCATACTTTATCGGAGTATCAAAAATATTATTACACCTAACTGTTGCCTACCCAGGACCCCACCTGACTGGACCCAGTTTCCACCGGGTCTATCACGGTGGACCCATACCCGACATGAATAAAAAGGGGGGCGTCACAACTAGGCCTGAACCCATTTGAGTCGGGTTGGGACTTGGGTCTGGTCCGCCAAGCACTGGTGGGTCCGGAACCTAGGATGCGGCTTCAGTGGATCCTCGTGAATCCCTGTGGAGACCACAGTGATGTACATGCCTTAGATCCACACGGACCATCCTTTTTGACAGCTCATTTAATGAAATGATCCAGGAATGAAGCAGATTCAAATCTCTGTGGTGGTTCCACCACAGGAAACAATGGTGATTGAATACCCACCATTAAAAACTTCTTGGGGACCACTGGAATGTTTATTTTCCATCCAACTTGTTGATAAGGTAACACGACATGGATGAAAAGAACACATAAATATCAGCTTGATCGAAAACTTATGTGGCCCAGCCCATAGGAAGTTTTTAATAGACAATCACTACTGTCTCATGTGGTGTGGTTCACCTGAGATTTCATTCGGCTTCATTTTTGGGATCATCCCCTAGAATGAGCTGCCAAAAAGGGTGAATAGCATAGATGTAAGGTACATATATCACCACAGGAAACATTGGGGATAATGATACCAAACTGTTGAAACCTTTTTAACGCCAACGGTAGTGTAGGTGGATAAGGTCACTCATACGTGGATGAAGGGTAGATGCAAATATCAGAGCCTCACCCAAAACTTTGGTGGCCCCAGGATGTTTTTAACTGTGGGTGTTCATTCATCACTATTTCCTATGGTGTGGTCAACAAGAGCTCCAGCTTCAATTTGCTTCATTTTTCATTTCATGCCCTAAAATAAAAGGGTAAAATAAATTGACACGTTGGTATAAAATACATGCATCACATTGGGCCCCACAAGGCCCAACACATCCACACACCACCTGATTTGTGTCCCCCACCTTAAATCATTCTTTTGTTAGCATGCGTGTGAGAGAATTTTTTTTGAAATCTGGACCATTGAACATCTTCAAAATCAAGAGAGTATCATTGGACTAGGAATCACTTGGAATTTGGCTCAACATGATTGTAGCATTGAATAGTTTTTTCTATCTTCTCTTGCAATGGGGTTGCTAATCTCTTTTGTCCACTCAAATGCATCATCCCAATGGTCAGATCTTAAATATCCCCAAAAACAAACTCTCCCTCATGGTTTGAAAACATGAATTGACATTAAACCTTTAATTTAAAGGAATTTTATCAAAAAATTCTACCCAAATTTAAATGTTACCATATCTGCTTTTTCATATGAGAAATTACATTAGTATCTTCTTTTACTTTTTCTTTATTGCAAATTCTACTTGTGTTAGACTTGAGAAATTCTATGGCTTGAATTTTTAGTATTCTCTTATTTATCACCTGTGTCTATTATTTAGGCAGAATGATGTCTCCATTATCACTAAGAAACTGAAAAAAACCTAAGAAATAGAAGAAAGGAAAAAATGCGTAAGAAACAAATGTAGAAATAGAAACAACTTTCGAAATAAAAGGAACTAAATAGAAGAGAATCAAGAATTCTGGGGGCCATGTGGTATGTGCCTCACATCCTACCCTGTCTAAACAGATGCACACCATGTGTCTCACATCCTACCCAGTCTAAACAGATGCACACCAACATTATTATTAGACGAACAGAAAATATAGCCGATCCAGTCTACGAAAAGTACAGTGTCTCACATCCAACCCATCCATCTGATGATCCGATTGGCCTAATATTTTGTTTGTGTTATAACTATAGTAGTGTGCATACATTGAATAGATTGAATGTTATACACATATAGTGTAGACATAGGAGTCTCGACTTTCAATACATTTTAAATACAAAATTAAATGAGGGCATTTTTGTAATTTCATCCCTTAAAAAGCATCTCCAATTATTCATGCATTATTTGGTGAAATATAAATTCCTTAGGAATTTAGTGGTAAAAATTCTTTTATGTAAACAATTAAAATATAGATTTTACAAAATAAATATTATTTATAACATTGATAGTATTAAAAACAGATTTAAACATATTAGTTAGTAAACGGTGGTGGGGATTATGACAATTCATCCAACAGTGTGCAGGTTGGCCGACCTGATGGACGGGCAGACTTTTGTACCCTGAAAGGCACCGTGGGATGGCTGTAGCTTAAGGTAACCTTAGAAGAGGTGGTGGACCACCTGAGTGGAGTCTGGACCACTGTCTGCCAAAGGGGTGGGTGGAAAGTGGATGAGGTTTTCGTGTTTGGAAAAGCGCGAACGTGGCTAAAGTGCATCAAAAGCAGTAGAAAGAGTTGTAAGCCTCTCATTGTTTGTTAAGTTCTTTTCCATATGTTGCTAGCTCAATATCCAGCTTGTGTTGTCCGTATCTGAGACAGGCGGATTCTTTTAGGTTGGATCTGACCGAGTTTGGTAAGGTCCTGACCGTGAGGCCCACCTCAAGATATGTGTTGTATATCCATCTCATCTATTCCTTTTGTCAGCTCATTTTAAGGCATGGAGCCTAGAAGTGAAGTAGGTGCAAATTTGACGGTAGACCACACCACAGGAAATAGTGGTTGTTAAATGCCCCATCGTTAAAAAGGCCACCGTCATGTTTATTTGCCATCTAACCTGTTGGTAAGATCACACAGCCCTAGATGAAGGGAAAACACAAATATCAACTTGATCCAAAACTTTTGTAGCCCACAAAAAGTTCATTTTTGGGCACATTTTCTAAAATGAGCTGGCAAAATGGAATGGACGACGTGAATATACAACACATACATCAAGGTGGGCCTATGGTCATGACTTGGCAGAACTTGGTCAAGTCTCGACCTAACTGAATCCACACCCATCTCTTAGTCAGTATGCAAAGATGTAGATATAGTAGATTTGTACGAACAAGGAATAATTACTCACACCTTCCTTTCTCCATAACCAAGGTCCTTACTTAGAATTTACAAACGTAAATCACACAAAGTCATCCGAAACCAAACCTATTCATTTTGACCCTGGGTCATCATGGTTTTGTGACGTCTAACCTGCCCTAGATTCTGAGATTCCGGATAGCAATGACTCCATAAAACATTTTTCTCATCCTCCCATTGTAAGAGAATCTTTTTTGTAATGCCTGACCTTGTGTCGAAACTCTTATGAGTCGACCACCAAGGCATGAGTACCCATGACCTTGTGTTTCAAGACAATCTTAAGATTAAAAATGTCTGTAATTGTTATCTATCATCTCAAGATCTTAAAACAATGTTTTATTAAAGAAAATGGTCTATATGTAGATCATTCCTTTATAAACTAAAATTTCACTTAAGGTCTTTTCTCTCATTTTGCGCACTTCATCTAGTTTATTCTAAAATTGTGTCAGGGAGATATCCTATGTTACATGCGGAAGCTTGCAGAACTTATAGAACTATGGTTAAGTCCTAGAGGGGAGTGATTAAGACCGTTTTAAAATCTTTTAAAAATATCTTATCTAATTAAACTAATTAGCAATTAAACAACTTAAGTAAAAACACTTAGCTTCTAATAATAAGTGGGTCCAATCACAAAGGTTACAAAAGATAATGTAATTAAGCAAACTAGCCTAAACACATAAATTATAAAAATGCAACATATTAAGCTTCTAATCAATGTAAAATTATCTAAACTACTAATAATATTACTAAGCAACTAGTATAGAAAGCTATGTAGACATCATGAGATTTCATTATAATAAGCATATGTCTCCAAGCCTAATGAAAATACATCTTGTGTGTTAATATATCTAGCAAGTACATGGTATACAAACCGAAAGCTTACATGGATTATTTAGTTTTGGTGTTTGTGCAGAGACTCATGTGATGGTTTGGATTTGGTTATGCGCATGCTTCTTGTACGAGCCAATCACTGTGATGGTCTTAAACAAATACTAGTGTCCGAATTGGGATGGTCAAAATTGTCCAGCCCATTTTAGATGGGGTCATAACCTTAAAAAAAAACAGAGGGTAAAAAGCACTAGGTGGATGATCTCAACTAGCTGATTTATTGCCAAATTGGAAAGTAACCAAGGACTTGGAGCGTTGGGCGCGGATTTCCTGCGAAAGCCTTGCGCAGGAATTTCCTGCGCTGGTAACCAAGGTGGGGCCCACAGTGATGTTTTTTGATGAATCCACCCCGTCCATCCGTTTTGGGAACTCATTTTAGAACATAAAAACAAAAATGAACCGGATCCAAGACTCAAGTGGGCCTCACTAAAGGAAAAGGTGGGTAGGTAAATTACTACCGTTGAAACCTCCCTGGGGTCTACAGTGATGTTTATATGACATCCATACCGTTCATAACGTCACTACTACTGGGATGAACTGGAAAAACAAATAATATCCTGATTCGAAACTCATGTGGCTTCACAAATATTTCAAATGTGGACGTTCAAATCTCACGTTTTCGGCCCACTTGAGTCTTGGATCCGGTTTATTTTTGTTTTGGTATCCTAAAATAAGCTCCCAAAACGGATGGACGGTGTGGATTTATCAAAAAACATCACTGTGGGCCCAGCTTGGTTCCCAGCGCAGGAAATTCCTGCGTAAGGCTTTCGCAGGAAATCCGCGCCCGTTCAACCACTAAATGCCCTTCGCTAACTGGCTGAGTTGTCAAATCAATCAGGTCTACTGAACTCTATTCCCTATCTACGTGGGGCTGCTACTCAGATGGCATGATACATTTATCCGGGTGCAATGCTTTGCAGATGATGACTTGGTGCATGCATGTGTGCGTTTCTAGATGTGCATGTATGCATATGTATATGTACATGTGTGTATACGGAGAAAAGGTACTACCAGGTCGACCTCATGCTCGGTTTTCTCCCTGCATGCATGTGTAGATAGAGCGAGAGGCCAATCTCCCAGTCAACGAGACCATAAATAAGCTAAGTGGAGCAAAGGGATGCATGGCTTGGGTGGGCCCACCATTATGTGTTTCCAAAATCTACTTTAACCATTAGATGTGTCAGCCAACATTAGGCCCTATGGCCCAAAAATCAGCCACATTCATTATTTAGGTAAACCGCACGAACGGAAATTGTGTAGGGGTACACTCACCCTCTAAATTATTTCCCTTGGTGTGGCCCGCATAAATTATGGATGACCCTAATCACAATGGATCTAGGCATAAATTTTCAAGAGGCACCTAATGGTTGGAGTGGATTTCAAATAATCATCATGGTGGACCCTGTAAAAAATCAAGGGATGGATGTCGCTCTTCAAACTTTTTACTTTGGTGTGGCCCAGTTGATTCATGGATTAACTTATGTTTTGGGCCCTCAGGCCTAATGATGGATGGCACAAGTAATGGTCAGAGTAGATTATACATATCATCATGATAGCTCCATAAAAATCAAAGGTGGGCATCCTCCTCCCAACTGTTTCAATTGGCTTGGCCCACCTGAATTACTAATATGTCCTAGTTTTTTTAGCCCTAGGACTAAAATGTGGTAACACACCTAATGGTCCGAGTGATTTTTGGGGCACTACAATTTCATGGTGTGGGAAAGCCTTGTTGGATAAAGGAGATATTCTATAAGCGCACAGGTGGCCCCACATGCCAACTAGTAGGACGCAAGATATATATATATATATATATATATATATATATATATATATATATATAGAGAGAGAGAGAGAGAGAGAGAGAGAGAGCTTTATGGCCCCACTGTGATATGTGTCAGATATCCACGTTTTGTATTTGGTGTGTCCCCCCTAGATTATGGGATTTCCTAAAAATGTACTCAAGACTCAGGTGAGCTGCACCGTCTCAAAACATGTAAAATCATGCCTAAAGCAACAAAAAGCACTTGGTGGGGTCCACCTGAGTTTTGGAGTGGCCTAAAAGTTGGTGTGATCCCTTGTCCATGTGGGACACACAACTGATGAGCTGGTTGTGTCTCGCCTGCTAACCTAGTCTAGGTGTGTTTCAACAGCAGGTCTCAAGTTTGAGTGCGAATGAGACACTACCAACCCCACTGGTGGGTGGGTGGGTGCATAGAAAAAAAAAAAAAAAAAAAAAAAAGGAACTAATGAGCTGGTTGTCTGAACCTCAACAGTAAGCTTCAATAGGGAGGGCGTCCACTCTCAATTATTGTAATCTTTCAAAAAAAAATCTCAATTATCGTCTGTGATATGACCCACATAAGTCATGGATTAGCTTGAATTTTAGGCCCATGGCCCACCATAGAAGCTTCCATGTAATTGATGGGGGTAGAGGTCTGACGCACATCACATTGGGCGGCACAAAACTTGTCCTCATGGGATCTAGTTATTTATTTATTTATTTAGGGAAAATGTTCCAGTGATGTCAACCTCATGGGAGCTTCCATAGACCAAATAATAAGTCCAATTCATTATTTAGGTGGGCCACACCACAGATAACAGTTGAGTGGGTGCCCACCCATTGAAACTTTCCTGATTGTTTATAAGACTCACAAAGATGTGATTTAGATATCTAGCCCATTCATTGGGTGTGTCCCACTTAGATGAGGGAGAGGTCGGACCAAATTTTAGGTCCTTTCAAGACTTCGGTGGATCTCACCCAGTGCTTCTAGATGTTTTATGCATGGTTTCAAATGGTGTGGCCCAATTGAGTTCCGGATGCAATTGATTTTTGGGACATCCCATAACCTAGAGGGGTCCCACCAAATGCATGGTGTGGATGTCCAACACACATCATGATAGGGCCCACACATAATACATATATAAAGACACACACAGAGATACATACACATGTGAATATATGTACACGGGCATTCTCGAGTCCAACCAATTGGACTATACCTCAGGTCCAGCTTAGATTTTGTTAGTTTGACTTAATTCTAATAAATAGTAAGTAAAATACAAGTATTTCATTTCTTGAAAAATAACACCATATATACTTACATAAGGGATGGACTGCATGGATAAACAGATACATCACGGTGCGCTCCCACTGCCCACACAGATCTGGTCGGACGCTTAAAAGTCCGACCAGGGCTCGGACGCAATCCTCGTAGGATATGGACATGTATGATGGTTTGCAACATGTTAGGAACTTTCAACCCGACCTAATTCTAGAATGATGACATATCTAGGGCCTATTTGGACACACAATCAAAACCAGGATTTAAGAAATGAAACCCTCATTACCATTTGAAACCCTAGTTTTGCAATTGAATTCCACCCGCAATTGTCGGTTTGGGACCACCTGATGATTTAGATCACGAATCGACAAGATTTCACCAACCGAAGATTGCGGTACCTTCCTGCCATCAACATTGCACAGTCCATTCAAACTGCCGCTTATAAATTTGAATTAATGCATGTCACGTGTACAACTTTGAGAATGCGATATTATATTAAAATTTTAAAAATATTATTATACCTCCCCCTTCTTACCCAGGACCCCACCTGACTGGACCCCAGCTTCAACCGGGTCTATCACGATGGACCCGTGCGCGGCATGAATTAAAAGACGGGGTCAAAGCTAGACCTGAACCCATTTAAGTCGGGTTGGGACTCGGGTCAGGTCCGCCACTGTAGTAATGGGTCCGGGCATGTGCGGTCCACACGGGTGAAAGCAGTTGTGGATATAACATCTGGTGACTGTGAAAGGTGGGCCACTATCGTCATCATCCGGTGTGAAAATCATGCCAGTTTAGTCAACAAGTGAACAGAGGGGCTCAGTAGGTGGAGAGGCCCCACCCAGGACGCGGATTGGGTAGATTGGGTAGTACCCCCCATCATGACCTAGCTAGAGACGGATGGTCCTAACAGAGGCTTCGTCGGATCTATCATGATGTATGTATTCTTTTCACACCGTTCGTCTATTTTGAAAGATCATTTTAGGGCATGAGTGAAAAAATGAGGCAGATCGGAGGCTCAAGTAGGCCACACTACAGGAAGCAGGGATGACAATGAAGTCCACTTTCCTAGGGTGCTCTGTGACACTTATTTGCCATCCAACTTATTTATAAGTTCACGTAGGCATATATGAAGAGAAAACATAAATAATATCAGCTTGATCCAAAAATTATGTGGCCCCAAGAGATTTTCAATAGTAGGTGTTCCATCCCCATTATTTCCTATGGTATGGTCCACTTGAGCCTTAGATTTGCCTTCATTTTGGGGCCCATGCCCTGAAATGATCTGTCAAAATGGATGAACAGCATGGATAAAACACATTCATCAAGGTGGGCCCCACAGTGCACTTGATAGAACTATCCATCTCTAGCTAGGTCCTGGTGGGAGTAGTACCGAATCCCCGCCAGATTAGGTGGTATTGACAATAGCACCCCCAGCGGAGGTGTGTTGATGTGTTGAGCATTGTGGGGTCCAATGTGATGTGTGTTTTATACAGAGTTGGTGGATTAGGTGAGACACAGGTCCACCGAGGTGGGTGGGACTCCTGACTATGGAGCTCACAGTAATGTATGTACCCTTAAATCCACACCATCCAACCATTTTAAAAGCTTATTTTAGGGTATGACCTAAAAAATGAAGCAGTTCCAAATCCCACATAGACCATAGTACAGGAAACGGTTGTGATTGACCATTAAAAACTTATCGTGGGCCACAAAAGCTTTGGATCAAAATGATATTTGTGTGGCCTAGGTTGGTAAGGTTATTTAGACCTGTACAAAGGGAGATGGATTCAAAACTTTTGTGGCCAAGGAAGTTTAACTTTTGTGGCTTAGGAAGTTTTTAATGACAGGCAACCCCTCACCACTATTTCCTTTGGTGTGCTCCACTCGAGCTTCAGCTTCAGTTTGCTTCATATTTTTTATTCCACGCCCTAAGATGAGATGGCAAAACATAAGGAAAATTTATGTCTAGGGGCCAAAAGTGAAGTATATTCAAATCTAAAGTGGACCACACCACAGGAAACAGTGTGCATTGAACTTCTACTGTTGAAAAAATCTTAGGGGCAACAGAAGTTTTGGATCAAGTTGATATTTGTTTTTGTTTTTTTTTTTTGACTTAATCAATGTCTGTGTGATCTTATGAACAATTTGGATGACAAGCGAACATCAATATGGGCCCTAGAAAGGTTTCAATGGTGGAAATCATTATTCCCCTTCTTACACAGACTCAGTATCAACTCTGGCTGACTCAATGCAACTCATGAGGCTTATGAGTTAGCACCATAGTTCTAAAACTTGGTGACTCGACATCAAACTCAGCTGAGTCAACTTAATGAGATTTCGAACCGAGTGACCATAAAACCTGATTTATGAGAGTGACTCAGCATGACTAGTGAAGGTGGTTCCATGACTCGGTCAGCTCGACCAACTCACCGCAACTCAAATTACTCAAATTGAAGGTCATGATTTGATCACTAGTATTGTGTGCTCTTTTCTTTTACCCACCCACATCCGCACTCATGCAGATATTTGGTTTTTTTTTTTTTTTTTCCTTAATCAATGTCTGTGTGATCTTATGAACAGGTTGGATGACAAACGAACATCAATATGGGCCCTAAAGAGGTTTCAATGGTGGAAATCATTATTCCCATATTTCCTGTAGTGTAGTTCATTTGAGCGTTGGCTCAACCCCTAAGCTGATCTGGAAAAACGGATGGATGGCATGGATAACCCACATACATTCATGGTGGGCCAACAGAGTTTACTCAGTACGATAAGAGCATACTGAGTAATTCGGTACGCAATCCGATTTCACATTACATTGCCCCACATCGACACACCACCGCTGGAGGTGGTTTTGGCAACACCACCTGATTTGTGTCCCCTTATTTAAGCAATCCTTTTGTTGGTGTGCATGTGAGAGTAAATTTCTGAGATCCAGACCCTTGAACATATCAGTGGAGAGAGTGCCAATTAAGAAATTTGGCTCTTCATGATTGTAGAAATTTCTTGAATATTTTTCTCAGTGTTTTTGCTATCTTCTCTTTCAATGTCGTTGCTATTCTCTTTTGTAGACTCCAATCCACCATCCCAACGGTCAGATCTTGAATACCCCAAAGAGAAAGTCTCCCTTATAGTTTGAAAACATGAATTTACACAAACCCTTTTATTTAATGGATTTTATGGGATTTTCTGTGAGGAGTGATTTTTTAAAACTCAAATTACATTACTGCCCTCTTTTATCTTTTCTTTACAGCAAAGTCAAGAACTAAGAATTGTGGGCCATGTGGTATGTGTCTCACATCCAACCTCTTCATCTAAAAAAAAAAAAATAAAAATTCAGATCCTTGGCTTGAAAAAAAACAGAAAAAGCATGTTTTGTGCCAATCTGATTGGTCTACATCAGCACTGACAACATTTAATGCAGCAATGCTGACATGGACCGATAAGCTTGGGCAAAACAGGATTTTTTTTCTATTCTTTTTCGATAAAGGATCTAGATTCCGATAAAAACATGTGTCTCACATCCAACCCATCCAACCTAATGATCTAATTGGCCTGATGTTTTGTTTATGTTTTCACCATGATAGTGGGCATATGCTGAATAGGTTAAATGTCATACGCATACCATGTGGACCCAAAAGTCTCAACTTCCACTACTTTTTGAAGACGGATTTCAATAAAGACATTTTTGTAATTTCATCCCTTAAAAAGCAAACCCCTATCTTCCATGCAGTACTTGGTAAAATATATATTCTTCAGGAAATTTTGTTGTAAAAATGCCTTTATTTGAACCATTAAAAAATAAATTTTACAAAATAAATATTATATATAACATTGATTGTATTAAAGCAGCTATAAGCATTTTGAATAGCTAACTATGAGGGGGGGATTATAATAATTCATCCAATAATGTGTAGGTTGGCCCCACCTGATGGGCTGACATGACTTTTGTACACTGAGATCTGTTTGTCATGGCCCACCTACTGAAAGGCACAGTGGGACGGCTGTAGCTTGAGGTAACTTTAGAAAAGGTGGTGGACCACCTGAGTGAAGTTTGGACCACTGGTCTGCCAAAGGGGTGGGTGGAAAGTCGATGAGATTTCCATGTTCCAAAAAGGTGAACGTGGCTAAAGTGGATCAAAAGCAGACGAAAGAGTTGTAAGTTGTGTTGAGTTATCCTTTCTCGACCTCTCATTGTTCGACAAGTTCATCTCCATGTATCCTGACTTAATATCCAACCTGGGAGCTGATTAGGTGTTACCCTTACTGTGGGGCCCCCTTGATGATGTGTTGTATATCTGCACCGTCCATATGTTTTTCCAGCCTATTTTAGGACTGGGTCCAAAAACTTAAGTACATTCAAATCTTAGGTGGACCACACCACATGAAACAGTAGTGATTGAATGACCGCCATTAAAAAATTCAGGGCCCGCTGTAAGAAGATAAGTAATGTTTATTTGTCATCCAATCTGTTGATGAGATTAACTAAATCTGGATGAAAGGAAATACAATGATCAGCTTGATCCAAAACTTTTGTAACCTACAAAAAGTTTTTAATGGTCATTTACCACGTTTTCCTGTGGTGTGATCCACCGGATGTTTGGATCTTCTTAAGTTTTGGACTAACCTCCTAAGATGAGCTCCGAAAACATATGAACGGCGTGGATTTACAACCTATTAATCAAAGTGGGCCCCATACAGTTACGGTAGCACCTACTAAGGTGTTAGACAGGTAACACTTAATCCGCTCCCAGCTCGCTTGTGTTGCCAGTGTCTGGGAGGAGATTCATCCGATTTAGGGGTGTCAATGGGCCAGACTCGGGCTTAAAATCAGAATTTTAAATCAGCCCGGCCCGATGTACCGGGCTGAAACCTACCTAGGCCCGGCCGACAGTCCTATTCCTAGTCAGGACGTGGCCGAGTTGAGTTCGGTTAGGTCATGACCATGGGCCCACCTCAATGTATGAGTTGTATATCCACGCTGTCCATCTGTTTTTCCATCAAATTTTAGGTTATGGGCCTAAAAATCAAGTGGATCAAAATCTCAGGTGGACCACACCACACGAAACAGTGGTGATTGAATATTAAAAAAAAATTGTGGGCCACAATAGTCTTGGATCAAGCTGATATTTTGTGTTTTTCTTCATCCAGGTCTGTGTGATCTTATCAACAGGTTGGATGGCTAATAAACATTACATTGGTCCTTAGGAAGTTTTTAATGTTGGGCATTCACTCATCATTTTTCTTGTGTTGTGATACACTTAAGATTGTATTGCTTCAATTTTAGACCTATGCCCTAAAATAATTTGGTAAAACAGATGGACCTACGTGGATATATAACACATACATTGAGGTGGGCCCACAGTCATGACCTGACTGAATCTACACCCATCTTTGGGCCAGTATGCTAAGATGGTCCTATGGTTTGAACAATCCAAATTCTTTTTATTGCCGTAAATAAAGCTTCATTGACCAAATCTTAAGCTTTGAATGTTTAGAGTTCAATGTGGGCCGTTAAAAAAGTTCTTTTGATGTTATATATTCAGCCTAAATTTCTCACATGGCCCATTACAGCATGGATTCCCAGATTTGTGTGGTTTAATCATCAAATCACCTAGCACATGAATGGATCGTGAGTCACCACATAGGTAAAACGAACTTTGTTGCGGAAAATGTAGTGAAGTTCATGGAAGATCCAACATGCATCCAGAGAAGCCAACGGCTCTGCTGGTATTTTGGCTGATGAAGAAGAGTTCGCCTTTCCTTTCCTCTCATGTAATAAAAATGGACAACTCATCTCGTGCTCGTATAATTGGAATTTTTATCACAAAATTTCCTAGAAGTTAGGATTTTACCAAACATTAATGCCTCAACCAATTGAAATGCTGGGGAAGTGCCTTGTAAAAGGTGAAGTGTGGGGCCCATGTGATATTTCTCCTGTGAGAATTGAGAATTGAACCTAAACATAAGGTCGAGTTATACCATAAAAATTAATATACATCACTTGAAAACATCAAAATGCACATGCAGCCTATCTAAACATAAGTATGGGAACCATGTGTGGGGTCCATCCAAGGAAGTGCCTTGTAAGCGGTGAGATCACCCTAACTGCCTATTGTACGACTTTTTGCTCTACAGAAGTAGTACAATGAAGAAGTGTAGGAGCCCACATGGTACTTCTCTCCGAAATTGGAAATTTGGTCCATCTAAACATAAGGTGAGCCATACCATGAAAATTATTGTACAACACTTAAAAACATCAAAATGCCGTGCAGCCTAACTGCAATTTGATCAAAAATGTTTTCCTTTTAGTGTGATTATCATGGCTGCATGCATATATTTGCCAGGGTTGGATGTCGTACACATACCATGTGGGGCCTAAAAATTTATGACTTCATTAATTTAACAAAATATATAAGGGTACTTTAGTAACTTCTCCTGGTGTGAGAATTCTTTGGTAAATTTGAAATTTATGACAAATTTGCCATAAAAATGTCTATATAATAGAACTCTTCATTTTGCTAGTGAGTATAAATGATGATATTATCCACAAAACAAAAAAAAAAAAAGGTTCTAAACCCACTTTGGTTTAGGAGTGGCCCACTTAACAAGTGTAGGTCCTGATATGATATAGAGATTTTTATCAGAAAATTCATTGAATTGATTTTTCCGAAATAGTGTCTTTTGCTTTTCCTTCATAGCAAAGTGGAATATTGAAAGTTGTGGGGACCACATGGTGTATATCTCACATCCCAACCTATCCCACAGATGCACGCCAACATTATTATTAGACGAACCAAGAATATGCTAATCCAAACATAAGGTGGGCTAATCATAAAAGATAACGTATAACATTTGAAATATCCCCATTCAAGTGTGGTCTATTTGATGATCTGATTGACCTAGTGTTTTGTTTGTGTTATGACCATGATATGGTGCATGAGCTTAGTGGTTGGATGTTATACACACACACACCACGTGAGCCCCACAAGTATCGAGCTTCACTCCTTTTTTTAAAGGAAAAAAAAAAAAAAAAAAATCGAAGGCAATTTGTAATTTCATCTCTCAAAAAGCACCTTCACATCATTTCTAAATATAAAGGCATTATTTGGTAAAATTCAATTCCTGAAGGAATTTTGGGATAAAAATCCCTACCAACTCTATCATAAATTAGGGCAGAGATGACCTTTGTCGGCCCCATTGTGATATTTGCATGACATCTATCCCACCCACCATGTTTGCCTCCTCAAGTTAACCATGGATCCCAACAATGAGCGCAATCAGTGAGACACTTGGGTGGGCCACACTTAAAGAAAAAAAAAATGAAAATTTATGACTAAAACATTTGTATTCACTTGGTGTGGCCCACCTGAATTTTCTAATGGTTTGAATTTTGTGTCCATTCATCCTGTGGAGGGGTGCACCTAATGGCATATACAGAACATGGTGGGCCGCACAAAATAGCTAGGAAGGTTTTTATTGGTCAGCCATTCTCTCCAAAAGTTTCCTATGGGACTGATTTTTTAGTGCATATGATACATAAATAATGGTGGGACCCAACTAATGGATGGTCTGGATAAACGGATTATGGGCCCCACTTGTCAGAATTGCGAGGATGAGGGACATGAGAAGCAATCGTACCTACTATTTGATAATCTGGCTGTGGATGACGCTTGATAAGCAGGCACTTTGAAATGGTAGGCGTGCTAAATAGTCACAATCCTAGCCTCTGATTCGTGGAACATAGTGTTGCTTTGTGGATGGAAATTCGATTGTTTGAATAATCCCAGCCTTTGATTCGCGGACACCTGTTTATGAATAAGATCATCCGATCGTATTCATTTTTCAACCGTTAAAAAATGCCCAGCAATAACCAAATAAATGATTTTTTATTCATGATGCATGGAAACCGAATTTTGGACGATCTATTTTAAAATTCTTATATGCCTCGGGAGATTTATTGGTAATTTCTATCTGCCTGCGTGTCAACCATACACTCTACCAGAGTATTAAAAGTATTTTCTCAGAAAGAAATTCTGGCCCATCTTTTTCAATACGTCGTCATGCATGGCGACATAAGGTCAGGCAGCCTGAACGTGTTTCAGGGTTACGTGTATGGTACAAAGAACGTCAGGAGAAATCATTGAGTCACACGCGTCGCAAAGCCAGTGGATAGGAGCCACGTGTATGGTCCAAAGACCATCAAGAGAGAATCTAGCACTTTGTTTAAGAGCAAGGGCCCAAGGAGAGCCACTCCCCAGATTTAGTTGTTGTTAATGTTAGAACTACGACAAGACATGAAAGATGTGGACAACCTTTGGAGAAATAATTAGTGGGGCCCACCATGCAGTGATCTAACTTTGATTGGATGACCTGATGAGTTTGGACCACCAGCCATTGGAAGGCTAGAGGAATCCCATTTTTTGTGTGATCTTTGAGCCATGAATTCTCAGCTAAAAGACTTTTAGAGATGAAGGGCCAC
The DNA here is from genome assembly GCA_003013855.2 of Liriodendron chinense. NCBI lineage: Eukaryota > Viridiplantae > Streptophyta > Magnoliopsida > Magnoliales > Magnoliaceae > Liriodendron > Liriodendron chinense. The sequence goes on along the minus strand of PVNU02000491.1, from coordinate 1,826,536 downwards.
CATCCTATACAACTTTGTACAAGATCACAACCATATACGTGGCGAGCCTCATCATTGATGGCCCACCATAAGCAGTCCAATCTCTACAGAGATCATGTAGACCTGTAGGTGGGAGCCATCGATCACATCAGGATGCACCCACTCCCTCTTCTCGAGACTCCTTCAAGCAGGTGGATATCATTCCTACCAGCTGCTAGGCCAACATCAACATTCCAAACCACATGCCAGTGGGCCACTCCTTGTAAGGCATGTAATTAATAAAAATCCATGGCTGGCACGGCACCTTCAAGTATCCAATCTTGCAATTACTAGGGTCTGTAGAAGTCATTATCATGAGTGAAACTTATTCAACAACCTGTAACTGTTATTCAATTATCTGTGTGGGGCCCACCATATTGTATATGCCATCCAACCCACACATCAAGTGAGACACGCAACGATATCAGATCGAATTGTTAGGTTGGCCGTACCTCAACCCAAAAATTTCCAAAATTGGATCAGAGCCTTACTTTTTGGGGTGTCCAACTATCATGGTGGTGCGACCCTTCAACGGATTTGATTTCATGAAAAGACCACTGGGCCCCACAAGCAACATTGTACAGTATGCTTTGCCCTACAAACATTGTAGAAGACCATTCCTCAAAGTGGAAATAGTCAAAAATTGAGTGCTGATTGGCATTCATATTGGGAGAGATCGGATTGCATACTGAGTTACTCAGTACGCTTTTATTGCACTGAGTATACTCAGTTGGGCCCAACAAGAATGCATGCGGTTTATCCACTTCGTCCATCCATTTTTTGAGCATTCATATTTTGAGAATGGGCTCCAAATCACAGTTATGTTACTTCCAAGTCAGGACTCAAGAAACACAATGGCAATTTGGAGCCTGCTTTTGGCTTCTGCAATACCCTCTACTTTTCTTTTTTTTTTTTAATCAAAATTAAAATTTTCACAATTCATTTCACTTGTTCATCCAAACAAGACCTTTGGTTCAAAAATTGGGGGGGGGGGGGGGGGGGGGGGAGGCTTTCAGCTACAGTTGACAGCTAATTCGGGTGCCAATCTTTTTTTATACCAACGGATACAAGAATTACAGGATTTCTCTGTTCTTCGTTATTCCTCGAATCAGAAGAAAAGCTTGGCAAACACTTCCCCCCGACTTATCCAGTTATCGAATAGAGAGATAAGATTATTCCTATCAGACAAAAGAAGAAAAATAACAGGAAGACAACATGCTCTGCACAAAAGCACCCTCTACTCAAACGGGATACCTACAAATCTAGCAAATGCAAATACTTGTAACATACTAAAACACAATCCAATAAGCTCATCTCTGCGAGGGCTCCACCGTCCGGACACTCACGCCTGTCATTCCTTCAATTCGATCTTTTGTGATCTCCACGAAATGACCTACCATTTCATGAAACTGCTTCAGCCCAGACAAGGGAAGAATGATGGATGAGCGATCTGCCCCGGCCACCTGCAAAGCAATTCGCAAGAAATCAAATGAAAATTAGCGGTGGCAGTGACCACAGTTTAAAAACTAGACTCGACTTGATGTCTATCCGGGCCCCAGTCTTTGCTCAATATTTAATAAATTAAATATGTATTTTTTTTTATAAATATATCCAAAAAGTTATGTATAGATGGGATATAATAACTAAAAAGTAATGGAATGCAAGCTTGTTGTCAGTTGATGCTGCTCTTGCAGCTATGGGACGGGTTCAAAACCCCTTCTTATTTTTTTTTTTTAATTAAAAAATGCAGCTCAAGCCTCAAGCAAGCGACTTGCTTCAAGTTGTGTTGAGCTGAGTCGAGTTGACTCAACGAGTCAGGCTGAGTCAAGGTTGAATCAGGCTTATAGCTGAGTTTCATGATGACTAGGCTCGAAATCTTGCCAAGTCAACGCGGCTGAGTTTCTAGTCAAGTTACTAAGCTTTAGAACTATGGTGGTGACTAATGGCAATGGCATCGGCCTGTTTGAATGATGAGGGCCCAAGCCGGGCGTGTTTGTTTTCATTTCCCTCAGGTAAATACATTGTAAATGGGTAATGATTATTTACAATGTATTTCTGTGCACATTTTTCAAGAATAACAATTGATCATTTGCTTTTTGTGCACTGAAATCGAGTGAATTTTTTGTCGGGCCCACTATGATACATGTGACTTATCCACTCCATCCATCCATTTTGTGAGGTGATTTTAGGGCAAGCACCCAAAATTGAGGTAAATCCAAAGTTCAGGTGGACCACGCCACACAGAATAGTGGGTTGAACTCCGGCAGTTAAAAACCCTTTACGACCATGATTTCCTATGGTGTGGGCCATTTGAGCTTTGGATCTGCCTCATTTTTGGGCACGTACCCTAAAATTTTCCAGTAAAATGGATGGACGGCATGGATATCTCACTGACATCACAATGGGGCCCACAAATGTACATGGATCCTTTTCAAACCCTTTTTACGAGGAAATACTGGTTTCTATCAAACAGGGGTAAATGGTAATAATTACCTACTTACATGCATTTACCCCCAAGGAAATGAAAACAAATTCCCACGAGTCATTTTTTCAAGCCTGAAAAGCTAGGCAACACTTGTGCTTGTACCACCAAATCATGCTTCATGGGGCTTCCTAAGTGCACTAGTGCAGTTGGTATCTAGAAGGGTGTTGAAAATGCAACCGACGCTAAGAGGGCTCGCAATTCTGCTTCATTTTTTTCATTTTTCTTTTCACCCCAAGTCATGATTGAAATTAGAATGGTGAAATGATAGAGGATAGATGGGTAGATGGGTTTGGAATCAAAGCAAGTCAGGGGTATTCACGGTGAAATCATTCTATTCAGTTCTTCATGATTCCTCTCCCCCATGGAACAAGGACACGATTCCACTCACTCATTTGGAGGTATATCCTAGACATCCTCGGGTGGTGACTTTACTTGATGTGTAGGAACAAGGTCCTAACCCATCGGGACATGTAGGAACAAGGTCCTAACCCAAGGAAAGGAAATATGATTCTTCCCACTGCATGCATTATGTGCTTGCCAGACAAGGAGACTGGACCATTTATTCTTGCATATCAACCCTCAAGCAAATTTTCGGAGAGGTTCTTTATGCTTTGCAAATTGATTGGGTTATGGCTTGTCAGATTGGGGCTTCTCCATATGGAACTTGACCCAGTCTGGTAGAAAGAAAAGAACTTTATGGCAGCTGGTGTTCCTAGCAACTTTATGGATGGGGGTTGGGGAGAATTATTATCTTTGTATTTATCTGATGATATCTCATCAGCTTCTTTGGTAATCTTTGGGTTGGGGGTTAGCCCAATAGAGGCTTTCCAGGGTAGCTAGGAGAATTATTGTCTTTGTATTAATCCAATGATCTCTCATCATTTGCTTTTGTAATCTTGCTTTCAACTCTTAACAAAGTTTCGGTTAACCTTAAAAAAACAAAAGAAAAAGACAAAAAGAATGGGAAATTACATTCAACATGATTTGTCACTAACACATACTTTCAACCTTGGGCACCATAAAACCTCAAAGCCTAATGGTATAGTTTGATTTCTTTATTTCAAGGACTCAAATATCTGGTTCTTACAGGTTTATCAAATCAAATCAGCACATTTAGAGTATGTATGGATACCCGGGAATCCATGGAATAGTATGGAAAGGGAAAGAGGCCTCCAATGATGCGAAGTGTAGGCATGTTTGCATAGCAAGGAAAAGTGTGGATTCCACAAAGCAATAATTTGACTTTCCCACAGTTGGAATTCTCTTGCACAAGAGCCTAGGTTACTACTTACTACTGTCTAATGGAAAAAAGAATTCAACTTTTTTTTTCTTCTTCTTTTTTTTTTTTTAAACACACGCATCCCACACCCACGCACACACACACCCAAACTCACGCCGTAGTGGATTTTCACCACCTATGGGACTCGAACCCGAGACCTGGTGTTGAAACTCCTTGAGTCTACCACCAAGCCAAGGACAACTTGCTATCCAAACAAGAACACTAAAATTGCAATCCAATTTTCAATTGTGTTCATGGAAATAATCAATGGGTATTGATTAACTTTTCAGTTTCCTATCAATGGAATCCATCCCGACTCTTGATTAAGTGAATGGCTTGGGAGTTTACACCAAATCGAGTTATGGAGCACTGATAAAGGATGGTAGTGACCATTGAAAATGAAATAGAATAAAATGATGTGATAGTAATAACTAAAAATTAGCAGCTGCAGCATACCTCAGAGATCCTCAAGAAATGGCCCCTGCTGTTACTACCCAGATCAAAGAAGAACCTCTTTTGATCAGCTCTGATTACTTTGGAAACCCCCAAGCTTCCAATTTCATCCTGTTGGGGTAAATCCGCTGATCTGTCAACATTCAACTCAGATGTCGAGGCAGGTTGAGTACTATGGCCTGATATGAACCCAGCTCCCACATCATCTGAAAGCCCTGCAAGTCGTTCGGAAGATTCTGAATTCTGCGGTTTGGGAAAAACAGAACATCCTACATAAGAACGGATGAGGCACTAAAAAGGAAACAACCCGAGAGGAACAATTCACAAAATTAACACCTGATTTGGTAGGATGAGGAGCTGTGAAGCTTCATTCATCTCCGCCAAAATGTTCCTGAATGCTGCCCACCCTTCATCACGGGAGCTTCCTGCAGGAACAATGATTGTACTGCGATTTCTGCTAACGGATGCTTCTGACACCTGCAGAATATCGTACTTCATTAGCATTCATAGCAACAGTAAGCTTATTCCAGGTTAGAAGTTGATAGAAGTTTTGAGGTCTGGTTTATACTCATGATGAGCTTCAGTCCATGTGGCATCAGTTACATGATAAATTGAGGGGAAGAGATGGCTGGGGCCCATGGAAGCCTCATTAGTTCCCCCATCATTTTACAAGAGGCCTTCCGCAAAACATGATAAATGTAGAAGACAACTAGCTTATGAGGCATCCATGGGCTCCACATTATGTTGGGCTCTTATCATTCAGTATCAGAGCAACAGTGATCCGTTGTCACGTGCAGTTAAATTATGGCAATAGAAACAACTGTGGAAGAGCTCAGACAAGAGTTGCAAAAGATCGACAGAAATTCCGATAAACAGTTGCATATGATGGAGGAAACTAAAACCATTCTTGCTGTCTGGAATCAGAAGTTTGAATGGATTATATGTACTACAGAAAAAAATCAGGAGCAAGCATCAGCTAGAAATCGTCCATGGAATATTCTTCCTTTCCTAATCCTAGTTTTTATAAATTGTGTTACTAGTTTGGTGAAGGTGATTGAATCATCGGCTTCGAATGTTGGGCCAAAGAGAATATCCTAGAAAAGAAGCAAAATCAAATACAAGCAGGAGTGAATTGTCTTTGTTTTCCTGATGATGTTTCTTCTATTCAGAGTGTTAAGGCAGCCTAGACAACCTGATTCAGCCGAAAAATAAACTACAGAGGATGCCACAGTGAGAAACAAAGTCTGGCTGAAGGAAGCTGCAAAAAGTTTGAAGAAGTCCATGAAGCTTATTCCAAGTCACCAATCATTGAAAGAATCACTTTGGCCTTTAAACAGGTGTATCCAAAGAATGTTCCAGATTTTGAAAACTCATATCCATTTAGCAAACCATAAATTTGAAGAAAAAACACAAAGATGAAAATATTGCATCGGACATGAGAGGGTGTTTGAACTTCTATATTAATCATCACAACTTCCTATATGTCTTCGTTGACTCGTAGTGTGATTGCCTATGTCGTTTTTTCTGTTTCTGAATGGGCTGCGACCCTGAACGTGGATCAGGATCTCATTCGATCTCTCTTTAGGGTGTGATTTGCTGGGGGGGCTTTCTCTGTTTCGTTCCTGTCCTGCTGTTTTTTGCAAGTGGGTTTTTAATAAAATTTCATTCTCCTTTAAAAAAAAAAAACACAAAAAAAAATCGCAACTTCCTATAACTGAGAGAGTAGGGAAATGACCAGGGAAGAAGAATTTATCAAAGTATCCTGTTTGTGGAGGTTCGCCCCCTAGAAGTGGGTAATCTATCAATAATATTTATCTTCCCTCCCTCCCTCCCTCCCTCTTTTTGAAGATAATCTTTTTTATGTAGTTAGTATCTATTTCACGCAATCTGAAAACACATGCCAATTCTAGGGCTCCAATTCCACCTCAAGACGCCACACACGTAGGAGTAAAGATCAAACAAGGGACTGCTGGTATGTACCACCAAGTCGTCCAATAATCAAAACAAGTAATTACACACACAAATGCCAAGAAGCAACACATGCTCGAAAGGGATAATGTAACTAATGCTAAAGCAATCTCAAGAAAACTATTCCATAATAAAAAGGAGTTCCAAATACAGGGTTATATGCCTTTATACAGGCTACAATCAGAGTTCTAAAACATTCTACATATGGCCCACTAACCAGATTACTATTACAGGCACAATCCTATTTTGCTGTAAAGGAAACATCCTAAAGAAAGTCAACTTGTTATAAAAGAAATAATCTGAATAGGAAACTGAATACCGGAGATATAATTGTTAAAAGACTTGCAAACTTCAAATTATAGGTCTCTATACATAGCCAATTGTTTTTATTTCCGTAAACAACTGCATATGACTTTTTTTTATGAAAGGTGAAGTAAATTTATTAAGCCATCATGAAGGCAAAAAGAAAAAACAACTACCACCTGGTCATTACAATCCACCCCATGGCCGGGGGAGGAAATACCGCCGGCATATGACTTTATTTATTGCCAAAAATAGCAATAGGTTCATCCCTAAACATCCCTAAGGTGCCTTGATACAGTCCAGATGTTTGATCCAATCAATACAAACCCTTAATGTAGTCCAGCTCATCATTTCAGATGTCAGATGATCTGGATATTCAATCTGGATGGTTGGATGAGTAACCAGGACACTTGGGCCTGATCTGCAATCTGATGGCCTGATCATCAATTTGACTAGCAATGACACCACTTTGTGGTCTCCCACTGGATGAGCCATCCATCATTGCCCCAAGAAAATTTGTTTTGTTTACTTGTTTTATTTCCAAGAAGTCCGTTAAAAGGAAGAAACATTTCCTCCAAGCAAGTTCTGGAAACATCCTTTCAGTTTCCTATTTAAGCAACAGCTCTTTTTGTTTTTCTTTTTTAAGAAATCAACAGGGATGTCCTATTAAAACGTAAAGCAATTGCATAATGAGAAGCAAGTCCTTGATACAAAGAGCTCAATGAGACATGTCCTCTTTGCAGGCACAAACTCTTGTTATGCAGCCTAGAATCTGAATGAATTACAAATAAGGTTGAAATAAGAAAGCCCCTTTTGTGCCTGTGAGGCTGTGACTGGAGTGCCTGAGATTCTTCCAGCCAGGGGAGGGATTCTTCTAGCCAGGGAGGCTCTTTTAGCTTCCTCTAGAAGTAGGGATGCAACTTGGTTTTGGGTCAACCCAAACCCAAACCCAATAGACCCAACCCAAGTTCAGGTCGGGTTGTCAATGTCCCCATCTTGGGTTCAAGTTGGAACACACCAACCTGATTTGAATTTGGGTTAGGTTCTGTAGACACGTATATTTCTGGACCACGGGCCCCTTCTCTTTGGACCATGGGATTTTCCTCTTATTTCTCATATTATTTTTCTTTCTTCTGTGTTTCCTCTTTTGCCCTTGGTTTAGGGCCTGTTTGGTAAACACAATTAGGGCTGTAAATGGGTCAGCAGACCCGACCCATTTAGACCTGACCCAAACCCGACCCGTTTGTTAAATGGTACGGGTATGGGTCCAAGAACAGACCCAGTTGCTAAACAGGTCTAGATCTGGTTTCCTTTATTAGAACTGACCCGAACCCATTTAGTAAATGGGTGGGTCTGGTTTATGTTGCAAGGGACCCATCTAGACCCAGACCCAGACCCAGACCTGTCCAGACCCGGCCTAAACTGGTAAAAATGCTTGCATACCTTGGCATTGATTAATTTTGATATAAAATCAAGGCGACCCAGACCCGTTAGACCCGACTGGGCCCGTTTATAAGTGGGTCTGGATATCCATTAACTAGACCCGTTAGACCCAGCCCATTTATAAATGGGTCTGGGTGAATCTCCCTCTACCAGACCCAGACCCATTTATAAATGAGTCTGATGGGGTTGACTCAGACCTGACCCAGACCCGCCCATTTAGTAAAAGGGTCTGGGGTCTAAAATTTGGACCCAAACCCATTTAGTAAATGGGTGGATCTGGTTTTGGCTAAACCCGCCCCAAATCCAACCATTTACAGCCCTAAACACAATTCCACCACAATTCTACAACTGTTACATTTCCAATGAAATGAGAGATGAAGTCAGCAGGGTTTGACCCGTTTCAACATCTGCTTGGCTGCACAAGTAAATGCATGTGTTTACAATTGACGGAAACCTTTTTCCGTTTGGTATCACCTTCGAATTCCATGCATAAAAAAGAAAAAAAAATACATATATAATAAAAGAAAAGTACCTGCTGGATACACCTGCAGGTTCTCCTTGAAGTGTTTCATATTGGCATGCGGGGCTATTGAGGAAAGTCGTGGTTTGGGTAGATCCCTGGATCCACCGATGTCGGTCGACCCCTAATTGTCGAACCCACTGTGATGTATGTGCCGGACATCTACACCGTCCATCCATTTTGACAGATCATTTTTAGGGCATGATCCCTTCTTCTTTTTTTTAAGTTATCAAAAATTTATTGAAAAACTCACGAGAAGCGAGCAGAAAAAAAATAAATAAATAAATAAACAGAGACTTACCCAAGAATCAAAGAAGAAAGGTGAATTATATCTATCGTATTTACAAATCTAGCCCACCCCAATAAACAAAAATTAATCTTACGAAGACATTCTGGAATGGATACTTCCCTATTATCAAAACATCGATCATTTCGTGCCCGCCAGATAACCAAAAATATAGCAATAAGGAGTAATCAAACCCCTTCTTCTCTTTGGTGGTTAATTTGGAACTACGAAAATTGGTGCTGTTTTAAATTTTTTTTGCCTTGTTTTAGACTGCAAAATGCAATGGTTGTAGCAACTTCTGGTGTTGATTGGTATGAAATCTTGATATTTAATATTGTTTTAATTTTTTGGGATTAAATATAACTTCATCATCAACATCTAAGATGATCAATTCCATTACTTCTAAAATGGAGAAGTTGACTGTTTATTCCGAGAATCCTGGGTTGCTGATTACAACTCATAAACTTAAGTCCAGCTCCCTTCTTAAGTCCAACTCCCAAACATATGGTGAGGATTATTTTGAGAATTTTGTTATTGTTGCTAAGATGAATTCGGGTGCAGATGATAATTTCTCTTTCTGCTAATTTGAATTAGTCGTTGTACCAATTAGATGTTAAGAAAGCCTTTATAATGATATGATTATATGATTTCCCTTCCTGGTTTTGCTAGAAAGGCGGAGGAAAGAAAGGTATGTCGTTTGAAGAAGGGCTATATATCATTTGAAGCAGGCTCCTCGAGCCAAGTTTGAGAAGTGAGGCGTAATTCATATTAGATATACTTGCATTCACTCTAATCATTATGTGTTTTGTTAAGCGGCATGAACGAGGTATCATCATTGTGTATGTGGATGATATCATTGTTATAGGTGATGATGCTAATGCAATTTCCGAGTTAAAACTCCATCTAACTAAAGTTTTTAACATCAAAGATTTAGAACCGCTAAAATACTTGCTAAGAACTAAAGTCTCTTGTTCTAAGAAGGGAATCATTCTGTCTCAACGAAAATACATACTTGATATATTGACTTCAACTGGTAATCTTGGTGTGAAACCCATTGATTCTCTCCGATAGACTTTGATGAGAAGGTTCAAGTTGATGATCCTCACATGTACCAGCGTTTGGTTTGTCGGTTGATATATTTGATTGTTACTCGCCTAAATCTATATCATGCGTGAGTTTGGTTAGCCAATTCATGCATGCTCCTCGATTCATTTCACCTCAAGGCAATTCGTCCCATCTTACACTACATTAAGTCTTCTCAAGGATTTTGGATCCTGTCATGGTTATGAATGACAGCATCGGCCACACGAAAAAAATGATTTGATGCGGCGTTGTGTATCGGAATTAGGGCTGTATCGGCCAATATCGGCCCATCTCAGCAGATTTTTTTTTTTTTGTCTAACAAAAAAATATGAAAAATGAGATATTCACGAATCTATCATTTTTTTGTGTTTTGACCATGTATTCAATGGTGTATCGGACCATTCTTTGGTAAGAATGCTGTCCTGGCGAGTTGAATTACTATAAGTTCTGGTGTTGATTATATATATATATATATATATATATATATATATATATATATATATATATATATATATATATATATAGGTAATAGTCTAATGTGCATTAAATTTCAAGTTTCAATATATTTTAAAAAAAATTAGCAAAAAATTGAAATTGAAGAAAACTAGACAAAATATTTGAAAAAAAAAAAAAAAAAAAAACAACCAAACTACTCAGATCTGGTGTAGATCTTAACAAAAATTAGCCCCCTCAAAGCAGTATATTTGGAAAAAAAAAAAACATTTTCTACAATTTTCAAAAATTTTGACAGAAATTACCAAAAAAAAAATCCGATAAGATCTGATGTAGATCTGATAAAAACTAACTCCCCTCTCCAAATCTATTATCATATTTAAAAAAAAAAAATGAAATTTCCAGAACTTTCGACATATTTGATTAAAAAAAATTCCGATCAGATCTGTTGTAGATCTGATAGGAAATAGCTCCCCTCTTCGGATCTGAGATCAGATTAAAAAAATGTTTTTCAAAAATTCCAAAAAAAAAAATCAGGCGTAAATGCCCAAAAAGAAGTAAAAAATGATCAAAACGATCTTCAAATCCAGTAGTTTTTTGGTAGATCCAAGTATATAATAAACATTATTATGGATTTCAACAAAGATCAACAAAAAAATTGATTTTTTTTACCTATTTTCCGATTTTTTCAAAACCGGCCTGAAACTGTTTCAATCCTTCAAATCAGCTAAAATCCGATGTTTTAATCCTCCAAGTAGCCATTAATGGAGATGAAAATCCCTATCCGGTGATGTATTTGAGTGATTTGAAGGCTTGGAGAAATGAGGGAGGGAGAGATCGAAATGGGGGGAAAATGGGCATTTTTACCCTTTTTATACACAAGTACAATATATCGGTATCGAAACAGGCTATATATCAGCCGATACGGGGCAACTGTTTCCGATATGGCCGATACAACCCCATATCGCGTATCGTATCGAGCCGATACAGATACGATACGCCCGCATCGGCCAATACAATACTGATTTTCAGATCTATGGATCCTGTTTAGTTGTTACAATAATCTTGATATTGAAGGCTATTTTAGTCCAAATTGGGCAAGTTCCCTAGATGATTGATGTTCTGCAACAAGATACTGTACTTTTTCTAGAGGTAATCTCGTTATCTGAAAAAGTAAAAAGCAAACAATTGTTACACAATCCAGTACTGAAGTTGAGTACCTTATTATAGTGAATGTTACATATGAAATTGTGGTTAAAAAGTTTTGTTACTAAATTTGGATTTTCAGTAAAAACTCATGCGCTATGCATTGTGACAAACAATCTGCAAATTATATAGCTTCTAATCCTATTTTTCATAAGCAGACAAAAAACATTGAAGATAGTTGTCACTTTATTCATGAGAAGGTTGTTGTTGGTATTATTTTTACTCTTGTTCCATTTACCACTCAACTTGTGGATATCCTCACAAAGAATCTTATTGTTGAAGTTGGACAATGTATTCTTGACAGGATGAGCATGATTAATATCTATGCCTCAGCTTGAAGAGGAGTTTAGACACGTATATTTCTGGATTGTGAGCCCTCTCTCCCATTACCAAGGGTCATCTCTTATTTTCCGCTTATTTATCTTATAACGTTTCTTTCTTTTATTTTTCTTCTTTTTCCCTTAGTTCCAAGGGTATTTTATGTAATTTGGGACATCACTTAATATAAATAAGAAGGGATCTGGATTTTTGGCTATAGTTAGAGCACTCTCTCTCTCTCAAAGGCTCCTCTCTAACAAGTTGAGCGAATTCGGGTCAGGTTAGGTCGGGTTAGGATTCGGGAATAATCACATGTAAGTCAAGTATAGAGGACTTTGGGTTGGGTTCAGATTGGGCACCTTGAGTTGGAATTTGGGTCAAGCCAGGTTGCCAGTTAAATCCTCTTGCGATCAGGTTGAACTTGGGAACACTCAACACAACCCAACCTGCTAGAGTTGCAACCCTACCAAGAAGTTGGTGATGAAACTCTGCGATTTTGTCCTCTATCTCTTCTTTCCATTGTTTCCCTCATTGTTCTTTTCTTTTTCTATATGTTTGGGGATATATCTACTGCCCTTGAAATTTTTTGGTCGATTATTCTAGGTTGCAATCAAGGTATTCTATATTAGTAACGGTGGCCATAACGATCACTACCGTTACCGATATGGATATGATACAACCCCCGTAATGGTTGAAATTTTTGTCTCGAAAAATTCTGAAAAAATATTTAGAAAATCCATAATAATGTAGATGTTCCAAATATGCAGTCATCTTTTGTTTTGAACATATTTATGATAGCATGACAGTTCACTCTTTGGTGAGAGTGTTGTATCCAATTGTCTGGTGAATTTATGAATGTGGTTATGTGTTTCTAATATTTACACATCACAATCAAGCATTAGAATTGGGATATGTGCAATGTCGTTCATTTGGAGATATGGTGGACCTCCAAAGGTAGTAGAGCCGAGCACAAGCACAACAATGGGATATGTGCAACGTCGTTCATTTGGAGATATGGTGGACCTCCAAAGGTAGCGGAGCTGAGCACAAGCACAACAATGGGATATGTGCAACATCGTTCATTTGGAGATATGGTGGACCTCCAAAGGTAGCGGCTCTTGCATGGCTAGTGGGGAGAAAGAAGGTGCTCGCGATAGATAACCTTCGCAAACGAAGCTTTATTCTTCCGAATGTGTGCTTGATGTGTATGAGCGATGAGGAATCGGTGACCATCTCTTTTTGCATTGCCCTTTCGCGAAGAGGTTATGGGATCATTTTTTTCTTTGCTTTGGAGTTGTTTGGGTTGCGCCAGCCACTATCGACAGTTTTTTCCTCATGTGGCAAGGGGGAGGGGGGGCAAAGAAGATAAAGAAAAAAATATGGCGTCTATGCTTATTAGCGTGCATATAGTCTATATGGCAGGAAAGGAACAATCGTTGCTTCAGAAATGGTGGAAGGCAGTTTCTCGAGGTGGCTAGTAGGGCGAAATCTCTTGTAATTGAATGGGCTCTATCTTCTAAGATCTTAGAGTCCTTTCCAGCTTTTTGGGGGGAGCTTTAGTCTCCCGGTCTTTGTACATTTGTATTTTTGGCTTCGGGCTTTTGTTTATAATATTATCATCGTTTCAAAAAAAAAAAAAAATCAAGCATTAGAATTAGAAATCGGAAAAAAAAAAAAAAAAAAAAAAAAAAGAGACATAAATAGCACTTTTTCGATTTATTTTAAAAATGGCCCTCGGAGCTTCTATATGCCCAAATCGCTTCAATCTATGGTTTTAATCCTAAAAATTATAGTAAGAGTGGTCGAAATCTACTATAGAATAACTTCGGAATGAGAAAAGTGGAAAAATGAGCAGAAAATGGATTTAAATAGGAAAAAGTGGTAATTTTTTCGACCGTTACAAGGGCAATAGTTGTTATGCCTCGTAACGGTCAATACGGTCCGAAAAAACAACTACCCCGTTTTAACCTCGTATCGCGCAACGGTCACAGCCGTTACCCATACATATCAGCCTTTACGGCTGTATCATATCGGATACAGAACACCTTGGTTGCAATATCCACCAGTAGATTGCTGACATTGCAATTAAAGGTACATAGGTTTATACATATGTTTCCCGCTTATTTTTAGCCAGAATTAAATCTCTAATATTTTGCCAAGCAATCATGAGAAAGCCGGCCCTAAATAGCTGGCACAAGGCAGTGATGATGGCGATATCATACGGCGGGTATGGATCAGGTTCCAACTAGAAATGGGCCATGAAAAATGCCATCTCGAGTTTGCTACATCTTTCTCCAGTAATGCCATTTTTATTTACAAATCGAAGGAAATCCTTCGCTAATTATAGTAGAGTATGTAAAATACAGCACTTCCCTGACAGCAGTTCTGTTTCTTTATGATTGTCGAGCATGAAACTAAAAAGAAATGCATCCCGAAAGAGGGAGGCAATTCCCAATCCAAGAAATGGATCTCAATAAATCCTCTTTGGCCAACTGACATCAGTTACAACGATACTCTTAAATGTGATTTCAGTTGGTATGAAAAGTCTTCTCCAAAATAAATCATCACTTTCTCTATTTCCAAGCAGTCAAGATACTTGTTAAAAGCTGCCCTAGAAGGAGAATCTTATTTATTTAAAAAAGGAGAAGAAGAAATAGAATAAATAAATTTCTACATTATCAAGGCATAACCCAAGAATTTATTTTTTTCCTTCATCCATAATAAAGAAAATTGTGAAGTGGGTATCTTTCAAAAAACAAAAAATCATCAAGTGGGTAAGAAAATAATATGCTTTGAGAAAATGCTCCAAAGAAAACCAAACGAGGCACACTCCATTGGTAAACAACTATTGCCATCTAATTGCAGCTCCAGATTCACTTTCATATACAGATGGAGAGCTTTTACACATGACAAACTGAAGCAAGAAAGGTAAATATAAGGTAAGTTGCATTTAATGGGCCTAATTCAATTTTATGGTTTCTAAATATTGCCTAAATTACTTCCATATGTGGGCTAAAGGACAAACCCATAAAAGTTCCATCATAATTTAAGCATTTAGCTCTGTTCATGGGTCCATGGTCTATCATGGAAGGAGGGAAACAATTGATCATTGAGTAGTCAGTTTGGGAAAAGGACTATTCTTTTTTTTTTTCACCAAGTTTTCATTATCAATTTAAGGACCGCTGCGGGTAGGGCCAGGACTTGCATTTCAGATCATTTCTCATCATCTTTGCCCTAGATATGGTCCTCTCGAGCTTTTTTTTTTTTTTTTTGTCAAATAATAATTTCAGTTAGAAGTGAGGGTTGGGGGTTCTCCAATAGTTTGAGTCTGCTAACAGAGGCAACAAAGGTAAACCGTAGCCTGATGAAATCTTAGCACCAAATATAACAAGCCTAAAGGGCCCATTAAATGCCCATCTTTCAAGCTTTTTGGTCCTAGGTTATAAAAGAAGACAATTTCAATTGAACATCGAATACATAGAGAATAGAGCTTTGACAGAAAAATATACCAGTCATACACCCCGGTGATGAAATGGAAATCGGGCTAAATCTTGAACCTTTCAATAGTAGACATGGAGCTAAGAATTCTTCACGAATGCACACACATGGATGCAGGAAAACTAAAAATAACGGATAAGTATAATCACTTAACCAATCCAATGGCATCTCACCAACAGTTCTAATGGCATCTCAACAAAAGATTAACAATTCCAATCGTAAGGGGAAACAATTCTAGGTAGTTTCCAAAATTCATCAACTCCCTCCTAACGTATGCCTTAGAGGTCTTTAGATACACAAAATACAAAAGATAGCGATACAAAGAGACATTGCTGATCTAGACTTCACATTTTTTTTTTTTTTTTTTTTTTGAAGGATGAAATTTATTAGAAAGGCAAAAAGCCCGAAAACAGGAAACACAGAAAACCAGCACAGGGAACAGAAAAACAAAAACTAAAGATACAACACAGAAGCCTTAAGGGCAGCTGTCCCAATCCTTTAGCAGCATAGAGACGTTCCCGCAAGTGAGACTGAGGGAGTGGCTAGAATCTCTGAAACAGCAGTTGTTCCTCTCCTTCCAAATACTCCAAAGAACAGCCAGCAGGGCCTGCTTCCAGCTCTTGCTCTCCTTCCCAGTCGGGCAACTCCCAAGCCAGGAAGTCATCATGCTACTGATCAACCCGGGCATGACCCAAACTATCTTGAACATCGAAAAGAAAAAAAACCCAAATTCCCCTAGCAAAAGGACAGTGTAAGAAGATATGATCCACCGACTCTGCTGCTCGAACGCAAAGATAGCAGGCATTAGGCAGAATAAGACCTTTCTTGCAAAGATTATCCAGGGTGAGGATTCTATCTCTACCCGGCAGCCACCCAAAAGCTATAACCTTAAGGGGAGCTTAAATGCTCCAGATAAGGGTGAGATGGCTGAGATCAGGCCTCGCTTCAGTCGGATGAAGAAGCTTCAAGAGCGAACGCACCGAGAGACACCCTGATTTGTCTGCACGCCACCAAAGGGAAATCCTTCTCTTCTGGGGACGGGGAGAGGCCCTCAAGCATAGCAAGCAGGCCTATCATCTCCTCGGTTTCAGCTTCATTCAGATTCCTCTTGCATAGGGGAATCCACGCACCCCGTTCTCCTGAAACTGAGAAACAGTTGGCAACGAAGAGATTCTGCCGCAGACTCAACACAGCATCAGGGGAAACTTAGACCTGATGGACACATCCCCTAGCCAAATATCGTCCCAAAAATTGATTTGGTCCCCTCTACCTAAGGAGAAACCAATATGAGGAAGAATGCTGGGGGCCAATTTGGAGATCGATTTCCAACTGAAAGACGCTCTGTACACAGACAAATTTCTAGTCCATTTCCCTTTCTCTGCTACCCCATATTTACTAGCTACAACCTCTCGCCATAGGCTGCCTTCTTCCTCCACAAATCTCCACACTCGTTTGCCTAGAAGAGCGTTGTTGACGAGCTGAAGCTTTTTAATGCCAGCTCCTCTCCTGAATGGGTTTGCAAGCCTCTTCCCAAGAGAGGAAATGAAACTTGAAGACCTGACTTCCCCTGTTCCAGAAAAAGTTTCTCCTCATCCTTTCCATCTTGACGAGAATGGAGTTGGGGCATCTAAACAGGGAGAAGAAGTAGCAAGGAAGGTTAGAGAGAGATGATTTGATCAAAGTGATTCTACCTCCAAGCGATAACAACTTTCCTTTCCATGGATCCATTTTTCTGTCCATACGTTCTAAAACCCTGTCCCACGCTGCAAGGGGAGGCTTACCAATACACAAACGCAGCCCCAAATACGTAGTAGGAAACGAGGCAGCACAGAAACCCAACACCTTGGCCAACTCCCCAATAGTCCCCTCATCAGCGTTGACTCCAAACAGCTCTGTTTTTTACAGGTTGATCTTCAGGCCAGAGACCAGATGGAAGCAGTGAAGAATGAGACTGAGATGGAAAACCTCGGAAACTCCAGCTTTGCAGAAGATTAACATATCATCTGGAAACTGAATATGAGACAAGGGAGGCTGAGCTTTGGAAACTTTAAAACCTTGGAACAGGCCCACCTGTTGACCTCTGACCAGCATCCTTCTAAGGGCTTCAGAGACGACAATGAAAAGAAGACTGGGGGTCTCCTTGACGCAGCCCCCTGGGCCGGAAATAACCAAAGGGAGAACCATTCAAGAGAATATACAGGTGAGCAAGATAAAACACAGGCTTGCATCCACCCGCCATTTTTCTCCAAAACCCAACTTACACAGCACGAAGTCGAGGAATTCCCAGTCCACGTGATCATAAGCTTTGGCCAAGTCCAGCTTGCAAACAACTCCCTTGTACCCACTCGTGTGACACAAGTCAAGCTCTCGTTTGCCAGGAGAGAACAGTCCATGATCTGTCTGTTAGCAATGAAAGCCATTTGAGAAGAGGATATGACCAAAGAGATCACCGATTGATTCGCAAGGATCTTGTAAGGGCCATTGATTAGACTTATTGGCCTGATATCATTGAGAGAATAGGCTCCCTCAACCTTGGGAATAAGAATGACGAACGATCTCCCCATTTCCTTCAAGATCTGACCTGAATCGCGGAATTCCGACACAAAGGCCAGGATGTCTTCTTTGATTGTATCCTAGAACACTTGAAAGAAGGCCAAGGGAAAGCCATCTGGGCCCAAGGATGTCTCTCTCAAGACCCATCACAGCATTTCTCACCTCCATGTCGGAAAATGGCACCTCAAGGGTCTGGGCATCGTCCTCAGATATTTGCCTGAAATTCATGAATTGAAGTTTGGGTCTAACTTTTTCTTCTTTGGAGAGGAGAGCTTGGAAGTACTCAACAGCCGTTGCCGTGATCTGGTCTTTCTTATCAGTGAAGAGGCCGTTCACCCAAAAGGAAGAAATTTTGTTGCATCTGGCCCTTGCATTAGCAATATTGTGAAAATAGTTAGTGTTTTTGTCCCCCTCTTTAAGCCAAACTGATCGCGACCTCTGCCTCCATTTGATCTCCTCTTCCAACAACCTTTTACTAAGCTTCAACCCGAGCTCCTTTCTTTTAGAGATTTCTTCTTCCAATAAGGGCCCCTGTTGCTCCTTAGTGTTTGGGGTCTGGATAGCTTAAAACAAGCTCTCCGATTCCGCAACTCTTTGATCATAGACCTCCTTCCAAACTCTGAGCTTCCTTTTAATCACTTTTAACTTCTGGCAAATCCTAAAGCTTGCGAAGCCATGGGCTTTGGTGGACCTCCACCAGTTTGCTATAAGGTCAGAGAAACCTTCCACTTCCATCCACACCAGTTCAAAACGGAAAGGTTTTGGACCCCATGAGACTTCCTCCACCTCCAAGGCCATAGGTCAATGATCGGAAGTAAATTTCTAAAGAGATAACTAACGCACCGAACTGAATAAGTCCAGCTAGGATTGAGAGACCAGAAACCTATCTAACCTGGACATGGCAGCTTTCGTTTGGCCATTAGACCAGGTGAACTTAGCCCCACCGAGGGGAAGATCGACAAGGTTCCTGATGTGAATCCATTCAGAGAAGCCTCTCATGATACTGGATATTCTCCTGCCTTCAAATTTCCCATAGATAAACCTTACTACATTGAAGTCTCCCCCCACGCACCAAGGAAAATTCCATTTGTCTTCAACTAAAGAAAGCTCCTCACAGAAAGTTGGTCTGAGAGAAGGCCAATTAGGACCATACACCCCTGTGATCAGCCATATGATGCTGGTCGCCACTCCTTTCAATACAATTGAGAGGGAAAAAGAACCTGACCAACTATCATGTCTACTCCATGAAGCTTGATTCCAGAGGACTATAATTCCTCTAGATGAGCCGATCACTAGTAAAATTTCCCACTTATATCCTGAACGCCCTAAAACAATTCCACAAGATTTTGATCGCATTCCTAAAGCTTGGATTCCTGAATAATGAAGATATCTGCCTTCGACTTCCTCAGCGTCTTCTCAGAAGCAGCCTCTTTTGCAGGCTTCCCAGACCCCTAACATTCCAGGAGACGATCTTCATGGGGTAACTTATCTTGCCCCCCTTCCCTTTCTCGTTTTCCTAGGCATCGCCTCTTCAGGATTAGTCGAGGAAATACCCAGATTGAGAAGTTCGCTACAGATAGCCGGACAGAGAGATCTGCACTGGATGTCGTCAGGTCATTGGCAAGGATGGATGAAAATCTTGAGCGAGCCCCGGGCCTTGACCACCTGCACTAGAGACAAGTAGTCATCATCACAATCCCCAAAAACTACTCCTAGTAGCTTGCCTACATGGACGAGGGCCTCTCTGACAAGGTGTTCCATAACGGTAACGGTGGCCGTAACGGCCACCACCGTTACCGTTACGATACGGGCCGTAACGGCCGTTACGGACCCCGTATCGGCCGATACGGCCCCTTTTTATTTTCTGAAGAAAACAGTTACATGACCGTTACGGGACCGTTACATGACTGTTACGGGACCGTTACGGGGCTGTAACGGTCCGTTACAGGGCTGTAACGGTCCCGTAACGGCCGTTACGGCCTATTTTTTCTGTAATGGCCGTTACGGCCGTTACGACCCCGTAACGCGTAACGGCCACCACTGTTTCCTTTACGTATCGGCCGATACGGCCGTATCGTAACCGTTTTGGGATACCTTGCTCTCTGAGCCATCGTTGCTTCAAATAAGAGCCACCAGACTTTCATCATCCAACAAAGAATGAGACGGAGGAATGATATTAGCTCCTTGCAGGGAAGGGAGGAAAGGCTTCGACTGGAGAGGAATAACAGTTAGCGCACTATCTTCCCCAAACGGGGATGACTGAACTTCCATCCCTAGAACATGATCCTCCACTCCCTCAGCGAGCCAAAGACAAACTTCCGTGGACGCTTGCGCATGAGGGCCAGCAAGAGAGAAGGGGGAAGGACCCGGAGACAGGATCGACAAAGAGGTAGAAACCATATCCCCCTGAGAGCTCGAAGAGGGCAGCAAAGAAAGACCATCTCCCTTTCCCGGTTCAGCACAGACCTCTTCCGCGCCTGCCAAAAAAGAACAAGGATGCCTCTCGACTTCTGTGTCTATAGTCGGACACGTGTCAACAATCGAAATAGGGATGGCGGGCGCACCGAGAAACATCTGTAACTAGTCTGCTTCTACTGGACGCGTGGCAACATCCAAACAGGTCTCTACGTCGCCACTACCAGCACTACCTTTGGCCAGCCACGCGTCTACATCCCCAAGGCTCTCATCAGGGCTCGCGAACTCATCTTGGTCATCAACTATGAGACCTATACCAATTCCCCAGCTGAGGGGGCGCCATCAACTTTCTGCAAGCCATCATCAATAGGCACCTGCTGGGCGCTTGATAAAAGCGGACACGTGTCTAGTGCCGAAGGGCCCGTCCACAAGTTCGCTAGGGGAGCAATGGACATTTGGGGAGGCACAATATCTGAGTGGAGCAAGATTGACGATAGTTGTCCATGCACTACATCCGGAGGAGCCACGTGTACCGGGAGGGAAGAGACCATATTAGAACATGTACCTATTGGATCCACCTCACACGTAGGCTGGCTCTCTTTCGGTATCCTGAAGGAGTACCGAGAACGGTGATCCTCCTCCTCCCTTACTGGTGTGGACTGCTGACAATGGCCTCATAGGGCTCCCTGAGATAGAGATTCCGGAGAAACTTGTTGTATTTCTCTGACCACACAGACCTGAAATTTGTCGTCCCCCACCTAGGTCGAAATAAAACTAAGGATGAGAGTCTTCTTCTTCACTCGAACTCCAACCCTAGCCCGGCATAGGTTAGACCACCGCTCTGTGTCTTCGTAGATGAAAACCGCCTCTCCGAAGGTAGACACAATCGTGATGAGCAATGTTGTCAAAATCATTATAGTATCGCAAATCGTAATAGGGGTTGAATCGTATCGGATCGCAAATCGTATCGTAAATCATAAGATTTTTTAAAATTTTGAAAAAAATATGAAAAATATAAATAAAACATATTTTTTGTAAAACTCATCTTCTTTATGCCATCAATGTACACCAAGTAATACCATGTCATAATAGTGTTAAAGGATTCTTATTCCTTCATTTTTTTGTCTTCCATGAAATTTCCCTTTAAAAAACATACTAGGGTCCTTTGATAATTTATGTTCTTGTTACCTTTCTGGAATGTAGAATTACGATGGAAGAGCAACCTTTGATACTGTACACTAACAAAAAAAGATATTTTGATTTCTAAACATCACTCCATAATACACATGCCATGTTGATCGTAACCATCCATAAAAACATTATTGGTCAATCATACATCAATTTGATGTTTCGACCAATTAAGAAGTGAGGAATCACAAAAAAAAAAAAAAAAAAAAATAGCTACATGATTTAATGCTGAAGAGAATATATATCATTTAATCTCTTATAAAGAACAAATAAAAATAATTTTTCTTTTCTAAACTTTTCTTAAAGCCCTCACTAATTTAAAAACATAAAATGAAAGCCAAGTGAAGCTTAAAGTACAAGAGAACAAGTATAATTTGAATCCTAAATCGGGATTTGAATCGGAATCATAGGATTCATATAAAAATGGATTCAAGGTTAGGATTCAAATCGTTTTGCTTAAGATTTGACTAAAATCGTATATCGTATATCGTAAATCGTAAATCGTAGGATTTTGACAACACTGGCGGTGAGGACCTCGACGAAAGGGAAGATCCTAGATCTGAATCCATATTTCAAAAGATCCAAACGGCGACCATTCTTCCCATTTCGCAATGGAGAGAACAGGTTCATCCCTGTGTATGAAGCTCGCCAAAATGGATCTATCAACATTATTCTCTGATAGGAGCGAAACCAGGATCATATTTGGCCTAAGGACTCTTAAGTTTCTCTCAAAGTGTTGGATACCACAGCAAACTAGGAACCACTCACCCACCTCGGTAGTAGAGGATCCTTCCTTGGCTGAAACGACGACACTCCATTTTAGGGTTTCCCACGCCTTTGCAATCACCTAAGGGCGCACATTGATAATGCACCCTTTATCTTCCTCCTCCTTCCAAGCCAGACGATCACTATGAGAACAGTGGGGAAGAGGGAGGTCTTGGGTCACGGGCAGTTGAGTCTCAGCCTGACCGTCCGCAACCAAAGCGTCTCAGAAAGATTTGGTGCCCATGCCTAGCTTCTGTGCGACTATCGTGGGTGTCTACCCTTTCCGACCACTTGACTCATTCAGCGGCTTCTCTGTGTGAATCATTCCCCCCTTGTCCTCCTGTCGGCGAAACCTCGTCTCCTTAGGCCCTCTTTCTCTATTTCCGTGTTATAGACCGTAATGAGCCTTCTGAAGTCTAAGCTCCCTTCCTACAAATCTTTTGCCTTTTAGATTTGTTATGCCTTTGAGGAGCTCATCTTCTCCCTTGAACTTGACAAAGGAAAAACCCCTGATAACAGCTGATCCCCAGATTCTCGGGATGACAACTTCTCTGACTGTCCTGAACTGGCCGAAAACCCTAGAGAAGTGAAGATCCATCCATTCTTCTAGGAAATTTTTTACAAAGGTTGTGGGAAGTTCCATAAGGCAACGGTCCACGTTGAAACTTTTGCATAGTCCGCTCTTCCTATTTCTCACAGAGACCCACTCTTCTTGCGCTTCTTCCGGGTCCTTTTCTATCATCAGGTCATTTCCTTTGCCTTGTACCTCTATCCTGCTTTGGGGTTGTGCGTGCCTTCCCCTTCGTCGACTTCGACTCCTATGGTCATCATCACTACTTTGGATGGCCAAACTTCGTCCAAAGGCTGGGGACGGATGTCTCTGCTCTGAGAGATGTCCTCTAGGTGAAGGCTTTCTACCTCTCAAGTCAAAGCTTGATCGGCTCACCTCCCTAGGGCATCTAGAATCAAAATTTCTCTGAAGATCTCAAGAAACTCTCGTGTTTCTCAATTGGTTTTTTACCCGTTGGAGGCTCCTTCCTTGGGGACTCCACCGTCGCAAGGAACTCTGTCATCATCGCAAGGAGCTCTGTTGTCTTCTCGGCGAATCCTGAGGACTCTGTCTTCGAGAGGAGCTCTATCTTCATCACAAGGAGCTCTATTGTCGTCGCAGGGATCTCTGTCATCGGGATTCTCTGCTTGCGTCGAGCTCCAACATGTATAGGGAGACTATTCATGTATAGGGAGACTATTCACTCCCATATGTTCAAATATGCAATGATAAGAGCATCAACAGATTGATACATTAACTTCTACTAAAATAGGAAACTGACTGAACAACCACTAAAGAGATTCTAAATCTAAAATGGAAATAAAAGATAACAAAATGAAGACTCAAACAGAAAATTCCAAAATCTAGAATACAGGCTGTTTATACAGTCAAGCCATGGGTGGATGTATTTTTTTGGTAATTTTCTGACAACTCTGGAATTTTCTCAATATGAACAGAAATCATCAAGTACAAGCCAAACGTGCGTTCCATCAAGGCCACCTGGTTCGATCAGTAGACCATGCAAGACTCGAACAATTGAATCATGTCCATATAAATCTTCCAACCATTGACCTGGTCCAGTCCTCAATCTGGCCAATCTGGACACTTGAAATGATCCAGATCAGCAATCTCAATGGTTGAATAGTCCAAATATTTAATATGGACAAATGGATCCATCTAATGCGTGATCAGGACTGATGAAGGGGCCTTATATGTGTTTTAACTTCTGATGGCATGATCTTCAATCAACCACCTCATGGCCTGGATGCATCATCTGATTACTCGCGTAAGGTCATGGATGCATCACAAGGCTAGTGGCTCTAAATCCCAGGGTCATTAAATACAAATCCTAGTGACTAACAAGCTCCTATTAACAATGGATAATTAGCAAGAGAGACAACTTAAAACTACGGCTACTTTAGGTCTGGAAATGCTGGGAATCCTGTGATTCCAAGGTGATAAAGATACCCTCAATAGAATATTCCTGTGATCATTCTTTCTTTCTTTCTTTCTTTTTTTCCTTTTTTTTTTTTTTTTGTTATAAGTAAGCTGGGTTAGAACCCTCCTCAATGTTCAAACACTAAAATTGGCCATTCTTCTAATAGGATTCATTGCAAGGATTATATATAAAGGTTCCAATCAATCTTCAATATGAAAACTCAGGAAGGTAAACGAAATTTTGGTCATTTTCCAACTTCACTTAAGTAATAATCACGATTCAGTTCAATAGCACATCCAAACGTAACCTTAGGTTTCATTCACAATATTTGCTCTAACAAAATCTTGCCTCTACAAGGATAGAAATCATTTGAGTCCAACTTCAGCGGACTACTATTATGAGAAAATGGAGTAAATACACCGCCCCACCCACAAATGAAGGGCAGGCAAACACGGCCCAAGGACCCAAAATACAATAAGGAGCCACATTCACATATTTAACTCAATTATACATATATGCATTCATGTATTTAACTCAATTATACATATCTGTATATGTACATGTACATATACACACATATACATATGTGTGTTATGTATATGTATATGTACATAGGTATGTATGCCTGTACATACGTATGTATGTTAATAGAATGCAATTAAACCAATTACCTTTAAAAACCGCCCCCTCTTATTCTCCCCGATGTCGAAGTAAAACACCTGTAAATTAAAATCAGATAAGCAATAATTCCCATCAAATTCTCAGATCGAAACCTTTAAAAAGGCAGAATCTTTCATCTTGAAACAAACCCAAATACGAAAAATTGAAAAGACAGAAAGGTTGAATCTTGGAGAGCGGCAACAGCAACGGCATTGCAATGAATTACCTTAGTGTCGAGCTGCAGCTCCTTGCTGAAAAGATCGTGATCATCGGTGTTAACGTAGTAATTGAAGAGGTCGAGGAACCAAACGATGCCACTGACGGGGACGATGATGGTGGACCGCGTCGCCGACGTCTTCTCGGAGATCTTCAGATACCGTCCACGTGGATTCTCCTTCAGATCGAAGTAGAAGAGCTTGTGTTCCACCTGCAGCGTCTTGCACACCAGTTCAACGTCGGTCCCACCTCCACCTCCACCTCCACCTCCACCACCACCACCACCACCACCGCCACCTTCCATCCCCAAACCCTGGAGACCCTAATTTCTAGTGTTTTGAAATCCCGATTTCGACCTTTGTTTTGTCTCCTTTCCTCGTCTTCGTGCTGGTGTGGGATTTGGGAATTAGGGTTAGGGTTTGACTTGGTGGGCCCGGCATAGGGTCGTTTTTAACGCCTTTGGTTTCTTTCCGAACAAATCGCGGTTTTACGAACACGGCCACGCAGTAGATACACTAAAAAGTAAAAATATATTCTAGATGGAAGGATTTCAAATTTACAATCTGTGGCCCACAGATTTACGGTTAAGATGTGAAATACATAAATTGCTCTAATTTTAGTAGCTTTTATGCTACAATCTAGAGTCAATTACTACATCCACGTTGTGAAAGAACACTCCAATGGTTTGGATTTTTGAAAAGTGGGCCACATTTTCCAGAATTGAGAAGACGTTCGATCAGGGCAAAGTTACGACATTATTCTTCAGGTAAATTTGGGTGGTACCTGTGACTGGGGCTGTGTGGGGCTCATAGAGATGTTGGTGACAAATCCACTCCGTCCATATGTTTTGAAAGACCACTGGGCAACACCAATGAAACCGTGGAAATAGAAATGTCCACCATTGAAACCTTTCTGTAGCTGAACATGATATTTATATCTCATCCAACCCTTAATAAGTTTATTACCATTAAGATAAACTGGAGAAACAAATATCATCTTGATATAAAATTTCTGTCACATACATACAGACCTGGAATCCCTATTATTTCCCTTTGTTTTTTTTTTTTTCGTTAGTCATGTAACGCACCACCCTGTGAGGTAGACAACACACTAAAACTGTTAGTCACACAATGCATCTTATGTGTGGGAGCGGATTAGGTGAGACCCAGCCTTACCCAGGACAGTGCGGCCCTTACCGCGGGTTACCATGGGGCCCACCTTGATGTGTATTATTTATCCATGCTGTCCATCCATTTTTACAGATCATTTTAGGGGATTATACCAAAAAGGAAGCAGATTCAATAATCAGGTGGACCGTAACATAGGAAACAGTGGTGATTGACCATTAATGGGCTATAGAAGTTTTGGATGAAGCTGATATTTGTTTTTTCCCTTCATACAGACTCATGTGACCTTATCAACAGATTGGATGGTAAATAAACATTATGGAAACATGAAGGTGAGTCCTAAGAAGTTTTTAATGGTAGGATGGTCAATCACCATTGTTTCTTATGGTATGGTCCACCTGATAATTGTCTCTGCTTCATTTTTTGGGATAATGCCTTAAATTAATCTAGAAAAACGAATAGTAGGAGTGGATACATAATACTTACATCAAGGTGGGCCCATGGTAACCCCATGGGAAGGGCCGCACCCTCTTAGGTGAGCCCGGGGTCTCACCTTATCCGCTCTCATGGAACGCCAAGGCATCTTCAGGGCGAGCAGGCAGATACAAATCCCCGCTATTTCTTATGGCATATGGCCCATATGACTATTCGATCGGGTAACAGCTTAGTGGATGTTACCCCTACCGTGTGGCCCACATGGATAGTATTTTGTATATCCATGTTATACATCTATTTCTCCATTCTATTTGAAGATGGAGTTCAAAAAATTATGCACATTCAAATCTCAAGTGGACCATACCTCTGGAAACAGTGTTGATTGAGTGCACCATAATTAAAAATTCCAAAGAGCACATAATAAGGTTTTGGTAATGTTTATTTGCAATCCAAGCTATTAATAATGCTAAGAAGATATGGATGAAGGGAAAATATCAATATCAGCTTGATCCAAAACTTTTGTGGCCCACAAAAGGTTTTTAATGATCATTCATTATTGTTTCTACTAGTATGGTCCACCTGAGATTTGTATCTTCTTAGGGTTTTGGATCGAGTCCTAAAATGAGACGAAAAAACAAATGGACGGCGTAGATATATATATAAAATAAAATAAATCAATATAGCCCCCAAATGGCCAAGGTAACAACCACTAAGTTCCTATATGGAATCCTCTTTGGTTGGAACTTGGCACCAAATACATTAGTTAAAATTGGATTCCGCTAGAATCCAGTTTTAAAGCTGGAAATGGGTTTTTAGATGCCAACCAAACATGCCCTTTGTCTACGCATAAGGTGATTGTTCACCCTGATTCGGATTAGGGAGTGACTCTTCCAGTACGATGTCGGTACTGGTCTTGTGCTTTGCGGGCTCCACCACTATGTATGTGTTTCATCCATGCCGTCCACCCATCTTGACATCTTATTTTGGGCATGAGGTAGATCCAAGTCTAAGGTTGACTACACCATGGGAAAACAGCGGCGATTGAGCTCCCACCATTAAAATAATTCTAGGGCCCACTGTAATGTTTATTGGCCATCCAACTTGTTGGTTAGGTCACACAAACCTGGATAAAGGGAAAGCAAGAATACATCTTGATCCAAAGCTTTTGTAGCCTCCAAGATGCTTCTAATGGTGGATGTTTTATCACCACTGCTTCCTATGGTGTGGTCCATCTAAGATTTTGGATCTACTTCATTTTTTTTTTGGCATATGCCCTAAAATGAAATGGAAAAATAAATGGACGGCATGGATAAAATACATGCATCATGGTGGGACCCAAGTACTTTTCTAGCACCAACGTTGGTAGTGGAGGGATCACTGCTAGAGGTGTACACAAGTTAAGCCTAACCAAGCTTTAACCAGTTTGGTTTGGTTTGGTTAGCGAGCGAATTAGGCTCGAGCTTGGCTCGGCTTGGTCCTCGAGCCCAAGTGGTGGGCTTGGCTTGGTTTGAATGAGCTTTTGAGCCGAATTCAAGCATGTTCGAGCCTGTCCGAGCTTCAAGCTTTCGAGCCTGAGTTCAAGCCGAGTAGTCTGGCATTGGGCAAAGCCGCAGAGATGAGGCAGAGCTGGAGAGGGAAGAGGTGAGGCCGGGCGACGGGGGAGAGAAATCAGAGATGAGGGAGAGCCGAAGAGAGAGAAGGTGAGGTCGACGACCGGAGGGAGTCGATGGTCAGGCCGGGGCCGCCGGGCGAGGTTAATTCGGCCGGAGGGGAGAGGGTTTTGTTTTTGAGATTTTTAGGGGTAAGCGGGCGAATACAAAAAGGCGCTGGAAGAAAAGAATTAGGGCGGGGTGAAAAAAATATTTTTTATTTTATAATATATATACCGAGTCGAGTTGAGCCTAATTTCGAGTCGAGCCGAATTGAGCTCAGGTCAAGCTCGGGCTTGGCTTGAATTTCCAACGAGCCCACATATTCGGCTTGGCTTGGCTTGATACGCCCTCCGAATCGAGCCGAACCGAGCTTTTTCGAGTCGAGTCGAGTCGAGTCGAGCGAGCTTGATTCGTGTACAGCTCTAATCACTGCTAAATCCGAGTCCGTTGGCCCCAGTTTTTAAATTTTTGAGATGTTGCGACCTCGGACAGTGATGTGTGGGTCATCATGATGTATGTGTTTTATCTCGGCCATCCATTCAATTTGGATCATTATTTTATGGCATGAGCCCAAAAATGAGGCAGATCTAAATCTCAAGTGGATCTCACAAGAGGAAAACAGTGGTAATTGAAGACCCATCACATTCATGTCTATATGACCTAATCAACACAAATAATAGCTTGAACCAAAACATTTTGTGCCCCCACAATTTTTTAATGGGGGCCATTCAATCACCTCTGTTTCCTGTTATATGGTCCACCTAAGATGTGGATCTATGTTTGGGATTGTCATGGGTAAATCTGAGCTTACCTCAAGTTGCAAGGAAAACTCATGGGCCTAGGTACGGATCCTCAGGTTTACACACGGCCATAAGACGACGGATCATGATAGGAAGAAAGCCAAGAACTAGAACTGATGTGATGATAAATCGGCCTTTGCAAAGGTTATTTTAAATATATCAAAACAACCAGAACTAGATTGTTCTACTGACATGGCCGACGAGTAAGGAGCTCGGCCTCGGCCTGTATTACCACCAGGCCAACCTGGGCCACGACCACTATAAAGGCATGTGGAAGTCCAAGGATGGGCCCAAAGAAGACGAACATATCTCCAAATGTTATAAGCATGATCTATAACTCCGAGAATCACGCCCTCAACCGGCATAATGCTCACGATCGTGGCCCTCAACTGCTCTCTGATGACTTTAGATGCACTCTCCCACAGCTTAAATACCCAAAGACTTGCCTCTACTCTCCTACACCCAATTGACTTAAGCATTGGAGGGCTAACGACCCAACCCCGGCGACCCCCCTTAACTTTCCTTATGTTCTACAGGATCCGGCGGACCTCCAGTCCAGGTCTAGTTCACACACCTACAGAACATCAGCGGCATCATTCCATTAAAGGTGGAAATTCAACCACCTCATCTGTTGACCAATTTTTAGAGACAACAGTGATCAGACCATAAATTGTGCTTGCAAAATGGATAGACAAACTTGAATACATTGTGATGGGTCCCATATATAGAGTACCATCTAGTGGCTAAGTATCTGGTGGCAGTGACAGTGTGCAATCTGTGTACGTTGTGCTGAATCATCTCCCTATCACGTGCAATGTAAGTATGCTGGTACGGATCAAACGAGATTGAATGCTGACCCTGCCGGTAGCGACCTGGCTATTGAGTGACGCTCTGTGGTCGCCACCATGACATATGTATTTCATCCATGTCCTACGTTCGTTTTGCCACAGGACGAGCCCAAAAATGAGGTAAATCCATTTCAGGTGGACCACACCACTCGGAAAGTAGTGGTGATTCAACGTTCGACCATTAAAAACGTCCAAAGGCCGACGAGGGGGGTCGATACTGGCTTGAGGAGGCTTCTGGATAGTGCCATTTTGTTGAAAGCCTCCAGGTACAGAATGTCGGCTGAGCTACCTGTATCCACCATAATCCGATGAGTCAGATAATTTGATACCTTCAATGTGACTACGATAGAATCTTCATGAGGGAAGTGGATTCCCGCTGCATCTTCGAGGGCGAAAGAAATTGGAGGATGGCTCGCTTTTGATGAGCTGGACGTCTGTTCCAGCCAATAGATTTGCTGGGGTTCTTTGGACGCCTTTCGAGCGTATGCCTTTCTTGAAGCTTGAGAGTCCCCCACAAGCTGGTCCCCCGACGATAGTGCGAATTTCTCCCGTGGGCTCAGCGTCCTCTTGATCGGTTTGATGATGAGATGGTTCCTTCTGGCGAGATGAGGTCTTCGCCCTTTCTGGTGATCGATTCTTACGAGCAACATAATCCTGGAGATGGCCTTTTCGAATAAGGGCTTCGATATGGTCTCGTAGAGAGATACAGTCCTGGGTCCTATGCCCGTGATCTTTGTGAAAGTAACAGAACTTGCTCTTGTCCCTCTTCTCGGGATCGGATTTGATCTTTGCAGGC
This sequence comes from Liriodendron chinense, assembly GCA_003013855.2. Classification (NCBI taxonomy): domain Eukaryota; kingdom Viridiplantae; phylum Streptophyta; class Magnoliopsida; order Magnoliales; family Magnoliaceae; genus Liriodendron; species Liriodendron chinense. The sequence goes on along the minus strand of PVNU02000491.1, from coordinate 1,795,780 downwards.
CACTTCACATATGGCTTGTGTTTAATCTCCATTAGAACTTTTTCAGGAGACCGATTAAGAGGAGTGTAATTATGATATTTACCAGAGTAAGGCTTCCTGGGAGAACGATCGCGCTGATCACGACGGTATTTCTTATCTGTAGAAGAAGTTCCTTCTGGCTTGCGTTTCTTACTTTGTACTCCATGGCGTGTCAATGCGACTTCTTCCGCATTGATATATTTCTGAGCTTTGGCTTGGAATTCCGCCATAGTTTTCGGCGGGCTTTTATCTAAGGCAAACCTGAATTTCTCGCTCGTTATTCCAGCGATGAGGGCTGTGAGACCCTTTTCTTCAGTGTAACCCTCGGTTTGAACGGCTTCGGCAGTGAACCGTACTGTGAACTCTTTTATTGTCTCCCCATGTTGCTGTTTCAGATTCATCAGATGGGAGGCTGGCTTCTTAATGCGAATACTTCCCATGAATTGAGAAAGAAATATCTCCGATAATTGGGAAAAGGAACTGATGGAACGAGGCTTTAACCCCCGAAACCACGTACGAGCCGCTTCTTTCAATGTAAGGGGAAAAGCCCTACACATGATTTCTGAACCATGTCCCTCCAACTCCATGAGGGACCTGTATATTTCCAGATGTTCCAGAGGATCGCCAATGCCTGTATACGGAGCGATAACAGGCGCTCGATACTTTCTGGGCAACGGGGCTTCCATGACCTCGCTAGTGAAGGGAGATTCAGATTGATGTATCGTCGCCATGACGGCAGATGGCCGATTTGCCTGGTATCTCTGTTCCATGACATCAAAACGATCTTGGATTCTTTTGAGATCTCCTTCCCATGGCAGGGTATAGCTAGACGTTTCGGCGATGGAGCCTTGCGGTTGAGGTTGTCGAGACGAACTGGAATGTATAGAATGTGGAGACGGCACAGGGGGATGGCCGCCAAGTGGTGGGACTTGTGGTTCATCCATAGGATGTCTGGAAGCAACTGGTATGGGTGGCGGTGGTAACCCTTCGGAGGGTTGCCTTTGCGGTTCAGGGAAGTGCTGATCAAGCCGATTTGACAGCGCCTGAACTCCGGCGTTTAGAGTTAGGAGAGTGTTCCCGAGGAAACGTAGGACATCATCTTGATTTCCAGAGGCCTCCAACAATGGGTTTGTTGACGGCATATTTGGGACTCCTTGAGGGATATCCGTCGAAACAGGTGGGAGGGCAGGTGCGGATTCCGTCTCATCAGGCGGAGTTGGTGCCTGCCTCGAAGTTGAAGGATGAATAGCCTTTTTAGGAGGCATCACCGAAAGATTTTGATCGGTGGTTAACACGATTGATTTTGACGATCAAGTCGATTCCCACAGACGGCGCCAAAACTGTTAATGTCAGATTTTGTAACGAGATCCTCCGGCTTTGCTCCTTCACTCCAGCAGGGATTTCGCCACCAGACCTGAAGCAAGACAGCAAATAAGGGTGGCTGGGGACCAGCCGTTAGCCCTCCGATGCTTAAGTTAGGCCACAATAAGAAGAGAAGCCAAGCAAAACGGGACCAAGATTGAATGATGTGTGCGTACCTTTCTCCTCATGGAGTCACCCCCTTATATCGATCTAAGGCTAGCCAATTTTGTTACATAAGATATCGAAATCCCGATGATGTCGCGTACGATACTGAGATCTCGCTGATTTCGGAGGACAAGATCCTTATCCTCAAAGGCAGTATCTATCCTAATAACTCCTTCCGGCAATCACGTTTCTTGATAGCAATCTGAGATTCGGAACCACCAGAGAAGATAAGCCCAAAGACCAACCTATACAGGCTGCTGATCGACATGGTAATAGTGCTGATTGCTCGTAGTTGGAGTCATAGCTACCGAAAAGGAAGGAGACGCCGAAAGGAAGAAGACCATCCGAACCAAAAGATTCAGGACTATTCTGATGTCGGGAGCTGCTTGTGTCAGGGATGCTCGCATTCATGATGCGCGACCCCTCCTGACGAGCCAGAGCAGAGATGCTCGCATCCAAGGGATGCGACCCCTTTTACCGAGGCCGAGCTGAGATGCTCGCATCCTATGGATGCGACCCTTTCTAACGAGCCCGAGCCGAGCTGCTCGCATCCGAGCGATGCGACCCTTTCTAACGAGCCCGAGCCGAGCTGCTCGCATCCGAGCGATGCGACCCCTTCTAACGAGCCCGACCTAGATTCCTCGCATTCATATGGTCGCGACCCTTCACTTCTTGTCAGATTATATTTGCCTACAACAGTGATGGGGTGGTAATCATTACTTTTAGCGCCCGTTCATTTCACAAGCGATTCGTGGTCATCACGCTATGGAAGTAGTCAAAAGGAGTTGTGCAAAAAAGTACCGCGCTTGGAATCTATGTGGGGCCCACCTTGATGTGAGTTAAGATCATTTTAGTGGCTGCGACAAATATAAATCTCGGGTGGACCATGCCATGGGAAACAATGTGCACCATTAAAATCTTCTTAGGGACCACTTTAATGTTTTTTTTCCATCCAACCTCTTGATAAGGCCACATAGACCTACATGAAGAGAAGAAACAAATATCAGCTCCTACGAAACTTTTGTGGCCCCCAAAGTTGTCAACGGTCGGCGTCAAACCCCACTGTATTCCTATGGTGTGGTCCACCCGAGATTTGTATCTGTTTCATTTTTGGGCTTGTGCCTTAAAATAAGATGAAAAAAATAGATGGACGGTGTGGATAAAACACATGCATCATGGTGGGGTCCACAGAGATTTGAAACCACCCCTTTTGGCGCTGCCATATCTCAGGGTAGCAAATTGGCTGGTGCATCCTACACCAGCGAGGTATGTCTGTGGCCTTGACGTCATGAAGTTTGGTGGGTCCTAGCAAAAGGTACTTGTTATATCCAAACCGTCAATCCATGTTTTGGGATCATTTTAAGGCTTGAGCCAAAAACAAAAACAAATCCAAGGATCTAATGGACAACATCGCAGCAAGCAGTGGGAGGTTGAACGTATACCATTGAAACCTTTTTGGAGGTTCCAGAAGTTTTGGATCAGTCTGACATTTAGTTTTACCCTTCTTCCTGGTCTGTTTGACCTTATGAACAGTTTGGATGGCAAATAAACATCATGGTGGACCTTGTGTATGTTTTAATGGTGAGAATCATTGTCCCACTGCCTTTAGTGGTGTGGTCCACTTGAGTTTTGGATATGATTAATTTTAGGTATCATGCACTAAAATGATCTCGCCAAATGGATGGACGGTTTGGATATACTAAATACATCATTATGGGGTCCACCGAGCCTTAATCTTCTTTTAACCTTCTGTACAATCAAGGTGCTCGAGGACTGCGCACTCGCTCTGCGTCCGCCGCATCACTAAACCAGCAACGTATCTGGTGTAGGGTGCACCGGCCAATCTGCTTCCGTGTCTAAGTTGGGAGCTTTGCTTGTGACCCTGGCCAGAGGGAAAACCCTGTGGTCGTTACTGTGTGGGATCCACAGGGTTGTCCACAATATATCCACTACGTCCATCTGTTTTTGAAGACCATGTTATGAAAGGATTTTAAAAAGGATATAGATCCAAAATTTAGATGGGACATACCACACGAAATCAGTGTGTATTGAACAGTTAGTGGTGATGAAAGGTGGGCCCCAGGATGATACCCTTTCTTACAGTTTATCTGAGTGTTAGTGATTCATCAAACAACTTGGATGGCACATAAACATGAGTTTCAACATTAGGATGCTTTCATAAAGTGGGGGTTTGTCTTCCTAGTGTTTTGGGGTAGTGGCCCACTTGAGTTTTTATTCTACATCCTTTTTAGAATCCTCTCCTATTTTTTTTCTTTAAAAATATAAGGACGTAGTTGATTTGCCACGGTCTTCACTGTGGATCCCACACAATCCCGACAACAGGAATATCCCACTTGGACAGTGTCACTTGCTGTCCAATCTGGGCTCAATTACCCCAACCATACGGTACTGTGATCGGTCTTCTTTGGGGTACTACAACACATGCCTTTTTTACCCACCATCCAACACCATACTGGTAAGTACTACTTAAGATGATGGTCCATGTCACATCTACACATGCATGTCCACTGGATGAAATAAAACATATTTATACATAAGTAACACTTACCCTCATTTCCATATTTATAACTAAAAGGTCTCGTAATTAGTACATTGATAGCGGAGATTGCCACCATTGAACCCAAACCCAAGAAAAAAAAACTATAGTAAACATGTGCATCAGTCGTACATCCTAGTATAAGACAACAACATAGTCTAAGAGTGGCATTCGATACTCATTCAACGATAGAGTACCATCAGCTGGAAGGCCATTACGACAATGACAACATCGAACACAAACAGCAATACCGATTCACAATCCGATTGGTGACTGGAAGAATCAAGCAGACGAGTCGAGTCAAATGTCCCTGCAGAATGAACATCGTCGTAGCCCACGCCAGCATGTTGTTAAACATAATGGTGAACGGGAACATTTTTGTTCAGTGGTGTCTGTGGTTCTTCGAAGATACCGTTAAATGCATTCCAAGCGCTGATAGCCTTCCTCACATTTTTATAAGACTTAAACTGAGCATTACGAAAGCCATCCACTTGGGCTTGACATTCCTCCCAAGAATAAAATACTCCCCGTTGTCTCCCATGGAATACGACATATACTTTGTTGCCCATCTGTAAAAGCAAAAAAACTGATTAGCGTATGACATTTTCAAATATGAAGAACATTGTAATGATATAAAATATTTTGTACAAAAGTAGAAGTCAGTGCAGTTAATTAACTTGACGACTTATTCTTAGCAGTTATAATTAAAGTGAAGATGTTACATAGCTGATCACAATAACGAATCATTCAATAAACTAACCACTACAAATATCAGCGCTGCTTCGTACAAGTAAAATAAATTAAAGCAGCTATTTAAACTATATCATACCATTGGTAATTTAAACGTCCATATAAAAGTTCTTAAGCATAATCGACCGCCGCAACATATGTATGCATTCAATGTGTAGCTGTGTAGGCGTAATGTTTGAAAAAAACATGTCCAAAAAAATATTAATCCAAAGTTATTTTCTGATTAAAACGAAAGCATTTATAAGCATCCAAAAAATAAAAATTTATGGTCCCATTGCTTTCGATTCAACATCCGACATCTTGTCTTTATAACAACCATCAAAAGTCGGGTCTAGCAGCATCCAAGAGCATCCTCACGAACTCTAACTTTCTTTCTTTAGATAAATTAAGAAAAGTGGCGCTACATGACTCTTCTTTAAAAAGTAACTTCGTTGCCCTTAGCACATGAAACTGACTTAGTTCCTCCAACTCCTCCAAGGCTGGAATGATATGAGACATCCGACCAAAATCTTTACCTTTATCGATCGTTATGGCTATGGATTGCATTGCGTCCCCTATGGTGACCATTCAATTTTCAATCTGTTCAATTGGCTTTACCACTCTTGCTTTCTTCTTTGAATTAACAGTGCTGTTGGTTTTTGCTGAGATGCTAACATTTTCGACGGACTAGGCTGCGAAATATTTTTGCGACGACGACTATCAAATGACCAACTGATGTCTGGATCTGTGTTTCCTAACTCCTTAGGAGACGCAACTGTTGATGTCCTCGTTCAAATAGACAATGTGGCCCAAGATATTATCCGTTTTACGCCATCTCATACCACTTGATGCTGGAGATAAGTTTCTAGTTGCACATGCTTTGCCAGTCGCCTATCATTCCCAAATACATACACGAGATCATCGTAACTGGGTACAGTTTTCCTTCGAAATTGAGCAGCATTTGGGTGAGACTATTACAAATTTAAAAAAATCAGTCAACTTCCATTACTTACGTAAATTGACATTAACTATTACTGTAAATGTTGATAAATCAATCTTACCATAATATAGTCCACCCAAATTTCGTCAGTAGCAACTACGATATTTAGCTCTGGATCCTAACCTAAAATCTGATATATTGCGTAAGTCTTTCACAATGAAGTAATTCTTTCTTACTATGCAAATACTATTCTTTACATTGTCATTCATGATCAGTAGGCCCAATTTTAATCTCATGTTCTCAACTATTGGGACATATGAGTCTTTCTTAAAACTAAATTCGCTCCGTCGACCATTAACTACAAACTCTACTAGACCGTCAATTAAAATATTGTCCATCTCCTCCATCCATCGAAGTATACCACCTATTTGTGATGTGCCGGTATCTTTATTGGTGGTATATTTTCGAGGAGTTTTTCTCGGTGAAGGTATTTCAGATAGTAACGTGCTTTTGTTAGGGGATGAAAATAAAGAACGCCTATTCGATGTTATGTTGGTGATACTGTCTTCAAAGATCTATAAGAGCATGAAATAGGATAATAAAATATAATATAAGATATTATATAACATACAACACTACATGGTTTGACAATAACAAGTTATAGCATTCAAACAACTACACATTCACACATTTGTATTAATCGTATTGTACCCATAAAAAAATAGCAACAGTCCATCCTAATTCTTACGACTCACTGGATGATAATCATTCCACATTTGATTTACGATTTCATCGCGTTTTCTTGCCCATAGTTCTCTCTCTTATTGGGTGGCATTCATCAGTAATCGGTCTTCATCTAAAGTAGATATTTTGACAAGAGACGGGATAACACCATCGGCGACATCATGCGATCTACCGTCAATGTCGAATAAGTCGGCCTCTCTTGAGGTATGAATGAAGTTGTGTACTACACAACAGGCAAGCAAAATCTTTACCTGTGTGGCAAAAGGATATTGTGGAGCCGTCTTTAGAATTGGGAACCTAACTTTTAGTACTCTAAAGCAGCGTTCTATCACATTTCGTAATTGTGCATGTTGATAATTGAATAATTCCTTGGCATTAGCCAGATTGCAACCTGTACGATATTCATTGAGGTGATAACGTACGCCACGGTAAGATGCTATAAACTCGGGAGAATGCGCATATTCAGCATCGACTATATAATATTTACCTACATTTGTTTGTAAAGTGTAATCAACATAATTGGTCATTAACGGCCAATACTATAACGTAGATAAAGATCTCCGCAATGAATTTACCATCTGAGAGTGTAAATTGATCGTGTGAGTGGGTCAACGCACTTCGTAAAACACGTGCATCAGAAGCCGACCCTTCCCATCCAACTAGGACATAGAAAACTTCATGTCAAATTTACATGCAGCTATAAGAAGCCGACCCTTCCCATCCAACTAGGACATAGAAAACTTCATGTCAAATTTACATGCAGCTATAACATTTTAAGAAATATTTCCCTTTCTATTTCGATACACTGCACTTTCCAGAGAAAGAACGAACGCCGGAATATTTGTCCCATTTATTGCACCGATATAGTCCTAATTACCATTTAACACTAGTTAGGGGTCTATGATATTTAATAATTCATTCACAAAAATTTATCAGATAAAGTATTAAACATACATTATTAGTTACCTAAAAATAGTCACTCTAAAGTAGATTTGTTAAGATCTCTATAGGAGTTTCGGGTGAAGATAACTTCACATAGTCAGCGTAGAGTGAAACAACTGCATCAAAGACTCGATGAAAATAACGACTCACAGTTTCCTCTAATCGGATAAAATGATTTCCAATCACCTGGTTTCGAACATTATGACCTAACGTATGTAGGAATATGACAAGTTGTTCTTTCATACTGACATGTTTGTCACAGTCAATAAGCTCTTGTCCCGCAAAGTGGAGCACAGATTGAAGAATAAAAACTTTGTCATCTGTAATTGTGAGATGTAGTCGGTGTCCCTCGCCCTTATAATCTCGTCTATAATACGGGCACGATCATAATCAGCACGTCTCTGTGGGTTACGAAAGAGATAAGTTCGACAATACTCTCCAGCTGTCAGTGCAGCAGATGCAACACTCATGATAGTTGCAAAGAATTCCAACTCCTCATCCGTCCAGCCGCGATTATCCATATTTTACCACTTGTGTAGACCATTCATCTAAGTTTATGTCAAAAGTCTTACATTTTGTACCCTGATGTCTACTAGGTAGGTGTATACTTTAATAATGAGAATAGAAAAGCTAATGGTCAAGTTTTGCGTCGGTTATATAACATATTGTTCTGCAAGTAGCTGTGTGTGGCCCATACAGTCATCACCTAAAAGATTTGTGGTATATCCAAACCGTCCTTCTATTTGGCGAATTCACTATAATGATCTAAATCAAATTTAAGACTGATCCAAGAGGAAAACTAGACCACACTGCAGAATACAGTGGGAGCATCCTCATGTCTACTGTTGACGCCTTGATGATGACACAAGTTTTGGATCAATCTGATGTTTGTTTTATCACTTCATCTAAGTCCATGTGACCTTATGAACAGTTTGGATGTAAAAAAAATGATGGTGGGCCCTAGGAATGTTTGGATCTGTTTAAATCACTGTCCCCACAGGATTTTGTGGTGTGGTCCACTTGAGATTTGGAGGCCTAACATAATTTACATGGGGAAGTGCTATCCTACAGGTGGGTGGATCTCTTACCGTGCCCCCCGCAGTGTGATGTGTGTATATTACATCCACGCCGTCCATTCAATTCAAAAACTAATTTTAAAGCACAATTCAAAAAATGAAGTATCTTGAAATGTTAGGTGGACCATAATATAGTAAACAATAGTACTAAACCAACAAAAGCTTCTCGTGGGATCGCTGGAGTATGGGGTGAAGCTAATATTTGTTTATTACCTACATCCAGGTGTTCGTTACCTTTTCAACAGGTTGTATGGAAAATAAACATTCCAGTGGCCCCCATGAAGTTTTTAATAGTGTGGATTCAATCACTACTATTTCATTTGGTATGGTCCACTTAAGATTTGGATCTACTTCATTATTGGGATAATGCCCTAAAATGAGCTTTCAAAATGCATGGACGGTGTAGATGTAATGTACATACATCACAGTGGCCCCATAGTTGGGATTCCATCGACCTCAATGGATCTGGGGATCCACTCGGCCCAAACCGCGCCCAGTTGGCTTGGCCTGTTTAAATTGTCCATTGTTTTGTATAGTGTAGAATGCGTGCCTCAAATGTCTTGCCAGTTCGCCAAGCCATCTATAAAGTGGGGCTCACGAGATGTTCGGATAACATTGTCCCAGCAGATGCAAGTTGGAACACATCATAGTGGCCCCACAATTGGGGATCCACCGACGTCAATGGATTCAGGAAGCCACCCAAACCACGCTCCAGTACGAGCGCACAGCTCCTTTGGGTGATAAAAGGCGATCACAAGTTAAGTGAGTCCATTGATATGCTCAATCCAATTAATCCAATAGTTAGAACTAAAGCAATGATCATGTGGGGCCACCTATTAGAATTCTTAGCTTAATCTCATATATTTCAAAGATCAACGGATCACCCAAAAGATAGGTATCATGGTCACCCCACACATAAACCTATGATTGGCGTCCTTGGTGTGGTCCACAAGTTATGGATTTGGCTGTTTTTATTTCGTTGCATCATTTCACTTCACATGAATTCTCCTGCGAACTTCATTCTTGATGTGAGCTCAGTTCAAGCGCCGTCCGGGCATGCCGGAGCGAACTAAAAATATGTCATATGCCCTCTCCATGGTTAGAATGAGCACGAGAAAAGATTCCACCCAGACCAGATGAATAGTACATCACGTCACTCCACTTCACATCAATTGGCCCCCGAATGTTCCGGTTGATGTGAACTCAGTTCAAGACTCATCCGGGTGGGTCCAAAGAACTAAAATATGTCATGGGTCCTCTACATATTCGGAATAAGCATGGCACAAGATTTTATCTCAATTAGAAAAATATTTTCTTGTATCATTCCACTTCACATCAGTTAGCAACCGAACATCCTTGATTGATGTGAAATTATGTCCACACACCAACGACAACACTCTGACACACCTCATCCTACTCGAAACTTCTTCTACCATCTTTTCATAAACTGACAAAGTACGTCATCAAAATTAACCATGAGATCATAATAGGATGAGAATTAGGTCACATCAAAGTACCTCACATAACCTTAGTCATGTACCACCCCAAATGATGTGAAATAAGTATCGGTCTCTTTAACAGGGCTGATCTAAGATGATATATATTGGGGAAGCTCTTCATAGACCGACGAAGTATGGTACACAACTGGAGGCACAACGGAACAACGGTAGGTAGCATCAGATCAATGCATGTCACTTTTCGCTCACGAGCTCCTGATTAATGTCTGTTTAATTTCAACCTTCTAAACATGTAAGCATGGAAAAAATCTTATCGACGAGTTCTTCATCACCGATCTAACTCCCAAGAGAAATTGGAGCAGTATCAAATGAAAATTTCCTCATATAAGATGACTTCAAACCACTTCAATTATTCGTTGACAAAATAATGTTCACCCGGTTACGGTGTTGCAAAAGTGATCCTGTTGGGATGAAAGTTTACCGGCATACCTATACTGCTTCAAGTAGGGTTGACACCAATTTTTAGATGTATCGAACAAAGATAACATCACATTGGACATTGACATATCACTTCACCACTAGAAAGAACAAATTAATGTGAATTCTTCTCGGACCATCCCACTGGATTCATGGAATTGAAATATCTCTAGCAAGCTCTTCATAAGAAGATGAAGTACTGACACCAAATTTGAAAATAATTAGAAGAAGAGTTGGTCACATCTGTTGACGTCAGACTTGGTCTCTTCTCGAAGTGAGCTCTCCTCCAAACCTGAAATCCAAAGAAGAAAACTAAGGGTGGCCGGCGCTTAGCCGTTGGCCCTCTGAAGCTTGAGTCAGAGGTGACTTGATAGTAAGATGAAGTGTGAAATGTAGGCTTAAAGATTGTGTACCTTTATCATTTGTGGGGCTATCTATTTATACAGATCCGGGTGATCCAGTCTGTTATGCAAGCCGTTAAGATCACTGCTAATTTCAGGGGATAAGGTGCTTATCTTGTTAATCCTTAGGTAAGGGGATGGCCTAACCACTCTAAACGTCTAGCTGATTACATCTCTTGATGGAAATGTTCGGAGATATGAATAGAAACAAGCCAAAACCGGCCTATATGGGCTGCTGGTACTATGAGACGAGGGACGTACTTGCTAGAGATCAGAGACTAGAGACCAGGGCTGCTCACATGATGGGGGCTGCTCACATGACGAGAGCTGCTCACATGATGGGAGCTACTCACATGACGGGAGCTACTCACATGAGGGGAGATGCTCATATGATGGGAGCTGCTCTTATGACGAGAGCTACTCACATAACGGGGGCCTCCCCACTCAACGACCAAGAGCAGAGCTGCTCATATGACGGGAGTTGCTCACATGATGGGAGCTGCTCACATGAGGGGGGCTACTCATATGACGGGAGCTGCTCACATAACGAGGGCCTCCCCACTCAACGACCAAGAGCAGAGCTGCTCACATAACAGGTGCTCACATAACAGGGGCCTCCCCACTCAACGACCAAGAGAATAGTTGCTCATATGACGGGAGCTACTCACATAACGGGGGCCTCCCCACTCATCGACCAAGAGCAGAGCTGCTCATATGACGGAAGTGTATAGGCGGCCGCAGGTTTGAGTGATATACAAGATGTGAGCAGGAAGGCTCGCTAGTCAGATGGTTTGGTCGCGACTTTTATGGAGAGACGCTCGTTGGTCGCATATCTTTTATACTTCTTCGACGACCAACTTTATTCTACAACAGATGCCCCCCAAGTCCTTAGTGTTGAGGAGCTACGCGCGCGAAGGACTTGTCTTTGTATGTAACCGCCTATTTTTGGAGGAGAAGCCGTACATGATTGAGCATGCACTTATGAGTGCCAGCTTTCTACATAGAGATACGCTAGCCTATCAATTGAGTCTTTCGCCCTGCGGTGAGCAGAGGACTTAGTCAATTCATGCTAGAACGTTTTATTCAACTCGTGAAAATGAGTTGGGCTCAATTAGGGAGGTCTTGGCGACCATGTCCGCATAGAGATAGGCTGGCCTATCAATTGAGTCTTTGGCTCTGCAGTGAGCAGAAGTCTTAGTCAAGAGAATGTTTATATTCTCTTCAAGGCTATTCAAGTCCAAAAAATGGAGTAGCGACCAAGTTATAGATTTCCTAGCTAAATAGCTAGAATGAAAGAGATCGTCTATATTTAGGAATGATCCAATATTCACATGCTTTATGAAAAATATCGGAGTAAATGTTCCACGTGCTAAGGTTGACGCAGGGTTCTTCCTCGCATGTCTTCCAGATAATATGCACTTGGTCGAGCAATCTCAATGACTCGATACGGGCCTTCCCAGTTCGGATCCAACGACCAAGTGACTGTTTCGATGTTTTGCCTAAGCACCAAGTTACCGAGCTGAAAAACTCTGAATTGACCTTTGAATTATGACAACGGGCTATACGTTGTTGATAAGCCGTTACTTGAAGACAAGATATGTCCCTTTTCTCTTCTAGAAGATCGAGGTGAAATAATCGACTGCCACGTCCTTTTCCCATAGGTAGTGGTCTGATTATATCGATTCCCCATTAGCGAAAGGCTAAGGGCAGTCCATCGGCGTCATTTACTCAAACGGTAAATGAGGGATTGGAGAATATCGGTGACAATTGTCACATTTCTTTGAGAATTCGATAGCATCCGCCTTCATAGTGGGCCAATAGTATCATTGGCTCATTGCTTTGTATGTTAGAGACCGTCATTTGGAATGATTACCGCATGCCCCCTGATGTATTTCATCTTGAACACGGTGTGCTTCTTCTGTATGGAGACACCTTAAATACGGTAAAGTAAAACTTTTACGTAACAATTTTTCATTTTGTAAGATGTACCTGGAAGCACGATAGCGAATTTGTCGGGCTGATTTTTTATCATCTAAGAGTCGTCCGCTTTGGAGGTAAAGGATGATGGGGTCCATCTAACATGAAGATAAAAGCAATGTGACGACCTGCTCTGAGATTTTTATGAAGCCATCCGCTCTTCCTTTGCCTCGAATTCGTTGAGCACTTGATATACGATGAGCTGAGAGTCGATGTGAATGAGTAGGTTCCTTATTATGAGTATATTTGCTAATTCGAGGCCGATAGTTAAGGCTTCATATTCCGTTTCATTATTTGAGGCACGAAAGCTTTAACGCTACGACGATGGAATTCTTATGAGGGAAATGGATTCCTTTAGCATCTTCGTGAGAGGAAGAGATTGGATGATGGCTCAAAACTTGACGTGCTGGATGATTTCTCCACCTAGTAAATATGCTAAGGCTTCTGGCATGCCTTTCGAGTATATGCTTTTCTTGAGGCTTGGGAATCTCCTCCATAAGCCAGACCACTTGCAATGGTCCTGAATTGAAAGTACATCGGTAGTTAAACACGACACCCACGTATGTGCGGAAGCTTAAAGAGTAACTAGAATTATGGCTAAACCTATAGGAGGGGGTGATTATGACATTTTTTGAAATTCTTTTCGCCTACTTATATAATTCAACAAATCAAACTAAGTAAGCAATAACACCTCGGCTTCCAAGCCTAAGTGGGTCCAATCACAAGACTAGCATATGATTAACCAATAAACAACCTAGTCTAAAGCATGCATAGGTAATCAAAAGATTTAACTAATCAAGCTCCTAACCTACGCAACCTAAGTAGACTTATGAGAATGGATCAATGAGCTCAAGTCTACACAACTAGTGAAAGTACATCTTGTGTATGGATGTGTCTAATTAGTGCCTAGCATACATTCCTATCAAGCATTCATAATTAGACAATTAAACTAACAATGCTAAGATATCAATGTGCTCAATTCAATCACAAACATAAGCATGTATAGTGGTTCGACTTTGGGTCTACTCCACTCCCGGTTTAAGTACTCAACTCCTTTGAGCACACTGGCATTCACTATCGGAGGTTTTAAATGAGGTTCACCTCTCAACCTTTACATGGAGGTTTTACCGGTTCACCTTTCAACCGTAATCGGAGTTTTGGACAAAGGGCTAACTTTCAACCTAAACGGAGTTTTGGACATAGGCTAACTCTCAACCCGACGCACATTCACTCTCATGTCGGAGGCTCCCCCTTTGAGACTTAGTTTAGGCCTGGCTAACGGGCCAAGGAACGGCTAACGTCCCTAGTTCGAGTTTGACAAACAAACTCTAAATGGACTCTCAATAAAGACAACCTTACTTGTCGGATGAGCTTCTTGTTTAGCGCCGGTTTGGGTTGCTTGATCTCCGCTCTCCCCTACTTCAATCAGCTTCCCTTGCTCCCACGATCGTGTCGCCGTTGCGTCGCCAATGCCTCAGCCTACACTCGATCAAACACCTTGCATGTGATGCCTTTGAGATGCCCAAGGTGATGGGAGGATGGTTGAATCTCCTACATGGGATATGTAGTTTGTTCTAACTAGGAGATTCACTTAGAGGGTCTTCTAGAAGTCTTGAACAAGAGATATGCCTATATGGTATAGTGTTTCACTTCTACAATTGAGAGAGGAATCATGTTATCTCTAGATTGCATTTGAATGCCCTCACTTGTGTTTAAACACAAGGGATATGACTTGAAACTCCCCCTTTTTGAGACCCCAAATGATGTACACAAGGTGTGGGTAATGGGCTCTCAAAACCCTCTCTCACCGCCCTCAAAAAGAGCCAAGCCCTTATATAGAAAAGTGTGCAACGGATACAAAAAGGGCAGAAAACGGCTAGTCCCGACCGGTCGCACGACCGGTCGGCCAGGGGCCCACGATCGATCGGCCAGAGACAGAATGCTTGCTGTCTTAGTGGGGGGGGGGGGGGTCTGTCCGACCGGTCGTGACCGGTCGGCCAGGGGTCCACGACCGGTCGGCCCAATGGCCATCCACTCCAGCAGCCTGCTGTCCAAATTGGACTGTCTGTCCGACCGGTCTTGACCGGTCGGCCAGGGGTCCACGACCGGTCGTGACCGGTCGGACAGGCCTGGGTTTAGCCCACTGTTTTGCTGACCCATCCATTCTTTAACCCTCTCACTCAGGCCAAGATTTATGTGATGTTTTGGGACACCTAGGGCCAATCTATGATAACTAAAGGTTCCCTAATATGGTCAAGGTCATCAAAGAGGTTAAGGGTTGGGTTTTGGTCAAGGTTAAGGTACATCAAGGCATCACTTTTACCTGTATCTTCTTCCTTGATGCAGCGGGGCCACTTGAGTCTCCGATCTTCGTCTTCATTAGGCTCAACCGACACTAGATTCACTGACGTAAGTGATTGACAAACAAGGTGCACTAGTATGCCACAGAAAAGTGCACTAACATGAATTTCACCCACAGGTTTGGCATCTTCCTATGAAACACGATGCTGCAGTAACTTTTTCCTTCGCGCTTGATGTTCACGATGCGCTGGGGGATCGAATCATTTGGGCGAATGATCTTACCATGCGACAGTCTCGGAGGTGTCCCTTTCTAATGAGGGCTTCAATCTGGTCTTTAAGAAATATACAATCTTGGGTGTTATGCCCATGATCTTTATGGAAGTAACAAAAATTTCTTTTGTCTCTTTTTTCGGAATCTGATTTGATCATCGGAGGCCATTTAACATACAACTTATGTTTGATCTCCATCAGTACCCTTTTCTAGTGATCGATTGAGAGACATATAATTGTGATATTTCCTGGGATAAGACTTCTCTAGAGAGCGGTCTCTTCGATCACTCCGATACTTTCTGTTTGTTGGAGAAATTTCTTCAGACTTTCGCTTTTTTCCTTGAACATCATGACGAGCCAAGGCTACTTCTTCAGCGTTAATATATTTTTGAGCTTTAGCTTAGAATTCAGTCATTGTTTTATGAGGATTTTTATCCAAAGCGAATCAAAATTTTTCACTTGTAATGCCTGCTATAAGGGCGGTGAGACCCTTATCTTCAGTATAACCTTCGGTTTGAACTGCTTCTGCTGTAAATCGGACTGTGAATTCTTTAACTATCTCTTCATGCTGCTGCTTCAAATATGATAGATGAGATGTAGGTTTTTTTCGTACCGATGCTTCCCATGAACTGAGAAAGGAAAAGATTCGATAATTGAGAGAGAGACTCTATGGACCGAGGTTTCAGACCGTGAAACCAAGTACGCGCTGCATCCTTTAGAGTTAAAGAAAAAGCCCTGCACATATATAATTTCTGAGCTATATCCTTCTAGCTTCATAAGAGATCTATACGTCTCTAGATGCTCGAGAGGATCACCAATACCAGGTATATGGAACAACGCTGGTCGTTCGATATTTTTTAGGTAAAGGAGCCTCCATCACTTCGCGAGTAAATGGAGGTTCTGACCGTCGGATCGTCGTTAGAGTGGATGTTGGGAGATTAGATCGATATCGTTGTTCGATATCATCGAAACGATCCACGATTTTTCTGAGATCTCCTTCCCAAGGTAGAGTATAACTGGATATTTCGTCATCGGGTTGTTCTTCAGGCTGACGTTGTCTGGAAGCGCTGGAGCGGACGGATTGTGGGTGTTGATTAGAGGCTTGACTGCCATGAAGAATGGAGTTTGAAGGAGGGTTGACCTGAGCTTGTGGTTGATCTAGAGAGTGTCTAAAAACTGCAGGTGCAGGTTGTAGTGGCGGTCCTTCTGGAGGTTGCTGCGATTCAGAAAAATGTTGGTCAAATCGATTGGATAGGGTTTGAAGTCCAGCTTTAAGAGTGAGGAGTGCATCCCCGACGAAGCGCATTACCCCATCGTAGCCACCATATATTTCTTGGAATAGATTTTGCACGGCTTGACTAGACTTCGCCAGAGGAATTCCTGTTGAAGCAGCCTGAGGGAGGTTGGGAGTTGGCTCAAGGATGTCTGCTGGTGGTAACATTTGCTTTGAGGTAGAAGGATGAGTCGTTTTCTTAGGAGGCATAGCGGGAGGTGGCAATTTGTAATGAGAATGAATTGAATACTAGTTCCCACAAACGGTGCCAATCTGTTGACTGTCAGATTCTGGTAACAGGTCCCTCACAAACTTATGCTCTTCTCGAAGTGAGCTCCCCTCCAAACCTGAAATCTAAAGAAGAAAACTAAGGGTGACCGGCACTTGGTCGTTGGCCCTTCGAAGCTTAAGTCAGAGTTGACTTGATAGTAAGATGAAGTGTGAAACGTAGGCTTAAAGATTATGTGAACTCGATTTTTGTGAATCGTACCACTTCACACCAATTTATCCCACCACCGCCCAAGTAGTGTGAACTCGATTTTTATGCCTCTAATATGCCCCACATGGGCTGATTTTTCTTTGAACATCATATGATGGTGCATAAACCTGACACAGATTTTACAGAATAATTGGAAGAAGATATGGTAATATCATATAACTTCACCTAATTATATCCCAACCGACATATTCAATTTACCTTAGTGTACTAGACATTCAATGAATACTTCTTCAATCAGTGTGGTCAACTTGATTGTTCGATTTGTTTTTTTTTTTTTTAAACATAAAATTTTGTGCTGAAATGGATGGACGGAGTGGATCAAATATACACATAAAATTGTGTCCCTCACTGTTTACGAATGTACGCCCATTTGTAATGTCTTACAACCTACCAAAGCTGCTTACGCATCATTTCATGTGATTTATATTACACCTGAATGGTTTGATCTCAGTGTGTCTCGTAATGTACACACCATCTGTAACGCCCTGGAAATTTCAAGCCTTGAAAGTACACGAGTGCCTTTAGAATTTTTTCTATTTTAATTCTCAAATGAGAATGCATACGCTTGATTTAGAACCAACAATCTAGAAGATTTGTACATGAAACCCTAGTTTGAATGATCCGATTTGATCGAAACCTCGTAAGACATTTAGACACATCAATCTAACCGTACATTCTTTATTAGATATTATGGATAGCTAGAGATTCCTTTTTAATTGTCTAATCCTACATCCGATCCGTTGATTAATGAATCTCAATCTATGATTTAATGAAATCACAATGGATTAACCTATATAACTGACTTACAATGCAGATCCACCTTAGACTACCCTAATCAATGAATCAAACCTCGATTATCTTGAGTTTAGAAACTGATTTGACAAAATAGCCCTTTCGACATGTAAAACCATACGAATGAGATTAACCGCCCTTAACCTGCAAATAAATGCACCCCGTATATCACATCATGTACCTAACTATGCCCGTTACGACCCAGTAAAAGGATTCACCAAACTCTGTTCTCTAAATCATCCAATTGGTGTCCCGAAGACCTAGAACAACTATAGACCGTTCGTTAGTGGGCCGTTGATCACGAATCTACGCGGAATCGATTGTCTTCGTGGGCTTGACCTTTCCTCTATATCAAATACCTGACACCCTATCCTGAACCGCACAACATAGATCATGACCAAAGAGGGTGAGTTGTGCGACTCACCTCAACCTTGGACCATCTGGAACTATAAATACCAAACCCATTTGAGAATTCCATTTGAGATGAAATTTGGAGGATTTCTAGGGTTTTGCTTAGGGATTTGCTTGGAGCTTCCGATCCAGCTGTCGTCGCTCCCAAGTTATCGATGCCGGTCGTCCATCATAGGTAATATACCGTCATAAGTGTTGAATTTGATATTGAAATTGATTCTTTCTTGCTCCAATCCATCCCTTTTCGAATCTATGTAGGATTTTCAGTTGTTCTTTCGAATCCTTCGTTCTAGACGTTATTAGCGTGTAAATTCACCAACACAGGTGAGGACTATCTTCTAAGTTGGCTATTATTAGCCCATGAGGGTTCCAAATAGTGAAAATTGAGTTTTTCTTGAATTTCATTCAAAGTTAAGTGTCGAATGATTTATGTTTGTGATTGATGTTCTGTATGTGTTGATTAATTACATGCTTACTTCGATGTGTGGATTGATTGCCCATTTGAATCGATTTTATGAAAATATGAGATTTGATGTGTTGTGCATATCAAGTGTTTGATGAAATTCCTGAGTGAACAGAAGTTCACATATGCTTGAGTAAGTGGATTACCATCCACCCAGGCTAGTGCCTGATTGCGAATTTGATGAGTTGGCCTGCAATAGCACGCCAAGTGTTTGATTGTACGCCCATATATGAAATGAAGTATATCGCATATCAACTGTTTGGTTTTATGCCTGATTGAGACAATGAATGCTATGATGTTCTATTCCTCTCACAACATGCTTAGTATATTATTTAATTGACATGATTGGGATTAATCTCTGAAAATCACAATTTATAGACTGCCTAGTTGGGTTTGGCCGTCACAGACTTGTTTGGTCGACTTGGGGGTAACATGATCGACCGACCCTAGCTACACTGGTTTGGTTAATGTTTCGCTCGGTCTACCAAATCAGTCAATTTCAGGATTAATCATATTTGTTTGATCACTGTTACGTATTCTGCAGAATCTCGAATACCACAATTACCATTGTTATGCAGTCACTTATAACTGTATGTATCAAGTCTCATGAGCCAAACATGGAATATGGGTAACTGTGTTTGTGCTGTCTTTGGCTGGTGTGGGTGATGAGCCCTCCAATAGCCTTGAGTATTGAATCCTACATATTGAAGCTCATGGGCCAGGCATGGTATATGGGTAACTGTGCTTGTGCTGTCTTTGACCGGTATTGATCCTGATGGTCTTATCGAGAGTCTTGAACACCGATGCTAGGTGACGAGCCTACCATCATTGATCTTGGGTGACGACCCATTGCCATGCATATGACATTCTAGGGCATCGAAACCCCTGCCATTTGATTCATTATTCAGTTATGTTGGGTGACGAACCTAAATTGGGATTCTTGGAGCCGGGCATAGAACGCCCTGGCCTGGCGGTGGGCCCCGGCCTGGTAGAGGGTACCCCGACCTGGCATTGTCCAGTGTTCGGTAAGGCCACTGTCCAGTGTCCGGCTTTCCTCGCTGTCCAGTGTTCGGCTGCGTTTCTGTCGGTCGTGTTCCTGTTTAATAGACTTTTGATAAGATTGAGGTATTCTGGCTTCGCCAATACTGCTGATTGAATACGGAATTAAATAAATACTTGGTAAACATGCATGCATCACCTTTTCACTTGCATTGGTCCGATGCTGCTGCTGGGTGGTAACCCCACCGTTTATTTCTCCGGAACATAACATTTGCATATCATGACTGCATGCATTATTCAACTAGAATAAGAACTTGATTGTAAGTTATGCTATCTGTTGATGCTGGGGTGGTAGGTGTGAGAGCCCCACCATTTGTTATACTTCACTACTTGTACTTGATTGTGTTGATGACATGTTTAACTTAAGGAATGGTAACACTGAGTATGATTACTCACTCCCACCTGGGGGGTGTTTTAAAACACAAACTAGTTATTTTGATGCAGGAGTTGCTGCCACTTGATGCATGAGATGCAGGACCTATTGGCTTACCTATGTCGTGCATTTCAATTTCTGCCTTGAATTGGACGTCTTGAGTCAATATTCTTAAAGATTTCATTGTACATGTATATATTGAGCCCCAGTTGAGTGGACTCCTTGATTGTGTGGATAATTGTATGTATTTACACTTTAAATTCAAACTGAATTATACACTGTTTAGCTTAAATCTCTATTTATGAGTTGATGCCATCGATTTGTACCATTAAACTATACTTCCGCAAAATACAGTCCGCCCAGAAGAGTCGGGAGCCGCGGACTGCCCGACACTTGATTTTCGGGGCGTGACACCATCTTAACCTATATATTCTGAATCTTAACGTATTATTTTTCAACTCTTATAAGAAAGTCATGAATTTCCATTTATGAGATTGATCGTATTATTAGAAACAGAATTTTGAACTTTCATGGCTTGTTTTCCATTATTTTAACTACTGTGTTCCAGTTTCATTTTATATCTTCTTAATTTTTCATTTCTTCTTATAATATGACCTATAAAAATGAAACAATGATTAAGTTATATAATACACACATCAACATGAGCCCAATAGATGGGGTCGCACCGTATCGGGTGGAGCTGGTGATTGACCAACTTAATTTTTATACTCCTGTAGAGGCAGACAACATCGTCTCATGTACATGTGCTATTATATTAGGCCCACCATTAGTTGTCTTCAAAATCCATTCTGATCATTAAAATAGATAGATTGTGTGTTGAAAAACCTCGAAATATGAAAAAGATATAACGATCAGGTGGACCAAACAAGAGAGGTTGTTCTTAATGGTCCAAAATAAATCATATGTTTAGACTTCCAGAAATCCAGAAAATATTCTAAATAGTCTAATTTTTTGTCTATTGGACAAAATTTACACCAGAAATAAAATGAACAGTGTCGATCATTACTGTTGAAAAAGGTGGTCCCTATTTTATTCTTGAAAACTTAAAACAATAAATCATGGCAAACCTACAATTTCTACAAGTTTAGGTGGCGAATAAAAGGTGTGTAGGTGTTTTTTTTAAACGTCCGCGACTCGCACCGTTTTATTCGAAATGACAAAAATGCCCTTCTTAGAAATCATGAGGGACAAGATGATTCCGTTGCTCCGGTGGCCCACCTGAAATCTCATTTACAATCTCTTTTAACCACAAATGAGTGACTTTTCAGATGCAGGTGCTGGATGGATTAGATTTCAAAAACACAGTACAATGAACGAAATGACCCCATTTGTAGATAATCTTATACTACACTGCTGAGTAGTAGATCCAGCCTCATGTTTCAAATGAATTGGATCATATTGTCTCAAAGCTTGATAAGGAAGGTTCCAACTGCTATCTCGAACCTTTGGTTTTAGATTATTTTTGTTAATTGTAAAATTAATAAACTATACAACATCTACTGATCTAATGATGTACAGCGGGTTGCATATACATTCTTAGCTCATTAGATTCGGGCCTATATAGGGCGTAACATCCGGTTCGACAAAATTCATTCCAAATAGGAAGAAATTGCCATTTGAAATGTAGACCGTAAATCAGACGTAACTTTTGAACCAGGCATCATCATGAAACACAACCTATCGATCTTTAAGTAACAATACTTCTAGGCCAACCAGCTAGCCCAATTTATCCATTTTGCCAGAAAAAGCACCCCTTCAGTTCAACACTGCGATTTTTATAATTTTTTTACTATTTTTAAAATTTTTCATTTTCATTGTATTTCTTTATTCTTGAAGTTTTAAGATTTCTGTCTTTTTAGAAATTGCTTAAAATAATGCTGGGAATGATCTGGTAGGGGTTTATCTAGATGTTTCTATTTTTAACAAATTAGGCTTTAGAAGAATTTTACTATTTCGAATAACTTCTAAATGAATTAGGGTTTATCTTTTCTTTTCTTAAGATCATTTCTCGATACAATTTTGATTTTTCTTTTTCTTTTTCTTTTTCTTTTTGTCTTGTGGATTCAAGAACTACCTTGTAAATTCAAAGTTTTGCCTACTGGAGGAAGACAGTGATCTTCTTCTCATTGTTTCACACCCTTTCCTATGTCATCTAACCATTGATCCGACCAAAGGTGAGATTAGATATTCCATTTTCCAACAATAATAAGCCCATGGAAAAAAAATCATGCGTGCAATTAGTGAGATCAGCGCACTCTGACATTTGAGAACCTATTGATCAAGCCAAAATTGAGATCAGGTATTTCGTTTTCCAACACTAATAAGCCCATAGAAAAATGATAATAATTCATGCATGCAATTAGTGAGATCATCGTATTCCGACATTTGAGACGGATTGAGAATAAGAATGAAAATACAATTAAAACCTTATGTACATTTGCACATGGAAACCGCCCGTGTTTTGACTAGCATAACGAAAGAACACCACGCAAGTCTCAATCACCCAATTCCTGATGACCCATTTTAACAATTTGATTTCTGGACCATCCTACTGAGGATAGATAATAAGAGATTTTTTGGGATAACCATGTATAAGTCGACGTTTTTGTTTCCTCCATGCATTTAGACACATATACAGGCAGATTTTTTTATATATTAAATTAGCTATTTCGAATGTAAAGCAAGCTGATAAATAAAGATTACGACGAGGTGCGAGCCATGTCCACTAATGGCTAAGATGCAAGGATCATGCCATTTGGTCGCTACTTCGATCACATCTTACACACGAGAAATGAAATAGATAACGGAGGAATCAGAGAGAACGACCCCTTAGTTTTACATGGCATTGCTTGACAGCTCCTTTAAAACATCAACCCATGGAAGAATTCGTGCCCAAGTCCTATGCTTTGAATTCCCAATCCTAGAAGAGCACTTGCACATAAGATCTGAACCGTCCATCCAGCACGATGGCATATTCCTGGACAAAGAACACAAATAACATAATGTAAGTTTATAGGTAAAATTTACCTGATTAAGAGATGCAATTAGATGTGTGCTGCATAAAGGCTCCATGAAGTGCAGTCCCACCATCCTGTTTGGAGACTGGGACTACTGATAAGGTGGGCCACCAGTTTGAGGTGCCATAGCCCAAAAGTCATGATGAGTGGCCAAGTCTGACTATCAGATCATTGTTAAGTCTTCTTTTTTGTGCTCAATTTTGTGTTCACTGTCCATTTGCAACCCCAGATTAGATGGCCAACATAGCCCAATCGCCTTAATTTTTTGGCTATGGCCCATCCAACCCAATGGTTCTGATCAGTTTACAGAGGCAACCTGTGCATGAAGACATCCAGTGCACACTTCATGGAATTCCACGAAGCGAGCATTATACTAGCATTTCTCTCAGTTGAAATTGAATGTTTTCATTTTATAGAGATGTGAAGAAATAATATTCCTCAAAGCTTCAACTTCTAGACTTTTAGAGATTGCCATTGATCGGAATTCACCTCTATTTTCTTTAATATCAGGGAACTCGTTAGTGGGAACGACGCAATCGTTCATGTCAGCATCAAGCGTTGGAAAATCTTTAGGTGCAAACAAACCTCTTCGAGATCCCATTGAGTGTAAGCAAGGCCTCATGACATCCTCCATGTGTTGAGGAGGGGATCCACATAAATCACCCATGAAATTATTTTCTCTCATCACATTCACATTCGACATGAGACCTCCTGTTTGGTCAGCTTGATTGATTGCTGCATATTTTCCATTGGCTACATCTGTTAGATCGGAGGCTTCAGTTGGGTCCGTCTGTCTTTCCTTTAGAAGTTCAGATTTCTCGACTGTGTGATTGGATGAACAAATGGGATCGAATCCATGGACATCGATCTTGACCCTGTCCAAAGAAGTCCATGTTTCATCTGTCAGCCTCCTGCTTGCTGATCTCTTTCTCTGTAAAATCATGATTACTTGCTTCCTTGCAAACTAAATCCACATTTGTTGTACTAATACGACGCAATGCCTCTACCTCAATGGCTGCAGTTTCATGGTTCTGTTTGTCAGGTTTTTTCTTTTTCTCTGGCTTTGGAATAGCAAGCACTCGTTTACTCCGATGAATGTTTGTAGCCACTGGTTCGTGCTTCTGAAGACGAAGCCAATTGTCAATGTTAAGGTGTTTCTCTATATCATTTCTATCTTCCAATATGTTTCCATATTCACAGGCACTTTCTTGACCTTTGAGAGAAATCGAAGGAACTGAACTACTTGTAGATTTTTCCTGTTTTGGGAAAATAACCATTTTGATATCGCATTCCGATACACCCTGACTGCATTCGGTTTCACAATCCATGCTATATTTCCAAATAGAACCCGCTACATCTGACCCATATTCTGATTGGGACATCTTTCTGGGAAAAACCACAGACTCGGCACAAACAGATGAAGCCTTTCTTCTCCTTGCTGGTAGTGGTGCTTTCTTCCTTGCACTTTCGGACAATTGATGATCAGCACTGGATTTCTGTTGACTGGAAGTAGTTGGCCTCATGAACCTTGGCAGCCGTGATGATGAAGCTCCTGCAGCAGTCCCGTCACTGTCCTTATTCCTTTCGATGTTAGACTGCAGCTCTTCGTGAGATAGAAGTCGAGCTTCCAGATGCTCATTAGAATATGGGTTTGTGGGTGTTAGACATTTCAGTTTCTCGTTTAGCTTGTTGATGTCTCTTCTAACATCTTCCCGTGCAGATTCGAGATGTTTCACCTTCTGTAGCAGCTCTGCCATTTCAACTTCCCTCCGTGCTCTTACCTCCTGCTTGTCCGACAGATTCACTTCAATGGTTAGAATTAGCGTGTGGGAGTTTAAATAACAACTATGGCATGTGTAGTTTGTCTTGTTTATCACATAGAGCCATGGAAATTGACAAGAGGTGAAATGCAAACATGTCCTCATGCGTGTGACCACTGGCAAACACATATATATAATATGTGTGTACAAAGATACATAGATATAGATAGATAATCTTGGATGGAAGTTCAATAGAACTTACAGTCGATTCCTCATGCCCAAGGTGAATGCTTCTCACCCGTGTTGCAAAACCCAAGGAACAAACAGTCTCACACAAGTCCTGTTCTTTGGGACTGATATGAACAAGCATTAAGGTTTTTGAATCCTCTCCTGTGATCACAAAGGCACAATATTCAGATACATCTATAATCAAGTCTTTCCACAGAATAAGTCCACAAAATACGAAATAAAATAAAATAAAATAAATAAAAAATAGAAAGAAAAAATCAAGCGAATTGAGAAATAAAATCATAAGTTACCGAGAGAATCCCTCAGAACTTGAGTCAGCTTGCTATTCCTGCTAGAAATGAAGTGTTTTAGCTCAATTATATCCGTATGTTGTTAAATAAGGATTTAGTTCACTGAATTTCAAATATCCTAATTGATTAAGGCTGTGTTTGGACACACCACCGAACTGAATTGCAATAATTATCAGCGCACTTATAATGACCGTCCTTCGTATTCATACTGAAGGACTTGTTACTGACCGGTTGCGCTAAAAGCTTGAGCTGTTAGGGAATGGTAGAACAGTGTATATCAGGGGGTTTGTTGACGCCTCCAACACCTCCCCTCACATGCGGGTGGTATACTGGCCCCGCACATGATACGCTGGGCTGATACAATACTGGCTTCCCTATAATACCAAATTTTGCAAACCTCGGGACTTGAACACTGGACGTTCTGGTTTGATACCATGTTACTGACCGGTTGCGCTAAAAGCTCGAGCTGTTAGGGAATGGTAGAACAATGTATATCAGGGGGTTTGCTGACGCCTCCAACAGGACTAGGCTCCAAACCACAATTACGTTACTGTTGATTACAAACACTAAAAAAGTTAATCACAATTTGAACTTCTGCTTCTATTGTAATATTAATTGCAAATGAATTCAGTTGTGGATCCAAACTCGTCCTAATCTGATACCATGAATAAATATGCTCTTTTTCTTTTAACTACTTTTACCTGTAAGGGACATGGGATTTTTTTCTTTGGAGCGCACTGATGACATCTCCAAGGGCAGAGAGTGATAGATTGATGGCTTTTCCTTCTTCAAGCCTTCTGCCTCTAGCTTGTGTTTTCAACAGGCGCTCACTTCCACCTAGATCAACCATCCATATCTTGTTTGTTTCTCTTCGTCTCTCAGGAGCGTTGAAACAAGTCACAGCTATCCGGATCAAGCTGTTCTGAGCATAGAAGTACATTCAAATGGATGACCCAAAGACTATTCTTCTTATTCACAGATTGCAATCATAAAATGGCAATTTTAAGATCGATCAGTTACCAATGAGATCTGCTTGAGGTAACATTGGCATTGGTGGAAGCAGTTGACCTGAAACGACTGCCTAATCGATACAATCTCTTTGCTTGGTTGAAGTCACTTACTCTGATAGCTACGAGGTTGTCAATCTCAATCCCGCCATTGGGGTCCATTTTGATCGGAAGGCTACGCAATGAAATTATTTTGTTAGATCAGCAGTTATTCATTTCAAAGATCCAAGAAATCAAACTAAAAATGTAATTGATTAGAGCTGCATTAAGAAGTTGAATTAGGATAATTGGGATGTATGTTGAATGCATGTAACAGATGCACATCAATGCAGGCATTTGGAAAAGAAACCGTAAGTTTTTTATTTTTATTAGGTACTATTTACATCCATTATACCTTTTATATAAAGAATTGATATTTACACTTACTATTTCTATAGATACACCCTTTTGTTTCTATCTCCTGGTAATACAATATTACAACTTTGTATTATTGTATTACCAAAAGTATAAATAAATGGTCGAATCTCTTTTATATATAATTCCAATAGCTTTCAACCGTTTTCTCCATCGCAATTACTCTTAACATAATGTTAAGAGAGGGTAAAAGATTTTGTCATAAAAATGTAGTTGCTTGGCAGGGAACGGTTGAGAATTTGCTGCATAAGGGACAGCATAGATTACATCTGCTTCTTTTCACTTCTTTTAATGTGTGTTTCCCCACCGTCCTCTCCCCTTACCTAATTAGCAAGTGTCTAATTAGGGAGACCATGTGATGTAGGCTTGTTGGGCCCACCTTGATGATTGTGTGACATCAAACCCGTACATCTGTTCCAACAGCTCATGTTAGAACGTCAGTCCAAAATTAGGCTGATTGGGAACTCAAATGGGCCACAGCAAGGGAAAGAGTGAGGATAGGTCA
Source organism: Liriodendron chinense (assembly GCA_003013855.2). Lineage (NCBI taxonomy): Eukaryota > Viridiplantae > Streptophyta > Magnoliopsida > Magnoliales > Magnoliaceae > Liriodendron > Liriodendron chinense. Next base: position 1,768,231 of record PVNU02000491.1, on the reverse strand, counting down.
CCCACCATTCCCTTCTCTCTCTTCATGTAACACACACCTACATGTAATCCTACCTTTCTCTCCACCTCTCTTTCCTTTTTTTCTCTCCCCCTGAATCTCTCTCCCTTTTCTCTATCCCCTCCTCGCTCCAAGTGCATCGCATGTGCCAAACCCCTAGTATGGTCTACTAATTTAGATGCGTTTCTGTGAAATCTTACGATTTTATAAACCAATAAACCTGTATAGAAATGTATCTTTCAATATTATGAAAAGCCGTCCTCGCTGTCTCTGGTGTTTCATAGCCATCACATCACGCATGCATCCTTGTTTGAAGTTGCGTAGTTGAGGATCTTATACTCACTATTGCATTGTAGGCTCTGTTTTCTTTCTGCTCTGAGGGACAAGCAAATCTCTGAGACCACCCATGTATATCTCAAGCATGCTGAAAGTGAACAGGAATGCATGATTGCTATCCAGTGCTTGCTTGAACAATGCCTCGATTGCACGTGGTACAACACCCTGACAGTCCACCCGTCCTTCCTAAAATGTTCAAATGGATAATATAAGATTTAGTAAAGGAGGAAAGCTATATTGCACACATAATGCCAGACTGGTGTGTCACAAGTCGAACATATGGCACATGTAAACGAATTCCAGATGGCTTATCTGGTGGGGCAGTGACGTGCCATGGATGGTCACATCCAAAAATCACAGCAGTTGGACATCCTAACTACACTAGTGGAGAATCTGTCTATTGAATGTGAACAATTGATTGACTTTCTTAGCCATCCCTTTTTCCATCAAATCTATTAATGAATGATTAGGATCGACAGACTTCTGTGAATTTTGGGCTATGGCACATCCATGATAACCCCTTAGATAAGTTGTCTGGATTTTGTTCACTTGTGCCATGTTCTTCAATGGAGTTGCATGTGAAATTAGCATTACTCATCAGTGCAGTTCATATTTTTATGGGGTCTGCTCGATTGTAATATATGAACTTGACCAAGGTACAGAAACAAAAATTTCAAGCCAGTTAGACAATTCTGACCATGGTGAAAGTTTTTCCGGTGCCTGTTTGTCCGTATGCAAAGATGCAGGCATTGTAACCATCCAGGGCAGATTTGATCACTGGTTCAACTTCGGAAAAGACTTCATCTGAAAGTTTTCATGAACGAATCAAACTTCATAATTTCACATTGAGAAGCAATTGGGAATTTGAATCTATAACAACAACAGAGAAATGGAAAATACATAACATACTGATTTTGAGCACCTTGTGAAGACCCCGGATGGAACACCTTGTCAAAACTGTATTGCTTTCTCTTATTCTCTGCGAATTTCAGAAGCACCGTACTTGAATCCAAAGCTACCACAGGTACAGAACTTCCACATTTCTCACCCAAAAGGAGAGGCCTTATGCGGCAAAATACACGTATGTTCCCTGCAATACAAAACTCGAGTGTCTTTATGGAATTCCATCCACCGTTATTTAGAATAATTGAAGATGTTTGAAGTCATGGCTGCAACCTACCTGTTTTTCACTTAGACACAGTCACATGTGCTTTTTCACTCAGACACAAACAGGTGTGAAAGAGTTCAGATATTAACCCACCCCCCAAAATAAAAAGAATTTTTTTTTTCTTTTTCTCATAGCCTTGTTGATGTGTCTGAAAATGTCTGTCAGACATTGCCTTAATCACAAAAATTCAAAGGTCTGCTACAAGCATGCAATTCAAACAAGAAAATAGAATGTACCTTTCAAATCTAGAAAATCATTCAACGCCTTTCCCCTCCAGAAGTTCAACTGATCTAGATGGGCATTCAAAGCTGCAAGATCATCTGTTACATAAGAAGAAAAAAGCATATTCAAAGATCTTGATCTAAAAATATCTAATCGCTGGTCTCTGAATATGATGAAACAGATAAAATCTACCTCGAATCTTTGAAAGAGCTTCATCCATTTCAATATCCTTTTCCTCAGAGGAATCCACCGTGTTGAAGCTCGGACTATATGTCCTAGGACCACCAGAGGGTTCATCAGGTGGTAATTGCTTGACTATATGACAAACAGATTCCGCCCAGCTGGAAGTTAGATGTGCCTTGAATCCTAGAAGAGATCGGATCGATTCTGCAAGGCGTTGAACAGGTTTTCTCGACCGCCTTTCTTCAAAGGGCTTATCCATATCGCTCAAACTGCAGAGACTCTTGACCACTCAGAAAGCTAACCACAATATCGACCAATTCACAGGAATTGTCTGCTTAATTGTAGCCAATTAGGACTTCTCTTGATTGCATAGAACACTCCAACTCGAAATTGTGGAGGGAGAATAGGACCATCCAAACCCGGTAACCAAGAGGGCTAGCATATTCGAGAGGGAGAGATGATTCTGTTTTCATCCCTCTCTGATTGATCTTGAGCTCTATTTTTTTTTCCATACCCTACACAAAACCATGATCAAAGAACCGTAAATTTTAGTTGGGTGATGCAACTAGTGCTTCTCATTCTGACAGATATGAAATTCAGGTTTCTGAGGGGAAAAGAACATATCTGTAGACAGAGAGGACCCATGATTTTTTTTTTTTAAATGAGATATTCTAGCTGAATTTCAAAGAAATAAAAGAAAATATGATCTTTGATTTCTGGATTTCAGCTTCCTGAATTGAACTATTTCAGCTCAAATTACAAAGAGAAGGAAAGAAGCATTAACAAAATGCAAGTCAATTGAAATGAGACTTGGGTTTCCATTGATAGGGATGAAAGAATGCCACTTCACATCAGAAAATCTTGAGTGATGATTTCTGGGTTTGTTCTTCCTGATTGAACTATTTCAACCCACATTAGAAAGAAGAAAATAAGGCACCCATTTCAATAAGAAAATGAAGGCAAGCTCACAACAGAGTTTTCATGGATTGAACTACAGCTCAGATTACAAGAAAGGAAGATTAAAAGATCAAGATATGGAGGGACCAATTTTACAGAAGGAAATTGTAATACCATGATATTTGAACTTATTCCTACCGAATTGAACCATCCCAGCTGAAATTACAAGCAAAAGATAAAAATAAAAATAAAAATAATAATAATAATAATAATAATAATAATAACATAAAACTTACCATCAAAATCATATGAAAAATGCAGCCTACCTCACCAAAGCTACATTGAAAATATCCATTCTACTGCAAGGCACCTGCCACCAAGAAACCCAAAAAGGTCCCAAGTATGCGAAAAGAAAGTCAGATTCTACTCCAAGACAAGCCAACTATATGTTGAGAGAGAGAGAGAGAGAGAGAGAGAGAGAGAGAGAGAGAGAGAGAGAGAGAGAGAGAGAGAGAGAGAGAGAAGGGGTCAATGAAAGAGGTTGAACTTGAAACATCAGAGATGGTTTTGGGTTGAAGGCATGGCTACTGTTTTAATCACAAATAGCCAACAATACACATGAAAAAAGCCTGCAAACCACTGAAGCTTTTTATTTTATTTATTATAAAACTTATTAGGGAACATCAAATGGAAGCTCCCAGACAAACAAAAAAACATTCTCAAATGTTATATATATTAAACAGGTTGTATTATATTGCTTTTTAATAATGTACAGATCCAATCGAGAGAGAGAGAGAGAGAGAGAGAGAGAGAGAGAGAGAGAGAGAGAGAGAGAGAGAGAGAGAGAGAGAGAGAGAGAGTTACGGATTCTACAGAAAGTGTTTGGCCATTGAGAATGGCTTCTTTCTTCTCTGAATGGATTTGAAAGACAAAAAGCTCCCAAAATGCGAGAGGGAGAGAGAGAAATTTCAGATGAAAGAGCCTTTTGTAAATGGGTTCTTGAGAATGTCTTCTATTTCCCTCGACTAGATAGTAAAAGCATGCAAATGAGGGAGGGAGGGAGAGAGGTTTCAGATATGAAGAGTTTTTTCTTTTCTCTTCTTTTCTTCTTCGATGAAATGAGAATTTTTGGTAAATGTGTTCTTGAGATTGTCTTCTTTTCCCTCGACTAGACAGTAAAAGCATGCAAATGAGAGAGAGAGAGTTTTACAAAGAGCTTTTGTAAATGCGTTCTTGAGAATGGCTTCTCCTCTTCCATGAGTGGATTTGACAAGATAAGAATCTCTCAACTAGACAGTAAAAACATGCAAATGAAATAAGAAAGAGAGCTTACATGATCTTCCTTAGTGGTAGTAACACGTGAATGAATGAGACGCAAGATACAAATCTGTGTACATATCGTTGCATACAAAACAGGTGTCTCACCTTGCTTTCTTGAGTTCGGGAGCAGATTTGGTACGGCCCCAGCCTCACCCAACACCGCTTGACCCTGAACGTGGGCCCACCTTAATGTATTTATTGTATATCCACGCTATCCATACGTTTTTCCAGCTCATTTTTGGGTATGAATCCAAATCTCAGGTGGACCACACCGTAGGAAACAGTGGGGATTGAATGCCTACTATTGAAAACTTCCTAAGGGCCCACCGTAATGTTTATCTACCATCCAATCTGTTAATAAAGGTTTCACAGACATGGATGAAGAAAAAAACACAAAACAAATATCAGCTTGATGAAAAACTTTTGTGGCCCACAATAAGCTTTTAATGGTTAATCACCACTGTCTCTTGTGATGTGGTCCACCTGACATTTGGGTCTGCTTTATTTTTCGTCTCATGAAATAAAATGATCTTTAAAAACGGATGGACGGCGTGGATATACAATAAATACATCACGGTGGGCCACACGGAGAGAAGGTCAGCAATGAATGTATGAGAAAGAGTTGGAGTTATTTTTCTGCAGATGACGTACCCAAGAAGCTTTTAATGGAAGTCGCGTATGAGCCGTTGATTTGTGGGCCGGTCTGCGATTGTGTCCTTTCCCTTCAGATTCATTTTCGGTCCCCATCAATTTCCTGTTTTGTAACCCACCAACTTTGATTATTGTGATTATTGTTTCCATCCACTATCGCACAGTGCCGATTCTCCGGCCTAGTTCGATCATCCAGGCACCTGCATACAGCCTCTCTACACCTGGCATGGATGTACATCAATCCAAACCGTCCAAAAATCATTTTCTCGACTACCCTGGGCCACTGATCATTTTACAAACCTCATAATCAATAAACATCTGAAAAACGAGAAACAGTCATTTCCCTACTTCAGAAAAGGAATGTCCATCAATCGAAGGCTAGGATCCTCTAATTAACCCGGATTTACGGATGTGCCACATCTACCGTTGGGACCATTGTTTGGACGGTTTAAGTTTATTTAAATATTTGACACGTGTCCAGTCTCTATTGCACGGGTATAGTTCTAGCATGTATCAAACAGTTCCTTTTATTTTGGTTTTTGGCGTCCGTTTCTGGCCAGGTGGGGTATAGGATACGGTAGATACAGAAGAATGGAATACGGTATATCCATCTCTCCTCAGTACACGTGGAAGGATATACCTACGGATCAGGATCGTCCACCTAGTGGGATCCTTCATGGATGTTTCATATCTAAAATTATAGCACCAATAAGACATACTTTCCATCCAAATTCTCATATTTACCTTGATAAACTTTTAGCCATGAATTATTTTAATTATAAACTGTCAGTTTGATTGCTATTTGCTTATAAGTATAATAATAGATATTTTTATTTGGAAATAATTTCCATGAGAAACTAGATGGACGGATCTGATTGGTTGATTTTCATGCCATTATACACTGTGCAGAGTGAGATTTACCATATTCTGGTCCTACCAGCTCTAGCGTATCATCTTCGGTAGTGCAATCTTGGACCCGGAATTGGAAGAAGAAAGTTCCCTCCCCCCAACTAATGAAAATTCAAGCGTACTGGCAATTTTTTAAAGAGTTCATCTGCGTCTGTCGCGACGTAGAAGCCACTATTTATCACAGCCTAGTGGAGCCCACATGCTAGTGTTAAGATGATCGGAACTGTCCATGTTGTGGAATATGTGTTATGAGGCCCACCCTAAAAACTTAAGGTGACAGGAAGATTGTAACCATGATGCATTTAGAACAATGAAATGCTCAATGGCTATCATTCAAATCTAAAAATCGAAGTTTAAGATCACACCGGAGTCTGACCATGGAACAATAGGCTTTTTTTTTTGTGATAGTTACAAGAATGGACGGTTCAGATCAGAATCGACTTGCCCGTGCAGCTCCCACCCACAGAGATGCCCGTAACGAATCCATTCCAGTCCATCAGTTTCGCAAGACTACAATAGGGACATGATTTTAAAAAAAATTTGGAAGATCCAAAAGTCAGGTAGGTCCGCACCACACAAAACAGTTATAACGGAAATCTCTACCATTGAAACCTTAGTGGAGCCGATCATGATGTTTATATGCCATCCAAACCGTTCATATGTTACTACAAATCAGATAAACTGTAGTTATCCTGATACAAAACTTCTGTGGCCCCCCATAAAGTAGGCATTCAATCCCCACTGTTTCGTGTCGGTGTGGCCCACCTGAGTTTTTTTTTTTATCTACATGATTTTTAGATTCCTGCCACTATTCTCGGTCTTGCAAAACTGATGGACGGAGTGGATTTATCACAGGCATCTCTGTGGGGCCCACGTAGCTTCCCACCACAGGAAGGGGCAACAGGCAAGTCGCGTCCGTTCAACTCACTGAAATGTCAGCATGCGGGCCCCAACCTGAGTCGCGACAAAGGTGAAACGAACTCTCGTTACAGTTAGCTTTGGTCCTTGTAGGAGTTTAGAGTTATTTGATACTCCGGCTACGGATGATGGTTGATACGCAGGCACTCTCACATGGTACATGTGGAATACATTAACACAAAATATAATTTTTTTTTTCAGAATCCTGACCTCTGATCTGCGGACACTTATTTGTTGAGATAAGACCATTGGATATTTCATTTTGAACCGTCCAATAAATGTCCACCAATCTGAAAGACGGATAACCAAACAATTATAGCGTTTGGTAAAATGGTATACGTAATTTGAATTATTTCTATGGCACGCATGCAATTTGTAAGTAATTTATAAGTGCCTGCGCATCATCCATCACGCTCGGCTGAGTATCATAGTATTTCTCTTTATCATAAGTTATAATGCCCCGTTATCAATAAAGTTAAACGACGAAAACACCCTTGAAGAATTAAAAAATTAAGAAAAAAATTAAAAAAATCCGTAGAGTCACATGAAACGATGATCTGGAAGTGGGGCCCACTGTCGAAGGCCACGTGGAATGATTGACGATCCATTCGTTGAATATTCCCCTTTGAAATATTGTACTCGTAACAGAGTTTTTTTTGTCTTTCTTTGTAATAATGTTCTTTCTTCTGTTTATGTTAGTTGTCTCACCTGTGGGGCTCACTGTGATGTATGTTCCTTACATCCACACCATCCATCCATTTTGACAGCTCATTTTAGGGCATGACCCCAAAAATGAAGCAGATCCAAATCTTAGGAGACCATACCACAGGAAACAGTCTTGATTGAATCCTCACCATTAAAAACATCACGGGGGCACTGGAATGTTTATCTTCCATCCAACCTGTTGATACGGTGACAAAGACTTGGATGAAGAGACCACACAAATATCAGGTTGATCCAAAGATTTTGTGTCCCATGAGAAGTTTTTAACGGTCGATAACCACTGTTTCCTATATTATGGTCTACCTGAGATTTGAATCTGCTTCAATTTTTTTTTTTTTGTATAATGTCATAAAATGAGTTTTCAAAACAGATGAATGGCCTAGATATAAGTAACATACATCAAGGTGGACCCCACGTTCAGGGATCCACCCACACCCCGGCGGATCCGGGGATCAACCGAAACTGATGTATCATCTTCAACCGACCATCCGTACCGATTTATTGGGTGTAGCTGTGTCTGACTGGGGGAGAGAATTAGATGTTATACTGGTAAAAGCTTAGTCGGTGTTACCCCTACCGTGGGGCCCACCTTGATGAAATTATATACATCCACTCCGTCCATCCGTTTCTAAAGACAATTTTAGGATGGATTACCAAAAATTATACATATACAAATATTAGGTGGACCACACCACAGGAAAAAGTGTTGGTTAAGTGCCTCACCATTAAAAATTATAAAGGGCCCATCGTAATGTTTTCTTAATATTTATTTGAAATCCAACCTGTTGATAATTTCAACAAGATTTTTTTGAAGCAAAATTAGAAAGATCCGATTGATCCAAAACTTTTGTGACCCACAACAAGTTTTTAATCGTTATTAATCACTATTTCTATTGGTATGGTCCACATGAAATTTTAATATTCTTATGATTTGGGATTTCATCCTAAAATGAGATGGAAAAATAAATGGACGGAGTAGACATACAAATAATTCATCCAGGTGGGCCCACACGGTAGGCGTAACACCCACTAAGCTGTTACCCAGGTAACAGCTAATTTGCTCCCCAACAGTTGTAATTGTTACAACATGGCCCACCCATGATGAGGCCCACTGGAGGAATTTACATAGATCACCGTTCAAGTAGCCGGGCCCGGGCAAAACCAAAGTCTCCAAGAGTGTACGTGTGTTAATCCACACCATTCATATATAACGGTTAAGATGTCTAACGGCGAACATTCTATATGAACAGCATGGATCATCACATGGTGGGACAGAAGGACAAGGACCACAGAGGAGCCTGCAACAAGTGGGCCACCTCATCATTTAGCAAATGGGACCATCAAGATAATGATAGGTTACTTCATCACCATTTCTATATTTGGATTTATCTCACCGTCCAAAAAACTGGGCCATATCAAATAATTTTGAACTTCTAACCGGTGGGTTATATATATATATATATATATATATATATATATATATATATATAGCTTATCCAATATGTTGCCGATTGATTGGATGGTCCAGATCCATTCCATGTGCACCAATATATGGTTTATAAAGTTGTCACCATTTAAGAAAGTGTCCTTCTAAGTTCAAACCGTACTCGCAAACCTATTGGTGGACACATGCAGACGAAATCCAGGCCGCTCATCATCATGAAGGCTCAGCTGCTGTATGTACCATCGCCAAAATAAATCTAATACAAGGTGGATAGTATGTCTATCTGAAGATGGAAGGTAGAAAGAACTGAAAAACGTCCGAAATTCAACCGTACTATTAAAACCCACCTAATGGGCAGACTAGTTTGTATTTGAGCCAGGGACCGTACACTGTGGGGGCCTCCATATGAACGGTCCTGATCTGGCACACGAGTGACAGGTTGGCTTATTTGCCGGCGAGTAGGTTTTCTAGTAGATGTGTAACCGCCACATCATGTCATGGTACCTGATGTGCACCACCTTTAAGCATGCTTTAAACACACACAAAATACCGGTGGAATGTATTGAGTTTAACGGTCAGTATAAACTAACAAAGGTGGGCCACCATCACGGGTCCTTGATACCCGATCATACGGTCCTCGTATTGGGGCTGACAAGCTTTTGGAAAATGTCTAGTCAAGATTCCACTCCGAGGCCGGTTCCATTTGAAGGATTTTGGATGGTTGTCAATATTTTATTTTATTTTATTTTTGATTTGATAATTTTATAAACCTTATTTTCATTTAATATAATTATCATGATTTGAATTATGTAAGAAACCGTTTTGATGGTATATCAAAAATTCAGGTGGGCCATTCTAGAGAAAACAATGGACAACCATCCAAATAACTAAAAGATCATGTTGTGGCCTATCTAATCGTTGGATCGGCCTGAAATTTGTGGTATCCAAATTTCCTGATGGGGATACTTTGATGGACGGGTTAGATGATAAACATATACACGATAGGGACTCACATGGAGCACCTGTATGATTAGCTCATTCTACAAGGTATTGTAGAGGAACCGGGCTTTTTTGTCAGTTTATATAAATTTTGTCCATTGTTTTCAGTGAAAGCGGCAGGGGGACTGGTCTAGAGGTACCAAGTCTATTCGCGCGAAGAGAGACCGACGAGCTAGATGTGCCAACGTGGCACACACATGGCACATGTGTGAGATCTGGACCATTCATCGGATGGTTAGCACAATGAACATACACTGTTCTAAAAATCTGGTCAGTCCTCTTCATGTGGGCTAGAGAAAAAAAAAGAAGTTAGAAATAAATACAACCAATAAATATATTCAGCGTACACATGATGGCGACCCGGTAAATGCACTCACTCGGATTCGGTAGTGACCCCTCGGAGGTCCCGGTATCAGTTGGTGATGTGGGCCCCACCATGATGTATGTGTTTTATACGTATTGTCCATCCACTTTTCATATGTTTTAAGGCATGAGCTTAGAATTGAGGGGAAGCCGATTGCTTACTAACTAAGTATGCTTAACTCTGCCGGGTCTATCGTGATTTATGTATTTCATCTACTCTTACGACATAATTTTATGTCTTAAGACAAAAAACATAACATATAAAATGATTATGTGGACCACACCACAGAAGCAGTGTGCATTGTACTTGTACGGTTGAAAAATTCTTGAGGCAGTAGAAGTTTTGGATCAAGCTGATATTTATTTTTTCTCCTTCATCATCAATGTCTGTTGTGTGATCTTGCGAACAGGTTAAATATCACGTCAGGCCCTAGAAAGGTTTCAAATGGGGAAATCACTATATCTACTACTTTCTGTGGTATGGTCTATCAAGTTTTGGGATATACTTCAATTTTCGTTTAAACCCCTTAAATGATCGGTCAAAGAGGATGTAGATGAACTACTTACATTTACAGTGGGTCCAACTGAGTTTACTCAATATGAACGAGCCTACCGAGTAACTCAGGACGCAATACGATTTCAAGCTAGGGAGATCCAAATCTCAGGTGGGCCACACCACAGGAAAATGGTGATTCAATACCCATCGTCAAAAAAACTTCCAAAAGCCCATTACAATGTTTATTTACCATCCAACCCATATATTCCTCAGATGAAAAAAAAAGGGCAAAAAATCGGTCGAAACTTATATGGTCCAATAAGTTTTTAACGGTGGGTATTCACTGGTGTGGTCCACCTGAGATTTGGATCTGCCTCATTTTTGTGTAAAATGGATGGATGGCATGGATAAAACACAGTGCAGCCCACAGCACCAACCTTGGTACTGGAAGGGTCACTACTGAATCCGAGTCCTACATGCACTGAGCTTGATTTTTGGGTCCAAATCGGATTGTCCTCCTGAGTTACTCAGTATGCTCTTTTCGTACTGAGTAAACTTAGCTGGGCCCACTGTAAATGTATGTAGTTTATCTATTGGGCCGGTTCCACCTCAAAATGGCTAGTCTTGTTAAGGGGCCTCTTCCCAATATATAGCCCAGTAATCTTCCCAGCCTCTAACCGATGTGGGACAAACCCAACAATCCCCCCCTCCACAGCGGATAGGGGCTCCCGAGTACTTGCCCTCCCAGGGCTTTCGGGCACTGCCCCCCTCGCTCGTGGGCTCTGGGTGTGGGCGGATAAGGACTCTCGAGCACTGCCCCCTCTCACTCACGGGCGCCACCACATATCGGCTTAGCTGGGCCAGCTTTGATACCACTTGTTGGGCCGGTTCCACCTCAAAATGACTAGTAATTGTTAAGGAGCCTCTCCCCAATATATAGTCCAGTAATCTTCCCAGCCTCTAGCCGATGTGGGACAAACCCAACATTATCTACACCGTTCATTCACTTTTCCATATCATTTAAGGGGTCGAAATCAAAATTGAAGCATATTCAAATGTCATGTGGACCATACCATAAGAAACAGTGGGTATAATGATTTCCACTGTTGAAACCTTTGTAGGGCATGCAGTAATGTTTATTTGTCATCCAATCTTTTCACAAGATCACGCAAACATTGATGAAGATAAAAAAAAAAAAAAAAAAAAACCAAATATCAGCTTGATCCAAAACTTCTGCGGCCCACAAGAATTTTTCAACAGTACAGGTTCAATTCACATTGTTTCCTGTTGTGTCGTCTACGTGGATGGAATACATAAATCACGGTGGACCCCACAGAGTTTACTCAGTACGCAATCCGCTTCCTTCAATGTGTGCGTGGGGCCCATCTGTTGCATGGCCCATTGTTTCACAAGCATGCCGTATTAGCTGTCGTTTCAAATATCTCGCTGTGTGAGTGACCTCAGCATTTCTCATCTTATTCATACCAGGAATCTACTCGAGCAATTTCTTGTTGTATCTAAACAAGGGTCTATCCAAAGGGCCCACATCATCCATCCATTGATTAATGTTACTGGTCTCGTTGTATCAGAAGGTCAATAGCCTTCCAGGATCCGGATCGTTCATTTGTTGATACTCAAAAAGTTTCCAAGATCAAACAACTTCAACCTTTGGATCAGTGCCCTTCAAATAAAATAACAATGTTCTCAAATAACATCCACAAATGAGATGTCTGCGTGGAGGATCCATGGTGTTCCCATCATATTAACGGTCTGGATCATAAAAGAATGATCCCCTGTTTACAGAATAGAGGCATCAGGATGATGAACGGTTAGGATCATAAAAGAGTGGTCCCAAAATTATGAACTGGATGGACAGGGGTTATTTGATACTCTGCCATAGAGGCTCGACGATTGACACGTGGGCACTAAGGAAATGTACACACGGAACAGAATAACTCTATATGAACCGTCCAAATTACGGGACCCACCATACACCGTTCATCATCCCGAAATCAGATCGAATGAAGAACTTAACATCTGACAATTCAACGGTGGGGTCCACCGTGATGTTTTAATGACATCCGATCTGTCCATCATGTCCCCCCCTCCTGTTCTCCGTAGGCCCCATAACTCAGGTCGATCCAAAGGTCAGGATGGGCCAGACCATGCCTAGAGCACATGAGTTTTTGGAATGTCACTGATCTTTTGGAAGTATGTTCATCCTGGTTGGATGCATCTTCTGAGTGGATTAGATGACAAATACGAATCATGGTGGACCCCACATAAGAACGTTTTAATGATGGGTATACCATCACAGCTGTCCCGTGTGGTGTGGCCAACCCATGTCCTGGCTCTGTCAGATTTTTTAGCCCAAGGAGATTGGACGCAGTTTGGCTACTTGATTGAATGTCCGCCATTAAATGTCCACCACAAATACAAATCAGAGAGGCAGATTTAACTATCAGGAAAGCAATAGTTGATTAAATGTCCACTATTACAAGCCTCCTAGGGCCATTATAATATTTATTTGACATCCTATAAACACCCCACCGTAGGCTAAGAAGCTGATTAGGAATTGAATAGTTTAAGGGATGATAAACCATAACTAAACTCTTATCCAAAACCTTAACCTAAATGCTAATTCAAATCTTGTCCTAAACCATAACCTAAAGCCTTATCCAAAACCCTAATTTAAATCCTAGCCTAAAACCTAAATCTAAACCTTAGCATAAAACCTAGGAAACTCAGCTTGACTGATTAACCTGATGAGCCAACTCACCTGGTCAGCCTACCCACTCAACTTACCTAACTGGGCTCGAGCATAAACCAAGCCTGAACAGAGCCCAAAACTCAAGCCCATTTGGAATCAAGGCAACACAACAGCATGAGATTTTTTTTCTTAAAAAAGAGGCCTCACACATGCTGGGGAGCCTCCTTGCTAAGGCTGGGGGACCCACATGTGTCCAGCTGTGGTCAACACACCGCTAGCCACATGGCAGGACCTGTTAGGGCAAGAGCTCCACACATGTGGTGTCCTCCCTTTTGTAAGCCTTGTTCGTGCAGTTATGTAAACTAACTCCGATACCTTTCCTCTTTTTAAAAAATTAGACTTTTACCACCCAATCTAACCCATGAGATTATGCTATGTGGTAATCTTAAATCTTAGTCATCTATTCCTTTTAAGCCCTAAACTTTACTGAAATTACAAGAAAACCGAGTTGAGGGCTATAAATAGCCACATTTCCTTCTCATTTCAATCATCCACTACCATTCATAACTCACCAAGAGTTCCTCACATATACCCTTAGCCATCCATCCTCATCCCTCCACCAAGGAGAGAGAGAGAGAGAGAGAGAGAGAGAGAGAGAGAGAGAGAGAGAGAGTCCAGCCCTGATCTATCATACTCTAGCCAGAGTCCAAGCCTCCTGAGCTATTTAAGCCCTCATTAAAGCCACTCGATCTAGCCATCTGATCATTCAATCTATACTCAACTTCATCTAACCCTAGTGATCAGCATTATGTAACATTTATTTCCTTCTCAATCTCCTTGCTCATCGCATCTATCTGCATTGCATTAGATAACTCCTAGCACCCGATCAGTTCAAGCGTATGCACTGTGACTTGTTGATTCAATTGGACCATGCCTATCAGAAACTTCGACTGATTTAACCCACTTTCATTATCATTACGCTATAAATACATCATTTCATTAATACTGCACAATAACTAATTCCAACTTTCAGGAATACATCAGATCTTGTGAAGTAGAGACCGTACATTTATACGGGCGAAGTAGGTGCCGAATACCGTTGCTCTCTGTAACCATAGTCCCTTACCTCAAATCTCTGACCGCAGATGAATGAGTCATTTTAGAATAGAGGATCTTCAAATTTTCTTCTCTAATATTTTCATAGGGTCTAGCCAACTATAGAGACGAAATAACTGGCTAGTGGTGACTCTAGTCTAATCTAATACCCCTCAACTCACACTAGAGATCCAAAAGCCCTCGAAAGAGGAAAAACCCATAGAATCCACACACGAGTCGGTCTCCGCTCAAGATCCAGCATCCACACATCCTACCTGTTGATTGGGTCATATAGGCTTAGATGAACAAAAAAGCAAATATAAGCTTCATCCAAAGCTTTTGTGGCTGCAAGAAGATTTTAATAGTGGGTGTTCAATCAACACTCTTTCCAGTGATGTGGGTCACGTGAAATTTGGATTTACCTCATTTTCGGGGTCATGCTATAAAATGATTTGTAAAAATGGATGGCTGGTGTGGATGGAACACATACATCATAGTGGGCCCACAAAGAACCTACCAGTGGTGACCCCAACACCAAGCCATTAGTGGTTGTCAAAGCTCTATGGGTCCCACACCATAATGTATTTATTCATGCTGCTCATCCATTTTTCTAGATAATTTTAAGGCATGAGCCCAAAAATGAGGCAGATCCAAAGATCAAGTGGACCACACTACAGGAAACAATGGGGATTGAACGCTCATCATCGTTGAAAACTTTTTTGGGCACAAAAGTTTTAATCAAGATGATATTCTGTGTTTACTCTTCACCTGGGTCTATGTGATCTTATAAACAGGTTGGATGACAAACAAACATCACTGTGGCTCCTAGGAAGGTTTCTACGGTGGACATCATTCTTCTCACTGTTTCAAAGAGGTGAAAAGGAGAGAGAGAGAGAGAGAGAGAGAGAGAGAGAGAGAGAGAGTTTAAGTCCCAATTTTTTAAGGTGGGTGATCATTCATCATGAATTTTCTCCACGTTCTTTCAAGTTTTTTATTTTCTTTAAAATTTATTTTATATGTTTTCTTTATTATTCATTAAATTTACAATTTCAGATCATAGCTAACAAAATTTTCTTTCCTCTTTTTTAAATTGAATTTTTATGTCCATTTAATTACCTTTTGATTTGGGTTTAAATATGTCTTTTATACTAGACCATTTTTTTGTGTTTAGCCCTTTGCTTTGGGTTTAAGCCATTTTGCCACTTTTCCTTTATAAGTTTTGATTAATCTTAGATTTTTCCTATTCCTTTGTATTCAACCCTTTTTACCTAGAGGTTTTACTTTTCCTTTGGGTTTAGTGATTTTACTTTGGAAATATTCATTTTTCTTTTCATTTTGACTCGAGGGCTTCCCTTCCCTCTAGTAGCTGCAAAGTTTTCGTCACGGCCTCTGACAAACTGCTACAATTATGTACTCGAGGGACACTTCAGGCATCAATGTTAACAATTGCCTTATCGTTCCCACCCCAGGGCTAAGTAAAGAAGCACCATTCGAGAAAAGAGAGGAAACGGACATTAGCCAAAAGCTATGTGGGGCAGAGAGATACCTACCACACGTTTCTATTCTCACTTTTTCGTGTGGTGTGGCCCACATAAGTTTTATATCTACATGATTTTTAGACTCATGTCTTGCTTTCTTGTAAAACTGATAGACAGAGTGGATTTGTGATGGGCATCTCTGTGGACCCCACATAGCTTCCAACTACAGGAACTTTGTAATTGGGGCATAGGCAACCCAAGTCCATTTTGAATCCAGATCGTTTGCTCGAATTCAACAGGATTTTCCTGTTTGTTGACACCTGATTGGTCCAGCTCAACACTGACAAGCTGGACCAATCAGGTGGTCGGCAAACAGGAAAATCCTGTTTAGACCGAGCAGACGATCCAGACTCATCCATTTTATTTTTTTATTCCATTCTCACTTTTTCGTGTGGTGTGGCCCACATAAGTTTTATATCTACCTGATTTTTAGACTCCTGTTTTGCTTTCTTGCAAAACTGATAGATGGAGTGGATTTGTGATGCGCATCTCTATGGACCCCACATGACTTCCTACTACAAGAACTTTGTTCTTGAGGCACAGGCAACCCAAGTCCATTTTATTTTTTGATGGGTTAAAATGTTTAGGGCTCGTAATGGAACACATGAGAAAATTATTTACCTGATTTTTAGACTCCTACCTTCCTTTCTTGCAAAATTGATAGACAGAGTGGATTTGTGATGGGCATCTCTGTGGACTTTGCATAGCTTCCAACTATAGGAACTTTGTTCCTTGGGCACAGGCAACCCAAGTCCATTTTATTCTTTGATGGCTTAAAATGTTTAGGGCTCCTGATGGAACAGGTGAGAAAATTTTGAGCTTTTCACCTGTTTGGAAACTTCTCTATTTTTTTCACTTGAGAAATGAGGCCATTTTATTTTATGAGGGGTCATAATGTTTAGGGCATTCGGATCATAAGATACTTAACATAAGCTACTAATACCTCAGGCAAATAAGTATGTCTGGCAAACAACATATTTATCAACCATAAAAGTAGAAAACTACATTTGGTTTTCTAATATTGCAGTAAGTACTTACCCCTCGATTTTGTTTGGTTCGCTCTCAATATCAATGGTGCATCATGTGGAGCCAACCTTTGGTGTGAATCATTCATTATGTAGGGCCTACCTTTAATGTGGACCATCCTCCTTACGAGGCCCTCCTTTGATGTGGGCTATCCATCATATGGGGCCCATCTTGGATGTAGGTCATCCATCATGTCACACATTGATGTGGGTCGTCCATCATAGGTGGCCCATATTTAATGTGGATCGTCCAGCATGTGAGGCCCAACTTCGAAGTAGGCCATCCATTATGAGGGGCCCACCTTCGATGTGGGTCATTCACCATTAGGCTAACCTTTGATGTGAACTATCCTTATGTGGGGCCCACCTTGATATAAACCATCCATCATGTGGGGCCCACCATCAATGTTATTGTCTATCATGTGGGGCCCATCGCCCATCATGTGGATCCCACCTTTGATGTGAACCGTCCATTGTGTGGGCCCACCTTCAATGTGGGCAGTCTATCATGCGGTACCCACCTTGGCTGTGGGTCATCCATCATGTTGGGCCCACCTTTATGTCCACTGCCCATCTTGTGGAGCCCACCTTTGATGTGGATTGTCCATCGTGTGGGCCTCACCTTTGATGTGGACTATCCATCATGCAGGGCTCACCTTGGATGTGGGCCATTCATCAGTAAGTGTCGGCCATGAATGTGGACCACTAAATATGTGGGGCCCACGTTCAATTTCCATATATGGACCCACCATTAATGTTAATTGTCCATCATGTAGTACACACCTTCAATGTCCACTACCTTTCATGTGGAGCCCACCTTTAATGTGGACCGTCCATTATGTGGGCCTCAGGTTCAATGTGGGCCATCTATCATGCAAGACCACCTTTACTGTGGACTCTCCATTATGGGGGGGGGGGGGGGGGGGGGGGGGGTGGGGGGGGAATTAACATCATTTATTGCAGAATGATTACATGTATGGTAATACCATGGTATTTTCACCCTCCAATGTCATGTTTAATGCGATGGTAAAAACACTAGATTAAGCAAAATCTTGTTTGGTGGACCATAGAATTGTGATCACTGAACTAAATTCACATAGGATGTCGGTCACTTGTACATGTATATAACCATAATATCATGTGTAAAAGGCTTGTATGGATGGACAACATGGAAAAAAACACATTTATGAATGTGGGGCCCACATGTGTAGTGGATTTCAAAATCCATGGAAATCCCGTGAAAATCCTGCATGGGACCAAATGCAATTCCATCCCACCTAATCCCATCTAATACGTGCTTGCCAAACTAACTTAAAAATGTAAATTTTTTTTTTTTCTTGTCGTAGGTTTAAAAAAAAAAAAAGAAGAAGTTATTTATGAGATGATATCCAAACAAGCTTTTAATTTGTTGTCATGGCCTCGTTTTTGTTTTATATATTGTAGCTCACTTGTAGACTGCATCATTATAGCCCACTTGTAGGATTCATCCACTGTCTAATAGACATCTCAGATTTCACACACATTTCATATTGGCGCATTTATCTGTGTAGATGGGTAGGGCGACAGGTGTGTAACATAGTGTGGTGTTGCAATGACCAAAACCATCTATCTGGTTGGCAAATGATATGTATAGAGAGAAGAATACTCGCGCACCAGTTCTCACGAAAGAGGTACAAATCAAAGGAGGAAATTGTTTACTTTCGCTATGGCCCGCCAAAGTTCTGGACCAAGTTAAAAGTTGGGCCCATGGGTATGTTTGGGGTGCTGCATCACATGGATGGCTCAGATTTTGCGCTCACGTCACATGTGATGAGCCCTCAACAAGTGCTCATGAGTTCTCGTGAGAACTGGTGCACAGGTGAGCATAGAGAGAGAGGAAGATATATATGAGTCCAAATCCTCTGTCAGCTCCAAACAGGGTTCCAAACAAGAAAACCCTGTTTGGAGCCTTTTCATTGGTCCACATCACACTGCATGATGTCATTGTGATCAAGTTGCACTGAGGATGTGACTAGGTTGCAGAGCTATGTGATGACGTGGACCAATAAAAAGGCTCCAAAGAAGGTTTTTCTATTTGGCAGCGAACAGAGGATCCAAATTGTGTGTGTGTGTGTGTGTGTGTGTGTGTGTGTGTGTGTGTGTGTGTGTATATATATATATATATATATATATATATATTGAGAGAGAGAGAGAGGAATGCTCACCTACGCACCAATTCTCACGAGAACTCGTGAGCACTTTTCAGGGCTCATTACACGAGATGCGAGCCCAAAATCTGAGCCGTCCACATGATGTAGCACGCTAAAAAACTCGTAAGGCCCAAGTTTCAACATAATCCAAAAGTCTGGTGGGCCATAACAGAGAGAGAGAGAGAGAGAGAGAGAGAGAGAGAGAGGCAAATCAAGGGAGGAAACTGTTTCCTTTCGCCATAGCCCACCAAAATTTTGGACCAAGTTGAAAGCTGGGCCTTAAGGTTTTTTGGGATGCTGGATCATGTGGTGCGTAGGTGAGCATTTTAATATATATATCATCCCATGAAATGCCAAGGGCCAACTTTTACCCTAATCTGAAACTTTGGTCGGCCATGGTAAATGGAAGCAATTTCCTCCCTTGATTTGCCTCTCTCTTTGCTATGGCCCATGAGAGTTTTAGATCAAGTTGAAAGTTGGGCCCTCAGGGTGAGGGTTTTATGGGGTGCTGCATCACATGGACTGTTCAGATTTTGTGCTCATAACACGTGTGCGAAAGCGCACAGGGTGAGCATTACTCTCTTTATTTATCTACACACACACACACACACACCAGCTCTCATGAGAGCTCATGAGCATTTTTTGAGAGCTCATCACACGTGATGTAATCCTCGAATTTGAATTGTCCACGTGATGCAGCACTCCAAAAAACCCCATAGCCTAACTTTCAACTTCATCCAAAGCTTTGGTGGGCCGTGGTAGTGAAAGAAAGGCAAATCAAGGGAGGAAATTGTTTCCTTTTGTAAAGATCCGAGATTTTCGACTCTCGTGTATAACACGACGGTCGAATTCCCAAGTAAATTATGGACTAATTGATTTGTTAAATAATGAAATATAGCATTCAAGCACAATGGCGGAAAGAAATGTTCATCTTATTCTATCAAACTTACCACTTCATCATTAATTTTAAATAAGGGAACCAACTAATAATCATACTAATCAATCAAAATATCAAACCATGTCTTCTCTGGAAAACTTATTACAATTTTCATAAATGTAATCACCAATTAAAAGAAATGTCTAATAAATGAAAATATTAACTAAATTCCTTCAACGTCTTCATCCGCCATATGATCGTACGAACCATTGAACTCTTCACCTTGAACGTTGAGTTCGATACCTGGATCTTCACCTGCATCATCTAAATTGTGATTGGGATAGTGTTAAATGCTATCATAGTGAGGAATATTCCCTCCAAGACAATAAAAAATAATAATGTACAAAATTCAGAGTAACGCAACACAATGATATCTTTATTCAAACAAAACAATCAAGTAAAAATCTTTATTCATGCGATGCATGGAATGCATGCTCTGGCTAAGGCACCCTAACTAAACGAATGCGGGAAGCCCAAATTGAGTCACCTCATACACACCCGTTAAACGAATGCGAGAAGCCCAAGGTTGAGACACTCCATATACACCCTTCAGTCACTAGTCACCAGAGTGAAATTAACCCAACTAATGAAAGCGGGAAACCCCCAATACACTTCCACTAGATAGTGCATGGTAAGAAATGGAACAAGTTCCCAAAACTTCATCCATTACACTCAGAGGGGTTGGCTCACCAAGTCGAGCCTTAGTGTATGCATAGTGTATGTATGAGTTTATTTCCCCTTTTATTAAGTATTTTACATACAACCATTTTTAGCAGTTCACTGGACACTATGGGGAGTCGCAAGCGACCCAGCATAGGCCGACAGCTCAGGCTTAGTGTCCATGGCACCAACCCCGGCCCATGAGAATTTGTATACCATTAGTGTCCGCTCATTGTCCCGTTTTATGATTTCATCATGTCCCAAGAAGCCAATGTTGTACATCATGGCCAAATTCATTAAAATACTCATGTAATGTAAATGGGTCCAATCAAGCATCATGTACATGTAAGCATCCATTAACAAACAATCACTTCATTCTCTCAGTTAAGTCAAGATATATTCTTCCATCATGGACACCTCTCACGGGTTCCATCTCTCTACATCGAATAATTTTTCCAACTTAGGGACAAAGGGTATACAATAATAGGATGTCCATATGATGATCTTATACACATATTTCATATCACAATATGAAAACCAATGTTACTTCTAAAACATAGATTAAGAAAATAAGGGCATAGATTTCACAAAGATAAATAACACAAATACACATGCTTCTTAGTCAAAAATCTAAACAAGGAATCACATCATTATGGAATGATATTCATTGTAAATCCTACGTTAAACTTCATATTATATGGATCAATAACTCAAAATAAAATAATTTCATATGCCACGAAAGAACTTATGATAATCGTGATATTATTAATGAAAGGCTTGAAGGAAAATCCTCACCTTAGGATGGACTTAAAAAAGGGTTGTAGAAAATCCTAGCTGCTGGAAAAATATGAGAAAGAACCCCCTTCTCCTCTCTCTCTCTCTCTCTCTCTCTCTCTCTCTCTCTCTCTCTAAGGCATGGAGGCTAGGGTTAGGAGAAGGGCTTAGAGGTGCATAGTAGGAATATGGAGAGGGATGTGCGCACATGGGGAGAGAAAAGAAGGGTGTGCGAGGTCGTGTATAACAACCTCTTGAGGTGGGTTCCTCAAATCTCAATATTCGGATGATCTTTGATCAATTCCAATCCGTTCATCTTATCAAGCTCAAAGAGTAGAGTAAGAATACGCAAGTTTCTTGATGATTCATATTCTAGATTGGTCGATCCTTGAAAATGGCCTGATGGGTGCTAAAATGGGCTTGATCTTAATTAATGATCTACGCATGATGATTAGGGCGCAAGTTTTGGAAAAAGATGTAGTCATGATAGGCAAACAATTGTACAAAGTTTAGTGGTTGATTGATCGTGAGAAATGCCTGGATCTGAAATTCTAACTTTTGGCGAAAAAAGAAGGGGCTGGCTTTGTAATTCAACGGTGTAGGATTATAGATCGGGGTCCAAATTTTATATAAACTCGTAGTCATATGAGTATAATGGGTGGTCCAAATTTGAGAAGCGATTAATGGTGAGAAGTGGATAAATTGAAAGGTTTAGATTTAAAAAGAGTTGGTAACTCGCGCATAAGAAAGATGCTTATCAAGGTGGGGCACTCAAATCACACTATTGGTCCATGATAAAGATAATCCAAGTCACTCATATGAAGAGAAATATTCGACTACGACTAACCATCTATTTTCCTCACTCGATGGACATGAAAATCAAGTGTTACAGGGCTGATTTGACAATTAGACCACTTCTACTATGATTTAAGGGCTGAAATTTGACGTGTATGGTTAATATGTGCCCAAAAGCTTAAATCCAGGGTTTTGTGTGAAAGTGATCGTTAGAAACTATAATACTTAAAAATGACATCTTAACTTAAGTTTAACTAATGGCATTTTCGTAATTATCTAAAAAGTGCATGATTTTTCAAATCTAATCTTTCTACGATGTTTATGGGATCATTCTAAGCAACTTTTGTAAAGGGTCCCCTATCGGATCTCCAACGGATGTCCCGCTATTCGTAAATCAACGGTAAATGTACGATAATTAATAAAAAAATAAATTAAAAATGAATTTTCAAAAATTTTCAAATAAATCTAAAAAAATTGGGGCGTTACACCTTTTTCCATTATCTACAAAAGTTTTGGATCAGGGTAAAAGTTGGTCCTTTGGGGTTTTTTGGGGTGTCGCATCACGTGGACAATTCAGATTCAAGGCTGATATCACATGTGTGTGTGTACACACACACACACACACATAGAGAGAGAGAGAGAGAGAGAGAGAGAGAGGAATGCTCGCTCTTGCGCACGGTTCTCATGAGAACTCATGAACACTTTTTGAAGACTCATCACATGTGATGTGAGCTCAAAATTTGAGCCGTCAACATGATGAAACACTCCAAAAAACCCTTGACGCCCAACTTTCAGCCTAATCCAAAACTTTGATGAGCCGTAGCAGAGAGAGAGAGAGAGAGGCAAATCAAGGGAGGAAATTGTTTCCATTTTCTATGGCCATCAAAATTTTGGACTAAGTTGAAAGTTGGGCCTTAAGGTTTTTTTTTTTGGTGTTGCATCATGTAGACAGTTCAGATTTTGAGCTCATATTACATGTGATGAGTCCCCAAAAAGTGCTCATGAGTTCTCATGAGAACTAGTGTGTGTGTGTGTCTATATATATATATATATATATATATATATATATGGGAAATGGTACCGTAAGGTCGACCCCATGGGAACTTCCCATGAGGTCGAGCTGCATGGGCCCCACCATGATGTGGATCAGACATCAACATTGTAAGTTTGATGGGTCCTCTATAGGTTATGGGATATTCTAAAAATTAGTCCTATACGGAACTCAGTTGGGCCATACCATCTAAAACCATGCGGACACATGCCTAAAACATCTAAAAGCACTTGTTGGGGCCCACTTGAGCTTTGGATGCCGCTGAAACTTAGTTTGAACCCTCATCCAAGTGGGACACACACAATGGATGGGCTGGATATGTGAACCACATCTCCGTGGGCCCAATAAATGATCATGAAGGTTTTAATGGGCAGGTAACTCCTCTCAACTATTGTATGTGGTGTGGCCCACCTAAGTCATGGATTGACCTGATTTTTAAGCCAGTGGCCCATCATGGATTGGTGCATTTGACTGATGGAATAGATGTTCGACAGCACAGTGGGGGCTATACAGCTCGACCTCATGGGAAGTTTCCATGAGGTAGACCTCATGGTACCATTTCCATATAAGACCGTAAGATCCTATCAGCGACCCAAAAAACAACAGTTAAAAGGGACAGTACATGCTAAATTAAAAGAGTTAAATGATTAAGCAACAGTTGAATTTGCAAATTAGCCAAACCGTTGATCGTTGAGTCTTATCATGTGTAGTTTTCACGTGCAAATGCACTTGCATTTTACTAGTATATGTAGAGACAGATGGAAAGATCAAGATGGTTACATCCAAACGGTTAGATGATAAGTTAGGTCCACCCAGTTCATAAATTTCAACCTATCATGCGTGTGTGACATCCTCGTCCCTAAGCGGATGACCTAGTGACCCAATGTGGTAGGATGTGATTGGACTACATAGGACTACATACCGCTATCATCAATGATGGGCCTATATGAGGCTCCACTTGACAACTTTCAAACATGCTTTACATGGATTCGTCTCTGATAGCAGCTTATAACCCAATCAAATCCTACTATACAACCTCACCAGGTCTCCAAGAATATCCATGGTGATTTGGTCACAGGCATTCCACTTCCATCCTGTCGGGTCCCACCATGAGGATCACCTTGTATGAAAATCAGTCACTATAACAAAAATGTCTTATAGGGGCAGATTTTAGAGGTGGAAATAAAAAAACTGCCGCTATAAGGAATCTCTGGCGGGGAATTTTGTCCTCCGCTGTTGCACCCCTTCTTTCCACCACGGGCACCATTCTCACTACAAGTTATGTTGCGGCGGACTGAATGGATCGCCACTGTATTATAATTCTATATATCAGTGGATATTTCCATCTCAATAATTCTACAAACAGCGGCAGATATCTCATCCACCGCTAAATATATAGCAAAAGTGGCAACAGCTGTAGAGATTTTTTTTTTGCCGTTGTAGGACGTTGTTGTAGTGAGCCCCTTCCACTCATCAGGAAGGCTTTCCGTAATTCTATCAATAGCTATGATGTGGCCTGCTAGATGAGTGGATGAGGCTAATTTTTGCACAGGGTGATCAGATGGTCTGGGATGTTACAGGCATATGTATGTAATTTAGCGCCCAACCCATTTGGATGTGAGCATTTCTTGTACACACGAAAATGTGTGTCGAACGCTTCCGCATGCATTCTTACATTACACACTAGAAACCGTTACTGACAAATGGCTTCTAAATTTCTATCAATGTCTAAAACTTCTAAAATCAAGCGTTGTGTCCCACCTGAATTTTGGATGGCCTGATTTGTGATTGTCCTTTCATCCTAGTTGGATGAATCTTTTGAATGGATTAGATGACGTAAAGGAGAACAAAAAAAAAAAAGTGGGCACCATCCCAACTATTCCCTGTGGTGTGACCCACCTGAATTTTGGATGGGCCGGATTTTTGGGAACCAAGGAGAACATTAAGGAATACACATGATGGACAAATCGGATGTCATTTAAACATCACATCGGCCTCACAATTCAATTTGTATTTTAAGCTTATCTCAGAAGTGTTTGTCTTGGATCCGGCCTCATGATATCCAAAGCAAGAGAAGATGAAGAGCAATGCATCATAGAAGACTACATTTTCAGGCAATTTGATCCATTTATCTGCAGTGTCCCATCATGGGATGGGTCGTGCCCCAATATCCTATCCATCCAATTAATGGCTTGCAAGTGGACAGTCATTGCTGGTCACCCACATTTAACAGGGGCCAAATCGGAAGGTTAGGATCACATGGCTACCTTCACCCATGTTGGAATGTGGGCCCCACGCATATATTTTGTTGGGAACAATGTGTATTTCCTCATTATTCTTAAATGCAGAAGAAAAGGGGAGTGGAATACATTACCATTGTTCAAGTGCCAGTGTACCCAGTAATATCTTAATAGTCGTATGGCAGAAATCATTAGGTTATAGGAGAAGTTGCATTGATTTTCAACTTACTTAATATTGTCATCATAAGGCCAGCATGAGGAGCCAAAAGAAAACAATGTAGCCACAGACAACTTGCCAACTTCGCTTTTGTAATTCCTTTCAAAGAGGAAATCAAAATCCACGGAAGAAATGCAACGCCGTCACAGAAAGATTGAAGTGGTGATTCACGGCACGTGTTCCAATGTGCTGCCATCCAGACCATTCATCAGGTGGAGAGTACTGTGAGCATGCCCTGCACCAAAAAATAAAATGGACCACTGTAAATGTCTTGTTTGCCCACCTAATGAGTGGGCCTGTCTGGTTTTTTAAAATTTTCTATCAGCATCCAAAAAATGAGAAGTGTCATGAGATTGGAATCGCTTTGGTGTTATGCTCTTCCATACCGTAGGAGTTTTCTAGGATTTTTCTTGTATTTTCTTTACTGTATTGCATTGGGGTTGCTAATCACCTTTTATCAACACCAATCCAACGTCCCAGAAGTCAGATCTTCAATACTCCAAAGAGAACATGCACATGAGCCACAAAACGCCACTTTGATCTTTCCTCATGCGAATCCCATCATCATATCTCAATCGAAAAAGAGTACGGCAAGTCATCCTTGGCTGCAGCGTACTCTCTGAACCAACATGCAAGGCCATATATGAAAGGATGCCCAATCTGCAAAGAGAAGGGGGGGGGGGGGGGGGGGGGGGGGGGGGATATATGGGAAAATAAAAGAGAGTGGTTACAAAAATGGAGAGAGGGTGATGAAGTTTATATACAATTCATTGGATAGTTGTGAGGAAATTGTGGAAATTTTGCAGAAAAATGCTGCAATTTGATGCATTATCTTCAACCCAGGAGAGTAACTGATAAGGTCTCTCTCCATCTTCAAAAACTGCTACTTTTGGACCTTGCATTTTCTCTACAACCAAAGAAGATAATGCTATCAGAGATGAAACCAACTTTCAGATTCTATTAAATCAGATATGAACTCAAATCAGTTCTAAGATCTCGACATTAGTTTAACTTTAATTAATGTTCTGAACATAGAAACCAAATGAGAACGAGATCCGGTCCATTCATCGGCCAGCTCAGGCTAACGTTTGATGTGGAAGTTTTGTTTAGCATCCGTTGTTATTATTTGTCTGTGGCCCAGATGATGATCGTGTCAGCTTGAATTTCGGGCCAGGGGGCAGATGAATGGCCCAGATGTTGCAGGGCAAACATCCTGTTTGTGGATACTTTTGTTTCTGGTTCTAATACAATTTTAAGCATGGTTGCTCAGTAATGATTTACAGAGGTACCAGTCACAACGGTCATATTGTGGTTAGTGGGGGTTGAGAGAGAGAGAGAGAGAGAGAGATGTTTAGGGAGGCAGATTGCGTCCTAACCCCGCCCGGAAGCTTAAAAAGACGGGTGGGGTGTGTTTGATTTCAATTGGTTGACTATGAGCCCACAAAACTAATAAATGAGGGAAGATCATGGCACTGTTGCAAGCCGTTACCCCATGTATTACTCAACCTGAAAAGGAAGAAGAAGGGAAAAAAAAAAACCCTCATTCGTTGAAGCTCTCTGTTTGGCAAAAACAAAGCACCACCATTTCGGTGGTGCTCGATCTCGCTTCCTCCCTCTCAGATCTCCCTCGGAAAAACGCCACACCGAATCATCCTGGAGAAATGCTGCAATGAACGATTCATCTCTCTCACTCTGCAGCAGATCTCAAGAGGTAATATACAAGGTTTTTGAAATCAGAAGGCCTAGGGTTCGTGAAATCTGGGGGTTCAGGGATTTTGAAATTTGGGGGTTTAGGGATATTTTGGGTTTGTGAAATTTTTTAGGGTTTGGGGGTTTAGGGATTCAATATCTTTAGGTTGGGGTGGATGATTGCTATTTTAGTTTGGAGTTGGATGATTCAATATCTTGAAGGTGTTGGACGAGGTTAGTTTAATCCAGATGGTAAATCCATCACTTTATGCTCAAACGTGCTCTTTCAATGAAAGTGTAGTTTTTTTCCTTTAACATGTTTAATTTGCTGTCATGATTAGCGTTTAGATAGGAATACTTTCTGACAGTGGATCCACTGCCTTTGAAATTGCTCGGAAGATGGCATTTCGTAAATTCTCATTTGATCATGAACTCCTGGATCCTTTTAAGGACAACTCAGTAGAAAGATGCTTTAACTTCAAGGTCAGCCTCACTACTCCAAAGTTGGTTTCAAGTGTTTTTCATTGCATGCAAATGCTCTATGATATATAATGCTTAATCCTAGTTTGTTTTCATTTGAAGAATTTTCTGCTCATTCATGGAATTCATGCAGGGCATATCAATTATGAAATAGAAATACTTCTTGAGCCTTTTTCCTAGGACATTGTAGATTGGGTTACAGGGAAGGCAAAATAAAGTTAGTACAGATGTATCATGACTTCATGATACTACCTCTTAACAGTAGAACCTCAGGGCCTAGATCATGGCTAGTGCAGTTTCTGTTTTCCCTCCCAACATTAATGATATGCAGCAAAAAAACTGTGCATCTTTGAAGACCCATGAACAGAGGCAAGAGCAGGTTAGTTACCTGATGAGATGTTACCAATAGACGTAATGAAGATTAATGATACAAGATTACATCTCTTATATTTGCCAATTGTTCACAAATTCTATCCTGGCAATCTTAACGCATTGTAATATAACTTCTCTGCATTGTAATATAACTTCTACTCTACTTGTAGGTTGGTTTGAGATTGTGATAATGGCATCATCTAGTGAAAGTGCATCAGTAGTGGAATGGCAGCCAATTTGAGACTGTGGACCAATGCTGCAGAGGCTTTCAAGAAAACTAAAAAATCCAAATATGAGATTTTGGACTAACACAACTCCAAATGTAAGTGTTTTATTACTAATTTTCTATTTGCTCAATTGTACCAAAGTATATACAAATACTGATATAGCATTGTTAGTTGATGAAATTGGCAGGGTGGAAAAGGTTGTAAGCAATGTTAGTGGGCAGATGATATTGGTATGGGAAGTCTAGGTGTACGAAGTTAAAGTGTACGAAGTATGGACAATGCGAATACACTTAATGAGCAAGGGGAGGAATATCCTCACATATGCGTTGAAGTACCAGATGAATTGCATGCTGGGTTGGCTCTGCTGAGAGAGGTATCACACGCCGGGGGTTTGTTTCCCTGAGGGAGGAGTTGTGTACTAAGTTGGTTCAATTGAGGGAGGAGTTGCATACTAGTTCAATTGTGGAAAGAGTTGCGTATCGAGTTGGTTCAACCAAGGGAGCAACAACAAATGCATTTCTTAGAGGAGTTCCTAGGAGAAAATAGCTATACTGTACTCTTTATTTTCACCATCATAATTGTAGCCGTTGTAAAAATCAATTGAAAAACAACTAAAAGTAATGAACTTGATTTAACTTGATTTTGTGAAATGCTATTTTGTGCAGATTTTTAGTTCTTTTTCATGTTGATTACCTAGAAATGATTTTGCAAGTCTCACAAAATATAACTCTTATCTGCTTTGGCCTTCTTACAATTTACAATTAACAATCGGATTCGCCTTCTTACAATAGCAACTGCAAATCTCAGATAATACGTTTTTGTATCCCACTGAGATTGGGCAGTTCTTTTCTTGTTATCAGGCTGAGCTGTTTTGCAGTTGCTCACTTGGAATTAGTTTTATTTTTCTTGATGATTTTAGTTTGTATTATCTAAGACTTGCAGTTGCTTTGTTATTATCTGAGATTGGGCAGTTTGTATTCCGCATTGATGTTGCAGCTTAACAACTACACATTGAAGCTTCACCTACAGAATGCACAGGATTCAAGCTCCATCCTGGGTCATTTCCATCCTGATATATTCCAAGGTATAAAGCTTCTCCCCCATTTCGGTGTTGAAGAGATGCATGTATTCGGCTGACATGGAAGGAAGGGACCATTGTAATTTGTGTCCCACCTCTAACCAACCAATTGCTTCACGGTCGTTCTACTATATGTCCTGCTGCAGCCATCTTGCGATCAAGTGGTCTTGGAGCTTCATGGTCATTCTACTATGCATCCTGCTGCAGCCATCTTGTGATACAGTGGTCTTGGATTTGAGTTACACTGGCAGGCCGCACCCTAAGCGGACGAAGGAATAGGTAAGTGCTTTGTTGTTTGTATTGGCTATTGCAAGTTGTATTGGCTATTGCAAGAGTTTCATTTCAGAGAAGATTGATCGAGCCAAAAGGAGCTTTTCAATTCTCTTCTTTGTTGCTATATTTTGTATAGCAACTTATCTAGTGGGCCAAGTATACAGAAACCTTCCATGCACCTAGTTGCATTTGGAGTTGTCGTACAGATCACCTATCTGGACTGTGGACTAGGTCCAGTCCACTATTTGTATGCTAAAAAATAAATTAGTCAGATGGCTGTAGTCATTCGTGAGTGGACCTTTCTTCCAGGAACAGTCTTGCCCATACATTTTATTTTTGTATTCAAATGAGATTGGGCAGTTTGTATTATCTGAGACTTGCGGTTGCTATTGTTATTATCGGATTCTTACCTGAATTTGATACGAATTTGTATTCCAATAAGATTGGGCAGTTCTTTTTCTTGTTATCAGGCCCAGCTGTTTTGCAGTTGCTCAGTTGGAATTAGTTTTATTTTTCTTGATGATTTTGTTTGTGTTGACAGTATTTCAAAAATAAAAAATAAAGGGATATGGAATATGAAATCAGTAGGCGGGTAATCAGAAAATGACCAATCAACTGAGAAATTGCTGGTCACCCTCCATGACTGCTTCGGGTCTGTAAATTGTGTCAGGTGGGCCAAGCATGGCCGGTACGTTACGTCCGGTTCTGATGGTCAAGTGATTCTTATTCATGAGAGAGCCCGGATTAGGCACCACTGAATTTGGCAGTGGAGAACCTCTTGAATTTGGCAGTTCCAGTGCTACACCCAACACCATTTACATGCGCAACATCTGAGGCTCGTGCAGTGTTACAAAAGAAGAGGGGTTTTTTTTTTTTTTTGTAACTTTGTTGATATGAATTCTCGATGTACAAACATTCCCTAACCCACTTGTGGATGGAGCAAAACTCAAAAACTGAACCAGAGAGAAGATAGTTGCTCACCTTTGCCAAAATAGTCGAACGTAGGTGATGCTCTTCCCACCAATTAATTCTTATCAGATTGTTGTGATGGCGACTGCATAGAAATTTCACGTATAAATAAAAAAGATATCTCAAAATATGTAATTTGAAAAAGGAATATTTGATACTTTGCTTTAAAATGATCAATTTTACCTGGTTACATACAACACTTTCTTGAGATGATAATTGTGGGTTGCTTGAGAGAAGTTGGTGATACAAGTTGATGGTTGGGTAGCCACAAGCGGCCAAAGGGTCACTCGTGGATCCACTAGGATCACTCCCGAGCTTGAAAAGGTTTTGTTGCAACACATTAAGATTAGCTAGTTGGTACCCACTTTGAGGCAATGATGCATCGATGGATCTACCAGGTAATACAAGAGTACTCACCACCATGCTCTGTGAACTCTAATAAAAGAAAAAAAGGAATCAGAAACGATAACAAGATAAACATATGTCATGACAAGCTTTACAAAACAAGTTTCGAGTAATACTTGATTGAAATGACTCATTGGGGTGAATGTAAATTGATGAGCTTTTGAACGTGCGTTTTCAGTATTTACATTTTCAATCGGCTCAAATCGTGCACTTTCAGTTTCAGTATCTACACTTTCAGTTGGGTCCGAGAATGCTCGTTCGGGATCTATGCTTTCGTCAACAGCTTGATAAGACTTTAGCGGAAGTTCCTTGATCCTTTTCATGCATTCTATCACTTCATCATGAAAGTTATCAGAATATCTATCAGCAAATTTGAAGACCTCCTCATGTTCCCCAACCATTGCCGCAATTTTAAGAAGTTTGCGAGAAATATATCTGTATCGCTTACCCGATGCAATATTGCAATTACCTTGTATTGTTAACCCAGCCGCTTCCCTAGTAAAACCCACCTTTGCATCTCTATGCCATCTTTTCATAATATAACAGGGAGGAAGAACCTTTATATTATAATAATCTAAAACTTTTAACGCATGACTACACAGGATGCCCATGAACTCAAACTTGTGGCAGCTACACGTCACTTTATTATCTAATGAGTCAAACTTCACAGTACGTCCTTCAACTTTGTCATTATCAGTAACTCGAAACTCCGCAACTGTGCCGACCTCACCACATTTAAAAAGAGAATGACCAAGAATTTTCTTAAACTCATTTTGAAAAATTTCAAACACTTTCGGAGTGTATGTATTTGCTGCTTCCTTTAACATTTTCATATCAAGGACCAATACCAAGGTACTTTGCCTCATTCTGAAATCAGCTACAACTTCTTTGTATCGTCTATGAGCCAATACCCGCTCATAATGATTGAAGAAATGTAAGAGGTTGTATTTAGAGTTCAAATATCTTTTCCAAAGATTATTCATATTCTTTCTTCGCTGCGTGCTCTTCATGTCAGCACAGAATGTATTTCTTCCATAAACCAAAGCCCATTTCTCTCTTTCTTGAAACAGATTCTGTAGCCACTTGTTTTGCATTAAATCATACTTCTTGAGCATCTTATTCCATGCTGTTAGAAACTCTTCCTCTTCCTCATAATCATATACACACCTACTAAAATCATGTTCAAAACTTTTTGAACCTTTAAATACATTATCAAGGTGCTTCGTAGCATGTTGGTAGATATGCCAAATACATAGACGGTGATGTGTTTCTGGCATCACTATAGCTATTGCATTGGCTATTGCAGCATCTTGGTCTGTTAGGATTGTCGTCGGTTGCCTTCCGGACATCGCACTCAAAAATGTTTCAAACAACCACTTGAAAGATTCGATCGTTTCATCGTACAGCAATGCCGCACCAAATATTACAGTTTGCTTATGATGATTTACCCCAATAAATGGGGCAAATGGCCGTCCATAACTATTTATTCTGTACGTTGTATCAAAGCAAATCACGTCCCCAAAAACACTATAATCTATTATTGACTTCCCATCTACCCAAAATATATTCGTGATCAAATCATCTTCATCTACTTGTATTGCATAATAGAACGATGGATCATTTACTTGCATTTTCTGAAAGTATCG
The DNA here is from genome assembly GCA_003013855.2 of Liriodendron chinense. Taxonomy (NCBI): domain Eukaryota; kingdom Viridiplantae; phylum Streptophyta; class Magnoliopsida; order Magnoliales; family Magnoliaceae; genus Liriodendron; species Liriodendron chinense. The sequence continues at coordinate 1,735,235 of PVNU02000491.1, read as the reverse complement.
TAGAACAACTCCTGCATCACCCCTTTTCATTACTTTCATTCGCTTCCTCCGTAAGTAGTTTTTGTAATCAATGGGCATGAAACCTATATTCTCTTGCCCTCCAGATTGTCTGCTAAAATATTCTAGAGTTGCTTTGGGCGACATACCTGAAGCTTCCACTATCCCCACTTCAATTTTTTTATCATCAGTAAAGCCTCTCTGTGACCTTAACATGTGCACCTTCGATGATGTAACAACCCCATGGTTATGCTCTGCCATAAATTTAGTCACTTTATACCTCCCATTCATTTGAAGCTTAATAATCATGCTTGCTTGACACTGAGTTCTAGTATTCGGACGGGTACTTTTTCTTTCGACGATATTTTTCCTTTCACGCTTTTGGCCTTCTTTAGAACAACAAAACTGTCTCTTAATTATGACATTATCATTTGATTTTTTTGTCCAATTTTTTCGAGTACTGAACCCCATCTTCCTAGCATACCGATTGTAAAACTTATATGCACTCTCATCAGAACTAAACTCCATTCCTACTTCTGGTTCTTCGTCTACCTCGTCCGAACTAAACTCCATTCCCACTTCTTGATCTTCATCTACCTCCTCATTTGTCTGGACCTGTACAACTTGTCTTGCCTCATGGTTATCTACTTGCTGGTTTGCTTGTTGATCATCTATTTCAATATCCAACTGTAGCTTTCGACATGGTTGAGAAAATGGCTGACTCTCTCGGGTATTATCATCCATTTCACCAATTGACCTTCAAAAGAAAAAGAAAAACCAAATAACATGAGACATTGAACAAAACCAACATGTATTATAGAAATAAACCCATTGCAACCAGCGTATTGAATAACTCCCCATAAATAGGAAACTTTTTTCTTGTAAATGCGGATAGCAAAGAGATCTAACTTCATAAAAATTCAGAAAGAAAAAAAAAAAAAAAAAAAAACAATAAAACTAGAAGATATATCCACTAACCTTTGTTTTTTTGTAAATGAAGATTTTCGCTTCCTCTGTAAGTAATTTTTGTAATCAATAGGCATGAAACCTATATTCTCTCGCCCTCCAGATTGTCTACTAAAATATTCTAGAGTTGCTTTGGGCGATATTCCTGAAGATTCCACTATCTCTTCTTCAATTTCTTTATCATCAGTAAAGCCTTTTTGTGACCTTAACATGTGCACCTTCGATGGTGTAACAACCTCATGGTTATGCTCTGCCATAAATTTAGTCACTTTGTACCTCCCATTCATTTGAAGCTTAATAATCATGCTTGCTTGACATTGAGTTCTAGTATTCGGACGGGTACTTTTCCTTTTGGCAATATTTTTCTTTTCACGCTTTCGACCTTCTTTGGAACAACAAAATTGTCTCGTAATTATGACATTATGATTTGATTTTTTTATCAAATTTTTTCGAGAACTGAACCCCATCTTCCTAGCATACCTAGTGTAAAACTTATATGCCCTCTCATCGGAACTAAACTCCATTCCTACTACTGGTTCTTCATCTACCTCCTCGTCAGAACTAAACTCCATTCCCACTTCTAGATCTTCATCATCCTCCTCATTTGTATGGACCTGTACAACTTGTCTTGCCTCATGGTTATCTACTTGCTGGTTTGCTTGTTGATTGTCCATTTCAATATCAAACTGCAACCTTTGACATGGTTGAGAAAATAGTTGACTCTCTTGGGTATTATCATCCATTTCATCAATTGACCTTCAAAAAAAAAGGAAAAACCAAATAACATGAGGCATTGAACAAAACCAACATGTACTACAGAAATGAAACCCATTGCAACCAGAGTATCGAATAACTCCCCATAAACAAGGAACTTTTCTTGTAAATGTGGATAGCAAAGAGATCTAACCTCAAAAATTCAGAAAGAAAGAAGATACAATACAACTGGAAAATATATCCACTAACTTTTTTTTTTTTTTTTTTGGTAAATGAAGATTTTCGCAAAACCATATAATTAGCTATCAATCCCATTCTAACAGCAACAACAACAACAATAGAACCACAGTTGCATGAAAAAGTAAATTTGACATTAGACAACTCAGTTGAGCAGAACATAGTTTGATGCCTTCCATATTAGCAAACTTTAGTTATTAAACGGAGTACTTGAGCTAAAAGAGTGACGGACTTTTCATTGTCCTTTGTGTTAAATAATGTAGATCACCTAGTCCTTTCATATCAAAGTGAAGGCCAAAAAGCCATGAAGGGGGTAGTTTCCATCCAAGAGCCACTTTACCATATTCCGAATTCAATGGTTTCAACTTGTAAACAGTTCGTCTTGGCCTAAATCTATAACTGTCCTTTGAAACTTTTGTCATTGTGGAAACCCATCACAATCCATTACATATAGTAAAAAATCCATTCTGACATGACTAAGTACAGGTGCCCTCAATCTGCTGGCACCAAGGTACCAGTGTCTTTGACTACAACTTAACCACCAGAAAAATGGTATAGTAATGAGACAAGAAAAGGTGCTAGTTCTATATACAAATATTTCTGTCTAAAGGTTGATCGACACAGCAGATAAACATGTTAAAGGAAAAAAAAAAAAAGTACACTTTCATTGGTCGTTTGGATGCTAGTAAATGACTTAAGTGCTGGTAAATGATTTACTACTATCTGTTTGGATGTAAGTTGTAAACGATTTACTAGTAAATCATTTACAGTGTTTGGATAGCCTGTAAATGGGTTATATCCTGTAATTGTATGTTCACACCTGAAAAGCAAATCAGCAAATAACATTCAAATTGCATATTGGAATTTCCTTTCAAGTGGATCATTGGGTTAAGCCCATGTCACTAAAGCTTAGAGTTAATCCTCAAAGAAAACCGAGTAGTATGTGAGCCATACAAGTGGGCCCACGAATTCGAGGTCGCCGGAGGTGGTTGAGATCGTCAGTCCGGCAGAGAGCCGCTGCCGGAAGGGTCTTTGAAGCTTGGAAGATCACCAGAGGGAGGGAGGGAGGGCGAGAGGGCGAGAGATTGCGGAGAGGGAGAGGAAGAGAGAGCCGTTGGATAGCCTGCAACAGCCAGGTGCGAATCTGCTTTATAGCAGAAATTTCAAAAATAGATCCGTTGCCATTTACAACCCCTCATCTCGTTTACTAGTAAATGAAATCTCACCTTTTTGCTAGTAAATGGGAGAAAGCATTTGCTAGTAAATGACTTACAGGTAGTAAATGATTTACTTGCAAATGGGAGCATCCAAATACAAAAATGGCCCATTTGCTAGTAAATGATTTACAGGCTATCCAAACGATCCCTCAGAGCACGTTTGAGCGTTAGAGTGATGGATTTACCATCTGGATTAAACTAACATCTTCCAACGCCTTCAATATATTGAATTATCCAACTCCAACCTAAAAATATCAATCATCCAACCCCAATCTAAAGATATTGAATAAAAAAAAAAAAAAAACCTCAAAATCCCTAAACCCCCAAACCCTCAAAAATTTCACAAACCCAAATTTCAAAATCCATAAACCCGCAGATTTCACGAACGCTAAACCTTCTGATTTCAAAAACCTTGTATATTACCTCTTGAGATCTGCTGCAGAGTGAGAGAGATGAATCGTTCGGTGCGGCGATTCTCCAGGATGATTCGGTGAGGCGTTTTTCGATAGAGATCTGAGAGGAAAGTGGAGAGAGATCTGAGAGGGAGGAAGCGAGATCGAGCACCACCTTCTTTTCGCCAGAGAGAGAGAGAGCTCCAACGAATGAGGTTTCTTTTTTCTTTTTTCTTTTTTCTTTTTTTTTTTTTAATCCAGGTCGATAAGGGCTTGCAGGGCGCCGTTTGGGTGGATCCCCAACTGTGGGGCCACTGTGATGTATTTACCTTACATCTACACTGTCCATGCATTTTGAAAACTCATTTCAGGCCATTATCCCAAAAATGCAGCAGATCCAAATCTTAGGTGGACCATACCACATGAAATAGTGGTGATTGAATCCCCACCATTAAAAACTTCATGGGGGCACTGGAATGTTTATTTTTCATCAAACCTGTTGAAAAGGTCACAAAGACCTCGATGAAGATACAAACAAATATCAGCTTGACCCAAAACTTTTGTGACCCACGTGAAGCTTTTAATAGTTGAGTACCATTGTTTGCTGTAATATGGTCCGCCTGAGATTTGGATCCACTTCATTTTTTGAATTATTCTCTAAAATGAGTTTTCAAAATGAATGGACGGTGTAGATTTAATACACACATATCATACAATGGACTGCACGGTAAGGGATCCAGCGAAGCCGCGCCCGGGCTTGCAACGGGGAATTTCCCTCATTTATTATTTTTGTGGGCCCTACACAGTCAACCAATAGAAATCTAACACGCTCCGCCTAAGACGAGAGCGGATTAGCTGTTAACTGTGTGGGCCTAGCTAGATGTTGTTGTATATCCACGCCGTTCATATGTTTTTCCAACTCATTTTAGGACTCGATCCAAAATCGTAAGAAGATCCAAATCTCAAGTGGACCATACCAATAGAAACAGTGATAAATAACAATTAAAAAAACATTTTGTGGACTACAAAAGTTTTGGATCAATCTAATATTTCTAATTTCCCTTCAAACATATCTGCTTGACATTATCCACAGGTTCGATTAAAAATTAACATTAAGAACACGTTAAGATGCACCTTTGGAATTTTTAATGGTGATGCACTTAATCAACCTTGTTTCCTTTGGTGTGATTCACCTAAGATTTGGATATGCATGCATTTTGGTACCCCATTCACGGGGAAAGAAATGGACGATATGAAATACAGAAAATCATCAAGGTGGGCCCTACAGTAGGGGTAACACTTACTAAATTGTTACCGGGATAACACCTAATTCTCTCCTAGGTGTTAGCTTTACCGTGGGGATGATATGTTGTAAAGTCCGGATCCTCTGTTGAAACCTAGCAGAGAAACCCTGCTCGTCACTTCTCTGATCGTTCCATATCAGCCTGACTGTGTTAGAGCTGAGCTGCTCTAACATAGTCAGAATGAGCTGGACCAATCAAAGCAGCGGAAGCAGAGGTTCTCTGCTCGGTTTCAACAGAGGATCCGGATTCTATGTTGTATATCCATGCAGTCCGTCCGATTCTCCAGCCCACTTTAGCACGCCGTACCAAAAATTTAGTAGGTCCAAATCTTAAGTGGACCATATAACAGGAAAACAGTGGTGATTGAGTGCCTCGCCCATAAAAATTCCAAAGTGTCCATCGTAGGGTTGTTGGTAATGTTTATTTCTCATTTACATGTTGATAATGTCAAAAAGATGAAAGGAAAATACAAAGATCAGCTTACCCAAACTTTTGTGCACCACAAAACATTTTAATGGTGATTTATCACTTTTTCTAATTGTATGGTTCACCTAAGATTTGGATCACATCACAAAATGAGATGGAAAACGGATGGACGAAGAAGATATACAACAAATACATCAATGTGGTGGTAGACACCCCACCATTACAAGCACTGTGTACCGCTTGTTGACTTCAACTTTGTCTAAGGTGCGATAAAAACAAACATATTTACAATAGATAAGGTTCAAATCTTCTAGATACCTTTGTTAATGTACTTAGTTTCGTTGATTTGCCCAACCAATTTTCTATTCGTATTCCTGATTTTTCAAATTGTAGGGAATTGTTAGTTTAAAATGGTTTTGAAGGATCCTAGGGTATTCTTTTTCGATGGAGAAGAAAATGAGAAATATAAAACCCATCGTAAGTCACTTTAGAGTTTTTAGCTGTGTATGTTATGTGTTCATGCCTGGAAAGATCTACAATATATATATATATATATATATATATATATATATATATATATATATATATATATATATATATAAGTTTTACTTGTACTAAAAGACGGCCCAAGTGTACACAATTTAAATAGTTTAAAATCATCTTCTTGGACATGGGTAGCCCTAGGAATCATCTAACATTTCCAGAAGCTTTGAAATATAAAACCCATCGTAAGTCACTCTAGAAGTTTTAGCTGTGTATGTTATGTGTTCGTGCCTGGAAAGCTCTACAATAAATTTATAGTTAATTAAGCCTCGCAAAGTAGAGACTATATGTTGCACAGGTGATAAGAAGGTGCCTAACACCTTCCCCTTTCATAATTGTGGCCCTTATCCAAAATCTATGGCGCAGACCAAACTTATCAAATTGAAGTCATTTAAAAGACCAGAGGTTCTTTGAAATACCCTCGTCATTTAGGCGGTTTCACGGGTTTTGGTTGACCGTAGATTCTAAGGCATCTTTTCGGCTAGTGGTGACTTTGTTAAACATATCAAATCCGAAAACGTCATTCTATTGTCATTGAAAATGTTCTGAACAACCAAGGAAAATCAAAGCCAAGTGAACAAATCTCTACAACCATGCACCCCACTCCTAATACACTCCAAAGAAACAAACCAAAAAGAAACAGTGGGCCCACACGAGCGCGATCTGACATCCACAGTGGGTAACACCCACTAAACTGTTACTCGGGTAACAACTAATCCGCGGATTAGGTGAGACCACGACCGAGGTGGGTGGGACCCCTAACTGTGGGACCCACTATGATGTATGTGACTAAATCCACGCCGTCCCACTATGAGGTATGGTCTAAGAAATGAAGCAATTCCCAATTCCAAATGGACCATAGTACAGGAAACAATGGTGATTGACCATTAAAAAGTTCTTGCAGGGTACAAAAGCTTTGGATTAAGATGATATTTGTGTGGTCTTTTCATTTAGGTGTTTGTGACCTTAGTAACAAGTTAGATGACAAATAAACATTCCAGTGGAATCAATGAAGTTTTTAATGGTGGGCATTCAATCACGACTATTTCCAGCAGTATAGTCCACCTAAGATTTGAATTAGCTTCATTTTTTTATCATTCCCTAAAATGTGCTTCCATATGACCTTTCAAAATGATTGGACAGTGTGGATTTAAGGCACATGCTGTTGGTTGTGGACCTTTGGGGGCCCACTTGTGGATTGGGACCCATAAGAAGTGGATTGGGACCCTTAAGATTGAGACCATAGGAAGTGGATTGGGACCCATAGGAAGTTACCGCATCCACTTTCCTTCCGGGAATTTGATTTTTAAATTCCGGAGGTGGTTAGATGAGATAAGGATAAATCTTATCTCATCTCACCGTCTTATCCCTTTTATCCCTCGTATGAATGTTATAAAAGGGAGAACTCTCTTTCGATACAAACACAACAAGAAAAAGCAATAAGTAATATACGGAGAGAAAAGAGAGAAAAAGGTTTGAGAGTTCATCTAGCCCATTCTTTGAATCTAAGCCATAGATCTGATCTGGGGACCATCTTCACCGTAGGATCAGAGGGGTGATCAGACTCATTTGTTCCTGTAGCAAATAGGCGGTCGGCTGGATTACACCGCACATCCTCGGCTTTGCGAAGGTTCTCATCGTGTAGACCGTCAGATCCTGGAGGCCCACACTTCCGCAAATCCCAACACATGCATCACTGTAAACCCCACAATCAGGGTCCCACCCAACTTAGTGGAGCTGTGGTGAAATCGGTTTGCAGACTGAGTTACCCAGTAAGGTGAGTAAACTCTTTTGGGCCCACTGTGAATGTATGTGATCTATCCATGCCGTCCATTTGTTTTTCCAGCCCATTTTAGGGGTTGAGTCCAAAATTGAAGCATATCCAACACTCAAGTGGACCAGACCACAACAAAACGGTGGGAATAATGATTTCCACCGTTGAAACCTTTCTAAGGCCACGTTGATGCTTTCATCCAAACTATTCATAAGATCACATAGACATGGATGAAGGGAAAAAACCAATACCATCTTGATCAAAAGCTTGTGTGGCCCCCAAGAATTCTTCAACGGTAGGCGTTCAATTCAAACTATTTCCTATGGTCTAGTCCACTTGAGCTTTATGTATGCTTCATGTTTTGTCTTAAGCTATAAAATTATCTGATAAAATGGATGGATGAAGCGGAAAAAAATACATAAATCATGATGGACCCCACAAAGTTTACCCAGTATGCAATCCTGCTTCCATATGGGGTCTCACCTAATCCACTCGCCTTTTAAGTATTGGGCTGAGGTATGGGATTAAGTGGGATGGAATTGCATTTGGTTCTTTGCAAAATCCATGGGATGTTTGGAGACTATGAGAATGAATGGGATTAGGTGGAATGGAATTGCATTTGTTTTCATGCAAAAATTTCGGTGGATTTTGAAAGCCACTACATATGTGAGCCCCACATTGATGCATGTATTTTATCTATGCGGTCCATCCATATGCATTCTTTACACGTGACATTCGAGTTGTATACGTGTGAAAGAGATCAACATCAACTGTGAATCTGGTTCGTTGATTACAATTCCATGGTCCACCAAATATAGGTTTTGCTTAATACAATGTTTTTGCCTGAGAAAGAATCTGATCCCAAACATGGGGATTGGTTAATCCTATCTAATGCAATTCCATACCATTTTATTCGGACCAAACAAGCCCATAGAAATAGGTTGTTTTCTTTTACTATTAGTAGAAATGGGTAGTTTTCTTTTTGGAGAGAGAGAGGGAGAGAGAGAGAGAGAGAGAGAGAGAGAGAGAGAGAGATGGGCTGTTTTCATAGGATAAATTAAAACACCATTTTCAAATGTATATTTTTAGGAGGTAGAAGAACAGATTCATATTAGGACAAGGGGGCAAACTTCTGCTCCATTTGTGATTCAGGTGGACCACATGATTGGAAACAATGTACAAGCAACTCCTAACTTCCAAATTGTTTCCGTGACTATGGCCCATTTTTGGGACCCAGGCCTACGTGAATTTCATATAATTATCACAGTGGGCCTTGTAATAATCAAGGTTGGATGTCTCTCTCCCAACTGTTTTTTGATGTGGTCCCACCAAAATCATAGGTCAATTTGGGTGATGAAGCGAAAGATAGAAAGGCAGTGTGGGACTGCAGGGATATGATTGATCCACTGGAGAGAGGAGACTCATGAATCAAATCCTGTCTATGCCATTGGCTCTTACTTTAATACTCTGAAAACCCCATTTCATTCCTTTTCTTCTTTTCTCATGGTGGAAAAGGCCCTTATTCCTTGCGCAAAGCAAGGAAAAAAAAAACCCACATATTCAACTAACATTGACTAAGAATTACACTCTTTTATTGCATATTTGCTACCATGGACTAAGTGTCTGTTTGGTCAGTGGGATTAAATGGGATGGAATTGCATTAGATGAGATTAACACCATTATTACACAATGATTGCTTGCCCCGAAATACGATGGTATTTCAACTATCTAATCCCCACGTTTGGGATTGGATTTTTCCTCTAAAAAAACACTATATTAAGATAAATTTATGTTTGGTGGATCATGGAATTGTAATTAACAGACCAGATTCACAACTGATGTCCGTCGCTTGTACACGTATACAACTCAAAATGTCACATGTAAAAGGTGCGTATGAATGGTTGGCATAGATAAAAACACATGCATCAATGTGGGGCCCACAGATGTAGTGGATTTCTGAGAAATCCCAAATGGGACCAATTGCAATTCCATCCTACATAGTCTCAACCTTTCCCATTTCCTCCAAATCCCATATGGAATTTACATAATACCCAATGCAATTCCATCCCACCAAATAGGCCGAACATTAGCCTCATATGCACCTTACCTTAAGTGGGTTTCAAAGCATGTGATTAAAAAAAAAAAAAAAAGAATTATGACCCCATAACAGCTGATCCACCTCGGTTTGATCCCAAGAGCAAATCTTGTTTTGGGAATTTCTCTGCAGATTTTCAAATCTTGAAGTTTTTCACAGCATATCATCATTAGTCTCGCTAAAAAAATTTATTTTTATTTTTATTTTTAAGTAAATAGTTTTAAAATCCAAATATATAATTATATGCTGAATTACTTAAAATTTTAAATGATTCTCGCATTAATGTTGGGACAATCTCTGCCAATATTTTGAAAATCGCCCCCATATTATTGTGATAACAGTATTTAGTTGATATCATTGCTAAATAGCTTGCCTTTCAACATTGAGGTCTTAGGTTGCTATCAAAGAAAAAGAGGAAAATTTTACAGAAAACTGCCTAATTAATATAGTATTTACATTCTTCAAAACTGTTTTGAAAAAGCCACCTCATTAATATATAGCTTCATTTGCATTTCTTTAACAGACTGGTTGGATCGGCGTGCAAGCAAATGCTTGGGTGGGCCCCACCATGATGCAAAAGCTACCTCGGACATTAGGTGTGTCAACTCGATTAGGCTAAGGCCTAGAAATCACCCCCATCAGTGATGCCGGTGAACCACATGAATCACGGATGAGCTTGAATTTTAGGCCCGGGCCCTAATTTTTGGTGTGTCATCTAATGGTTGGAGTGGATTTCATATAATCATCATAGTTGGCCCTGTAAAAACTAAGGGTGGACGTCTCTCTTCCAACTGTTTCCTTTGGTGTGGCCCGCCAGCATCACAAGTCATCCTGATTTTTTTGCTATGGACCTAAACTTGAATTTCATAGCGTAGATTTCGCATATATATGGAGGGCCCCGTCAATCAAGCTCCAGAGAGTGTTTAAAAATAAAAATAAAAAAGAGAATGGCATGGGCTCTTGGTTTTGATGGGACCATTGTGATGTTTATGTAAGATCTACTCCAACTGATATATATTTAGTACCATATTAGGCTTAGAGACAAACAATCAGGCTGACCTGTGATTTTGGTGTGGATATATATTTAGTAGCATATTAGGCTTAGAGACAAACAACCGAGGCTGACCTGTGATTTTGGTAGGCCACATCAAAGAAAACAGTTAGGAAAGAGACATCAACCCTTGTTTATTACTGGGCCCACGGTGATACTTATATGAAATTCACTCAGGCCCGGGTCCCAAAACTTGACAAGTTGCTGTTTCCAATCATGTGGTCCACCTGAATCACCGATGGAGCAAAAGTTTGGTCCCCTTGTCCTAACATGAGGTGACGCACTTGGTGGGGCCCACCCAAGCTATATGTGTGTGTGTGTGTCATGGGTACTTGAACCTATGACCTTGTGTTAAAAATCTTGTGAGTCTACCACTGAGGCATGGTAAGGACCCGAAATGATAATTATATTTATATCTATATTAATCTATCTGAAAACAGTTTTGAAAGAAAATTCCATAGTCAGCTTTTTGTAAAATTCCCAAAACAAATTATAAATAATAGTAACCTACTTTATTAAACCAAAAAAAGAAAAAGAAAAGAAGGGGAAATAGAAAATGTCCAGCGACCGGAAAGAAAAAGTTGCACGTGAAAGATAACACACAATGATTTATGTGAACATTACTCCATAAACTTTTGGGTGCATGAATTTCCGAACCCATCAAACATCTCCTCAAGCTTTCCATTTGGCTTGGAAAAAGAGTTTTCTATGCTCTTTGGTGAGGAAAAACTAGGGTTTGTATGGATGATACAAGATTTTGGTTAAAAGACCATAACTGAAAAATAATAGTTCAGTTTTGGACAAAATTTTAATGCATATGTTGGTGCAAAATTTGAAGTCTATTACAAAAATAAATTACCGTCATGAAATTTAAATTAAATATAGAAGTATTATCTGTAAGGCATCCACTAATCTAACAAGTAAAATATCATTTCATTATTTTATGTTGGTTTATAATCCATCTAAAGTTAGGCCCACTATTTAGACGGTTTAATTTGAGTTACATAGTTATCATACATTGGGTTTATGATCCATTTAAAGTAAGGCCCTCCATTTGGACTGTTTAATTTTTAGCTACATAGTTCTCATGAGTGGTTGTGAGTAAGAGTGGCAATGGAGTGAGTAGCCTAACGAACCCGATTCAGCTTTGAATCAGGCTTAGACCAATTAGACATGTGTGGCCCGAACAATTTTTTGAGCCGAGCTTGGACTGAAGTCATTTTAGCCCAACCCGGCCTAATCCAACTTCATATGCACCTCTTATATCCTAGAAATGTCATTCTAATCCTTCATTAGGCAACCCACGATCACATTCAATCTAGACCATTAACTTTGTTCTTTTTAAGTGTTTTTTTTATGTGGATCACCTAATTAGCAGATGGATCAGGAACATTCAGTTAGGCAATAAGGATTTTATCCATTTTCCAGCCGAGTTTGGTTGGGCCAAGTCCAACTAATTTTTTTAGTCTTAGGCTTAGGGCCCACTGGCCTAAGCCCAGCCAGGCTTGAGTGGAGCTTGGGCATAGGGCCTTGAGCACCGCCTGCCGGTCTAGGTCTGGCCGAACCCACATTCCAACATTACTTGTGTATTTAGGTTAAAAGAAAATTCACTTTCGAAAGACTAAACAAATAACCAAAATTTGAAGCTTTCTTTTTTTTTTTTGTTAAAATATTAACCAAGAAAAAAACTTTTCCACTTTTCACTGCTTTACCAAACATGGTTTAAAAAAAAAAAAAAAAAAAAAAAAAAGTTAACCATCTTTATTATGTGGAGGACCTGATGGACGGTTCAGATCTGGACCTGATGAACAGTTCAGATATCTTGGCCATGCATGGGACACATGCTCCACGAACCATTCATTTACCGTGTGGCCCACATTGATGATTTTTTTTTTTTTGTATATCCACGCCGTCCATCAGTTTATTCAGGTCATTTTAGGACTTGGTCCGCAAAATCAATGAGATTCAAATCCCAGATGGACCATACCACAAGAAACAGTGATGATTGAGTGCATCACCATTAAAAATTCTAAAAGTCCCATCGTAAGGTTTTCGTAATGTTTATTTTACATCCAAACTGTTGATAATGTCAATAATACCTGGATGAAGGTAAAATACAATTATCATCTTGATCCAAAACCTTTTTGGGCCACAAAAAGCTTTTAATGGTCATTCATCACTTCTTTTTAGTGGTGTGGTCCACCTAACATTTGGATCTTCTTAAGGTTTGGGATCGCAGTCCTAAAATGAGATGTAAAAACAGATGGATGTCTTGGATATACAAAACATACATCAAGGTGGGCCCCACACGGTTAGGGTAACACCCACTAAGCTGTTATCTCCTGGTTGTTTATCAGGTGGACCACGCTTCCGATTATAAGGTGGCCGAAAGGTTATGAAAATTGGCGGTTACAAGGTATAGACCAACCGACCACATTCCACTTGTAGGTGTGGCCATCGTAATGACCTGAGTGACCGGATAATCGGGGCCATGTAACAGGGACTCGGATTCGGTAGTGACCTTCCAGTACTGGTCCGTGCTGTGGGACCCACCATGATGTATGTGTTTCATCGATGCTGTCTATCCATTTTTCCAGCTCATTTTAGGGCATGACCCCAAAAATGAGGCAGATCCAAATATTTAAAAGCCCACCATTAAAAAAGCCCACCATTAAAAATATCCTAGGGCCCACTGTAATGTTTATTTGCCATGCAACAAGGGCTGCACATCTGCCCAGTTAACTCGCCCAACCCGCCTGACCCGACCCGATAGAAACCCGATCCGTCCCAACCTGGCTGAGAAAATGGTCCAATCCCGAGTGGATGCGGCTGGACCGTTTTTAATTTAGGTACAGTTTAGGGTACATGCCAAACCCACCCCGACAACCCGTGTATACCCGACCAGTTCCGCCCTATCCGAACCACCTCGTTTATACTATTTTATTGCTTTTAGAAATATCTATATGGCATAATCAATAGGTTGAATGGTCAATAAACATTAGGGTGGACTCTAGATTCTTTTAATGGTGGGAGTTCAATGACCACTGATTTTTGTGGTGTGGTCTACCTAAAGCTTTTATCTGCTTCCTTTTTGGGACCATGTCCTATGATAATCTGGAAACATAGATGGACGGCATGGATTTACAATATATACATCGAGGTGAGCCTCATGGTCAAGGTCTCACCCACATGGCTGGTTTCGGGGTCTCACCAACTCTCACCAAAGCTGCACTCATCTCACACTCACACAGAGAGAGGATTAGGTGACATCCTGGATCCACCATGTCACGCCCCGAAATCTGGACACAGAGTGTGCACCCTCAGGCCCAGTTTATGAGGTATGACTTGTGCACTAAAGCACTTGATTCAAAAATCAAACTATTATAGAGGCATGGGATTATATTTGTACTAAGTTCAAATTATCATTTGACAAAAATTAAATAAAAATACAATCCATACACAATGGTCCACCCATTTGGGACTTATTAATAATGTCATCAAACGAAAATAAAACAGAAAAATGATAGAAATAATCTAAATGTCTTGATTCATAGAAGCAACTTCTTCCTTCATTAAGATACTTGGTGGTTCCTCCACTTGTTCAGGTTCCTGCTCATGTATATATCATATGTACCATCTGTATATATTTACTTCCGTCAGTGGAGAAGTCCAGTGAGTAAACTCATCATGGTTCACACCCGTCCAAATAAGTAGTACATCTAAATACAGCCTTACAATTAAATTTACACTATGGATGCAATAATGTTATGCAAGATGATATGATGCATCAAGTGGGCATTACTCAGTCTTCTACTTGCTTCGATTGGATCCCATCAATCGGCTCCCCCTTCCTTGTAGGGCGGACTTCCACATATTAGTGGGCTTCCAGGATGGTCCCTGGGTAACCGGGTACTTAAGTACCTACCGGTCTTCCAGAGCGATGCTCCAAGATAACAATGTATGAATGTATGAAGTGTATGACATGTAGTATTCAATAATCATCTCCCTGATTAAGAGGCAACAAATAATTCATTCATCTCTCCTTTTGAGAGGCACATATATATTAGTCAATCATCTCTCCTTCTGAGAGACACATATCATTCGTGTCATCTCTCATATTGAAAGGCACATACATATTATTTGTCATTCCTTTCATTCAACATGTATAAGTAATAAAATGCATTGGCATATATGTATAACATCATAATAATCAACACAAGTCACCCCAAACATAGCATTACACAATAACAACCTACTTTAATTATTCAAATGAATAGGAAACATGTTGGGATTTACTCACTTGAAGTAATGATTTGATAGGCTCTATAATTTGACGTAATCTTCAACATGGCTTAACTCAGTTGAATACAATGCGAATCGGTGCGACTTAAACAAGTTCCATCAAGACTTATTGATATTGTAATACGAGAAATACATACTGACCTATCAACCCTTAATCTAGGGTTATTATGTTCCTGGATCAAAAGACAACTAGTTGATTAACTATACTTAGTGAGTCAACTCACTGAGTCATATAAAGGAAATGATACCAATGTTCTATTTAAGAATCGAAAGGGTTAAAAGGAGAACTTATCTGATAAATGGGAACTACAGAACTTGGGATTCTTTGGATTAGCATGTTGAGTTGCCGAGTCAACTTGGTGCATCTTAGTTCCCTTCCTTCTCTTCTTCTTCTCTTTATTGATTTTTATCTTTCCATACGGTTCAGCAACCAAACATTAAAGGCCAACTGCAGAGTGGATCATCGGCCCCCCCTCTCTCTCTCTCTCTCTCTCTCTCTCTCTCTCTCTATCTATCTATCTATCTATCTATTTATAACCACTTTCTCTGTTTCTTAACTCTCTAAAAGCCTGCTCGAACACTCCTACGATCTTATACAGATACTTTTAAAATGCCTCATACCGATGCTTTTAGAATGGTTCCAGCATAATATACATAACAGGAAAGAAGCGTCATGTGGTGGTGCATATTGCTGATTTCTACACGCTAGTTAGTGTCTGGTTTGATACTTTAGTGTAAGCTTGGACGGAAAAGATGAGGACCTATTAATGATGATCTTGGAACTAAGGTGCTTCCTTTTGATCCGAGGCCATTGGGCGGTCTAGATAATATACACGGCCAGCATGTTTTGAAGATCAGATCAGTGAATTTGAATCTATCGTAAGTTGCACACTTACAGAGGAGTGTAAACGGAATGGAGACGATGTGATTGGCCGACAAATGGTCTTAACGTTGGGAGGAGGAATACCATTGTATGAAGAGGATATCTAATGGTTTGAACGAATGAGATACGCTGAAGATGGCCTCACGTGGATGGCCTATTGCGACGAGATACGAAGACGACGAGGTTTTCGGCCTTGGAAGGTGACGAGTTTATATAAACTAAAAATGGTGCAGGAAAATCTTGAATTTTGATTGGATTTTGGTTTTAAAATGATGTGTGCCATTGGATGAGGCGAAGAGTTTATAGATTGTAGAATTAGATTAGATCCCAGGTGGTTTGGTGCGGTTACAGTGCTCGCAAAGAACGGAAAGGAAAACTCCATTCCATATCGAACTTCCGAATGTTGGGGATTATATGGGGTCCACTATAGGAGGCTGAGATGAAATCTAATCCGTCCAAAAGATTTGTTAGGTCCGATAAGGTCATGGGCTGAAAAACGGGTGGGTCCAAAACTTGTGTGGGTCGTATAACAAGAAATAATGGTGGAGAGATGGCTACCGTTGATTCTCTCTGGAAAGTTTGTTATGATTTGGATAGATTGAGATCAGATGAATAACTGAGGAGCAGTTAGGATAAGGATAAGAGGTGGTTGAAATTTTGGAATGAGACAGATATGATTTGAATATCAAGGTTTGAACAATTCTTGTTTATGGATTGCATAAAGTTTTTAAGCAGCCTGACGGTTAGGATTTCTTCATTAAACTTCCCAAAGTTTGTAAATTGAAGTGAAATGGATGGACATCGTGTGGACAGATTGCTGGACTGGTTTGCTCATGGACGGTCTAGATTGATGAAAGGTTGGACTAGAGGACTTTATAAGAGAGGCTAGATGTTTTGACGTCTGATGGATCTTGCACAGCTGGATTCAATTGAATGAGTGGTTGGACGGTCCAGATTAAGGGTTTAGATGGTCTTGATGTGTTGAGAAAATAATTGACAAGTTTGATTAAGGACGGTTCAGATGGCTATAGTCTATTGTTAGGTATGGAGGGCAAGAGACGGATTTTTAGTTCTGATTGAGTGGTGGCTGTTAGACGTCACCGCCAAAACTAAGCACCTATATGCCTTCCTGGTTGTTAGATGTCTAACATGATTTGTGTTATATTATTATTATTATTATTATTATTATTATTATATATGAGGTCGACCTCGTGGGAACTTCCCATGAGGTATATATGAGGTCGAGCTGTGTGGGCCCCACCGTGATGTGTTTTGAACATCTACTACATTAGTTAGATGCACCATTCAATGGTGGGCCACATGATAAAAAATCAGGTCAATCCATGATTTAGGTGGGACACACCACAGAAAACATTTGGGAGGGGTTATCCACCCATTAAAATATTCATGATCGTTGATTGGATCCACTGAGATGTGATTCACAAATCAAGACCATCCATCATGTGTGTTCCACTTGTAAGAGGGTTCAGACCAGGTATAAGGCACATCCAAAACTCAGGTGGGCCCCACCAAGTGATTTTAGATATTTTAGGCATATCTTCACATGGTTTTAGATGGTATGGCCCACCTGAGTTCCCTATTCAGCTGATTTTTTGGGTATCTCATAAACTAAAGAGGGCCCATCAAATGCACGGTGTTGATGTGTGACACACATCACGCTGGGGCCCACACAGCTCGACCTTATGGGAAGTTCCCATATATATATATATATAGAAATGGTACTATGAGGCCGACCTCATGGGAACTTTCCATGAGGTCGAGCTCTGTGGGCCCCATTGTGATGTTTTTTGAACATCTACTCCATTAGTTAGATGCAACGTTCAATGGTGGGCCACAGGCTAAAAAATCAGGTCAATTCATGACTTAGGTAGGATACACCACATAAAACAGTTGGGAGGGGTTATCCACCCTTTAAAATATTGACGATCGTTGATTGGGCCCACTGAGATGTGGTTCACAAATCCAACCCATCCATTATGTGTTCTCCACTTGTAAGAGGGTTCAGACCAGGTTTTAGGCACATCCAAAACTCAAGTGAGGCCGGCCAAGTGATTTTAGATATTTTAGGCATGTCTACACATAGTTTTAGATGGTATGACCCACTTGAGTTCCCTATACAGCTGATTTTTAGGGTATCCCATAAACTAAAGAGGACCCATCAAATGCATGGTGTTGATGTGCGACACACATCACAGTGGGGCCCACATAGCTCGACCTCATGGGAAGTTCCCATGAGGTCGACCTCATAGTAACATTTCCCATATATATATATATATATATATATATATATATATATATATATATATATATATATATATATATATATATATATATATAAGTGGCGTGAGTTTAGGCAAGTGTGAACACACACGTGCTACACCAACACTGTGTGGCATGCATGTGTGTCACATGTGCATAGGGTCAACATATGTACATTGTGTGTGTGTGATGTGTTATGAATGGGTGTTGTAATGCATGCATGTACGTATACATGGTTGGATATGATGAATGAGTGGTTTGAGCGGATTGATTGGTTACATGATGGATTTGATGGTTTGGTTTAATGCAAGGGCACATTCATTAGTTGATGATGGTAAACAAGATTTGAATGGTCTAGATTTAGTGAATGGGTTGGCTAGTGGGCCCCATAGTACTATGCATGGTACATTGAGATAATTGAACTCCCTCACCTCTTTTTTTTTCTTTTCCTCAAAGTAATGCAACTAAACACGGTAAAATGGGTTTTGTTGGACTTTCACACACACTTGTAAAGGAAGCTAATTGGGTTTTACATGCGGCTCCACATGAGTTACAGTTGGGCCCAGAGGACCGGTAGGATTATAAGAAATCAGAAAAGTTACTAAATGGATCGTTGAATAGGAGATTGGATGTGAGGATAAGTGAGTACATGTATGTTGTATGATGAACAGTTGGATTAGTTCGAAAATGGAATTTAAGTGTCCTAACGATTACTTTAATAGTTAAAGAAGTCCTTGTACGGTTGGAATTGCGAATGAATTAACTAGTTATGAGATATGGGGTGACGTACGTAACGTCAAATGTACATATGCATGTAGGTTCTCTCCTTTTTCATAATTACAAGTTTGCCATCAAAATACGAATTTAGCTTTTAGCCCTTAAAACTTGTTCAATTGTGATTTAATGTAATAGGAAATCCCATAATTTTGTCAAGAAGGATGTGAGAATCATTCGATAATTTGGATCGATTTTAGGGTGGTCTAGTTGGCGGATCTAAGTACGATGTACGACTAGATGATAATCGAGTGGAACTACTAAAGTATATAATGGTTCTTTTTTTTTTTAGAATGAACGGTTGAATTACTTTATCTATGGGTGAAAAACACTCCGTATGGTTTAGATTCATACTAGACTAGAGATGAACGATTAAAATCGATCAATCTACATATGTAGAGTTGAATAAATTCTACTGTATGTGTAATCATGCACTCAAAATTTCAGGTTGTTATACACCAAGGTGGGTGGCCCCTGACTATGTGTCTTAAATCCACACTGTCCAACTATTTTGAAAGATCATTTTAGAATATGATACCAAAAACGAAGCTGACTCAAATCTTAGGTGGACCACACCATAAAAACATAGTCCTAACCCGACCCGACCCGATTTAGCATATAGGGTAGGGTAGGGTTAGGGTTGACCCTTTTACAAGTAGGGTAGGGTTAGGGTTGGGTCAGCCTAACCTGGTCACGACCCTGACTGAAACCCGAACCTTTAAATATATTTAGGTTCGGTCCAAGGTTGGGCCCAACCCAACTCTAACCCGACCCGTGTGCAGGCCTAAATTACAACATGTTGATCACGTCACACAGACCTGGATGAAGGGAAAATACAGATATTAGCTTAATCAAAAAAAAATTGTGGCCCTTAAAAGAAGATTTTCATGGTGGGTGTTCAGTTAGCATCGTTTCTTGTGGTGTGGTCCACCTGAGATTTGGATGTGCCTGAGACATAGGGAGGGCGTGGTAAAGTCTACCTTGAATTCATAAGGCTGCTGGGGATCTTCAACTGGACAATTACACATGCAATTACAATGCTTTAAACAATAAAATAAACCCTAAAACAAAGTATTAGAGTCCAACTCCAACTAAAATACCAAAAAAAATGCTACTTACCATACATAATAGAAGTCTCCTATTCTTACTAGATTTCATGGTTTTTGCCAAAAATTGTAAGTTTCCAATCTATCCTAATAACCACGTGGTTATCATAAGTTTTCAAAGCCTTTTTCATGTTGGGCACAACTTCTAAAAGGGTATGGATAAAAAGATATTATCAAATTAAAATTTACTAATTATAGTAAAAATAAAATAAAATTAGGCTAACGACTGTTGATCTGATCGAATCTCGCAAATCCAGCATGGGCCATCTAGCTTTTGGCTTAACTAACTCGAGCTACCCCAAAATCATATAATATGCGTCCCAAAACTCATTCCGGATTGTGAGATGCGACTGTTTTATGGTCCTGACGGCCCGGATCACTTCCATCTTCTGTCAGGGCTTCCTCTAATCCATCTTAGACATGAAAATGTCTGCAGGCCCAATCTACATCAACTCATCTATAAAATGAGATGGAAAATAGATGGATGGACAAAACACGTATATCATAATTGGGCTTACAGCACTGACCGGTACCTACCTTTGTACTAATAGGGTCATCGAGTGGCTGGATCTGGTGCAAGCATTCCCTATTAAGGGTAGAGTTGGAGATCCTACTGTCGGGACCCAAGAGTAATGAATTGGTTTCGATCACCATGTGACACTGGATGAACGCATTGTACCCTAACAAAGCCTATCAAAACATTATTATTTGCTAACATTATGTTGATAGCTATATATAAAATGTGTTATTTGATTGTTGGATATTTAATTTAGCTTATTAATTCCCGGTGTTAAGGTGTTAACTGATGCAAATCAAACCAACTTAACACAACCCAGCTGTGCAGGGGTCGGGTATTCAATACCTTGGGTAGGTTCTAGGGGGCATGGGTTGATGTGCATCATATGTATTAAATGGATAGACTGATAGCTTTTTCTACTCAAAGCTGTAGATAACTAACTTATTTGAGATAAGTTTGGCTTATGATCAATTATAAGTAACTTTTCTACTTAAATTTACTTAACTACTACAGCTTAATGAGTAAAAACCAAGATAAGCTATTTGAGGCATAAGTACCTTAAGGGGGTGTTTGGCAAATCTACTAATGAGAGCTTATTTGCTTATTCTAAAAAAAAAAAACTCTTATTATGAAAATAAACTGTTTGGTGAAGCTTTCAATTTAGAGTTTATTTTTTTTAGAAACTAGCAAAAAAGCTTTTAAAAAATTAGTGATAGGGAGGTTACTTTTTCTTTAAGAGCTTATTTAGCCCAAGCGGATGGACATTTTTAATTACTTTTTGAGCAAGTTTGTCTTTAAACTTTTTAAGTAATTCCCATCTTGCCCTCTTCTCTTCTTTAAAATATCTTTAAGGTGGGCCCACATGATGAACAACCCATATTGAAGGTGGGTTTCCATATCAAGGTGGGCCGACATAATGTATGGTCACATCAAAGGTGAGCCCCACATGATGAACGCCCACATCAAAGGTGGGACCTACATGATGGATGGGGGACATTGAAGGTGGGATCACATAGAAGGTTGACATCAAAGGTAGGCCAACATGATGAACAACCCATATTGAAGGTTGGGCCCCACATGATTGACAGTGAACACCAAAGGTGGGTCCCACATGATGAATGACCCACATTAAAATGTGGCCATGATGGATGAACTATCCACATCAAGTGGGCCCCATATGATGGGTAGTTTATAGAAACGGTGGGACTCACATGATGGATGATGGACATTGAATGTGAGACCACATGATGGAAGATTGACATTAAATGTGGGACCACATGATGAATGACCCATATTGAAGGTTAGGCCCCACATGATGGATGGTCCATAGCAAAGGTGGGACCTACATGATGGATGGTGGACATCAAAGGTGGGTCCCACATGATGGACTATCCACATCAAGTGGGCCCCACATGATAGATGGTCCACAACAAAGGTGGGACCCACATGATGGATGGTCCACATCAAAGGTAGGATCCAAGTGATGGATGGTGGATATTGAATGTAGGACCACATGATAGAAGGTTGACATTAAAGGCGGGCCTATATGATGAATGACCCATATTGAAGGTTGACCCCACATGATGGACAGTCCACAGCCAAGGTGGGACCTATGTGATGGATGGTGGACATCAAATGGGTCCCACATGATGGACTACTTACTTGATGTGGGCCTCACATGACAGTGGTCCACAACAAAGGTAGGACCCACATGATGGATGGTGGACATCAAAGATGGGCCCCTTATAATGAATGACCCATATTGAAGTGGGGCCCCACATCAAGGTGAGCCCACGTAATGAAAGGATCACATCAAAGGTAGGCCCCACATGATAGATGGCCCACATCAAAGTGTGGCCCAACATGATAGAACATGCACATCAAGTAGGTTCCATTTAAATGGCAGTCTACATCAAAGGTGGGATCCACATGATGGACGATGGTCATTGAGGGTGGGCCCACATGATAGTTAGTTGATATCACAGATGGGCTCACATGATGAATAACCCATAATGAAGGTGGGGCCCCACACAAAGAATGGTCCATTTCAAGGTAGGACCTACATAATGGTCGAAGTGGGCTTCACATGACAGATGACTCACATAAAAGTGTAGCTCCTCATAATGGACGGTTGACATCAAATGGGCCCCACCTAATGGACTGGTCCACTTCAAAGGTAGGGCCCACACTATGGACACATCAAATGAGGAGTCCATATGATGGTGATGTGTAGTGGACATTGAGGGGCCCCACATAAAGGACAATTAGCATTGATGCAGGGCCCACATGATGAACGGTCCACCCAAACAACCATTTGGATTGCTATGATATTTAAGTTGTTGTAATATTTAGAAATGACATCTACCCCTTAAAAAAGCTCTTATTTGAAAGTGTTACCAAACTGACGCTTATTTTAAATAAGAGTTTCTTTTTTTCTCTTTTTTTTTTTTACCAAACGGGCTTATTTAAAACAAGAGCTAGAATAAAATAAGCTTATTAAAGTAGCTTTTATTCAAAAAAGTCTTATTGAATTAGAGTAGAAATGCCAAACACCCCCTAAGTTATGATCCAAATGCCTCCTAAGTTACATTTTAAAGTTTTTTGACTTGGATATTGTCCCCATTGAAGGCGAGGCCCACATGATAGACAGTCCACATTAAAGGTGGGCCCCACATGATGAGGCCATGTAGCATGGCAAGCAAGGCCAAACGAGAACATTCACCACTCAAAAAATCAAGACATGCTTATGCATCCATTTTCCTCATCCCCACCTCATGTGCACTGGCCTGATCTACGCCCTGCATCATTATGGGCACAATCTTGCACATGCCAAACCAGCATGCGTTGCAATTGATTCTTCCATCTCTCCTTTCTAAAATACATGCATGGGTTGCAGCATCACTGATGAAAATGTACAATTATAAAACCCAACGGTTTCATTAAACATACCTAGATGGGAACTATCAGGGCATATTTAAGTTGAAGGTAAACTAGAGAAATGCAAGAGAGTAAAAACATGACATGGATGGAAAAGTAAATAAGAGAATAAAAAAACTCTTTGCACTTGTTCATTTTGCTAAAAAAGAAGTCCTAAAAATAAAAAAGACTCTACTACGTTTGCAACTATTTGGCTTGCAACTCCAGAAGAGGATTTCCTCCCAATTGCTACCAAACATGCCACATAAGAGGAAAGCATTTTCCCTCCACAACAGGTTGCACTCCGAGGGCAAATAAAATGCAATCACTTTGTTACAGCTTCTCAAACAGGTGATGTCTTATTGATGCAAAACCGGTTGCATTCCCTAATTGCATTATAGCCAAGGAAGACTCTTGTGGTACCAACCACGTGCAGTCCACCAAATGAACAGTTTCCACAACAGAAGGCAGGCCAAGATCCTCAGCTTGTCACACGTCAAAAACTCAACAATAAAAGGAACTAGAATTCTTTCTAAGTTTAAAAACCATATGAGAACAAAAGAAAATTCTCTGAAGGTGGGATTTTGAAGAAGAAAAATAACAGCATAATGCCTGCCTCTCACACATAAAAGTCTCTCAGACAATGGGAAATGAACACAACTAAAGCCCTATAATAATGGTGAAATGCCTAGCCAAACAAAAAGATGCAGAGGCCCCAGCAATGGCAAGGCCCACTCACATTCATCGCTTCCCGCCCCCACCGCCCATCTTTGGGCCTTTTGGAGCCTTGGGCATGCTACCCTTGGCTTGGGTCTTTTGTGTCTTGGATGCCAGCTCGGCTTTCTTCGCCTTCTTTTCATCCTTGGTCTTCTTTACCCTCTCCTTCACCTCACTGTGGAAAAAGATACCACTCATATGAATTTCCCATTTCCTAGTTTACTCCTGAACAACACAAATGAAACCAACATGCTGAACTCGGAAATAAAATATTCAATTTCTGAGTCAATTTCAGTTTTGAATGCTGCAACCAATTCATAAATACAAGGAAATGCTGCTCCCATCGCACCCTCTACAGCAAGGTTCTATGAAGTGCCATCCACACTGTACATGTCGCAAGTGATAAGGACCAATGATCTGGTGGGCCATCACATGTATATGCCAAGATTTGTGGTATTCGACGATTCTGATGTGGACTGATTTGCCCATTGGATGTGGACTGATCCTCGTCTTTGGCTAAAACAGCCCAATCACCTTTTTTTTGTGAAAGATAACAGTCCAATTGCCGTGCTCTGTGCAATATGGAACAACCAAACTAGATCTGATCACTGCTCACTGCACACAAGTGGCACATGAACTATTGAGTTGCAATGGTTTGCACACAATGGAACCCTATGACTCCCATGCATCATAGCCACACATCTCTACAAGAAGGAAATATGGTAATGGCAAAGATGGACTCTAATAAAGTTGTGGACCATTTTTGAGACTGCAGCCTTACAAATGTAGTCACCATCAGACCATCCTATTTTGGGCCAAGACACAGCAGGGGCCACCTGCTGAATGACTAGGATCTTGCATGAAATCAAGATATGGATAGATTATTTTTCGAGCAAAGTGGCATTTTGAAAACAATTAGAATTAGCAATAAAGTGATCATTACCGGAGTGCTGCTTCTCTAGCAGCATCTCGAACTTCTGCCTTCTCCGTTCTCCTCTTCTGAATAACTTCAAGTGTAGCACCAACAATTGACCTAGAATATGGCTTCTTGGTGGCACGACGCCTCTTCTTCACAGCTTCAGCATGCATATCCTAAAGGCCAGAAATACAGCACCAACCCCAAAGAGCCAGAGGGTGACATCAAAAGAATGACTAATACATAAGAAGGCATGGAAGAATGAAGATACAAAGGGAACATGAATAATATCTTTTAAGTTTTATATGCTCATGTTCAACGAATTAGTTAACAACATTGAGTTTCTGTTTGCACTTTGTTGTTTGGTGAAACACAGTAATAATATGACCAGTTAGAGATTAAGGGCATTGCTTTTGTGTGCTATCACATATGCCATTTTTTCAAAAGGATCGAATATGCCATGATAGCACATGCAATCCAGGAAAGTATGCAATGGCATCACATGCAATCCAGGAAAGTATGCAATGGCGTCACATGCAATCCAGGAAAGTATGCAATGGCGTCACATGCAATCCCGGAAAGTATGCAATGGCGTACCTTTTTGTGCAATAAGTATGTGATCGCGTATGTGAGTATGCGATGGCATACTCCATATGCAATCGCATATAGATCCAATGATTTAAAAAAAAGACCTTTGATTCCATGTATCCCCAAACATCACATTTACGTATGATAGCTTATGTTAGTATGTTTATTTTTTATATGTTAAATTTATATGGCAATAAGTTTAAACGTGTGACTTTGTAAGTAGTACTTTTTTTTGTAAATTGTAAATTAAGGTGTGACTTGTAACTTGTAAGTTGTTCAAGTTATCAAGTTATCATTTATCAATAAAATTTCTATATTCAAAGTTTTTAATAATTAATTCTCTCTTAATATAACTTGTTGATTGTTTTATTAAATTTTATGTAAATATAATATCAGTAATTAAATATATAACTTAATTTATAGATGGTCTAATAGTCTCAAACACTTAAACCTACAATGAAATAGGTAAAAGAACCTAATCCAGTCACTTGTAGTAAGTGGGCATAGTTTTTCATAACTTTTTTCAATTTTTTCCCCATTTTTGACTTTTAAAAAAAAAATTCAAAAAAAAAAGCCAGAGCAATATGTCCAATGGGCTACGCCGCGATCTTTAGGAGATATGCTAATGGCTTGGCATGGTGTTTCCATGGAAAAGGATTTAAGAGGTTCGTGGCGGCTATGTTTGGTGGTTCGGCGTTGGGCGATTTGGGACGAAAGAAACAGAAAGATGTTTCCATAATATCAGTCATGGTGCTGATTGGGTTGTAGGGAGTCGTGGGGCTTTGTCCTGGAGTGGGGTTAATGTATTGTGGGCTGTAAGGGCTTTTTGGTCCTCTGTTTTTTGGGTTTGGTTGGCAGTTTTTGTTTTTTGTATTCTTTATCGCCGGTCGGTGCCTTCTCAATAAAAAAGATAGAGCAATATGCGATTGCATATGCAAACAGCATATGCTGGTCGCATACGATGGCATATGCGATTTGACAACATTTAAGGGCCCTCTTGAGTAGGAGATCTTGCTAAATGAGGATTAAGCCTAATCCTGATTACACCCTCCATGTAAGATTCTCCACTGCAGTCTGCATAATTGTAATTACTGAAGATTTAGAGAGAGAAAAAAACCCTGAAACACCACAAATTACATGAGACACTTTAGCATAGAGAATCCGATATGGAGGGCATGAAGCCCACTAAATTGGGACTATGCTTAATCCTGATTATGCAGGGGCCCTGCCCCAATGGACCCTAAATGTTTAAAAACTATTCTGAGTAAAATATTGGCCTTCCAATTACCATGTTTGACTTGGCCATGTCACTAAAATATTGAAAACTTATATAAATTCAGGAAAGATAATCATCCCCCAGATGAGATTTTTGTAAAACTGGGGTTGGAGGTACTTGGAATACGTCCAAGCAAAGTTGGCTTGGCTTAGTTTTGCAATTTTTTATAGGCCACAAGTATGGAGTACATCCGGACAGAAAGGTCCCTATTATGACCGTTATCTTTCATGACATTCGTTAAATAAAAAATGTAAATGCTATTCTAGATGGACAGGTCATTTTTTAAAATTATAATTAAAATGTGTCATTTCAAGAAGGGTGGTTTGTGTTGTAGCATGCAAGCTGCTTCCATAAATCAAGCAGTAATACCCCACTTTGAAGCATCAAGATGCTGTCAACCATCTACAGAACCCAAAGGATTTTGTTAGTGCCTTTTTTTTTTCTTTCCAAAGGAAATTTTACCTTCTTGTGCTGCTTCCTGTACATTGCTGTCCATGTAAGCTTGGATGGCTTCAGGCGGTTGTGGAAGTACCGCTTGCATTTTGAGTTGGAAAACAGGAACACCTATCGGAGATTCAGAATAACGTGTTTGAATAAAGATAGATATAGAATACTAGGGTCTCAAGATCAGTCTTTCAGGATGTTTACTTGGGAATCAGCTCGCACAAATCTGATACCCTTTCCTGGGTATATCTTAGCACCGCTAAAACGGCAAAGCTCTGTCCTGAAAATTCCACAAGCTCAAATGAATATATAGGAACAAAGGTAACCATTGCCAGTGGAAAGGAAAGACGGAATACGGAATACGGAGGAAAAAAAGAGGCTTGGAGTAAGGCCCCTTTAAGTTCAACTTAAATATACTTGCAAAATATAGGAATGGTGAATGCTGTTTTTATCAGAATCCACATGGCTAAAACAGCTTCGACAATTCTATATTTTGACACATGTAGACCATGTTAAAGTGCATATATATCAGGGTAGGTTCGTTACAATGCTATAAAAAGGAAGACAGAGTAAGGGGGCATAAGGGCTTGTACTAAGGCCCACTGGAAGTTCAACTTGAATATATTTTAATATAATTGCAAAATAGTAAATAGAACAAAAAATGAAGGAATGGTGAACTTCTGATATACAGAAAGTTACAAGATTAAGCATGAGGGTAGAAAAAAACACAAAGGAACGAGTAAGAAATTTTGGCTTGTTTAACCCAGAGTTTGTTTCAGGTTTATCAAACCTGTAAGTATCAGTATCATGAGTTAAATTCATGGTTTTCAGACTCAGCGTCTCAGACCAACCCGTTCAGCCTCAAGTAAAGTCGCAGGGGGTGACTGGTGTTATTGAACTGGATTGGGGAGGACGGAATCTGAATCGAGACTTGGAAGAGTCGTTGTTAAAACCATGGTTAAATAAGGAACGCCAATGGTTGGGCCTGGAATTGATTCAGCCTGACTTATGAAAGTTCAGGCCAGGCCTACTCAATTTTTTTCTTTCTCTAGACCTGAGTCCAGCCAATTACAGCCCTAACTCCAATGCAACTTGTAACCGAAATAATAAGTAAAAATCATAAAGACTAAAGTAGACAAAGTAGTTCCCATGGTTGCTTAACCTGCAGGTGTATTCTAGCTAAAAGTACATGAAGAAATCAAGGGCAATCACATACTTGAGAACCATGGCTGACCGGCTGCTCTAACAAAATCTTCACCGTGTTGACCTAAAGAGAGAAAATAGCAATCAAAATCACGAAATGTGGTGGGAAAAGGAAGCACTACAAATGACAGAACATGGAACAGCAAATAATCTAAGTAAATCCAACAGAGAGACAATGCTACAAAGCCCCAATAGTTAAAGTTACAAATAAGAAATGGTGCCCTTGCAGATTTACCAATAACCCGAATCATACAACACAATCAACTGCATACACACAGATGTTTATCTTCTCTAATAGATAGGAGAGGCATTTGTGCAACACAAGCCAGGTATCTTGTTACACATCCGACAGATGAGTTAAGAGGGACATGAGGATCAGAAATCTACAGTTTATTGAGACTCCCAATTCTGTACATGTGCATGTGCAACACATGGTTTGTTGGTCCAGCTTCATTGATCTGATCAAACAAACATGAAGTAGAGATTCTCAAAAACCATACATGCAATTTCTAAATATACCATGACTCAGGGGCACATGTGCCAACTGAGGCTGGGCTGGCCTCCACTGCTTATGTGCCCTTGCCCAAAAAAATCATGCCAGTTTGCTCATCCAGTGCAACATGCATTCACATAGAATGCTGACCAACAAATAATTTCCTAAACCTCTACTTTCCCATAAATATGTGGCCCACCCATCATTAGGACCAGCCTGTTTTGTGGCACAGAACAAATATGAAGGGACCTGTCCAAACGTGTCAGCACGAGTATGTTATACAAGCACAACTTTAGCAACGCTAGAAATACATATACCGCTCTTGGTTCAAAATATACTCTCGCATAACACAAACAAATGCCGGGTGCCTTCCCAACAGTTATTATATGATAAGTATACCACATCCTTCCATGGTAGGGGTGTCAAAAAATCGAGTCTAGGGTTGTCTTGGGCCTGCATTTTAACTGGGCTGAGCCTAGTCAAAATTTTGTATTTGCTTCCCCCAAGCCCAGCCCATTGACGGCCCTATTCCATGGTAGATACATTTTTCAATTGTGACAAGTGGAGCCCATAGGCTGGTTATCAGACCACAGGACTGTTGAGTCCACCTGTGGATTGAGAATGCCCCAACATTCACCCAGATTGAAGATTCCAGTGAATCACTGGCCAATATTAGGACATTTTTTTCAATTGAATGATGGACCTCTCACTAATCTAACTGTAGGCAACAAATGGAAAGGTTCAGACTATCCTATTAAAATATGTTTTTGACGCATAGTCCATCCATGAAAAGACACAACAGACCAACGATCAGAACTACCAAACGATTGACCCTGCTAGTCGAAATTGAAAACCCATGAATCCCATAGTTCTAAAACTCGATGAGACTTTGCGCTGATTAACTAAGAAACTCACTGAGAAGCAAGACTCGGTTATGACTCGCCAAGACTCATCGCATTGGAATGCCAACTCGATGGACCTGGGCGAGCCTCATCAAGTCTAGAAACCTCATCAAGTTGAGCTGACTCAGCTGAGTTTCGAGTTGAGTCACAGAATTTTAGAGCTATGGTATTCATGGGTTTTTAATTCTGACAGGAACGGGCAGTGGTTCAGTAATCCAGTCCATTGGTCTGTTGTGTCCCATAGCAGATGGACTATGCCTAAAAAAATTCCTTGACAGGGACAATCTGAACGTTTCTATTTGTTGCCTACAGATCAACACGATTGGGTGCAACTCAAACCAAGATACTCACTGAATCATTGGATTTTTTTATATATAAAAGATACATGGAAATGGAATTCAAACACACGGACTAAAAGTTGAACTGTGCGCACCATTACCAAATCGCCGAGCACTATGTTTCCATGAGATTGGGACGTTTGTTATACTCATTATGCCGCAACATCTATTCTTACGCCTAAATAACTTCTTAATTTAGTTATTAAATACTGAGCCAGGTCTAATCGAGTCTTCAGAGCGATCCAACCCGACTGAACATTGAATCGAGCTGGCAGGTTTTTGGACAATGGCGAATACCATCAAAGGATCCACCTAACGCAGACCTAGAGATTCAACAGCCATGTGCATTACAATACGATTAAAACAACGACCTGCAACTCGATCGTATGAAGAACACGAACAACTAATAATATCAGTATTTCATCAATCAGATCTAAAATCCACAAAACCTACAGCTAACCTTCCGTCCATAGCAAATACAATCGATGAGATCAATCGATCCAATTCCAGCATTCGTAAAAACAAAACAATATGAAACAGAAAAAACTTGAAATTGCTGAAGTCTTAGGAAAAAAATCATGCATTGATCGGAAACATGAGTACATGAACTTAGAATCTATAGATTATTTGAGATGAGATCTCTAGCAAAACGTACCTACAAACCCTAGCTTTGGAGAAACGAGCTCTGGCCGCTGCAGCTGGGACGAAGAAATAGAGAGGGAAACAAATATTTAGGGTTTCCTTGCACGTGCGCGAGTAGCGTCGCACCGGGCGCGGATTGGGTACTACCCCACCGGGACCCAGCTAGAGACGGACGGTACTGTCAGGGGCTCTGTGGGGCCCACCGTGATGTTTATGTTTCATCCAATCCGTCCATCCATTTTTAATGATCATTTTATAGCAAGGGCCAAAAAAGGAGTTATATTTGAGGCTTAAGTGGACCCCACCACAGGAAGCAGTGGGGATTGAAAACCTACTGTTAAAATTTTCTAGGGGCCCCACAGAAGTTTTGGATCAAGATGATATTTATGTTTTCCCTTCATGTAAGTATATGTGACCTCATAAACAGGTTGGATGGCACATAAACATCACGGTGGGCCTTAGGAAGTTTTCAACGTTAGGAGTTCAATCTCCATAGCTCCCTGTGGTATGGTCCACTTGAACCTTCGGTCTACCTACTTTTTGGGCTCAGTCCATGAAATGATCCGTCAAAATAGATGGCCGGCGTTGATAAAGCATATACATCACGGTGGGGCCCATAGAGCCCCTAACATGACCGTACGTGTGGAGCAGGTCATGTGGGGTAGGGCTCTTAATGCAGCGGGTCATATCCGATAATTAGTTCGCTCACAAGCGGTACAATGCATAGTTGGATATTAAAATAGGTTTGATTATTCGGTTTCATAAAAATAAATCCGGATCATATTCGATCCAATCCGAATCTAGTAGTGAGATTTATACTATTGCATGTTTCAAGCCTTCAACATAACCTTTTTAAGAAAAGTGATCTTAGGGCCCACCCATGAAATTCATCATGATGTATGTATTACATCCATACCATCCATCCATCCTAACAGATAATTTAAGGCTATGGGCTCAAATCTGGAGATGATCCAAATCTTAGATGGACCATACAACAGAGATTAGTAAAGTTGTGTGTCCATCATTAAAATTATTCCAGGCATACTGTGATATGTATATACCACCAAAAGCTACCCAATATAGGACTATTTAGACCGTTTATAGGCTGATCGAGCTGATGAACAGAACAAATCATCCATACCCAAAGCCCACTTGGCCAAAAATACATAAAATGAAAAAAAGAAAGAGGTTTAGATAGAGGGAAGTGGATTGCGTATTGAGTAACTTAGTACTCTAACCTACTAAGTAAACTCCGTAGGGTCCACTGTGATTTATGTATTTTATCCACTCCGTTTATCCATTTTATCGGATAATATTATAACTTGAGATTAAAAAAAAAATGAAGCATATAAAAAGCTTAAGTGGACACACCATAGGAAACAATGTAAATTGAAAATGTGCCGTTGAAAAATTCTTAAGGCCATGGAAGTTTTGGATCAAGCTGATATTTGTTTTTTCCCTTTGGATCAAGCTGATATTTGTTTTTTCCCTTCATCAATGTCTAAGTGATCTTGTGAACAGGTCGAGTGACAAATAAACATCATTATGGGAACTAGAAAGGTTTCAACGGTGAAAATCATTATACCCATTGTTTCATGTGGTATGGTCCACTTGAGTTTTAGATATGCTTCTGTCACGCCCCAAACCCGGGGACCGGGCTCACTAAATTCCCGATCGCCGACCTTGGTGCTAACAGCCTCCGTAGTACCCCATTCTCGGCTCCTAACTCTCATGTGCCAGGTTCCGATCCTGGGATCCTACCAGGAGGATTTTCAGGGTAAATTTTTTTTTATATGAGCATAATCAAAACCATAAACATCATCAAATATCCACTAAAAGTTTGTTGAGTACAATGCTGGAAAGGGAAAT
Organism: Liriodendron chinense; assembly: GCA_003013855.2. NCBI lineage: Eukaryota > Viridiplantae > Streptophyta > Magnoliopsida > Magnoliales > Magnoliaceae > Liriodendron > Liriodendron chinense. Next base: position 1,702,353 of record PVNU02000491.1, on the reverse strand, counting down.
ACAACATAAAGTAGAAGTCCAAAATATCAGGTACATGAACCGCCCTCAACGTTGCTGATAGGCTCTAGTACCTGCAGTGTAAACAAACGCGCATGAGCTTCCTACGAAGCCCAGTAGAGTGCGTGTGTGCGCGTGTGATGCATTTGACAAGTATACAGATATCAGAGTAAGCGAAAGTAGTAGAGGGCTAAGTTAGTAAGTTCATGAATGCTATCAGCCATCCCAAGGCTATGCAATGCAAGGGCCTACATGGCCGAGTGTTACATGTTAGAGATGCAATGCAAACATGTCAATCCTCAACTGATCCACATATCAAAACAGTTCTCATCTGGGACATCACCGGGGTCTAGTATACTCTAATATTGGCCGCCGCACATCGCGCGCATAACCAAGCGAGTAGAAAAGACCTCACTATCCGCCTCATCAGTGGTATGCCAATGCCCACCTGGCTCGCCGATAGCGGACCCACTCCATGAGTTGGTCAGACTCGACCTAGCTTACAGCCCACTTCACCCGGGCGGATAAGGTCACACCCCTTTCCAACCGACCTCGACACAGTGGGAGACGCGGCCTACTGGTATTTGGCACACGGGCGCTCATGTTATCCACTCGGTCTCGACGCTGGAGCATCCTACTGGTATCACAGGGTTTAAGGACTTTCACCCAATGACATCCATAGCGCCCACGTACTAGAACAAGTTTCCGGTGTCCAATACTGCCAACCATGATGTGACTATGGTGGCCACCACCCTGATGCTGCTAGGGTGTGAAAGCGATCGTGACATACATAATGCGAAATGCATGAGTCATACAATCCAAATCATGCACCAACTTACGCATACTGCGCAATCATGTGGGGGCGACCCTGTCTCATACGGGTCCCCTAAGTATAACAAGCCAACTAGCATATGCTATGGTTAATCATGATCCATAACAGGCATACAAATGATGCGTATGGGCATATGAATGAGCATGGTATTCATTATACTAAGCATGTTATCAGTGTGACATATCAAGCTAATCATACTAGCATGTTACCAAACATATCATGTAACATTGGCCTTAAAAGGCCCAATATATATCTAAAGAGAGTGGGACCCGGACTGTGGGTCCGATTGGAAATGTAAAGGTCTTCGTGGCATAGCCCACTTGAGACCACATCGGCCCCATACTTGGGCCTGCACATACAAGATAGGCCGCCAAAATACGTGTATGGCATGGATAAAACATATACATCAAGAAGAAACCATGGTGGACATCAATGACCACTATTCCCTACGGGTGTGGTCCATCTAACATCTGAATTTGCCTCATTTTTGGGGCCGTATCCAAAATAATATAGAAAAATAGATAGGCATCATGAATAAAACCGATATTTGTGTTTTCTCTTTCGTCCATGTCCATGTGATCTTATGAACAGATTGGATGGCAAATAAACATCACTGTAGAACCTAGAAAGGTTTCAATGTTGGAAATCATTATCCCCACTATAGCATGGTCCACTTGACATTAGGATATGCTTAAATTTTGGGCCCAGCCACTTATGGATAGGTTGGGTGAGAAATAAACATCATTGCGGGTCTAGGAAGGTTTCAATGGTGGAGATTATTATTCCCACTGTTGTCCCGTGGCATGGCCCACTAAAATGAGCTGGAAAAACATATGGACGGGATAGGTACAGCACATACATTCTAGGTGGGCCCAACGAATGGGGCCCATTTACAATGCCCAAAGATACTAGCTGTTGGGCAGCAGCGTCCCCTGGACGCTGTCTGTCCAGCCAGCGTTTATTTTATTTATTTATTTTTATTTTTTTGAGAACTCATCAAGTGGGGCCCACAGAAGTTTCGGACCAGGCCGATATTTTTTTGTTTTTCGTTCTTCCATGTATGTGTGAACTTATGAACAGGTTAGATCTCAAATAAACATCACGGTGGGCCATAAGAAGGTTTCAACGGTAGGGCCACTGTCCCTACTATTTTCTGTGGTGGGGCCCCCTCGAGACTTGGATCTGACTCATTCTTGGGGTCATGCCCTAAAATGATCTCCCCAATTGGATGGACAGTGTGGATACAGCACATGCATCATGGTGGGACCCACGAGTGGGCCACCAGCTGGCAGTACGCCCAGCGTCAGAGGTAAGCCTCGTTTTTTTTTTCCGTTTTCTTCTTCTTTTCCTTTTTTTTTTGTTTTTCTGCAGTTAAATCAAGTGGGGCCCACATGGGACTGATCCACTCCGTTCATCAGGTTCCCCATCTCATGGGGAACCCAGCAAGCCCAATATTGGGTATTTAAATCCGTTTAAAAACATCAAGGTGGGCCAAATGATTTCTGACAGTAGAAATCATTATTTCAACTGTTTTGTGCGGTGCGGTCCGCTTAAGATTTGGATCTCGCTCATCCTTCGGCCCTGGCCCTAAAATGATATGGGAAAACAAGTGGACGGCGTGGATGGAACACAAACATCAAGGTGAGTCCCACGAGTGGGGACCCCAGCCACCGTCCAAGGTGACGCTGGACGTTCCAGCGTCAAACGTCCAGACGCTGGACGTCTAGTGCCCTTTATATATAAAAAAAAATTATTTCTTTTCTTTTTCTTTTTTTTTCCTGTGATTATCTCATGTGGGGCCCACTTAGGGACGATCCACCCCCTCCATCATGTTCCCCAGGTCGTTGGGGTCCTAACAAGCCCAATGTTGGGCAGGTAATATGGTCCAAAAACATCACGGTGGGTCCAAGAAGTCTCAACAGTCGGTTTTGCTAACCTCATCTCTTTTCAATGGTGTGGTCCACCTGAATCTGGATCTTCTTCATTTTTGGGCTCCCTGCCTTGAAATGGGATGGAGAAACAGATGGATGGCGTGGATTGCATGCATACCTCAAGGTGGGTCCCACGTGTGGGGCCTGCTCAACGCCCAAATGGCTGCCCTTGCTGGGCAGCAGCGTCCTCTGGACGCTGGCTGTCCAGCGGGTAGCCTCTCTCCCTCTTTATTATTATTATTATTATTATTATTATTATTATTATAATAGGAAGGTGGGGCCCACTCATGGATGATCCAGTCCATCCATCTCATTGCCCATCACAAGGTGGGCCCAAAAGAAAAGGAAAGTGGAAAGAAATTAAGAAAATGGAGAGGTTTTGTCCCTTGCACTCACCTCGATGGATGGACGGTAGGATTGGATCGGGTTGACGATCGGATGATCCGGACGGTGTGGATGATGGTTGGGGCCCACCAAGCTTGGATCTACACCCTCAATCTCCCTAATCTCTCTCTACTTCTCTTAAATCTCTCAAATCTCTCTCTTTCTCTTTCTCTTTCTCTTTCTCTCTCAAATCTCTTACAAATATGGGAAGGTGAGGAAGCCTCCTCTCCCCCTACGTATGGTATTGTATGGGGGGAGAGAGAGAATAATCATGAGGAGTGATGATGGTGCATGGGAGGGGGTGTGGGAGGTATGGGCTATAGTTGACTTTGGGAGGAGAGAGAGGGATGGGGGGTATGGGTAGAGTGATGGTGAGAATGATGGTGATGGATTAGATTGATGTGACATGGTCTTGGAGTTTGTGCAAGTGGGGCCCACGACACACGCACGTTGCGCGGCCCACCTCGGATTACGCAATCAATCATAACTTTCACACCGGGTATCGAAATGGGGCGTGCCGTGAGGCGTTGGAATCTCAGCGCCTATGCGGTCGCCAGGGTATAAGTCTCGGGTCGATGCTGTACTAAAACAGGGTCGCGATCAAGGCTCGGTAATCTGATCCGTCCGGGACGTACCGGCACCGGAAATTAAGGGTACGGAGGGCAAATGAGGGTACGGGTCTTACAACTTCAATTTTAGTTTCAACCCCTTAAATGAAATGGAAAAATGGATGAACGGTGTAGTTAAACCGCAAACACTTACAGTTGAGTTTACTTAGTACAATAAGAGTGTACTGAGTAACTCAGTATGCAATCCGATTTACGGAGAGAGGCGGACGCCCTTTTTAGGTGTGAATAAGGGTCCCACGATTGGGACCCACCTTGATGTATATGTTATATCCACGCCTGCCATCAGATTTTTCATATTATTTTAAGGCCACGTCCCAAAAATGAGACATCTCAATCTCACATCGACCATACCATGGTAAATAGTGAGATTTGCACCATTTTGCTGCTAAATTAAATATATTATATTATATATTTTTTAGATTTGTGATGGGGTGGACTTGGACCTAGATCTGACTTGAATCCGATGGCTATATGGATTTTTGGATCGAAAATGGATCTGGCTATTTGTAAGTGGATCGGATATGGATATCACTTTTTGGATCCGAGTCGGATTCAAATATGATCCGAATATATGGCTATAGATTTTCGAACTTGGAGTCAGATCTGATCCAGATCTGACCCATTGCGAGCCCTACTGTGGGGGCAGTATCCAATCCATGTCGCGTCGCACGTGCAAGTCAGGCTATTCATCAAGTGGGTCCCACACTGACGTGCTCCGGAGATGAAATTGGATTGCATCCTGAGTTACTCAGTATGCTCTTGTCATACTAAGTAAACTCAGTTGGGCCCACTGTAAATGTATGTAGTTTATCTGCATCGTCCATCCGCATTTCCAGATCATTTAAGGGGTTGAAACTAAAATTGAAGCATATCCAGAACTGAGGTGGACCATACCACAAGAAACAGTGGGTATAATGATTTCCACCGTTGAAACCTTTTTAGGGCACGCAGTGATGTTTATTTGTCATCCAACCTGTTTACAAGATCAAACAAACATTGATGAAGGGAAAAAATAAATATCAGCTTGATTCAAAACTTCTGGTGACCCCAAGAATTTTTCAACGGTATAGGTTCAATTCGCATTGTTTCCTATGGTGTGGTCTACTTAAGCTTTTATATGCTTCATTTTTTTGTCTCAAGCCATAAAATTATCTGTTAAAATAGATGAACGAAGTGGATGAAATACATAAATCATAGTGGACCCCACAAAGTTTACTCTTACTCAGTACACAATATGCTTCCTCTAGAGACCAAAGACTCGGGTCCGCTACTCATAATGTCTTTATAGTAAGGGCTTGTTTGGCACCATGGATTTGAGAGAAAGTGATGAGAAGTGGATTCCATGATATGAATTCTCATCAATTTCAATTCTTATCAATTTCAGATTTTCTGTTTGGCAGCCTAGATTTGGAGAGAAGTCAAACAAGAGGGAATGGATAGTGTGGATTTTAACCCCACTGTATGCCCACTTATACTTTGGATTTTAATCCCACCATCCATCGATTTTTAAATCCATGTCGTCCATCCATTTTTATAAATCATTTTATGCTAGGATCCCAAAAATAAAACAGATCCACATCTTAGGTGGACCATAAAACAAGAAAAAGTGGAGAGTGACCTTTTATGATGCACAAAAGTTTTGGATTAAACTGATATTTGTGTGGTTCCTTCATTCAGGTCTTTATGACCTTATCAATAAGTTAGATGGCAAATATACATCACGTTGCGTTCTAGATTGGGGAGGATTTCTCATCAAATGCCACCTTTTTAAGAGGAATCGGAAAGGACATAAAAGTGCCTTTTTAAATTCTCATGGATTCTTATGAAATCTACTTCTCATCAAATCCTCTTCGCCAAACAGAGAAAAGCAAGTGGTTTCTCATCACTTCTCATCAAATCCATGGTACCAAATGGACCCTAAGACCCAGTAGATGAACGGTCAAAGTTGTACACATATGCCCAGGATTTGATCTAGCAAGATATCGAACCACATTGTCAATCAGTTGTGATCCATATCCAGCCACATGGGTGACACCCTGAAAGTGGGACCCACCTCGATGTATGGTTGTATATCTCGTATATCTCGTCCATCTGTTTTGTCAAAATAGCATTGACCTTTTCTAACATGACTAAATTAGCATCTGCCCTCAATTTCAGTAATTGTGGCCTTTAACACCTTTTTATATTGTTTTCAGACCATTTTGCCCCTAACCATGTAAGGCTAATGAAAAATAAAGGGCCCTCTTGGCTTGCAGATGAGACACATGGCTCGTCGATGGCCTTTATGGCTCGTCGATGAGACATATTATTCCAACTTGGAACACAAGGTTCTTATCTGGAAGCCATGGCTCGCCAATGAGACACATGGCTCGCTGATGGCCTATGTGGCTCTCCAATGAGACACATAAATTCCAACAGAATACATGGCTCACAATAAAAAACACAATGGCTCGCCGATGAGATACATTGTTCCAACCTGGAACACAAGGTTCCCACTCGAAAGTCATGGCTCGCCAATGGCCTTTGTGGCTCGCCGATGAGACACAAATTCCAACGGAACACATGGCTCATCGATGGCCTTTGTGGCTCGCTGATGAGACACATTGTTCCAACTTGGAACACAAGGTTCCCAGCCAAAAGTCATGGCTTGCTACTGAGACATGTGGCTCACTGACTTGGAAGTCATGGCTCTCTAATGAGACACATGGCCTTTTAAATTTCGAGAAACTTTTTAGCGTACATGGTTAGGGGCAAAATGGTCCAAAGAAAATCTAAAAAGGTGTCAGGGGCTATAATTACTGAGATTAAGGGCAAGGGTTATTTTCATCGTTTCATAAAAAGTCAGTGATATTTTGACTGAAAACCTTATTTTAAAAGTCAGTGATATTTTGACTGAAAACCTTATTTTAGGGCAAGGTCAAAAAATTGAATCATATACAAATCTCAGTTAGACCACACCACAGGAAATGGTGGTCACTAAACACCCACCATAAAAAATTGCTAAGGTCCACCCTACCATCTGTTGATAAGTTCACAAGACATAAAAATGAAAATAAAAAAGTCTTGTAGACCTAGATGAAGGGAAAACACAATAGCAGCTTGATCAAAAAATTTGTGCCCTAATAAGCTTTTCTAATTGTGGGAATTCAATCCTATACTTTTCTCCACCTAAGATTTGTATTTTGTTTGCCTCATTTTTTAGATGATGACCTAAAATAAGCTGGTAAAATGGATGGATGGACAAAGTGGCGGATGTACAATGCATACATCAAGGTGGGTCCCACAATCAGGGTCACACCCGATGACCCAAACACCAGCTAGCTAGTTGGTGTCAAAGCTATGTGGGCCCCACCATGATGTATGTGTTTTATCCACACACATCATTCATCCATTTTGTCAGCTCATTTTAGGCATGATCCCAAGAATGAGGCATATCCAAAGCTCAAATAAACCACACCATAAAAAACAATGGGGATTGAATTGGTTATCATTGAAAACTTCTTGGGGGCCACATAAGTTTTGGATGACAAATAAACACCATTGTGGTTCCTAGGAAGGTTTCAATGGTGGATGTCATTATTCACATTGATTTCTATGGTGTGGTCCACTTGAACTTTAGATATGCTTCAAATTTGGGCTCGTGCCCTAAAATGAGCTTGGAAAATGTATGGATAACGTGAATAAAACACATACATCATGGTTGGGCCCATAAAGCTTTGACATCAGCTAGTTGGCTTGTGTTTGGTTAGGGTCACCAGCTAAACTGCATTTGGTCACACCCACCTGCACACCCACCTTGTTGGACTAGGTCACAGCTAATCCACATACCTGTTATTACCACATGCATGGAACAAATGGAGGGACACAACTTCAGTGGATCCTTGATTGTATGCCCACCTTGATGTATGTCTTATATCCACACCATTCATCATTTTCGCAGGATCATTTTAAAATATGAGCTAAAAAATGCAGCAGATCCAAATAATAGGTTGACCACACCATAAGAAATAGTGGTAATTGATGATTAAAAACTTCTAAGGGCTACAAAAGTTTTAGATTAAGCTAATATTTGTGTGATCCTTTCATCTAGGTATTTATGACCTTATCAACACGTTAGATGGAGAATAGACATTCCACTACCCTCAGGAAGTTTCTAATGGTGGGTATTCAATCACCACTGTTTCCCGTGGTGTTCACATGAGATTTGAACTACTACGTTTAATGAAGATGCCAACAAAATGAAACAAATTGTCGCAGGACTAAAACTTCTAGATGAATTGTCCAAGACATTTCTCATAGTGCAAAAATCCTTATTGCCCACAACATAACAAAAGTCTTCAATTCTTGAAGTACCATCGTTGGAAACCTCGGATGACTAACTAGCGACTTCCAATCATCCAATACCTGATAAGGTCGAGTACAAGGACAGACTGATCTATACGACAGATCTCCCTACATTATTTGATCTTAAATAATGATTTCTATAGGAAATGGGTTGATAACCTTCTTCTTGAATGTTTAGGACGAGACAAGGCCATAATGGTCATGGGTGAAGTATTTGAAGGTATCTATGGAGCATACCTAGCAGGTCAGAAGATACGGTGGTTGATTTGAATGCATGGTTATTATTGGCCGATTATCCAAAAGGATTACATGAAATATGTAAATAAATGTCAAGCTTGTTAAAGGCATGGTTTGTTACAACACATCCTAGCATCAAAGCTTCATCCGATCGTGAAACCATGGCCTTTTCGAGGTTGGGACATCGACATCATAGAACAAATATATCTTCCCTCCTCTAAGCAATAGAGTTTTATCAGCGTAGGTGACTGATTACTTCACCAAATGGGTGGAGACACAACCTATAAAAGTAGTCAGGGTAGGTAGAAGTTATAGATTTTATTAAGGAACATATTATCCATCGGTTCGGCATCTCTGAGACGATTATAATAGATAAAGGAGAAGCAGTTCTCAGGAGGACAGATTCAAGCTTTTATCCCCAGATACAAGTTCAAGTTCATGTGCTCTATACCGTATTATGCTTAGGCCAATGGACAGGCTGAGTAGACCAACAAGATTTTAAAGAATATCATCAAACAGATGGTATAGGATAATCCGTGATCTTGGCATACAATGTTGTCTGAAGTACTATGGGCCTACATAACTTCACAGAGGATCAGTACTAGAACGATGCCTTTCATGCTGACATATGTAAGCGATGCAGTATTATACACGAAGCTTAATATTTTCTCTTTGAGGGTAGCATATCAACACAAGCTAACCTCAGAAGAATTTACTAAGTCCATGCTTATGGAGTTGGAAAAGCTGGACAACGTTCGGTCAGGCCTTTAATAATCTCAAAGTCCACAAACTCAAAGTTGCTAGAACCTATAACAAGAAGGTAAAGGAGAAAAGTTTTGCTACATATGACAAAGATAGTGTAGAAAAACCAAGCTTCCAATTGAAGTGAAGGATGACAAATATAGAAAATGGTCACTAACATGAGAATGACTACTAAAAGTAAAGAAAGTCTTATGTGGAGGAGCTTATCTGCTATAAGATATGAACGACCGAGAAAGCAATCCTATCAATGGTCAATATTTGAAGAAGTAATATCCAACACTAAGGAAGTCCATGTAAACTAAAGAAAGGATGATTATTGACCAAGTTAGCCTAAGTGAGGAGTGAAGCAATAAGAAAATGGTAAAAGATCGGTCATTGAAAAAATATGAAACGTAGTCTTTAGTGGATCGATTTTGTAAACATTAACTTTGCTTTATTGATAAAATAGTGGTTAAGCCTCGAGCTTAGGCGCTGCCCATTGAGAGTGAATTTTTAGTAAAAATAAAATGAAACCTTGAATTTTACATCCGCAATAAAGGATGGCAATCATGCCAAGACAATTCTGATGCTCGCATTAACTCACACTATGGTCGATTGTCAACCTTGTGCTGCCATGCATCACACGTTGGAACGCCTGTCGAAAACTCGAATGTCAAATGTCCCATCGCATCTCTCGATACGAAGGGACATGGGGGGCATTGTCTACACTCATTTTCAGTGCCCTAATGGGGATCAATAGGAAGATGCCACGTGTTGATACTATGAATTTGATGTTCATGAAAATCATACTCGCACCCGAAGATATCTTCGGTTGATCTTCCTTCAACATTATGCATTTCATTATTAATATGGTGGCATTGACCCTTATGCATGCTTTTAAGGGAGCGAACCATCACGTGCCACAGTTGTCATGATTAGCAAGTCAACTAATAAGGCAGCATACTTGGCATGTCTATAAAAGACTCATTGAGAGAATGTATCCTATCACATATCCTAATATGATACACTAGGTGAGGCAGTCTCTGATAGTGCCTTAAATATTACATATTTATTTTCTATTTTACATTGTTTTTATCAATACATCAAGTTAATTAGTCTTAATTATGTGCGTTTAATACACAAGGAGATATCTAAAGTCCAAGACTAAATCTGAGCTAAAGGTGAGGATTTGAAGTTCAAAGGAGAGAAAGATAGAACATTTGAAGAATTAAAAAATTAAAGCCCAAGAGATGATAATCAAACATATTCAAGTTAGGAGATCAAAAGAGAACAAGAGATCATCGAGCTGTATTTAAAGAACTTGAAAGAAATCAAGTTAAAAAAGCAAGAAAAGGTCAGAAAACTCAAAATCCAGAAAAGCATGGCAAAAAAGCTAAGATCCAAAAATTACAGGAAATGACCTTATAGTTTTTCTCTTTGGCACCGAGTAGCCTTGATACGTTGAGCAACGCTGGATAGGGACACTCGGTGTGCCAAGAAATGCTTAGTGGCGCCGAGCAGGGTCAATTTCAAAAGCGTGATTTTGCGGAAGTTAGGTGGAATTTTTTTTAAAATTCAAGGTTGGACTGAAGAGGGCTATATAAGGAGATATTCTACATGAAATTAGGGTATTTTAGACCTGACTGGAGAGAGAGAGAGAGAGGAGAGAGAGAGGGAGGAAAAGCCTCGCCAGGCCCTATCTTTGCGTTCTTCTTCGATTTTCTAGTTTGTTTTTCTGTTTTTTAGTTAAGATAGTCATGCTAGGTTAATCTCTTAATTAAGGTTAAGGGGTGAGGCTTGCTAGTTAATTACTAATGTTTTAGTTTGTTTTGATTCATACATTAAATTTCATGATGATTAACTGTAAGTGCCAGGCATAAAATGTGAGTGCTAAGTACAGTATAGTTGTTAAATTTCGTAGACAATAGTATAGGTGCATGAGGTTGTATGAGCAAGCCAAGTTATTTGAGAAGACAAGAGTCAACCTCAACAAACATATCAAGATCAAGACTATCAACTCTACAACAGAAGTTATGGCAAAGGTTCAAAGATAAATCATATATGCCAAAGGTAATATTGAACATAGGAATGACCCTAGGTTAAGTGATTTCATATGACTTTCAAGTTAATCACTCTAATTTCTTTTAAAGTCATATTTCAAGAAAATTCGGCTAGCCTAACCCTGTATTTGGTCAGCCCAAGAATCTTTGGCCAGCTTGGGAACTTCGGTTAAGTTTCGAGCAAGCGTTCAGAAGATGTTTAGTCAACCCGACCCCGTGTTTGGGCAGCAGAACAGGCTTCGGTCAGCCCAAGAACTTTCAATTAAGTTTTCAGATTCGCAACTGATTTCTGGACCCGGAAGTCGAGTCAGCCCAACCCTGTCTCAGGTCAGTCGAACCGACACTCCGGGTTAGTCGAAGTTTGAACAAATTTTTATCCCATGAAATCTGATTGTCGTTGGAATAAAACGGTTGAATCATTAGGTCAGCTGAATATAAACTTAGGTTAGCCGAAGACTTAACTTTTTTACTATAAATAGGACTTTCTTCTCTCTATTTTTTCATCAAGAAAAAACACTGAAAATACTCAATCTCTGTGGTGAAAAAGCCCTCTATTATAGTCTAACTATCTAATCTTGATTCCTAGTTTATTTTATAGCTATCTCAGGTTCTCTTCTCATTTAATCTGATTGTGTAAAAAGAAGATTATTCTCATACTAGAGATAAGAGAATTGAAATTGTAGCTCTTAGGGAAACTCTTTATAGAAATTTCTAGATTCATCTTGTTCGAGCTATATTGGTTTATCTTCCTCAAAGATCGAATCGCTGCACCATTGAAGCTTCATCTCTGCTAAGCTTCATTATCTTCTACAAGAAGAACGGTAATATCTTTCCATACTTTGGGTTTTGTTTGAGATAGCTCGTGAAAATTTCAAATCAGGTTGTTAGTGATTAGTCTGTGAAAATTACTTGACGTTTTGTTGTGATAAGCTTGTAAAAATCACAATCTCTGTATCCGGTTTTAAGGTGAACCTGTGAAAACCTTTATATAGTGAAATGCCAAAATTACAAGGAGTGGTAATTTTGGGAGTGGAGTAGGTGCAAGTTGTTTTAGCACTGAACCACTATAACTCTCTATGTCGTGGTGATTGTTTAATCTTTTATCTTCTTATGTGCCTGATTGTTTATGAAACCTTAAATCGTGACATAATGTTGTTCTACTTGGATTTCTAAGTGATATAAGGTTGTCCTACTTAGTTTACTAAGTGAAAGGTTGTACTACTTAATTTCTAACTGAAAGGTTATCCTACGATTTAATCCAAGGTTTTAAATTGCTCTCTATTTGATTATTTTCTTTCAGATTGGTTAGTTGCATATTTATTCTTGCTAATCTTATGATTAATATTCTGATTTATTTTAATATTACAAGAAGCAGAATTGAATTGTGTTGTCCTATTCACCCCCCCTCTAGGACATTTATAGCTACGTCTTTTTCATTAATTAATTAAAATAAATTTGAATTTACTTAAAAGCCTTTGAGTTGTTTAATTCTAGATCCGTTATGAACTCCAGTTACATTGGATGCTCTGATTTAGCAATTGTTTAGCTTAATTAGAGAAGAAATTGATCCTGTAAAATTTCTTTACTATTGTAGACTCCGAGCACAATGGATGATTGAATTCCCTACGATAGATGTCCGAATGTTGAATAAGAGAATCGCTCAATTAAATTCATACCTTGTTGGATGTTTGTGATTGGTTTAACAGAATTATCTCCCAATTAGAATGAATTGGAATTCGGTTCTAGTTGAATTATCGAAGATGAATCGATAAATTAAACATTGTGATTGCTAGAAGTGAATATCTAGATCCTTAGTGTTTTGTTTTGATTGATTTTACCATAAACTATTTGTTAGATTCTCAATTCTAGAAGTACCTTAATCATATTATGCTCTTAGCCATATAATAGTTCTTATGGATCGACTTCAATCTCACTGAGTTATTAATATATTATGGCCCTACACTTGAGGTTGTTAATCAAGTTTGTTGTGCCGTTGTTAGGGATTGTTTTGATAATTTTAAACATCCTAGTTTTAGGATTTTAATTGTTTAGGATAAGTTTAATTTTTTTGTTGCGTTTTATGGTTAGAATTTTTTCCTACATTTTTAGATTACTAACATACTTTTGTTTTATTCTTTTCTGTTTTTTAGGATTCTCTAACCTAGATCACCATCTCGAGTACCATCCTTTTAACTTTTTCTTTTTAATTATTTTCTAGACTTTTTATTTTTTAAAGTAGAAGTAAAAATTAGGGTTTTGTCATGTTCATGCCTGAGTAGACATGAGATATCTTTAAACAACTTCTAAGAGATAGGATATTAGTTAAAGGGCTATCGGACCACTATGTTAGGAAGCAGCTTATGTCTTGTAAATTAATTGGAACTATGACTGAGAATCGACCTGTTTATGATAAGAATGAGGTATATGATGTTCCATCGATTAGGATGATGTGTGATTATTTGAGTGATTATGCTTATCAACAACCATTGAGTGCTTCACACATATAATACGTACGAAATCTTAATTGGAGGAACCATCACAATTTCAGTTGGAGAGATGGACCAACCGTGAATGCTAACAACTATCCCTAAGGGCCTTCTACTTATATGTCCTTACCGACAAAGACCCTTGAGGATACAGAGGATACATTACAAGTGTTTATACAAGGGCAATTACAAATTAGCCAAACATCTCGTAGGCCATACAAGAGCTGACAACGTCAATTGAGAAAATTGAGTCATGCCTCATCATTGAGGAGGAACGGGCTTTTCTAACCCAACCTTAGCCTAACTTAAAAGTACAATACGAGGTGAGTGATCTTAATTCTCCCAACACACTTGTTAAGCATACTGAATCCACCACTACCCTTATAAGTGGTAAGGTGATTAATTGAGAGATTCCATTGAAAGTTGAAAACCAAAGGAATCTACAAAATCTATGGTGATTAGATTAGTAATGTTTAACATGATGAAGAGCCGAAGTGTAATTATGAGCCTATGGTCCAGATTTTCCAAATGTTTATCTCATCTAAGCCTCCAGTTAATATCAAGATATGTTGGAATTTTCAAACAAGGTGATGTTGATACAATCCATTAAATTGGCATGCTTGATTTCATTATGGAGAATGAGTCCCTTTTAACTGAATGTTTTAATTCTTTAGAAGTTTGCTTGGAACACTATAAGGATTCTAATGATGGCATGATTAAGAAAATAGTGAATACCTTGTAAGATCTTAACTTAATACCTAACATTGACTAAGGTAAACATCATTTTGAAGTGCTTCCTTCCACCAATCTTGAATGTTTACCATTAAGGGTGGAGGAGCTGAAATTTGAACCGAAATCTGAAATTTTAAAAATTATTAAGACTACACAAATAAAAGACAAGTTTTATGAATTATAATTAATTGTAGTCTCTTATATACCGTGGTACACTAATACTAAAAATCCTTCTACCATAGGTGAATTTTATACACTTTGGAAACCTTAAAATATTGAGCAAAGATTTTTTGTTGAGGTTTATAAATTTCTTTAAACGTTCATACTCTAGGATATCCAAGCCTACTGTAAAATGGGCCTTTAGATGATCTTGTTCAGAAGCTTGCTAAGAAATTTGTTATGATGCTAGCCAGAGGAGGAAAATATCTATCAAGAATGAGAAGCTTTTTTTCTTTCTTTCCTAGAGTAGTTTACTTGCTTTTTTAGGATAGTTTGCTTTTGATTTTGCTGATTCCACCAACTTTAGAGAATTTAGATTTTTCTTTTAATTGACTCAGGTATTGTCTTAACTACTCCTTTTTATTTTGATCTGCTTTCATGCTATGAGTATTCAATGCATGATATTTTTCAACATTGAGGACAATGTAGAATTTAGGTTGGGTGAGAATTCTTACGAAATTTTCTGGATATTTGCTATTTTAGGCTAAACAAATTTCTTTTAGATGCAAAATTATGCGAATTTAAATGATTTGAAAATAATCTAAATACTAGAATGATAATGCACTTAATAATGAGAATTCTTGAAGCCTAGAGATCCAGTTATTCAATAGATTTCTAAATTAAGTTCGTTTTAGTAATTTTCTGTTAAAAATTCTTGGTGGTGCTGACTATGGTCAATTTCAAAAGTGTGATTTTAAGGAAGTCGATGAAATCTTCTGAATTTTTCAAGGTCGGTCGAAGTATTTTAGAGATGTTCTAAACAGAATTAGGGTATTTTAGACCTAACCTGAGCAAGAGATCAAGGGAGGAGTGGCCCCATCTTCACGTTCTTCTTTGGTTTTCCAGTTTATTTTTCTATTTGAGATAATCATGCTAGGCTAATCTCTTAATTAAGGATAATGGATAAAGCTTTCTAGTTAATTATGATGTTTTGGTTTGTTTTAATTTATATATTAGATTTCATGATGATTAATTAATTGAATTAGATTTGAATTTACTTAAAAGCCTTTGAATTGTTCATTTTTTTATCCGTAGTGAACTCTAGTTACATTAGATGCTCTGATTTAGCAATTGCTTAGCTTGATTAGAGAGGAATCAATCTGTAAAATTTCTTGATTTATTATAGACTTCGAGCACAATAGATGATTGAATTCTCTGCGATTGATGTTTGGGTGCTTTATGAGAGAATCGGTTAATTAAATTCATACATTGTTAGATGTTTGTGATTGGTTTTACAAAATTATCTTTCAATTAAAATGAATTAAAATTCGGTTCTAGTTGAGTTATTAAAGGTGAATCGATAAACTAGACATTTTGATTGCTAAAAGTGAATCATTGGATCCTTAATATTTTATTTTTTATTGATTTTATACGAAACTATTTGTTGAGTTCTTAATTTTAGGAGTAACTTAATCCTATCGTGCTCTTAGCCACATAATAGTCCATGTGGATCGATCTTAGTCTTACTGAATTATTACTACATCGCAGCCTTACACTTAGAGTTGTCGATTAGTCTCTCACAATCCTTCTAAAATGGGAGATCCTAGAGATGTTTAGAGAGTCTACAACATTCGAGAAGGTTCCGAAGATCAGACACTTATCCAAGAAAATCCAATTGTAGTTTGAACCCAAATCATGAGAGGGTGCACACCAAGATGGGTCTCGTTCGTATAATAATTAGAATTAAGAGAATGGAAGAGCTCAATGAAAGATCTAACCTATCTAATAACAAATTGGTATCGGGTGGACTGAGTCCATCTACCCCCTCAACACCCCAAATGCAGGGGGTGGTTTAATTAAGATTAATGATAGAAGTTTCCCTGATTGATCTTTATTCACTTAGTGAGCCACGAAAATCTCATGCAGCAAGATTAACTACGAGAAGAAGATTCGAGAAGCAACCAGTCCGAGATCCACATGGATTCTTTCCTATTAGGAATACAAGCCAAATACGCGAATGATCAGCAAGGAAACCCAGCGAGGGTTTTTTCGCCTTGACAAGTAATTAAAGGAGCATGTGAAAAAGAGCTTGGGGTCTTACGTTAAACACAACATTAATCTTCTTTACTTTTCAATTATATTTCACATATCTTAGCATAACCTAACTTAGCTCTATCATATATTACTACTATTCAGCATCCACCGTTAAATTGCCTGAGGAGTAGATTAAATATCCACAATTCTAAATTATTAGATCCCGATCAATTGAGTTCTTATATAGGCGACCACACATATCTAGTCACATCTTGTTGACCATTCGCCTCGATTATTAGTTCTAATAGACAAGTCAGGTATTTATCTCTTGATTGTTTATTTCTTTAGGTTATTTTCAATACTTTGTTGATTGTAATGGGCCACGTATTTAATTAATAAAATCAAAATTGTTCAACCATTTTTATTTATTTTCTCTTCTTCCTTCTTTTAAGAAGTATATTGCAATTTTCATTGGAAAAAGAAAAAGTCATTAAACATAAGGCAAAAAGAATCAGTTGCCTGATCGTTAATCACAACCGGTGATTGAGAGGATAACTGGATCATTGTGTTTAATCAGTCTCTAATCAATCTGACTCACCATAGGGGTATCGACGTTCAATCAAACATTAGTCAAGTACAACTCTGGCACATCCGTGCATTATAATCACACAGGAAATATGAATACAGCCCTCAATCACATGTGTGGCCTCTGTGTTTAATTGAATTTTCAATAATAGATATAAAAGCACAAAATTCAGCAACAGTTCACATTCTGTCAAAAAATATTCCTTGGATGAACACGATGGTTCAATCAAATTAGTTTATTTAATTAACATCCAATCAATAGTGGAGCTTGTTGGATGTCTGGTTGGGATCATTCTACATATGGACTACATCTGTGGCACGTAGTTGGATGAATGGAAATATTAAGCTTCCAGTGGCACTGAATCAGTTCCCATGGTGAAAAGAGGGCTAGGGATGTGCATCATGCGGCTCACGTGTTTCTGCAATTGCATGATTTAGGGACATGGATTGCCTGCTGACGTTGCCAGTAGCGAGGTGGCTACTAGACAGTGCTCTACGGGCCCCACTACATTGTATGTGTTTTATCGATGCCATCCATTTTTTCATATCATTATAGGGAAAATGAGGCAGATACAAATCTCAAATGAACCACTCCAAAAGAAAATAGTGCTAATTGAGGGCCCACCATTAAAAACTTTGTAAGTGCTAATGTATTAAGCACACCTATAGTTTGTCAAATTATTTAGATAAAATAGGTAATGTCTTGGTTGAGTCCAAGTCCGTATATCAAGACCAAGTTTGAGGCGCGACATCGTAAGATAATAAGACTTGACTAAGTTGGCTAAAAAAAAGCTTCAAGTGAAAGACCTTGTGTATGCCAACCTACAGGTAAAGAAGACCTTAGGAATGACCTTAGGTTGAGTAGTATTTTTTAGCTAAAACTTAGAGTTTTTAAAAATGCATTTTTACATCGACTATAAGGGATGTTCAACCAGCCCAACCTTGAGTTCGGCTAGCCGAACTATGTCCGATCAGCCCTATGAATCTTTGGCCAAGTTTCTAACAATGACTCCTTTTTAATTCATGGGTGTTTGGCTAGTCCAGCCCTGAGTTTGGCAAGCCGAACAATGTTTGGTCAGCCTTATGGGCCTTTGGTCAAGTTTTTAGCAACATCTTCTGTTTGATGTTCTCAAACTCGGGTTAGTTGAACCCTGTCTCTGGCTAGCCAAAGCTTCTTAAGTCAGCCAAACCCTGTGTTGGGCTAGCTTAAGTTTGAATCAAATCCTTATCTCACAAAATCTTATAGCTGTTAGGATAAGATTGTTAAACTTCAGCCATCCGAAGTGACTCTTAGGCCAGACCTAACCTTTTGTCTACAAATATGGTTCATTTCTCATTGTTTAAAAGTATGAAAATTATCTTCTTATTGAGAAAGCCCTCATACTTTTTTAACTATTTGTGTTGTAGTTCTTATTCTTTTATATAGCATATTCAATTATTTTCTCAAGTACTTGTTAAATCAATTTATAAGTGTATAGACTCATCTTGAGAATAAGGAATTGAATTTACTGCTTTAGAGATTTTCTTTTAAAAAAATCATCTATCCCTAGATCTCTCTTAGTTGTGCATACACTGGTACATCTACATCGAAGGAGAATGGATCGCTGCAACTGTTAAAGCTTCTATCTCAGTGGCTTCATCAATATCTTCACTTCGATTTACGTCTTCGAAAAGATACAGTAAAATCTGTTTTATTTCTTTTTGGGTTTGTAGAGATAGCTCATGAAAATCTCTTTAGGTTGAGAAATGATAGCTTGTGAAAATCACTGAAGGTTGGTTATGATAGCTTGTGAAAATCACAAATTGTAAGATGTTATAAATGTTAACCTGTGAAAACCTTTTGTTACAGTGGAAAGTTAAATTATGTGGAGAAACAATTTTGAGAGTAGAGTAGGTGTGTGTTAACACCAAACCACTATAACTCGTGTTGTGGTGCTTGATTTTCATTATTCTGTTGATTAATATGTTAATATTGTAAAATCTTAAATCGTAACATAAGATTGTCCTACCTAAGAATTTAGGTGAAAGGTTGTCCTACGATTTGAATAAGATTTCAGATTGCTCCTTTTTTGATCTTGTGAATTTGTGTATGAGATTTATTCATTATACTGTTAATATTTGATTATAAGATTGTTTATCTTTTTAAGATTAATAAAAATATGGTTAAGCCTTATTCATCCCCCCCCCCTTAGAGTTGGGTTACTCTTAATTGGATTCACATCCAAAGAGTTAGATTTCGGAGCTATAAGTTATCAAATTTCGAGAGCTTATCCATATATATCTAGGCCACCTCCCTTTAATGGCACCAATTATTCATATTAGAAAGTCAGGATGAGGGTCTTTTTAAAATCCATGGATGAAAGTGTGTGACAAGCCACAGTGACTCAATGGTTTCCTCCTATGATTGAAGTAGTGGCTGAGGATAGAACTAAATCTATAAAAGAAGTAGCCTACAATTTATGGACTATTACTCATAAAAATAAAAGTAGTAAAAATGCAAAAGCTTCGAATGCTATAACTTGCGCCCTCTCACCTGATGAATTTAAAAGAATTATTTCATGTGACTGGGCTAAACAAGCTTGTGACATACTTGAAAAGACCTATGAATGTACTAATTAATATTGTGAATAAATCTAAGATTCAAATCCTCACAACCAGATTTGAGGAGATTCGTATGGAGAAAATGAGACATTCATGGACTTTTATATGAAACTTAATAGTGAATTCTATGAGGAGTCTTAGAGAAAATCTACATGAAAGCAAGGTTTGTGCAAAAATTCTAAAATCCCTACTTGAAAGGTTCAATTCTAAGGTCATTGCTACACAAGAATTAAGGGATACCGACTCAATGAAGGTTGGAGAGTTACTTACGTTTCTTCAAACATATGAGTTGAATTTCAAAGCTCCAAATAATAAGTCATAGCCCTTAAGTCCTCAAAGTCTTCATTAAATAAGATTATTGAAGAACATTCAAATAATGATGAAAATGAGGATGATATGATTTTGTTGGCAAAGAAGTTTTATAAAATTTTTAAAAATAAAAAGAAAGTTAAGTTTCAAAAATCTTTTATCAAGAAAAAGGGAAAATCCAGCTATTAGAAAGCTAAATCCAAAAACACTTAAATCCAAAAACACTTAATGTTATAATTGCTATGAGTTTGGGCATCTAGCTTCAAACTGTCCTAAAAAGCAAAAAGAAAAAAGAAACGGTATATCGCTATTTGAAATGAATCATCAGAAACTGATGAATCATAATAAGAAGAAGTTAAAAGTCTAAATGCTTTCATAACAATAGCCAGAGACACTATTCCTGAAGAAAGTGAACATCTGGATATAAAACTTTCATGAGTGACTCTGAGAATAAAGAAGATCTTCAAGATGCATATGATGCTGTTCCAAAAAAGTTGTAAGATTGCGTCTAAATTAAAAGTGCAAAGAAAAGTATGAGGATTTACAAACAGAGCTTAATCAAGTTATTTTGAAAAAAATATCATTTTTTCTGATTGTTTTGAAAAATTCTAATTGAATTTGAGTTTAAAGAATGAAAATTTTAAAAATCTCAAGTTCAGGTTATGAAAAGTTGAAAAATGAAGTTTGTTTATTTTGAAATTTAAAGGATACATGGAAATACACTCAAGGAGATAAAAAACTTAAAAAACTACTTATCTCATCTCGACGATATGGTCATAAGTCTTGTCATGACTATGACAAATATAGCAATAAAAAACCTAAGACTTCTACGCCTACTTTTGTAAAAGGAGAATCCTCAAACTCTAAATATGAAACTAAAAAAGGAATTAAGATTGATTCCAAAAAGACTATTTTCAAAAATACAAAACTTTTTTAAAAGTTTTCTATGATGAAAAACTTTGCCAACAATAAAAATATTAAAAAAGAGAATTTGATAATCCTCCCCTCACTAATAAAATTGTGGACTTACTTAAAGAGTTGTTGAGAGCTAACTCAAATAAGAAGGGAGTAAACAGGAGAAAAAGAAGAAATCCTAACTTCCAAAGTCAGCAAAAGAAAAGAGATTCTCCAAAACCTAGAACCATCATGAAGTTAGGTTCTAAAGGTTAAGTGTCTTGTCATCCACAAAGCTTTCAAAGCAAGTAGTCATTTAAGATGGTATCTGAATAATGGATATTCTAGACATATGACAGGTGATAAAGCTATCCTCTCAAATATTAACAAGATTAATGGTGGATCAGTCACATTTGGAGATGGTAACTGTAAGATCATTGGTCAGGGTAATGTTTATCTTCCTATTTACTTATATTTAAAAATGTTTTGTATGTTAAAGGATTAAAACAGGACATTCTTAGTATATATCAAATCTGCGATAATAATTATAGTGTAAGATTTTCTGATCGTGGATGTGAGATAATCAATAAAAAAGGAAATATAATATTACATAGTCGTAGAACATCTAAAAATTACTATATAGTAGATAATACTAGCTCAACAAAATTTTCATGTTACATGGTCCAAATAGCTAGACAACACTGAACTATGGCACCAATGTCTGAGACATGTAAATTATAAAGACCTTTATAAGTTGACTAAAAGAGATCACTTACGTGGCTTACCCAAGTTAAGAAAGAGAGAAAATAAAGTATGTCTTGCTTGCCAAGTTGGCAAACAAACAAGGAGTTGTCATAAAAAGGTGAACTCCTTAGCTACTACTAAAAACCTCTAAAACTTCTCCACATGAACTTAGTTGGACCAACTAGAATAAAGGGTAGAGGAGGTAAAAAAAATTCTAATTGTAGTTAATGACTACACAAGATTCACTTGGATGGCTTTCTTAAGAGAAGAGTCAGATGCTTTTGATGAATTTAAAATGATTATTAAATGTATCTAGACTGAAAAAGAAATGCTAATAATTAGAATACGAAGTGATCATGGAATAAAATTTGAAAATAATAATTTTGATAAGTACTGTGATGACCATGGTATATTACATGAGTTTTTAGCTCCTAAAACACCACAGTGAAATAGAGTTGCTGAAAGAAAGAATAGGATGTTATAAAAGATGACGAATGTCATGCTGAATAACAAGAAGTTGCTTAAAAATCTATAAGCTGAAGTTGTGAATACTGCTTGCCATATAATCAATCGGGTCTATATTAGAGCTGGGAAAAATAAAACTACATATGAAATGTGGTTTGAGAAAAAGCCCAATGTAAAATATTTTCATATTCTTAGAAGTAAATGCTACATTTTACGTGACAGTAAAAAATTGAAAAATTTTGATGCAAAAAGTGATGAAGGCATATTCTTGGGATATACTATAAATAGCCGTGCATATAGGGTTCTAAACAAGAGAACTGGGGTGATACAAGTATCCATAAACGTTGTAATTGATGATCAAAATATTAATTCTAGTCCTCTTCAAGATGATGATGATATAATAATGATTAACCAGGGTGAATCATCATCTAAATTAGATGAACCTAAATTAAGGTTAGTAAAATATCATCAATCAGATCAAATTCTTGGTGATCCTCTTACTGGTGTTCGAACTAGAAGACAACTTGAAAATATTTGCAATCAGGTTTGCTTTACTTCCCAAATTGAACCGGCCAGCGTAAATGAAGCGTTAGTTGATGAAAATTGAATTTTAACTATGCACGATGAGTTGAATCAATTTATAAGGAATGATGTTTGGGATCTTATTCCTAGGCTATCTGACAAGAATGTTGTTGGAACCAAGTGAATTTTCAAAAATAAATCAGATGAGCTCGGGAATATCATTAGAAACAAGGCACGACTGGTTGCCAAGGTTATACTCAAATAGAAGAAATTGATTATGATGAAACCTTCGCACCAGTTGCTTGTCTTGAGTATATCAGATTATTTATTTCTATTGCTTATTTTAAGAAATTCAAAATCTTTCAAATGGATATTAAAAGTATTTTTCTAAACGGTAACTTGAATGAGGAAGTATATTTTGAACAACTTAAAGGATTTGAAGATTCTAAACTTTCTGATTATGTATATCGTCTTAAGAAAGCACTATATGATTTTAAACAAGCTTCGAGCAACATGGTATGAAAAGTTAGATTAGGTGTATGATTAGATTAGGTGTCGGACATGCTAGAGTCGAGTTTGGCTTAAATCAAATTGAATGCTTGTAACCCCAGGTGCCGAACTAGCTCGATTAGGACTAGCTAGATCTGTGAAAATTGGCTTGACTGTTCAGCTATCGATTGTTATAAGGATCAAGCAATTTTAGAATAAGAGAGTTAGTCCTTCTGAATGAGATTTTTTTTTTTTTAAAGATAATAACTTTTCTTTAAGTAGTGATAACTTAAATCGTGTTTCTTAATAAATAATAAAAGATGAACAAGTTAAAATTAAAGCAGGGTCACTGACTTTTATTAATCAAAATGTTAGAGTAGTGTAACTAGTGAATAGAAATAAACTAAGTAGAGGAAAGAATAAAATGCCTACGATGGTCTATGTTGGCAAAAACGGTGGTGGAAAATATCAGATGGTCTTGAGATGGTCGTGGCGTGAGGTTCACAAGATGTGACCAGAGATATACTAAGTGAGAACTTAATAATCTGGAGATTTGACGATGAGGTCATGGATATTTAAACTACTCCTACGCACATACTGCAACGATGCACTAGATAATAACGAAACTAAGCTAAGAACTAATGTCTTTGAACTTGTTGCACCATGGCTGGACAAAAGTGGAGGAACTAATCCAATAAGCTCAACTACTGTGTCCATGGTGGATGAAAGGGATAAGCAGTATATAGTTGAAAAAGATTGATTGATTTATGTTGATGAGGGCCTGAAGCTCTTCTTCGAGTGTTGCTTTTCTAGATTTTGGAGAGGTGGTGGCTGTGCGTAATGTTTCTATGACTTGTGTAGGAATCTTTTAATTCAGCAACGACTATATCCTATTTGGATTTGGAGTCCTTATTGGGTTATGCCATTGTAAATGATCTGCTTCTACTTTTGGATGGCTTTTTGTGGTTCATTCCATCTTTCTTACTCTTCCAAGGAATCTCAGATGTTTCTCTAGAGAAAATTTTCTTTTAAGTTAGTTGGATGGTCATTCCATGTGTATACTGGTTGCGAAGAATCTGACAATGGTAGGTTTCTTATATACGCTAAGAATTGTGTGTGCTTTGCATTAGTCAGCAACATGTCATACAAGAGATGACTTTCTTTTTAGGTTTTAGCTGTGCGTACGACTCTAAGCATTCAGCTCGTTTAGAAGGATATGTATCTTTGAGAAAGAAGAGCCAACACTCTCTCTTTCTGCAAGTATGTTTCCCTTCCATCTTTCGTACGAGTTTGACGACACATGGTGGCCTCTCGTTCGCTTATTTGGAGTGCGTTGGACCAGGTGTAAACACAGTCCATTCATTTTTTCATATCTTATTAGGACATGAGCCTAAAATTAAACAGGACCAAAATTAAAGAAGGTCACATGATTGGAAATATTGGGTATTGGGCGCCAACCATCGAAATATTCTTAGGGCTACATTAGCTTTGGATCAACCTATTATGTGTTTTTTTGTTCAACCCAGTGGAAATGACCTTATGAATGGTTTCAATGGCATATAAAGATCATGATGGACTCAGGAAGCTTTAATTGTCAGCATTTCCATCTCCACGTTTCTTGAAGGGTGGCCCACTTGACTTTTGTATCTAACTCATTTTCTAGTTAAATGTACTACCATGAGCAGCCAAAATGGATAGACGAGTGGATTTCTCACCAACATCACTGTGGGCCCTATTGTTGTTAAAATCTGGACAACAGATGAGGTGGTAAAGAGACCACTTAGGAAGGTTAGATGTTGTTGATCTACCCATCTGGGCTGATTAGATCTTAAAGGTAGATCCTGCACAGCACAAAGAAGGCTAAGAGGGTGGTCGGGGTCCGACCGCTAGTCCTCTGATGCCTAAATCATGTGAGTATGATATACGAAATAAGCAAAGACTTTTGGGTAGTTAAGTTGTGCGTACCTAAAGATGGAGGCGAATGCTTCTATCTATAAGCCATTAGAGAGTAATAATGGGCCACGATTATGGTTACAGTTGTGGGTGTTACGTTTGCTATGGGTGACAAGATTTTTGGGGGCGTAATCCATGCTAGACCCATTAGGAGACATGCTTCATATCGCGTGAAACTATCCTTGATCCTCCGCACGCCTTTATGGGCTGACATTAGAGCTCTCTGGCCGAGCTCTATGATGGTAGAGCTCTCCGACCGAGCATCCAACCTTAGCAAAATATTTTAGTACGAGGACCTCTCCGACATGTGTCCAAGATCCGAGCTATCGCTCTCTGGTCGTCCTGACGCTGGGCCCCAAACTCCAGTAGGAAACTTTGTTGAATGAGGATTTCAATTTGTTGC
This sequence comes from Liriodendron chinense, assembly GCA_003013855.2. Taxonomy (NCBI): domain Eukaryota; kingdom Viridiplantae; phylum Streptophyta; class Magnoliopsida; order Magnoliales; family Magnoliaceae; genus Liriodendron; species Liriodendron chinense. The sequence continues at coordinate 1,676,822 of PVNU02000491.1, read as the reverse complement.
TTCATGTTGAAGCAGTCAGCTATGTTATGGCTATAATCTTTGTGGAAGAGTATTCGCTTCCCCAAGTGTAGGGTTGCGATGTAGTAATAATCTTGGTAAGACCGAGGTTGATCCACATAAAAGGAGGTGAACAATTCAAACTATTCTAATAATTAGAATCTAAAATGGTTTATGAATCAATTTTTAAACATGAAATAGAAAAATCTGATAATAAGGAGAACTAGAGCATCAAGGATCCACTTATAACTATCTTTGATGTATAATTCGCATAGGTTTCTCAATTACACAACTAGAATTGAAATCAAATCCTATCTAGCCGGAAGATAGAGCAGTTATAACAAATAATCTGTCTTATGTATGATTCATATACATGATTCCCTCAATTCAAGTTAGGACTTGAGCACATTCACTTGCATAGGTCAATCCTAGTTCTAATAGGTTAAGATCACAACTATGATAATCATTAAACTCTGTCACAAAGCATAATTATACCATGATTTGAACTTCATTTAAATCACATAAATTATCATACATAATTCAAAATTTTCAGAAAAATAGAACTTTGGTTTGAAGTTCCCACATGAAGATCCAATTCTAGAGCATCTTAAATTCGATTCTTCGGAGCATACAGGTCTAGATCTTTGCAAAATAATTAAGAAACTAATGTAATTCTCTCAAACATTCATGAGTCATCATAAGATTAAGAAAAACTACTTATAACTTTATTAAAACTTAACAAACCATTGTTCAATGTTAAGAATTCAACTTGAAATCATTAAAAACAAATTAAACAATTTAAGAAAATTATAAGCTTCACCTGTTAGCTGTAGCTAAGAGGTTAATTAATGAAAAGCATAAAAACAAACTAGAACTAGAAGAAGAAGAAGAAGAAAACTAGTGAAGGCTAGGAAGCCTTCTAGGTCTTGAATCATTTGCTCCCCACTTTGCTAGATGCCATAGGAAGAGAGTGGAGGTGGCTTTTTATAAGAGAAATCCCACACCAACTTGGAAACTTCAAGAATCCGCGAAGTCCTTTCACAATTTGGAAACTTGGAATTGAAAATCGGAGTTTCTAGAGCACCTTAGACTTGTCTGGCGACAGGCCTTGGGACAGATCTTGGAACTATTTTTTCATATTTTCTTCTTTTTCTCTTCTTTTTCTTTCTTCTTCTTTCCTCCACCTTTTGACACTTGTTCTATTGATCTTCCATACATACAAAGTGACTCTTTTAACCATGAATTGGTGAAGTCTCCCTCTCATTCCTACAATCACAAAAACATGTATTAGATTAGTCTTTAAATATGAAAATCATGCATAATGTGATGATGAAAAGGGGTTAGAATATGTAATATTAATGGCTCAACAAAGAGGCAATACTTGGACCTACTTCTTCGATTGTGATCAGTCTTGATCTTCCCAGGTGACTTTAACATTTACTTATCTTTGACGGCCATGAACACTTGCTCAACGGGTGTGTTCAGAGGTGTATACCGCTCGAAGCGATTAGCTGAGGCTTTGACTCCTTGGGGAGAGCTACCTCGGTTGGATGAGCCTCGGTCGTCCTTCTGTCACTTCGTCTCGGTATCACCTTTGGCTTCCTTTCCTTTTTTAGAGGACTTGTGGACATTAACCAACTCTTTGATGTTAATGTGCTTCTGAGCCCTATCCAGAAATTCAACCAACGAATGGGGTGTATCTTCTCTGGCTGACCAAAGGAACTTCCTGTCTGTCACTCCTCTGATCATCGTACGTAACATCACCTCTTGTGATAAATTCTTAACTTAAACGACCTTAGCATTAAACTGGATGAGGTAATCTTTTAAGGACCCATAGTCCCTTTGCTTGACCACAGGAAGGTGCGTCGAGTGCTTTCGTGGATCAATATTGGAGAGCTGTAGAGGGCATTGAACGTGGGCATTATGCCCTGTAAACACCCCACCTTCGGCTACATTGTTGGTAGAGATAGCTGGAAGAATGGAGGACCGTACCCCCAAATCCCAAATCCAAACTCAGCCAAACTCACCCTTGTAAGCCCCATTCCATAGCCCAGTTCAAGCCTGAACCCAGTCAACCCAGTCCTAAACATCAGCCTGAAAAATCCCCCATAAGAAAAGCCAGTAAAAAAATCTCAAAAAAGTCAAACTCACTGAGTCAACCCACTGAGTCAACTCGCTGAGTCAAACCACTGAGTCAACCCGTCGAGTCAAAACACCGAGTCAACCCGTCGAGTCAAATCACCGAGTCGACCCGCTGAGTCAACTCACTGAGTCGACCGAGCGAGTCAAACAGCAGCCCCGAGGGTGCGACCGTACCTTGCTGGAAATCGAGGAACGGCCGTACGGGCAGCCCATAGCAGGCTGCCCAAAAATAATTACGAGCTCTGCCACTGCTCACTGCTATAAATACCCCCCTCCCCTTCTCATTTCAGCATCCCTTCAAGTCCAGCCAGTCCGGGTGCGGTTCGAGTCCTCCTTCACCCCTTAGCCCATTTTCCCACCAAGGAGAGCCCGAGTGAGGAGAGCCTAGCCCTGGTCCAGCCCAGCCTGACCACTGGTCCAAGCCTCCCAAGCCATCTAAGTCTTGATCCAGCCACTCAAAGCCAATCCTTGCGACACCTCCGTCCACCCAGCTACTCTTTTCCAGCATCATCTCATTTACATCTAGCATAAGTGCAACATTTACTTTTCCTCCAACCCCCCTGCTTCACTGCAAGCACCTTAATTCTTCAAGCACACTGCATATGTCTTAAATTAAGCACCTGTCAGTTCGAGCGTATGCTCTGGGCTTGCCCGTTGTTGGAACCTGCCCATCAGAAACTCTTACTGTTCAGACCTGCATTCATGCTTCACCATAAAACACCTTGATCATTCAAGCACACTGCATACGTCTTACATTAAGCACCTGTCAGTTCGAGCGTACGCTCTGGGCTTGCCCGTTGTTGGAACTTGCCCATCAGAAACTCTTACTGTTCAGACCTTGTTGAGCTCTTAATTGTGCATATTCTAACCCCAATTCATCACTCATTGTGCAAGGTTTATATGGTTTGTAAGCTAATTCAATGCATGTTTTGTGACTACAGGATTGAGGGTGGACTCTACTCAACTGAAGACATAAAGAGCTCACTTGGGATCATTCTAATGGAGATTACTTGAGGACCAAAGAAGAAAAGAAGAGAGAAAGCGAAAGAAAGAAGCAAGGAAAGAAAGAAAAGGAAGAAATGAAGAAGTATGAAGACTGCCGACCGGTCATGACCGGTCGGCCAAGGAAGCCAGACCGGTCAGCGACCGGTCAGCCATTGTACTGAAGAACAAATAAAGGTGACCGACCGGTCTTGACCGGTCGGCTACAGCTGCTGGAGGTCTACTGAGGACGTCCGACCGGTCATGACCGGTCGGACAGGGTTGCTGGAATGTTAATATACACGTCCGACCGGTCTTGACCGGTCGGATGTGCTTGCTGGAGTATTTTCACTTGAGGCCGACCGGTCATGACCGGTCGGCCATGCGTACTGAGTTAGAACTTTCTAATTTCTTCCCGAAATTCTCTGCGCTGCGTAAGTGTTACGCAAATTTCCGATTCTTCCGACGTTGTGGAGCCTCCAGACTATAAGAGGACACCTAGGGATCGTTCCTAGGGCATCCTAGAAGGGTCCAAGCGAGGTTGGAGGCTGTGGAAGTGAAGATTGGAGTTTCACAACTCCTTTTGGTTTGCTTTGCTGTTTTCATGCTTTTTGTAGTTGTTTCATGTTTCCTTGGATCATGAGCAGCTAAACCTCTTAGCTAGGGCTAAGAGGTGAAGCTTGTAGTGAATCCAAGATGTTTTAATTCGTAGTTAAGTGGTTTTAGTTTGGAATTCATGATTATGAACTAAGGTTTGAAGTTTATACAAGTTTTTAAGTAATTTTTCTTAGTCTTGTGATGACTCATGGATGTTTGGATGAATTACTTATCTTCTTAATTTGTTTGCAACGGTATAGACCTGTATGATCCGAGGAATCGGAGTGCGCTCTAGTACTAAGTTCTTCATAAAGGGACTTTAGGCCAAAGTTCTATTTTAGTTGATTTTCTGGAATATGTAAGGACTGTGCTGGTGATTTGAATCTAGTTCAAATCCTAATCTAGCCTTGTCTTGTGAGAGGACTTGGGGATGGTTATGATTGAGAACTGGACCTATAGGAAAGGGGAATGACCTATGCAATTGAGCATGCTCAGCTCAGCCTAGATTGAGTGAATCTTATGCATAGAACTTACATATTACAGACTGTTTGGTTTAACAGTTCTATCATCCGACTAGACAGACAGGAATGTCGATTCTAGTTGAGAGAATAAGAAACCACAGCGGATTGAACATCAAGGATTGCTACAAGTGGATCCTTGAAACCCTAGTACCTTCTTATAATTAATTACTCTCGATTTAATTCAGTTTTTGTTACTCACATCAACTTTATACAACAATCTGATTAGTAGACTTCAATAGACACTTGTGGATGAATTTGTGAGATCTTACATAGTCCCTGTGGATCGACCTCGGTCTTACCGAGATTATTACTACATCGCAACCCTACACTTGGGGAAGCGAACAGACCTGCATTCATGCTTCACCATAAAACACCTTGATCATTCAAGCACACTGCATACGTCTTACATTAAGCACCTGTCAGTTCGAGCGTACGCTCTGGGCTTGCCCGTTGTTGGAACCTGCCCATCAGAAACTCTTACTGTTCAGACCCGCATTCATGCATCATGTCATCCATGGGAATATACGAGGATTAAACTAGACTTTCAAGTATTCGATCGATTCTGTGAAGTAGAGACAGTACTTCGGTACGGGCAGTGTGTGGGGTGCTTAACCTCTTCCCACCCTGTAACCGTGATCCCTTACCTTGAATCTTTGGCCACAGATCAAAAGGAGTCATTTTAGAGGAAGGAATCTTCGGATCCCCTTCTCTAACGTTTCTACGGGGTCTAGCCGACTGTAGATTCGAAGTAATTGGCTAGTGGTGACTCTGGTCTTATACAAACTCATTTAAACGCATCCGGCTTAACACGACAACTAAACAAAGCCCTCGAGAACGAGGCAAGCCAGTGGCACAAACGGCGATTTCGCACTCATGCATCATCCTCTCCTTCTTTTCTCGAAAGGGGAAGGGACGAGAACGTCGTCGTGTGGGAGCGCGGAAAACGGCGAGGGTCCACAGAATGGCGACTCCGCTGGGGATGAGATAGTCCCACTAGTCGTGATCCGACTTGAAAAACAGAATCCTTTCCGTACTTGAAAGTCACTAATCCTCATACAATCTCATCTGCATAGCATTCTACCCAAACCCAAACAAAATAAAAAATAAAAAATCCTAAAACCAGAAAAAAATAGAAAATCCCAAAACCCAAAAAGAGTAGAGTATAGTCCTCACCATTGCGCCTCCTCGGGCTCAACGTACGCGGAGACAACTTCCCTTCCGTAGCATAATCCGCACTCGGGCTTAACAAGCCATGTCCGACCACGAAGAAGAAACTCATCTCCTTCCCGCTCTTGAGATGACCGAAGCGCAACCTCCAGCGCAACAGCCCATTGATAATACGCCAATCATACAAGAATTGGCACAAGGAGTGAGAGCAATGCAAGAAATGCTCTTGCAATTCATGCAAGCACAAGCCACCGCAGCAGCCAACAATCAGGTTGGCCCAGTTCAGCAATCTCAGCAGCCATGCCGGGTCCTTCCAGCCTCCAGTTCGAATCAAGAGCAACCATCGGAGTCTGCCCAAGACTACCGACCGCAGCCATCTCAGCCCTTCGTTACGGGGCATCTTCCTCAGTACCTTCCTGCAACGACAGGGCCATCTCAGAGCGCCCCCGTCGCAGGGACTTCCAGTCAGCTTCCAGTCAATCTTGCAAACAACAGTCTCAGTAGATCTCAGCATGTCCCCACCGATGGGATACCTTTTCAATTCCAGCACATCCCCGCCGATGGGATTTCAATTCAATTTCCAGCAATAGGGACAGCACTGGCAAATGCCCACAATGGGAGTCAGTGTCAAGCCCACATCAATCAGCGGACAGTGGCGAATACCCAACAAGGGGGTCACTTCCCAGTATCTCAGCCTCCTGTAAACAGGAGCACTTTTCAATTCCAGCACATCCCCGCCGATGGGATTCCAGTTAATTTTCAGCAATCTTCAATTCAGCAAAATCCAGTTAATTTCCAGCAATCTTCAGTTCAGCAATTTCCAGTTAATTTCCAGCAAGTTCCAGTTCAACCTTCAGCACAATCTCCAGTTCAGTCACAATCCTTTCAAGCACAAGTTCATCAGAATCCAGTTCAGTCATCAAATCAATTTCAGCAACCCGCGGTTGCTTTTCAGCAAGCTCATAGGGTCGAAGACATCGACCACTATGCCGAAGAAGAACGTGCCTTACTCCAGGAGGCACCAGTCGCTCGAACAGATCACTCAGGATTGGACGAGTTACGGGAGCAGTTCCAGATCTTGCAAAATCAGCTTCAGCGACAACAAGGAATCGATCTACCTTCGACCAAGTTCAGAGACTTGTGTCCTTTCCCAGATGCTCAAGTACCTTAAAACTTTGAGGTTCCAAAATTCAAAAGATACGACGGCAGCGGTTGTCCCACAGCACATCTCAAGGCCTTCTGTGGAGAACTGAGTGCAATCTCAGGAAATGAAGGGGCCCTTATTCGCTTGTTCCAAAAATCTCTGAAGGGCGATGCCCTAGATTGGTACACTTCATTGGACTGCCACAGCATCAGGACATGGGAACAACTTTCCCAAGCTTTCGTCGACAGATTCGCGTATAATCTCAACATGGCACCCAGAAGAGCCGACCTCGCAGCTCTCAGGCAAAAGAGTGATGAAACACTATCAGCTTATGTGGGACGTTGGCGAGCTATGGCAGCTCGAATGCGAACGCCTATCGATGACGAAGAACAAATCTCCATGATTGTTCATTTAACATATGTAGGCATATCCGGGTATCTCATCTCGCATCCATATGCGAATTTCTCATAATTGATCCGTGCTGGAGAGCAAGTCGAAGCAGGAATCCGTGCCGGGACAATCTCTCCATGGCCTCATCAAGCCACTCCAATCAAAAGGAACAGAGTGGAAGGAAGACCTATCGGGCACGGGAATGGAAACCGCAGTGGTTCTCCTCCCCGCCCAACAGAGGTAAACAACATCAACACCACTGCTCAAGGAAATCAACATGCTCCCCCACAGGGACGTCAACAGTATCAGCAGAATCCAGTTCAGCATCAGCCTCAGCGGTATCAGCCACAACCGAATCATCATCCACAACCACCTCGACAACAGCAGCAGTTCAGAGGAAACGGTCAATACTCATATCAAAATAGGCAAAACTACAGGGAGTTTAGGAAATTTACTCCCCTCTCTCAACCACTCAGTCAAGTCATGGCTACGCTGGTGCAGAAGCAGTTACTTACTCTAATGACACCTCGGCCTCCGCCTCATCCTCTGCCACCGAACTACCGAGAAAATGAGTATCGCGCCTACCATCAAGGACGTGGCCACACCACTGATCGATGCTATACTTTGAAGAATGCTATGAAATTGCGTCGGGTAGCCTAACACGACACCCTACGCATACGCGTGCGGAAGCTTGAGGAGCAACTAAAATTATGGCTAAACCTATAGGAAGGGGTGATTAGGACCTTTACAAAAATCTTTTCGCCTACTTAACAAATTTAACAAATTGAATTATGTACGCGATTAACACTTCGGCTTCCAAGCCTAAGTGGGTCCAATCAAAAGACTAGCATATGATAAAAGCTATAAACAACCTAGTCTAAACGAGCATAGATTAATAAATGATTAAGATAATGAAGAACCTAATCTATGCTACTCAAATAGACTTGAATGAGGATGGATCAATAAGTTCAAGTCTACTTGAGGTAGTGAAAGTACATCTTATGAGTGTGGATGTGCCTATCAAGTGCTAAGCATACATTCCTAACTAAGCATACATAATTAACAATTAAACACAATGCATAAAGAGAAATGTGCTCAAGATCAATCACAAACACAAGGATGTATAGTGGTTCGACTACTTGTCTACTCCACTCCCGGTTCAAGTACTCAACCCCTTTGAGCACACCGGCATTCACTGGGGAGTTTAAATCTGGTTCCTCCCAACCAAGGTGTTTTAACTCGGATCCACCCAACCGGGGAGTTTACAGGTTCCTCCCAACCTACACGTTTGCACCCGTGTTGGTGGCTCCCCCTTGGAGACTTTGTTTTAGGCCCGACTAACGTGCCAAGGAACGGCTGATGTCCCTAGATTTTAGGCCCAACTAATAGGCCAAGGATCGGCTAACGACCCCGGGGCGAGTTTGTCAAACAAACTCTACACTCAACTCCCACAGGGAATTGAGTGGATGGACTCTTAACAAGACAACCTTACTTGTCGGATTGAGCCCCTTGTTGCGCCGTCTTGGTTGCTTCTTCTCGCTCTCCCGTGCTTGAATCAGCTCCCCTTGTGCTCGCCCGATCGTTGACGCCGTTGCTTTGCCAAGGCTTCAGCTCCAAGATCAGCTACCTTGCATGTGATGCTCCATTGGAGATGCCTAAGGTGCTAGGGAATGGTGAAACCTCTACAAATGGTAGGAAATGGGTTTCCTAGAGGAATACACCTAAATGGACTCCTAGGTAGTGTTTAGACAAAGGATTTAACTATTATCAAGGTGTCTAAACCCTAGGAATCAAGAGGGAGTCCTATTCTCAAGATGCCATTGAATGGCCCAAGCTTGTGATGAAAACACAAGGAGAATGGCTTGCTATAGGTTTGGGATAGAGCCTCTAATGATCTCTAGCAATGGTGGCTTCTATCTCCTCAAAATCCCCTCTCTTAGCTCAAAAACGAATCCCCCATCTTAAATAGATTTTCTTCCAACGGTAAAAAAACGGGCAGATTCGCGCATCTCCGATTGATCGGAAGAAGGTCCGATGGATCGGAGACCTGTCGATTGATCGGAGACAAGTCCGATTGATCGGAAATCTATCCAGTGAAGTCTCTGGAAGATATTCCGATTGATCGGAACACTGTCTGATTGATCGGACGGACCCCTTCCGATGGATCGGAAGACTGTCCGATTGATTGGAAATATGTCCAGTGAATTTTCAAGGTTGCTGGAAAAATTTCTGATTGATCGGAGCTTCTGTCCGATTGATCGGAGTCCTATCGGAGCCAATGTCCGATTGATCGGAGATCAATCGAAAACTGCTGTTTTGAGCTGTTTTGTTTACAGCAGCTTCCACCTCTAAAATTAGTCTAACTTATCATGTTTTTCATGGAGTTCTAAGACTAATGATGATGACTAAGGGTATACCTAGTTGGTCCAAGTCATCTAAGAGGTTATGGGTTAGGTTTTGGTCAAGGCAAGGCACACCAAGGCATCACATTTACCTATTTCTCCTTTCTTGATGCGGCCGGTCTATCTTGAGTCTTTGGTCTTCGTCTTCATTAAGCTCAACCGACACTAGACTCACTGACCTAAGTAATTGACAAACAAGGTGCACTAGTATGCCACAAAAAAGTGCACTAACATGCTATACAAGACCTAATTGATGACCGCAAGATCGTCATCTCGGTCCCTGGAACTTCTCCAGCAGCTTCCACCAACATCCTTCAGAATCCTCTGCCTCAACATCCGACGGACCCCAGTTCGTCTCGTGGCCCTGCAGTCAATAGTATAGAAGAAGGGGACCATCTCGATCGCTTCTTCTCCCCTATCCAGTCCATTCATGCTTACACTTATGGGCCGACAAGTCCTCCTCCGATCATGCAAGGGGCAAGTCCCTTTCCCCCTCCAGTCCTCGAGCCAGTAGTACTCGAAGGAGCACTTCCATACGATGTGCCAGTTGTGCAAGGGGCATCTTACAACCCCTCATGTTGGGAACCAGTCGTCCTAGAAGGAGCACAGTCATACATCGAGCCCACATACAAACCTGTCGTCTTGCAAGGGGTAATCTCAGCACAGGGACAATACAATTCACAATGGAGGAACCATACTCATCAGCAGCAAGAACCCATTGTATTGGAAGGATCTCCTCCAATTGAGCCAGTCATATTGCAAGGGGCAAATCCCGGAGGCGTGTCAATCACACTACGACAGCTGGGACGAATAGAGAAACCTCCTGCCATATCAAGAGGACCAGTATTCATTCCATGGGAGCCTCCTGCTCCAGGAACAGTCAAGCCAGGACCACGACCTTATGTGATCTATGAAGACAAGCCTCGATATTACTCCTTCAGCACAGGCAATAATGTAGTTCTCAAGGCAAAAGCTCCATACGAGGAAATCTGGTACCCACGCTAGCACCGTTGCAAGAACCGGTGGTCCTAGAATGCAAAAGGGAGGAAAACTACAAAGAGGTTCCATGGCACTATCCAGAATGTGCGGAAGTGGGGAACATGAATCCCAATGGGCGTTGCATCCGAAGAGATAATCAGAACAGAGGAGATCCCAAAGGCACTCTCTCAGGCCTCGGCAACAAAAATGAAGCCGCATACGATGTGGCAACTCAGCTCAAGTCAATCCCTGCTCAAATCTCAGTATGGGAGCTACTCTGCACATCTCGCATACACCGAGAAATGTTTGCCAAAACCTTGAACGATGCTCACGTCTCCTCCGATACGGCACCAGAGATGATAGCATTGATGATTGGACAACTCCTGGCTCCACGTGCCATCACCTTCACTGATAATGAGTTACCACCAGAAGGGCGCGATCATGGGCGATCCCTCAAGATAACCTTACGATCTAAGGACCTCTGCGTCCCATTGGTCCTTGTCGATATTGGCTCAAGCTTAAACGTCTGCCCGCTCAAGACCGCGGAACGTCTAGGAATCAGTCCTTCTTCATTCCGACCCAGCACCATATGCGTCAGAGCATTCGACAATACCCGTCGATCAGTAGAAGGGGAAGTCGACATAGAGGTACAGATAGGTCCGAAAATCTCTACCATCACATTCCAAATTTTGGATATATCAGCCTCTTTCAACATGTTGCTCGGACGACCTTGGCTGCACAAGGTTGGAGCTGTGCCGTCAACCCTGCATCAACGAGTGAAGTACATCTGTGGAAATCAAGTGATCTCTATCCATGCAGAGAAGGAGTTCATCATTCCTTCCAATGCTGCTGCCACTGAACCAGACATGCCGGTCATTGATATCCAACACTCTGAAGAAGACATCCCGTTTCACAGTTTCGAATTCAAAACTGTGAACTCTATCACCAATCCAGAACCGATAAAGGTGGACCGTGTCTTTTCACCGGTAGAGCGTCTGAGCCCCAAATACCGAATGAAGAATCATTTCAAGTCTAGAAAGGTATCGCTGATATACAACCAACACAAATGGGGACTCGGATACAAGACAGTCTTCATGAACAAAAGAAGGAAGAAATTCCGGTGCTCACCCATCCAATTCGTCAAGCCAGGAGAAGCTTGCAAAGATCCAGGAGGGAATCAACCGACTGCATTACACAAAGGCCTCCCGATGAGCTTAGTTTGGGCCACGTGGCCCCCCATTCGATGGGATTAGATTCTCGAACCATTTAAGCCTCCAGAAGAAGAAGGAGATGAAGAAGGAAGTCAAATACAGCAGCTTCAGGATCAGGTTACTTTGACACCTGCTCCCAACCAGGGGCACAACCTGCCCACTTCAGCATCAATCAACCAGGGGCACAACCTGCCCACTTCAATTTCAGCCAGCCAGGGGCACAACTTGCCCATCTCTGCAGAATCAACATCAATCAGCAAGGGGCACGACTCGCCCATATCAACATCATCAACCATCAGCCAGGGGCAGAAGCAGCCCATCCATTGGACCAAGAAAGGGAAGTGGCCAGCCCTAGATTGGTCCGATGTCCAGATTCCAAACTTGTGTGTCACTGTAAAACCAGACGAACTGCAATGCGAGGTAAGTGATCCGGGAGGGACTGAGTACGACTCAGATCTCGAACCCAACCAGCGGGAAATCATGGTCATTGGGCCAGACCGTGACTCTTCGCCCAAATCATCAACCCCCACCTCTTCAGGAGAGGAAGTGTGGGGCCCTGAATGGTCATCTGTTCCCTTAACTTTTGAATTAGCCAGCGAGTCGTCTGAGGGCTCTGGCTTCCAAAAAAAAATGACTGTTTAAGCAGCGACCGGAACTTTGGAACAAGTTGGGCTCAATCATGGTCTGCAATGCCTGCTTGTTCAAAGTCCCGTGAATTTCAAAAACCCAAAAAAATAAAAAACTTTCAAAAGCCAAAAACATCTAGCATTTCAATTTCAGAAAAATCTCAAAAACCAAAATACATTTCTTTTCCTGCATTCAGTAGTGTGCCAAGTTCGTCTAAAGAGTCGCATGAGTTTGAAGTCGAATCATATGATTTCGACATCGAATTAGACTTCGAGCTCATGGGTCTGGACGAAGCTCGGGATGAGGAAGATGATGATCCGGCTCCCGAACTAGAGGATCTCCTCAAAAAGTTCGAATCTAAAGCCAATGTTGTAGCCGATGATTTCGAGATAGTAAACTTGGGGACACCTGAGATCCCTAGGGAAGTACGCATTGGAAAATCGTTGCCACCTGAAATGAAACAGAAAATGATAGAGTTCCTAACTCCAAGATTGTCCAACTTCGTGTTCTCATATGAAGACATGCCGGGGCTCGATGAAGAGCTCGTTGTACATCATCTGCCAACCAAGGCAGATATGAAGCCAGTGAAGCAGAAACTTCGAAGAATGAAGCCAGAATGGGCTCTGAAAGTCTGAGATGAAGTCATCAAGCAGTACAATGCGGGATTTTTGGTAGTCTCCAACTACCCTGAATGGCTCGCCAACATCGTGCCAGTACCAAAGAAGGACGGCAGGGTTCGAATGTGCATCGATTTCCGAGATCTCAACAAAGCCAGTCCTAAAGATGACTTCCCTTTGCCACATATCGACACTCTGATTGACAACACTGCTGGATACAAGATCTTCTCATTTATGGACGGGTTCTCAGGTTACAATCAGATCAAGATGGCAATCGAAGATCGTGAGAAGACATCGTTCATCACTCCCTGGGGAACCTTCTGTTACAGGGTGATGCCGTTCGGTCTGAAGAACGCAGGAGCAACATATCAGCGAGCAATGACAGCATTATTCCATGACATGATGAACAAAGAGCTTGAAGTATATGTGGACGACATGATCGTCAAATCTCGCACAATTGAAGGACACTTTGAAGATCTGAAGAAGCTATTCAACAGATTAGAGAAGTACAAGCTCCGCCTCAACCCACAGAAATGTGTCTTCGGTGCAATGGGAGGCAAACTCCTCGGCTTTATGGTGAGCGAGGATGGCATCAGGGTCGACGAGACCAAAACCAGAGCAATCATTGAGATGCCCCCTCCTAGAACAGAGAAAGAAATTCGCGGCTTCCTCGGCAGAATTCAATACATCAGTCGCTTCATCGCACAGCTCACACCTATTTGTGAGCCCATTTTCAAGCTCCTTCGGAAGAACGTTCTAAAAGAATGGAATGATGATTGCCAAGTCGCCTTCGATCGCATCAAGAGATATCTCATGAATCCTCCAGTCCTAGTGCCGCCCGCTCCCGGACGACCACTATTGTTATACATCTCGGTAGCAGCAGAAGCCATCGGCTGTGTCCTCGGCCAGCACGACGAGACCGGAAAGAAGGAACAAGCAATATACTATTTGAGTCGAAAGTTCACCGACTATGAGACCAGGTATTCCCCGATCGAGAAGACTTGCCTCGCCCTAGTCTGGGCAACTCAGCGACTTCGTCAATACATGATTGCATTCCCTATTCTCCTACTCGCTCACATGGATCCGCTCAAGTACCTGTTCGAGAAGCCGGCACTCACTGGAAGGATAGCTAAATGGCAGCTACTCCTGTCTGAGTTCGACATCATCTATGTCACTCAGAAGGCAATCAAGGGACAGGCCCTCGCTGATCATCTTGCCGCCCACTCCCTCCTGGATTATCAACCGCTCCAGACATTCTTCCCTGATGAAGATCTCTTGCTTATTGAAGAAGAAGAAAAGAAGAAAGATGAGTGGACGTTATTCTTCGACGGCGCAGCAAACTCTAAAGGGAGTGGTATTGGAGCAATCCTCTACTCTCCAGATGATGTCCCTATTCCTATCTCGAGGCGCATAGCATTCGAGTGCACCAACAACATGGCAGAGTATGAAGCATGCATCGCTGGCTTAAGGGAAGCCATAATCTTGGGCGTCAAGAAGCTACGAGTGTTTGGAGACTCACAGCTTATCATCAATCAGACCAATGGCGAATCGAAAACCAAGGACGAGAAGCTGATACCTATCATGTGTATCTTGACAATCTGATCGAAGAATTTAAGGAAATCACCTTCTCATACATGCCCAGAGCCAAAAATCAGTTTGCTGATGCTCTCGCCACACTTGCATCAATGCTCGAGATACCAAAAGGAGCTTCAGAATGGGAGCTCACAGTCGAAATTCAAGAAGAACCTGCTTTTTGCCTGCAAATAGAAGAAGCTGAAGCTGTCCCTGACAAACCCTGGTATGCCGATATCAAGCAATATCTCGAAACCCAGGAGTATCCAGAGTCAGCAACAGCAACAGATCGCCGAACCATCCAGCTTTTGGTCGGCCAATTCACCATCAGTGGCGAAGTTCTTTACAAGCGATCCTATAATCACATCCTCCTTCGATGCGTCGATGAAACAGAAGCTGCAAAGATCACGAAAGAAATACACGAAGGAATCTATGGCCCACACATGAATGGGCACATGATGGCAAAGAAGATTCTACGACTCGACTATTATTGGCTCACCATGGAGACAGACTATTGCCAGCACGTCAGAAAATGCTTCAAGTGTCAAGAGCATGCGAATCAAATCCATGCCCCATCATCAGAGTTATACAACCTGACCACCCCCTGGCCCTTCTCCATGTGGGGGCTCGACATCATCGACAAGATCAGTCCCAAAGCATCAAATGGTCATGAGTACATACTTGTGGCAGTCGACTACTTCACCAAGTGGGTAGAGGCAGCCTCCTACACCACGATTGCAGCATCTCAGATCAAATTCATGAAGAACAACATCATATGCCGGTATGGAATCCCCAATGCTATCATCACAGATAATGGGACCCCGTTCGTCAACAAGAAGATGGATGACTTCCTCAGCAAATTCAAGATCCAACGTCATCGATCAAGCCCCTACCGTCCCCAGATGAATGGTGGGGTAGAAGCCGCAAACAAGACAATCGTCAGGATACTTGAGAAGATGGTCGTGACCTATCGAGATTGGTCAGATATGCTCCCATATGCACTTTGGGCCTATCGAACGTCTGTACGGTCTGCTACAGGCGTTACTCCTTTCGAGCTTACTTATGGAATGGAAGCAGTCCTACCGGTCGAGGTGGAAATACCATCGCTACGGGTGTTATTAGAAAGCGGAGTTGAAGAAGGAGAATGTCAACGGGCCAGATTCGATCAGTTGCAGCTAGCAGATGAAAAGCGCATGCGTGCGCTAAGTCATTCTCAGTGTTATCAGAAAAGGATCACTCGGGCTTATAACAAGAGAGTCCGAAAAAGAAGTTTCAAGGTAGGCGACATGGTCATGAAGAAGATTCTACCGTCGCACCTTCCGGATCCCAGAGGAAAGTTCAAACCCTCGTGGGACGGGCCACTGATCATCAGAGAAGTACTTCCCGGATGCGCCCTCAGACTCACCAGCATAAGAGGGGTGGACCTTCTTGAGCCAACCAACGCCGACAACGTAAAGATCTTTCACGGGTAAGTCATTCTGACCTTATCAAGAGTTACTTTAATAGAGCTGAAGTCAAGAGGTCGAAGCTAAGACCTCTGAAAGATCATTTCCGTCCACCAACAAGTGTTTCAAATAAGGGGATTCAAAAAGAGAAAAATACAAAAAAGGGATTCAAAAGGAAAAGACAAAAAAAAAGAGAAAAAGAATACAAAAGAAAAAAAAAAAAGAAAAAAAAGAGAAAGAAAAAGGGAAACCAAAGCAAGGCACCCAAGAAAAAAAATCAGTCCAAGAAGAAACACAGTCATCCATCCATTCATCTCAGAGGGGTCTTTAGCAAAGACCGACAGCTCTATCATCGTAACTTAGGATAAGGGCTGAAAGACTGCCATCGGCCGGCAACGACGGATTCCCGACCTCTAGCCACCGCAGTTATCCAAATAAAAAAAATAAAAAAAAATAAAAAAAAAGAAAAAGAAAATGTGTGCCTAAACAAAGAGGGCGGAGTGAAAACCCGAAAGGGCGCTCCGAGTAAAAACAGTGGGCATACAGCAGACTTGGTGAAAACCCGAAAGGGCGCCGAGGGTAAAAACAGCATAGCTGCCAAGGGGCAGGCAAGATCAAACACCCGGAACGTGGTGAAAACCCGAAAGGGCGCCACGGACAAAAATGACGGGAAAAGGCTGGCTGTAGTGAAAACTCGAAAGAGCGCTGCAGGCAAAAAAGGCTAAAAAAGAAAAAGAAAAAAATTAAAAGTGCAGGTACCAAGAAGTCAGACGATCCAGATTGGTTCAAACAGTGAAAGTGCAAGAACAAGAGGAAGTACAGTCAGGAACAAAGAGCTCTACAAATTCTGACATTCTCAAGGGGCAACAGTTTCCATTACCTACACCTCTAGGGAACCAAAGGAACACACAAGTCAAATCTCGAGACATCGGTCAAAACACTGGCCGAGCCCCAGTTCAGATTCCTATATCCCGACACAAAATCCAGACACACTCACAAGACAACTCATGGCACAATAGATTCTCAAAAAGTTTTCTTCTTTTTTCACTAAAAGCATCATATTTCTCTTGCACATATCATATCATCTTTTTTTCAAAAATATAAAAAAATTCATCATCATCAATCATATATGCAAAAAAGAATGTGCAGGTGGCCAACACAGTCAATCTCTACCCTCCTCCTCGGCCACATCAGGTAAGTCCTCTGACTCATAAAAAGATAGTCTCACTCTCAACCTACTCACCTCCATACGCAGGTAATGCGCCTCATCGCGCTCAAGGGAACGGATTGCTGTCTCCTCATCAGACAATCTCTGATCGGCAGCCAATCTCCTCGACATCATCTCACAATGATATCGAAGTGCAGAGATCTCAGACAGCAGATGGCCATGAGTGGCCAAAAGGAAGCAAGGATCGATAAACGGGCGCTCCTCAAAAGGTTCATATGAACCAGATGAAGAGCCTGCATCTCCAAGGATATCCTGCTCATCCTCATCAGCAGTCTGATGCCAGCAAGGGATACGTCGATATAAAGACTGCTCAGCAACCCAGTACTGATATGGGGCGGTCGCCACCGGAAAAGTCCGCAGCTTAAAACCCAGCAAATCAGCAGTCAAATAACTCGCCCAAGAACAATCAATTCGGGTCCTAAAGTCAGAGGATCTGGATGGAAGTGCTCGACGCCCGATACCCGTGAAAGCGAAAAGAGGAACATCCTGCTCATATCCAAACTGCCGCAGGAACCAAATGGGATGATAAGAAAAGTAGGATCGAAAGCCTACCAACATCAGAGGAAGGCGGTGTGCATCACAAAGCACTGGAGGAAGTGAAAGCCAAGATGACTCCCAACGAACGTTCCAGTCACGAAGTTCAGTGAACATCCTGCGATACAAGGGCTCGCTCATCCTAGCTGTATGAGAAAGAAACTCCATGATATAGCGCATGACGTCAGAGCTAGGAATGTTAGGAAGGGGTACAGGAACGGTCAAAGAAAGACGCTCCCATAGCCAAACCTGATCACAAAAAAGAAAAGAAGTTCAGCTAAAGCAAAGCAATTCCCAACAAAGTAAGAAGGAAAAAAAGGTGTAGAAAGGATACCTGCAGAAAGGCACAACAGCCGCGAAGGACACGAGTGCGGCCCAGGGCGCAGTCGGTCAGCCCATTAAACAGCTCGGCCAAGATAAGAGAAATGATCCCCTGTCGTCGGATAGCTCGGCTCATCACCTCAAAAAGCAGAGGAGTCTGGGACCTGCGCTATCCCGAGAACAGCACCTCAGCTATCAAGCAGAACATCAGTGCGTTCCGAGCAAAGGTAGAACCGGCCACACTCCAAGGACCCGAAAAAAGATCATACAGTAAGTCCAAGGAGAACACTACAACATCCTGGCCGGCAGCTGCAGGATGAACAAGATAAGGGATCCCGAACCAGTTCTTCGGTGTGGCAGTCTTCGACGATGTCTTCGGTGAAAAATACTGAGTATAATCCCAAGGTAGGCCTGTCAAGTGTGCAAGCTCCTCCAAAGAGGGTCCCATCTCTATATCATTGAACGCGAACAAGTTCAACGAAGGGACCCAGTCAATCAATGCAGCTCCGAGCATCCTCCAATCAATATCAACTCTAGCCATATGGACCAGACTGCCAAAGCCATAGGACTCTAACTCCCGAATCTCATAAGCTGACAAGCTGTCAAGCCAAGCAAGCAGTCGTGGCGAGCAAGAAGGACGAGGAAGCAGCTGACAAGTCCTCACTGGTACCCCCTCCAGGACAAAAGGCCCAGAAATCAATGACAGCTCATCAAGGATCGGAAGGTCAACAGGCGAAGGAGAAGGAAAAGCTGGAACCTCTGCAGACTCGACAGCCCCTGACCTGCCCTCAGTAACGGCTATGTCTAATATAGTCGCATCACTATCTGAAACTGTCATAACCTCAGCAGCATGGGAAGACTCGCCCACCTCATGAACAGAGTGCGCAAAAGACCAACGATCAGGAGAAGGACGATACTCCCCATCAAAAGGGCTACCAGTAAAGATCACACCGCACATCGTGGCATCCTGGCTAATCTGACCGTTAAAGAATGCATCTGAACCATCCAGAAGGGTCCCGGCAGCCCCGATCGAAGAATCAACGGTCAGATCTGGACCTGCGGCCCTCTCCAACAGAAAATCATGAATCCAAACATTATCCTGGCTGATCAAAGGGATCATCGAGGCATCTGCACCGTCCATCATCAGGGGGACATCATCAATGATCACATCAAGACCACCCAAACAAGTGTACCGCACATCCCGGCCCTCATCAAGAGCATCCAAACCGTCAAAGGTATCATCTGAGCCATCCATCCCATCCAAGCATGAGATCAGCCCATCTATGTCCATCATGGTCCCATCACCTCCATCAATCGCATCATCCAGGTGGCCCACATTCAAGGGATGCATAGCCTCACCTATGTCCCATCCTCCCATCTCATCCATGCCATCCATTTCTCCCACAATCAAAGCCCCATTCAAATATGAAATTTCAGCATGGCTGCCATTAATGGGGCCATTCAAAGCTCCACCAACAACCATCTCTAGCCCCTCATCAATGGCCCCATTCAATGCCCCATCTCCACCATCCATTAAAGAAATCCCTCCATCATTAAAGACTTCAATACTTTCTGAAGTGTGGGACCCACCATGGACAGCCCCCACAACCCTTAAATCTCCACCATCCATTGCCCAAGAAAGGACAAAGCAAGATGAGGACAAGATGATGAGGAAAGAGGAGACAAAGAGAAGATTCATTGTTGGAATCGAACCTGAACGTACAGAGCAGGTGGGGACAGCAGCAACAGAGACCAGGGAATGTCCGAGCACGAGCCAGCCTAGGCCGCTCAAGAGGCGAGCCCTGGGCGGCCTGCTCTGGGCCTCCCGTACGAACGCGGTTCCTCTCTCTCCGCGGGATTGGCTCCAGGGTTCTTGGTAGGTGAGGCTGACAGTCCACGTCAGCAGATGGCGCTCCATGGGCCGCCCAAGGTTCCGGTCCACTCCAGATTTCGATTGAGGCTGATCAAGATCATATACAAGGTGCCCCACCGGTCCAATCATGAAGTAATGCGGCCAGAACATGGCTGATCAAGTCAAAGAGAAGGAAAGGTGATCAAGTGGGGGCCACAAGCAATCCAAGTCATTCAAAGACTAGATCACCATGATCTAAACCATTGAAGAACCTACATGAGCCATCAAACAACAAGATCAAAGGGCTGATCATCAAAAGAAGGGCCAGAATCCAAGATCTAATCATCAAGTGGGCCCATGAGAAATTCAAGCCAAGTCAAGCGATCTGAGACATTCAAGCCATCATCTGCACCATGAGAAACCTTCTTAGCCCCATAAATCATCAAAAGAGGTGCCCCAAAGTAAAGTCAAGGTCTCAAGTGGGCCCACAGGGCCGAATCTATCAATCTGAACCATTCAAGGGCTAAATCATCAGGATCCAAACCATTGGAAAGCTTACACAAGTCATGGAGCAGCAAGATCAAAGGTTCAATCATCAAAAGAAGGGCCAGAATCCAAGATCTAATCATCAAGTGGGCCCACAAGGCCTAATCAAGCAATCTGAACTGTTCAAGTCATCAGCCATGCAGTTAAGAAGCCTCATCCTCTGCAAATCATTAAGGAACAAGTCAAAGGTCAAAGCATCCAGACATCATCAAGGAATTTGAGACAAGTCAAGAACCGTATATTCATTCAAAAAGCTTGATACAAAAGAAGATGAAAGCAAAACGAACAAGGCCATACAAAGCGGAATACAAAAGCAAGCTACAAGTCGCCAACATAGTCATCATCATCCCTCTTCTCGTCCCGCTCCCGACGATAAAGATCCATCAAAGGAGCAGTCACTGAGCCTCCAGCGTATCTGCGACGGCCACCTGGAACATAAAGCGAAGGAAGCAGAGGCCCCTGGCCGAACAGCAAATACCATTCATCATAGTCACGATCCGGGATCGTGAAACGAAATCCGGGCTGGCCCACGAGAGCCTCAACTTTCTCATCAACTGGCATCCGAGCAGCTAGGGGAGGTGCAGAACCAGGGACCCGAGCCACCCCAGTAACTTGCCGAAGCAACCTCTCCCCCAGATACCACTGAAAAGATTCAGCGTCGGAAAGCATGATACGGAGATATGAAGCATCGTATGCCTCCACACGCTGGGGGGTATAATAGAGAGGGAAACTGGCATACGGCATCCGAGCGAGCTGCAGCAAATGAGGTCACCACGATCAGTTACAGTACAGCACGAGGGCAAAGAAAAACAAGATACTTACGTCCTCAACGGTCAACCCGTCTATGTCAGCGCGCTAATTGTCCCCAGAAACTCGGGCGTTCCGCTGATGGTTTTGCTGGTGCTAGTACATGTGGCGATACAGTGAGGGTTCAACATCGTCTCGCATCCTCGGCGCGAGATGGGGAAAATGGTCATAAAAGCAGGTCTGGGCAAAAGACACATCTATTGATCAGAGAAAGAAAGAAGGCGAAAGCCCTTCAAGAAAGGTGAAAGAAGAGATACCTCAACGACAGGCCAGAAGCCTGTGAAGGACCGGCTATGCCGACAGGTCTTGTCCAGACCTTGAAAGATATGGGTCAAGATAGCCCCATTCCAGTTATAGGGATGATGAAGATCCTCGACTAAACGAAGAAATTTAGGATCAACCCTCTCATTCGCATGGCAGAAGAGGAAGGACCCGAAGGCATAAGTGATCATGGCCCGGGCTTTGTGGAGGGCCTCTCGCTCGGTGGTGGGGATGACGGAGGCAAAAGTGTTGTAGAACCATCGCATCTTTACTTGATGGCCTTGGAATTCACCCTCGGGTGGGACATCACCAACGAGCCGTAGCCAATCAGTGGAAGTGAGGGGAGCCAGAGAGCTGACTTGAGGAACAACTATTCCATGAAACGGAAAGCCTACTTGCATATAAATGTCCAGGGGAGTTATTCCCCATTCACCACAAGGGAGCTGGAAGGTGTGGGTCTCGTCCTGCCACCTCTCGCAAAGGGCCACGAGCATCATGCGGTTAGCATCGTTGTTACGAAAACGTAAGGTGAGGAGGCCAGCAAAAGGAGTACCATCCAGTACTCGTTCAAGCAAGGGCTGTGGATCCTTCACCCAGTTGTCCCAGTGATCCCTGGTACCTCGACCCTTGATAGCAGGAAGAGGTTGATGCTCCATAGCTAAGGAACACATGTGGTCCCCTCGGCGGACGATGAAGGCAGGATCATCCTCATCAATCACTCGGCGACCTCTGGTACCATCCGACATTGAATCCTACAAGCTTGGCAAGGTAAGTCCCTATCCCTTTACCCGCTAAAATCCAAATTACCATCTAGGAAACCCATGGGATTGGGCTCACATTTAAATGCAAGATCTAAAGTCCAACTCCATGTGTCACCTAGGATATGTGTTGGGCCCATTGAAAAAAGTAAGGCCCACCTTAAAGAAGGTGGCATGGCATGCCTTAGGCAAGAAAAGTCCATCATCCAAGGACACATTTTGGACAACAAATGCACGCAAGTGTCATGAGATCAACAAAGGATCTTAATTCACATGAAGCCCCTCTTCAAAGTCCATACGTGGCCAAAAGATTGATCCACTTTTATGCCAAGGCCATGATTCTCGCTTAAGATGTTTCCATCTTTTTACACATGTGCATGGACAAGTGAGGGATAGAAAGGAAGTGGGCCCCCAAGAACAACCCAAATGCCTCATCTCAATGGATTGGAGAGAGCACATAGCCCACTTGAAAAACATGAGAACCCATTCACGGGTTAACCATGGGCAACCCTATGTGCACCACCTTGATGAAAGTGTTGACCATGAGAATTCAACATGGCGGTCTACCCACAAACACATGAATCAAAGAAGCTAATAGTAGAAAGTTGATGCACATAGCCCACATGAAGAATCAAAGTTGGAAATGCCCATATAAGGGCAAGTTTGGGCAACTTATATACATCAACTTCTTCACCAAAAAGGGAGACCATTTGAGCACAAGGGCATGGCTTGATGAGTCACCCAACCATCACGAAAATGGATAAGAATGATACACATAGCCCACTTGAAGATCAAAATCCAAAATGTCCCAAGGCATGGGACAAAAATGGGCAACTTATGGGTATCATTCTTTCTCACAAATTGAAGAAGAAATCACTCATACTTGAGAATGATGGTGGATGATCCACCAAGCCCCCAAAGAAAAGTTCAAGGAACTATGGTTGCATGGATAGCTCACTTGAGGATCATTCACTTGAGATTGATAACATTAAAGGGAAACTCTTGAGAACCGCATTCCTACCACAAAGAAAAACCATTTGAACTTAGTGAGATTGATGGAGCAACCCACTCATGGGACTTGTAGATGATCAAGTAACTCAAGTCCTCCATCCATCAAATGAAAAAGCATGAAAAGAAAAATCCTACATGAACAAAGTGTAGTGGGGCACACATGGTTCAAAGAAGTGCCCAAGTTTCAATGAAGGCCCAAAAGCCCATCCACATGAAAAACTCCAAGGAGCCCACTACACCTTGTACAAGGATGTACATCATAATCAAGAGATAGTGGAAGACTTGAGCCACTTGTCCATAAAGGCCCAACTAGAAAATCTAGCCCACTTGAGATCCAAATGAAGAATGGGCTAGTCACCTTGGTCCATACACATGTGAAGAAAGATGGGGCCTCCCAAAGTGAGTCCCATGAGCCCAAAACTTGAGGTGGGCCCTACCATGCCCATGGGCCCAAGCCTTGAAAAGAAGATGGAAAAGAAAAGAAAGCTCCAAAGGAAATAACAAGGGCAAGAAAGCATGAGGGAGCTCAAAATGAAGCATTGGGCCCACCAAATACACCAAGGGCCATGACTTCACTTTGAGCCCATTTGATACATATGAAA
The DNA here is from genome assembly GCA_003013855.2 of Liriodendron chinense. NCBI lineage: Eukaryota > Viridiplantae > Streptophyta > Magnoliopsida > Magnoliales > Magnoliaceae > Liriodendron > Liriodendron chinense. The sequence continues at coordinate 1,653,111 of PVNU02000491.1, read as the reverse complement.
AGAGGCCCAACTCCCATGAAAGAAATAGAGTATCTTGCCATGCACACTTGATGACATGGCAAGATCTCCCTTTACATAAAGGGAGTGTGAAAAGAAGAAAGAAAAATGAAGTAGAGAGCTTGCAATGTCCTTCTCCATGCACCACCTTTGAAAGAGACTTGAGATTTAGAAAATGGGCAAAAACACTTGGGCCCACCCTCACTCTTTTTGGAATAGCTACATGGAAAAAAAAAAGAGTTATGAGAAGAGATAATGAAGAAGGAAAAGACAAGAAAGGAAAAGAAGTGGTCCATACCTTTACCACTCACCCAAGAGAGACCACCTTGCTGTCCCAAAACTTCTCTAAGGCCCACCACTTGAAAAGAGCAAAGGACCACCAAAGAAGAGAAAGAAAACTTGAAAAAAGAGAGAGTATGAGAGAGAAAAGAGAGAGAGATTGCACGTTGAAGGGGGCAAGGGTGCCCCATGTTATATAGAAAAGGGGAGGGCACCCTTTTACCCAACCCACCGAAGAGACCGGGGGTCAGAGACCGTCCGGGCGGCCCATAGGAGGCCGTCCTACCCCCTACCTAGGTGAATCGACTTCTCCTCCCCTCTCCTTGGGAAGAACTCCTCATTGGGAAGGGTGGTTGCAAGTGAATCTTGTACCTCCATGTAAGAATGAAGTGATGGAAGAGAATGGTGAGAAAAAAGAAGAGATCTCACCAAAATCTCATCTTGTGAGAAATTGGGGAGAAATGGCTTGATGATGTGGAAAAGTTCCATGGAATTTTCAAGGAAAAGAAAGAAAAAGATTCACTTGGTCAAACAGTGATCTCAACCATCCAGGGGTATGACCTGATGATCCGAACCATTCCAAGAAGAATTCCCGTAGTCTCCAACCTGGATTGCTGCCCTCTTGTACAGTTTTTGGGTCCGAAGACCTTAAACTACGTCGGGATCAATATCTCGAGGGATTTTCAATAAAAGCAGGTATCGGTCTTGATCAAGATCCGCTGACACCGGACATTTTTCAAAAACGAAAAAAAAATGTGTTGCCCTATTCTGTACATATTTTGAGTCCGAAGACCTTAAACTACGTCGGGATCAAGATCCCGAGGGACTTTTTAATAAAACCCGGTAGCAGTCTGGATCGTCGAATCAAGATCCGCTGATACTGGATATTTTCCAAAAAAGAACAAAAAATAGGTTTTCCCTGTCATGCATAGTTTTTGGGTCCGAAGACCTTAAACTACGTCGGGATCAACATCCCGAGAGATTTTTAATAAAAACCAGCATCGACCCTAGCCTTTCAGGCTAAGATCCGATGATCTGGATCATTTAAAAAAAAAACAAAAAAAGTGTGTTTGCCCCCTTTTGTACAGTTTCTGGTCCGAAAACCTTAAACTACGTCGGGAACAAAATCCCGAGAGATTTCCAATAAAAACCAGCATCAATCCCAGCAATTCAGGCTAAGATCTGATGACTTGGATCATTTCTAAAAATCACAAAAAAGAATGTACTTTCAGCATGTACATAAAGTTTTTTTAGGGTCCGAAGACCTTAAACTACACTGGGATTAATTTCTCAGGGGACCTTTCTTGCTTTCAACCAAAAACCGGCATCAGCCTTCATCAAGGTTCGATAACCCGGATCATTTCAAAAATACCAAAAATATTTTAAAGCTTTCCACAAAAACCAGCATCAATCTCGATCATTCGAGCTGAAATCTGGAACTTTTTCCAAAAAACACAAAAACAAATGATTCACCAAAAATTTTAACTGCACAAATTCATCTCCAGTGGTCCGAAGACCTAAAAATACACTGGGATTAACTTCTCGGGGGCTTTCTTTCCTAACCTGTTCCAGGCATGGCTGACACTTGATCGTACGGGTGTTTGAAATCTTTTAAACAGGTAAGGGCTGAGGCAGGCAGAATTCCGCAATCCTGTTCGTGTTGAACGCACCGTGATAGACAACCTTGATTTGGAAGTCGCTGTTAAATCTGACGGATGTTCCCTGTTCCTAAAACTCATGAAGGGGATTAAAGCTGTTGGGAGGTGGAGCGCACCCTCACGGAATTGTGAGCAACTTAAGGCCCCAAACTGGATTGACTAAGGGAAATGTGAGGATGTGGCTCATTTTGTGGCTGAAGGAGTCCGTCGGACGATACGTGGTCTATGTGCATTGCACATGAGGAACAGGCAACTTTGTGGGTGTGTTGACTGAAAACCCTCAAAATCTCCTCATCCGAAGATGTAAAACTACGGCACTTAACTGTGTGAGACTCATCTTGCTCGCTGACGTAAAATGGATCGGGTGCCTTACCAGCAGTAGAAGCTGGAAGTGGATGAAAATTCCACACTTTTTCCTACATTTCAGAAAAATCACAAAATACAAAAACATTGCAAAATCACCTCTTCAAAAATCACAAAAATATTTCCCTTACTTTCAAACAAAATGTTATTAAAAATCACAAAAATATTTCTCTTGCTTTCAAAGAAAATGCTTCGAAAATCACAAAAAAATATTTCTATCAAATACTTGCAAAAATCACAAAAAATATTTCCCTTGCTTTCAATCAAAATATTGTTAAAAATCACAAAAATATTTCCTTTGCTTTCAATAACCGATCTCTATCCTGACCACTCAGGTAAAAATTCGGACCACATATTTACAAAAATCACAAAAATTGTCACAAGCCCCCAGCACTACATTTCAAGAGTCTTGAACTCCACTCTCTTCACAGTTTGGGATGACGGATCCAATCGCCCGTAAATTGGAATCTTGACCAAAACTGGCGACCAAGCAATCGCATTTATGGCCAGAAGAACATCTTGAAGTCAGATAACATCCTCGTACATTCTCATTAAGCAAAGAAACAGCATCTTGGGACGATGGACCTGATCGACCACGGGTTGGTATCTTGACCAACCCGCTGTCCAAACCTCCGTATCAAAAAGAAAAATCCCCAGGGGAGCACAACCCCGGAAGCAATAAGCTCAAAATTCTCGGCATCTCCAGCAAAAGCAAAATCATCAAACTGAAAGAGAATGAGCCAAGCCATGCATTCATCATGCATCTCCATGCATCAGCATCCATTGCATCAATCATCATGTTTACCTGCTTTCAAAATAAAAGTCGGTTAACTAAAGACCCCACAGGCATCCCTAGTGGAGGTGCATGCAAACTGGATTCCCATTTCAAAAAGACAAAAAATATCTCTATTTGTAAATAAAAACCCCACGGAGTATCACTCCCCAGAGTGGGTATCTTTTCAAAAACCCAAAAAATATTTTCTCAGTAGAGCGTTCTGCCTCCAACACGCCAGGAGATCTTCCATATCTCTGGGTAGGAGCCGACGTAAAAATCAAATAAGATCCGATGTCTCGCGGTTTCCCCGGAGATCATCGGATCCAATGCACTCAAAGTACGGTCGAACTGAACTCTAGTGTCAGTGCGGTCGTACCACATGCAAAGATACGAAAAGATGAAAAGCCAAAAGGCTCGGTCACAGAAACCATTTGAACAGGTGGAAACGATGAATTGTAATCCAAGTATCAAAATCAGCAGATTGGGTGGAAAGAGTTCACCCGCACATACCTAGGCGTGGATTCCTGAAGTACCTTGACTGAGTCCAAGTCGGCATAGTAGAATCCCGTAAGCCTATCGGACGCAAGGCGTCTAACCACTTTGACAGTCAAGCGGAACAAGTACTCCTGGAGTGATCTGGGAAAACATCAAACATTACACAAACAGTCTCAGGGTCACCAACCTCGTAAGACTACGGACGCAGAGGCTCTGCTGTACCTTTCCGATGTTAGTACCGATCGGGAATGGAAGGGTTGCGATTGGGTACCCAGGTTGCAGCAAACTGCAGGGACAATCGCAACGTTTTCTCCAAACTCCCGCGGTATGTGCGAGTTATCAATTTCCAGACAATCAACTGACTCAGATACAAAGGACAACAAAGATTCCAGACCACAATCGAGGAAAGAATGAATTGCAAACCAAGCATCTAACCAGCAGATCGGGTGGAAAAAAGCCCACCCGCACATACCTAGGCGTGGATGCTTGAAGTACCTTGACTGAGTTCAAGTCGGCGTAGTAGAATCCCGTAAGACTATCGGACGCAGGGCGTCTAACCACTTTGACAGTCAAGCGAAACAAGTACTCCTGGAGTGATCTGAGAGAACATCGAACATACAATCAATCACAGGGTCAGTAACCTCGTAAGACTGGCGACGCAGAGGCTCTGCTGTACCTTTCCGATGTTAGTACCGATCAGGAATGGAAGGGTTGCGATTGGGTACCCAGGTTGCAGCAAACTGCAGGGACAATCGCAACGTTTTCTCCAAACTCTCGCGGTATGTGCGAGTGATCGAGTTCCAGACGATCAACTGGCACAGATGCAAAGGCAAGCAAAGATTTTAGACCATGATCTATGAATGACCGGGTTAGAAGTGGGGTGTCCACTCGCTTTGGCATTCGGTTGCAAGCAACCTCTGCCAAAGAGGGGCATCTGTAGACACCCCACCTTCGGCTACATTGTTGGTAGAGATAGCTGGAAGAATGGAGGACCGTACCCCCAAATCCCAAATCCAAACTCAGCCAAACTCACCCTTGTAAGCCCCATTCCATAGCCCAGTTCAAGCCTGAACCCAGTCAACCCAGTCCTAAACATCAGCCTGAAAAACCCCCCATAAGAAAAGCCAGTCAAAAAATCTCAAAAAGGTCAAACTCACTGAGTCAACCCACTGAGTCAACCCGCTGAGTTAACCCGCTGAGTCAACCCACTGAGTCAACCCGTCGAGTCAAAACACCGAGTCAACCCGTCGAGTCAACCAGTCCAGTCAAATCACCGAGTCGACCCGCTGAGTCAACTCACTGAGTCGACCCAGCGAGTCAAACAGCAGCCCCGAGGGTGCGACCGTACCTCGCTGGAAATCGAGGAACGGCCGTACGGGCGGCCCATAGCAGGCCGCCCAAAAATAATTACGAGCTCTGCCACTGCTCGTTGCTATAAATACCCCCCTCCCCTTATCATTTCAGCATCCCTTCAAGTCCAGCCAGTCCGGGTGCGGTTCGAGTCCTCCTTCACCCCTTAGCCCATTTTCCCACCAAGGAGAGCCCGAGTGAGGAGAGCCTAGCCCTGGTCCAGCCCAGCCTGACCACTGGTCCAAGCCTCCCAAGCCATCCAAGTCTTGATCCAGCCACTCAAAGCCAATCCTTGCGACACCTCCGTCCACCCAGCTACTCTTTTCCAGCATCATCTCATTTGCATCTAGCATAAGTGCAACATTTACTTTTCCTCCAACCCCCCTGCTTCACTGCAAGCACCTTGATTCTTCAAGCACACTGCATATGTCTTAAATTAAGCACCTGTCAGTTCGAGCGTATGCTCTGGGCTTGCCCATTGTTGGAACCTGCCCATCAGAAACTCTTACTGTTCAGACCTGCATTCATGCTTCACCATAAAACACCTTGATCATTCAAGCACACTGCATACGTCTTACATTAAGCACCTGTCAGTTCGAGCGTACGCTCTGGGCTTGCCCGTTGTTGGAACCTGCCCATCAGAAACTCTTACTGTTCAGACCTGCATTCATGCTTCACCATAAAACACCTTGATCATTCAAGCACACTGCATACGTCTTACATTAAGCACCTGTCAGTTCGAGCGTACGTTCTGGGCTTGCCCGTTGTTGGAACCTGCCCATCAGAAACTCTTACTGTTCAGACCCGCATTCATGCATCATGTCATCCATGAGAATATACGAGGATTAAACTAGACTTTCAAGTATTCGATCGATTCTATGAAGTAGAGACCGTACTTCGGTACGGGCAGTGTGTGGGGTGCTTAACCTCTTCCCACCCTGTAACCGTGATCCCTTACCTTGAATCTTTGGCCGCAGATCAAAAGGAGTCATTTTAGAGGAAGGAATCTTCGGATCCCCTTCTCTAACGTTTCTACGGGGTCTAGCCGACTGTAGATTCGAAGTAATTGGCTAGTGGCGACTCTGGTCTTATACAAACTCATTTAAACGCATCCGGCTTAACACGACAACTAAACAAAGCCCTCGAGAACGAGGCAAGCCAGTGGCACAAACGGCGATTTCGCACTCACGCATCATCCTCTCCTTCTTTTCCCGAAAGGGGAAGGGACGAGAACGTCGTCGTGTGGGAGCGCGGAAAACGGCGAGGGTCCACATGCCCATAATGATCAGCGTGATTCTTAACGGCGTGGGTTACGCCCGTAACTCTCGGAGATGTGTTCGGTTTATTCGGGCTCATCCCTGATCTGTTGTGCGCCTTTATGACGGTCATAAGCCAAGTCGGCTTAAGGGGAGCTCATTGGCCGGGCTCCCTGATTTGAAGATATTTTGGATTAGAGTCGTTGCTCCTTAAATGACCGAGTTTATTTTTTATACTCAGCTGATGGAGCTCGCCACCCGAGCTCCTCACTTTGTACGTCGTCCTGTGTGAGTGACCTCAGGTCGTCTTCTGTTAGTGACCTCAGGTCGTCCTTCGATTGGTCTCAGGTTGGCTTGTTGTAACCTCGATTATGGTTCTCGGTCTAATGGTCTCAGGTTGGCTCGGTGGTCTAAGGTCGGCTTCGGTTCTTGTCCTCGGCCTGGTGGTCTCATGTCGGCCTCGGTTCTTTCCCTCGGCTCTTTTTCCTGTCATGGTCGGTCGTTTAGCGTCCGACGTTGGGGCATGAGCTTGAGGACTTGTACCTAGGCTCATGGGATTATGGACTTTCCTCATGACCTGAGGTCAGCTCGGATTTACCTACAACAGGTCCCATGTAGCTTTTGCCTACAGAAACTATCTGTTGGCTGGGGTTGCCGATGGGCCAATGTCGGGTAGGCAAAATAAAAATTTAGGGCCTGTTTGTTTTCATTTCTCTTAGCTAAATACATTGTAAATGGGTAATGGTTATATACAATGTGGTTCCCTACACATTTTCAAGAATGACAATTGCTTTTTGTGCACTGAAATCGAGGAGAGTGCGTATTTTTTATGGGGCCCACTATAATACATGTGGCTCATCCATTTCGTCCATCCATTTTGCAAGGTGATTTTAGGGCATGCATCTAAAATTGAGGCAAATCCAAAGCTCAAGTGGACCACACCACATAGAATAGTGGGCTAAACTCCTACCATTAAAAACCTTTTACTACCATGATTTCCTATGATGTGGGCCACTTGAGCTTCGGATCTGCCTCATTTTTGGGCTCGTTCCTTAAAATGTTTTGCTAAAATGGAGAGACGACATGGATATCTCATTGGCATAATATAGATTATTTTCAAACCTTTTTTACAAGGAGGAAATACCATCAAATAGAGGTAAATGGTAATAATTATCTACTTATATGCATTTATGCCATGTAAATGAAAACAAACACACTCGGACGTGTTTGATTTTCCATTTCCTTTGTAAATACTCTGGAAATAGGTCATTATTACGTTTTTACCTTGTATGAAAATTCGGTGTAATTCCTACCTTGAAAACTGGTTCAAAAGAAGTGGTTTAAAATTTTGGGCCCCACCATGATATATATGATATATCCGCGCCATTTATCAGTTTTACTTGAATATTTTGCGGCATGAGCCAAAATATTAGGCAGATCCAACACTCAAGTGGCCCACACCAAAGGAAACAATAGCCTTAAGAAGTTTTTAACGACAAGTGTTCGATTCCCTTTTTCCTGAGGTGTGGTCCACCTGAGCATTGTATTTGCCTCATTTTTTGGCCCATGCCCTAAGTTCATTTGGCAAAACAGATGGACGATGTAGATAAGCCACATACATCACAATGGGCTCCACCTATAATTGGCATTCTCGAGAGTTTTAGAAATAAAAAAGTAGAAAGTCAAATCATACATGGAGAATAGTGTAGTAGTACCCGAGGGCCTGTTTGGCCCATGGTATTAAAAGGGATGGAATAGTATTAGGTGGGATTAACATCATTTATTACACAATGATTACATGTCTGGTAATATACCATCCAATCCTATGTTTGGGATCAAATTCTTACTATAGAAAAAACATTGGATTAAGCAAAATCCCGATTGGTGGACCATGGAATTGTAATCAATGGACAAAATTCGCAACAGATGTCAATCACTTGTATATGTATATAACCATAATGGCATGTATAAAAGGCTTATATGGATGGGCAACGTGGATAAAACACATGCATCAATGTGGGGCCCATATGTGTGTGGGATTTTAAAATCCCACCGAAACTCTGCATTGGATCAAATGCAATTCCATCCCACCTAATCCCAAGCCTTCCATGCTCCCCACACATCATATGGAATTTGCACGGAACCAAATGCAATTCCATCCCACCTAATATCATCTAATACCATGCACCACACGCTACTAAGGAAATAATCATTATACATTTACAATGCATTTACAGAGATCTGGAAAATCAAACAGGCCCTTAGAGTAAATCCGGCCTGTTAGACCAACTCGGAACTACTCATAATCTGGGCAAAGCCAAACCCAGGCCCGGCCAGGGGATGTGGCAACTAACGGCCTCCCCCTTCCGGTGGATACATTGGACGAACATGGATTACATGCTCAAATGGTGACATCGCTACTGAATGGTGCTCTATGAGCCCCACCAACGTATGTGTTTTATCTACGAGTCCAGATCCTCTGCTCAGCCTCAAAAGGATTTTCCTGTTCATCGACCCCCTGATTCCTCCAGCTCAGCATTGACATTGTCAGCCTTGCTGCATTTAATGCAGTTAGTGCGGATGTATGCTGAGGTGGACCAATCAGGCATTGACGAACATAAAAATCCTGTTGAATCCAAGCAGACGGTCTGGATTCTTTATCTACATTGTCCATCCATTTTGGAACATTATTTTAGGTCATTAGCCCAGAGTTAGATCCGAATCTCAGGTGGACCACACCAGAGGAAAATAGTGGTAATTGAATACCCACCATTAAAAACTTCTTCAGGGGTGTGGATCTGCCTCTTTTTTTATTATACCCTCAAATGAGCTGGCAAAATGGATGAGACTGTTACCTATGATGTGGTCCACCTGAGATTTGGATCTGCCTAATTTTTGGATCATGCCCTCGAATCAGTTGGCAAAATGGATAAACGGCATGGATAAAACACATACATGATTATGGGCCCACAGGCCACCGTACAGTAGCGATCTGCATCCCCATCAGACCAGGTCACGGAACGGTGGGCCCCACACGACAGGATTCTTTACGCCTTCTACCAGCACTACAGCCAGCGCTGTCAGTCGCCTAGTGGGAACGGGAGAAAAGAAGCACATGGACCTGTTACAACGCACGGCCGAATCTTGGTACAGCACAGCTTGTGCTTTCAACTTTTAGCTAATATAATTCGAACCAATGAATCAGCCATTGAGCTGTTGATATGGTGGGCCCTTAATTGTGGCAGGTTTGCACCAAAAGCCCTATATCGGTTTGATAAAAAACGTTTACAGAAGGAAACACAAAAACGGTTTATATTCGATAAAAACAAGTTATTTTATACTCACTTCAAAGAATCCAGGTCGTCTGCTTGGCTTCAACGGGATATTTCAGTTTGCCGATCATCTAATTGGTCTAGCCCAGCACTGATGTTCTGCATTAAGTAGATGAGCCTGACTACACTTCAAAATGATACCATGGCATGCTCAAATTACAGTAGAAAAATCAGATTGGTAGGACAATCACAACATTAACTCGTGGACAATTGTTCATTGAAATAAAATCGGATTTTTTTTTTCATTTAAAATATGTCTAGTAATCCCTAGTAATTGGATAATTAAAATCAGATTCTTGTGGTGAAATTCCACTGTAGTGTGATTGCAGTGTTTGGGGTGTTATTGCCTGAAAAAAAAAAGAAGTGCCCAAAGAAGAAGTGGATTGCATCCTGCCCAGCCCTGACGATAATCCATCTAGGCTGGCTTTGTAGGGGCCCACCATGATGTATGAGTTTTATCCACACCGTCCATCCATTTTTTTCATACCGTTTTAAGATATGAACAAAAAAATTATACAAATCCAAGACACAAGTTATGCAATGGAGGTTGAATGCCCATCATTAAAAACTTGTTGGGAGCTGTAGAAGTTTTGGATCAAATTGATACATGTGTTTTCCCTTCATCCAAGTATACAATACCTTTTTTTTTTTTTTTTTCCACACACACTCACATACACATATGCCTGCCCACTCACATCACAATGGGTGCTCAAACCCATGACCTCATGTTGAAACTCTTGTGACCTCTAGGAAGATTTCATTGGTGGGTGTCATTATCACCGCTACTTCATGTGGTGTAATCTACTTCAGCTTTGGATCTACTTCCATTTTGGGCTAAAAGTGATTTGACAAAATGGATGGACCACAATGGCCCCATAAAGCCCTTGCCTGGATGGGTTATCGTTTATTCCAGGGCTTCCAGCACTCGGTGAGCATGCCTACTCCATTTAAGAATGGAACGAGTTTACTTGCATGAAGTCCAACCATTTTCATAGTAGCAAGTTAAGTTGGATGAAATATTGAGGCCATGGTGGACATTCCATACCAATTAATTCCTTTGATGTGGCCCACCTGAAGTTTAGATCTTCATGTAATTTTAGCTTCCAAGAAATTTCACCCAAGTGTTGGTTGTATGCCGCTTGCATACCTAAGCAAATCATACTATCTAAGTTTATAATAAAATAAGCTTAGCTTTTTATTTTTTTGGTCCATGATGCATTTAGGTATTTCTAAATAGCCTATAAGTGCCTGTGAATCATCCATTCTCATAAAGAAAATGCTAGAACATTTCAATCTCAATGTTCATGGTCATCCAAGGTGGACCCATCACACTGAAATAGTGGGCCAATAAAGAAGTTTCACCGTTTAAGTTACGTGCATTCCATTGTGCCTAGCTTTTAATTAGTAAAATGCTTTTCCTATGTTTGGTTAACATGGAAAGTGCTTATGGGTAGGAAGTGGGCATTCATGCCGCGGAAAGCTTCAGTGATTAATCTAATCAAACTCTTCAAATAAAAAAAGGACTTGAATATTTTTGAGTCATAAGAAAGCATCAATGGACGCATATGATGGATGGATTGAATATCCATTGCCCATTATAGTGGGCCAGACACAATTTGAAATGTTTTTAATGGTGGACATCTTATCCTGACTATTACCTGTTGTGTGGCCTACCTAATAAATCAACCAATATGTTTTTATGCCTTAGGAGAACATCAAGGGATGAATGTGATGGATGGATTGGATTTACCATAAACATCACAGTGGGCCCTATAAATAGTGCGTGTGCATAAAATAGTATGCTCTACTATGTATGATGTCTGTCATGTGTATCCTCTATTTGGAAGCTGTGAGGGGGGAAAAGAGATGCTCTTGATAAATCCACTCCGTTCATTAGTTTTGAAAGACAACAATAGTACAGGAATATGAAAGTCAGGAAGATAAAAAACTCATGTGAGCCACACCACACGAAAAAGTGGGAATTCAACGGTTTTGATAGGATATAAACATCGTGATCGGCTCTAAATGGTAGACATTTCCGTCCCTAGTTTTTCGTGTGGTGTGGCCCACATGAGTTTTTTATCTGCTTTATTTTTTAGATGGATGTCCTATTGTGATCTTGAAAAGGTGATGGACAGAGTGGATTTATCAAGGGAATCTCTGTGGGCCCACACAGCTTCCGACTACAGAAACTTCCTGTGCTCCCGCAATCCACGTACGTAATTCTCTTCCTCCCATGTAGCATGAAATGTGAGTTTTTTCACGCGAAAAAACAAAGAAGAAAAAGAAAAAGAAAAAGAAAGCAGCGTTTACGAGTGGAGCATCCAAACGGACGCGGAATCCCTGCGAAAGCCTTTCGCATGAACTTCCTGCGATGGGAAGCTAGGTGGGGCCCACCGTGATGTTTGTGTAAAATCCATCCTGTTCATCCGTTTTTTCAGATGATATTATGAAATGGAACAGAAAACGATGAAAATCCAAAACTCAAGTGGGCCGCATGGCAGGAAAACGTGGGTTGGTAAATTCTTACCATTGAAACCACCCTGGGGTCCGTGATGTTTATATGACATCCATACCGTTCAAAACGTCATTACTACTAAGATGAACTGAAAAACTAAAAAATAGCATGATCCAAAGCTTATGTGGCGGAAAGAATGTTTCAACCGTGGAAATTCAATTCTCTTTCGTGCGGTCCACTCGAGTTTTTGATTAGCGTCATTTTTCGGACCATCTCCTAAAATGATATGAAAAAACGGATGAACAGAGTGGATTTCTATCAAACATCACGGTGGGCCCCACGTAGCTTACCGTTGCATGAAATTCCTGCCAAAGGCTCTCGCAGGTAATCCGCGTCCCATCCAAACCAAACGACCTTTTACTTAAATCCTGACCGTACATCCTTCGGCCGAGCATCTTATAATATCTCATGTGCTCTTTTACAGGTGCTCTCTCTCTTTCTCTCTCTCTCCCGAAAATCCGCCCCTTCTTCACCGTCCATCACAAAAGGGCTTTCCTCCTTTCTGATCACCAAACCCTAGAAATCTATCATCGATTCCAGGTACGCTCTCTCTTGTCTCTCAATTTACAGATCTCTTCCTTCTTTTTAAGCATCTCTTCTGGAGATTTACTGCTCTTTTTCATTACAGTCATACCCCTTTTTCTCTTTTCTTGGAATTCATGTAATTTTGTAGGATTGCACGTTCTTGGGTACTTCTTGATTGATTTTCTTTTGCATAAAGATGCAATTTTTAATGGATTTTGCTATCTGGATCGATTCGCATCCCATCTATCATTGCTTGTAGGATTTGATTTGTAATTGGGTATTTATGTTTGACCCTTAAAATTCCATTGAATTTCAAAATCCAAGGGAAGGATTTCTTGCAAATTCCTTTTTGGCTGTTGTTTGTTCCTTTTTCGATGCTTAAGCTCGTTTGCTAGCGTAGGTGATGAACTTGTGATCTGGACGGTTGAAATTCATGCTCGGCATGGGGTCGATGTTACGCCTATCATTTTATGACCCGAATGATACAATATGATGATGCTTATTTGTTTATCATAGCTGATGAGGAATTGGAGCGGTCAAATTTCATACTGATGATGAAAGTACGATGTATGTGTGTACCTTGGGCGGGTTGGGTCGTGTTGATGGTCAACCTCAAGCCAATCCGACCTCAAGAGGACCCAACCCACAACCCGACCAAAATCCGCTATAGCCGACCCAACCTGACCCGACCCAAATTCATGTTATTGTTCCCAACCCAACCTAACCCGATCTGAATTTGCTCGATCCAAACCCAACCCAAATAAAAATGGGGGCGTTTTCCAACCTGAACCCGAACTAAGGACCCTGACAACTCACCCTGAGCTCGGGTTGACATGACGAGTAAATTCTAACAATAATTCTGCTTTTATAGTAATGGTCCCTAAGGAGGACAGGATTCTATGATATTGATTCAGTGCCGTATTTTAAATGCTGAAAAATCTTCTGGTGGGATGTGAGTTTTGGAGACAAGGATGTTTGAGATCATATTCATAGTAGGTAATGCTTTTTGGGTCTTCACATATTAGGGAGCTTGAATCCTTGAAGAGAGATTCTCATCCTCACCTCTCACTTCTACAAACAATATTTTGTTTTGAAGGCGTATATCTGATTCCTGATGCTTGTGCATCATTGCTTGGTGTGTGGAGTTTCATGCTTTCTTTACGTTGCTTGATATTATAGAACAGGTAAAGATGGGTGCACGTTGTCGTGTGGTTGCTTGGCCATGGAATAAATACAAACGATAGAGGTTGTTCCATGGATACCGATGCACCTCACTGGAGAACAAACTCAAGCTTTTCTCCCCCAGTGTCAAGGAGATGGGATTGTAGATTCAAATCAGATGGGTTATGTCAACGATCTCATGAAGCCGCTTTCTATGGGTCTTGGGAATCTTTAAATAGTAAAGGAAGCAGAAGCAGGGTGCACAATGGGCGGCACCACAATCATCACCATTCTATATCTGATGGTGCACTTTTGTATTTAGGAAGCCCATATGACAATTTCTAGGCCCCTCGGTGGATATCACTTCTGCAGAAGTTTGATTCTGCCGAGTTTGCTACTCCTTCAGTGGGAAGTAATTGAAGTCAGAATTGCTGTCCTTTAAATCAATGCCGTAGCTGTCAATGTTAAGGTGCAATAGTGCAGGTTGAAATGTCACTCGTCAATGCGATTTTCCCATTTTTCTCTTCATGGTGGCTTGTAATCATTCCATGGGAATTGATGTTGTCTTTGGTAATGTGCTTGTGGATCTCTAACTGTAGTTGTGGTGATTTAGCATGTTCCTGAAATGAAGTCCTTTGACTTGTGCTGTCATATGTTGTATTCTATTTAAGTATAGTGAACTTTCCAACGACTTCTCAGGGACTATATAGTATATACTTCATATTCTGAGATTGCTCATGGTTTCATGGAAGTGGCATGTGCAATGCACATGCCGAGGATGAGAGAGAAAAAAATAGGAGAAACCGGAAGAGGGGGAGAAAATGGGAGAAATTGTAATGTGCGGGCTACATGAAGAGAGATGTTTTCCTATGGTGTGGTCCACTCAAGCTTTAGATCTGCCTAGTTTTTGGGCTGACTTTCTGAAGTGAGCCAGCGCAATGGATGCACAGTATGGATTTCACAGTCATCATAGTGGGGCCCCACAGTATAGATATTTGGTGCTGCATGCATTTCATAGATCTTCTCCGGGATCATATTTTTTTCCACCTGTAAGAAACAGTTAAAGGATCAAGCAATGGCATCTGGATTTTTAATTGAAGTCACTGCCAGTTTTCTGAGTGAAAAAACCAATGTTATCACGTCTGTGGAGTTACCATCTGCACTGTTTCTTCTGCTTTCTACATTAAGCATCTTTTTCCTTATACTTCCTCTATTCGCCTATTTATCTTAGGCCCTCTACTTCTTGGACAACTAAACTAGATATTTTGTTTTTATGTGGTCAGGATTATGGTCTGGGGGCTCCTTTGTTTCCTCAGTTTGACTGAGGTAAATTTCTACTTTTAACTTTGTGGCTGATAGCTTTGATCTGAATTTTGTTGCTGAGCATCATCTTTCTGTTCACCTTTTTTTCTTGTAGAAGCGCTTTACTGTGGGAACATCCGCATTGCCTAATAGCTTTGGTTCCCCATCACCTCTTTCTTAATCTCATCGGTGGGAATCCTCTAGCAAACAACCTATCTCAGTCCCATATTGCTACTTTTCAAGCAGGCTCTCTTTCATATCAAAACCCATCTACCTGCTTTGTCTTCGACGATCCTGCTTTGGATAGGGAGGCTTGCAAGTTGGTGACTGACACAGCTAGTGGTAGCAGGTCAACGACCGGTAATAATAGGACCTCACCTTTCTTATCCAAGCAGATTCCAGGAGATGGAGGCTTCCCCAGATCCAAGCACAAGTTCTAGAAGAGAAGGGTTGTTTGATGGAGAAAGCATTGATATGACAGAAAACACAGACGTAGAGAACCTAAGGCTGCCGCTTTATAATTCTAGCGATGGTCAGAAATGCGGGTTATGCGGGAGACATCTGAGGCAGAGGTCCCCATGGAGTTCTTATCGTATTGTCAGAAGCGGTGATATGCCCATTGCTGGTGTGCTTTCCTGCAGCCATGTTTTCCATGCGGAGTGCTTGGAGGAGACAACGCCGAAAACCCAAATCCATGACCCCCCTTGCCCAACTTGTTTGAAAATTGCGGGCAGGGCCGAAGCATCCTCATCTGTTTCAGAACCGTTGAAGGAGGCCTTAAAATCAGCAGACGGGCACCAGGGAGTCAACATTGCCAGTGTCGGCGTGGGGAACAGTAGCGATCGATCTTTGGATCACACGGAGAGTGGGTTGCGGAGAAATCGGTCTCTACTTATGCCGAGGAGGGGTGGTAGTTCCTTGATAAAGAATCATTTTAAGAAGCATCTCTCTTTCAAGGGTAAGGCAGGTAAAGACCTTTTCGGTGCGAAAGCATCCCGCCGAACTGGGTCATCCTCTTCAGATCCCCACGCCAACCAGAACCCAGTTGGGTGTTCGAGAACTGGCCGGCCCTTCAAAAAGTAGTCAGCTGCTTGTAGCCTTCATCGAAGTTGGTAGCGAACCAGTAGTAGGGGGAGCTCATGTACATTATCTGTTCAAGAGTTTGATATTTAAGCCTGATTCTATTCATAGACATATGCTAAAAGATCAGTGCATTAGTTTCAGTATAATTTTGTTGGAATCCACTTATCGCTTATGTTGGGTCCCGTCCATGTACGCAGCTACCTGTGTCCCCTGATCTGCACATCAGGTGGCAGCCACTTTTATACATGACCTGGCCCAAAAAAATCAGGCCGGCTGCCTATGCGCCTTATGAGCGGACCTGCCTGATTTTTGGCCGGGTCATGAATATAGCGGGGCCCATCTGATGTGAATTCACTATTTTGGGTCCCCTGGTCTGCTCCATTTATTTTGGATCCCAGGCATAAAAAAAAAAGGGCCTCTTTAAAAAATCCCAGGGACCCACTTGTAAAGCTTTTGTTACTTGAAGCCAGGTTCTTGCCAGATGCAGTGGGTTGTCTTACCACCTGAATGGAAGTTCTTGGTTCCATTTTCCTCTGCTCTTTTGCTTCTGTCTTGATATTTCATGAGGTTCATCAGTTGGTTTTGTTTCTATCTTCAAGTTTCAATAATCACTGAATTGCTGTTTATGAGTTTGTGTTATGGCTGTTTTAACTAACCATTTTCTGCTAATAAATGAAATCATGATGATGGATCAGCAGTTCTATGCAGTGTTGTCCTCCTGATACAGGTGGCAAACATGTATGGGCAGTTGATCGGTGGTCCACCATGTTCATTAGCCATAACTTGAAAGTTAGTGAATGGGCAGCTCCAGTCCATCTGGTTGTTGTGGTGATTGTTCTGAGTTTGCCCCTTGAATGTGGATTCTTGGTCAGTTTGAGTTAACCATCCTCTTTTCAGGCTACTGATCAGATGTCTACCACAGCCTGATCTCCTAGTCTTTTGGGCTTAATGGCCCATCCCCTTCAGCCCACCAAATCAACGGTCCAGATCATCGTATTTTAAGCGTGGTGCTCTATATTGATATTACACTGTAATCATCGAATATGCAATTTTAGGTCGACTTAACAGGTGGTGATTTTTGATTGGTCTGATGAAATTTCTGATGGACGATCTTAAAAACAAGTACACAGATCTAAGAGAGAAACCTGTGAGGGCCTTCTCTCTTTTCTCACGTGAATGCTCTTAACAATCACCTCTCCTCATTCACTCTCTTCACGTTCAATGAAGTGTACCACCATTCCTTTTTATCCCCACTCAACTGCCCCTCTCCTTCTCAATCTCTTTCCCTTTCCCACCCATGAAAGACCTCTCTCTCCTTCTCCTCAAGAACTCCCTTGCAGCCAAGATGAAGAAAGGCCTTCGAAGCTTTTGCAATGGCGTTGGCTCCACCTCAACACTCAACCAACATAGGACCGATCATGACATCTTGTGTGCGGTCACCCCATCTCTCATCAGCTCCTACTTTGATGATGGTAATTTCACGCAGAGCCCGCCCTCCCTGGAGGACATGATCATGCAGCTGGAATTAGAGGAGGAGGCTGCGAGGAAGGCAAAACTCGATGAGTATGGTGGTCTCCGACATAGGATGTCATGTGTGAACAATTCCGACATCCTACGGTCTGCGAGGAATGCACTGAATCAGTACCCGAGGTTTTCTCTAGATGGCCGTGATGCAATGTACCGGGCATCCTTCAGGAACTTTGGTCCACAGGCGGGCCGCTACGAAGGTGGCCGGAGATCCGTGTGTTGTGGGGATAGATTCGCTGGGCGATATCGCATGGATGGTTATGATCTGGACTTGGAGAGGAATCCTGGGCTGCCACCAACTTTAGCTGGGGAGACTGTGGTGTGGCGCAAGCCAGGAGTTGTGGCCCAACTGATGGGTCTGGAAGCCATGCCACTACCCATCAGTGCTAGACATGGTAAAGGGAGATTGAAGTCTAAGTTTCGGAACGAAAATCTTCAAAGGATTGAAAGGCATGAATGTGAAAAAAGAAGGCTCTACACGGGCATGCATGCATGTGGGGTAGGAACTGGGAGAGAAACTGCCGGATCATGTTCGAAGGCGAATTACCGTGTGATGCAGCCGATCACCGTTGAGCCAACGAAGGGTGGGACGGGTTGGCGGATTCGTTAGGTGTTTAAATGTGAATTTCTGATCTGGGCAGGAAGAGTTGCGTTTTTAATTTCCTTTTTAGTCCATAATATGAAAAATGAAGGAAGTCATATCATATGAATAACTTTCTTTTTCTTAGATGGGATTTTCATTGCCAATCTCATATTCTTTTGGGAAGGTGGGTGGTTTGTTTCTAATATTATGTTATGCATAGGAATCAGAAAGACACTTAGGTACATGACTTGTTAGCAACTAGTTAAAAGAAGGGCAACTCAGATGACTCATCTGGTCCTGCAAGTCTAGACTTGCCCAAGTATGGGCTGAATCGGCTTGACTCACCCATCAGGAGTGACTCAGGGTATCAAATCGGATTGGGCGCTACTGAGTCTGAGTCGACTCCGAGTATTAAAACCATAGGTCCAGGTATACTGCATTGCACAAGATAATGAAATGATAAGAAAAGCATACAGTTACCTCGTTTGCAAATTGTAACCATGGTTTTAAGGCTCAGACAAGTCCGTGTTGAATCAGACTCGGTCAGACACCGGTTTGACACCATGAGTCACCATGATTGTTCATCCCCGACTCGGACAAGTCAGGTTGATTCAACTTGGACTTGGTGAGTCCTGACTAGAATTGAGACTGAATGAATTGATTTTGACTTACCCGAGTCCTTCAATCATGATCACACCCAAACTGCAAATCAGTTTGAGCTAAATTGCAGTTCCATACACCATGGCCCATTACTTTAGGTAGTTTGTTGTTAAGTCAACGACAGTTTGTGAATTGTGTTGATTCGGTTCGGTTTCTAATTGTAGTATAAACAAGCAAATTCAAGTAAATTCTTCAATACTGCTCTTAATTGAAAATGGAAAACATCTTAATTAGAACATTGTGCTCATCCATTGCTAAGCAAACACGAACTATGAATTGGACGAATTGATAAACGAACTGAAATGAGCCCACCCCAATGAATCAATGAATTTGCCAAACTCCGGGTTTGGTAATTACCAGGTAGCATGTCACTAATGATGTTAAAAGTTAGAATAGGATAGAAAGGGTGGTGGGATGAAGTAGCAGTCTTGAGTTGAGTGGCAACTCAGCCGAGTCGAGGGTGAATTGGCCTGACTTGCCTGAATTGGGGGTGACTCGTCCCGATGACTCATTGTGTTGAACCGAGTTGGGTTTAACTGAGTGGAGTGGAGTTTCACGGGACTCTTCCGAGTCATATAACCATCATTGGAATGGGTGCTTGGTAGATGGCTGCCTGGAATTGGACCTAGATGCTTATTTAGCAGTCTAGGTTGGGCCTTGAACTAGGTATTTAGCTAATGAATTGGACCTGGATAAGACTCTGGCAAGCCCATTAACACCCATAGCAAAAAAGGCCACATGTAAAAGCTTCTTAAGTTGAGTTTCAATGGGTTGGGCTGAACCAGCCCACCAAAGCATACTAAGGCCCATGCCATGATAGCAACTCAGTCAAGCCTAGGTTCATTGTACGTAAACACCCCACCCCAAACAGAGTGATCAACCGCATCAGAACTGGACGAGGATCAAAGGGTCGAAACCAGAAATCTCTGAAAAGCTAATTATTAGAAACCCTAGAGTCCAAATTCCCCAAAACCCCATGACCTTAAAATCCTAGAATCCCTAGAAATCTCAAGCTTGATTTCCTGGCTCTCGTGTGACATGTGTGCTCACCCTAGGTTCATTTGGAGGCTAATTTAATTCTCTTTCGGATTAAACCAAGTCCACCTTTAACGGAGATGCGATCTGATTGATTATCCAAGAGGTACACAACTGATCAAGAGGACGACTGAGGATCGCATCACTGATGAACTTAGGCTCACATTTTTAGGTCAAATTATGTCCAATGGCTGTAACCTGTAACTTGTTGGAAAGATTATTCGATTATCTTTCCCATGGCTGTAATCTATATTGACTCAAGAATGATACATTTCATTTGGAGTCACCCCTAGCCAATGAAGCTCTAAATCTCCGGTTGGCTAGACACCGTTGACACAATCATGAACTGGTAAATCATAGAACTCTCCAACTTGAGTGACTCTTGCAATTGGTTTATGGTTAGAGATTTCGAGTAAAAGCCTCAGTGATGGAAAAAGAAGGGAGTTAGGCAGCCTTTTTTGCCCTCATGAGCATACAGCCTTAATAGGATTTTAGAAATTTTTACAGATTTACAAGCTTTAGAGTATTATTGCACTTGGTGTTTGAACTGTGGAGAGGATGCGCTCAAAGTTAGCTTGACCTTCAAGGTGAGGAAAGAAAAGAAATAAAAATAGAAGACTATGACCAGGATTGCGGAGACAAGGTGCTCAACGTCAAGTTGAACCACAATTTGGAATAATGAAATGAAGAAATGTGAGGAAGACTAAAATACGGCTTGACTGGTTGAGATGTGAGAGGGAAAGGAGGAGATCAAAACTCTTCAAGGGAAGAGATCGATGGTCGGATATCTCCGATTCTAACCTTACTTGCGGGCTTCAGGCAAATTTCTTCTTCTCCTCTCTCTCTCTCTCTCTCTCTCTCTCTCTCTCTTGTTTTCTTTCTTCCCCTTCTCTATCTTTTTTGATCTTCCTTCTCCTCTCCTTTAGAATTCTTCCCTCTTCTCTCTCTACGTACCCTCCTTGCGAATCTCGAGGCCACTTTCAGTTGATAAAAGCTATTGTGTGCTCAATTGCTAACTTTGGATACCAATGGGAATCTAGTTTTTGCCGATGTATAAAGTGTATTTTTTTGAGGTATGCTTGTCACATAGGAGATTAGGGTATCACATGTTAGGCCCTAATTAGCTGTTAGTGGCTATCAGGAATCCAATTCTTATCAACACCATTTCCCTTGATTCCTCATCAACTCTATTCCTTGAGGTTGTGAGGGAGTTTTTGATTGCTTAGATTGTGTTTTCGGGTGTCTTATTTTGAAGTTTGATTCAGTTCCTACAAAGTAATCTCTCATCTTGGGTGGGATTCCTACAACTTGCCATCATGATAAATGACACCCATATTAATAAATTGGATGGGTGTGCATGTCATACCTTGAATCTGGCACCCGAGTATGCTCGACGCTATTCTAGAATTCGAGGACATGACTTATAGATTAAACATATACAAAACCATAATTCCACAAACCATCACATAATATCATACCACACAATATTCACTTCCTAAAATAATTTCACTATAACCCTTTTATAATAATTTCAAAACTTAAAAAGGAAACTAAAACTAACTAAAAGTAAATGGCTAGAACTCCACTCCAGTCACTTGCAGCCTAAGCTCTTGAAATTTAATATCCACAATAGAGAATGAGCTCGATGAACAAGTGAATATATCTTGCAAAAGTTTGAAATCACATTTTATCTAAATAAAACATAAATACCGAAACATTGTAAATTCTAATGCAATACTTAAGAATTGAAAGACTAAATAAATGAATTTCTCTGATTAATTTAATATGAGATAAAATCATAAAAATAGATGCAAGTAAGAGTATTCACATGCATGTTTTAAAACCAATAACTGTGAAATCTAACATATGATAAAGTTATAAATGAATGAATGCAAATCATGAAATAATCCATCACAATTAATACAATTTATCCCTTTTGGGCACCATGGTTGTTTTACACCAATGAGCCAATGTTCTCGCTATTATAACACTTGGTTAGATGGTAGTCTTTTGTTACATGTGCTCACCACACATCCATGCTGTGAGAGACCCATTCATACGTTGGCTGGTCAGACTATTCCTCTACTTGGCCAGACCGTGGCATTTTATAAACAACTATGCTCATCCATGTGGCTCATTCAGTATGAATTCCAAGAGGTACCAATTGGAGTTTTAGAGACTTTCAACACAAGGGATGCATTCACCCTATGTCTTTTTGGTGTTCTAATCACAATACTAATAATGCGTGATTCTAATGATATATAAATTCAATATTTCAAAAACATCCCATCATCCCTCTTCTTTGATCAAACCATAGTATATGTAATACACATAAATCCTACATGATTTTTGGAATATTTAAACCATTACATTTAATCCTTCCCTCATCAAATTCTAAAAAATAAATAATAAATATACAATATAATTGTTCAAGTATAAAAATTTAAAAATTACATTTGAAACCCTATAATTTTTGGAAAGTGCAGAAGAGTGTAGGTCTAATGCCCTGTCTCTTTGAGAACCATTCCTAGCACATGTCCCTGATGTCCACTATAAGACCCGTAACTCGAATATATTGAAACACATGCATTCGGTACCTTCTGCGGGTCGTCTGATATTTTTGACGGGACTCGAATCAAGTATGCAGGTACATACCCAAGAGAACGAAACCTCGAGAACCTGAAACCTATGTTAGATGATGCACTATCTCTATGAACCCAACAATAGCCCTCGCACGTTGATGCGTGCAAACGAATTTGAGTTATCACTAGAAGAATGGGCAACATTCGTGTCACAAGGAGCTTTAAAACCTTTGAATAATTTTCCAATTCCACTTTTTCTTGAAAATTCTAAGCTAATAAAGTTTCTTAAACAAACTCTAATGGTGCCATAATATTGGCCCTAATCTAGTTTAATCTATCATTATTAAGCCTTAATAAAGGTAATTATTATTTTTCTATAAAAATCAATGCTTTCCTTAAAATAATGCTTTTCCTTAAAATAAGGAGAGAGAGTCACCTCACATTTTATAAAAAATGGTTAAATTTTAATAAATTATACTTAAGAGGCTTAATCAATAGATTATGTGGTGTAAAGATGACTTTGCTTAGTTTAATAAAGTGGTAAGAACTAAGAGTTAACAAAGTTCTTTAAATTAAGGGGAAGTTTCAACGCACATTTTCTTGAAATACTTAGGCCTAATCTAATCATCATTAAGGCCTTATAAGTGTGATTAATTAGCAAAAAATAATGGTTAGATTAAGGTTAATAAAATGCATGCACCAAAATCAACTATATTTTTCTAGATTTAAGGGGGGCCAATCATTAAAAATGGCCCTTACTTTTTCTAGAAAAGCATTTTGTGTGCAATTAGGGAGTTATTAAGGCCCTTAAACCATAATTAGGTGGGACAAATCACCCTTGAAATAAGGTATTTCCACCTATATCTTAATCTAGAACCCTTCCTCTCATCTATAAATAGCCATTCCTTAACCCAATTCTAAGCATTTAAGTGCCCAAATTCTAGTCGCCATTTGTTAGACCGGGGGGGGGGAACCATCCATTAAGGAGATAAGGAGATCAAGCCATCCAACCCTTTAGAATAAGGTGAGTACACCCCCCTTCCATTTAGCCTTTTGTTTTTTACGACATGGATGATGATGATCATGATGTTAATGTGATGATGATCATGATGATATGGGACTCATTGCCTGTGGGCCCCATCGTGAGGTTTGGATGACATCCAAACCCTTCATAGGGCCACACTACATGTATTAAGGGAAAACATGAAAATCAACTTGAATCAAAATCACGGATGGGACCCACTAATCGTGGGCCCCACCATGATGTTTATTAACCATCTAACTAATTTATAAGGTCACTAGACCGGGGTGAAGAGGCCACATAAATGTTAGCTTGATCCAAGTGCTATGAGGCGACCATGGCTGCGGTGGTGTATATGGATGATCCAAACTGTCCATATTGTGAACCCTATTGGCCACTCAAGCCCACACCCACACCCACATATAATATATGTATTATTAAAAAAACAACAAAAAAAATATATACATCAGCAACTAGCGCATGTTGCAGTGAACAAGGTTCATAGCTAGAGGTGGGCAACCGATCCGATCCGAGTCGAACATGGACCGGATTGGATCATTCGGCTGCTTGAGTGGGTGTGTTCGAACAATGTTCAAACAAACATTCGAACATGGTGGCTCTGTTCAAACTTGGTTTGGTTTGACCCAGCCATGTTCGAACGTATGGATTTTGGACAATTTTTACGAGTTCGAACAAGTTCGAACAATTTCATTTTTTTTCGCTTGAAAATATTTTTTCTACCACTGAATAGTGAATACCGATTTGTTCACAAATTACATATCACAAATGAAAAATCACAAAGTTTAAAGTTTTTAACTAACTAAATAAAAAATCAGAACATAGATAGTTAACATCCCCCCTGTTTCCTGTGGTGTGGTCCACTCGAGCCTTCGATCCATTTCATTTTTTTGGATAATGCCATAAATGGTCTTTAAAAAAATGGACAGACGACTTGGATAAGCAAATATATCAATGTGGGTCCCACAGAGAACTGACAGGACTGTCCGTCTCTAGATAGGTCCTGGTGGGGGGTAGACTGGTAGTACCCAATCCGCGGATGTGAGTTGGTTGGTGACGCGAACACTATCTAGCAAGCTGGTGTCAAAGCTCTGTGAGTCCCACCATGATGTATTTATTTTATCCACTCCATCCATCCATTTGTACAACTCACTTTGAGGTATTAAACAAAAAATGAGGCAGATACAAAGCTCAATTGGACCACACCATAAGAAATAGTGAGGAGAATGATGTCCACCATTGAAACCTTCCTAGGGCCCACAATCATGTTTATTTGTCATCAAACCTGCTCTCTCTCTCTCTCTCTCTCTCTCTCTCTCTCTACACACACACACACATGTCGAGTTCAAGTTCGAGTCGAGTTGAAGGGCTATGATTTGAAACTGGCTCAATTTTTTTTTCAAATAGACCTTATGTGAGTTCGAACACGAAGACTTTCTGTTCGAACAAAGTTTTACCCGAGTTGATCCGAGTCAATCAGAACGATCAAACTCGGTTCGTGTCCAACTATATTCACAGCAGCGTACAGCTGATGCTGATGCTGCTGTTAGAGAACCCCAGCTAGGTGGGTTCCACTGTTAGGACCCCACCATGATGTGTGTGATCCACGCCATACATCTATTTTTCTAGATCATTTTAGGGCAGGGACCCAAAACTCGGGTCAATTTAAGACCATGGTGGGCCACCCCGCAGTGAACAGTGGTTAGTGAACACCACCATTAAAAGCTTCCTAGGACCCTATATTGCCATCAACCCCCTTATAAAACAAAATTAATAATAAAAATGCAGCTCATGCTGCTGAAACAGCGTGTTACTGCTGATGTGAGTTGTGGGGCCCATTTCAGGTCCTACTATGATGTATGTTCCTTACATCCATGTCGCCCATCCACTTTACCAGCCAATTTTATGGCATGGGCCAAAAAGTCTGGCAGAATCCAAGGGTCAGGTGGGCCACACCACAAGGAACAACGGAGGTGAATTCACCCATCGTTGAACCCTGTTAGGACCCCTATGATGTTTAGTTGCAAGCCTCCTCAAAGAAAAAAAATAATAAATGAATATATATAAAGCATTACCTCAAGGAGGACGTTCAAACCTTGCTGCTATTTTTTTGTGTGATATGTGAGATTGTGCGGCCCACCATGGATGCCACTGTGATGTATATGTAAGATCCACACCGCCCATCAGTTTTTCCAACTCATTTTAGTTGATGAGCCCAAAAATGAAGCAGATTCAAATCTCAGGTGGGCCATACAATAGGAAATAGTGCTGATTGAGCACCACCATTGTAAACTTTTTAAGGGCCACTGTTTAGTCTGTTTGACACCTAACTTAGTAGTGGGCCCACTTCGATATGTATGGGACCCACCCACTGGACCAGAGGTCATCTCAAAATAAGGCAGATTCAAATCACAAGTGGACCGCACTATAGGAAACAGTCTTGGTTGAACGTACATCGTTAAAAAACTTCCATACCATACCAATAAATCTATTGAGGCCCTCTGTGGCCCACCCCACCCTGATGAG
This sequence comes from Liriodendron chinense, assembly GCA_003013855.2. Classification (NCBI taxonomy): domain Eukaryota; kingdom Viridiplantae; phylum Streptophyta; class Magnoliopsida; order Magnoliales; family Magnoliaceae; genus Liriodendron; species Liriodendron chinense. Next base: position 1,627,065 of record PVNU02000491.1, on the reverse strand, counting down.
TATATTCAGCATCCATACCACTCATCTACTGAGGCCCTCTGCGGCCCATCGTAGCGTAGGGGTGTTATCCATCTTAGGTGTTATAGTTGGTATCAGAGCATAAACGGGACCTCTGGGCGTAATGCTCAACCCATTGCATAATGAATTCACCTTAGGACTTATGCCCCTAAAACTAGTAATAAATTAACTTAGGAATGACTATGAATGATTGTATGTGATGTTATGAATGTAGAGACCCATACTTAGGCCCTTTGATATTGTTAAGGTAGCCGATAAACGTAGAATTCTGAAAATTTTAAGATTTTTGGGAAGAGCATTCCCACTTTTGTTTGTAGATTGGGGCTCTCATCCATTCCCCATATTTAGTTTAACAATTTTCTGAATTGTGTGATTTATCCCCCTCGAATCATATCGTTAACTATTTTATATAGAATTTTCAAAGTTAGGTTAGATCTCCCAAACCAGTAGTAGTACTACCATTATAAATTATATTTTTAGAACTAGAAAAATTTCATTATTTTTTTTTATAGAGATTCCTAATTCATTCCCCAATGCCCCCATAAAATTTTAGACCAATCCTATGGATGGATAAATCAGGAAAATTCCCACGATGGAGAAAATCCTACATAAAATTCTGCTGACCTGCTGTATTTTTCAGACTTGATTAGGGCCAAAACATATGTTATCTTAGGGATTTTGACCTGAGAAAAATCAGACTTAGTTCATACCTAACCTACAGCTTACCTACCAAATTTCAGAAGGAACTGATATCTAGTTTGAGAGAAAGAATTCTAAGAACGCTTGTAGGTGTTGCATTCCAGATTCGGCGCCACCCTAATTCCCTTAGACTTAAACCCTGGAACCCCTTTGATTAGGATTAGTTCTCGTAAGCCTACACCCTTAGGAGTGTTTCTCGACATTTGATTTTATGTTCCTACTAATTTTTTGCCCAACTCGGTACCTTAAGTAAGTTATTACAACCATAGAACGCCAATTAATGAACCCTACGTATATCTTTGACCATGTATGACAACGAAAGTAAATAAGACCTTGTAATGTTCTGATTTGTTGTAATGATGGATTTTATTTTGTATGAGCTTGTTGATTGCTTTGTGCCATTTGGGAAAATACATGAAGGTCCCACGATGTCAGGCTAAATGGCCACACGGAAGGACGGAATTGTACCTAAGATGTTGTGTAAACGATTGGATCCAAGTTCAAATCTCGAGAGTCGACACTCGGCATTTCGAATGGATAGTAATGAACTCAATGCTCAAATGTGAGTAGAAGATCTAAGTATCGGACCTAACTCTACTTGAATCGTTCAATCGTGATGCTGACACTGTATTAATCGCACATGTAGCTTAGCTTAGGGATATTTGTGCATTCTCTTGAGATGTGTGTATACGTGTTTTCTTTTTGATGACTAGAATGAAGTAGACATATAAACAATCGTAGAACATGGATACTAGGCCGTTTAGACCCTAACATGAGTTAAACTATGGTACCCCTAGTCTCACCTTCTCATCACACCTTTAGTCATTCAACGACCGTTAATGATATCTCATCCACTTAGTTACGCGCCCGTTATCTACTCTTCTAATTGAACATTTGATCATGCTGACGTAATCCAACTCAGATTTATTCTCCAAGCTCTCGACCCATCGCCCCTCTGGTGATTAAACCTGCCTGATAACTATCAAACCTAATCCTCCTCCTAGATCTCTAGTTGTAGCAGCGCTTCCAAACTCGAGACATATCAAGAGTTAGATGACCAACTAGTTTAAATGACCCATTGATGTATAGAGAACCATCTATGAATCAGAGTGTGCAGTGAAAGCATGCTAGACCAGGGATTTAGAAACCAACCTCTATGGAGGAGCCTTGTCTTTAAGGGGGGTGGAGCGTGATCGCAACTAACTCGGTGTAAGATCAGAAAAGCTAGAAACACGGAGAAATAGAGAGAGATTGCCCACAATCGACACTTAGGAAACTTTAGGTAATGCCTCGAATTTTTTAGATTTATTTAAATTTTTTAAAAAACTTTATTTTTATTTATTTTTTATTTAATATCGAGCGTTTACTTTGTTTTGAAAACAACAGACCATCCGTAAGAGATTCGATAGGGCACCCTTTACAAAAATTGCTTAGAATAATCCCATAAACGTCGTAGAAAGATTGAATTTCAAAAATCTCACGTTTTTCAGATAATTACGAAAATGCCACTCGTTAAACTTAAGCTAAACTGCTGTTTTTAAGTACGATAGTTTTTGACAATTGGTTTTACACGAAACTCCATATATAATCTTTTGGGCACATTTTAGCCGTACACGTCGAGTTTCAGCTCTCTGATCATCCTACAAATGCCCTAATTAGAAATTTGATCATAAGTGGGCCATCTGACCTCGGATCTGTCCAATTTTTAGTACCACTCCCTAAAATTTTGTGGCCTACCCGTCAGATGGAGTAGATTTCATATATACATCAAGGTGGGACCTGTGTGCATTGCGTGCACAAGTCACACACCGTGCGGACGCACGAACCGGACGGAAGAGTCCTTCCTCATGGACGCTGTAATGACAACGCTGCCACTGCCGCCTTGTATGGTCCACACAGTCTTCCTAATAGGCCCCTCCTCGCTGATCCAAGCGTTCCATCCGTTTTCTCTTCTTCACGCCTCCATTCCTCTCAATTCCTTCCCCCATCAACCAAGCGACTGGTCCACCTCTAGCCACCATTCAAATCAAAGAAATTCAAGATCTTCAGATCTACATTGCATTGACTGTCAAGATTCATTCCAGATCTTTGTGTGGACCCCACCTAGATCTCCAACGGGTCTCATGCGTTAAGCATCTCCGGAAAGTAGTTGTTTCCTTCTCCAACTCAAACTACGTCCGTAAGTCCTTCCGTAAACGCCGACCGTCCAAACCAACTTAAAACCTTATATAAACCCCCTTAGATATCTCTGTCCTCTCCAGAAAAACGCAGAGAGAGAGAGAGAGAGAGAGAGAGAGAGAGAGAGAGTTCGGATAGAGGGAGAGAGAGAGTATGGGTAGAGAGAGAGCGTGTGTGCTCCTAGCTGCTGCTTCTGATGCTGCTCTTAGTTGTTGTAGAAGGTTTGTTCTAGCCCAGGGAAAGAAGAAAGAAAAAGAAGAAGAAAAAAGGAAAGAGAGAGAAGATCGAGTTGAGCCAAGCCGAATCGACTCAGTTGAGTTTTCGAGTTACATCGCTGTTGTGAGAGGTAAGTCGTATAAACCTTGATTTAATTTCCTAGATCTAGCCTAAACCCTAACCCTAGGTGTAGATCTAACCCTAGTTGGTCGTGGTGATGAAAATCGTACTGATTTACACATTAATCTCGTGTTTTCTGTTAAACATGTTAGGTTTTAGATCTAAGAGATACTTCACAGCCCTAACAATGTCTCAAAGTATCAAGTTCTAAGAGGTGGGGATTTCCTTTAAGTTTAGCTATGATAATATCAAGTTGTACATTGATTTTATGCTTAGAAATTAGGGTTTTTGTTATATGATTTCTTGAAATCATGCTTGTTGAAATCTCTCCATGTAAATATGATTTGTATGATGTTCCTTGTTGTGTATGTTGAATTTTGATGTATGAACCATGCTTAAGTAGTTGGAGAAGGAATTATGATGATGTATATGCTTATGTAGAGACCGTGCTTGATTTACGTTGCCACGTGCTTATAATGATTGATGCATTGTTTGCTATGAGATATTGTATATGGATGTTACATTAATGAACACCCCTCAACCCTATACTGATGTAACTGTTGATGTAAAGAGATGAAACTCGTGCGAGGCCTTGTTACGTTGGCATTATCATGTGAATTTTTTGGATGAATATGCCTTATTGTGAAAGTCGGCAGTACCGTGTGTCTTATTGAATGAATGTGACTTGATATTGAGAATTAAGTATTGACATTACTGTGTATATGTTGTTGGTTGCATATGCTATGATGTTGAGTTTGGCACTATCGTGTGTGCCTTGTTGGATACGTGCCAAGGGTTCTTTATTGATTTGTTACCTGTGATGGATCCATTGAAGTATGAAATTGATGAAGCTTTTAAACTGATTGGGGTAAGGAGTGGTCATCAGCCATGAACATTGTTTAAATGACTGAATGCTAAACTTACTTAATTGAAGGAGAAACTAATCATGCATTCACTGGACCCGACTTGGTGGGTCAGCCCCTTGAGCGTTAGAGAAAGTGTGCATGTGCTCGTTTTACTAGCTAGCTGAGTTTTGGTGCATGGGAAGAGTGGAGTGATCCCGTCTCATTTAGTCAGGGCGCCTTAGCCAGAACATGCATGCCATGTATTGCATTAACAAAGATCTTTTACTGAGTTGTTTCGATTTGGTGAAATGATAATATCTTGCTTTTGTTTACTCTATGCCATTATTATTATCATGATTATCTTAAAGGGATATTCCCCACTATGATAGCGTTTAACGCTATCCAACCACATCTTAGATAATCTAGGACGAGGTGCTCGAAGGCTCGTGGCAGCAAATTACGGACGATGAAACCGAAGCGGCTTGAAGATAGACTATATTTATTGTCTTTATAGAGTATATTTATTTTCATGTAACTTGTAATAAGCCCCTCATGGAGACTAGAAAGTAGAATATTATGTAATTTGTATGATTTAATGACATTATCATGATAACGTAGAGTAGAAAAATTTCGAATAAGAACCTTGAATTCCATCATTTTGCTATGAATGCCATGAATGTGAGAAATAAAGATGAATGTATAGAAATATATCCTTAACACATTCCAGTTAACGCTCGAAAATTCGGCCCATTGTGTTGTCCACGGGAGCCAAAATTTCAGGGCGTTACACCATCCGTCAAGCCCACTACCCTGGGGCTGTTTGTTTTCTAATTCACAGCATGAAATAAAAGTAAATAAACAATTATTATTTCCCCATGAGAAATACATGCAGTCGCTCATATTCAAATAACTTTTGATTTAACTTGACATTATTATAGAGGAAAATAGTGGTAAATAGGTGATTGGAAGAGAAGAAATAGGTATCTCCCTATCACCATTTGCCACCTTGATGAATATACTATAGATCCATGATTTCCTTGTGTCAACCCCGCCTTACAGTATGTGTTTTATTAATGCTTTTTAATCATTTTGTTAAACCGTCAGTCCAGATTGAGGGGTCTATTGTAGGCCCCACCTTAATGTAAGTATTTTGTATCCAGCCGTCTACGCATTATGCCAACTCATTCTAAGAGCATGATCCAAAAAATGAGCTAGTGGGTCACATGATATGAAGTAGTGATAATTAAACATCTACAGTTGCAACCAATCTAAGGCTCACCTTAATGTATGTAGGTGATGCCCATTCACTTTATTGGCCCATGAAAGGGGCTAAGCCAGATAATAAGTTAGATCTAAAGTGCAGTGGGCCCAATACGTAAAACAAATTCGGTTTGGGCCAACCCAACTTAAGGCGGGTGTTGGGTCGAATGTCAGGCCCACTTAATTGATGATTTGGGGTGATTTATACACTCCATTAACGAGCCCACTTAGATATTATAGTAGTGAGCCCATTAGTCATAAGTGCTAAGCAACCCCAAGTCCAGGGTGTAGGGTTGCGATGCAATAATAATTCGGTGATATTGAGATCGTCCATGGAGATTGAATAGTAACAACTCTAAACACAACTAGACTATGATTTAAATTAGAATATATGAATTCAGAAATTTAAACTAGAAACGAAAGTTTTTAAGAAATTAATAAATAACTAACAATAGGGTTTCAAGGATTCACTTTTTGTTGGGGTCTTAAAAGTTGGCATCCACCAAAACAAATGAAATGTACACGTACTACGAGGAAATTTCACAAAATACCATCCAACGCACCCAAATATCTAGATTTACAAAAGATCCAGTACTTAGCCATTTTTTTCCGGCGGGCCCCACGAATCACGGTGATCAGAACTGTCCAAAATCAAGCGGACACCTTCATTATGAATAATAATAAGCAGTGCATGACCATTTGTCAAAAAAAGGCCCTGTAAACCCTTCATTTTGCAAAACCCAATTTGCGAAGACAATAAGTCCGTCAACGCACCCATTTATTACGCTTGACGCACCCTTAAATTCATGAAAATTCAGTAATCATTTCAGGATGTATTTCACCTTTGACGCATCCGAAAATTAGCTTGACACATCCGAAAAATACCTCCGATGCGTCCATAAATTCAGTAAATCCAGAACTTCAATTTCGGAGTGCATTGGACCTTGATGCATCTGAAAAATACGTCTGACGCATCCATAAAATGGCTTGACACACTTATAAATTCACCAGGAATCGAAATATCATTTTTTTGGATGCATTGGACTCTCACGCACCCGAAAATTAGCTTGACGCACCAAAAAAATCAGTATATTTCAGAACATCATTTTGGGGTGCGTCGAAGCTCCCACGCACCCATTTTTGGGGTGTGTCGAAGGCTTTTTGGGGTGCGTCATACGTGGCAACCCCTCATTGGTCGCTTTCCGGTATTTTTTGGTATAAATACCCCCTTACACTATTCATTTGTACAGATTTAGAGAGAGAGAGAGAGAGAGAGAGAGAGAGAGAGAGAGAGAGAGCTATTATCCCTTGGTTACTTGGGATTTATTAACGGAAACCCTTGCTGGAATCCCTTTTCGACCATCGAAAAACTTTCTTGGTTACCGGAATCCCTTTCCGACCACCGGTGTTCTCCGTCGGAAAATTACTCCGACCTGATCACCGCAGGTCCAAATTCCACAAAAAATGCAAGTTAAGTAACGTACCTATAAATTTAGCAAATAACCTCGGGATGTATCGAAGTTCAACGCATTTGTAAAATGGTCTAACACGTCCACAAAATAGTCCGACGTATCCAAAAATTCGACATAATTAGACAAGTATTTTTAGGATGCATTAGAGTTCCACGCATCCGAAAATAGTCCGACGCGTCCAAAAATTCAACATAATTTGGATAAGTGATTTCAGGATGCATTGGACTCCCACGCGCTTGAAAACTGTCCCACGCATTCGTAAATTAAAAAAAAATAGGATAACCAATTTAAGGGTGCGTTGACCTCCCACGCACCTATAAATTAAGTCCCATGAACCCAAAAAATCAGCTAATTACAGAAAATGTTTATGGGTGCACCAGACTCAATTTTAAGTATTTTCAGGCCCTGTTTGAGCCTATTTTGGGTATTTCGAGCGTTCTGGACGCAATGAAGTAGTCAAATAATTATTCTGGAGCCTCTAAATGAGTGGAATTGCACATCTTTGAAGTTTGACCTGATTCAGCACAATGAGTGAAATAACTTCTTGGAAAGAAGCCGCCAGCATCCAGAACTTTACAAATGTATCATTATTCACATGTACTACAAGATATGACTCGAATAGGGTTGAAAGCTAGACAAACGGGATTATGATTATCACAATAAACCATATTAAAGAGTTTCGATTTTCTACAAAGTAATCATTATGAACTGCCATAACATAACGGTCGATGTCCTACCCATCTGAACGGCATCCGTCGGTTGGGCTGCTCAGGTACATACAACTGCAGACCGGTCTTCCTGAGGTCGTCTATCCAAACATGTCAGCTGCAGGCCCAAAGTCGTACCTCTTAGTTAAAAACCCTGACCGTCTCTGCCCGGATCTCTGATCAAAATATGGGACATAGACATCTAACCAATACAAAGATGGTTCAGTCCATAACAAAACAAATACATGTCTCTACGACCACAAACTCTAAGACCATAGTCCTCGCTGACTAGTCTTCTGCCTTTTAATCAAGGGTTATCGATCATTCGATGTAATCAAGGGCTCGTGCCAGATCATGGCCTGGAATGTACAAGATCTCAGAATCTCTTGAATAAAATTCGCATTGTGATATCTCTTCTTGTGTATCTTTTTGTGAATGCTTGTGATTGTCAATGAATGTTTCCACTACTCAGAACCCAGAGCAACAATATACAGAAAATGTCCCTGCAGCATTTTCAGTTCTAACAAACTGGCGACTCTGCTGGGGAATGAACAATACCAGAATCTCTGGTTAAGTCTGAGTATAGAAACACTCTAAGATTAATCATTTGCAAACACGAATGTGTACGTAGGAGATTTATCACGTGGCATAATGTTTTGGCGCCCTCGGGCGCCAAACTGACGACTCTCAACGGGAACGCTTTTCCCTTCATTTTTAAGGCAATAGACGGTAAATCAAAGGTTTTCAAACCCATGAACTTCCACAACTACACGTATTTGTCTTCTTCTTGCATATTTCTGTTAGTTTATGCACCGTGATCGATGAGGTCACGCTCCCGACCGCATTTATAAACTGTTCTAATGATTTTCTGACGCTGTAGAATTAGCAAGATACCACTACAGATACAAGAGATGTCATACTTGATCACAAGTCCATGCATCTTCCTTCCCGATGGGGGTTTCAGTTTCTCCCGTTTCACCGCGACCACAATAGCCAGCTCCAACTCAGAATGGTAGTTGGTTGAAACCCGACGACAGAAGAAAGAGCAGAAGAAAGCAGCTGTCATAGCTGCATATAAGAGAGTGAATGTGGCAAGATCTCGCCCGATGGTTAGGAAACAGTGGCAGCCGAAGCAGGGGCAGAAGATCTCTATCAACAGCCAGTTCATATCAGCCAAGCCCATAGTGCCTGCAATGACAGCCGAGCAGTTCCCGCCATTGTCCAAGACCGCTCGTACCTCTCAGAAACCTACCAGGCCCGCGCATGTAGAGAAATCCAAGCCCACGACAGTCTTTGAACCAAAACAGGGGCTGACTCGGAAGATCCCGTCAGTGCAAGTAGTAATGGTCTAAGTGGCCGAAGAACAAGAAGTACCATATGAAGCAGAAGGACTACCTCCAGTCCAAGATCAGATTGACATATTGGTCGAGGCCAATTGTGAGATAAATGATCGAATGAGGGCTATACAGGAAGCCCTGACTGCTTTGATAGCCCAGAACGCCGCCAGAAGTATTGTTTCACCCACCCGTCAGTCGGTAGAAGAATCCCAAGGGGCAGCAGAAGGTCCGGCTAAGCCTGAACCACTCGTCTAACCTAGGGTCTCTCTTATAGAATGCGCATCACTTTCTACATCGCACGTGTCATAAGAAGAGTTATCCCAGATGATAGCCCACATGATGCAACAAGAAAAAGAGAAAGAGAGGAGAGGCAGTTATAAATACCGGGTCATGTACCCACCAGAAGTAGAAGAGTGCCATTCCCAGCCAATTTTAGATGCCCAGACTTCAAAAAGTTTGATGGCAGAGGATCGTTGGAAGAACATATCACGCACTTTTTAATTACTTTAGGCAATTGGTCTGCCATCCTGCAGTATTGCATGTGGCTATTCGGATAAACCTTGACAGGAAAAGCGTTCCAGTGGTATATGTCATTACCAGTAGGCTCTATGAGAACTTGGGAGCATATGCAAGACAGCTTCATCTCGAAATTCTTCGCCACTGAGAGAGAGATTTCCTTGACAAACCTGACGATAGTCAGACAAAGGTAGGGAGAATCGGTTGAGAAATTCATTGATCGATGGGGAACAATGGCAGCTCAGTGTCGAGAGTTACCTAGTGAAGGTGAGCAGATGAAGATGTGCCTGAGGGCTCTGAACCTGATGATCTCGTACAGATTGTCAGGCAATACCTTCAACTCCTTTCATGAGCTGGCGACGAAAGCACACCTGGTAGAGGAAGCAGCCTCCCGGGTAAACTTTAGACTAGAAAGACAGAAAAGAGAGATGGGAAGAGTAGTAGAAACCCATCAAGTCAACAAGAGCAAGGACCCGAAAGATCGAAAATGTCCCGCTACCGATCATAAGCCAAAAATGAAGACAACAGTTGTACAAGACAAGGGCAAAAGGCCCTATGCACCTAGATGCATGTCGATAGTTGAGAAAGAAAGGGCGAATGGCCCATATACATTCGATATGGCCGATTTAGTTCCGATCATGGAACAATTGATCGAAGAAGGATTGATGCGTCTGCCAGAACCTGTTCGTCCCCATGAAGTTGGGTGAATAGGTGACCCCAAGTATTGCAAATATCATCAATGCGTTAGCCATAAGACAGAAGATTGCTTCTCCTTGAAAGGGAGAATACAGGGGTTGATCAATTAGGGGATCATTAGTATGAAGGCACCCGAAATGACGAAAGAACAGCTGGGGCAGTTTCAGCAGTCCCGATGGAAAATGACACCAACCGACCAGCTTCATTCCCCAAGCTAATGGAACCATTGACTCTAGTCAGTAGCAAGAAAAGACTCGAGAACAGACGAAGGCTAGTTAATCGAAGGAAGAACAGGGGAAGAGGAAGGAAAGAAACAGTACAGGGGCAGATACGACCCACGATGAATATGGCACATTGCGGAATGACGTCATTCGTCGAATAACCACCGTCCGAAGGAACCTTGCAAGCAACTGAGGGAGAAGTTGACATAGTCATCTTACGATCAGGAAAGCAAATGCCTGACCGTACCCCTCCAAGATTAGATGGCCCGACGTAAGAAGATGTTATCCCTGATAGGGCACAAGAGAGACCCTGCATACAAAAATTGAAAGAGAAGGTCGTCGAGGCCACTACCAGTAAGCCAAGCCCAAGACCAGTAGCATATGACATTGTGTCACACTTGCGGAAGGTCCCCACCCACTTAAGTATATATGATGCTTTGTGTCTCTCGAAAGTATATAGAGAAATGTTAATCAACTCCTTACTTGACAATGAGGTCAGGGAGGTTATGATGATAGAAATAGAAGAAGAAGAAATGAATAATACAGATAAATTTTGGGAGGGGTATATACCGGTGTCACAAGTCATGCATGTTGACCACCCCTTGGCAATCACTTTTTTAGAAGAAGACCGTACGATCGAATTAATAGACCACAACTGTCCGTTGATGGTCACGGGAACAATCAGAGACACAGAGATCAAAAGGTGCATGTTGGACGATGGGTCTGCCATAAATATCATGTCGTTGAAGACATTACAAAAGTTGGGCTATAGGCAATCAGTGTTACGCCCAAGTCTCATGATGATTTAAGGATTCAACCAAGACAGTCAGCGTACACTTGGATCATCACGGTGATGTTAGAGATCGAAGAACTGACGATGAAAGTAACATGTCAGGTGATCGATGCAGTGACAACATACAATCTTCTCTTAGGAAGGCCCTAGCTCCATCAAAATCGCATAATCCCTTCGACGTATCATCAATGCTTCAAATACAATAGGGACAGGGTCCAATACAGGGTACAGATCTGAAGCCATACACAATAGCTGAGTCGTTTTTGGCCGATGTAAAATATTACAACCTGTTCGATAGTAGTAAGACCGGCAAGAAGCCCGATGTAATGAAGAAAGGGCAAGGGGTAAGACCTCGAGTTAAAAAGTTTGAATAGAAAAGTAAACCTTAGCCTCTTGCTCGGGGAAGATCCCAGTATCATTTGAAAAATCAACCTCAGCCAATCACGAAGAAGTTCTATGTGGTACCACAACATTTGCATCAGTCAGGGCAGTCTGTGTTAAAACTGATCTCAGATCAACACATGAATGTGCTCAAGTCCAGCTTCAACATGCCGGTACCCAAGATAGGAAGAGTCAGGCCATTCCTGAAAGCTCCAAGCCAATTCATCATGCCGTCAAGAGATATCACTTAGAAAGATATCAAGTTTCACTCAAGGCCAAGTCAGCCAACATCATCAGAAGAAGGAGAGGAGGGGAGAGAATCTACCCGACCTCGACCAATAGAGGAGAAGAGATATAATAGAGCCAGTCGGAAGATTTTGAGAAACATGGGATTCTCCGGCCAAGATTCAAACGCAAAGAAGAGGTTGTTAGCTCCATTTGAAGAATACAAGCAAATATACAGAAATAGAGAAGGTTTAGGAGCTAAGGCAAGCGTGAATATGATAACCATCAGCCCTATAGAAGAAATACAGCTGTAAGACCTTGCTGACATTATCCAGCCAAGTGTCGCACCTACACAACTGGAAGATGGTGGACAACCAACGATTGATGAACTTGAAGAAATAAATTTGGGCACTTTCAAATAAACCAGGAACACATATCTGAGTAGAAACGTTTCGAAAGATGAAAGAAAGAAATACATACAGCTGTTGAGGGAGAATAATGACATTTTCACCTGGACATATTCAGAAATATCAGGGCTCAGTCCGACAGTCGCCATGCACAAGTTGAGCATCATGAAGGAGAAGAAACTAATGAAGTAACCTCAATGATGATTTCACCTTGAGATCGTACCCAAAATTGAGAAAGAAATTAAGAAGCTAATCCAGGCTGGGTTCGTTCGAGAGGTAAAGTACCCTCGATGGATTTCGAACATCATGCCAATTAAGAAGAAAAGTGGGCAGATCTGAGTTTGTGTCGACTTCCAAAATCTTAATGAAGCCTGCCCTAAAGACGATTTCCCTCTCTCGATTCCAGAGCTGTTGATCGATAGTACTACAAGATATGTAGTGATGTCCTTCATGGACGGTTATTCAGGATATAATAAAATTCGCATGGCTCCAAAAGATGAAGAAGCTGCAGCCTTCTGCATGACGCTCGGCATCTACTGTTACCGCGTGATGCCCTTTGGGTTGAAGAATGCAAGGGCAACGTATCAGCGCGCGATGCACGTTATATTTCAAGATATGATGCACAAGCACATTGAATGCTATGTGGATGATTTGGTTTTGAGGTCGGCCGATCATGAACAACATAGAGAACATTTAAGGCAAGTGTTTTAGCGATTGTGCAAGAACTTCGTATGAATCCGTTAAAATGTGCGTTTGGGGTCGCGTCCGGCAAATTCTTGGGTTTCGTTGTTAGACACAGGGGCATAGAGATCAACCCTGCGAAGATCAAGGCCATCAAAGAAATGCCACCACCGAAGAATCTAAAACAATTGAAGAGGTTTTAAGGCCGCAGGCATACTTGAGAAGATTTACTTCGAACCTGACTGGTCGTTGTCAGCCGTTCTCTTGCCTCAATAAGAAAGACGTTAAGTTCGAATGGGATGACTCCTGTCAGAAGGCTTTTGATTTGTTGAAAGAAACGCTAAAAAATTCTCCAGTCCTCACCGCCCCAATCAAAGGAAAGCCGCTGATTTTATACATCGCCGTAGGTGATAATTCACTAGGGGCACTTCTGACATAGAAGAACGAAGAAGAAAAAGAGAACGCGCTATATTATTTGAGTCGCACACTGGTGGGGGTCGAATTCAATAACTAAGCAATCGAGAAGATATGTCTCACCCTCATTTTCGCAGTAAAGAAACTCAGGCATTATTGCCTCTCGCACCAAATAACGTTGATATCTAAGACGGACCCGATCAAATTCCTCATGAATCGGCCTATGTTGTCTGGACGCTTATTTAAGTGTCCCTTCTCCTCTCAGAATTCGACATCATGTATGTACCAGCTTGAGCTATTAAAGGATAAGCGATCACAGATTTCCTCACTGCGCATCCAGTCCCGATCAATGAAGAAATGGAATGTGATCTCCCAGATGACCATGTTATGATGATAAGAGAACCACGACTCTGGCAGATGTACTTTAATGGAGCCTCCAGGTCAACAAGGGCAGGAGCAGGAGTTATATTTATCAGTCTGCGGGGAGATTTACTGCCCTACTCATTTACGATCCTGCCAGCTTACACTAACAATGAAGCAGAATATCAAGCCCTGATCATCAGACTATAGCTCACCCTAGAGATGCGAATCAAAGTGATACAGCTATGGTGACTTCAGGCTAGTCATCGAACAGTTGATGACAGAATATGAGGTCTGCAAACCTGAGTTATCACTTTTCTGCCACCAAGAGTAATCACTGTTCGACCAATTTCATAATAGCAACATTTCACATATATCAAGGCAGGAGAACGTACATGCCGATGCCTTGGCTAATCCCGAGGGTAGCTCACTCCAAGTAACAATTGAAGAAAGAAGAATTCTACCGACAGCTGCACTGTGTGGTGGCGAGTCAAGCGCAAACCCTATCTGCTGCTTTAAGATTACAAAGGAGAATGATTGAAAGAGACCATTCGTTGACTATTTGAAATACGGGTTTTTACCAGAAGATCCCAAGATGCACATACAAGTCAGAAGACGCGCTAGTTCATTTATAATGTAGAACGACATTCTTTAAAAACGCTCGTATTAGGGAGTGTTGATACGTTGCTTGGACTAAGATGAGGCATATGCCACATTGAAGGAGGCCCATGGAGGAGAGTGCGGTGCTCATCAAGGAGGCAAGAACTTACATCACCGTGTTCGACACATGAGATATTATTGGCCCGCGATGACAAGAGATGCGATAAAATATGTCAAAAAATGCCATCAATGTCAAATCCACATAGATATCATACACTTGCCACCGGAAGAGTTACACCAATCAGTGATGTCTGGCCTTTCGTAGCCTGGGGCATGGATGTGATTAGACTAATCAGCCCACCCTCTTCCTAGGGGCATTAGTACATCCTGGTCGCGACAGATTACTTTTCCAAGTGGGCTGAAGCAGCAACACTTAGGAACGTAAAGGCCAAACATGTCGAAGGTTTCATTCGTCATACTATATTATACCGATATGGTATTCCCGAGAAGATCACCATCGACAACGGACCCTTCAAGAATCCCACCATCAACAAATTGTACATGACGTTCAAGATCAAGCACTTTTATTCGACACCTTACTAGCCCCCTGCGAATGGACTGGCCGAAGCTTTTAATAAGACTCATAAAATTTTTAAAGAAAATAGTAGTGGAAAATAAGAAAGACTGGGATAAGCGTTTCCCCGAAGCATTGTGGGCATATCGGACCACATACCGCACAGCCACCAAAGCCACATCTTACTCACTGGTATACGGCACGGAAGCGGTAGTCCCAATGGAGATACAGGTTGAGTCACTACGGGTCGCACTCTTACACTCCCTACCGTCCGAGCAAAACGCCAAGACCAAAATGGCTGAACTTGATGATTTAGATGAAAATAGACTCGTAGCTCAGCAAAGGATCGAAATGTATCAGAAGCAGATTCAGCCTCATACGACAAACGAGTTCACGACAAGACGTTCAAAAGAGGTGATTTGGTACTAATGATGAAACGCCCGTCATTGGCTCAAGGTCCTAAAAGCAAATTTGACCCGAAATGGGATCCAGTGTGTATCATTGATGAAGTTTATTCCAATGGGGCCTATCGAGTAATCGATTGCAAGGGGCAGGGCATCAATTCCTGGTGAATGGCTAGTTTTTGAAAAGATACTATACTTGACAGTAGTTTAACATTATGATTTGTAAACACCCCATTAGAGGGAAAGTGTAATAAACAAACACCAAAAGAAATGATACCATACAATAATTAATGCTTACAGTCATAGGTACTAATCATCTATTTTTGTGTGTTTACACAGGTATTAGGAAAGTCATTAAGACTCGGGACGTGTCAGGCACATCAGCCTGCCTGATTCAAGGCTATCAAGAATTAGAATGGAAAGATGAGCCTTAAATCGGGACTCGGTCACACCCATTCTGCATAAGCATAGGTTTGAGTCTTGATAGGGGGACATTCCTTTCAAAATAGTCTGATTTATTTTCAAACCTAAATTCAAACAAAAGAAGTATCAAGTAGATCAAACATATAGCAGGAATCACGTAAATAGTATACATATCATTACAACATCATCATCACAACATGTCTCCACAAATTACAAAATAAAATGATCACATATTTCAACCGTTCAAATTTGTTAGACATTGTTCTAACAAGTAAATTGCAGAATCCTGAATTGCCCTCTGTGTTGCCTCCGCCTTAGCTAAAACATGTACAGGATCAGGAACGCTCTGAAGAAACTCCCTCAATTCTGCAACCTGATTTCGTATGGCGTTACGTTCAGCCTCGCGCTTTTCGACGGATGATTGCAAACGAGCCTTTTGATTACCAAACTTTGAGAGATTAAGATGGACAGCCGAGCGTTCAGCCTGCAGCCGCTCTATCTCATTGTCTATCTCTGCAAGTCGATCCATGGCCCCTTGATGCCCGACAGTAGCAACCTGCCAATCCTGCCTCATCGTGGTTATGTCTGCCTCACACAATTCAAGCTTTTGTAGGAGGGATTGCAAATGACTGCGTCTCTCCTCAACAGAGGGATCGACTCTAAAATGTCTTGCCTCATTGAGTTGTGCCATGCCTTCCTTGAACAGGACTACGTGATTGACCATCAAGGAGATGTTAATCCCTAGCCATGCATCATTATGTTCAAGCGCTTGCTACCCTTCATCTAAAATGGACCATTCATCCATATTCTTCAGAGAGTCAGCAATGTTTGTCAAAATACTCTTCAAAAGGTCCGCCTCCACCCTTTACAGTCCTCGGAGAGAAGAAATGAACATTTCAGGTAAAATGCTAGAGGCGGGAACACGGACATGAACAATTGTTGATAAAAAGAAATGATAAAAATCAGTACAGAGAAACCACAGTAAGAAAGAAAATAACTGAAATGGCGAAGATAAGTAATATATCAGTGACTTCAGGAACGTCAGCAACAGGTGCGCTAGTTAAGGCGGTGGGCATAGACAATATTGGGGCAGGTTCAGTTATTCTCTCGGTTGATGGCTCAGGTGGTTCCGGAGAAGATAGTACCACGACCTTAAAAATATTGGTACTAGGTGTTGGCACGACAATGGGAGGAACTTCCACAACAGGTTCAGCTGATGATGGTACAACAATAGGAGAAACTTCCACAACAGGTTCAGATGCGCTTGCTTCTATATCAGAAACTTCAACTCCACAAGAAGCCTCCCCGATAGGTTCAGTCGACGACAGTCTAGTAACGGGAACAGCTTCCATGATAGGTTTAACTGATGATGGTCGAGCAGTCGGAGGTGTTTCCAAGATAAGTTCAGGTACACTTGATTCGGTGACAGAAGCCGTAACATCTTCAACTCCCTTTCAGGTTTCGAGAAGCTAAACCAACCTCCCCGATCAGCACGGGGAAGGGTCGAGGGAAATACAACTCCCTTCATCGTAGTAGTGACAATCGTTTCAGGAACGGAACTTTGGTCAGTTTCAGCTTCAGCTACAGGGTTATCAGAAAGAGGAACAGTCTCAGTAGGCGTCTTGTGGACCCTCACCGTTCCGGGCTCCCACGAATGTTCTCCCTTTCCTTTCGAAAAAAGAAGAAGGGGTGCGTGCGTGCGAATCGCCGTTTGTGCCACTGGCTTGCCTCGTTCTCGAGGGCTTTGTTTGGTTGTCGTGTTAAGCTGGATGTGTTTCGATGAGTTTATATAAGACCAGAGTCGCCACTAGCCAGTTACTTCGGATCTATAGTCGGCTAGACCCCGTAGAAACGTTAGAGAAGGGAATTTGAAGATTTCCTTTTCTAAAATGACTCCTTTTGATCTGCGGCTAGAGATTCGAGGTAAGGGATCACGGTTACAGGTGGGAAGAGGTTAAGCACCCCACACACTGCCCGTACCGAAGTACGGTATCTACTTCACAGAATTGAACTCACACTTGAAAGTCTGTTTTAATCCTCGTACATTCTCATGGATAACATGATGCTTGAATGCAGGTCTGAACAGTAAGAGTTTCTGATGGGCAGGTTTCCATTAACAGGCAAGCCCAGAGCATACGCTTGAACTGACATGTGCTTTATGCGAGATGCATGCTGTGTGTTTGAATAATCAAAGTGCTCGTAGTAACTAATGTATGAATGCAGGTCTGAACAGTAAGAGTTTCTGATGGGCAGGTTTCCATTAACAGGCAAGCCTAGAGCATACGCTCGAACTGACGAGTGCTTTATGCGGGATGCAGGTCGTGTGTTTGAATAATCAAAGTGCTTGTAGTGAAGCAGGGGGGTTGGAAGAAAAGTAAATGTTGCACTTATGCTAGATGCAAATGAGATGATGTTGGTAAAGGAGTAGCTAGATGGACGGAGGTGTCGCAAGGATTGGCTTCGAGTGGCTGGATCAAAACTTGGATGGCTTGGGAGACTTGGACCAGTGGTCAGGCTGGGCTGGACCAGGGCTAGGCTCTCCTCACTTGGGCTCTCCTTGGTGGAAAGATGGGCTAAAAGGGGATGGAGGGAAACTCGGAACGGACGGGTCGCTCTGGACTGGATGTGATTGTTGAAATGAGAAGGGGAGGGGGGTATTTATAGCAGCGGGCAGTGGCAGAACCCGTAAATATGTTTGGGCGGCACCCAGGGGGCCGCCCGTACGGACGCTTCTCGGGATCCAGCGTGTGGTACGGACATGCTCCGTGGCTGCTGCTTGGAACTCAGTGAGTTGACTCGGTGGGTCGACTCAGCGGGTTGACTCGGTGATTTTACTTAGTGGGTTGACTCGGTGATTTGACTCGGTGTTTTGACTCGGCGAGTTGACTCGGTGATTTGACTCAACGGGTTGACTCAGTGAGTTTGACTTTTTTAGGACTTTTTGACTGGTTTTTCTTATGGGGAGTTTTTCAAGCTGATGTTTAGGGGTGAGTTGGGCTATGGATTGGGGCTTACAAGGGTAAGTTTGGCTAAGTTTGGACATGGGATTTGCGGGTATGGTCTTCCATTCATCCAGCTATCTTTACCAACAGTGTAGCCGAATGTGGGGTGTCTACAGATGCCCCTCTTTGGCAGAGGTTACGTGCAACCGAATGCCAAAGCAAGTGGACACCCCACTTCTGACCCGGTCATTCATAGATCATGGTCTGAAATCTTTGCTTGCCTTTGCATTTGTGCCAGTTGATCGTCTGAAAATCGATCACTCGCACATACCGCGGAAGTTTGGAGAAAACGTTGCGATTGTCCCTGCAGTTTGCTGCAACCTAGGTACCCAATCGCAACCCTTCCATTCCCGATTGGTACTAACATCAGAAAGTTACAACAGAGCCTCTGCGTCGTAGTCTTACGAGGTTGCTGACCCTGAGATTGATTGTGATGTTTGATGTTTTCCCGGATCACTCCAGGAGTACTTGTTTCGCTTGACTGTCAAAGTGGTTAGATGTCACGCCCTGAAATTCGGAACCCGAGTACAATAACCCAAAGCTCGAGTTCCAGGGTGTGAATTGAAAATTCGAGCGTAGATTCCATGAGATTCCATTTCACACATTGTATAACTAAAAAATAAATCCCAAGTATAACGTTTCCTTTCCACTAATATATTATTACATTAAATTTTACAAGATAAAATTGATCAACTACAGTTGGCGTTTGAGTAATACGTGGCCATCTGAATACTCTGCTCTGTCTACGTCTTTTCCTTCCTGAAAACCTGCAAGAACTGTGGTGATTTTGGTGAGCTAAAAGCCCAGTGAGGTCATTTCCATCACAGGTAATATTACAGTTAATAAGAGATAGAATGCGAATCATCAATGGATAGAATTGTGAGCAATATATGAGGATAATGTTATGATTGATACACTTTATGATTTATTATCAATAGAACATGATTATCATGATGTCATGTATGTCATGATACGTGTGAGAGCAATAAACGTCTAGGAACTCGTTGCCACTGAACATTAGGAACCTGTCACAAATCAACCATGCTCACCTAATTGGTACAACGAGGCGGCAAATCAATCATGCACGCCAGTGAGCAAATCAACCATGCACCACTGATCCAACCGAGCAAATCAGCCATGCTCAATAAGTGAAACGACCAGAACTCGCTGCCACTGAACATTAGGAACCTGTCGCAAATCAACCATGCTCACCTAACCGGTACAGCGAGGCGGCAAATCAACCATGCACTCCAGGAGTCAAATCAACCATGCTCCTGTTCTGTCGCAGTGTATAAATGTATGTATATGTCATGAGTTATGGAAGCATTCTTCAAGCATACAATGCATATCAACTCAATTCCAATCACTCCATGCATGAGTTATCTTTATTCATATAATTCTTTATCTAATTTTGGTTAATGTTGATCGAGGAATTTGAGGAGGTCGTTGTGTAAGGTTTAGTATGTTGACAGGCTAACATTATTTCAAGAGTTATGTATTGTATACTGTCGAACCCTAAGTTGTTGTTTATCGGGAAGTTTGAGAATGATGACACGGGGAATCTTGAGAATACTACATGTATTTAGTGTTGCATGTTGATTACGTCATATGCAACAAATCCTAAATCAAATTGTCATAGAATTCTGACATGTGCATTGAAACGGAAAACTTGAGAAGATTAATTAAATAAGAAATGGATAATTGGTGATGAACTTATGGATATAGAGATAGGAGATGGACGGATCCCTTACCTAGGATTCCATGATAAGAAAGAATGTATAAAAGTATACTTAAATTCCTAACTAGAGAAGGAGTCTTTATAAATTTAACACAAAACACGGAAGAACACTAAAGGACATTAACAGAGAAAGTTACGTGAGATGAATCACTCACAGTTTGATGATTCCTAAGCTCCAAACAAGTCCCAACTTGAATCTGAGTTGACTCAGCGAGTCGACTCGGTGTAGAGAGGAAATCTCTCCTTCTTTCTTTTTCTTTCTTCTTTCTTTCTTTCTCTCCTTTCTTCCTTCTTCTCTTTTTCTTCTTCTTTCTTCTTTTCTTTTTCTTTCTTCTTTCTCCTTCTTCCTTTTTCTCTTTTTCTTCTTCTTTCTTCTTTTCTTTTTCTTTCTTCTTTCTCCTTCTTCCTTACTCCCCTCGTGGCCTGGGATGCTGTCCCAGCTGCTGGCGTGGGAGATGTTTTTCTCCTTCCCTAACTGACACACTACCTCCCTCTCTTTCTCTCTCACAGCTTCTCTCTCTCTCTCTCTCACGACTTTTCTCTATCTCATGGTTTCTCTCTCTCTATCTCTCTCTATGGTTCTCTAACAGCTCTCTCTCTCTCTCTCTCTAACAGCTCGCTCTCTCTCTCTATCCCTCTCACAGAGAGCCGGCTTTTTATAGCCAACTACACACGCCCGCACGACTGTTGTACGTTTCCGAATCCAACTTGGGTTCGGATCTTGTGCCTTACAACCTTAGTCTTCGTGGATCGTTGAAACTGTAAGTGGGGTCCACACAACCCTAACGGAACAATTTCCAAGCTACCATGCACAACAATGGCCAAGATCTTGGCCTCTTTTGATTTGGACGGTGAATTCAAAAAGAACGGATATAAGACTGATGAGGGAGATTTTTAAGGGGATAGCATGCGAGAGGGAGAGGAAAAGAATAGATGGTTTGGATGATGAATGTGGGGCCCACAGAAGGAAGGTGCGGAGGTTGCAGTCGGACAGCGCTCGCACGTCCGCACGTTGTTACAGCGATGCATGAAGAAGAAGTCATGCTTCTTCCTACGCGGTCAACACAGTGACCGGACGCGTTTGGATCGCCAGATGGGGTCCACTGTGATGGACGATTGAAACTCACAGATGGACATCGGCAGACGCTGTGGCAGCGGACGCTGTAACAGCGTCCGAAGAAACCGCATTACTACTCTTTCTTTTTCCCTTTTATTTATTTATTTACGTGCGTTGCACGTATAAAGCAGTGCAAGCTGTCCCGACGTGGGGTCCACCCGTGATCATCATCAACGGACGACGTGGATGAAGCAGGCGAACAGCGTCCGCCCGCTGCAGCGGCTGCGAACGAAGAAGAAGAAGAATATTTCTTCAATTTCGCGGTCAACGCGAGTTGACCGACATGCGTGGTGCACGTGGTGCACGTGGGTCCCACCATGATGAATACGAAAAATCCACTCCAATCATCAGGTAGGCCACATAATTTTAGGGTATGACACCAAATATGAGACAGTTTCGAAGTTAGATGGCCCACTTATGGCCCGATTTCTGATTAGGGTACTTGTAGGATGATTGGGGAGTTGAAATTTGACACGTATGGTTAGATCGTGTCCTAGAACTAGTATATAGAGTTTTGTACGAAAATGATCTCCGAAAATCATGATACTTGAAAAGGTCATGTAACTTAAGTTTAATTAATGACATTTTTTTCTTAATTATTGTAAATCTATGTAAAATCTGACATTTCCACGCTGTTCTAGTGTTCATGTTGGGCAATTCCAATAAAGGGATCATACTATAATTCCTTACGAATTGTTTAATATTAATTTATCAATATTAAAGTTATTTAATTTATTAAATAATTAACTAATCTATAATTTAAATTATTCTAAAATCCTAGGGTGTTACAAACACACCCGAGCAGATTCGTAGGGTCGAGAACTCGCTGGTCTAAGCATATGCTTGGTGACGGACATGATGTACGAATCAGATTTATAGACAAACATGTACACAGGACAATGTACGGCGGTTCACATTGATCGCGAAATTCGAAATCATAATGGAAGGTTAGATCTTCCGGTCTAGTAACGATAGATCCTTCTAACGGTCAATTTGTTAACTTAGTTAAGTATACTGAGTTTTCAAAGGCCTAAAAGTGTTGGAACGCGTATAAAAGTACATACATGTGTGTATGCGAGTGAATAATACGGCCTAGAATTTAAGTTCTCACGTCTGGACATGCACTCGTGTACTTACTCGTGCGTTCAATTTTCGGGGCATTACATTAGATGCCCTGCGTCATGTACTCTTACGGGATTCTACTACGCCAACTTAGACTCAGTTAAGGTACTTCAGGCATCCACGCCTAGGTATGTGCGGGTGAACTCTTTCCACCCAATCTGCTGAGTTTGATACTTGGGTTATAATTCATCGTTTCCACCTGTTCAAATGGTTTCTTTGACCGAGCCTTTTGGCTTTCATCTTTTCGTATCTTGGCATGTGGTACGACCGCACTGACACTGGAGTTCAGTTCGACCATACTTTGAGTGCATTGGATCCGATGGTCTCCGGGGAAACCGTGAGACATCGGATCTTATTTGATTTTTACGTCGGCTCCTACCCAAAGATATGGAAGATCTCTTGGTGTTTTGGAGGCAGAACGCTCTACTGGGAAAATATTTTTGGATTTTTGAAAAGATACCTACTTTGGGGAGTGATACTCCGTGGGGTTTTTATTTGCAAATAGGAATATTTTTTTTTTGTCTTTTGAAATGGAAATCTAGTCTGCACGTGCCTCCACTAGGGATGCCTGTGGGGTCTTTGGCTAACCGACTTTTATTTTGAAAGCAGGTAAACATGATGATTGATGCGATGGATGCTGATGCATGGAGATGCATGATGAATGCATGGCTTGGCTCATTCTCTTTCAGTTTGATGATTTTGCTTTTGCTGAAGATGCAGAGAATTTTGAGCTTATTGCTTGCAGGGTTGTACTCCCCTGGGGATTTCTTTTTTTTTTTTTTTTATATACGGGTGTTTGGTCAACGGGTTGGTCAAGATCCCGACCCGTGGTCGATCAGGTCCATCGTCCCAAGATGTTGTTTCTTTGCTAATGAGAATGTACGAGGATGTTATCTGACTTTAAGATGTTCTTTTGAGCATAAATGTGATTGAGACGGTGCTTGGTTGCCAATTTTGGTCAAGATTCCA
Source organism: Liriodendron chinense (assembly GCA_003013855.2). Taxonomy (NCBI): domain Eukaryota; kingdom Viridiplantae; phylum Streptophyta; class Magnoliopsida; order Magnoliales; family Magnoliaceae; genus Liriodendron; species Liriodendron chinense. The sequence goes on along the minus strand of PVNU02000491.1, from coordinate 1,603,570 downwards.
ATTTACGGGCGATCGGATCCGTCATTCCAAATTGTGAAGTGAGCGGAGTTTGAGTCTCCTGAAGTGTAGTGCTGGGGATAGTTACAATTTTTGTGATTTTTGTAAATATTTGGTCCGAATCTTTACCTGAGTGGTCAGGATAGAGATCGGTTATTGAAAACAAAGGAGTTTTTTTTGTGGTTTTGAAAATATTTGGTTTGAAAGCAAGGGAAATATTTTATGATTTTTGAAAATATTTTGCAATGTTTTGGTGTTTTGTTGGATTTTTCTGAAATGCAGGAAAAAGGTATGGATTTTGTTTTGCAATGTCCATCTGTGAGTTTTATGATTTCTATTAGTTACGAAAATGCTATTAGTTAAACTTAAGTTATACCACCTTTTTAAGTTTTATGATTTCTGAAAATCATTTTCACGCAAAACTCTATATATTAATTCTAGGACACGATCTAACCATACACATGAAGTTTCAAACCTCCGATCATCCTACAAAGGCTCTAATCGAAAATCGTGCCATAAGTGGGCCACCGTAGCTCGGATCTGCCTCATTTTTCTCCTCGACGGCTAACTTTATGTTGCTCATCTGTTGAACGGAGGAGACGGTCCCAATTCACTACATGTGGACCCCACTTGTAAGTGGAGCACCAGCTTTATGTTGCGTGTGTTGCATGAAAAATAAAAGAAGAAAGAAAATTCTTCTTCTTCACGACCTTTCCAGCGGACGCTGTTACAGCGTCCGCTCGCTGTCATCGGTGGGCCTCCACTTGACCTCCATGTGGGCGTCATATTTTATATCCATGCCGTTCATCAGAACCCCATCGTACCTAAGTTCAGTCCTTCCAAAAATCTCTGTCGAAAGTTGATCATGCGGCCCACTACAATCGACTGTTTAGAAACCAAGAAAATTAAGATCGTGTCGGATCCGATCCGTTGCTTCGCATGGGTCCCTGAAATTTTAGGGGATTGTTTTCATGGACCCCACCTACTATTTGAACGGTCCATATGTGATTAAGCACAAAAAAGTCGGGCGAGAAGAGTGCCAGGCGGTGCCAACACCAAAATCGGTCGAGAGTTTCCCGCACCAACCCACCGACTTTGGGAGTCTTTAAAAGACCTCCTTAGATGCGTCTCCCTCTTCACAGGTGTCCAAACGTAGAGATAGAGAGAGAAAGAGAGAGGGATCGGGTAGAGAGAGAGAGCTAGTTTTGAGAGAGAGAGAGCCGTTAGAGAGAGAGAGAGAGAGAGAGAGAGAGAGAGAGAGAGAGAGAGAGAGTGTTGCTGCTGTTGATGCTGGGGCAGTGTCCCAGGCCAAGAGAAAAGAAGAAAGAAGAAGAAAAAGAGAAGAAGAAAAAGAGAAGAAGAAAGAAGAAAGAAAAGAAAAGAAGAGGAAGAAGAAGAAAAGAAGAAAGAGAAAGGAAGAAGAAGAAAGGAAGAAAGAGAAGAAGAAGAAGAAGAAGAAGAAGAAGAAGAAGAAGAAAGAAAGAAGAAAGAAGAAAGAAGAAAAAAAAGAGAAAGAAGGAGAAAGAAAAGGAAGGGAGGAGAGAGAGAGAGAGAGAGAGAGAGAGAGAGAGCCGATCTGGCCCGTTGAGTCAACTCAGACTTAAACCAGGACTATTTTTCAAAGCGTGAAACACGTCGTCATATGTGTGAGTGATTCATCTCAGAATTTCTAGTTGATTTTCATTTTCCTAGGTTTGCTTTCATTTGCATTCAATTTTCAGTTTTCTTTAGTGTTTCACGTAAAGTATCTCAGGTAAAGGCTACCACTCAATCTCTTCCTTAACTAGAGTTTTAGGGTTTTATTTTGTTATTACGCATAATATGAATTCTAGGTAAGGGATTCATCTTGTCTCTATTCTTAAATTTCATTTTTTTAAAACTGTTATTTTTCTTAGTTGGTTTCTCTTTCTCTTTAGTCACATACATCCAAAATTTTAGATGAACCTAACTTGAGTTTAAATCATAGATAAGACACCGTCCTTGAGTCAACCCTAGACATTCATCAAAGCACTGAAACCTTACATCACGACTTTCTCACACTTCCTTACTGACAATAACTTAGGGAAAGAAATACTTTAACAAAGTAAACACATGCATGGTGTGATTGTGCTTGAATTTTGGATATGCATTGTATGCTTGAAGAGTGCTTTCATAACTCATGACATACATACATTTATATACTACGACAGAATAGGAGCATGGTTGATTTGACTCCTGGCGTGCATGGTTGATTTGCTGCCTCGCTGTACCGGTTAGGTGAGCATGGTTGATTTGCGACAGGTTCCTAATGTTCAGTGGCAGCGAGTTCTGGTCGTTTCACTTATTGAGCATGGTTGATTTGCTCGATTGGATCAGTGGTGCATGGTTGATTTGCCCACTGGCGTGCATGGTTGATTTGCCGCCTCGCTGTACCGGTTAGGTGAGCATGGTTGATTTGCGACAGGTTCCTAATGTTCAGTGGCAGCGAGTTCCTAGACGTTTATTGCTCTCACATGTATCATGACATACATGACATCATGATAATCATGTTCTATTGATAATAAATCATAAAGTGTATCAATCATAACCTTATCCTCTTATATTTCATACAATTCTATCCGTTGATGATTTACGTCCTATCTTTTATTAACTGGAATATTACCTGTGATGGAAATGACCTCACTGGGCTTTTAGCTCACCAAAATCACCACAGTTCTTGCAGGTTTTTAGGAAGAACAAGACATAGGCAAAGGAGAGTATTCAGGGGGTCTCATCCTTCTCGAGCGTCAATCGTGCCAGATTTATTTTATTTTGTAAAATTGAATGTAATAAGACATTAGTGAAAAATAAATTTTATATTTGGGGATTTATTTTAGATATCAAATGTGTGGGATGGAATCTCAAGAAATCTATGCTCGAATTTTCAATTCACACCCTGGAACTTGGGCTTTGGGTTGTTATACTCGAGTCTCGAATTTCAGGGCGTGACATAAAGGATAGGGACTTACCTTGCCAAGCTTGTAGGATTCAATGACGGACGGTACAAGAGGACGTCGGGTGATTGATGAGGATGATCCCGCCTTCGTCATCCGTCGAGGGGCCCATATGTGTTCCTTGGCTCAGGAGCACCAACCTCTTCCCTCCATCAAGGGTCGAGGTACCAGAGATCATTGGGATAACTGGGTGAAACACCCATAACCTTTGCTTGAATGAGTTTTGGCTGACACTCCTTTTGCTGGCCTCCTTACCTTACGCTTCCATAATAACAGTGCCAATCGCATGTTGCTTGCGGCTCTTTGCGAGAGGTGGCGGGATGAGACCCACACCTTTCAACTCCCTTGTGGCGAATGAGGAATAACTCCCCTGGATATATATATGCAAATCGGCTTTCCATTTCATGGGGCAGTTGTTCCCTAGGTTGTCTCTCTTGCTCCCATCACTTCCACTGACTGGCTATAGCTTGTTGGTGATGTGCCGCCTGAAGATGAATTTCAGGGCCATCAAGTAAAAATGCGATAGTTCTACAACACCTTTGCTACCGTCACCCCTACTACCGAGCTAGAAGCCCTCCACAAAGCACGGGCCATAATTACTTATGCCTTCGGGTCTTTCCTTTTTTGTCACGCGAATGAGAGGATCGATCCTAAATTTCTTCGCTTGGTTGAGGATCTTCATCATCCCTACAACTGGAATGGGGCTATCTTGACTCATGTTTTCCAGGGTTTGGATAAGACCTCTCGGAATAGCCGGCCCTTCACAGGTTTCTGGCCTGTCGTTGAGGTACTTCTTCTTTAACCTTCCTTGGAGATATTTGTCTTCTTTCTTTCTCTGATCGTTACGTGTGCCCTTGCCCAGACTTGCTTTTATGACCATTTTGCCCACCTCAGGCCGAGGATACGGGATGACATTGAGCCACCTTTGTATCGTCACATGTACTTGCATCAACAAAATCGTCAGCGGAACTCTCGAGTCACTGGGGACAACTGGCGTGTTGACATAGACGGATTGACCGTTGAAGATGTAAGTATCTTGCTTTCTTTATCCCTCGTGCTGCACTGTAACTGATTGTGATGACCTCCTTTGCTATAGCTTGCTCGGATGTCGTACGCCAACTTTCCTCTCTATTACACCCCTCAGCGTGTGGAGGCCTATGATGCTTCATGCCTCCGGATCATGCTTTCTGACGCCGAATCATTTCAGTGGTATTTGGGTGAGAGGCTGCTTCGACAGAATACCGGGGTGGCCCGAGTCCCTTGTTCTGCACCTCCTCCAGCTGCTCAGATCCCAGCTGATGAGATAGCTGATGCTCTTGTGGGCCAGCCCAGGTTTCGTTTCACAATCCCGGATCGCGACTATGATGAGTGGTACTTATTGTACGGCTAGGGGCCTCTGCTTCCTCCACTCTATGTTCCTGGGGGCCGTCGCAGATACGCTGGAGGTTCAGTGACAGCTCCTTTGATGGATCTTCATCGTCGGGAGCGGGACGAGAGAAGGGATGATGACGACTATGTTGGTGACTTGTAGCCTGCTTTTGTATTCAACTTACTCGATGTATGACCGTCTTCTTTTTGCTTTTACCCTCTTTTGTATCAAAATCTTCTGAATGAATATACAACCTTTGGCTTGTCTCAAATTACTTGATGATGCCTACATGTTCTGAATGATTTGTGGGAGATGAGACTTCTTAGCTGCCTGGATGATGACTTGAACGGCTCAGATTGCTTGATTTGGCCCTGTGGGCCCACTTGATAATCTCAGCTTTGCTTTGGAGCACCTTTTCTTGATGTTTTATGAGGCTAAGAAGGCTTATCATGGTGTGTATGACGACTTGAACGGCTCAGATTGCTTGATTTGGCCTTGTGGGCCCACTTGATGATCAGATATGGGATTCTGGCCTTCTTTCTTGACGATCAAGCCTTCGATCTTGCTATTTCATGACTCATGCAAGCTTTCCTATGGTTTAGATCATGATGATCTAGTCTTTGAACGGCCCAGATTGCTTGTGGGCCCCTCTTGATCAACTCTCATTCTCTTTGACCCGATCAGACCCATGTTGGCCGCATGACTTCCTGATTGGATAGGTTAGGTACCTTCCAAATGATTCTGATAAACCTCAGACGAAATCTGGAGTGGATTGGGGCCTTGGGCGGCCCTCAGGGTGCCATCTGCTGATGTGGACTGTCAGCCTCACCTACCAACGACCGTGGAGCCAATCCCGCGGAGAGAGAGGGAGTGCGTCCGTACGGGCGGCCCATAGCGGGCCGCCAAAGGCTCACCTCTTGTGCGGTCTGGGCTGGCTCTGGTTCGGACATTCTCTTCTGTCCACTGCCCTTATCCCCACCTACTTTGTACTGGCGAATTCGATTCCAGCCATGAATCCTTTCTTCTCTTTGTCTTTTCTCTTCATCTTGTCTTCTTCCTATTTTGTCTTTTCTTGGGCAGCCTTTGATGGTGATTTGGGGGCCATAGTGGGAGAGGTTGGTGGGTCCCACACTCCAGCAATTGGTGAAGGCTTTAATGATGAAGGGATTCTTTTAATAGATGGTAGAGATGGAGCATTGAATGGGGGCATTGATGGGGATTTAGGGGCGGTGGTTGGTGGAGCTTTGAATGGCCCCATTAATGGCAGCCATGCTGAAATTTCAGATTTGAATGGGCCATTGATTATGGGAGAAATGGATGGTATGGATGAGATGACGAGATGGGACATAGGTGAGGCTATGCATCCCTTGAATGTGGGCCACCTGGATGATGTGATTGATGGAGGTGATGGGAGTATGATGGGAGTATGATGGACATAGATGGGCTGATCTCATGTCTGGATGGTATGGATGGTTCAGATGATACCTTTGATGGTTTGGATGCTCTTGATGATGGCCGAGATGTGCGGCATACTTGTTTGGGTGGACTTGATGTGATCATTGATGATGTCCTCCTGATGATGGACGGTGTGGATGCCTCGATGATCCCTTTGATTGGTCAGGATGATGACTGGATTCACGACTTTATGTTGGAGAGGGTCGCAGGTCCAGATCCGACCGTTGATTCTTCGATCGGGGTTGCCGGGACCCTTCTTGATGGTTCAGATGTATTTTTCGACGGTCAGATTGGTTAGGGTGTCATGATGTGTGGTGTGATCTTTGCTGATAGCCCTTTTGATGGAGAGTGTCGTCCTTCTCCTGATCGTCGGTCCTTTGCGCACTCTGTTCATGAGGTGGCGAGCCTTCTCATACAGCTGAGGTCGTGACAGTTTCAGACAGTGATGCGACTATATCAGACATAGCCGTTACTGGGGGCAGGTCAGGGGCTGTTGAGTCTGCAGAGGTTCCAGCTTTTCCTTCTCCTTCGCCCGTTGATCTTCGGATCCTCGATGAGCTGTCATTGATTTCTGGGCCTTTTGTTCTGGAGGGGGTACCCGTGAGGACTCGTCAGCTGCTTCCTCGTCCTTCTTGCTCGCCACGACTGCTTACTTGGCTTGACAACTTGTCAGCTTATGAGATTCGAGATTTGGAGTCCTATGGCTTTGGCAGTCTGATCTATATGGCTAGAGTTGACATTGACTGGAGGATGGTCGGAGCTGCACTGATTGACTGGGTCCCTTTGTTGAACTTGTTCGCGTTCAACGACATGGAGATGGGACCCTCTTTGGAGGAGCTTGCGCGCTTGACAGTCCTACCTTGGGATTATACTCAGTATTTTTCACCGAAGACATTGCCGAAGACTGCCACACCGTAGAACTGGTTTGGGATCCCCTATCTGGTTCAGCCTGCAGCTGCTGGCCAGGATGCTGTAGTGTTCTCCTTGGACTTGCTGTATGATCTTTTTTCGGGTCCTCGGAGTGTGGCCGGATCTATTCTTGCTCGGAACGCACTGATGTTCTGCTTGATAGCTGAGGTGCTATTCTCGGGATGGCTCAAGTCCCGGACTCCTTTGCTTTTTGAGGTGATGAGCCGAGCTACCCGACGGCAGGGGATCATTTCTCTCGTCCTGGCTGAGCTGTTTAATGGGCTGACTGACTGTGCCCTGGGCCGCACTCGTGTCCTTCGTGGCTGCTGTGCATTTCTTCAGGTATCTTTTCTACACCTTTCTCTTCTTGCTTTTTAGGAATTGCTTTGCTCTAGCTGAACTTCTTTTCCTTCTTGTGATCAGGTCTGGCTATGGGAGCGTCTTTCGCTGACTATTCCTGTACCATTTCCTGGCACTCGTCGCCCAGACCTTATGCGACATATCATGGAATTTCTTCCTCATACGGGTAGGATGAGTGAGCCCTTGTATCGCAGGATGTTCGCTGAACTTCGTGACTAGAATGTTCGTTGGGAGTCATCTTGGCTTTCACTTCCTCCTGTGCTTTGCGATGCGCACCGCCTTCCTCTGATGTTGGTAGGCTTTCGATCTTACTTTTCTTATCATCCTATCCTGTTCCTGCGGCAGTTTGGGTACGAGCAGGATGTTCCTCTTTTTGCTTTCACGGGTATCGGGCATCGAGCACTTCCATCCAGAACCTCTGACTTTAGGACTCGGGTCGATGGATCCTGGGCGAGTTACTTGACTGTCGATTTGCTTGGTTTTGAGCTGCGGGCTTTTTCGATGGCGACGCCCCATATCAGTACTGGGTTGCTGAGCAGTCTTTGTATCGACATATCCCTTGCTGGCACCAGACTGTTGATGAGGATGAGCAGGATATCCTTGGAGATGCCGGCTCTTCATCTGGTTCACATGAACCCTTTGAGGAGCGCCTATTCATCGATCCTGGTTTCCTTTTGGCCACTCATGGCCATTTGTTGTCTGAGATTTCCGCACTTCGGTATCATTGTGAGATGATGTCGAGGAGGTTGGCTGCCGACCAGAGGTTGTCTGATGAGGAGACCGCGATCCGTACCCTTGAGCACGATGAGGCGCATTACCTGCGTATGGAGGTGAGCAGGTTGAGAGAGAGGCTACTTCATTATGAGTCAGAGGACTTACCTGATATGGCCGAGGAGGAGGGTAGAGATTGATTGTGTTGGCCACTTGTACATTCCTTTTTGCATAGTATATGATGGATGATGATGCATTTTTTTTTGTATTTTTTGAAAAAAGATGACATGATATGTGTAAAAGAAATATGATGCTTTTTAATGAAAAAGAAGAAAACTTTTTTTTGAGAATCTATAGTGCCATGAGTTGTCTTGTAAGTGTGTCTGGATTTTGTGTCGGGATATAGGAATCAAAACTGGGGCTCGGCCAATGCTTTGACCAATATCTCGAGATTTAACTTGTGTGCTCCTTTGGTTCCCTAAAGGTGTAGGCAATGGAAACTGTTGCTTCCTGAGATTGTCAGAGTTTGTAGAGTTCTTCGTACCTGACTACACTTCTTCTTGTTCTTGAACTGTGACTGCTTGAACCGATCTGAACTGTCTGATTTCTTAGTACCTGCACTTTTCATTTTTCTTTTTCTATTTAAGCCATTTTTGCCTGCAGTGCTCTTTCGAGTTTTCACTACAGCCGACCTTTTCCCATCATTTTTGCTCGTGGCGCCCTTTCGGGTTTTCACCACGTCCCGGGTGTTTGATCTTGCCTGCCCCTTGGCAGCTATGCTGTTTTTACCCTAGACGCCCTTTCGGATTTTCACAAAGTCCGCTGTATACCTACTGTTTTTACTCGGAGCGCCCTTTCAGGTTTTCACTCCGCCCTTTTTGTTTAAGCACAGATTTTTTTTCCTGGATCTTTGGATAACTGCGGCGGCTAGAGGTCGGGAATCCGTCGTTGCCAGCCGATGGCAGTCTTTCAGCCTTTATCTTAAGTTACGATGATAGAGCCGTCGGTCTTAGCTATCGACCTTTCTGAGATGGGTGGATGGATGACTGTGTTTCTTCTTGGGTTGATTCTTCTCGGGTGCCTTGTTTTGGCTTCCCATTTTCTTTCTCTTTTTTCTTTTTCTTTTTCTTTTTTTTTGTTTCTTTTTTGTTTCTTTTTTTGTATTTTTTTGTGCTTTTTCTTCCTTTTTTTTTATTTATTTGAAACACTTGTTGGTGGACGGAAATGACTTCTCAGAGGTTTTAGCTTCGAACTCTTGACTTCAGCTCTATTAATGTAACTCTTGATAAGGTCAGAATGACTTACCCTTGAAAGATCTTCACTTTGTCAGCGTTGATTGGCTCAGGAAGATCCACCCCTCTCATGCTGGTGAGTCTGAGGGCGCCTCCGGGAAGTACTTCTCTGATGATCAGTGGCCCGTCCCACGAGGGTTTGAACTTTCCTCTGGGATCCGGAAGGTGCGACGGTAGAATCTTCTTCATGACCATGTCGCCTACCTTGAAACTTCTTTTTCGGACTCTCTTGTTGTAAGCCCGAGCGATCCTTTTCTGATAACACTGAGAATGACTTAGCGCACGCATGCGCTTTTCATCTGCTAGCTGCAACTGATCGAATCTGGCCCGTTGCCATTCTCCTTCTTCAATTCCGCTTTCTAGTAACACCCGTAGTGATGGTATTTCCACCTCGACTGGTAGAACTGCTTCCATTCCATAAGTAAGCTCGAAAGATGTAACGCCCGTAGTAGACCGTACAGACGTTCGATAGGCCGAAAGTGCATATGGGAGCATATCTGACCAATCTCGATAGGTCACGACCATCTTCTCAAGTATCCTGATGATCGTCTTGTTTGCGGCTTCTACCCCACCATTCATCTGAGGACGGTAGGGGCTTGATCGATGGCGTTGGATCTTGAATTTACTGAGGAAGTCATCCATCTTCTTGTTGACGAACGGGGTCCCATTATCTGTAATGATAGCATTGGGGATTCCATACCGGCATATGATGTTGTTCTTCATGAATTTGATCACCTGGGATGCTGCAATCGTGGTGTAGGAGGCTGCTTCTACCCACTTAGTGAAGTAGTAGACTGCCACAAGTATGTACTCATGACCGTTTGATGCTTTGGGACTAATCTTCCCAATGATGTCGAGTCCCCACATGGAGAAGGGCCAGGGGGTGGTCAGGTTGTATAATTCTGATGAGGGGGCATGGATTTGATTCGCATGATCCTGACACTTGAAGCATTTTTTGACGTGCTGGCAGCAGTCTGTCTCCATGGTGAGCCAATAGTAGCCGAGTCGTAGGATCTTCTTTGCCATCATGTGCCCATTCATGTGTGGGCCATAGATTCCTTCGTGTATTTCTTTCATGATCTTTGCAGCTTCTGTTTCATCGACGCATCGAAGGAGGATGTGATTATAGGATCGCTTGTAAAGAACTTCGCCACTGATGGTGTACTGGCCGGCCAAACGCTGGATAGTTCGGCGATCTGTTGCTGTTGCTGACTTCGGATACTCCTGGGTTTCGAGATATTGCTTGATGTCGGCATATCAGGGTTTGTCAGGGACAGCTTCGGCTTCTTCTATTTGCAGGCAAAAAGCAGGTTCATCTTGAATTTCGACTGTGAGCTCCCATTCTGAAGCTCCTTTCGGGATCTCGAGCATTGACACGAATGTGGCGAGAGCATCTGCAAATTGATTCTTGGCTCTGGGCATGTATGAGAAGGTGATTTCTTTGAATTCTTCGATCAGATTTTCAAGATACACATGATATGGTATCAACTTCTCGTCCTTGGTTTTTCATTCGCCATTGGTCTGATTGATGATAAACTGTGAGTCTCCAAATACTCGTATCTTCTTGACGCCCAAGATTATGGCTTCCCTTAAGCCAGCGATGCATGCTTCGTACTCTGCCATGTTGTTGGTGCACTCGAATGCTATGTGCCTTGAGATAGGAATAGGGACATCATCTGGAGAGTAGAAGATCGCTCCAATACCACTCCCTTTAGAATTTGCTGCGCCGTCGAAGAATAATGTCCACTCATCTTTTTTCTTCTTTTCTTCACCTTCGATAAGTAAGAGATCTTCATCAGGGAAGAATGTCTTGAGCGGTTGATAATCCAGGAGGGAGTGGGAGGCAAGATGATCGGCTAGGGCCTGCCCCTTGATTACCTTCTAAGTGACATAGGTGATGTCGAATTCAGACAAGAGTAGCTGCCATTTAGCTATCCTTCCAGTGAGTGCCGGTTTCTCGAATAGGTACTTGAGCGGATCCATGTGAGTGAGTAGGAGAATAGGTAATGCAATCATGTATTGACGGAGTCGCTGAGTTGCCCAGACTAGGGCGAGGCAAGTCTTCTCGATCGGGGAATACCTGGTCTCGTAGTCGGTGAACTTTCTGTTCAAATAGTATATTGCTTGTTCCTTCTTCCTGGTCTCGTCGTGCTGGCTGAGAACACAGCCGATGGCTTCTGCTGCTACCGAGATGTATAACAGCAGTGGACGTCCAGGAGTGGGCGGTACTAATACTGGAGGATTCATGAGATATTTCTTGATGCGGTTGAAGGCGACTTGGCAATCGTCATTCCATTCTTTTGGAACGCTCTTCCGAAGGAGCTTGAAAATGGGCTCACAAATATGTGTGAGCTGTGCGATGAAGCGACTGATAAATTGAATTCTGCCGAGGAAGCCACGAATTTTTTTCTCTGTTCTAGGAGGGGGCATCTCGATGATTGCTTTGGTTTTGGTCTCGTCGACCCTGATGCCATCCTCACTCACCATATAGCCGAGGAGCTTACCTCCCATTGCACCGAAGACACATTTCTGAGGGTTGAGATGGAGCTTGTACTTTTCTAATCTGTTGAATAACTTCTTCAGATCTTCAAAGTGTCCTTCAATTGTGCGAGATTTGAAGATCATATCGTCCACAATACTTCAAGATCTTTGTTCATCATGTCGTGGAATAGTGCTGTCATTGCTCGCTGATATGTTGCTCCTGCGTTCTTCAGACCGAACGGCATTACCCTGTAACAGAAAGTTCCCTAGGGAGTGATAAACGATGTCTTCTCGCGATCTTCGACGGCCATCTTGATCTGATTGTAACCTGAGAACCCATCCATGAATGAGAAGACCTTGTACCCAGCAGTGTTGTCGACCAGAGTGTCGATATGCGGTAAAGGGAAGTCGTCTTTAGGACTGGCCTTGTTGAGATCTTGGAAGTCGATGCACATTCGAACCTTGCCGTCCTTCTTCGGTACTGGTATGATGTTGGCGAGCCATTCAGGGTAGTTGGAAACTACCAAGAATCCCGCATTGTACTGCTTGATGACTTCTCATCTCGGACTTTCAGAGCCCATTCTGGCTTCATTCTTCGAAGTTTTTGTTTCACTGGCTTCATATCCGCCTTTGTTGGCAAATGGTGTAAAACAAGCTCTTCATCGAGCCCCGGCATGTCTTCATATGAGAATGCAAAGTTGGACAATCTTGGAGCTAGGAACTCTATCATTCTCTGTTTCATCTTAGGTGGCAATGATTTTTCAATGCGTACTTCCCTAGGGATCTCAGGTGTCCCCAAGTTCACTATCTCGAAATCATCAGCTACAACATTGGCTTTAGATTTGAACTTTTTGAGGAGATCCTCTAGTTTGGGAGCCGGATCATCATCTTCCTCATCCCGAGCTTTGTCCAGACCCACGAGCTCGAAGTATAATTCAATGTCAAAATCATATGATTCGACTTTAAACTCATGCAACTCTTTAGACGGACTTGGCACACTATTGAATGCAGGAAAAGAAATGTTTTTTGGTTTTTGAGATTTTTCTGAAATGGAAATGCTAGATGTTTTTGGCTTTTAAAAGTTTTCGATTTTTTTGAATTTTTAAAATTCACGGGACTTTGAACAAGCGGGCATTGCAGACCATGATTGATCCCAGCTTGTTTTAAAGTTCCGATCGCTACTTAAACAGGCGTTTTTTTGGGAAGCCAGAGCCTTCAGATGACTCTGTGGCTGATTCAAGAGTTAGGGGAACAAATGACCATTCAGGACCCCACACGTCCTCCCCTGAAGAGGTGGGGGTTGATGACTTGGGCGAAGAATCACAGTCTAGCCCAATGACCATGATTTCTTGATGGTTGGGTTCGAGATCTGAGTCGTACTTAGTCCCTCCCGGATCACTTACCTTGCATTGCAGTTCGTCTGGTTCCACAGCGAGATATAAGTTCAGAATCTGGACATCGGACCAATCCAGGGCTGGCCATTTCCCTTTCTTGGTCCAATGGATGGGCTGCTTCTGCCCTTGGCTGATGGTTGATAATGTTGATTCTTCAGAGATGGGCGAGCTGTGCCCCTTGTTGATTGATGCTGAGATGGGCAAGTTGTGCCCTTGGTTGGCTGGAATTGAAGCAGGTAGGTTGTGCCCCTGGCTGGTTGGAATTGAAGTGGGCAGGTTGTGCCCTTGGTTGATTGAGGCTGAAGTAGGCAGGTTGTGCCTCTGGTTGAGAGCAGGTATCAGAGTATCCATGTCCTGAAGCTGTTGTATTTGACTCTCTTCTTCGTCTTCATCCCTTTCTTCTTCTTCTGGAGGCCTAGACGGTTCGAGAATCCGGTCCCATCGAATGGGGGGCCACGTGGCCCAAGCTAGGCTCATCGGGAGGCCTTTGTGTAGTGCAGTCGGTTGATTTCCTCCTGGATCTTTGCAAGGTTCTCCTGACTTGATGAATTGGATGGGTGAGCACCGAAATTTCTTCCTTCTTTTGTCCATGAAGATTGCCCTGTATCCAAGTCCCCATTTGCATTGGTTATATATCAGCGGTATCTTTCTAGACTTGAAATGATTCTTCATTCAGTATTTGAGGCTCAGACGTTCTGCTGGTGAAAAGACACGGTCCACCCTTATCGGTTCCGGATTGGCGATAGAGTTCACAGTCTCGAATTCGAAACTATGAAACGGGACGTCTTCTTCAGAGTGATGGATATCGATGACCGAGATGTCTGGTTCAGCGGCAGCAGCATTGGAAGGAATGATGAGCTCCTTCTCTGCATGGATAGAGATCACTTAATTTCCATAGATGTATTTCACTCGTTGATGCAGGGTTGATGGCACAGCCCCCACCTTGTGCAGCCATGGTCGTCCGAGCAACATGTTGAAAGAGGCTGATATATCCAGGATTTGGAATGTGATCGTGGAGATTTTCGGACCTATCTGTACCTCTATGTCGACCTCCCCTTCCACTGATCGACGGGTGTTGTCGAATGCTCTAACGCATATGGTGCTGGGTTGAAATGAAGAGGGACTGATTCCCAGACGTTCCGCAGTCTTGAGCGGGCAGACGTTTAAGCTTGAGTCATTATCGATAAGGACTAGTGGGACACAGAGGTCTTTGTATCGTAAGGCTATGTTGAGGGATCGCCCATGATCGTGTCCTTCTGGTGGCAACTCATTATCGGTGAAGGTGATGGCGCGTGGAGCCAGGAGTTGTCCAATTATCAATGCTATCATTTCTGGTGCCGTATCGGAGGAGACGTGAGCATCACTCAGGGTTTTGGCAAACATTTCTCTATGTATGTGAGATGTGCAGAGTAGATCCCATACTGAGATTTGAGCAGGGATTGACTTGAGCTGAGTCGCCACATCGTATGCGGCTTCATTTTTGTTGCCGAGGCTTGAGAGAGCGCCTTTGGAATCTCCTCTGTTCTGATTATCTCTTCGGATGCAACGCCCATTGGGATTCATATTCCCTACTTCTGCACATTCTGGATAGTGCCATGGGACCTCTTTATAATTTTCCTCACCTTTGCCTTCTAGGACCATCGGTTCTTACAATGGTGCTGGTGTGGGTACTAGATCCTCCTCGTGTGGAGCTTTTGCCTTAAGGACTACATTGTTACCTGTGCTGAAGGGAAAATATCGAGGCTTGTCTTCATAGATCACATAAGGTCGCGGTCCTAGCTTGACCGTTCCTGGAGCAAGAGGCTCCCATGGAATGAATACTGGTCCTCTTGATATGGCAGGGGGTTTCTCTGTTCGTCCCAGCTGTCGTAGTGTAATTGACACGCCTCTGGGATTTGCCCCTTGCTATATGACTGGCTCAACTAGAGGAGCTCCTTCCAAGATAATGGGCTCTTGCTGCCGATGAGTATGGTTTCTCCATGGCGAATTGTATTGTTCCTGTGCTGAAATTGCCCCTTACAAGATGAAAGGTTCATATGTGGGCTCGATGTATGATTGTGCTCCTTCCAGAATGACTGGTTCCCAACATGAAGGGTTGTAAGATGCCCCTTGCACAACCGGCACATCATATGGAAGTGTTCCTTCGAGCACTACTAGCTCGGAGACTGAAGGAGGAAAGGGACTTGCCCCTTGCATGATTGGAGGAGGATTTGTTGGCCCATAAGTGTAGGCATGAATGGACTGGATAGGAGAGAAGAATCGATCGAGGCGCTCTCCTTCTTCTATGCTATTGACGGTGGGGCCACGAGATGAACTGGGGTCCGTCGGATGTTGAGGCAGAGGATTCTAAAGGATGTTGGTAGAAGCTGCTGCAGGAGTTCCAGGGACCGTGATGACGATCTTTCGGTCGTCGATCAGATCTTGTATGGCATTCTTCAAAGTAAAGCATCAATCAGTGGTGTGGCCACGTCCTTGATGGTAGGCACAATACTCATTTTCTCGGTAGTTTGGAGGTAGAGGATTCGGAGGAGGCCTGGGTGTCATCAGAGTGAGTAACTGCTTTTGTACCAGCATAGTCATGACTTGACTAAGTGGTTGAGTGAGTGGAGTGAACTTCCTGAGCTCCCTGTAATTCTGCCTATTCTGGTATGAGTATTGACCATTCCCTCTAAACTGCTGCTGTTGACGAGGTGGTTGTGGCTGTGGTTGAGGATTCGGTTGCGGCTGATACCGCTGAGGTTGATGCCGAACCTAATTCTACTGACACTGTTGACGTCCCTGTGGGGGAGCATATTGATTACCCTGAGTAGTGGTGTTGATGTTGTTTACCTCTGTCGGGCGAGGAGGAGAACTGCTGCGGTTTCCGTTCCCATATCCGATGGGTCTTCCTTCCACTCTGTTCCTCTTGACTGGAGTGGCTTGATGAGGCCATGGGGAGATTGTCCCGGCACGGATTCCTGCTTCGACTTGCTCTCCAGCACGGATCAACTGTGAGAAATTCGCATATGGGTGCGAAATGAGATATCCAGATATGCCAGGATATGTTGAATGAACAATCATGGAGATTTGTTCTTCGTCGTCGATAGGTGTCTGCATTCTGGCTGCCATAGCTCGCTAACGTCCCACATAAGCTGATAGTGTTTCATCACTCCTTTGCTTGAGAGCCGTGAGGTCAGCTCTTCTGGGTGCCATGTTGAGATTGTATACGAATCTGTCGACGAAAGCTTGGGAAAGTTGTTCCCACGTCCTAATGCGGTGGCAGTCCAATAAGGTGTACCAATCTAGGGCATTGCCTTTTAGGGATTTTTGGAACAAGCGAATGAGGGCCCCTTCATTTCCTGAGATTGCACTCAGCTCTCCACGAAAAGCCTTGAGATGTGCTGTGGGACAACCGCTACCATCGTATCTTTTGAATTTTGGTACCTCAAAGTTTTGAGGTACTTGAGCATCTGGGAAAGGACACAAGTCTCTGAACTTGGTCGAAGGTAGATCGATTCCTTATTGTCGCTGAAGCTGATTTTGCAAGATCTGGAACTGCTCCCGCAACTCGTCCAGTCCTGAGTGAGCCGTTCAAGCGACTGGTGCCTCTTAGAGTAAGGCACGTTCTTGTTCGGCATAGTGGTCGATGTCTTCGACCCTATGGGCTTGCTGAAAAGCAACCGCGGGTTGCTGAAATTGATTTGATGACTGAACTGGATTCTGATGAACTTGTGCTTAAAAGGATTGTAACTGAACTGGGGATTGTACTGAAGGTTGAACTGGAACTTGCTGGAAATTGACTGGAGACTACTGAATTGAAGATTGCTGGAAATTAACTGGAGTTTGTTGTATTGAAGATTGCTGGAAATTAACTGGAATCCCATCGGCGGGGATGTGCTGGAATTGAAAAGTGCTCCTGTTTGTAGGAGGCTGAGATGCTGGGAAGTGACCCCTTGTTGGGTATTCGCCACTGTTCGTTGATTGATGTGGGCTTGACACTGATCCCCATTGTAGGCATTCGCCAGTGTTGTCCCTGTTGCTAGAAATTGAATTGAAATCCCATTGGCGGGGATGTGCTGAAATTGAAAAGGGGTCCTATCGGCGGGGACATGCTGGAATCTACTGAGACTGTTGTTTGTAAGATTGACTGGAAGCTGACTGGAAGTCCCTGCGATGGGAGTGCTCTGAGACGGCCTTGTCGTCACGGGAAGGTATTGAGGAGGATGCCCCATAGCGAAGGGCTGAGATGGCTGCTGTCGGTAGTCTTGGGCAAACTCCAATGGTTGTGCTTGATTTGAACTGGAGGCCGGAGGGACCCGGCATGGCTGTTGAGACTGCTGAACTAGGCCAACCTGATTGTTGACTGCTGCGGTAGCTTGTGCTTGCATGAATTGCAAGAGCATTTCTTGCATTGCTCTCATTCCTTGTGCCAATTCTTGCATGATTGGCGTATTCTCAATTGGCTGTTGCGCTGGAGGTTGTTCTTCGGTCATTTCAAGAGCGGAGAAGAGATGAGTTTCCTCTTCGTGATCAGACATGGCTTGCTGAGCCCGAGTGCAGATTATGCTGCAGAATGGAAGTTGTTTCCGAACACGTTGAGCCTGAGGAGGTATAATGGTGAGGACTATACTCTTACTTTTTTTTTTGGGTTTTGGGACTTTCTATTTTTTTTTTTTGGTTTTGGGTAGAATGCTATGCAGATGAGATTGTATGAGGACTAATGACTTTCAAGTACGGGAAGGATTCTGTTTTTCAAGTCTGATCACGACTAGTGAGACTAATTCATCCCCAGTGGAGTCGCCATTCTGTGGACCCTCGCCGTTCCGCGCTCCCACGAATGTTCTCCCTTTCCTTTCGGAAAAAGAAGGGGTGCGCGCATGCGAATCGCCGTTTGTGCCACTGGCTTACCTCGTTCTCGAGCGCTTTGTTTGGTTGTCGTGTTAAGCTGGATGTGTTTAGATGAGTTTATATAAGACTAGAGTCGCCACTAGCCAGTTACTTCGGATCTACAGTCGGCTAGACCCCGTAGAAACGTTAGAGAAGGGAATCTGAAGATTTCCTTTTCTAAAATGACTCCTTTTGATCTGCGGCCAGAGATTCGAGGTAAGGGATCACGGTTATAGGGTGGGAAGAGGTTAAGCACCCCACACACTGCCCGTACCGAAGTACGGTCGCTACTTCACAGAATTAAACTCACACTTGAAAGTCTGTTTTAATCCTCGTACATTCTCATGGATGACATGATGCTTGAATGCAGGTCTGAACAGTAAGAGTTTCTGATGGGTAGGTTTCCATTAACAGGCAAGCCCAGAGCATACGCTCGAACTGACAGGTGCTTTATGTGAGATGCATGCTGTGTGTTTGAATAATCAAAGTGCTCGTAGTGACTAATGTATGAATGCAGGTTTGAACAGTAAGAGTTTCTGATGGGCAGGTTTCCATTAACAGGCAAGCCCAGAGCATACACTAGAACTGACAGGTGCTTTATGTGGGATGCATGTCGTGTGTTTGAATAATCAAAGTGCTTGTAGTGAAGCAGGGGGTTGGAAGAAAAGTAAATGTTGCACTTATGCTAGATGCAAATGAGATGATGTTGGTAAAAGAGTAGCTATATGGACGGAGGTGTCGCAAGGATTGGCTTCGAGTGGCTGGATCAAGACTTAGATGGGTTGGGAGACTTGAACCAGTGGTCAGGCTGGGCTGGACCAAGGTTAGGCTCTCCTCACCCGGGCTCTCCTTGGTGGAAAGATGGGCTAAATGGGGATGGAGGGAAACTCGGAACGGAGGGGTCGCTCTGGACTGGATGGGATTGTTGAAATGAGAAGGGGAGGGGGGTATTTATAGCAGCAGGCAGTGGTAAAACCCGTAAATATGTTTGGGCGGCACCTAGGGGGCCGCCCGTACGGACGCTTCTCGGGATCAGCGCGTGGTTCAGACATGCTCCGGGGCTGCTGCTTAGAACTCAGCGGGTTGACTCGGTGATTTGACTCAGTGGGTTGACTCGGTGATTTGACTCGGCGGGTTGACTCGGTGATTTGACTCAGCGGGTTGACTAAGTGAGTTTGACTTTTTAAGGATTTTTTGACTGGTTTTTCTTATGGGGGGTTTTTCAGGCTAATGTTTAGGGGTGAGTTGGGCTATGGATTGGGGCTTACAAGGGTGAGTTTTGCTAAGTTTGGACATGGGATTTGGGGGTATGGTCCTCCATTCATCCAACTATCTCTACCAACAGTGTAGCCGAAGGTGGGGTGTCTACACGTCTCATCATCCAAGTCCATGAAGATAACTTCTACATCCGCCTCAGGGACAGACTTATCTTATATCGGTTCATCATCGTTACCTTCCCCAGTGTTACGATCTCCTCTCAAATTAGCCTGAGAACTTAGTTCGCCCTCTTCCCTAACCACACCTGCATCACCAGTCGAAATGCCACCAGCAGCCTCGAAAAGCTATTTCTGTAATCTCTCTTCATCATATTTCTTGCGCATCTCATTAATATTCTTTCCTTCATCAACCACCAAAGTGCGATGAGCAGTCTTCACTCGAGGACCAGTCCGCTCAGGTGACATCTCATCATCACTGTCCCCGGGAGCAGAACATCTAAGCGAACCCCCTTGACTCCTCCAACCACTCATCAATGCATTTCTATCATTGCCATCACCACCATCTCCATCATCACCACCCTAACCACCGTCGTCACCATGATCATCATCACCAGCATCTCCATCATTACCACCATCTCCACCATCTCCATCATCACCACCCTCACCACCATCTCCGCCATCACCACCATCTTCACCATCACCACCGCCATCATTATCATCTCCATCATCACCATCTCCATCGTTGAAACCATCATTACCCCTGGGGACATTACCTCCCTGAGGCGC
The DNA here is from genome assembly GCA_003013855.2 of Liriodendron chinense. Classification (NCBI taxonomy): domain Eukaryota; kingdom Viridiplantae; phylum Streptophyta; class Magnoliopsida; order Magnoliales; family Magnoliaceae; genus Liriodendron; species Liriodendron chinense. The sequence continues at coordinate 1,583,761 of PVNU02000491.1, read as the reverse complement.
CTCATCAATAGGCCTGAGAGATGGGAACTCTGGCCCCTCTTGCATGATACTTCTCTCCCCATAAGCAATCCAACCTTCTAGGGTATGCTCGGGCTTCTCATGATCAATTACCACATTCATCGAAGTCATTAGCCTTCGGGTACCCGACGCAGCAGGTTGATAAAGATGCTCCAACACATATCTTAGTCCATCAGCAGGAGCCGGACTGATAATCTGTCACGCCCCAAATTCGGTTCTCGACGTCCATTCGCTATAACCCGAATTCAGAGGTGGCAGCCTCCGTAGTACCCCGATCTCGGATCCTAACCCCACACGCCAGGTTCCGATCCTGGGATACCACAAGGAGGATTTTAGGGTCTGAATTTTTTTTTAACATGAGCATCACCATATGAGTACCATCAAAGACAAAACACAATATTTCCACTAAATCTTTTCGTTTATATACAGTACTGAAAAGTAAATACACAATGCGTAAATATAAAAACTGTGCACAATCCGGCACCTCCTGCTACTGCACTCCTAACTCCAACTCAACGTTGCTGATATACTCTGGTAGGACCTGCAGCGTAACAAACGCGCATAAGCTTCGAACGAAGCTTTGTGAGTGCGTGTGTGCGTGCACAATGCGTATGACAAGCATGATAATATCAGAGTAAGCAGTAAAGCATGATGAGAACTTTAAACCAAGACTCCGCCTAATTAGGCTACACGATCATATGATATGAATAACCAGCCTACCACGGCTATGCAAGCATGCAATACATATAACTAGCCTACCATGGCTATGCAAGCGTACAATACAGGTGACCAGCCTACCAAGGCTATAAACTCATACTATGCAATGGCCTACAGGGCCTAATGTCACATACAATGATCTAATGCATGTATGCAAATCACCACCTCTCAGTACAGTGGTCCAGATACGAACAGTCATAACGCAGTCACGTAAGCAATGCAGGACTCGGAACTGGTAGCTCGCCCAGTGTGGTAGCTCGCCCAGGCTTACAACCCCGCCTACATCACACCCGCCCACATCAGGACCGTCCCACACCATACAGAACATCAGTCACATCACTGATACCAATACCATCTCTGAAACGGAACATCACCGGGGTCTCACAGACCTCACTACTCACCAGTAGAATGCCAAAGCCTATCTGGTGCAATAGCGGACCTACTTACAGCTGGTCAAACTCAACCCCCTTTGCCAACACTCTTCCGGCAGGTTAGGTCAGACCTCCTTCCAAACTGACCACGTGCAGTGGAAAACACCGCCGTTTGGTATTCGGCATACTGGTGTATGATTAAACCACCCGGTCCTTGAATGGAGCACCCACCTTGGTACCAACGGGATCAGGGACTTTCACCCAGGGACATCTTTGGCATCCAGTTTAAAGATAACATATTTCCGGTGTTCCTGCAAACCACAATGGAGCTGTGGTTGCAACGTAGTAACCATGCTATATGCGGCACAAGCAGACGGTGCGAAATGCAACCATGCATACAAACGTGGGACGACATACCCGTGCAAGTCTCCCAAAGAGCACCATAAAACTATAAGGTCTCAAACACAATGTCACCGTCAGCTGGTAATGAACTGCACGACAATCACGACCGATATGGCCGGTTGATACAAGACAATCAGATGAGCCAAGCATTCATGATGCATGAGTCAAGTATACAGTATGAGTGCCAACAAGTAGCCCATCTACCACAATGGCAATAAATCAATCTAGTCCAACCTATTTGAGATATCATTAAGATGAGGGGACACATATGAATGATCGAGTCATAGTGCGGGATGTCGCTAGCCAGGGAATCTCGCACCAAGGGCTACAAGGTATGCTAAGCTATTCCTACCATACAGTGTAAGTCAGGATGATAGATTCCTGTCCTCGAATAGTCCCATACCTATTGGAGAGGTTTGCGATAGAGAGCACATGAATTACATTTGCGCAACTACATCTCGAATGCTTTATGAATGCGTTTATGCCCTAGTGGTCCCCAACTAACAATGGTGATTCGGGATGCATACTCATTACACATGCATGGTGATCGTCGAAGCATATAGTATAAAGATCACATATGAGTATTCCAAATAACACTACGTGTGGCAACAGACATACTAAAAATAGCATAAAAAGATAATTCACTCATAACACAAGCAAACATAAAGGGATAAGAATCTAAATGGATGGTATACAACAGCACAGACGGTCCAACAACTGAACGGTGTGGATTAACCTTCAATATTCAGATAACCCAAATGGAAAGAAAATAATTGAAAACACTACCGACACATCAAAGGTAGAACCTACTGGAGCGGCAAGAGTAGAATACCCAAAATCATGTCGAGACCCATAATCCTGTAGTACAGTTGGGATAAACACAATAATGGTCCATAAAAGGAATGTCATAGAACGGATTGCAAGATAGACAGGTTATGACAGAGAATCATAAATGGTAGGGAAATCTGAGACAGATGATCAATACGATGAGGTCCAAAAAGAGACGACAGGTCTAACCTCATACTACAAGATAGGCTCCATATAATGGATGGCCTAGATGACATACGAACGTCGAGGATGAGCCCCATACTCGTCCTATAGGTAAACGAACGGTGTGGATGAGATATACACAATATGGTAGTCTTTAATAGTTGGGTACAAGGGTAGAAGGGGTGAGTCATATGAGTATACAAGCTGAGTTACCAAGATCAATCAACATGCTGAGTCAACAAGGTGAGTCAACAAGGCGGGTCAACAAGGCGGGTCAACATGGTGAGTTAACAAGTTGAATTGACAAGACGGTTCCACAGGGTGAGTTTAAGAAGGTAGCCCTGTGACTTGGATCAAGCAAACTCTAAGGATGACCTTTCAATAAGGGTTTACACAACTAATCATCAAGGTGGGTCCACGGGATGGACAACGCGGTCATTCGAACACGTACACTGAGGTGGTCCTAAGGCCATCCTGTACATAACATGCTAGGGTTCATTCATTTGGATGGTTTGGATCAAGCACAAAATTAAGGCGGTCCTTATGGATGGCCGACATACATATCGCACCATGGAGGCCAATAGCTGACGTGGATAGAACACATGCATAACAAGGTGGACCCGTGGTTGGGTATAACCGCACAAAGGAGTGGGGAAGCCACATACATCAATGAGCCCCAACAGTTTGGGATCAACCCGATATTTGTGCTTTCCCCACTAATCAAGTGAGATGGCAATTAAGCACTATGGTGGGGCCCGCACACCACACGTGTGGAACCCCACCCATGGTTGAGTGATTTAAGAACAAGGAGAATGGCAAATAAATATAATAAATGGGTCCTGTAAAGTTTCCAATGGTAGGCATTCAATCACCCTTATTTTCTACGTGTGGCCCACCTAAAACTGGGCCCACACCCCTGCCAAGAAGAACGACACGATATACTCAACATTCATCAAGGTGGGACCCAAAGTCGGGCCCCATCACCTTTGGTTAGATGGAAAAATAAACATTACAATGGCCCCAAGGAAGGTTTCAAGGGTGGGCATCAATGGCCACGGTTTCCCTACAATGTGGTCCACTTGAGGTTTGTTTTTACCTCAACATGAGAGCCCACGGCCCTAGAATAATATGAAAAAAAATAAATGATCGGCATTGATAAAACAGATGCATCGTGGTGGGACCCACAAGGTGGGCCACCTGCGCGCTGCTTGGAGCGTGGCACCCAAATGGGTCCCAAGAGTTTTGAATCAAACTAATATTTCTATTTTCCATTTACCCATATACATGTGATTTTATGAACAGGTTGAATGACAAATAAACATCATTGTAGGGCTGGGAAGATTTCAACGGTGGAGATCATTATTCCCACTGGTTCCTGTGGCATGTCCCACTTGACATTTGGATGTGCTTAAATTTTGGGCTCAGCTACTAAAATGAGCTGGAAAAACATATGGACTGGATTGATAAAGCACATACATTCAAGGTGGGCCCAACGAGTGGGGCCCATTGACATTACCCATATAGGCTAAGCTGCTGGGCAGCAGCGTCCCCTGGACGCTGTCTGTCCAGCAGCAGCATTTTATTATTATTATTATTTTTATATATATATTTTTTTATTTTACTCTCAACAAGTGGGGCCCACAGCAGTTTCGATCAAGCTGATATCTTTGTTTTTCCTTTCTCCATATATGTGTGAACTTATGAACAGGTTGGATCTCAAATAAACATCACGGTGGGCCATAAGAAGGTTTCAACGGTAGGGCCACTGTCCCTACTGTTTTCTGTGGTGGGGCCCTCTCGAGACTTGGATCTGACTCATTCTCGAGGTCATGCCCTAAAATGATCTCCCCAAAAGAATGGACGGTGTGGATACAGCACATGCATCATGGTGGGACCCACGACTGGGCCACCAGCTGGCACGAGCCAGCGTCCAAGGACGCTGGTACGCCCAGCGTCAGCGACCTCTTCTTCTTATCTTTTTCTTTTTTTTTTTTCCATGGTTTTAGATCAGTGGGGCCCACAAGAGGATGATCTACGCCATTCATCGGTTTCCTCGGCTCATAAGGAACGCATAGAGCCCTATATTGAATATGTGATTCCAGCTAGAAACTTAAAAGTGGGCTGAAGGATTTCTGACAGTAGAAATCATAATTTTCACTGTTTTACGCGGTGTGGTCCATTAAAAATTCGGATCGGCTTCATCTTTTGGCCCTGGCCCTAGAATGATCTGGGAAAACCGATGGACGGCGTGGATGGAACACAAAGATCAAGGTGGGTCCCACGAGTGGGGACCCCATTAAACCCTCCAGCGTGCGCTGGACGTTTCCAGCGTCTCTGACGCTGGACGTCCAGCGTCCGTGTCTTTTCTCCCCCTTTTTTTTTTTTCTCTTTTTCTTTGTTCGTATCAAGTGGGGTCCACTTGGAGGCGATCCACTCCGCTCATTAGGTTTCCCAGCTCGTTGGGGACCTAATAAGCCCAATATTGGGCAGGTGATTCCGTCTACAAACATCACGGTGGGCCAAAGAGGTTTCGACAGTAGGCATCCTTGCCTTTACTGTTTTCTATGGTGTGGTCCACCTGAGATCTGGATTTACTTCATTTTTGGTGTCCAGCCCTAAAATGGGCTGGAGAAACAAATGGACGGCGTGGATCACATACATACATCAAGGTGGGTCCCACAAGTGGGAACCCACGGTCGTGCCCAAAGGGCTTTCAGCCCGGGAGCTGCTGGGCAGCAGCGTCCTCTGGACGCTGACTGTCCAGTGGCCCCCTTTCATATATATTTTATCTTATTATTATTATTTTTTTTACTTGTGGGGTCCACACGTGCAGATCCGCTCCATCCATCAGCTGGGCCATCACATGGTGGGCCCATATGGTGGACAACGTGGATGAACTACATACATCATGGTGGCTGTTGGCCACACTAAATATGCCACACAATGGGTCCCAAAGTGGGATCCACACCATCAAAGGGTGGGACCCATTCATGGACGATCCAGCCCATCCATCTCATTGCCCATCACAAGGCGGGACCAAGGAAAGAAAACGAAAGGTAAACGAGAAAAAAGGGGGAAAGGTGTGCACTCACAATGATGGTTGGACGGTTGGATTGCCGATCGGACGGTCCGGATGATGATCGGGGTCCTCCAAGCTTGATCTTCACCATCAATCTCTCTAACTCTCTCTTTCTCTCTCTTGATCTCCCTCTAAATCTCTCTACTTCTCTCTCTTCTCTCTCTTCTCTCTCTCTCCCCCTCTCTCTCTCTCTCTCAAATTTTGCAATTGAGAAGCCACCCCCCCCCACGTATGGCTCTTGTATGGGAAGAGGGGGGGTGCATGATGTCATGATGATGATGATGATGATGGGAGAGAGCATGAGAGGTATGGGTTGTGGTTGACTTTTGGTGAGAGAGGATGGGGTGGGTATGGTGATGATGGCTAGATAATGATGGGGGTATGGGTGAGGGTGATGGTGATAGATTTGACATGTTGTTGAGAATTGTGCAAGTGGGGCCCACGCCACACGCGCGTTGCGTGGCCCACCTCGAATTGCACAAACGTATGCATCTAACACACCGGGTATCGCCATGGGGCGTGCCGAGCGGCGTTGGAATCGTGGCGCCCGCGCGGTCGCAAGGGTACAAGTCTTGGGTCGTTGCGGTACTAAATCAGGGTCGCGATCAAGGCTCTCTAATCTGGTCCGTCCGGGACGTACCGGTACCGGAAACTAAACGTACGGAGGGCAATTCAGGGTACGGGTCTTACATAATCGAAGGCGTAACGAAGACAGGATCAATGACATGATGACCGTTCCAAATCAACGAATATTAATGAGCCCACCATCTCATCCACCCGAAAGAGGCCCTAGTGACACTTTTCGTCCCAGGAATAGCAAAAGAACATCCAGTCCCAGTTACCAGGAGCTGCCACCACATCCATTTCCAGTGAAACCAGACACCCACTACTCACGAGTCACTGGCTCCAGTGTCTCAGGTACTCCTTGATCATATCTAAACTGACTAGCGAAGCGATTGGGATAATATGGTTCTCTCCAGAACTCCAGCCCTTCACTTAAAGGAAGCAACGATGGGCGAATGACTGTCAGGAATGAGCGCTCATTATAGTCGATGCTATCGTCGTTCGTGCACAGTATTGAATCCTTGCTTCTGATACCTGAAAAGTGGAAAAAGAGGACTTCGTCATATCTAGCGATCCTCTCCTTGACAGTGCTCAGGCTCTGCCCGACCATCTTCCGCTTTTGGAAAAAAGTATAACGGGATCACTCCTCTCTGAATATAATCCCCAGATTCTATGCCGTATACCCAAGGAAAATATACTCTGAGCCACCCAAACAGAAAATGCCACCTGCAGTAGGCAGAATTCATACAGAAAGCGACACGGTCTTTGTTGCTGATGACGCAACCAAAGGCCCGTTAAAGGGAAGACAGAACAACGGGAGCTATTGCATATCGATGACCATTAGCCAAGGCCCCTACGAAGGCAAAGCAAGACACCTTTACACTATCGGCCTACTTGGAACTCCGCAAGACCACACAGCTCAGCCAATACGCTAAGAAGCCGGCCAGCTCGCAAGTCGGAGATAACTTATTCGACCTGGGAAAATTCTTCTTCATTTTATTTTCCAAAAACACTTTATCCCCACGATCCTCGTCATAGGTCGCATAATCCAAGCTGAAAGAAGAAATAGACCATTAACAGAAAGAAAGACAGAATGAAATGCTAATATATAATTCAAAATAAGATACTTACTCTAAACCACTTCAAAAGGGAGTTTATCTTTGAAACCCCAAAATTGAGGAAGCTCCGCATAGCAAGCTGGAGAAAAGAAGCCTTCATTCACCCCTTTCTTCTTCCGGGATAATTCGTCGTCACTAGGGACCCACTCGTTATATATCTTCCCACAAATTGGAAGACCGACGATCCGGTTCAAGTCCTAGAGTGAGATACTCATCTCTCCATACGGTAATGAAAAGAATTGGTGATAGAATACCAGTGATTCAGAAATCCTTTGTAGACCCACGGTTTGCGGCAGAAATAGCTCGAAGTTGCCGCAATAGCCTTGAAGAGGCCTCCCGCTTTCAAGGTCTCTCTGTGTCGTTTTAGAATTCGATTAGCCCAAGCTTCATATCCAAGATGGGCAATCAAGTGACCCCAGGTCCGGAATGCACTCGACAGCCAAACTTTAGCATCTCCCAGATGGTGGAACCTCTGGCGAAGAGTCTCAAAATAGTGCGTCAGGAAGGGCCAATGAGGAACGTGGTTTGGCTCTATGAAAATCATGATCTTCAGGTCAAGAACAACTTGATGTTTTCCATTCTTAGACAAAGAGCAGTCGAGGAATAGCTCAGGAGTAGACGTCCATGCATCCACACTAAAAAAGGAATTGGGGCGGCATACATCTGAAGGTTCGATGCTCGGGAGAGAGCGATGCCGTTGAAAACTCCTGGTAGATCTGATATATCCTCGCGTATAGGAATTTTGTATAGCAAGAGGGGAGGTGACTAGCTTAACAGTTGACCAAACAATCTTCATCTTATCAGACTTAGACCTGGTCTGCTTCTCCAGGTATACCTGTTTCACACCTTTACCAGCCCTCTTTGGGCGACCACGCTTAGCAGATAGGGTAGGAGCCAACAGGCTCGCCTTGCCCTCTTCGGATCCCATTGTCCCGTCACTCCAAAAACCGCGTAGTGGAGCATACTAGGCATCCCATTGTTCTTGTGTACCCCTGTCCAGAGGAGTTGGCACAACTTTATCACACAGAATCTTCTGTTGTATATCCTTCGATAGCGTCAAGATGCGTTCATAGAAGTTGAAGGTTTCAGGAGGAAGAAACCACTGAGGATTCTGGTCCGACAACCTGTTGACCTTCTTTGGGTTTGCCCGTTTACGTTTGGACAGGGTCAATGGAGGACCTGAAGGGCCAACTCTAGAAGGATCGCTAGCCATTACAATCTGCAACGGCACACAAGAAGCTTAGATATAGCCCAGAGCAAAGGAAAATGCACACAAAAAGAAACCAGCATTCGCGAGGTCTGAAAGAATACAAAGAAGAGAAGAAGAAAGATGCAAGTGCCAGATAAATAAATCAAGATATCAGTGAATTACATCCAAACCAAGAAAGAAGGAAATAGTGCGACAACATTCATAACACGACATCATCATCACACATACAGACAAGAAGAGGTGGGAGAAGAGGGAAAAGCTTCACCATCATCATGTAACCATTGAAATCCTTCAAAAATACTTTAACTTAATCGCCGAATTAATTGTTCAAATGTTTAAAGTCAATATTTGTCACAAGGTGACACAAAACTATAGGGCCTTCTTCCCCATGATCAGAGAAAGGTCTTAATCCTGCAGCAACTGAAGAACCTGAGCCCTCAGCTTGTCCACTTTCTCCTGAACCTGGGCTTCCTTCGAAATCAGGTCCATCAAGTCAGAGATGCATTGTTGAACAGAATCGAGATTTAGGTATTCAAAGTCAGTTCGGTTTCTCGAGATGGATATGTTGACAGCAAGCCTATCGCGCTCCCTCAGGGCCTCCCTTACTGTCCTCTAAATTCTGACACGATGATCTGGGAACTTGGCCTCCGCATGCGGGAGAATCCAAGCAAGGAGCCTTTCGTTCTTCTGATTTTCCTTCTCCATGGAATGAAATTGGCTCAATGAATCAAGGAAAGAAGTCGTCATGGGAGGCTCCGCCCCCTCAAGTATAGCCAACTCCTCATAGAAAGGAAAGCCGCCGATTAAGCCCACAATATCTTTGCTATACTCGTCGAAAATGGAGGCCATGAGGGAAATATTCTGGATAGCCTTCAGGATAGGGCGAGAGTCAGCATCTAGCCGAGACAGAGCCTCAGACACCTCATCATGCTGAGCATCAAGAGATGACCAAGCATTGGGCTGATCGAGAGAGCCAAGAAGCCGTTGAAGGCAATCATGGGCAGCGCGCAGAGAAGCACGGGTTCTGACCATTGTCTACTGAAAAATAAGACTAAAAGCCCAATCTGAGAATCATAACAATTCGATAAAAAGGAGGAAAGAAAGAAAGCGCATGGAAGCATTCACATCAAGTCTAAAATCAAGGAAAGCAGGCACAGGTACGTCTAAATTCTATTTAAGTTAATTACTAGAATCACCAGAAGATATCATCTCCAGCCTGGCATAATCCAAAATTTTAAAGTGTACGAGGTCTGATGCTGCTTCCGAATAACAATAGTGTGCATGAGAACGTATGATGGAAGTATGGTACCCTGTACGCTTCAAAATGACAATCCCTGTTACCATGGGAATAGCTTTGCCCAGCCAAGAAGTGGATATAATGGATAGTATTAGGCCAAACATACATGAAAGGGTCCCAAAATAGGAAGATACTAAGTCTAAGAAATTTGGGTGCGTCAAGCCTGACGCACCCCTAAAATGGTCAAAATTTTACAAAAAACGTGAAGTTGCTGTAGACACCCCACCTTCGGCTACACTGTTGGTAGAGATAGCTGGATGAATGGAGGACCATACCCCCAAATCCCAAGTCCAAACTCAGCCAAACTCACCCTTGTAAGCCCCATTCCATGGCCCAGTTCAAGCCTGAACCCAGTCAACCCAGTCCTAAACACCACCCTGAAAAACCCCCCATAAGAAAAGCCAGTCAAAAAATCCCAAAAAAGTCAAACTCACTGAGTCAACCCGCTGAGTTAACCCGCTGAGTCAACCCGCTGAGTCAACCCGTCGAGTCAAAACACCGAGTCAAAACACCGAGTCAACCCGTCGAGTCAACCCGTCGAGTCAAATCACTGAGTCGACCAGCGAGTCCAACAGCAGCCCCAAGAGAGCGGCCGTACTCGCTGGAAACCGAGGAGCGGCCGTATGGGCGGCCCATAGCAGGCCGCCCGGAAAAAATTACGCAAACTGCCACTCTCCGCTGCTATAAATACCCCCCTCCCCTTCTCATTTCAACATCCCTTCAAGTCCATTTCAGCCCGAGAGCTCTGAGTCCACCTCTCCACCCTTTAGCCCATTTTTCCACCAAGGAGAGCCCGAGTGAGGAGAGCCTAGCCCTGGTCCAGCCCAGCCTGACCACTGGTCCAAGCCTCCCAAGCCATCCAAGTCTTGATACAACCACTCGAAGCCAACCCTTGCGACACCTCCGTCCACCCAGCTATCATTTCTCCAGCATCATCTCATTTGCATCTAGCATAAGTGCAACATTTACTTTTCTTCCAACCCCCCTGCTTCACTACAAGCACCTTGATTATTCAAGCACACCGCATATGTCTTAAATTAAGCACCTGTCAGTTCGAGTGTATGCTCTGGGCTTGCCCGTTGTTGGAACCTGCCCATCAGAAACTCTTACTGTTCAGACCTGCATTCACGTACATATCACTATAAGCACTTTGAATATTCAAGCACACAGCATGCATCATCTCGCATAAAGCACCTATCAGTTCGAGCGTACGCTCTGGGCTTGCCCGTTGTTGGAACCTGCCCATCAGAAACTCTTACTGTTCAGACCCGCATTCATGCATCATGTCATTCATGAGAATATACGAGGATTAAACTAGACTTTCAAGTATTCGATCGATTCTGTGAAGTAGAGACCGTACTTCGGTACGGGCAGTGTGTGGGGTGCTTAACCTCTTCCCACCCTGTAACCGTGATCCCTTACCTTGAATCTCTGGCCGCAGATCAACAGGAGTCATTTTAGAGGAAGGAATCTTCAGATTCCCTTCTCTAACGTTTCTACGAGGTCTAGCCGACTGTAGATTCGAAGTAACTGGCTAGTGGCGACTCTGGTCTTATATAAACTCATTTAAACATATCCAGCTTAACATGACAACCAAACGAAGCCCTCGAGAACGAGGCAAGCCAGTGGCACAAACGGCGATTTCGCACTCACGCATCCTCATCTCCTTCTTTTTCGAAAGGAAAGGGGAAGGGAGAAGAACGTCGTGTGGGAGCGCGGAAAATCGGCGAGGGTCCACAGAATGGCGACTCCACTGGGGAGTAGCTAGTCCCGCTAGTCGTGATCCGACTTGAAAAACAGAATCCTTCATATACTTGAAAGTCATTAGTCCTCATACAATCTCATCTGCATAGCATTCTACCCAAAACCAAAAACAAAAAGAAAATCCCAAAACCCAAAAAGAGTAGAGTATAGTCCTCACCATTGCGCCTCCTCGGGCTCAACGTACGCGGAGACAACTTCCCTTCCACAGCATAATCCGCACTCGGGCTCAACAAGCCATGTCCGACCACGAAGAGGAAACTCGTCTCTTCCCTGCTCTTGAGATGACCGAAGCGCAACCTCCAGCGCAACAGCCCATTGATAATACGCCAATCATACAGGAATTGGCACAAGGAGTGAGAGCAATGCAAGAAATGCTCTTGCAATTCATGCAAGCACAAGCCACCGCAGCAGCCAACAATCAAGTTGGCCCAGTTCAGCAGTCTCAGCAACCATGCCGGGCCCTTCCGGCCTCCAGTTCAAATCAAGCGCAACCATCGGAGTCTGCCCAAGACTACCGACAACAGCCATCTCAGCCCTTCGCTATGGGGCATCCTTCTCAATATCTTCCTGCGACGACAAGGCCATCTCAGAGCACTTCCGTTGCAGGAACATCCAGTCAGCTTCCAGTCAATCTTGCAAACAACAATCTCAGTAGATCTCAGCATGTCCCCGCCGATGGGACACCTTTTCAATTCCAGCACATCCCCGCCGATGGGATTTCAATTCAATTTCCAGCAACAGGGACAGCACTGGCGAATGCCCACAACGGGGGTCAGTGTCAAGCGCACATCAATCAGCGGACAGTGGCGAATACCCAACAAGGGGGTCACTTCCCAGCATCTCAGCCTCCTGCAAACAGGAGCACTTTTCAATTCCAGCACATCCCCACCGATGGGATTCCAGTTAATTTCCAGCAATCTTCAATTCAGCAAAATCCAGTTAATTTTCAGCAATCTTCAATTCAGCAAAATCCAGTCAATTTCCAGCAAGTTCCAGTTCAACCTTCAGTACAGTCTCCAGTTCAGTTACCATCATTTCAAGCACAAGTTCATCAAAATCCAGTTCAGTCATCAAATCAATTTCAGCAACCCGCGGTTGCTTTTCAGCAAGCCCATAGGGTCGAAGACATCGACCACTATGCCGAAGAAGAACGTGCCTTACTCCAGGAGACACCAATCGCTCGAACAGATCACTCAGGACTGGACGAGTTGCGGGAGCAGTTCCAGATCTTGTAAAATCAGCTTCAGCGACAACAAGGAATTGATCTACCTTCGACCAAGTTCAGAGACTGTGTCCTTTCCCAGATGCTCAAGTACCTCAAAACTTTGAGGTTCCAAAATTCAAAAGATACGATGGCAGCGGTTGTCCCACAGCACATCTCAAGGCCTTCTGTGGAGAGCTGAGTGCAATCTCAGGAAATGAAGGGGCCCTCATTCGCTTGTTCCAAAAATCTCTGAAGGGCGATGCCCTAGATTGGCACACTTCATTGGACTGCCACCGCATCAGGACATGGGAACAGCTTTCCCAGGCTTTCGTCGACAGATTCGCGTACGATCTCAACATGGCACCCAGAAGAGCCGACCTCGCAGCTCTCAGGCAAAGGAGTGATGAAACACTATCAGCTTATGTGGGTCGTTGGTGGGCTATGGCAGCTCGAATGCGAACGCCTATCGACGACGAAGAACAAATCTCCATGATTGTTCATTCAACATATCCAGGCATATCCGGGTATCTCATCTCGCATCCATATGTGAATTTCTCACAATTGATCCGTGCTGGAGAGCAAGTCGAAGCAGGAATCCGGGCCGGGACAATCTCCCCATGGCCTCATCAGGCCACTCCAGTCAAGAGGAACAGAGTGGAAGGAAGACCTATCGGGCATGGGAATGGAAACCGCAGTGGTTCTCCTCCCCGCCCAACAGAGGTAAACAACATCAATACCACTGCTCAAGGAAATCAACATGCTCCCCCACAGGGACGTCAACAGTATCAACAGAATCAAGTTCAGCATCAGCCTCAGCGGTATCAGCCACAACCAAATCCTCAGCCACAACCACCTCGACAACAGCAGCAGTTCAGAGGAAACGACCAATACTCATACCAGAACAGGCAGAATTACAGGGAGTCCAGGAAGTTCACTCCACTCAGTCAACCACTTAGTCAAATCATGACTACGCTGGTACAAAAGCAGTTACTCACTCTGATGACACCTAGGCCTCCTCCTTATCCTTTGCCACCAAACTACCGAGAAAATGAGTATTGCGCCTATCATCAAAGATGTGGCCACGCCACTGATCGATGCTATACTTTGAAGAATGTCATACAAGACCTGATTGATGACCGCAAGATCGTTATCTCAGTCCCTGGAACTTCTCCAGCAGCTTCCACCAACATCCTTCAGAATCCTCTGCCTCAGCATCCAACGGACCCCAGTTCGTCTTGTGGCCCTGCAGTCAATAGTATAGAAGAAGGGGACCATCTCGATCGCTTCTTCTCCCCCATCCAATCCATTCATGCCTACACCTATGGGCCGACAAATCCTCCTCCAATCTTGCAAGGGGCAGGTCCCTTTCTTCCTTCAATCTCCGAGCCAGTAGTACTCGAAGGAGCACCTCCATATGATATACCAGTTGTTCAAGGGGCACCTTACAACCATTCAAGCTGGGAACCATTCGTCCTGGAAGGAGCACAATCATACATCGAGCCCACATACGAACCTGTCATCTTGCAAGGGGCAACTCAAGAACAATCCAATCCACAATGGAAGGATTATACTCATCAACAACAAGAACCCGTTGTATTGGATGGAGCTCTTCCAGTCGAGCCAGTCGTATTGCAAGGGGCAAACCCCGGAGGCGTGTCAATCACACTACGGCAGCTGGGACGAACAGAGAAACCTCCTGCCATATCAAGAGGACCAGTATTCATTCCATGGGAGCCTCCTGTCCCAGGAACAATCAAGCCAGGACCGCGACCTTATGTGGTCTATGAAGACAAGCCTCGATACTACCCCTTCAGCACAGGCAACAATGTAGTTCTCAAGGCAAAAGCTCCATACGAGGAAGATCTGGTACCCACACCAGCACCATTGCAAGAACCGGTGGTCCTAGAAGGCAAAAGGGAGGAAAACTACAAAGAGGTTCCATGGCACTATCCAGAATGTGCGGAAGTGGGGAACATGAATCCCAATGGGCGTTGCATCCGAAGAGATAATCAAAACAGAGGAGATCCCAAAGGCGCCCTTTCAGGACTCGGCAACAAAAATGAAGCCGCATACGATGTGGCGAATCAGCTCAAGTCAATCCCTGCACAAATCTCAGTATGGGAGTTACTCTGTACATCTCGCATACACCGAGAAATGTTTGCCAAGACCTTGAACGATGCTCACTTCTCCTCTGATACGGCACCAGAAATGATAGCTTTGATGATTGGACAACTCCTGGCTCCGCGCGCCATCACCTTCACAGATAATGAGTTGCCACCAGAAGGGCCCGATCATGGGCGATCCCTCAACATAGCCTTACGATACAAAGACCTCTGTGTTCCGCTGGTCCTTATCGATAATGGCTCAAGCTTAAATGTCTGCCCACTCAAGACCGCGGAACGTCTGGGAATCAGCCCTTCTTCATTCCGACCCAGCACCATATGCGTTAGAGCATTCGACAACACCCGCCGATCAGTGGAAGGGGAGGTCGACATAGAGGCACAGATAGGTCCAGAAATCTCTACCATCACATTTCAAATCCTGGATATATCAGCCTCTTTCAACATGTTGCTCGGACGACCTTGGCGGCACTAGGTTGGAGCTGTGCCATCAACCCTGCATTAACGGGTGAAATACATCTGTGGAAATCAAGTGATCTCTAACCACGCAGAGAAGGAGCTCATCATTCCCTCCAATGCTGCTACCACTGAACCAGACATCCCGGTCATCGATATCCAGCACTCTGAAGAAGACATCCCATTTCACAGTTTCGAATTTGAGACTGTGAACTCTATCGCCAATCCAGAACCGATAAGGGTGGACCGTGTCTTTTCACCGGCAGAGCGTCTGAGCCTCAAATACCGAATGAAGAATCACTTCAAGTCTAGAAAGGTACCACTGATATATAATCAACGCAAATGGGGACTCGGATACAGGGCAACCTTCATGGACAAAAGGAGGAAGAAATTTCGGTGCTCACCCATCCAATTCGTCAAGCCAGGAGAACCTTGCAAAGATCCAGGAGGGAATCAACCGACTGCACTACACAAAGGCCTCCCGATGAGCCTAGTTTGGGCCACGTGGCCCCCCATTCGATGGGATCAGATTCTCGAACCATCTAAGCCTCCAAAAGAAGAAGGAGATGATGAAGACGAAGAAGCAAGTCAAATACAGCAGCTTCAGGACCAGGTTACTCTGATACTTGCCCCCAACCAGGGGCACAACCTGCCTACTTCAGCATCAATCAACCAGGGGCACAACCTGCCCACTTCAATCAGCCAGGGGCATAACCTGCCCACTTCAATCAGCAAGGGGCACAACTTGCCCATCTCAGCACCAATTAGCGAGGGGCATGACTTGCCCATCCCTACAGAGTCAACATCAACAATCACCAGCCAGGGGCAGAAGCAGCTCATCCATTGGACCAAGAAAGGGAAGTGGCCAGCCCTAGATTGGTCTGATGTCCAGATTCCAAACTTGTGTCTAGCTGTAGAACCAGACGAACTGCAATGCGAGGTAAGTGACCCGGGAGAGACTGAGTATGACTCAGATCTCGAACCCGACCAACAAGAAATCATGGTCATTGGGCCAGACTGTGATTCTTCGCCCAAATCATCAACCCCCACCTCTCCAGGGGAGGAAGTGTGGGGTCCTGAATGGTCATCTGTTCCCCTAACTTTTGAATCAGCCAAAGAGCCATCTGAGGGCTCTGGCTTCCAAAAAAAAATGCCTGTTTAAGTAGCGACCGGAACTTTGGAACAAGTTGGGCTCAATCATGGTCTGCAATGCCTGCTTGTTCAAAGTCCCACGAATTTCGAAAATCCAAAAAAATCAAAAACTTTCAAAAGACAAAAACATCTAGTATTTTCATTTCAGAAAAATCTCAAAAACCAAAAAATATTTCTTTTCCTGCATTCAATAGTGTGCCAAGTTCGTCTAAAGAGTCGCATGAGTTTGAAGTCGAATCATATGATTTCGACATCGAATTAGACTTCGAGCTCATGGGTCTGGACGAAGCTCAGGATGAGGAAGATGATGATCCGGCTCCCGAACTAGAGGATCTCCTTAAAAAGTTCGAATCTAAAGCCAATGTTGTAGCCGATGATTTCGAGATAGTAAACTTGGGGACGCCTGAGATCCCTAGGGAAGTACGCATTGGAAAATCATTGCCACCTGAGATGAAACAGAAAATGATAGAGTTCCTAGCTCCAAGATTGTCCAACTTCGCGTTCTCATATGAAGACATGCCGGGGCTCGATGAAGAGCTTGTTGTACACCATCTGCCAACCAAGGCAGATATGAAGCCAGTGAAGCAGAAACTTCGAAGAATGAAGCCAGAATGGGCTCTGAAAGTCTAAGATGAAGTCATCAAGCAGTACAACGCGGGATTCTTGGTAGTCTCCAACTACCCTGAATGGCTCGCCAACATCGTGCCAGTACCAAAGAAGGACGGCAAGGTTCGAATGTGCATCGACTTCCGAGATCTTAACAAAGCCAGTCCTAAAGATGACTTCCCTTTGCCACATATCGACACTCTGGTAGAGAACACCGCTGGATACAAAATCTTCTCATTCATGGACGGGTTCTCAGGTTACAATCAGATCAAGATGGCCGTCGAAGATCGCGAGAAGACATCGTTCATCACTCCCTGGGGAACCTTCTGTTACAGGGTAATGCCGTTCGGTCTGAAGAACGCAGGAGCAACATATCAGCGAGCAATGACAGCACTATTCCACGACATGATGAACAAGGAGCTCGAAGTATATGTGGACGACATGATTGTCAAATCTCGCACAATTGAAGGACACTTTGAAGATCTGAAGAAGTTATTCAACAGATTAGAAAAGTACAAGCTCCGTCTCAACCCTCAGAAATGTGTCTTCGGTGCAATGGGAGGTAAGCTCCTCGGCTTTATGGTGAGCGAGGATGGCATCAGGGTCGACGAGACCAAAACCAGAGCAATCATTGAGATGCCCCCTCCTAGAACAGAGAAGAAAATTCGTGGCTTCCTCGGCAGAATTCAATACATCGGTCGCTTCATCGCACAGCTCACACCTTTTTGTGAGCCCATATTCAACCTCCTTCGGAAGAAAGTCCCAAAAGAATGGAATGGTGATTGCCAAGTCGCCTTCGACCGCATCAAGAAATATCTCATGAATCCTCCAGTCTTAGTGCCGCCCACACCTGGATGACCACTATTGTTATACATCTCAGTGGCAGCAGAAGCCATTGGCTATGTCCTCGGCCAACACGACGAGACCAGGAAGAAGGAACAAGCAATATACTATTTGAGCCGAAAGTTCACCGACTACGAGACCAGGTATTCCCCGATCGAGAAGACTTGCCTCGCCCTAGTCTGGGCAACTCAGCGACTCCGTCAATACATGATTGCATTCCCTATTCTCCTCCTCGCTCACATGGATCCACTCAAGTACCTGTTCGAGAAACCGACACTCACTGGGAGAATAGCTAAATGGCAGCTACTCTTGTCTGAGTTCGACATCACCTATGTCACTCAGAAGGCAATCAAGGGACAGGCCCTCGCCGATCATCTTGCCGCCCACTCCCTCCTGGACTATCAGCCGCTCAAGACGTTCTTTCCTGATGAAGATCTCTTGCTTGTCGAAAGTGAAGAAAAGAGGAAGAAAGGTGAGTGGACGTTATTCTTCGACGGCGCTGCAAATTCTAAAGGGAGTGGTATTGGAGCAATCCTCTACTCTCCAGATGATGTCCCTATTCCTATCTCGAGGCGCATCGCATTCGAGTGCACCAACAACATGGCAGAGTACGAAGCATGCATCGCTAGCTTAAGGGAAGCCATAATCTTGGGCGTCAAGAAGCTGCGAGTGTTTGGAGACTCACAGCTTATCATCAATCAGACCAATGGTGAATGGAAAACCAAAGACGAGAAGTTGATACCATATCATGTGTATCTTGACAATCTGATCGAGGAGTTCAAGGAAATCACCTTCTCATACATGCCCAGAGCCAAGAACCAGTTTGCAGATGCTCTCGCCACACTTGCATCAATGCTCGAGATCCCGAAAGGAGCTTTAGAATGGGAGCTCACAGTCGAAGTTCAAGATGAACCTGCTTTTTGCCTGCAAATAGAAGAAGCCGAAGCTGTCCCTGACAAACCCTGGTATGCCGACATCAAGAAATATCTCGAAACCCAGGAGTATCCAGAGTCAGCAACAGCAACAGATCGCCGAACCATCCAGCGTTTGGCCGGTCAGTTCACCATCAGTGGCGAAGTTCTTTACAAGCGATCCTATAATCACATCCTCCTTCGATGCGTCGATGAAACAGAAGCTGCAAAGATCATGAAAGAAATACACGAAGGAATCTGTGGCCCACACATGAATGGGCACATGATGGCAAAGAAGATTCTACGACTCGGCTACTATTGGCTCACCATGGAGACAGACTGTTGCCAGCATGTCAGAAAATGCTTCAAGTGTCAGGAGCATGCGAATCAAATCCATGCCCCATCATCAGAGTTATACAACCTGATTACCCCCTGGCCCTTCTCCATGTGGGGACTCGACATCATCGGCAAGATCAGTCCCAAAGCGTCAAATGGTCACGAGTACATATTTGTGGCAGTCGACTACTTCACCAAGTGGGTTGAGGCAGCCTCCTACACCACAATTGCAGCATCTCAGGTGATCAAATTCATGAAGAACAACATCATATGCCGGTATGGAATCCCCAATGCCATCATCACAGATAATGGAACCCCGTTCGTCAACAAGAAGATGGATGACTTCCTCAGCAAGTTCAAGATCCAACGTCATCGATCAAGCCCCTACCGTCCCCAGATGAATGGTGGGGTAGAAGCCGCAAACAAGACAATCGTCAGGATACTCGAGAAGATGGTCGTGACATATCGAGATTGGTCAGATATGCTCCCATATGCGCTTTGGGCCTATCGAACGTCTGTACGGTCTGCTACGGGCGTTACTCCTTTCGAGCTTACCTATGGAATGGAGGCAGTTTTGCCAGTCGAGGTGGAAATACCATCACTACGGGTGTTATTAGAAAGCGAAATTGAAGAAGGAGAATGGCAACGGGCCAGGTTCGATCAGTTGCTGCTAGCAGATGAAAAGCGCATGCGTGCACTAAGTCATTCACAATGCTACCAGAAAAGGATCGCTCGGGCTTACAACAAGAGAGTTCGAAAAAGAAGTTTCAAGGTAGGCGACATGGTTATGAAGAAGATTCTACCGTCGCACCTTCCGGACCCCAGAGGAAAGTTCAAACCCTCGTGGGACGGGCCACTGATCATCAGAGAAGTACTTCCCGGAGGCGCCCTCAGACTCACCAGTATGAGTGGGGTGGATCTTCCTGAGCCAACCAACGCCGACAACGTGAAGACCTTTCATGGGTAAGTCATTCTGACCTTATCAAGAGTTACTTTAATAGAGCTGAAGTCAAAAGGTCAAAGCTAAGATCTCTGAGAAATCATTTCCGTCCACCAACAAGTGTTTCAAATAAGGGGATTCAAAAAGAGGAAAATACAAAAAAATGGGGGAATTCAAAAGGAAAAGAAAAAAAAGGAGAGAAAAAGAATATAAAAGAAAAAAAAGAGAAGAAAAGAGAAAGAAAAAGGGAAGCCAAAGCAAGGCACCCAAGAGAAAAAAAAATCAGTCCAAGAAGAAACACATCCATCCATCCATCCACCTCAGCAGGGTCTTTAGCAAAGACCGACAGCTCTATTATCGTAGCTCAGGATAAGGGCTGAAAGACTGCCATCGGCCGGCAACGACGGATTCCCGACCTCTAGCCACTGCAGTTATCCAAAGACCCAGAAAGAAAAAAAAACAGAAAAAAAGAAAAAAAAGAAAAGAAAATGTGTGCCTAAACAAAGAGGGCGGAGTGAAAACCCGAAAGGGCGCTCCGAGTAAAAATAGTGGGCATACAGCGGACTTGGTGAAAACCTGAAAGGGCGCCAAGGGTAAAAACAGCATAGCTGCCAAGGGGCAGGCAAGATCAAACACCCAGGATGTGGTGAAAACCCGAAAGGGCGCCACGGGAAAAAATGACGGGAAAAGGCCGGCTGTAGTGAAAACTCGAAAGAGCGCTGCAAGCAAAAATGGCTCAAAAAGAAAAAGAAAAAAAAATAATAAAAAGAAATAAAAGTGCAGGTACCAAGAAAGCAGACGGTCCAGATCGGTTCAAGTAGTTACAGTTCAAGAACAAGAAGTGGAGTCAGGAGCGAAGAGCTCTACAAACTCTGACAATCTCAAGAAGCAACAGTTTCCATTGCCTACACCTCTGAGGGAACCAAAGGAGCACACAAGTCAAATCTCGAGACATCGGTCAAGGCATTGGCCGAGCCCTAGTTCTGATTCCTATATCCTGACACAAAATCTAGACACACTCATAAGACAACTCATGGCACAGTAGATTTTCAAACAGTTTTCTCTTTTTTAATTAAATGCATCATATTTCTTTTACACATATCATATCATCTTTTTCAAAAAATACAAAAAAAAATGCATCACCATCAATCATATATGCAAAAAAGAATGTGCAGGTGGCCAACACAATCAATCTCTACCCTCCTCCTCAGCCCATCAGGTGAGTCCTCTGACTCATAAAAAGATAGTCTCGCTCTCAACCTGCTCACCTCCATACGCAGGTAATGCGCCTCATCGCGCTCAAGGGTACGGATCGCTATCTCCTCGTCAGACAACCTTTGATCGGCAGCCAATCTCCTCGACATCATCTCACAATGATACCGAAGTGCAGAGATCTCAGACAGCAGATGGCCATGAGTGGCCAAAAGGAAGCCAGGATCGATAAACGGGTGCTCCTCAAAGGGTTCATATGAACCAGATGAAGAGCCTGCATCTCCAAGGATATCCTGCTCATCCTCATCAGCAGTCTGGTGCCAGCAAGGGATACGTCGGTACAAAGACTGCTCAGCAACCCAGTACTGATATGGGGCGGTCGCCATCGGAAAAGTCCGCAGCTCAAAACCCAGCAAATCAGCAGTCAGGTAACTCGCGCAAGAACAATCAATCCGGGTCCTGAAGTCAGAAGATCTAGAGGGAAGTACTCGACGCCCGATACCCGTGAAAGCGAAAGGAGGAACATCCTGCTCATACCCAAACTGCCGCAGGAACCGGATGGGATGGTAAGAAAAGTAGGATCGAAAGCCTACCAACATCAGAGGATGGCGGTGTGCATCGCAAAGCACTGGAGGAAGTGAAAGCCAAGATGACTCCCAACGAACGTTCCAGTCACGAAGTTCAGCAAACATCGTACGATACAAGGGCTCGCTCATCCCAGCTGTATGAGGAAGAAACTCCATAATGTGTCGCATAAGGTCTGGGCGACGAGTGTCAGGAAAAGGTACAGGAACAGTCAGCGAAAGACGCTTCCATAGCCAGACCTGATCACAAAAAAGGAAAAGAAGTTCAGCTAAAGCAAAGCAATCCCTAACAAAGCAAGAAGAAAAAGGGTGCAGAAAAGATACCTGAAGAAAGGCACAACAGCCGCGAAGAACACGAGTGCGGCCCAGGGCGCAGTCAGTCAGCCCATTAAACAGCTCGGCCAAGATAAGAGAAATGATCCCCTGCCGTCGGATAGCTCGACTCATCACCTCAAAAAGCAAAGGAGTCTGGGATCTGCGCCATCCTGAGAACAACACCTCAGCTATCAAGCAGAACATCAGTGCGTTCCGAGCAAAGGTAGAACCGGCCACACCCCAAGGACCCGAAAAAAGATCATACAGTAAGTCCAAGGAGAACACTACAGCATCCTGGCCGGCAACTGCAGGATGAACAAGATAAGAAATCCTGAACCAGTTCTGCGGTGTAGCAGTCTTCGGCGATGTCTTCGGCGAGGAATACTGAGCATAATCCAAGGGAAGGCCTGTCAAGCGAGCAAGCTCCTCCAAAGAAGGTCCCATCTCCATATCGTTGAACGCGAACAAGTTCAACGAAGGGACCCAATCAATCAAGGCAGCTTCGAGCATCCTCCAGTCAATATCAACTCTGGCCATATGGATCAGACTGCCGAAGCCATAGGACTCTGTTAGTGCTCTTTTCCGTGGCATACTAGTGCACCTTGTTTGTTAATCACTTACGTCAGTGAGTCTAGTGTCGGTTGAGCCCAATGAAGACGAAGACCGAAGACTCAAGACGGACCGGCCGCATCAAGGAAGAAGTTTCAGGTAAAAGCGATGCCTTGGTGCCTTAACCTTGACCAAAACCCATCCCCTTTGTATCTTTGATGACCATGACCATATTGGAGTACATTTAGTCATCATAGATCGGCCCTAGGTGTCCCATTTGATCACCATATCCTTGGCCTAAAAGGACAGGCTGAAACATGAGGAGTTCAGCTTTATGGAGGGAAGAACCAGGATGGTCCGACCGGTCATGACCGGTCGGCCAGCAGCCCTGCTGCATTTGCATAAACCCAGCCGACCGGTCATGACCGGTCGGCCTTCACAAATGAAGGAGATTAGCAAGGGGGGCCGACCGGTCATGACCGGTCAGCCTAATGTGTTCAGCTTGTACAACAAGGTGCGCCAACCGGTCATGACCGGTCGGCCTGATGTGTTTTGGCTGTCCAGTGAGGGGGTCCGACCAGTCATGACCGGTCGGCCCATGTGTTTGGCCTAGCACCTTGATACCCTTCAGTAGGGGAGTCCGACCGGTCATGACCGGTCGGGACAGGTCGGCTTATAGCCGTTTTATGCCCGTTTCTGACCGTTGGGGCTCTCTTTTCCTACATATAGAGCTCCGTATTTGGGCATTGTAAGAGGGATTTTTGAGGAAGAAAAGCCACCATTGAAGGAGATCTTTTGAGGCTCATTCCTTGACCTATGCAAGGCATCTTCCTTGTGCTTTAACACAAGATTAGAGCATTCCAAGCTCATGAAGAAGATGACCTTCATCCCCTCTTGATCTCTAGAGTTAGGAAGCTTCTTAATTGGCAAATCCTTGTCCTAAACTCGAAGATGAGATCGTTGTAGGTAAGAGACTCTAGGCAACCCATTCCCACTAAGTTGTAGAGCTCTTAAACCTATCCTCCTAGCACCTTGGGCATTTCAAGGCATCGCATGCAAGGTGTTTGATCGAATGTGGCTGAGGCATTGGCGACGCAACGGCGACATGATAGTGGGAGCAAGGGAAGCTGATTGAAGCACGGGAGAGCGGAGATCAAGCAACCCAATCCGGCGCTAAACAAGGGGCTCATCCGACAAGTAGGTTGTCTTATTTGAGAGTCCATTTTAGAGTTTGTTTTTCGAACTCGACCTAGGGACGTTAGTCGTTCCTTGGCCCGTCAGCCGGGCCTAAATTAAGTCTCAAGGGGGAGCCTCCGACACGGGAGTAAACGTGCGATTAGGTTGAGAGTTAGCCTATGTCTAAAACTCCGGATATGGTTGAGAGGTGTACCGATAAAACCTCCGTGTAAAGGCTGAGAGGTGAACCTCATTTAAAACCTCCGATAGTGATGCCGGTGTGCTCAAAGGGGTTGAGTACTTGAACCGGGAGTGGAGTAGACACGTAGTCGAACCACTATACATCCTTGTGTTTGTGATTGTTCTTGAGCACATTCATATCTTCACATTGTTAGTTCAATTGCTTAATTATGCATGTTTGATAGGAATGTATGCTAGGCACTTTTTAGACATCCCCACACAAGATGTACCTTCACTACTTGTGTAAACTTGAGCTCATTGATCCACTCTCATAAGTCTACACAAGATGCATAGGCTAGGAGCTTGATTAGTTACATATTTTCTTTACCTATGCATGCTTAGACTAGGATTATTTATTGCTTATACTTTTGCTAGTCTTGTGATTGGACCCACCTAGGCTTATAGCCTAAGTGTTCTTGCTTACTTTGTTATATTTGTTGAATTGTACAAGTAGGCGAAAAGAATTTCAAAAAGGTCCATATCACCCCCTCTAGGTCCATAGACATATCTCCAAGTGTCTCTACAAGCGGTAAAACCGCAATTTCAGACTCCAAATCTCGAATCTCATAAGCTGACAAACTGTCAAGCCAAGCAAGCAGTCGTGGCGAGCAAGAAGGACGAGGAAGCAGCTGACAAGTCCTCACTGGTACCCCCTCCAGCACAAAAGGCCCAGAAATCAATGACAGCTCATCAAGGATCGGAAGGTCAACGGGCGAAGGAGAAGGAAAAGCTGGAACCTCTGCAGACTCGACAGCCCCTGACCTGTCCCCAGTAACGTCTATGTCTGATATAGTCGCATCACTGTCGGAAACTGTCACAACCTCAGCCGCATGGGAAGACTCGCCCACCTCATGAACGGAGTGCGCAAAAGACCGACGATCAAAAGAAGGGCGATGCCCTCCATCAAAAGGGCTACCAGTAAAGATCACACCACACATCGTGGCATCCTGACCAATCTGACCATCAAAGAAAGCATCTGAACCATCCAGAAGGGTCCCGGCAACCCAGATCGAAGAATCAACGGTCAGATCTGGACCTGCGGCCCTCTCCAATAGGAAATCATGAATCCAAACATCATCTTGGCCGATCAAAGGGATCATCGAGGCATCTACACCGTCCATCATCAGGGGGACATCATCAATGACCACATCAAGTCCACCCAAGCAAGTATATTGCACATCTCGGCCCTCATCCAGAGCATCCAAACCGTCAAAGGTATCATCTGAACCATCCATCCCATCCAAGCATGAGATC
The DNA here is from genome assembly GCA_003013855.2 of Liriodendron chinense. NCBI lineage: Eukaryota > Viridiplantae > Streptophyta > Magnoliopsida > Magnoliales > Magnoliaceae > Liriodendron > Liriodendron chinense. The sequence goes on along the minus strand of PVNU02000491.1, from coordinate 1,558,333 downwards.
AGCCCATCTATGTCCTTTGTGGTCCCATCACCACCATCCATCACATCATCCATGTGGCCCACATTCAAGGGATGCATAGCCTCACCTATGTCCCACCCCATCATCCTATCCATACCATTCATTCCTCCCATAATGAAGGTCCCATTCAAATCTGGAATTTCAGCATGGCTGCCATTAATGGGGCCATTCAAAACACCATCAACCACCATCCCTAACCCCTCATCAATGCCTCCATTCAATGCACCATCTACACCCTCCATTAAAGGAATCCCTCCACCATTAAAGCCCTCACCAAATGCTGGAGTGTGGGACCCACCAACCTCTCCCACTATGGCCCATAAATCATCATCTAAAGCTGCCCAAGAAAGGACAAAATGGGAAGAGGACAAAATGAAGAGAAAAGACAAGGGGAAAAGAAGATTCATGGCTGAATCGAATAACCCAGAACAGAGAATGTGGGGGACAGGAGAAGGGGACAGCAGAGGATGTCCGAACCAGAGCCAGCCCAGGCCGCTCAAGAGGCGAGCCTTGGGCGGCCTGCCCTGGGCCGCCCGTACGGAAGCAGATTTCCTCTCTCCGTGGGATTGGCTCCGGGGTTCTTGGTAGGTGAGGCTGACAGTCCACGTCAGCAGATGATGCTCCATGGGCCGCCCAAGGCCCCGGTCCACTCCTGATTTCAATGGAGATTGATCAAGATCATATAAAAGGTGTCCCACCGATCCAATCACGGAGCAATGCTGCCAAAACATGGCTGATCAGGCCAAAGAGAAGAAAAGGTGATCAAGTGGGGGCCACAAGCAATCCAAGCTACTCAAAGACCAGATCATCATGATTTAAACCATTGAAGGACCTACATGAGCCATCAAACAACAAGATCAAAGGGCTGATCATCAAAAGAAGGGCCAGAATCCAAGATCTAATCATCAAGTGGGCCCACAAAGCCAAATCAAGCGATCTGAGACGTTCAAGCCATCATCTACACCATGAGAAGCCTTCTTAGCCCCACAAATTATCAAAAGAGGTGCCCCAAAGTAAAGCCAAGGTCTCAAATAGGCCCACAGGGCCGAATCTATCAATCTGAATTATTCAAGGGCTAAATCATCAGGATCCAAACCATTGGAAGGATTACACAAGTCAGAAAGCAGCAAGATCAAAGGCATGATCATCAAGAGAGAAGGCCGGAATCCAAGATCCGATCATCAAATGGCCCGCAGGGCCAAATCAAGCAATTCGGACCACTCAAATCACAGTCAGCCCCGTCAGAAGCCAAAAAAAGCAAGGTAAGTATGCCCAACCCCAGATTTTGGTCCAAAGACCTTAAACTACGTCGGGATCGACATCCCGAGAGATTTTCAATAAAAGCCGGTATCGGTCTTGATCGCTCGAATTAAGATCCGACGACACCGAGTACTTTCAAAAAAATAAAAAAACAAAAAAAATGTCTTTCCTGTTTTGTGCAGTTTTGGTCCGATGACCTTAAACTACGTCGGGATCGACATCCCGAGAGATTTTCAATAAAAGCCGGTATCGGTCTTGATCGCTCGAATTAAGATTCAACGACACCGAGTACTTTCAAAAAAACAAAAAATAAAAAAAATGTCTTTCCTGTTTTGTGCAATACTGGTCCGAAGACCTTAAACTACGTCGGGATCAACATCCCGAGGGATTTTAATAAAAACCAGCATCGATCCCAGTCTTTAAGACCAACATCGGATGATCTGGATCATTTCAAAAAATAAAAAAATATATCACCAGCCCCTCTTTTAAAGTTTTTGGGTCTGAAGACCTTAAACTACGTCGGGATCAATATCCCGAGGGATTTTCAATAAAAGCCGGTATTGGTCTTGATCAAGATCCGCTGACACCGGACATTTTCCAAAAAAAAATGTGTTTGCCCCCTTTTGTACAGTTTTTGGTCCGAAGACCTTAAACTACGTCGGGAACAAAATCCCGAGAGATTTTCAATAAAAACCAGTGTCAATCCTGACCATTCAAAATTGAGATTTTATGACCTGGAACAGTTTTCAAAAAATCACAAAAAAGAATGTATTTTCAGCATGTACATATTTACGGTCCGAAGACCTTAAACTACACTGGGATTAGTTTCTCGGGGGACCTTTCTCGCTTTTAACAAAAACCGGCATCGATCCCAGCCATTCGAGCCAGGATCTAATGACCTGGAACATTTCAAAAATACCAAAATATTTTAAAAGCTTTCCACAAAAACCAGCATCAATCTCGATCATTCGAGCTGAAATCTGAAACGTTTTCCAAAAAACACAAAAAAAAAATGATTCACAAAAAATTTCAACTGCACAAATTCATCTCCAGTGGTCCGAAGACCTAAAACTATACTGGGATTAACTTCTCGGGGGCTTTCTTTCCTAACCTGTTCCAGGCATGGCTGACACTTGATCGTACGGGTGCTTGGAATCTTTTAAACAGGTAAGGGCTGAGGCGGACAGAACTCCGCAATCCTGTTCGTGTTGAACGCACCGTGATAGACAACCTTGATTTGGAAGTCGCTGTTGAATCTAACGGATGTTCCCTGTTCCTAAAACTCATGAAGGGGATTAAGGCTGTTAGGAGGTGGAGCGTACCCTCACGGAATTATGAGCAACATAAGACCCCAAACTGGATTGACTAAAGGAAATGTGAGGATGTGGTTCATTTTGTGGCCGAAGGAGTCCGTCGGACGATACGTGGTCTATGTGCATTGCACATGAGGAACAGGCAACTTTGTGGGTGTGTTGACTGAAAACCCTCAATATTCCCTCATCCGAAGATGTAAAACTACGGCACTTAACTGTGTGAGACTCGTCTTGCTCACTGACGTAAAATGGATTGGGTACCTTACCAGCAGTAGAAGCTGGAAGTGGATGAAAATTCCATACTTTTCCCTGCATTTCATAAAAATCACAAAAATACAAAAACATTGCAAAATCACCTTTTCAAAAATCACAAAAAATATTTCCCTTGCTTTCAACAAAATATTTTAAAAAATCACAAAAATATTTCCTTTGCTTTCAAATCAAAATATTCTCAAAAATCACAAAAAATATTTCCCTTGCTTTCAATCAAAATATTCTAAAAAATCACAAAAAATATTTCTCTTGCTTTCATCAAAAATATTTCGAAAATCACAAAAAATATTTCCTGTGTTTTCAATAAACCGATCTCTATCCTGACCACTCAGTTGAAGACTCGGACCACATATTTACAAAAAATCACAAAAATTAGTATCCCCAGCACTACAATTCAGGAGTCTTGAACTCCGCTCACTTCACAGTATGGGATGACGGATCCAATCGCCCGCAAATTGGAATCTTGATCAAAACGGGCAACCAAACACCATCTCAATCGCATGTATGCCCAGAAGAACATCTTGAAGTCGAATGATATCCTCGTACATTCTCATTAGCAAAGAAACAACATCTTGGGACGATGGACCTGATCGATCACGGGTCGGGATCTTGACCAACCCGCTGACCAAACATCCATATCAAAAAGGAAAATCCCCAGGGGAGCACAACCCCGCAAGCAATAAGCTCAAAATTCTCTACACCCATAGCAAAAGCAAAATCATCAAACTGAAAGAGAATGAGCCAAGCCATGCATTCATCATGCATCTCCATGCATTAGCATCCATCGCATCAATCATCATGTTTACCTGCTTTCAAAATAAAGTCGGTTAGCCAAAGACCCCACAGGCATCCCTAGTGGAGGCACGTGCAGACCAGATTTCTATTTTAAAAAGATAAAAAAATATTTCTATTCGCAAATAAAAACCCCACGGAGTATCACTCCCTAGAGTGGGTATCTTTTCAAAAATCCAAAAATATTTTCCCAGTAGAGCGTTATGCCTCCAAAACACCAGGAGATCTTCCATATCTCTGGGTAGGAGCCAACGCAAAAATCAAATAAGATCCAATGTCTCGCGGTTTCCTCGGAGATCATCGGATCCAATGCACTCAAAGTACAGTCGAATTGAACTCCAGTGTCAGTGCGGTTGTACCACATGCCAAGATACAAAAAGATGAAAGCCAAAAGGCTCGGTCACAGAAACCATTTGAACAGATGGAAACGATGAATTGTAACCCAAGTATCAAAATCAGCAGATTGGGTGGAAAGAGTCCACTCGCACATACCTAGGCGTGGATGCCTGAAGTACCTTGACTGAGTCCAAGTCGGCGTAGTAGAATCCCGTAAGACTATCTGACGCAGGGCGTCTAACCACTTTGACAGTCAAGCGAAACAAGTACTCCTGGAGTGATCTGGAAAAACATCAAACACCACACAATCAGTCTCAGGGTCAGTATCCTCGTAAGACTAGCGGACGCAGAGGCTCTGCTGTACCTTTCCGATGTTAGTACCGATCGGGAATGGAAGGGTTGCGATTGGGTACCCAGGTTGCAGTAAACTGCAGGGACAATCTCAACGTTTTCTCCAAACTCCCGCGGTATGTGCGAGTTATCAATTTCCAGACAATCAACTGACTCAGATACAAAGGACAACGAAGATTCCAGACCACAATCAAGGAAAGAATGAATTGCAAACCAAGCATCGAAATCAGCAGATCGGGTGGAAAGAGTCCACCCGCACATACCTAGGCGTGGATGCCTGAAGTACCTTTACTGAGTCCAAGTCGGTGTAGTAGAATCCCGTAAGACTATCTGACGCAGGGCGTCTAACCACTTTGACAGTCAAGCGAAACAAGTACTCCTGGAGTGATCTGGGAAAACATCAAACATCACACAATCAGTCTCAGGGTCAGCATCCTCGTAAGACTGTCGACGCAGAGGCTCTGCTGTACCTTTCCGATGTTAGTACCGATCAGGAATGGAAGGGTTGCGATTGGGTACCCAGGTTGCAGCGCATGCAGGGACAATCGCAACGTTTTCTCCAAACTCCCGCGGTATGTGCGAGTGATCGATTTCCAAACGATCAACTGACACAGATGCAAAAGCAAGCAAAGATTTCAGAACATGATCTATGAATGACCGGGTCAGAAGTGGGGTGTCCACTCGCTTTGGCATTCGGTTGCACGCAACCTCTGCCAAAGAGGGGCATCTGTAGACACCCCACCTTCGGCTACACTGTTGGTAGAGATAGCTGGATGAATGGAGGACCATACCCCCAAATTCCAAGTCCAAACTCAGCCAAACTCACCCTTGTAAGCCCCATTCCATGGCCCAGTTCAAGCCTGAACCCAGTCAACCCAGTCCTAAACACCACCCTGAAAAACCCCCATAAGAAAAGCCAGTCAAAAAATCCCAAAAAAGTCAAACTCACTGAGTCAACCCGCTGAGTTAACCCGCTGAGTCAACCCGTCGAGTCAAAACACCGAGTCAACCCATCGAGTCAAATCACTGAGTCGACCAGCGAGTCCAACAGCAGCCCCGAGAGAGCGGCCGTACGGGCGGCCCATAGCAGGCTGCCCGAAAAAAATTACTCAAACTGCCACTCTCCGCTGCTATAAATACCCCCCTCTCCTTCTCATTTCAACATCCCTTCAAGTCCATTTCAGCCCGAGAGTTCTGAGTCCACCTCTCCACCCTTTAGCCCATTTTTCCACCAAGGAGAGCCCGAGTGAGGAGAGCCTAGCCCTGGTCCAGCCCAGCCTGACCACTGGTCCAAGCCTCCCAAGCCATCCAAGTCTTGATACAGCCACTCGAAGCCAACCCTTGCGACACCTCCGTCCACCCAGCTATCATTTCTCCAGCATCATCTCATTTGCATCTAGCATAAGTGCAACATTTACTTTTCTTCCAACCCCCCTGCTTCACTACAAGCACCTTGATTATTCAAGCACACCGCATATGTCTTAAATTAAGCACCTGTCAGTTCGAGCGTATGCTCTGGGCTTGCCCGTTGTTGGAACCTGCCCATCAGAAACTCTTACTGTTCAGACCTGCATTCACGTACATATCACTATAAGCACTTTGAATATTCAAGCACACAGCATGCATCATCTCGCATAAAGCACCTGTCAGTTCGAGCGTACGCTCTGGGCTTGCCCGTTGTTGGAACCTGCCCATCAGAAACTCTTACTGTTCAGACCCGCATTCATGCATCATGTCATTCATGAGAATATACGAGGATTAAACTAGACTTTCAAGTATTCGATCGATTCTGTGAAGTAGAGACCGTACTTCGGTACGGGCAGTGTGTGGGGTGCTTAACCTCTTCCCACCCTGTAACCGTGATCCCTTACCTTGAATCTCTGGCCGCAGATCAACAGGAGTCATTTTAGAGGAAGGAATCTTCGGATTCCCTTCTCTAACGTTTCTACGGGGTCTAGCCGACTGTAGATTCGAAGTAACTGGCTAGTGGCGACTCTGGTCTTATATAAACTCATTTAAACATATCCAGCTTAACACGACAACCATACGAAGCCCTCGAGAACGAGGCAAGCCAGTGGCACAAACGGTGATTTCGCACTCACGCATCCGCATCTCCTTCTTTTTCGAAAGGAAAGGGGAAGGGAGAAGAACGTCGTGTGGGAGCGCGAAAAATCGGCGAGGGTTGGTATTTATTTCACCAAGTCCTTATTTCGGGCGTGACGCACCCAGAAAATTCCATCACCTGAATAAAAGGGTGTGCGCGACCTTTTTTGGGTGTGTTGACGACAATAAAAGGGTGTGTTGGCGAATATTTGGGTGCGTCAAAGGCAGATCAAGTGCACAATGAAAAGCGAGAAATGAATGAAAATGAAGCTTTCTCACCTATTTATAGTGAGGACCCGAAAATTCGATGCGTCGCGTTGAACTGTCACGCGTCCATCACAACTCACTGGAGGAGCATCTGTTAGGGTCCCAAAAGTTGGTATCCTCCAAAACAAATGAAATATACATGTACTTCGAGGAAATTCCACAAAATACCATCCAACGCACCTAAATATCGAGATTTGCAAAAGATATAGTACTTAGCCATTTTTCTCCGGCGCGCCCCACGAATCACTATGATCAGAACCGTCCAAAATCAAGCGGACACCTTCATTTTGAATAATAATAAGCAATGCATGACCATTTGTTAAAAAAAGGCCCCGCAAACCCTTCATTTTACAAAACCCAATTTGCAAAGACGACAAGTCCGTCAACGCACCCATTTATTACACTTGACGCACCCTTAAATTCCTGAAAATTTAATAATCATTTCAAGATGTATTTCACCTCTGATGCATCCGAAAAATAGCTTGACGCATCCGAAAAATACCTCCGACGCATCCATAAATTCAGTAAATCCAAAACTTCAATTTCGGGGTGCATTGGACCTTGACGCATCCGAAAAATACGTCTGACGTGTCCATAAAATAGCTCGACACACTCATAAATTCACCAGGGATCGGGATATCATTTTTTGGATGCATTGGACTCCCACGCACTCGAAAAATAGCTCGACGCACCCAAAAAATCAGCATATTTTAGAACATCATTTTGGGGTGCATCGGAGCTCCCACACACCTATTTTTGAGGTGTGTAGAATGCTTTTTAGGTGCGTCATACGTGGCAACCCCTCATTGGTCGCTTTTCAATATTTTCGGGTATAAATACTCCCTTGCACTATTCATTTGTACAGATTAAGAGAGAGAGAGAGAGCTATTATCCCCCGGGTATTTGGTATTTATTGCCGAAAACCCTTGTCGGAATCCCTTTCCAACCGCTGAAAAACTTTCCCGGTCATCGAAATCCCTTTCCGACCACCAGTGTTCTCCGTCGGAAAATTACTTCGACCTAATCACCGCAGGTCCGAATTCCACAAAAATGCAAGTGTGGTAACGCACCCACAAATTCAGCAAATAACCTCGGGATGTATCGAAGTTCGACACATTCGTAAAATGGTCTGACGCGTCCACAAAATAGTTTGACGTATCCAAAAATTCGACATAATCAGACAAGTATTTTTAGGATGCATCGGAGTCCCACGCATCCGAAAGTAGTTCGACGTGTCCAAAAATTCAACATAATTCGGACAAGTGATTTCAGGATGCATTGGACTCCCAAGCGCTCGAAAATTTTCCCACGCATCCGTAAATTCAATAAAAATCGGATAACCAATTTAAGGGTGCGTTGACCTCCCACGCACCCATAAATTAAGTCCCACGCACCCAAAAAATCAGTCAATTACAGAAAATGTTTACAGGTGCACCAGACTCAATTTTAAGTATTTTCGGGCCCTGTTTGAGCCTATTTTGGGTATTTCAAGCGTTCTGGTGCAATGGACTAGTCAAATGATATTTCAAGACCTCTACATGAGTAGAATCGTACATCTTTGAAGTTTGACCTGATTTAGCATGATGAGTTAAATAACTTCTCGGAAAGAAGCCGACAGCATCTAGAACTATACAAATGTATCATTATTCACATGTATAGCAAGATATGACCCGATTAGGTTCAAAATTTAGATAAACAGGATTATGGTTATCATAATAAACCATATCAAAGATTTTCAATTTTTTACAAAGTAATCGTTATGAACTGCCACAACACAATGGTCGATGCCCTACCTATCCAAACGACATCCGTCGGTTAGGCTGCTTAGGTACATACAACTGTGGACTGGTCTTCCCAAGGTAGCCTGTCCAAACATGACAGCTACAGGCCCAGATTCGTACCCTCTCAGTTAAAAACCCTGACAGTCTCTGCCCGGATCTCCCATCAAAACATGAGACATAGACATCTGACCAATACAAAGATGGCTCAGTCCATAACAAAACAAATACAGGTCTCTACGACCACAAACTCTAAGACCATAGTCCCTGCTGACTAGTATTCTGCCTTTTAATCAATGGTCATCGATCATTCGATGTAATCAAGGGCTCGTGTCAGATATGGCCTGAAAATTCGCCTTGCGATATCTCTTCTTGTGTATCTTTATGTGAATGCTTGTGATTGTCAATGAATGTTTCCACTACTTAGAACCCTAGAGTAACAATACACAAAAAATGTTCCTGCAGCATTTTCAGTTCTAACACTTTTAATCAATCTATACAGCTAAATTTATCGATTCAATCTCAATAACTCAATCAGAATTGAAGTCTTATTCTATCCAATCGGGATATAAAAAGATTGATTTAGAATTCAAAGCCAATAGGGATATGAACTTGTTCGCTCGCCTCAAGTGCAAGGCTGCGATGTAGTAACAATCTCGGTAAGACCAAGGTCGATCCACAGGGAATTAGAAAACCAATTCTAAATTCTTCCAGCAACTTCAAATTCAATCGATTTAGATATTCAAATCATAAACTAACTAAAAAATAGTAAGGTTGTAATATCTATAATTAATGGAACTAAGGCTTTCAAGGATTCACTTGTAGCAATCCCATGTCAATCCAATCAATCCAAGCATAAAACACAACTAGATTCGAAGTTCTATCTCTCATCTAGTTGGAAGATAAAGCATTGAAACACATTTAATCCCACTTAAGTTCAACTTCCCAGTTCTAATCCTATTTAATCACATAGCATTCAAAATCATAGCCTTCGGAGTAACATCCATGCCTATGGACTATGGCATGCTCAAGGGTTACCATAATTCAAATCTAATTAAGCCAAATATGATAATCTCAGAGAATTGCAAGGAATCTATGTTCGAAGCACATGAACTCTCATAAGACTTCTAAAAATATCAACTTTATTCGAACTAGAATATTCAAAATCTAAACTTAAAGTGAAAGTACTTGAAGTAAACTACATTAAATATGAAATTGGCTACAAGCTTCACCTCTCAGCCCTAGCTGAGAGATTCTAGCCGAGCATTGTCATACTACAACTATAACTCAATGGAAAAGACAAAAACTAGAAAAATCGGAATCGACGGAATCGTAGATGCTCCACGATGCTCTCCTTCACTTCCCATGACCTCCAATCTCTTCCAGGATACCTTTAGACGAAGCCCTAGGTCCCCTTTTATAGAATAGTGCGGAAGATTTCAGATTGCGCAAGAAATCATGGAGCTGCACAGAGAAAATCGGAGCTTGTAGGACAAGCTCTAGTATGCAGATGACCGGTCTGAGCTCCTAGATGACCGGTCGTCCTACCTGTCGTAAAATAGCAAAAATAGTCCAGTAGCTTTTTAAAATTTCCTCCCCCTCTCTGTTGAGTGTTCGACCGTTCGGAGTGCTGGTCGGCCAGTTTAGCTTGGTCCAGTAATATGTACAGTAATGGGGGGGTCCCTGTTGAATTGCAGACCAATCGGATGATCGGTCCTGTGCCTTGACAGACCGGTCGGACGACCGGTCTTCAATGCTGTTTATTCTACACTTCTTCTTCATTCTTTCTCTTTCTTCCTTACTTCTTTCTTCCATCCTTTCGCACTTGGTTCCTTGATCTTCTTGCTTCACGCATGTTTTAGCCTTGAATTGGTGAAATCTCCGTCTCGCTCCTACAATCACAAATCACGCATTAGATGGGTTTTTTAAACATGCAAACCATGCATATAATGTGATGTAATGGGCTAGATCATGTATAAATTGGAGGCTCAACACACCCCCCAACCAGCATTTTGCTAGTCCCGAGCAAAACATGCGTGAAGCAAGATCAAATCTCCAAAAACCAACTCTCCTTCAGAAACTATTCTTCTATCCATTCCAAGACACACAAGTGTAAAAGTCAGAAAAAATTAGGTGATAGAAGTTGAAGCCTTAAACTCTCAAAACATAATAAGTGTTCATATGAAATTCCCACTGATTGATTGATAAATGGAAGAACTTGAACAAATTCAACCTAGTGTGCATAGTGTATATTCATCTCATGAGTTTCCAGGATTATCTTCTTCATAGATCAACTAAACTACGGATCTCAAGGTGTACAGATCAACAACAAGCTTATGAAAGGAATTTGACTTACCGTCCTTCCAATGGCTTTCACACTACGTCCCATTTCCGGCTTTGGTTACAGGTAGACCATCCCTTGGTTGGTAATAGGTAGCTCTTTTCAGAATTTTTCACTATATTCTCCATCATTCCCATGCTTTCATCCTTCCTTTCCCCTTTTTTGTTCATTAGATAGGATTTTTAGAAATCCATATCTTTCATTATTTTCCCACGAACAAGGATAGATAAAGTATCCTGGCTTGGTTCCTCAACACCTCAAATCTAAGTCTAGCCAATCCACAAAGCTACATAATCCTTTCAAACCATGAAAATCGTGTAATGTGAACTAGGTGTAAGAACGTTCAAATTTTTTATCAATCATATAATTAGGGGAATTCACATATAAAACCATTATATTAAAAGTAGTTCAAGACTTTCAACATCACTCACTTTGTATCTCCTTTTCTTATACTCGTATCATCCCGAATGCATAAAAATAAAATTTCCTAAAAGAGTTTTGAATTTTCAGAAAAATAAAAAATTTTCAACATATAATGCTCGAAATGTTCACAAACTGCTAGATGAGGAATCTCATCTCACCCCCAACCAAATCTTGCATTGTCCTCAATGTAAAAGATATGCAATGAGCATGAACATGAGAGCAATTGGAAAAGAAAAGAGAGCAATTGGCATTTTCTACGATGGTAATATTGGACTTTTTAGGGACAACTTGGGTAGGACTCACCCATTGGCTATCCGAGATGGGTTAGATGTTACCCACATCTAGTAGCTTTAACACCTAAGCTTTGACAACCTCCATCATATTTGGATTTAACCTTCTTTGAGGTTGTCTAGTTGTTTTCGCATTTTCTTCGAGGTATATACGATGAGTGCAAACTAAAGAGTCTATCCCCTTGAGGTTCGCTATTGTCTAACCTAGGGCTCTCCTATGTTCTTTGAGTAGCTCAATCAACTTGAGCTCTTGGTCTTTTCCTAGGTGAGAGGTAATGACAACCGGGAATGTTTCTTCTTGACCCAAATATACATATTTAAGCTCGGATGGCAAGGGTTTAAGGTTAAGCTTCGGTGGTTTGATGTTAGGCAGTAGAGGCCTTGATGTGGTTGGTGGCAATCTTTCAAAATGGGGCCTCCACTAGATAATATCAACTATCGGTTTCTCAATATTCAATGCTTACGCAATTTCACTAATAATACGATCTTTGGAATCCTTGAAATGTGCCAAGCATGTCTCCAAGCTTTCTAGTAGTTCAAGTTGGAGGAGCTCTTCTTCTTCAAAAGATTCGAGCATGTTTACCTTGAAGAGCTCATCATCATCATCCCTATGCCTTTTGGCCCAAATGGAACACATTCACCTCCAATGTCATGTTTCCAAAGGACAATTGCATTACCCCATTCCGATAATTGATAATTGCGTTTGATGTAGCAAGGAACGGGCGGCCTAAAATCACCGGTATTTGAGTGCTAGCATCTATAACCGGTTGCGTGTCCAAGATGATAAAATCCACTAGGTAGTAGAATTTGTCAACTTGGACTAGAACATCCTTAACTATCCCTCTCGGTACACGGATAGATCTATGAGCAAGTTGTAATGTGATTTTGGTAGGTTTTAATTCACCAAGATCCTATTGCTCGTATACCAAGTACGGGATCAAGTTTACGCTTGCCCCCAAGTCTAGCAATGCACATTCAATTCGGTAGTCACTAATGATGCATGAAATTGTGGGACTATGGGGGTCCTTGAATTTTGGGGGGGGTCTTTTGAGTGAGAATGACACTCACCTGCTCATTTAAAAAGGCCTTTTGTTACACATTATATTTGCGTTTGGTTGTGCATAGGTTCTTTAGAAACTTGGCATAAGAGGGGATTTGTTTAAAGGTATCAAGCAATGGAATGTTTATCTTGACTTGTCTGAAAATATCTAAAATATCATGAGAGTTTGGGAGAGATTTTGGAGCAACCAATCTCGAAGGGAATGGTGCTACGAGCTTATAAACGAGTTCCGTTTCTTGTGGGGCTGAGTTAGATCCGTCCTCATCCTCAGAATTTATCGGATCATTAGGCTTGTCGGCCTTCACCGAAATAGATTTGTCAATTTGCTTACCACTTCTAAGACTGGTGACGAATTTGGCTTGCTCCACATGCTGGTTAGCTACGCTTACTTCATGTAGTTACTTTGGATTAGGCTGAGGTTGGGCCGGATAGGTCCCTTCCCTAACATTCAAGCGTCCCTTTATCTCATCAATCGAGACTTTAAGCTCTTGGAACATTTGTTGGTTCGTTTGATTTATTTGCGTTTGCCCTTGCATAAACGCCTTTAGAGTATCTTCCATTGAGAATTGAGGTGAGGCCATGTTTTACATGGGTGGCCCTCCTTGAGAGTTGGTAGGATTTCCTGTGGGATTATTCTTCCAAGTGAAATTTGGGTGGTTCTTTCAAGTAGAGTTATATGTGTTACCTACCGGTCCATTAAAAGGCCGTTGATATCCATATGTGGCATTTGCATGTTCTTGTAACATCTCTTGAAACGTAGGAATTGTAGGACAATCTTGTGTAGCGTGTATATTAGTGACACAAATTCCACATATGTTCTCAATGGCTTCTGGGGGCTTAGAAGTTCCACTCTTGCTAAGTTCCATGGCCTCAACCTTCCTTGTGAGGCTAGCTATCTTTGCATTCACATCATCTTCTTTAAGAATATAGATACCTCCTTTCACCTTTGATTGAGGAGGCTTGAGATTACTAGATTTGTTCGAGGTATCCCGTGATTGGGTATTCTTGGCCAACATGTCCAAGTAACTCCAAGCTTCATCTGGATTTTTGCTCATAAACTCACTGTTGCACATCATCTCTACAAATTGGCGCATGTTGGAACTTAATCCATCGTTGAAGAAGTTTATAATTCGCTAGCTTTCATAGCCTTGATGTGGGCAAGCAAGTAGGAGGTCCTCGAACCTTTCCCAACATCAGAAGAACAACTCATTCTCTTTAACCGAAAAGTTCATTCTAGCTCTTTGAAGGGTGTTTATTTTATAAGCTGGGAAGAACTTTTTCAAGAATTCCCGAGTCATCTCATTCCATGACGCTATCCAGTGTGGTCTAAGAGATTGAAGCCAACTCTTGGCTCTTTCTTTCAATGAAAAGGAAAAAAGTTTAAGCTTTATGGAATCTTCTGAAATATTAGTGTATTGCAAAGTAGCCACTACGTCTTCAAATTCCTTTACGTGTAAATATGGGCTTTTAAAGTCTAGCCCATGAAATTTTGGCAAAAGTTAAATCACACCCGGCTTTATATCAATGTTTCCCCCGGTTGGTGGTAAGACCACACACGAGGGTGTAGTTGTACGGGCCGGTTGTAGGTAGTCCCGTAAAGATCTCATTAGAGGAACATTATGTACCTCATTCTCTCCTACTCCCTCTTGATTTGCGTTTGTAGTTGGAGTAGGGGTGAGGATTCCTTAAAGGTGTTTGATCCATACTCCCCAAACTATTACAAAGCTCTTGATATTTTTGGACTCGTATATGGACTGATAATGGTCCAACTAGACCACCTTCGGATTGAAGACGATTGGTGTGGTCACGTTCCCAACGGGACATAAACTACACAACAAATCCTAAGTTCTAAACAGAATTTAAAAAAAAATATGAAAAATCGAAAAATCTGTAAAAGCACTAAGTTAGAAGGATATTACTCAATTCGCTTGAACTATGAAAGAATTCCTATAAAAAAACAACTTGTTAGTCCTAGGAAATCAGAAAACCTATCTACTTCTACTTCTACAACCACTAAAAAAATCTAGAACCGTTTATCTAAATTCCTCGGCAGCGGCGCCAAAAACTTGTTCGCTCGCCTCAAGTGCAAAGTTGCGATGTAGTAATAATCTTGGTAAGACCGAGGTCGATCCACAGGGAATTAGAAAATCAATTTAAAATTCTTCCAACAACTTTAAATTCAATCGATTTAGATATTCAAATCATAAACTAACTCAAAAACAGTAAGGTTATATAATCTATAATTGATGGACCTAAGGCTTTCAAGGATTCACTTGTAGCAATCCCATGTCAATCCAATTAATCCAAGCATAAAACACAACTAGATTCAAAGTTCTATCTCTCATCTAGTTGGAAGATAAAGCATTGAAATACATCCAATCCCACTTAAGTTGAACTTCCAAGTTTTAGTCCTATTTAATCACATAGCATTCAAAATTATAGCCTTCAGAGTAATAGCCATGTCTATGGACTATGGCATGCTCAAGGGTTACCATAATTCAATCTAATCAAGCCAAATATGATAATCTCAGAGAATTGCAAGGAATCCATGTCCGAAGCACATGAACTCTCATAAGACTTCTAAAAATATTAACTTTATTCGAACTAGAATATTCAAAATCTAAACTTAAAATGAAAGTACTTGAATTGAACTGAATTAAACATGAAATTGGCTACAACCTTCACTTCTCAGCCCTAGCTGAGAGATTCTAGCTGAGCATCGTCATACTACAACTAGAACTCAATGGAAAAGACATAAAAACTAAAAAAATCGAAATCGACGGAATTGTAGACGCTCCACGGTACTCTCCTTCACTTCCCACGACCTCCAATCTCTTCTAGGATTCTTTTAAATGAAGCCCTAGGTTCCCTTTTATAGAGTAGTGCGGAAGATTTCAGATTGCCTAAGAAATCACGAAGCTGCGCAGAGAAAATCGGAGCTTATAGGACAAGCTCTGTTACGCAGACGACCGGTCTGAGCTCCTGGACGACTCGTCTTCCGACCCATCATAAATCAGTAAAAACAGTCCAGTAATTTTTTAGAATTTCCTCCTCCTCTCTGTTGAGTGCTCGACCGGTCTGAGTGCTGGTCGACCGATCTGACGACCGGTCTAGCTTGGTCCAGTAATATGTACCGCAAGGGGGGGGGGGGGGGTCCCTATTGAATTGCAGACCGGTCGGACAACTGGTCCTGTGCCTTGACAGAACGGTCGGACGACCGGTCTTCAGTGCTGTTTATTCTGCACTTCTTCTTCATTCTTTCTCTTTCTCCCTTACTTCTTTCTTCCACCCTTTTGCACTCGGTTCCCTGATCTTCAATGTACCTATAGTGACCTTTTTAGCCTTGAATTGGTGAAATCTCCGTCTCACTACTACAATCACGAATCACGCATTAGATGGGTCTTTTAAACATGCAAACTATGCATATAATGTGATGTAATGGGCTAGATCTTGTATAAATTAGAGGCTCAACAGAACTTCAATTGATCGATTCCCACATACAAACTCAAGTAGATTGACGCAAAGAATCTAAAATATTTACCATATCCTTAAATCACAATGAATCAAGAAATTTTACAGATCAACACTTTATAAATACCAAGCCAATTAATTTTAGAGAATCATAAACATCTAATGTGCCCAAAGTCGACAATAGATCAAAGAATAAACTAAAACTAATGCTTTATTCAAATCAATCAACCAAATAATTCATTGTTTAATCCAACAAAATTAAATCAATAAATTTAAAACATTATAAACTAATCAAAAGCTTCACCTCTTAGCCCTAGCTAAGATGTTAGCAAACCATAAACATGATTGAACTAAATTCAAAACAAACAAATAGAAACCCTAGAAAATGAAGAAAACTAAAAGAATCCGGTGTATAAAATCCTCCACCCTCGAGCTCCTCCCTCTTGTTCACATTCTGGATGTCTTAAGACGTGTAGAGTACTCCTTTAAATAGCAAAAATTCGACTAACCTTGGCACTTTAAAAAAATTTCACTAATTTTCATAAAATCACACGAAATTGTGTTTTAAAATTCATGCCTGCTTGGTCCACTGAAGTTTTTTTTCGGTGCAACCGAACCTCTTTGTCCAGCAGCCTTCTATACATTGAGGATTTCTTTAGTGAACCGAATAGGTCAGTCTAATAAGACTCGGTTTAATCAAGTATACCTGGTGCATTGAACAAAATCTGGAGTCATTTTTTTGAGTTTTTAGATTTTGACTATCTAGCCCTGTAGTTCTAAATTTTGAGTTTTTTTTGGCATTTTTCAGCTCTTTTAATTTAACTTCTTTATTTCTCTATTTCTCTTCAAACATGATTCATTGATCTTCCTCCTTAATTCTTCCATATGTTTAATAATCATCTCTTAGACTTTAAACCCCATGAATTGCTCCAAATTAACTTGATCTTTCTAATATTCATTGCACATAGAAAACACCTCTAATTAAACCTTTTAACACACTTATGCATAGGAATATGCTGTGAAATTGGGGATAAATATGTAATATTTAGCACTAAACAATAAAGCCCATGTAGAGTACGGCCTTGTGGGCCCAATAATGAAAATTATATTGGTCCAAGCTGCTAACAGAATATTCACTTTGCAATGAATGAGGTGTGATTGTGAATGATAATAGCATGTGTGATTGTGGTAGATGATAACTAGGGATAATGATAATGATATTAATGATTATGGTTTAATAGAGTTATGTGATTGAATGGCTTGATCGATGTTGTTCATTTACTTAAACATGTTGGTGTTTATCATACTCATGTGCATCATGGAATAATGGTATGTGCATGTGTGCCGTAATACATCTATCCATGCATAAGATATGTTCTTTGCAGTTGAATCACATGACTGTGGATTGATATAGTCGATAGTGGCACATGATGATTATATATGAATTTTTCTAGCCTAAGGGCCTAGTAAACCCTAGGCTCATTGCATTACATGCATACTACATGCACTTGGATGAATGCCTTGGAATGGTTGTTTTAATTCAGGCATAATCATGACATATTTAATGATTATAATACCACAGTTGTAATGTATAACATGGATTGGATCTTGATGATGAAATGTTTTCTCTGATGATGACTTTAAATATCCCTAAAAAGGGACGAGACACCGTAAGTGTGAAATAGTAGGGGTACCAACCCGCTGAAGGGTTAAGGTACAAATAGGGACCAGTTTGACCCACCAGTAATGAGAAGCACGAAAGGGGGTCCATTAATGGCATGCTTGGTAGAAGTCTTACGACGTCACTACATGGCAGGCATGCGAGGTCAATTACTGTTGTCCAGTGTGCATGGGTGTTGACCACGATGTTTATTGAGTTTATATAGTTACCATGATATGATATAACAACATGAGGATGATGATGATGTCGCTACGGACACTTGCGATATTGTTATGAATGTGGTAACACAGATGTGGTAGCATGACATATTGGTGTTGGTAGCATTGGTTCGGATCATGATCATGATGCATATGAATTGTATTGCATTACATTGTTATTGGCATCATATCTTATATATTACATGCATTTCACCATACATGATTCCTTTATGGCACACTTATATATCTTACTTGCCTGCATGTAGAACACACAACACACGTGTGTACTCACTGGGCTTTAAAGCTCATACATTCCTTTTACAATTTTTCAGGATAGTGTTAAAAACAGGAGTAGTAAATGATGCTTGTCGTGTGACTTTTAGACACTATGCTTTTGACTAATTTGACAATTATATACTTTTGTGGAATAGTTGTAATGTAAATATATTATATATTGAGAATTGATTATTTTGCTAGTGTTAGAAATGCCAATCTTTATGCCTAATATCTATTAGAAAAAAAATTAGTCCCTGCAATTTATAGTTGAGCGCTGATCTTAGGGCTTAGATAAGGGCTTTGGCCGCCGAACTTGTAGTTTGACATGTCGAGGTTCATCTACTGTAATCAACATGCGGAGGCTAGGTTTGGAGTGCGCGTGACGGTAGAAAAATTATGAAGAAGACACAGTATTTGTAAATGTGAACAAAAAAGTCCTTATAGAAATCACATAAAGGTCCTTAAAATTATACACAATAATGCTGCAATTTCTTGAATAGTGTAGGATCATGATGTAATTTTGAAAAATTACACCAGAACCTGAAATTATTTAAAAAGTAATATTTTATTATAAAAATTTCAGAAGAATTGAGTAAAAACCCTTAAGATCTCATTAAGGATATTGATTTTTAAGAAAATAAAGAAAACAACAAGAACGTAAATATTAATTTTTAAGAATTAAAAAAATGGTAAGGATTCAAGAAAAATAGAGAATAAATCTTTGATTTTCAAGAAAGAAGGGAAAATCCCATGAAAAGGAAAGTAAATTTTAAGAAAATAAAGAAAAAGGTATAGAAAATTAAACCTTAGGGAAATCTACATTACGAGTTAGAGAAAAAGAAAAATAATTTTAAGATATATGAAATATATTAAAGAAAAGGAAAGAAAGAAATATGCATCTCTTAGTTAAAACAAAAGGAAAATTAATTTATCAAAAAGAAAATGGAAAAACATGTGAGAGATTACTCACCCAACATAAAAGATTTTAAAATTCTAGATTAAAGAAGAGAGTAGATATCATTTAAAAATGAATTATATAAGATAAAATTTTAAAAACCCTTGTGAGAGGCTACCCACCTTAAAAACGCTTGAACCCAGAACTCTCTCTCTCTCTCTCTCTCTCTCTCTCTCTCTCTCGAACAAATTTAATATACAAATAATGATTAAGATTAGGTGGCTTCAATACACAAATAGTCGGTTAATGTTGTAAAGATTGATGGATGCATAGTTGGTGATGGATGAATGTATGTATGCGTGGATGAATGGATGACTGGTGTATACATGTATGCCTGTACATAAATGTGTATAAGAATCCAAGGTCATTATATTCAACCCCCTTAAAAGGAATTTTTGTTTTTGAAATTCGAGCATGCTTAAGTATCCACTATGTTATATGTGATGTATGCTTGTGTGTGCACAAGCGTGTATGGATGCTTATATGTATTTAGGGTTGTTATAGTATATGAAGTCTCATCTTCATTTCAATGGCCTCGATCTTGTTGCTGATCTTCCATTTTGATTTCTCTCTTGGAGGTGTTCTCTATGAATCAATAGCTTTGGTTTGACTGGTATTTGATCCGTACACTCATGGAGTCAGCTTTTGTTGCTTGTTCAAATCAAGCGATATAGATTTCTCCTATCCTAGGTGGGGTATCTACAGCTGCATTGGGACCACTTGAATACCAAAATAGGACCAAAATGACTTCTCTACACATGCAAGTGAAAATTGGATTTCTATCGTAGTCAATTCTCCAATGAGAAGCTCTCCTAAGATCCGGGGTGTGAACCATGCCTAGTAACTTGAATTCAATATGATGGAAATTTGAAATTGTTTACGATACCATGATGCGAAGCTTAGAATTATGGCTAAGTCCTAGAGGGGGGCGAATAGGGCCACTTAAAATTATTTACCAATTTATCAATTAATTCAATCAAGTGAATCAAAGATCCTAGACTATGAATTATACGACAATATGAGTAACGAGTCTAAGATGTGAGATAGAGATATCTAGTGTATATGATGAATTAAACACTTAGCATACAATTATTCATGCATCTAATATAAAAAAATCAACCACAAGAATAAATAGAATTGCATACACAAATAAACAATCATAAACATAAGAATATAGTGGTTTGGCTAAATGCTTACTCCACTCTCGGATGACGAACTCAAACTCAATTTTTTAGATTTCACTATTGCAATGGTTTTCTATAGGTTCACCATAATACTTACAATGATTTTCAATAGGTTCACCACCAACTTTCAATTAGTCTTACACAAGAACTAATATACGTACACTCCCGCCGGAGACGGTCCTACACAAGGACTTATGTACGCTCCCGTCAGAGGCTCTCTCGGAGGCTTACAAAGATTTTTTACACGCTCACCAATAACCTAATGGTCTTCAATCGGTTCACCACTAACCGATGCGGTCTTACACAATGACCTACATACACTCTCGTTGGCGGTCCTACACGACCTATTTGAATTTGGGTTTTAAAATCAATAGACTCTAATTGAACTCTTACAAGTTTGGATGAACACTGTTAATAACGCCTTCTTATGATGCTCAATCAATCTTGATGCAGCTTCTCTTTTGCTCTCTCGATCTTTGATGCGGATCTTCTTCAACTCCAACATCAACTGCTTTGCATTGATGTACCTATGATGATGCTAAGGTAATGCGAGAGGAGTTGAATTTCTTACAACTAATGAGATAGTTGATTCCAAGAAGGGATTCACTTAGATAAGCATTCTAGAAAAATGATAGACAAAGTGTTTACCTATAAGGTTAGTGTCTAATCTCTAGTTGTAGACACCCCACCTTCGGCTACACTGTTGGTAGAGATAGCTGGTTGAATGGAGGACCATACCCCTAAATCCCAAGTCCAAACTCAGCCAAACTCACCCTTGTAAGCCCCATTCCATAGCCCAGATCAAGCCTGAACCCAGTCAACCCAGTCTTAAACATCAGCCTGAAAAACCCCCCAGAAAAAAGCCAGTCAAAAAATCTTAAAAAGGTCAAATTCACTGAGTTAACCCACTGAGTTAACCCGCTGAGTCAACCCGTCGAGCCAAAACACCGAGTCAACCCACCGAGTCAACCCGTCGAGTCAACCCGTCGAGTCAAACCACCGAGTCGACCCGCTGGGTCAACTCACTGAGTCGACCAGCGAGTCCAACAGCAGCCCCGAGAGAGCGGCCGTACTCGCTGAAAACCGAGGAGCGGCAGTACGGGCGGCCCATAGCAGGCCGCCCGGAAAAAATTACGCAAACTGCCACTCTCCGCTGCTATAAATACCCCCCTCCCCTTCTCATTTCAACATCCCTTCAAGTCCAGCCAGTCCGGGTGCGGTCCGAGTCCTTCTCCACCCCTTAGCCCATTTTTCCACCAAGGAGAGCCCGAGTGAGGAGAGTCTAGCCCTGGTCCAGCCCAGCCTGACCACTGGTCCAAGCCTCCCAAGCCATCCAAATCTTGATCCAGCCACTCGAAGCCAATCCTTGCGACACCTCCGTCCACCCAGCTACTCTTTTCTAGCATCATCTCATTTGCATCTAGCATGAGTGCAACATTTACTTTTCTTCCAACCCCCCTGCTTCACTATAAGCACCTTGATTATTCAAGCACACTGCATATGTCTTTATATTAAGCACCTGTCAGTTCGAGCGTATGCTCTGGGCTTGCCTGTTGTTGGAACCTGCCCATCAGAAACTCTTACTGTTCAGACCTGCATTCACGTACATATCACTATAAGCACTTTGAATATTCAAGCACACAGCATGCATCATCTCGCATAAAGCACCTGTCAATTCGAGCGTATGCTCTTGGCTTGCCCGTTGTTGGAACCTGCCCATCAGAAACTCTTACTGTTCAGACCCGCATTCATGCATCATGTCATCCATGAGAATATACGAGGATTAAGCTAGACTTTCAAGTATCCGATCGATTCTGTGAAGTAGAGACCGTACTTCGGTACGGGCAGTGTGTGGGGTGCTTAACCTCTTCCCACCCTGTAACCGTGATCCCTTACCTTGAATCTCTGGCCGCAGATCAACAGGAGTCATTTTAGAGGAAGGAATCTTCGGATTCCCTTCTTTAACGTTTCTACGGGGTCTAGCCGACTGTAGATTCGAAGTAACTGGCTAGTGGCGACTCTGGTCTTATATAAACTCATTTAAACATATCCAGCTTAACACGACAACCAAACGAAGCCCTCGAGAACGAGGCAAGCCAGTGGCACAAACGACGATTTTGCACTCACGCATCCTCATCTCCTTCTTTTCCGAAAGGAAAGGGGAAGGGAGAAGAACGTCGTGTGGGAGCGCGGAAAATCGGCGAGGGTCCACAGAATGGCGACTCCACTGGGGAGTAGCTAGTCCCACTAGTCATGATCCGACTTGAAAAACAGAATCCTTCATATACTTGAAAGTCATTAGTCCTCATACAATCTCATTTGCATAGCATTCTACCCAAAACCAAAAATAAAAAGAAAATCCCAAAATCCAAAAAGAGTAGAGTATAGTCCTCACCATTGCGCCTCCTCGGGCTCAACGTATGCGGAGACAACTTCCCTTCCGCAACATAATCCGCACTCGGGCTCAACAAGCCATGTCCGACCACGAAGAGGAAACTCGTCTCTTCCCTGCTCTTGAGATGACCGAAGCGCAACCTCCAGCGCAACAGCCCATTGATAATACACCAATCATACAGGAATTGGCACAAGGAATGAGAGCAATGCAAGAAATGCTCTTGCAATTCATGCAAGCACAAGCCACCGCAGCAGCCAACAATCAAGTTGGCCCAGTTCAGCAGTCTCAGCAACCATGCCGGGCCCTTCCGGCCTCCAGTTCAAATCAAGCGCAACCATCGGAGTCTGCCCAAGACTACCGACAACAGCCATCTCAGCCCTTCGCTATGGGGCATCCTTCTCAATATCTTCCTGCGACGACAAGGCCATCTCAGAGCACTTCCGTTGTAGGAACATCCAGTCAGCTTCCAGTCAATCTTGCAAACAACAATCTCAGTAGATCTCAGCATGTCCCCGTCGATGGGACACCTTTTCAATTCCAGCACATCCCCGCCGATGGGATTTCAATTCAATTTCCAACAACAGGGACAGCACTGGTGAATGCCCACAACGGGGGTCAGTGTCAAGCCCACATCAATCAGCGGACAGTGGCGAATACCCAACAAGGGGGTCACTTCCCAGCATCTCAGCCTCCTGCAAACAGGAGCACTTTTCAATTCCAGCACATCCTCGCCGATGGGATTCCAGTTAATTTCCAGCAATCTTCAATTCAGCAAAATCCAATTAATTTTCAGCAATCTTCAATTCAGCAAAATCTAGTCAATTTCCAGCAAGTTCCAGTTCAACCTTCAGTACAGTCTCCAGTTGAGTTACCATCATTTCAAGCACAAGTTCATCAAAATCCAGTTCAGTCATCAAATCAATTTCAGCAACCCGCGGTTGCTTTTCAGCAAGCCCATAGGGTCGAAGACATCGACCACTATGCCGAAGAAGAACGTGCCTTACTCCAGGAGACACCAATCGCTCGAACAGATCACTCAGGACTGGACGAGTTGCGGGAGCAGTTCCAGATCTTGCAAAATCAGCTTCAGTGACAACAAGGAATTGATCTACCTTCGACCAAGTTCAGAGACTTGTGTCCTTTCCCAGATGCTCAAGTACCTCAAAACGTTGAGGTTCTAAAATTCAAAAGATACGATGGCAGCGGTTATCCCACAGCACATCTCAAGGCCTCCTGTGGAGAGCTGAGTGCAATCTCAGGAAATGAAGGGGCCCTCATTCGCTTGTTCCAAAAATCTCTGAAGGGCGATGCCCTAGATTGGTACACTTCATTGGACTGCCACCGCATCAGGACATGGGAACAGCTTTCCCAGGCTTTCGTCGACAGATTCGTGTACAATCTCAACATGGCACCCAGAAGAGCCGACCTCGCAGCTCTCAGGCAAAGGAGTGATGAAACACTATCAGCTTATGTGGGTCGTTGGCGGGCTATGGCAGCTCGAATGCGAACGCCTATCGACAACGAAGAACAAATCTCCATGATTGTTCATTCAACATATCCTGGCATATCCGGGTATCTCAGCTCGCATCCATATGTGAATTTCTCACAATTGATCCGTGCTGGAGAGCAAGTCGAAGCAGGAATCCGGGCTGGGACAATCTCCCCATGGCCTCATCAGGCCGCTCCAGTCAAGAGGAACAGAGTGGAAGGAAGACCTATCGGGCATGGGAATGGAAACCGCAGTGGTTCTCCTCCCCGCCCAACAGAGGTAAACAACATCAATACCACTGCTCAAGGAAATCAACATGCTCCCCCACAGGGACGTCAACAGTATCAGCAGAATCAAGTTCAGCATCAGCCTCAGCGGTATCAGCCACAACCAAATCCTCAACCACAACCACCTCGACAACAGCAGCAGTTCAGAGGAAACGGCCAATACTCATACCAGAACAGGCAGAATTACAGGGAGTCCAGGAAGTTCACTCCACTCAGTCAACCACTTAGTCAAATCATGACTACGCTGGTACAAAAGCAGTTACTCACTCTGATGACACCTAGGCCTCCTCCTTATCCTTTGCCACCAAACTACCGAGAAAATGAGTATTGCGCCTATCATCAAGGACGTGGCCACGCCACTGATCGATGCTTTACTTTGAAGAATGCCATACAAGACCTGATTGATGACCGCAAGATCGTTATCTCGGTCCCTGGAACTTCTCCAGCAGCTTCCACCAACATCCTTCAGAATCCTCTGCCTCAGCATCCAACGGACCCCAGTTCGTCTCGTGGCCCTGTAGTCAATAGTATAGAAGAAGGGGACCATCTCGATCGCTTCTTCTCCCCCATCCAATCCATTCATGCCTACACCTATGGGCCGACAAATCCTCCTCAAATCTTGCAAGGGGCAGGTCCCTTTCTTCCTTCAATCTCCGAGCCAGTAGTACTCGAAGGAGCACCTCCATATGATATACCAGTTGTTCAAGGGGCACCTTACAACCATTCAAGCTGGGAACCAGTCATCCTGGAAGGAGCACAATCATACATCGAGCCCACATACGAACCTGTCATCTTGCAAGGGGCAACTCAAGAACAATCCAATCCACAATGGAAGGATTATACTCGATAATGGCTCAAGCTTAAATGTCTGCCCACTCAAGACCGCGGAACGTCTGGGAATCAGCCCTTCTTCATTCCGACCCAGCACCATATGCGTTAGAGCATTCGACAACACCCGCCGATCAGTGGAAGGGGAGGTCGACATAGAGGTACAGATAGGTCCAAAAATCTCTACCATCACATTTCAAATCCTGGATATATCAGCCTCTTTCAACATGCTGCTCGGACGGCCTTGGCTGCACAAGGTTGGAGCTGTGCCATCAACCCTGCATCAACGAGTGAAATGCATCTGTGGAAATCAAGTGATCTCTATCCACGCAGAGAAGGAGCTCATCATTCCCTCCAATGCTGCTACCACTGAACCAGACATCCCGGTCATCGATATCCAGCATTCTGAAGAAGACATCCCGTTTCACAGTTTCGAATTCGAGACTGCGAACTCTATCACCAATCTAGAACCGATAAGGGTGGACTGTGTCTTTTCACCGGCAGAGCGTCTGAGCCTCAAATACCGAATGAAGAATCACTTCAAGTCCAGAAAAGTACCACTGATATATAATCAACGCAAATGGGGACTCGGATACAGGGCAACCTTCATGGACAAAAGGAGGAAGAAATTTCGGTGCTCACCCATCCAATTCGTCAAGCCAAGAGAACCTTGCAAAGATCCAGGAGGGAATCAACCGACTGCACTACACAAAGGCCTCCCGATGAGCCTAGTTTGGGCCACGTGGCCCCCCATTCGATGGGATCAGATTCTCGAACCATCTAAGCCTCCAGAAGAAGAAGGAGATGATGAAGACGAAGAAGCAAGTCAAATACAGCAGCTTCAGGACCAGGTTACTCTGATACCTGCCCCCAACCAGGGGCACAACCTGCCTACTTCAGCATCAATCAACCAGGGGCACAACCTGCCCACTTCAATCAGCCAGGGGCACAACCTGTCCACTTCAATCAGCAAGGGGCACAACTTGCCCATCTCAGCACCAATTAGCGAGGGGCACGACTTGCCCATCCCTACAGAATCAACATCAACAATCACCAGCCAGGGGCAGAAGCAGCCCATCCATTGGACCAAGAAAGGGAAGTGGCCAGCCCTAGATTGGTCTGATGTCCAGATTCCAAACTTGTGTCTAGCTGTAGAACCAGACGAACTGCAATGCGAGGTAAGTGATCCGGGAGGGACTGAGTGCGACTCAGATCTCGAACCCGACCAGCGAGAAGTCATGGTCATTGGGCCAGACCATGATTCTTCGCCCAAATCATCAACCCCCACCTCTCCAAGGGAGGAAGTGTGGGGTCCTAAATGGTCATCTGTTCCCCAAACTTTTGAATCAGCCAAAGAGCCATCTGAGGGCTCTGGCTTTAAAAAAAACGCCTGTTTAAGCAGTGACCGGAACTTTGGAACAAGTTGGGCCCAATCATGGTCTGCAATACCCGCTTGTTCAAGGTCCCGTGAATTTCGAAAATCCAAAAAAATCAAAAACTTTCAAAAGACAAAAACATCTAGTATTTTCATTTCAGAAAAATCTCAAAAACCAAAAAATATTTCTTTTCCTGCATTCAATAGTGTGCCAAGTTCGTCTAAAGAGTCGCATGAGTTTGAAGTCGAATCATATGATTTCGACATCGAATTAGACTTCGAGCTCTTGGGTCTGGACGAAGCTCGGGATGAGGAAGATGATGATCCGGCTCCCGAACTAGAGGATCTCCTCAAAAAGTTCGAATCTAAAGCCAATGTTGTAGCCGATGATTTCGAGATAGTAAACTTGGGGACGCCTGAGATCCCTAGGGAAGTACGCATTGGAAAATCATTGCCACCTGAGATGAAACAGAAAATGATAGAGTTCCTAGCTCCAAGATTGTCCAACTTCGCGTTCTCATATGAAGACATGTCGGGGCTCGATGAAGAGCTCGTTGTACACCATCTGCCAACCAAGGCTGATATGAAGCCAGTGAAGCAGAAACTTCGAAGAATGAAGCCAGAATGGGCTATGAAAGTCCGAGATGAAGTCATCAAGCAGTACAACGCGGGATTCTTGGTAGTCTCCAACTACCCTGAATGGCTCGCCAACATCGTGCCAGTACCAAAGAAGGACGGCAAGGTTCGAATGTGCATCGACTTCCGAGATCTCAACAAAGCCGGTCCTAAAGATGACTTCCCTTTGCCACATATCGACACTCTGGTAGACAACACCGCTGGATACAAAATCTTCTCATTCATGGACGGGTTCTCAGGTTACAATCAGATCAAGATGGCCGTCGAAGATCGCGAGAAGACATCGTTCATCACTCCCTGGGGAACCTTCTGTTACAGGGTAATGCCGTTCGGTCTGAAGAACGCAGGAGCAACATATCAGCGAGCAATGACAGTACTATTCCACGACATGATGAACAAGGAGCTCGAAGTATATGTGGACGACATGATCGTCAAATCTCGCACAATTGAAGGACACTTTGAAGATCTGAAGAAGTTATTCAACAGATTAGAAAAGTACAAGCTCCGTCTCAACCCTCAGAAATGTGTCTTCGGTGCAATGGGAGGTAAGCTCCTCGGCTTTATGGTGAGCGAGGATGGCATCAGGGTCGACGAGACCAAAACCAGAGCAATCATTGAGATGCCCCCTCCTAGAACAAAGAAGAAAATTCGTGGCTTCCTCGGCAGAATTCAATACATCGGTCGCTTCATCGCACAGCTCACACCTATTTGTGAGCCCATATTCAAGCTCCTTCGGAAGAAAGTCCCAAAAGAATGGAATGGTGATTGCCAAGTCGCCTTCGACCGCATCAAGAAATATCTCATGAATCCTCCAGTCCTAGTGCCACCCACTCCTGGATGACCACTATTGTTATACATCTCGGTAGCAGCAGAAGCCATAGGCTGTGTCCTCGGCCAGCACGATGAGACCGGGAAGAAGGAACAAGCAATATATTATTTGAGCCGAAAGTTCACCGACTACGAGACCAGGTATTCCCCGATCGAGAAGACTTGCCTCGCCCTAGTCTGGGCAACTCAGCGACTCCGTCAATACATGATTGCATTCCCTATTCTCCTCCTCGCTCACATGGATCTGCTCAAGTACCTGTTCGAGAAACCGGCACTCACTGGGAGAATAGCTAAATGGCAGCTACTCTTGTCTGAGTTCGACATCACCTATGTCACTCAGAAGGCAATCAAGGGACAGGCCCTCGCCGATCATCTTGCCGCCCACTCCCTCCTGGACTATCAGCCGCTCAAGACGTTCTTTCCTGATGAAGATCTCTTGCTTGTCGAAAGTGAAGAAAAGAGGAAGAAAGGTGAGTGGACGTTATTCTTCGACGGCGCAGCAAATTCTAAAGGGAGTGGTATTGGAGCAATCCTCTACTCTCCAGATGATGTCCCTATTCTATCTCAAGGCGCATAGCGTTCGAGTGCACCAACAACATGGCAGAGTACGAAGCATGCATCGCTGGCTTAAGGGAAGCCATAATCTTGGGCGTCAAGAAGCTACGAGTATTTGGAGACTCACAGCTTATCATCAATCAGACCAATGGCGAATGGAAAACTAAGGACGAGAAGCTGATACCATATCATGTGTATCTTGACAATCTGATCGAAGAATTCAAAGAAGTCACCTTCTCATACATGCCCAGAGCCAAGAACCAGTTTGCAGATGCTCTCGCCACACTCGCGTCAATGCTCGAGATCCCGAAAGGAGCTTCAGAACGGGAGCTCACAGTCGAAGTTCAAGATGAACCTGCCTTTTGCCTGCAAATAGAAGAAGCCGAAGCTGTCCCTGACAAACCCTGGTATGCCGACATCAAGCAATATCTCGAAACCCAGGAGTATCCAGAATCAGCAACAGCAACAGATCGCCGAACCATTCAGCATTTGGCCGGCCAGTTCACCATCAGTGGCGAAGTTCTTTACAAGCGATCCTATAATCACATCCTCCTTCGATGCGTCGACGAAACAGAAGCTGCAAAGATCATGAAAGAAATACACGAAGGAATCTGTGGCCCACACATGAATGGGCACATGATGGCAAAGAAGACTCTACGACTCGGCTACTATTGGCTCACCATGGAGACAGACTATTGCCAGCATGTCAGAAAATGCTTCAAGTGTCAGGAGCATGCGAATCAAATCCATGCCCCATCATCAGAGTTATACAACCTGACTACCCCCTGGCCCTTCTCCATGTGGGGACTCGACATCATCGGCAAGATCAGTCCCAAAGCATCAAATGGTCACGAGTACATACTTGTGGCAGTCGACTACTTCACCAAGTGGGTTGAGGCAGCCTCCTACACCACAATTGCAGCATCTCAGGTGATCAAATTCATGAAGAACAACATTATATGCCGGTATGGAATCCCCAATGCCATCATCACAGATAATGGGACCCCGTTCGTCAACAAGAAGATGGATGACTTCCTCAGCAAATTCAAGATCCAACGTCATCGATCAAGCCCCTACCGTCCCCAGATAAACGGTGGGGTAGAAGCAGCAAACAAGACAATCGTCAGGATACTTGAGAAGATGGTCGTGACCTATCGAGATTGGTCAGATATGCTCCCATATGCACTTTGGGCCTATCGAACGTCTGTATGGTCTGCTATGGGCGTTACTCCTTTCGAGCTTACTTATGGAATGGAAGCAGTTCTACCAGTCGAGGTGGAAATACCATCACTACGGGTGTTACTAGAAAGCGGAGTTGAAGAAGGAGAATGGCAACGGGCCAGATTCGATCAGTTACAGCTAGCAGATGAAAAGCGCATGCGTGCACTAAGGCATTCTCAGTGTTATCAGAAAAGGATCGCTCGGGCTTACAACAAGAGAGTCCGAAAAAGAAGTTTCAAGGTAGGCGACATGGTTATGAAGAAGATTCTACCGTCGCACCTTTCGGACCCCAGAGGAAAGTTCAAACCCTCGTGGGACGGGCCACTGATCGTCAGAGAAGTACTTCCCGGAGGCGCCCTCAGACTCACCAGCATGAGAGGGGTGGATCTTCCTGAGCCAACCAACGCCGACAACGTGAAGATCTTTCACGGGTAAGTTATTCTGACCTTATCAAGAGTTACTTTAATAGAGTTAAAGTCAAGAGGTCAAAGCTAAGACCTCTGAGAAATCAATTCCGTCCACCAACAAGTGTTTCAAATAAGGGGATTCAAAAAGAGGAAAATACAAAAAAAAAGGGAGGAATTCAAAAGGAAAAGACAAAAAAAAAGAGAGAAAAAGAATACAAAAGAAAAAAAAAAGAAGAAGAAAAGAGAAAGAAAAAGGGAAGCCAAAGCAAGGCACCCAAGAGAAAAAAAAAATCAGTCCAAGAAGAAACACAGTCATCCATCCATTCACCTCAGAAGGGTCTTTAGCAAAGACCGACAGCTCTATTATCGTAACTCAGGATAAGGGCTGAAAGACTGCCATCGGCCGGCAACGACGGATTCCCGACCTCTAGCCGCCGCAGTTATCCAGAGATCCAGAAAAAAAAAACAAAAAAAGAGAAAAAGAAAATGTGTGCCTAAACAAAGAGGGCGGAGTGAAAACCCGAAAGGGCGCTCCAAGTAAAAACAGTGGGCATACAGCGGACTTGGTGAAAACCTGAAAGGGCGCCAAGGGTAAAAACAGCATAGCTGCAAAGGGGCAGGCAAGATCAAACACCCGGGACGTGGTGAAAACCCGAAAGGGCGCCACGGGCAAAAATGACGGGAAAAGGCCGGCTGTAGTGAAAACTCGAAAGAGCGCTGCAGGCAAAAATGGCTCAAAAAGAAAAAGAAAAAAAAAGAAAAAAAAATAAAAGTGCAGGTACCAAGAAAGCAGACGGTCAAGATCAGTTCAAGCAGTTACAGTTCAAGAACAAGAAGTGCAGTCAGGAGCGAAGAGCTCTACAAACTCTGACAATCTCAAGAAGCAACAGTTTCCATTGCCTACACCTCTGAGGGAACCAAAGGAGCACACAAGTCAAATCTCGAGACATCGGTCAAGGCATTGGCCGAGCCCTAGTTCTGATTCCTATATCCTGACACAAAATCCAGACACACTCGCAAGACAACTCATGGCACAGTAGATTTTCAAACAGTTTTCTTTTTTTAATTAAATGCATCATATTTCTTTTTACACATATCATATCATCTTTTTCAAAAAATACAAAAAAATGCATCACCATCAATCATATATGCAAAAAGGAATGTGCAGGTGGCCAACACAATCAATCTCTACCCTCCTCCTGGGCCACATCAGGTGAGTCCTCTGACTCATAAAAAGATAGCCTCGCTCTCAACCTGCTCACCTCCATACGCAGGTAATGCACTTCATCGCGCTCAAGGGTACGGATCGCTGTCTCCTCATCAGACAACCTCTGATAGGCAGCCAATCTCCTCGACATCATCTCACAATGATACCGAAGTGCAGAGATCTCAAACAGCAGATGGCCATGAGTGGCCAAAAGGAAGCCAGGATCGATAAACGGGCGCTCCTCAAAGGGTTCATATGAACCAGATGAAGAGCCAGCATCTCCAAGGATATCCTGCTCATCCTCGTCAACAGTCTGGTGCCAACAAGGGATACGTCGATACAAAGACTGCTCAGCAACCCGGTACTGATATGGGGCGGTCGCCATCGGAAAAGTCCACAGCTCAAAACCCAACAAATCAGCAGTCAGGTAACTCGCCCAAGAACAATCAATCCGGGTCCTGAAGTCAGAAGATCTAGAGGGAAGTGCTCGACTCCCGATACCCGTGAAAGCGAAAAAAGGAACATCCTACTCATAACCAAACTGCCGCAGGAACCGGATGGGATGGTAAGAAAAGTAGGATCGAAAGCCTACCAACATCAGAGGATGGCGGTGTGCATCGCAAAGCACTGGAGGAAGTGAAAGCCAAGATGACTCCCAACGAACGTTCCAGTCACGAAGTTCAGCAAACATCTTGCGATACAAGGGCTCACTCATCCTAGCTGTATGAGGAAGAAACTCCATAATGTGTCGCATAAGGTCTGGGCGACGAGTGTCAGGAAAAGGTACAGGAACAGTCAGCGAAAGACGCTCCCATAGCCAGACCTGATCACAAAAAAGGAAAAGAAGTTCAGCTAAAGCAAAGCAATCCCTAACAAAGCAAGAAGAAAAAGGGTGCAGAAAAGATACTTGAAGAAAGGCACAACAGCCGCGAAGAACACGAGTGCGGCCCAGGGCGCAGTCAGTCAGCCCATTAAACAGCTCGGCCAAGATAAGAGAAATGATCCCCTGTCGTCGGCTAGCTCGACTCATCACCTCAAAAAGCAAAGGAGTCTGGGATCTGCGCCATCCTGAGAACAGCACCTCAGCTATCAAGCAGAACATCAGTGCGTTCCGAGCAAAGGTAGAACCGGCCACACCCCAAGGACCCGAAAAAAGATCATACAGTAAGTCTAAGGAGAACACTACAGCATCCTGGCCGGCAGCTGCAGGATGAACAAGATAAGAAATCCTGAACCAGTTCTGCGGTGTAGCAGTCTTCGGCGATGTCTTCGGCG
Organism: Liriodendron chinense; assembly: GCA_003013855.2. NCBI lineage: Eukaryota > Viridiplantae > Streptophyta > Magnoliopsida > Magnoliales > Magnoliaceae > Liriodendron > Liriodendron chinense. The sequence goes on along the minus strand of PVNU02000491.1, from coordinate 1,525,461 downwards.
AGAAATACTGAGCATAATCCAAGGGAAGGCCTGTCAAGCGAGCAAGCTCCTCCAAAGAAGGTCCCATCTCCATATCGTTGAACGTGAACAAGTTCAACGAAGGGACCCAGTCAATCAAGGCAGCTCCGAGCATCCTCCAGTCAATATCAACTCTGGCCATATGGATCAGACTGCCGAAGCCATAGGACTCCAAATCTCGAATCTCATAAGCTGACAAACTGTCAAGCCAAGCAAGCAGTCGTGGCGAGCAAGAAGGACGAGGAAGCAGCTGACAAGTCCTCACTGGTACCCCCTCCAGCACAAAAGGCCCAGAAATCAATGGCAGCTCATCAAGGATCGGAAGGTCAACGGGCGAAGGAGAAGGAAAAGATGGAACCTCTGCAGACTCGACAGCCCCTGACCTGTCCCTAGTAACGGCTATGTTTGATATAGTCGCATCACTGTCGGAAACTGTCACAACCTCAGCCGCACGGGAAGACTCGCCCACCTCATGAACGAAGTGCACAAAAGACCGACGATCAAAAGAAGGGCGATGCCCTCCATCAAAAGGGCTACCAGTAAAGATCACACCACACATCGTGGCATCATGACCAATCTGACCGTCAAAGAAAGCATCTGAACCATCCAGAAGGGTCCCGGCAACCCCGATCGAAGAATCAACGATCAGATCTGGACCTGCGGCCCTCTCCAATAGGAAATCATGAATCCAAACATCATCCTGGCCGATCAAAGGGATCATCGAGGCATCTACACCGTCCATCATCAGGGGGACATCATCAATGACCACATCAAGTCCACCCAAGCAAGTATATCGCACATCTCGGCCCTCATCCAGAGCATCCAAACCGTCAAAGGTATCATCTGAACCATCCATCCCATCCAAGCATGAGATCAGCCCATCTATGTCCTTTGTGGTCCCATCACCACCATCCATCACATCATCCATGTGGCCCACATTCAAGGGATGCATAGCCTCACCTATGTCCCACCCCATCATCATATCCATACCATTCATTCCTCCCATAATGAAGGTCCCATTCAAATATGGAATTTCAGCATGGCTGCCATTAATGGGGCCATTCAAAACACCATCAACCACCATCCCTAACCCCTCATCAATGCCTCCATTCAATGCACCATCTACACCCTCCATTAAAGGAATCCCTCCACCATTAAAGCCCTCACCAAATGCTGGAGTGTGGGACCCACCAACCTCTCCCACTATGGCCCATAAATCATCATCTAAAGCTGCCCAAGAAAGGACAAAATGGGAAGAGGACAAAATGAAGAGAAAAGACAAGGGGAAAAGAAGATTCATGGCTGAATCGAATAACCCAGAACAGAGAATGTGGGGGACAGGAGAAGGGGACAGCAGAGGATGTCCGAACCAGAGCTAGCCCAGGCCGCTCAAGAGGCGAGCCTTGGGCGGCCTGCCCTGGGCCGCCCGTACGGACGCAGATTTCCTCTCTCCGCGGGATTGGCTCCGGGGTTCTTGGTAGGTAAGGCTGACAGTCCACGTCAACAGATGGCACTCCGTGGGCCGCCCAAGGCTCCGGTCCACTTCAGATTTCGATTGAGGCTGATCAAGATCATATAAAAGGTGCCCCACCGGTCCAATCACGAAGCAATGCAGCCAGAACATGGTTGATCAAGTCAAAGAGAAGGAAAGGTGGTCAAGTGGGGGCCACAAGCAATCAAAGCCATTCAAAGACCAGATCATCATGATCTGAACCATGAAAAAACTCGCATGGGTCATCAAACAACAAGATCAAAGGGCTGATCATCAAAAGAAGGGCCAGAATCCAAGATCTAATCATCAAGTGGGCCCACAAAGCCAAGTCAAGTGATCTGAGATGTTCAAGCCGTCATCCATACCATAAGAAGCCTTCTTAGCCTCACAAGTCATCAAAAGAGGTGCCCCAAAGCAAAGCCGAGGTCTCAAGTGGGCCCACAGGGCCGAATCTATCAATCTGAACCATTCAAGGACTAGATCATCAGGATCCAAACCAGTGGAAAGCTTACACAAGTCAGAAAGCAGCAAGATCAAAGGCATGATCATCAAGAGAGAAGGCCAGAATCCAAGATCCGATCATCAAATGGCCCGCAGGGCCAAATCAAGCAATTCGGACCACTCAAATCACAGTCAGCCCCGTCAGAAGCCAAATAAAGCAAGGTAAGTATGCCCAACCCCATCAACTTGGTCCGAAGACCTTAAACTACATCGGGATCGACATCCCGAGAGATTTTCAATAAAAGCCGGTATCGGTCTTGATCGCTCGAATTAAGATCCGACGACACCGAGTACTTTCAAAAAAATAAAAAAACAAAAAAAAACGTCTTTCCTGTTTTGTGCAGTTTTGGTCCGAAGACCTTAAACTACGTCGGGATCAAGATCCCGAGGGATTTTCAATAAAAACCGGCATCAGTCTTCTTCAAGATCTGGTGGCTCCGGACATTTTCTAAAAAACAAAAAAAAATGTGATTTCCAACACTCGCTTGAACAGTTTTGGTCCGAAGACCTTAAACTACGTCGGGATCAAGATCCCGAGGGATTGTCAATAAAACCGGCATCGGTCTTCTTCAAGATCTGGTGGCTCCGGACATTTTCTAAAAAAATAAAAAAAATATATTTATGCATTTTCAGCACTTGCATGTACATATTTTTGGTCCGAAGACCTTAAACTACGTCGGAATCAACATCCCGAGGGATTTTAATAAAAACCAGCATCGATCCCAGTCTTTAAGACCAACATCGAATGATCTGGATCATGTCGAAAAACAAAAAAATATATCACCAGCCCCTCTTTTAAAGTTTTTGGGTCCGAAGACCTTAAACTACGTCGGGATCAATATCCCGAGGGATTTTCAATAAAAGCCGGTATCGGTCTTGATCAAGATCCGCTGACACCGGACATTTTCTAAAAACAAAAAAAAAAAGTGTTTGCCCCCTTTTGTACAGTTTTTTGTCCGAAGACCTTAAACTACGTCGGGAACAAAATCCCGAGATATTTCCAATAAAAACCAGTGTCAATCCTGACCATTCAAAATTGAGATTTTATGACCTGGAACAGTTTTCAAAAAATCACAAAAAAGAATGTATTTTCAGCATGTACATATTTACGGTCCGAAGACCTTAAACTACACTGGGATTAGTTTCTCGGGGGACCTTTCTCGCTTTTAACAAAAACTGGCATCGATCCCAGCCATTCGAGCCAGGATCTGATAACCCGGAACATTTTCAAAAATACCAAAAAGATTTCAAGTTTTCCATAAAAACCAGCATCAACCTCGGTTACCCGAGTTAAAATCTGAAACTTTTTCCAAAAAACACAAAAAAAAAAGATTCACCAAAAATTTCAACTGCACAAATTCATCCCCAGTGGTCCGAAGACCTAAAACTACACTGGGATTAACTTCTCGGGGGCTTTCTTTCCTAACCTGTTCCAGACATGGCTGACACTTGATCGTACGGGTGTCTGGAATCTTCTAAACAGGTAAGGGCTGAGGCGGGCAGAACCCCGCAATCCTGTTCGTGTTGAACGCACCGTGATAGACAACCTTGATTTGGAAGTCGCTGTTGAAGCTGACGGATGTTCCCTGTTCCTAAAACTCATGAAGGGGATTAAGGCTGTTGGGAGGTGGAGCGCACCCTCACAGAATTGTGAGCAATGTAAGACCCCAAACTGGATTGACTAAAGGAAATGTGAGGATGTGACTCATTTTGTGGCCGAAGGAGTCCGTCGGACGATACGTGGTCTATGTGCATTGCACATAAGGAACAGGCAACTTTGTGGGTGTGTTAACTGAAAACCCTCAAAATCCCCTCATCCGAAGATGTAAAACTACGGCACTTAACTGTGTGAGACTCGTCTTGCTCGCTGACGTAAAATGGATCGGGTGCCTTACCAGCAGTAGAAGCTGGAAGTGGATGAAAATTCCACACTTTTCCCTGCATTTCAGAAAAATCACAAAATACAAAAACATTGCAAAATCACTTCTTCAAAAATCACAAAAATATTTCCCTTGCTTTCAATAAAAAAATTTGCAAAAATCACAAAAATATTTCCCTTGCTTTCAATCAAAATATTGTCAAAAATCACAAAAATATTTCCCTTGCTTTCAATCAAAATATTGTCAAAAAATCACAAAAATATTTCCCTTGCTTTCAATCAAAAAATTTACAAAAATCACAAAAATATTTCCCTTCCTTTCAATCAAAATATTGTCAAAAATCACAAAAATATTTCTCTTGCTTTCAAAGAAAATATTTCGAAAATCACAAAAAATATTTCCTGTGTTTTCAATAAACCAATCTATATCCTGACCTCTCAGGTAAAGATGCGGACCCAAATATCTGCAAAAATCACAAAAATTGTCAGTATCCTCAGCATTACACTTCAGGAGTCTTGAACTCCACTCTCTTCACAATTTGGGATGACGGATCCAATCGCCCGCAAATTGGAATCTTAACCAAAACTGGCGACCAAGCAATCGCATTTATGGCTAGAAGGACATCTTGAAGTCAGATAACATCCTCGTACATTCTCATTAAGCAAAGAAACAGCATCTTGGGACGATGGACCTGATCGACCACGGGTCGGGATCTTGACCAACCCGCTGACCAAACATCCGCATTAAAAGAAAAATCCTCAGGAAACACAACCCTAGAAGCAATAAGCTCAAAGTTCTCTGCACCCACAGCAAAAGCAAAATCATCAAACTGAAAGAGAATGAGCCAAGCCATGCATTCATCATGCATCTCCATGCATTAGCATCCATCGCATCAATCATCATGTTTACCTGCTTTCAAAATAAAGTCGGTTAGCCAAAGACCCCACAGGCATCCCTAGTGGAGGCACGTGCAGACCAGATTTCCATTTTTAAAAGACAAAAAAATATTTCTATTTGCAAATAAAAACCCCACGGAGTATCACTCCCTAGAGTGGGTGCCTTTTCAAAAATCCAAAAAATATTTTCCCAGTAGAGCATTCTGTCTCCAAAACACCAGGAGATCTTCCATATCTCAGGGTAGGAGCCAACGCAAAAATCAAATAAGATCCGATGTCTCGCGGTTTCCCCGGAGACCATCGGATCCAATGCACTCAAAGTACGGTCGAACTAAACTCCAGTGTCAGTGCGGTCGTACCACATGCCAAGATACAAAAGATGAAAGCCAAAAGGCTCGGTCAAAGAAACCATTTGAACAGGTGGAAACGATGAATTGTAACACAAGTATCAAAATCAGTGGATCGGGTGGAAAGAGTCCACCCGCACATACCTAGGCGTGGATGCCTGAAGTACCTTGACTGAGTCCAAGTCGGCGTAGTAGAATCCCATAAGACTATCTGACGCAGGGCGTCTAACCACTTTGACAGTCAAGCAAAACAAGTACTCCTGGAGTGATCTGGGAAAACATTAAACACCACACAATCAGTCTCAGGGTCAGCAACCTCGTAAGACTAGCGGACGCAGAGGCTCTGCTGTACCTTTCCGATGTTAGTACCGGTCGAGAATGGAAGGGTTGCGATTGGGTACCCAGGTTGCAGCGCATGCAGGGACAATCACAACGTTTTCTCCAAACTCTCGCAGTATGTGCGAGTTATCAATTTCCAGACAATCAACTGACTCAGATACAAAGGACAATAAAGATTCCAGACCACAATCAAGGAAAGAATGAATTGCAAACCAAGCATCAAAACCAGCGGATCGGGTGGAAAGAGTCCACCCGCACATACCTAGGCGTGGATGCCTGAAGTACCTTGACTGAGTCCAAGTCGGCGTAGTAGAATCCCGTAAGACTATCTGACGCAGGGCGTCTAATCGCTTTGACAGTCAAGCGAAACAAGTACTCCTGGAGTGATCTGGGAGAACATCGAACATACAATCAATCACAGGGTCAGTAACCTCGTAAGACTGTCGACGCAGAGGCTCTGCTGTACCTTTCCGATGTTAGTACCGATCGGGAATGGAAGGGTTGCAATTGGGTACCCAGGTTGCAGCGCATGCAGGGACAATCGCAACGTTTTCTCCAAACTCCCGCGGTATGTGCGAGTGATCGATTTCCAAACGATCAACTGGCACAGATGCAAAGGCAAGCAATGATTTCAGACCATGATCCATGAATGATCGGGTCAGAAGTGGGGTGTCCACTCGCTTTGGCATTCGGTTGCACGCAACCTCTGCCAAAGAGGGGCATCTGTAGACACCCCACCTTCGGCTACACTGTTGGTAGAGATAGCTGGACCATACACTTAAATCCCAAGTCCAAACTCAGCTAAACTCACCCTTGTAAGCCCCATTCCATAGCCCAGATCAAGCCTGAACCCAGTCAACCCAGTCTTAAACATCAGCCTGAAAAACCCCCCAGAAAAAAGCCAGTCAAAAAATCCTAAAAAGGTCAAATTCACTGAGTCAACCCGCTGAGTCAACCCACTGAGTCAACCCGTCGAGTCAAAACACCGAGTCAACCCACTGAGTCAACCCGTCGAGTCAAACCACCGAGTCGACCCGCTGGGTCAACTCACTGAGTCGACCAGCGAGTCCAACAGCAGCCCCGAGAGAGCGGCCGTACTCGCTGGAAACCGAGGAGCGGCCGTACGGGCGGCCCAAAGCAGGCCGCCCGGAAAAAATTACGCAAACTGCCACTCTCCGCTACTATAAATACCCCCCTCCCCTTCTCATTTCAACATCCCTTCAAGTCCAGCCAGTCCGGGTGCGGTCCGAGTCCTTCTCCACCCCTTAGCCCATTTTTCCACCAAGGAGAGCCCGAGTGAGGAGAGTCTAGCCCTGGTCCAGCCCAGCCTGACCACTGGTCCAAGCCTCCCAAGCCATCCAAATCTTGATCCAGCCACTCGAAGCCAATCCTTGCGACACCTCCATCCACCCTGCTACTCTTTTCCAGCATCATCTCATTTGCATCTAGCATAAGTGCAACATTTACTTTTCTTCCAACCCCCCTGCTTCACTATAAGCACCTTGATTATTCAAGCACACTGCATATGTCTTTATATTAAGCACCTGTCAGTTCGAGCGTATGCTCTGGGCTTGCCCGTTGTTGGAACCTGCCCATCAGAAACTCTTACTGTTCAGACCTGCATTCACGTACATATCACTATAAGCACTTTGAATATTCAAGCACACAGCATGCATCATCTCGCATAAAGCACCTGTCAGTTCGAGCGTATGCTCTGGGCTTGCCCGTTGTTGGAACCTGCCCATCAAAAACTCTTACTGTTCAGACCCGCATTCATGCATCATGTCATCCATGAGAATATACGAGGATTAAACTAGACTTTCAAGTATCCGATCGATTCTGTAAAGTAGAGACCGTACTTCGGTACGGGCAGTGTGTGGGGTGCTTAACCTCTTCCCACCCTGTAACCATGATCCCTTACCTTGAATCTCTGGCCGCAGATCAACAGGAGTCATTTTAGAGGAAGGAATCTTCGGATTCCCTTCTCTAACGTTTCTACGGGGTCTAGCCGACTGTAGATTCGAAGTAACTGGCTAGTGGCGACTCTGGTCTTATATAAACTCATTTAAACATATCCAGCTTAACACGACAACCAAACGAAACCCTCGAGAACGAGGCAAACCAGTGGCACAAACGGCGATTTCACACTCACGCATCCTCATCTCCTTCTTTTCCGAAAGGAAAGGGGAAGGGAGAAGAACGTCGTGTGGGAGCGCGGAAAATCGGCAAGGGTCCACACTAGTGAATGTAAGATAACATGTTCTTCTTTAAAAGGGGCTTAGAATACTCATTAGAGTGATGAATCACAAAGAAGATGACATGAATCTCTTTAGGATAAAGCTAGGAGTAATGGGAAGGAGTGGAATGCACTGGAGCTTTTAAATCACCAAAAATCATCTCCATGCAAAGATTCAGATGCACAAATATATAGAGAAAAGCTCCAATGGATCCATAATGTTTAGTTCGATTCGATCGAGAAATTCTAGATTTAACTGTTTTGCTTGCTGGACAGTTTTAGCCATTTTCGATTCAATCGATAGATATGTCAATTCGATCAACAGCCCATCGATTCGATTGATCGAAGCTATCGATTTGATCTAAGTCTGTTGATTGACTTTCAATTCGATCTATAGTTGAATCTACAGATCCTTTTGTCATCTAAAAACTTTGATGATCAAAATCAAATTGATTCCTAAGGCTTGGGTTGATAAAAATAAGGTTTTCCAATTGAAGTATATCATCTAGATATAGATTGTTTTAGAACTAAGGGAATCTAGGGCTAGGTTCATTAAGGCACCTCAATTTACATGTATCTTCAAGCTTTGATGCTGCAAGTCTTCAAGTCTTTGGCTGCCTTCTAATCTTCCAATGGGGCTCAACCGACTCAAGACACACATACTAATGTTAATGAAAACCGAGGCATTAACAAAATTGAATTTTGTCCGTCACATTTGCAGCCCAAATCCTAACGTACCTTTCATGGCTACAATTAAAGGGGGCCTTAAGGCTCGAGCTTGCCACTTAGGCACCCAATGGAGAGGAGAGAGAGAGAGAGAGAGAGAGAGAGAGAGAGAGAAGAACAAGACAAAGGAGAGACTGATAAGATCCACCTGACCTCCATACCCGATTACCCCAAGCCATCTAGACGGTTTAGATGATTCGAAGTAGGGTCAGAATTTAGAATACCTAATCATCTCATCTAACATAAGAGTGTTAGATCTCCTTTATCCCCTCTCAAACTCCTAGATACATGAGCACTCTGCAAAACAATCCTATTGTTTCATCATGTCACTTCACAACAACATCTTCCTTCTCATACATGCCCTGCTATACTTCATTTTCTGCAACAACGATTATCCATTGTATACTCTACCACCTTCTCAAGTGCAATACTTCCTTTCATTTACTACAACAATCTATCGTATGCTCTACCACCTTCCTAAGTAATCAAATCTTGGTGTATCAAAAACAGGAAATCAATTTATCTCTTCCTTTTCCGTTATTTCCACTTTAGTTGTGATCGATGTTTAGTGCATCATCTCCATGCTCGAGCGTTGTTATAACCTCTAGAGCTTATTAATCTCCAAAATTCGAGAACATCCCACAAATTAGAAATTGTACCTATGGGTGGAGGAGGGTTCCCAACTCCTTTCTTCTCCGTCTTGGAATCTGTTACTGACTAGTTGCGCTAAAAGCTCGAGCTGTTAGGGAACGATAGAACAAGTATATCAGGGGGTTTGCAGACGCCTCCAACACCTCCCCTCACATGCGAGCGGTATACTGGCCCTGCACGTGATACTCTGGCCTGATACAATACCGGATGCCCTATAATACCGAATTTTGCAAACCCCAGGACTTGAACACCGAACATCCTTCTTTGATACCATGATAGTCTGTCGTTCCCTAACAGCTAGAGCTTTTAGTGCAACCAGTCAGTAACATCGTATCAAAGTAGGACGTCCAATGTTTAAGTCCCGAGGTTTGCAAAATTCGGTATTATAGGGCATCTGGTATTGTATCAGCCCAGAGTATCACATGCAGGGCCAGTATACCGCTCGCACATGAAGGGAGGTGTTGGAGGCGTCAGCAAACCCCCTGATATACATTGTTATGTTGTTCCCTAAAGTAGCAGACCATTTATAGGAGTCACTCATGTTGGAGAGTCTTCAATTGCCCTATCAACTGTGGATCTACGGTGTCTAGCCGACTATAGATTCTGAGTTCTTTCGGCTAGTGGCAATTGTAAGTCATACATCGCACCATACGACCCACCTACTGTTCCCTCCAAAAAGAGTGAACATTCTGCTCCCTTGCTCTACACGTGTCAATAATTTCCTACCTAATCAGACATTATAATGAAATACTGTGAAATTTCATGATATTGGATGCAACCAAGCACACTCTTATCGAAAAGAAGCAAAAAACAAAATCCACCATTAGATAATGTTTAATTACATTCTTAGCAACATCATATGAATCAATTTAGTATCATTAAACCCAATGACTATCAATGTCTAGTTTGAAAACCCAGCACGAGCACGACTTTATGTCCACTTGGATCCAGTCAACTCCAAGACTCGATTTGGGTATCTGAATGATGTTTTAGCAAATGAACCAAGCAAAGCTAGAACTTTGAAGTTACCGTTAGATGCCATAATCATTGAATAAATCAAATTCAATGCCATATATCATTAAAACCGATTGCCAGCATAAACAATTTTTCCTGTTTAAATCGGTTAGATGGTGTTCAAAAATTAACTCAACCCAAGAAGGTAACTTGACCTTAAACTCAGCCGAGTCGACTCGATGACTTTTATGACTATTCTTGTAAACCGTCATTACAACCAAAATCTCTCTCTCTCTCTCTCTCTCTCTCTCTCTCTGGCTGCATTTGGATGAACTACTAAATCAAATTACAAACATTCAGTTTAATTAAGAGGAAATAGCAAAAATCAATATTGATATTTCTTGGTATACATAACGAGGAAACTCTCAAGTTGCAGCCACTTTTCTTTCAAATTCCAAAGTGAAAGTAATGTAAATACAATTTCGAGCCGACATCCCTCTATATGAATGCTAAGGAAATGACAATTTGGTTATGTTGTCTTTATCAGACTAGTAATCGCAATTCGGTTCGATAATGCACCCGAATGCACCCTTGGGTTCTTAGTTCACATTCCTTCCTAAGAGGACCAGATCCTTCAATCTAACTGACCCTCATCTACTTGTTTTGGTTCATGACCATTTGGAGAGACACAAAGGGTAGCAACTAGAAACCCTAACATAAATCAAAGTCATTGATCGGATTACTAACATATGATCAGCCGCTACCAAATGAAGGCGATTTAGCTGACCACACTCATGCCATCGGTCCTTATCGATCATCCACAATGGAGGCTGCATACCACCATCCAATGGTTGTTCTCATTTAATGAATTGTCCATGGTTTATGCAAGTGTGAACTTCTGTGCAAGTGGTCCTACAGGCACATGGACTCTCTCTCTCTCTCTCTCTCTCTCTCTCTCAAATTCCATGGGGTTTGGTATGTTCCTAAAGTAACTGCCAATCATGGGATAAGGTAGGCTTTGGATAAAATATGAGATGGAGCAAATGGAATGAAGGGTTATAGTCTACACACACATTCTAAAGCCTTTCTAGTGGCCATGTGATCCCATGTGCAACTTTGTTAATTATCCTTGTACCTCTTCTTCTTGGATGGTTAGGATTATCTTTTTGGGGATAGGTATTAAGGCCCACCCCTTTTAGATTTTCATACACCTATTTTTCATGTTGGTAGCAAACCACATAACAGAAAATGGGTACTTATGCTTGCATTTTGTACAATTTGGAATTAAGTTTCAACGATCCAAACCACTGATACAGTCGGGCCCACCATGGGTAGATGATGCCCAAGAAATTTTCCAAACTGAACAATCCGATCCATCTCATCCATCAGTTTTACTTGGAACCATTATTTTGTTTTCTCCCTAACCGTTTAATTTCCGGTTACTAATCCAGGGGATAGAATCTCCTGATCTGGAGTCTTTTTTTAGGCATTACCTATCCACTATGTCTTCCTTCAGATCAACAGTATGAATCTGCAAACCATGGGCCTTGCATTTACAAACTGGAGCATCAAAACACTAATTGGTCTCTGATGCATTATCACCTTAATTATAATTCCTCTTTGAACATTTTTTTTTCCAATTGCTTGCAATTGAAGCCCATGTGTTTGACTAATCTAAAACTATTAACAATTCCAAAAGCCTTACTAACATTCCAAACCAATGAATAGAAAGCATTCTTATTGAAAAGAAGCACAAGATCAATACCAAGATCTCTAACTTGAAACTTTTTGAAGGAGTTTAATCAATGGCTATAGATGTATCTGAGAGATGGGTTATGGGTTTTATTCTTCTTTCCATTGAATGTGATGATTGAGTTCCAAAAAGTAGAATTTCCCTTTAAATTGCCTAAAAAGCATATACCACCATAATCTCTCCTTAAATCTTTTGGTGCTCCATTCACTAACTGTAGCTTACATAGATAATATCATAATGTGGCACTTGACATAAGCTATCATCTCTATCCACACATCTTCAGCTTCAAGCCAAATGATGCAAATGAGTGGAGAGAGATTGCACATGATAATAATACTTAATTCACTAATGAAAGGTCATGGCAGTTGAAGAGGAATCCCACATGGCCTCTTAGTAACTCACCTTGGGAGGTGAATAAAATCACCTAATGCATTGCAAGTGATCCCTAAAAAAAAAACCAAGAATGTTGACAGATGATGATGGCCCTCCGTTTAATATCCAGAGTGGGGTCCACTCAAATTCAGTAATTGATATCAGTCCTTCAAAAGCTTGATTGCTGCTGTTTGGAATGGTCCTACTTGAATACAGGTATGGGGATCAAGAATGGAAAGGATCGGAATTCGTCGGATCCTCAAAATTGAAACAATCAGGATATGCGTACAGCAAAGAATGGTTGCTGGTCATAAGCACAATCATGTTAAAACACTCCGGTAACAATATCGGCAAGTGGGTTCAATATCCATTCTAGATTCTACATCACTAATGTCTTTAGAATTCCAAATTCTAGTAGATTGGATTTGATCCCTTATAAGTTTCCTTGACGTCTGGTAATGGATCTGAACCATCCAAATACTTGAACCACTCCTGGATGAGCAATAGCCTGCCACACCAGACATGAAGTTCATAGTAATCCAATCAGTCACCATTTTTGGATGGGTCAATGAAGGTTTGGATCGGCAGTCCAGGAAAGGTCAATAGATCAAATGGTTAGAAACATCCAATCTTTGTAGCTTTTGATCATTGATCTATCCATAGGTGGCCTATTAGTTACTCAGTCTGGATTGATCAACACTTCTATAATATTGACAGTTATGGGATCCATGTGCCTGGATCGGGCATCCATGTGCCCAACTCAAACATCAAATAGGAATTACTGGATCTAACTTAGAAAGTAAAAAAATACCCGAGTTGGAAATTTGAAATTTATTGGTTCAAGAACACCAAAATGGGAGGGAAATTGGAAATTCAACTCTGTATTTGTAGAGGCAGAGTTCTACATTAGTAGCTAACAAGCATTTTTTTTTTTTTTCTGGTTAGCATGTAAAGATTACAACTCTGTATACTTTAATGGATTTGCAAATGAAAACAATGAAGGATTATGAGGGTGTGGACAGCTAAGAGTGCTGAAAAAGAGAAGGAAGTGTTTTTTTAAAGATTTATTTATTTATTTTTATGATGAAAAGGTGAAACATGGTAAAAGGAGCTGTGTTTTAAAGTTGATTTTTATCCTTGCTTTCGAAGCTGCTTGGTTTGCCACATGCAATGCACTTTGATCAAACCTTGCAGATCCTGAATTTGAGGTAGAAAACACATCTGCTATTATTTTTAGTGAGGATTCTCATTCCAGTGGTGGTTTCAAAAGTCAAACATCTATTCATTACATTAATAACCAAAGTACATAGTAGAATTTTTTTAATTGGAGTTACTCAGTAATCTAAGAAACACTTATGTACTCCGCCATCCTAACTGTGCATATATGTAGATAAATACAAACTGCCCATTATAGTTGTACTCACTATAGATGGAACATGGCCTAAAAAACAGATTAATTAGATGACCCTGATCTTTGATCAATGGACCTTTGTTTGTAGAATTGGGATGCTTGACAAATTTTCATTTTAACCCTGCATTCAATGCTCATTTACTAGGCAGTACTGATCATCCGTTCCATGTGATTTTCGGGTAATGGTCCACATTTAGTGGGACCCATAATTTAGAACTATTTAATTTGACATACATGTGTCTCGCATGTATGGTGGCCACATGCATGTGTGGGAATCATCGCAGTCGGCCAAAGTATCAAATTTTTTGGCTGAAGTCAAAGGAAAAACCCATAACCCATGTGCCTAGTTGAAGGCAACAGTAGATATAAAAATTGCAGAAATGAAAATCACATAAATAATCCCAAAAATAAAAAATTAATAATGTGCTTCTTGCTCGTACCATGGACCCGATGATGATACGCTCGATGCACTCGAACCAATTAATCTAATTAATGCGAATTAGTGGACAGATTCTTTTCTCTAGTTCTTAATGTGATTTATCAATTGCAAGACTAGACTTTGGATTCAAAGGGAAGACTAAAAATATATTTTATAGGTGAAGTTATAAAGCTAATCTCTTAAGATAATCATTCATCTAGTTCAGTTGAGAAAGATTTTTTTTTTTTTTTTGGAGTAAGAAAATTACTTCAAGATCTCCCCTTTCATCACATCAAGTAGCAAACCATAAATTGATAGTAACCATCTGATTTTGCCCTTGGAAGTGGACCACTCACTCTTTTAACCATCCATTTGATAGCCATTCGTTGATGATCATTGTGATTGTAGATATATGCTCCATCTAAAATATGCCCCACGATTTGGACGGTCTAGAAGATACCATACATGAGTGCTATATGTGAAGAGGATGAGTTTCCACCAGTTTCAACAATGTAGTGAAACATCATAGCAGTCTATCCCCCTACACATTTTAGGGCTGTTGTTTCCCATATGGTCCCCTACCAATCTTTACAGGATAAAATACTCAGAATCTAGTAAGGAAACCCAAATGGGAGACACTATTTACACCCACCTTTTTTATACGAACACCCACTTTTCTTCTACTTTTTCACTATAGAATACTGCAAGCTGGTGCCCTTCTAATTTCAAAACTGGAAAAAAATCTGTCTATGTTTCAAATTTTGAGGGTGTAACTATCAATTCCCACCAAAGAAAACCATTCCTCTGTTTTTACCACCTCCAAAATCAGCACATGGAGTCGAGTAGGTCAAAGTCTACACAGTAGCTTAAAAGGAAAAAGGATTTAAAAAAATTAAAAATAAAAACACCATCAGATAACATTGGTGGTTTTCTGTTGGGACCTGAACAGGTTAGTCTCGGTTAGCTGTTAGGATACTGTTCTCTCACAATATCAATATTTCCATTTGCTCAATTTAAAATAGTTTATTTATCTTCCCATTCACTTCCTCCACATCTATAAATATACCTTCCATTCCCTCCCATTTTCCTCACCTTCTCCTCCCCATTTCCTCCTCTTGGACAGCTGGGCTCTCTGCTTCAGGCCTTGTAAGCCCCACCCCATCTTCCTTTCCCTCCTAAAATCTCTTTCCTACTCAACTTTTCCAGATTTTCTTGATTTCTTCATCTCACAAACACTGATATCTCATTCCCTCCCATTTTCCTCACCTTCTCCTCCCCATTTCCTCCTCTTGGACAGCTGGGCTCTCTGCTTCAGGCCTTGTAAGCCCCACCCCATCTTCCTTTCCCTCCTAAAATCTCTTTCCTACTCAACTTTTCCAGATTTTCTTGATTTCTTCATCTCACAAACACTGATATCTCAAATGGGTTTTCTTTTCAGGACATGGATTTTATTGGGTTTTCTCTAGTAGCCCTTCTCACCATGTTCAGGTCTGTTCATGGCCAGGGCGGCGGATGGTCTAGTGCCCATGCCACTTTCTATGGAGGTGGTGATGCTTCTGGCACAATGGGTAATGTCAAAAACCCATAAAATCATCAAAATCTTATCTTTTTCTTCTCCTACTTCTTAAAACCTCTCCTTCTGATCTAGCCTTGTTCTTCAACTTTCTGTTACAGGAGGGGCTTGTGGATATGGAAATCTCTATTCTCAGGGTTATGGTACTGATACAGCTGCACTGAGCACTGCACTTTTCAACAATGGGCAGAACTGTGGAGCTTGCTATCAGATCAAATGCGTAAATGATCTGCAATGGTGCCTGCCAGGATCGATCATGATCACTGCAACCAACTTCTGCCCACCAAACAATGCTCTCCCCAACAATGCAGGAGGATGGTGCAATCCACCCCAACATCACTTTGATCTCGCTGAGCCAGTTTTCCAACGCATAGCCAAGTACAAGGCAGGAATAGTGCCTGTTATGTATAGAAGGTATTGAAATGCTCTACAAAACCCATCTCTCTGTTTGCTCTTCATTTCAAATGTCTAAAGCCTAAAAGACACCTTCTCCTAGAGCTCTCCCTACTCTCTAATCATTCCAACTCAAATCGTCCTCCAAACACTCAAAGAAAAAGTTACATATGTATGTGTACAAAAATTCATTTGTATAGATACATACATGAATGCATATTAATGTATATATACACATTCAAGCCCCAATGTCCAAAGAGGAATACCTGAGCACCCTTTTCATCCAACACCCAGATGTCTATAAGGGCCAAAACACATTTTCCTTCTCTCATCACTTTTAAAACTCCAAAATCTTCCAACTACCCTTTGCTCCTCTCTCTCTCTCTAACTCCCAAACTTATATCTATCTTATTCTATTTTCTTCCTCCTTTTCAGGGTCTCATGCGAGAAGAAAGGTGGCATCAGATTCACCATCAACGGCCACTCTTACTTCAACCTGGTCCTGATCACCAACGTGGGTGGTGCTGGTGATGTTGTGTCTGTCTCCATCAAAGGCTCTAGGACTGGGTGGCAGCCCATGTCCAGGAACTGGGGCCAGAACTGGCAGAGCAACTGCAACCTCGACGGCCAATCCCTCTCTTTCAAGGTCACTACAAGCGACGGCCAATCTATCATCTCCTCCAACGTGGCCCCACCCAACTGGGCCTTTGGTCAGACCTACAGTGGAGGACAGTTCTAATGAATCCAACTGCCTCATGACTAACAACAGAATATGGTGGGACATGTTCATGATCACATTCAATTAACACATGGCATACACGTGTCTCGATCTCGACCATTCGGAATATGGGTCACAGTCTCAATGGGGCACAACCCAAAAACAACACCGATCGGAGGATTATAATAATTGATTTTGCATGTTTAGCTTACCTCGTTTACCATGATCATCTCTGATCAGTTGGTTTTTTGGGTGGGCTCATTTACAGTAAGGCCCACTGTTTGGACGGTCTAGATTAACAACGCATGCATCCATGTGTATGTTGGTTGTGTTAATGAATATTGTCCCCCATAGTCAGCTAGAGTACCATATAATCCACCTTCAAATTTAGCCCCCTACCGGCCTTACCTCTAACTTTAGCAGTGACTTCTCGTCTTTTTTAGTGCAAGTCTTCAACAGCCTATATAGATTAAAATATATAGTCATGGTGTATTAAGGTGGGCCCTTTTTTTTTAAATGGGTCCCTTTTTCATCTTGTTGTATTGTTGTGGGCCCAAGTGTCAGTAGTGTTTACACCATAAAGGTGGTGTAAAGAGGTATGATATCTTGAGAGTCCTTATTCTACAGTAAGATTAGGAAGAGTGTGTTTGTAACGTGGACAGTTAAACATGGTGTGAGGTGGGCATGGTTTGTCACCCACCCATGAAATGGTTTTTGTGTTATTGTTGGGGAGGAGAGGAGTGTAAGTGGTCTTTGTTTGTGTTGTGTGAGTGCAAAAGGTCACTGTAAGCAGTTTCTTTCTTGCTGAAATATGCCCTTAAATACAGTGTAATGAAATAAATGAAAGTTGGAGATTTGCCTCATTTTCTCATTTTGCCTCATGGTGCTAAAATCATTCACTTTGAATGGTCTTCTTGGTTCCATGGCTTGGAGATCCATGCCGTTCATCATGTGGGTCCCATTGTGGATATGACTTGCTCAAAGATTAGAGTTGCACACAGAGCCAAACCAAATTGAGTTGAGCCTAGCTCAGCTCGGCTCCCAATTAGCACAGCTCGGCTCAACCAACAAACAATTAAGGCTCGAGCTCTACTTGGCTCAGCCTTTGAGCTGGAATGGCATGCTTGACTTGGTTATAGTTCAAAAGTCGGGCTCAAAGGCAACTCAATCCTATTGACACCTATAATTACTATTTCACTTACTATTATTGAGAGTTTTTCTCTTAATCATTTGCTCTTTTTCAAAGTGGGATTAAATAACTTTCATTTCCAATTAGCTGAGTGAGTAAAACTCAAACTGAGTTAATATAAACTGAGTTTCTAATTGAGCCAAATCGAGCCAGGGTCAGCTCAAGCTTGGCTTAAAAAACTTTGAGCTGAAAAAAAGTTGGCTTGACTCGGTTGGATCCCAACGCCCGAACCGAGTGGTCTACTTATTGGGTCGGTCGTAGTTAATAAAATAAATGGATGGCTGACAAAAAAAAGTGCAGGTTTTTTTTTTTGGACCATCAGCCTGCTTCTAACACCTTCTAGCAGTGAGGCCCACCTGAAGATTGGAACAGCTTAATTCTTGGGCCAGCACCCATCTGATGGATGGCTGGTATTCCATATGGCAAGTGCATGGTGGCCTGTAGGTGGGATGCCTTGTAGGATTCATTACACGTTAGACCCATTGATCAGTGATCTGGACCGATCGATGATCTGATGGCTCACATTAGAGTGGCGGCTCCCAATTAGATGTTTGACCTTTGACGGCAAAGATCCATAACAAGGGAAGAATAGACCAAGGATTGAACGGTTGGATCTTGCAATCTGGGAGCCTTTTCATCAGACATCCATTAACAACGGCAGGCCCATCTTATCAATTGTCTGGATTACTGAACCATCGGCCACGTGTATGGATCTTGAGCTTAAGGCCCAGAATCGTATGATTCCTCTTATTTCATCATGAGTTGATTGATTGTAAGATCCAGGCCGACAACTGGGTGGGCTCCGATGTGCATGTGCCCTAATCCAAAAATCAGGGTAGTCTGCTCACCAGGAACATAAAAAAGTAGGGCAAGCTTGATGAACAGCCCAGATGTTGTGCATGTGAAACAGCGAGTGGTCATGATACATGAGAACGTGAGTGGTGTCCGGATGTATGCATGTTGTACAAGTTACAATGTATATGTGATCGGAACCGTTAACATCATGAGACTAACCAGATCAGATGATTTTGGCCATTCATTTATGATCATTGTTCGGACCTTTGTTCTTTTCTCCTAACCATCTATTTTTAGGCTATTGATCGAACTGATTGGATTATCCAATCTAGGAGTATTTTAGTCGTAGTTTGGTTTTTCTTTTATATTTCCTCTGTAGTCTCGCATTTTGTGTTGGCTTGTACATAGGAAAAACTCATGTGCTCCGGCGGCATACCCAGCCTTTCTTAGTGTATCCTGGTAACTACAGATGCATGGACCGTCTAATCATTGATCTGGACCATTCATTAGGTTTGAACCTCTTATCATGGGCCACCCAGAAAAGTTGGTATTAATAAGAGAATGCTAGCCATCCAAACATTGGCCCTTCCATAGGTTTGCCAAATCACATATGGGACGGTCCTGATCATCCAGTCAAAATTGTTCCTATGAGACATGCTACTGGACTCTATCAAATTGACTACTCAAATTGTTGGGCCTCTACAATGCAATAAGGCAACCAATAATAGTTGATTGAAGTGCAATGTTGATATCACCCACATCTTTGGGTTTGGAGTCTTGCCCCCTTGGTAGACTCTGCCGAGTTTCAACCGGGGTCTTCGTTTCGAAACCCATCAGTGGTGAAAATCAATGCTGCTAACAACACAAAAAAATTTACTCCTAGGCTTGAAATCCTTAAGAAGTTGACCCATGCCTAAAACTCAAATCCATAATGAGGCCTAAAGTTCAGGAAGTTTGAGCACGTTGAGGGCCATCTCAAGGCCGTTGAGCACAAAAATATGTAAAATCTTTGTAGATCCGGAAAAGATACCGGGATCTCTCCCAAGATCTCTCGTACAACTCTAAAGAGAGATTCTCTACAAGAGTCCAATGGTAAAATAATTAATTTACATTTCTAGAAAAATAAAATTATTTGTTTTACTACTTATTAAAGTAAATATATGATGCCACATGTTATCTAACCGATTAGATTAATCCACATGGCAAGTTTTCCCTTCAAGTTACAATTTATTATTAGAAGATCAAGCCATCCTCTATAAATATGGACCCACCCGTCTTATTGTAAAAAGATCTTGGACATTTGTATATACTTGCAAGGCACAAATGGAGGTATTTATAGGCCTGTGGGGTTCAATTTTTCCAACGTACAGAAGTGCCTAATTTATTGGGACTTTATGCCAGTTAATTTTGGACAGCTTGCTCGTAATTAGTTGCAGTGAGGTGATGTCATTTTGTGGTGTCGGCTAATGCTAGGTGAACTTGAATGGCACAATTAGTCTATCAGACACATGAAAGCTCTTCTGGGTAAAGTACAAAAAAAAATCAGGTGTCAAACAGCTTGATGTCGCATTTGATGGACAGGGTGAATCTCATCCATGTGAAGTCCTCCAACCATGTCAGAAATAGTCATGCTCGAAGTGATTATATGTAGTCACACAAGTGTCTTATTCTTGGAAGAGATCATAGAAACGTTTTTTTATACGTAATAATGTGAAACAATCACATGGTGTTGTTGCAAGGTCGACTTTCATGGGGCCCACCCAAAATGAAGCTGGGACACTACATGATTAAAGGTCTTATACATGACTTTACACTGTTTGCATATGGTCGAAAAGAAGGGGAACGAATTAACTGTTACCTGGGAAACAGCTTAGTGAATGGTACCCCTACCGTGTGGCACACATGGATGATATTTTGTATATCCACGCTGTCCATCCATTTTTCCAGACCATTAGAAGATGGGATTTAAAAAATTATACAGATCCAAATCTAACCATACCACTGGAAACAGTGGTGATTGAGTGCCCCACCATTAAAAATTTCAAAGAGCCCATTGTAAGGTTTTGGAAATGTTTATTTGCAATCCAAACTGTTGATAATGTCGAGAAGATCGGGATGAAGGGAAATATATAAAGATCATATTGATCCAAAACTTTTGTGGCCCATAAAAAGTTTTTAATGGCCATTCATCATTATTTCTAGTGGTATAGTTCACCTGAGATTTGGATCTTCTTAGAGTTTGGGATTACATCCTAAAATGAGGTGTAAAAAGCAAATGGACAGCATGAATATATAAAAAAAAATACAATAAGACGGGCCTCACATGGTTAGGGTAACACCCACTAAGCTGTTCCCTGGGTAACAGCTAATCACTCTCGAAAGAAGAGTCACGGACTCCCGGGAGGTTTTGTAATCCTCTTTTATCTTTTAAGGGGAGCGAAGTAGGTGTTACCCCGTGAACAGCTTAGTGGGTGTTACCCCTGCCTTGTGGCACACTCGGATAATATTTTGTATATCCACTCCGTTCATCCGTTTCTCATGCCCTCTTGAGGATGGTATTCCAAAACTCATGCAAAAACGAATCTCAGATGGACCATACCACTGGAAATAGTGTTGATTAGTGCCTTGCTGTTAAAAATTCCAAAGAGCTTGTAGTAAGGTTTAGTAATGTTTATTTGCAATCCAAACTGTTGATAGTGTCAAGACTATATGGATTAAGGGAAAATATGAATATCATCTTAATAAAAAAACTTTTGTAGCCCACAAAAAGCTTTTAATGGTCATTCATCACTATTTCTAGTGGTATGGTCCACCTGAGATTTGTATCTTCTTAGGGTTTTGTATAACGTACTAAAATGAGATGTAAAACCATATGAACAGCGTGGATAAATAAAACATAATAAAAAATGGCCCCACACAATTAGGATAACACCTACTAAGCTGTTCCTCAGCTAAGCCGCTCTCTCTTTTAAGTATTTCTAACTTTCAATTTTCTTCTATCTAGCTTGCTTGAATCATCCTTTTCTTTCCAACAACGGAAAAAGTCTTCTTCCGTGGATGCCTCTTGTTTCTATTTAATTCCCTTCATTTGGTTGGTGTGGCCAAATAAATTTTAGATCGGTGTGAGTTTTGGAGTCAAGGGTGAACATTTGGTGACACACCTAGTGGACGGAGTAGATGTCATGAGCTGATCACGATGGGAGCTGACCATGATGGCCCCACAGAGGTTATCACTGCACTTGTGGTTGTGTGTAGGGTTGCACATCTGCCCCGTTAACCCGCCCAACCCGCCCAACCCGACCCGGTAGAAACCTGATCCGTCCCGACCCGGCTGAGAAAACGGTCTGATCCTGAGTAGATGCGGCTGGACCGTTTTTAATTTAGGTACGGTTTAAGGTACATGCCAAACCTGCCCGACCCGTGTATACCCGACCCATTCTGCTCGACCTGAACTGCCCCGTTTATACTAATTTATTGCTTTTAGAAATATATATATATAGCATTATCAATAGGTTGAATGGTTAGGGTGGACTCTAAAATCTTTCAATGGTGAGAGTTCAATGACAACTGATTTTTGTAGTGTGGTTTACCTAAAGCTTTTATCTACTTTCTTTTTGAGACTATGTCCTATAATAATCTGAAAACGTAGATGGACAGCATGGATATATATATATATATATATATATATATATATATATATATATATATATATATATATATATATATATATATATATATATATATTGAGGTGAGCCTCATGGTTAGGGTCTCACCCACATGGCTAGTTTCGGGTCTCATCGAGTCTCACCCAAGCTGAGCTCATCTCACACTCACAGGGAGCAAATTAGGTGACATCCGGGATCCACCAAAATGGGTGGCCCTTGACTATGTGTCTTAAATCCACACCGTCCAACTATTTTGAAAGATCATTTTAGGATATGATACCAAAAATGAAGCTGACTCAAATCTTAGGTGGACCATACCATAGAAACATAGTCCTAACCCGACCCGACCCGACCGGATCCGGTTTAGCATATAGGGTAGGGTAGGGTTAGGGTTGACCCTTTTACAAGTAGGGTAGGGTTATGGTTAGGTCAGCCCAACCTGATCACGACCCGGACCTTTAAATATATTTAGGTTCGATCTAGGGTTGGGCCCAACCCGACCCGTGTGCAAGCCTAGTTGTGTGGATACTGCGATCATCTCTCCATGATCGAAATGAGGGCTACAATAGCCCTGAGTTGTGGCTATTTTTACTAAAAGTCCAATATCTCGTCCGGCTCATCTCTTTGGGCCTTTTGATGAAAAATTGAAAATTTTATGGTTGAAAATGCCCCTTTGAATGAATTCACCTTTAGCACTGTGAATTCCCCCTGGGCGCTATGGATACCCCCTTAGCACATGGTTACCC
This sequence comes from Liriodendron chinense, assembly GCA_003013855.2. Classification (NCBI taxonomy): domain Eukaryota; kingdom Viridiplantae; phylum Streptophyta; class Magnoliopsida; order Magnoliales; family Magnoliaceae; genus Liriodendron; species Liriodendron chinense. Next base: position 1,502,388 of record PVNU02000491.1, on the reverse strand, counting down.
GAGGGGCATTTTCGATGGTAAAATTTTCAATTTATCAACAAAAGACCAAAATAGATAAGCCGTACGAGAAATCCGACTTTTAGTAAAAATAGCAACAACTCAGGGCCATTGCAGTACAATCCCCGAAGTGAGAGCGGGTTAGGTGAGAACCCGGGCTTGCCTAAGACGGTGCGGCCCTTACTTTGGGTTATCGTGGGGCCCACATTGATGTGTATTATGTATCAACGCCGTCCATCCATTTTCCAGATCATTTTAGGGTGTTATACCAAAAAGGAAGCAGATCCATTCATCCGGTGGACCATAACATAGGAAACAGCGGTTATTAGCCATTAATGGGACACAGAATATTGGATAAAGCTGATATTTGTTTTTTCCCTTCATCTAGGCTCATGTGACCTTATCAACAGATTGGATGGTACATAAACACTACCAAAACATGAAGGCGTGTCCTAAGAAGTTTTTAATGGTAGGATGGTCAATCAACACTGTTTCTTATGGTGTGGTCCACCTGATAATTTTCTTTGCTTCATTTTTGGTATAATGAACTAAGATGATGTGGAAAAACGGATGGACGGAGTGGATACATAATACAGACATCAAGGTGGGCCCAACGGTAACCCCACGGTAAGGGCCGCACTGTCTCACATCTGGTACGGTTACCATCAGTGCTTCTGGTGGCACCGGGCTGTTGTTGAGCCTGCACGATGCGTGCATCAGATCTACCCCATCAATTAGATGGGCCCTTCGATGTTAGGCTATGGACAAAAATCAGCCGTTCAATACCCCAAAGGAGAACTTGGGAGTGGACACCCAACCAATAAAGATTTGAGGGCTTATCATGTTGTTTATTTGCCATCCAATCCATTAATCAGGCACGTCACACCAGGATGAAAAACGCATGTGGGCCACACCACGTGAATTTAGTGGTTTAGGGATGATTTCACATCATTGACTTCCTTGTGTCTCGCCTTATCTTTGGATTGAACTAATTTTAAGTTTCTACGGTGAAGATGAGAAGGAAAACATGGTGGACGGGTTGGATTAGAGTGGGCCCCACAACAGACCGGTACCACCATAGGAGCACTCCTCAATATGAAAAATCACATTTCCTTCGTTTTCTGTACATTGGTGGAGGCGCCTTTGAATAACTCCACCAGATTTCGAGGGGATGGAGGGTTTTGGAGACCGTGCAATAACTATAAATGCCTTACCATTTCAGCCACAGAAATTCACATGCTCTTGACTGTGAAAGAACCTTGGACTGGTGGGCCATTTGTCCTTTTGGGCCCCTCTTAAATCCATTCACAACAATCTTATGGGGAGCGGATTGCTTGTGACCCCAGGCACATAGATATTCCTGTGCCTTGGTCTGTGTGGGGTTCATAGAGATGTCCGTGACAAATCCACTCCGTCCATCTGTTTTACAACATCACAGTAGGACAGGGGACTAAAAATCAGGTAGATCCAAAACTCATGTGGACCACACCAAATGAAACAGTGGGAACGGATATTCCACTGTTGAAACCTTTCTGGAGCTGACCATAATGTTTATATGCCATCCAAACCGTTCGTAGGATTATTACCACACAGATAAACTGTAGGCACAAATATTAATCAACCCAGGCGTTTAATCCCCACTGTTTCGTATGGTATGGTTCACGTGAGTTTTGGATCTGGCTGAGTTCAGTCTTCTGTCCTAATTTGTTGTTGCAAAACAGATGGACGGAGTGGATTTGTCACGAACATCTGTGGGTCCCACACAGCCTCGGGCACAGGAACATCTATGTGGCCGGGTCACAATCCGCTTCCATCCTCTCTTTGGCAGGGGAGCGGATTAGGTAAGACCGGGGCGGGTGGGATCCCTGACTGTGGAGCCTACTGTGATGTATGTGGTTACATCCATGCCGTCCATCCGTGTTGAAAGTTCATTTTAGGGTATGATCCAAAAAACGAACCAATTCCATTATCCCGAATGGACCATAGTACAGGAAATAGCGGTGATTGACCATTAAAAACGTCTCATGAGACACAAAAGCTGATGATATTTGCGTGGTCTCTTCATCTAGGTGTTTGTGACCTTATCAACAAGTTGGATGGCAAATAAACATTCCGGTGGAATCCATGAACTTTTTAATGATGGGGATTCAATCAAGACTGTTTTCTATGGTGTGGTCCACCTAAGATTTAAGTCAGCTTCATTTTTGGAATTATGCTCTAAAATGAGCTTTCAAAATGGTTGGACAGTGTGGATTTAAGGTACACACATCACTGTGAGCGCCACAGTCAGGGGTCCCACCCACCTTGGTTGTTCCGGGTTCTCACCTAGTCTGCTTCCCTTGTAAGCCCCCTTCGCCTTCAATGCAACAGTTACCCCATCTTGATTTTGATAGAAATTTTACATAGAACTACCTAATTAATATAGAAATTACATTTTGGTACCTTTTTTAATATAATTTTCAAACTTTTACCTCATTAATTCAAGCATTATATTCCACTGCCTATAATTAGCTTTTTACGACTGGCTGCTCGATTGGGCCCAACTGTAATGCTTATTGGAAATCCACAATGATCATCAGGTGCATCGGCCGGGGCCCAAAAATCAGCCGAATCTAATACACAGTTGGAAACGGTGTACAAGGAAATGCTCACCCTTCATACTTTTTCTCTTGGTGTGGCCCAGTTATATGATGGATGGATGTGATTTTTAGACCCCATAGATAAATTATGATGTGTCATCTAATTGTTAGAGTGGATATAATCATTATGCTAGGCCCAGTAGAAATCAAGGGTGGACACCTTTCAAAACTGTTTTCTTTAGTATGGCCAACCCGAATCACAAGTTAGACCAATATTTTGGCCTTGGGCATAAATGGGAATTAAACATCTAATAGTCAGAGTGGATTTCAATGAAATATCATGGTGGGTCCCGCCAAGATAAGTAGACTGGTATATTTAAAAGAGACAAAGGCCTCAGGTCCAACAGGGAATAATTTCAAATTTATTATGTGCACGGGACATCCAACCCTTTCAATGAATTAAAATCATCACGAGGAGCACTTTGTGCAATAAGTCAGCCCTATCACACCCCACACCTTTGAGACAGTGGTAGGCTGAGTGAAGATAACCGTGTTTCAACACTGAGGTCTTGGTATCGATTCCCAATATGAGGGGTGGCTAACATTGAAGTGTGACTAACAGTGTGGATGTGTGTACTAACAGTGGGATGTGTGTCCTAAAAGAAAAATTCAGCCCTATCCACTCATCAAGTGGTCCATACTTGTACTTTGTTATTTACCCATAGGTATACACTATTTTCTATGGTGTGGCTCACTTGATGATTGGATAGGGCTAATGTTTTCACCAGGTGATCATCATGGTGTGGCCAAACTATTAGGAGGATTGGATGTCGTAGGGACTTCACAAGTTGGAAGTTATCCACAACGTGGACTGTAAACTTGGACGCTAGATCTTGAAAAAGGCGTGGCCAATCTTGATTTTGATGGGCCCTACCATCATGTTTATGTAACATCCACCCCGACCATTAAATATGCAATCCCACATTAAACCTAGAAGCAAACAAAAATAGGTTGACTAATGATTAGAGCTGCCAATGGGCTGGGCCTGAGGTAGGTCTTGGCCCGGATTTTGAACTACAACGGGCTGGGCCGTCAGGCTGGCCTTGCGTAGAATTCTGATTTTTAGGCCCGAGGCTGGCCCATTGACCCCTACAGTAATGATTCAAGTCCGCCACACCAAAGGAAAGACATGGAAGAGAGACAGCCACCATTGTTTTTTACGGGATCATTGTGATGAGTATATGTAATCCACTCAAACCATTTGATTTCACACCATGATTTAAACATGTGGCCTAAAAATCAGGCACATATGTGATTTAAGTAGCCCATACCAAGGGATACAGTTTGAAAGGTGAGCATTGCCTTGTACACTTCTTCCAACCATGTGGTCTACTTGAATCACGGATGGAGCTCGTTTTTAGGCCCTAGGCCTAACATGGGTTGATGCAACTTCTGGACTGGGTGAATTTCAGATGAGCATCACGATATGGCCCACTTAAGTTGACGACCATGGGTGTGACTTTGATGGATTGGATCCACCGAGGTGGGTGGGATCCTTGTCTATGAGGCCTACCATGATGTATGTGGCTTATATCCATGCTGTCCATCCTTTTCGAAAACTCATTTTCAGGGATGATCCAAAAAATGAAGTAAATCTAAATCTCAGATGGACCATAAAACGGGAAACAGTGGTAATCGACCATTAAAATCTTTTTGTGGGCCACAAAAGTTCTGAATCAAGTTGATATTTGTGTGCTCTCTTCATCCAAGTCTTTGTGACTTTATCAACATGTTAGATGGAAAATAAACATTTTGATGCCCCCCAATGAAGTTTTTGATGGGTGGGATTCATCACTACTGTTTCCTATGGTATGGTCCACCTAAGATTTGAATTTGCTTCGTTTTTTGGGATAAAGCCCAAAAATGAGCTGGAAAAATAGATGGCCAATGTGGATGTAAGGCACATACATCATAGTGGGCTCCTTAGTTAAGGATCCATCCAAATGGTGCCTGCAAACCATTTGTTGGCACAGTCCATTCACGGGGGCGCGACTTGGGTGAGACCCTAAAACCAGCGAAGTGGGTGGGGATCCTGATGTGTCGTGGAAGCATTGGTCCATGTGGGTGGAATCGTGCGAGAGGATGGCATGTGCGACATGAGAGACTAATGGAATTAGGGATGAGGTTCAGCCTTGCAATGCCCCCCCCCCCCCCCAGTTCTCCCACCTTATATCGCAATCATCCCTCTTTAGATTTCTCTCTCTTACTCTTTCACGCCTGTGAGAGACCCCTTTGTCTCTCTTCCTCTCTCATGCCTGCCATCCTGGTGTCGCTCCTGTTGCTGCTTTTGATGTGGCCCCCGCCATCACTTCTGGACCAAGTCAGAGATGAATGACGAGAGAGAGAGAGAGAGAGATGAGTCTCTCACGACAGAGACAAAAGGTTCTCTCGCGTGCATAAAAGAGGAGGAGAGAGACCACGAGAAACGTAAAGGATTCACGAGACAAGTAAGGGAGAACCGAAGAGAGGAGAGAGGGAGAGAGACAAACGAGAGAGTGGCTATGAGCCTGAACCCCATACCTAACTATAACGCCCCGAATTTTTAGAATTATTTGAAAAATTTTAGAAATTTATTTTGATTTTAGTTTAATTAAATATCGAGTATTTACTTTGTTTTGAAAATAACGGACGATCCATGAGAGTTTTGATGGGCTACCCTTTACAAAAATTACTTAAAATAATTCCATGAACGACTTAAATAGTTATATTTCTCAAAACTCACATTTTTTCAATAATTATGATAATGTCTTTGGATCCTCTAATTCGTAATTTCTGGTAAATCAGATAGGTAGTTTTCGAATCCGTCCGAAAGGTTAGCGTAGTTTTAGGTGCATAATAATATCGTGTAGATAGATTTTCAAGTAAGACTCACGATCATATAGATCTTAACCTAGGAGCATTCGTAACTGTTGATCGAGGAATGTAGTTAGGAAAGTAACCATACCAAACTGATTATCTTAGTAATAAACCCCTTATCTTAGAATTTATGTGATTATCCAATGCATATAAATATGAAATCTTGAGTGCCCAAAATGTTAATGGCTCACCTTAACCTAAATCCTTGATTTCTAGTTCACATGGTTTCCATGATCTGATTGATGTGAAATTTTATATCATGCCTATCTATCATTAATGAACCACACATGTTGAATTTTAGCCTTTAGATCATAATATAAATGGCCTAATTAGCAAATCAGCCCCTTAACCCTTGCTTTTAATGTTCATCGGTTGAAGAAAGTAGATGGTTAGTTATAGTCGAATATTTTTCTTCATTTGAGTGACTTAGTCGTCCATATTATGAGCCAATAGTGTGATTTGAGTGCCCCACATTGCTAAGCCTATTTCTTAAGTGCGAAGTTTTCTCATTCGAGGAAATAATGAGTTACTAACTCATTTCAATTAACCCACTTCCCACCGACAATCACAACTCAAATTTGGAACATATCTTGGCCTCATATGACTACGAGACTCAAAACAATTTGAACCCTGATCTATAATCCTACACCATTGAACTACAAAGTCAGCCCCTTCTTTTTCCGTCAATAGTTAGAATTTCAGATTTAGGCATTTCTCACTATTGATCAACTACCAAATTTTATCTAATCGTTTCCCTATCATGACTACATATTTTCTTCAATTTTGGGCCCTGATTATCATGCATAGACCGTTAATTGAGATCAAGCCAATTTTAGCACCTGCCCCGCCATTTTCAAAGATTAGTCAATCCAGAAAGTGGACTGCCAAGAAAATTATGTATTACGACTCATCTTTTATTGCCAAATCAAATTAGTGGTTTGGATTTCACAAAACATCATAATATGGACCGTCAAAGCATTGAACACCCACTCTCATGCCATGAGGCGTTATACATGAGAGAGCCTCTCTTAACGTGTGTTATAGAGAAAACCTAAAAAAATTCAGCTATCTCTGATTTTCCAGCTACATACTCAGCCTCTTCAACCTCCATGTGTGTCCTTCTAAGAGGTGAAGATTCCTCCCTTTAAGCTAAACCATGTAGATAAAGTATTTGTACATTATTATTATTATTTTCTTTCTTTATCTATGTTTCTTAAATCGTAGATCATCGTAACATGATTTGTGTTGTTGAGTTATTTTATGTGTTAATGTTTGTAAGAGTATCGCTGAAATACTATTATATTACTTTGTTATGCTCACATAGATGTTTGAATGAGAAAGCATAAATATTTCCCTAGCTCTTTGTGGAACCATGTATAGATTTTCTTAATTTGGATTTAATGTGTTATATGTATCGTGTATACAAGATTATTATGTGAATGCTACATTAATGTACACCCCTTGGCCCCGTATCGATAGAATTGCTTGATGGAAAGAGTTGGAGCCTGTTAGAGGTGTCCATGTTGGACAATAAGTCTTGGCATGATTATGAGAGTACGTTGAGTGTTGCCAAGGGATCCTTGTGTTCATATGTTATTTGAGATGGATCCATACGTCGTACATGTATGTTTTCTTTTAGTTGGCCACATTAGAGAATAATAGCTACTTTGGGACTTGATTGCATTATAAAATGTGGCAAGGAGTGGACATTATTCGTACATATGGTTTCATTAGCCAGGATTGGTGTTATGGACACTAAGCCCGTGCTGTCGGCCTATGCTGGGTTACTTGCAACTCGCCATAGTGACCTTTGAGTCTCTTTAATATGGCTGAATGTGAAAATACTTAAATAAAGGTGAAACAAAAGTCATGTATTCACTTGGCTCCATGTGGGTGTACGAAACTGGGGATAGGCTAAAGCGTCATACTTCTCTCGTACACTGTCTCGTGAGATTTGGGTTATGAGCGTCCCACTTCTCACTTGGTTGGGCAAAATATGGGCTTGTGTGTCCCAGAAACCTCTAGTGACTAGTTGCTAACGTGAAGTAGTAATAGGGAGTTTCCTGCTTCATGTATTATGATTCTAATCATGGTGCCTTAGCCAGAGTATGCATCTATGCATCGCATTAATAAGATTTACATGTTTATTTTTGTTGGTTAATATTATTTTCTTGCTTGCGTATACTCTGTGTTATCATTGTTATCGTGATTGTCTTGGAGGGATATACCTCACTATGATAGAGATTAACGTTATCCAAACACATATCAGGTAATCCGCGTAAAGATTCAGCAGATGAACCGAATTATACAAAGGTTTGTGGCAACAGATGACGGATGACGTAGTCGGAGCAGCGTCATGAAGATTTTACTTATTTATGTATTTTAGAATAGTTTACTAATTCCAACGCAATTGTAATAAGATTTTCTAGTGAAGGCAATAATTGAATATTCTATTTGATTCATTTTAAGGATATTTCGTTGTTGACTTAGTATAGAAATTTATGGAATAAGATAATTTCTTTCTGTCATTGTGCTTGAAAGCCACAAGTATTAAATGTTTGAATGATTAATGAAATGTAGATGATTTTGTCCTTGAGGCATTTCAGTTAACACCTGGGAACTCGACTCATCGCGGTATCTACGAGAGTTGAAAAGCTTGGGGCATTACACTAACTCCGTTAGTCTCTAACGTCGTACATGTCGTCCTCTCACACAACTCTACCCACGTGGACCAATGCTTCCGCGACACGTCAGGGTCCCACCCACTTCGCTGGTTATGGGGTCTCACCCGTGTATGCAAAATCACTCTAATCAGTGTATGTGTAATCATATTTAAACTTAAAACCAAAAAAATGGGTTTACTGTGATTTAGGTGGGCCACACAAGATAAAATAGTTTGGAGAGAGACGTCCACCCTTGATTTTTATTGTGTCCACCGTGATGATTATATGAAATCTGCTCCAACCATTAGATGCCACACAAAAAATTAGATTTGTGATCTAAAATGTAAGCCCATCATTGATTCAAGTGGGCCATACCAAGGAATATAGTTTGGAGGCAATCGTTTCTTTGTATATTATTTTCAATCATATGGTCCACTTGAACAACGAATGAGGATGATTTTTTTACCCTTGTCCTAACATCAAGTGATGCACCTAGTGGACAGGATGGATTACATAAACATTATGGTGGGGTCCACCCGAGTAGCCGATAGTGGAATGATAATTATATCCATTAATGAGGTAGCTTTTTGAAAAGACACCGTAATGTAAGTTCCATGTTAATTAGGTAGTCTTTTTGTAAAAATCCCTACAAGAGAATACCAAGAAGGAAAAAGATAACCTCCAAACTCCATGATAAAATTAACTTAGGAAATAATAGTCCCTATAGGAACGTTTGGATGATAAGTTACTTTAAATAAGTTACTTATGCCTCAAGTAGCTTATCTTAGTTTCTACTTAATCAATAGATCAGTATGTTTGGTAAGTATGTCTTTTAAAACACCTCATCCAAAAAACACATTTGGGTTGTTGAAACACACAATTTGGTAATGCCTTGTTAGTGGAGCCCACCTTAATTTGTGTTATATATCTACTTTGTTTATCCATTTTGGCAAATCATTTTAGGGTAGTGTCCCAAAAAAAAATGGACCAGATCCAAATCTCAAGTGGACCACACCATAGGAAATAATTGTCATTGAACGCCCACCATTAAAAACTTCCTAGGGCCCACCATAATGTTTATTTTCCATCCAACTGGTTGAAAAGGTCACATAGACCGAGATGAAGGGAAAATAAAAATATCAGCTTGATCTAAAACTTTTGTGGCTCCCAAGAAGTTTTTAATGGCAGGCGTTCAATCAACTGTTTCCTACAGTGTGGTCCACCTAAGATTTGGATTTACTTCATTTTTTTGCTCATGCCCTAAAATGAGCTAGAAAAACGGATGGAAAGTATTGATATACAACATATACATCAAAGTGTGTCCATCGTCACCGCTTGACCCAACATGCTATTTAGCCCGATCGTGTTAGATGTGGATTGCTAGGTGAACCCAACTTCAAGTGCCTGGGGCCCACCATGTTGTTTCTTAGAAATCCACCCCGTCCATCCATTTTACTAGATCATGTTAGGAGGTGGGCCAGAAAAATGAGGTAGATGGAAAGCTTTAGTGGGCCACATTGAAGGAAACAATGGAGATTTAACGACCACCATTGAAATCCTTTTGAGGTTCACTATGATGGTTATATGCCATCCAAACCAGTCATAAGATCATTCCCACCCCCATAAGATCATATGAAGGAATAGGTGGAAAAGTGAATATCTTAAAAAAAAAAAAATGTGGACCTCATGACTATTTCAATAGCGGAAGTTCAATACCACTGTTTCAACTAGTGTGGCCATTTACCTCACATTTAGGTCCACATCCCAAAATGATCCAATGAAAATGGTGGATAGGGTGGATTTTGCAAAAATATTATGGTGGGACACTTCAATTTTTTGAGCTCCATTGTAAAGTGTGGTTTAATAATACTTTTTTCAAGTTGTGTGGCTCTCTTGAGTTTTGGATCTTCATTATATTTTGACACACTGATTAAAATGAGCTAAAAACACTAGTGGATGTAGTGGATTTCTTAGAAACATCATGGTGGCCCACACTATAATGGGCATAGTTTCAGCAATGGATGTTCATACCACTGTTGTAGGTTGTGGCCCATCCTTGAAATGATATGAATAAAATGGTTGATGGAGTGGATTTTTCAAAATCATCATTAGATGTATTTCCCAACATGGCACATCCATTCATTGGGCTAGCTTGCATGCGCACTGGTCGTATAAGTTAATTTTGTAAATTCAAAAGCAAAATAAGAAAACTTATGAAAATAAGTTACTTATATTATAAGTTACTTATTTAAGTTTAATAACCAAAACTAACTTAAGTTAAAAAAGTGACTTATTAAGTTAAAAAATTACCTATTATTTGGCATTAGGGCTATACATTTGCCGGGTTAACCCGCTTGACCTGACTCGACCCGACCCGGTAGAAACCCGATCCATCCTGACCCGGCAGAGAAAATGGTCCGGTCCTAGGTGAATGCGGCTGGACTGTTTTTAATTTAGGTACCGTTTAGGATACAGGCCAAACCCGCCCGACCCGACCCGAACCGCCTCGAAAATTAGGGCTGTAAATGGGTCAACGGACCCGATGGGGTACCTGGACCCAACCCATTTGGACCCGACCCAAACCCGACCCATTTGTTAAATGGTACAGGTCTGGGTCTAAGAACAGACCCAGTTGCTAAACGGGTCTAGGTCTAGTTTCTTTTATATTAGGCCTGACCCAACCCGACCCGACTCGAACCCATTTAGTAAGTGGGCGGGTTTGGTCTATGTTTCAAGGGACCCGTCCAGACCTGATTTTAAGCCTTGTAAAATGATTGCATACTTGATCCAGACCCGGACCCATTAGACCCGACCCATTTATAAATGGGTCTGGGTGGATCTCCCTCTATCAGACCCGGACCCATTTATAAATGGGTCTGATGGGTTGACACGGACCCAACTCGGACCCGCCCATTTAGTAAAAAGGTCTGGGTCTAAAATTTGGACCCAGACCCGTTTAGTAAATGGGTGGGTCTGGTTTTGGCTAAACCCGCCTCGAACCCGACCATTTACAGCCCTACCGAAAATTGGAACTTTGGAGGGTAACTTCTAAGTAGAAAGGTCTTGCATACCTCATCCTAATTCCTAGGTACATATCGGAGTAAGTTTCTCTCATGTGGGAAACCTCTTAACGTGTCTAAAATCCATATCGTCCATCAGTCACACCGTGATGTTTTTTGAGAAATCCACCCCATGCATCTGTTTAGTCCTAACCCGACTCGACCTAGTTCAGCATATAGGGTCGGGTAGGGTTAGGGTTGACCCTTTTGCAAGTAGGGTAGCATTTGGGTTGGGTCAGCCTAATCCGGTCACAATCCGGACCGAAATGTGAACCTTTAAAACATGTTTAGGTTCAGTTCAAGTTTGGGCCCAACCCAACCTTAACCCGACCGTGTGCAGGCCTGTGTGTCATCCAAACAGGCTCCATGGGATCTTGTCACGGTCCCACGGCCTGTTAGTAATCACATAAAATGAGTTTTTCTTTTTTCATTTACATGTAAGAGTTCATTTTTTTTTAAGCAGCTATAAAAAAATAAGTGAGAAGGTATCAAGTCCAAGTTGTACCACAAGTTATGATTCACTCAGTGGATAGCTTCCAACCTAATAAGTGGGGAATAATCAGCTCCATCCACACCTTGCAGCCATTTTTCCTTGTCATTTTAGGATATAAGCTCAAAAGGAGGCAGATCCAAGACATAGGTGGACTGCACAATGGGGTTAAACTATTATCGTTGAAAACTTCCTGGAGGCCACAAAAGTTTTGGATTGAGCTTATATTTATGTTAGTAACTTAAGAACAGCTTGGATGGAAAATAAACATAAGAACAGCTTGGATGGAAAATAAACATCACAGTGGGCCCTAGGAAAATAACACCGGTGAGCATCATTATCATCATTGCTTCCTATGGTGTGGTCTAACTGAGCCTTGAATCTGACTAACTTTTATGTTTATCACAGAAAATGGCACGGAGAACTGAATGAACGGTGTGGATAAAACCCATACCTAACGGTGGCCACTCAGAACTCCTGACCGTTCCCAGTTGGAGACCGGGACGCAATCCGCGTTCAATTCATTAATGAAATAGTTTGTTGAAAACCTTTTCAACAAAAGGCGGTGAAACGTAAATTTTATATTAATTAGGTCGTTTCAATATCGAAACACCAGAACTGTGGACTACACGTCTTTTGCACTCTCTTAAACATGTCACATTGTTTATATGTAAAAGATCCAAACCGTTCATCCGGTACATCCAAATGTGCATATACTACTACTCGAAAAATCAGTTTAATTTTGTTAATCAAAATTTCCACACTTCATTTATTTGGTTGGTCAATTTCTCTCAGACGTTCCTTTTTATTTTGAACTTATGCAGCGTACATGATGGCCCAATCGGACTTCTTTTTTATTCAATGAATCTAAACAATGACATTCATCTGATGAACAGCTTGGATCTTGTACACATATTCATATACTCACTTGGGAGAGGCCGAGTGCTGAAAAGGAAGTGTACTCGCACGAAAGTTCTACTTGGTTTCCTCCTCTTCTCACCGTTCAAAAAGGAGTCACATGGATGCTGCCATGTCTTTCAAGACCCGAGGAGTCGGAGGCGGTTTGCCTGCAGCGCCCGGCTTCGGGAGATTCCTGCTAAGATTTTAGGGCTCACCGTGATTTATTTGTTATATCGATGCCGTCCATCTATTTTTTCAGCTCATTTTATAACATTAGACCAAAAATCAGACAGATCTAAAGGGCTAGACCATAGGAAACAGTGGGTATTGAATTTCCACCATCCAAAACATTTTGGAAGCCGCTGAAGTTTTGGATCAATCTGGTATTTGTTTTTTACTTTAATCCAGGTTTGATTGACTATATGAACAGGTTGTATCTAAAATAAACATCAAGCTAGGCCCTAGTAAGGTTCAACCGTAGGCATCAATATATCACTGTTTTATTGTGTGGTCCACTTAAAATTTAGACTTTCCTAATTTTTAAAATCATATCCTAAAATTATATGAAGAAATGGATGAACGGCGTGGATATGAAACATACATCACGGGACCCACAGAGCTCGGAGCTGGAGCCAGCAGACCGGCGTTGCAGGCATTCCGCGTTTCGAGTGACTTACTAAAGGCGGGCGCGAATTAGGTGTTACCCCGGGAACAGCTTAGTGGGTGTTATCCTAACCGTGTGGGGCCCATCTTGATGTAGTTTTTATATATCGACCCCGTCTATCTGTTTTTTCATATAATTTTAGGAGGTGATCCAAAACCCTAAGAAGATCCAAATATTAGGTGGACCATAACACTGAAACAGTGATGAATACCCATTAAAAGCTTTTTGTTGGCCACACAAGTTTTAGATAAATCTTATCCTTATATTTTCCCTTCATGAAGACCTTATTGACATTATTAAGAGCTTGGATTACAAATAAACATTACCAAAACGTTAAGATGGGCTGTTTAGAAATTTTAATGGCGGGGCACTCAATCACACTGTTTTTTGTGGTATGGTCCACTTGAGATTTAGATGTACATAATTTTTGGAATCTCAGCCTAAAATGGGCTGCAGAAAAGGATGGACGGCGTGGATATACAAAATATCATCCATGTGGGCCATACGGTAGGGGTAACAGCCACTAAGCTGTTCCCGGAGTAACACCTAATTCGCGCCCACTAAAGGCTTCTAGATTCTATAACCCATGCTTTGACTTTTGACTTCCACTGTACATAAAACGGAGACAGCTGATAGCACACGTGTCAGTAATGCCTGTTATACACAAGTCCCTAGGAGGCACGTGCTTCCATTCCTGAACGTTGTCAGCCCGGCCCAAAATCAGGGTTGTTCGTTGATATGATCCTAAGTTACTAGATTGGACGGCCGGATGTAATTGCCAGCTTCTGTTCTGATCGAGGTATTGACCGGTCAACTTGATTTTGGGGAAGCGGATTGCCTGATGACTTGGTCACCAGCTATATCCCTGGTGACCAAAAACCGTGGGCCCACCGTGATCTATGGTTTTCATCTACGCCGTCCATCCGTTTATCAGATCATGATAGGGTAATGAGAAAAAAAATGAAGCAGATCCAAAGCTAAAGTGGACCGCACCATAGGAAACAACGGCGATTGAACGCCCACCATTAAAAACTTCTTCGGGCGGCCATGGAAGTTTTGGATCAAGCTGATATTTGGTTTTCCCTTCATCCAGGGTTCTGGTGGACCTTGTGAACAGGTTAGATGACAAATAAACATCACAGTAAAGCCTAGAAAAGTTTCAACGGTGCTCATCATTATCCCCATTGTTTCCTAATATGTGGTCTACTTGAGATTTGGATCTGCTTCATTTTTGGGTTCATGCCCTAAAATGAGCTGGCAAAACCGATGAACCGCATGGATGAAACATGTATATCATGGTGGGCCCCATAGCATCACCAGGCAATCCCTTCCTATTTTTGGGTCATAGCTAGGCCTGCACACGGGTCGGGTTAGGGTCCGTTTGGGCCCAATTATGGACCGAACCTAAATATATTTTAAAGGTCCAGATTTCAGTCTAGGTGGTGACTGGGTTGGGCTGACCCAACCCTAACCCTAACCCTAACCCTAACCCTACCCTACTTGTAAAAGGGTTAACCTTAACCCTACCCTACCCTATATGCTAAACCAGGTCGGGTTGGATTAGGTTAGGACTATGTTTCTATAGTGTGGTCCACCTAAGATTTGAGTCAGCTTCATTTTTGGTATCATTTCCTAAAATAATCTTTCAAAATAGTTGGACGATGTGGATTTAAGACACATAGTCAGGGATCACCCACCTTGGTGAATCCCGGATGTCACCTAATCTGGTCTTGTGAGTGTGAGATGAGCGCAGCATGGGTGAGCGTTGGGGAGACCCCAGAACCAGCCATGTGGGTGAGACCCTGACCATGAGGCTCACCTCGATGTATATATTGTAAATCCATGCTGTCCATTTGTGTTTCCAGATTATTATAGGACATGGTCCTAAAAAGGAAGCAAATAAAAGCTTTAGGTAGACCACACCACAAAAATCAGTGGTCATTGAACTCCCACCATTAAAAGATTTTAGAGTCCACCCTAATGTTTATTGACCATTCAACCTATTGATAATGTCATCCAAATATTTCTAAAAGCAATAAACTAGTATAAACGGGGCGGTTCGGGTCAGGTGGAATGGGTCGGGTTGAGTTGGGCGGGTTTGGCATGTACCCTAAACTGTACCTAAATTAAAAACGGTTCAGCCACATCCACCTGGGACCAGACCGTTTTCTCAACCAGGTCGAGACGGATCGGGTTTCTACCGGGTCGGGCCGAGTTAGGTCGGGCGGGTTAACTGGGCAGATGCGCAACCCTAGTCATAGCCTGTCCATGATCCATACATCATGTTAGAGCCGTAAGATGAGCGGTACATATCTCATACACATTTGGGTTAGCCCGGGTGATGTGCAAAGTAGGAAGGTAGAATTGTGTAATAGGTGTGATTCTTGATACATAAACCATTCATTTAAAAGACTTGCTTGATAGTAGATCATCTCATGAATCAAATCAAGGTGATGTAAAGATCCAATTGAGTATATGAGCTGTTGAAAGCAATCGTTGAATGTTTAAAATAATATCGGCATGCCTAAGCTTTCTTGTTAAGACTCAAATCTTAGAAGAGATGAGGGAGGAGAGTTTCAGCCATCACAACTGACATCCCTTGGAGAGTTTCAGCCATCACAACTACCTTCCCTTTTCACATCTTATGAATACGAGTCCATGTCTATCTGAAATTTCATGCGCACATAGAAACACACAGAGGCAATAGCATACTTCCCACGTTTAAACATGATCACTTTCTACATGGGGCCAATGGGCATGCTCAAGTTCAAACAATCCAATGAATAAATTATTATGACTCACGAAAACACACAAAGTACAATAAAACAAAGCACTCGCAATCACACAAACAAATTAACACAAGAGAATACTTCAAATTTACGTGGAAAAACTATTATAAAAAAAAAAAAAAACCACAGCACAAAGCGATAACGCACTATGAATCAAAAGATTAGAAGAGATGAAAACAAAAGCTTTTTTCTCTAAAAATCTCTCTCAAATCCTTAAACACGTCTTTGCTTATCCTAATCTCACAATTACAAGTGCTTGTATAACACTAAGGTTGAATTAAAAACAAAACAGCAAAAACTCTTAAACTTGTACAAAGTATTGGTCGGTCGGTCGGTTGATCGACTAGCATCGATCGGTCAATTGGTTGATCAACCGGCATCGGTCGATTGGTCGACGACAGAGAGCTCACTGATTTAAAATTCGATTCATGATTGATCAACCAGGGTGGTCGATCAATCGATGGCCCTGTTTTCAACATAGATTTGAGGCATTCGATTTTAACAATCTCCACCATGACTCCAATCTTCATGCTTCACACGCCATGCTTGATTCTCCATCTCTACTTCATCTCCATCATAGTTTTGCTATCATTGCTTCTCATGCACACTCTGTCTTCACTCCGCATAGAACTTGAACTTCTTTATAGGAACCACATTGGTTAGTATGTCAGTCAGATTCACACTCGTATGGATCTTTTCCAAAGTAACATCGCCTTCCTCAAGCACATGTCAGATGAAATGGTGATGTGTATCAATATGTTTAGTATGAGATTGATAAACGAAATTTTTTGCCAAATTGATTGCGCTTTCGCTGTCACAATTAACCGGCACAGCCTCCTGCTGAAGCTCCAACTGATTGATCATTCCCCTCAACCAAACCACTTCCTTGAATTCTTTTGTCATTGGCATATACTCAGCTTATATTATGGAAAGAGCCACCATAGACTGAAGCTTCGACATCCAATTGATCGCTCCACCTGCTAGTACAAACAAGTAACTAAAAGTCAATCTCCCACTATCCACACTGCCTGCATAATTGGAATCCACGTATCCTGCCAACTTATCCATTGATTTCTCAAATGTTAAGATATAGTCCCGTATATCTCGAATATATCGAAGTAGCCATTTCACAGTCTCTTAATGTTGTTTGTTGCGGTTAGACATGAATTTGCTAACAACACCCACCACATGTAAAATATCTGGTCTCGTATAGACCATAACATACATCGTGCTGCCAACTATGCTCGAATAAGGCATACAAGACATAACTTACCTTTCTTCTTCTGTTTCAAGACACTGCTCATAAGAAAGCTTAAAATGAGTCGCATGGCGAATGCTGATCGGTTTTGCCTTGTCCATCCCGTACTTTACCAATATCTTTTCAAGGTATTCTTCTTGAGATAACCAAAGCCTGATCATCTCCCTGTCTCTGTGTATTTTAATGCCGAGAACCCTCTTTACAGCCCCCAGATCCTTCATCTCAAACGTTCCTGATAGTTGAGTCTTCAGTATGTCGATTTCAGACATACTATGACTGGTAATAAGCATGTCATCAACATACAATACTAATATAATAAACTTCTCATCACTTAGTGTCTTGAAATAGACACAATGATCATACTTAATCCTGGTAAAGCGCTGACTCATCATAAATGAATCAAATTTCTTATACCACTGCTTAGGCGATTGTTTTAGGTCGTATAACGACCTCCTCAACCTACAAACTTTATTCTTTACCCCTTGTCTTTCGTAACCTTCTAGTTGCTTCATGTAAATTTGCTCATCCAATTCCCTATACAAGAAAGCGGTCTTTACATCCATTTGTTCCAGCTCGAAGTTATATTGGGCAACCAGTGCCAACACGAACCTGATAGATACTTGCTTCACTACTGGCGTGAAGATCTCACTAAAGTCGACACCTTCTTTTTAAGCATATCCCTTAACATCGCCTTACACCTTTCATGTTTCTTTCTAAATATCCACTTGCACTCGATCGCTTTACGACCGAAGGGAAGGTCCATTAGATCCCATGTCTTGTTCTTGTATAAGGAGTCAATCTCGTCATGCATCGCCGCCTTTCACTTTTCAACATCTATGTCATCAAGAACCTCCTGAAAAGTAGACGGATCCCCCTTATCCCTAATGAGGGAGAATGCAACATTCGACTCATCCCTGTACCTAGCCAATAACCTACAATCTCTCTGTGGATTCCTTCTCACGGGTGGCTGCTCTACCTGATCCTGTACCTCTGCTTGTGTCTCAATCTCGACCCATGTCTCATCTTTATCTATCTGAACTTCAATCACCGTTGATTTCTCCAGTCCCTTGGGTGTATCCTTATGGAACAAGAACCCTTCATCAAACCTGACATTCCGGCTCAATGTGATCTTTCGTGTGATAGGATCATACAGTCTATATACCTTCACACCATCACCATAGCCCACAGAAATACACTTTCTGGTTCTTTGGTCTAACTTATCTCTCTTAACTAACGAAACATGAGAGTAAGCCTCACAACTAAATACACGCAATTCTGAGTAGTCTACCTGCTGACCACTCCACACTTCTTTTGGAATTCTACAATTAATAACCATACAAGGGGATCAATTCACCAAGTAACAAGTCGTGTTAATGGCCTCAGCCCACATCTCCTTGCCCAACCCAGCATTATTGATCATGCATCGGGCCCTCTCTAAGAAAATCTAATTCATCCACTCAGCGACGCCTTTCTACTCTAGTGTGTGGCGCACTGTGTTGTGTCTCACGATTCCTTCATCTTTACAAAATTGATTGAATTCACCTGAATTGAATTCTATAACGTTATCTGTGCTCAAGACCTTCACCTTTTGCCCTGACTGATTTTCCACCATCCCCTTCCAATGCTTGAAGGTGGTGAAAACATTAGATTTATTTTTCAGAAAATAAACTTCCTAGAATAGTCGTCAATGAATGTAACAAACTATGACGACCCCATAAAAAATTACGGGCAACAACCCCCATACATTAGAATAGACATATTTTTTCGATTTAAATTACAGTCTAGATTGTTTATGTAACGTCTTGTAAATTTTTGTACTAGGCCCGAAATGAATTTCTAGATCCACGATTCATCAAGCTGGTAAAAAGAGCTAAATTGTTGTGATCGATGCAATTATCTATGATAAAAAAAATCATGGAAAATGTTTTGCTTGCTTTGTTTATACTATTTTTCTACGAGATGTCAGAAATTGCTTGTATCATTTTTCTAGTAATACTATATACATTGCGAAGAAGACTACTTGATCCCCCCTTATTTTTTTTTCAATTAAAATGGGAGTACTAGCTACTTAGCTACTAGGCTTAGAAGCAAACTTGCTTTAAGAGCTAGGAGCGACCTTAAGGTATGAGGCTTATTCCCGTTAACAAATAAACTCCCGGCAGGACACTAGAAGAAAACAGATTTTTACCGGCGAAATATTTTTCGTTGGAAAAAACCATTTTTCCGATGAAATATAGAAATCGTCGATAAAAATCGTTCCAGGTTCCCGCCACCGTCAGATTTCCTTCCCGCCATACACTTTTACCTACGAGATTATGATTTCGTTGGTAAAACGTTTATTGCTGACAAAGTAACCCGTCGCTAAAAGATTAAAACAGAAAATTTGGTTTTTACCGATGAAAATTTTCGTCGGTAAAAGTCATTATTACCGACGATTGTTGCCCGTCGGTAATAATGTGTGAAGTTCCCGCCAAGTGTAGAAAACACTTTTATCGAAGAAAATTTTCGTTGGTAAAAGTATTTAAACTGACTTTTACCAACGAAAATAAAAGTCTTTTATTTTTTTTTAACACCCGATTCGGCCCTCTCATTTCTCTCTCTCTCTCTCTCTCTCTCTCTCTCTCTCTCTCTTCCTCGCGCCGTCTCTCCCTTCCTCAGCCGTCTCTCCCTCAGCCGACCACAGTCACCGTCACTGGCGGCCCACCTGCCTCAACCGACCACCCCCCTCAGCCGACCACCGTCACCGGCGCTAGCCACGCGCCTCCACCGGCCTCCGTACGCTGCCGCCGCCTCCGGTAACCCTCTCTCCCTTCCTTCTTCCTCCATTTCCTCTCTCTCTCTCTCTCTCTCTCTCTCTCTCTCCTCGTTGTTTATTGCGGAGCCCACTGCCAAAATCCAATACATGTAGGTCCCACCATCGCTGTCTAATGCATATGGGTCCCACCGTTGTTGTCCATTGCATGTGGGTCCCACCGTCGTTGTCCATCATCCATTGCATGTGGGGTCCGCCTTAGCTATCCACTATTTGGTGGGGCCTACTGATTTAGTAAATCCCTAATTAGGGATTTCGAAATTAAAATCCCTAATTCCTTCCTTAATTAGGGATTTTAAATTTTAAATTCTAAATTTGGGATGTACAAATTAAATCGAAATTGAAATACCTAATTGTGGGGCCCACCGTCGCTGTCCATTGCCTGTGGGGTCCACCATTGATGTCCACTTCTTGTGGGGCCTCCAAAGTTTTGGATCAAGCATATATTTGTGCGGAGTAAACTCTGTGGGGCCCACAGTGATTTACGTATTTTATCCACTTCGTCCATCTATCTTAACAGGAAATTTTAGCTATGGTGCCAAAAAATGAAGCATATCAAAATCTAAAGTGGACCACACCACAAGAAAAGTGTGAACTGAATGTCTATCATTGAAAAATTCTCGGAGGACACAGAAGTTTTGGATCAAGCTGATATTTGTGTTTTCCCTTCATCCATATCCATGTGATCTTATGAACAGGTTGGATGACAAATAAAAATCACTGTAGGGCTTGGGAATGGTGGAAATCATTATTCCCACTATTTCCCGTGGCATGGTCCACTTGAGATTTGGATATGCTTAAATTTTGGGCTCAACCACTAAAATGAGGTGGAAAAACATAAGGACGGAATAGATAAATCACATACATTCTAGGTGGGCCCAACTGAGTTTACTCTACACGATAAGAGCGTGCGGAGTTACTTCGTACGCAATCCGATTCCCATGGTGGGCCCCATACTTATTTGTTCACAAAATAGTCATTAGGTATTTGATTAGACTTGATTCATGGTGTTGATGATTCTGCCATTTTCATGTGCTTGTGTATCTGGAATTGATGGAGCAAACTCGTATGTGAGTCGGAGCTACTGTTGAACCTCCAATTTATACATTGCATTGCCCATTACACTACATGGTTTGCATGATTTTTATGGTTTAAAAGCCTACTTAACATGTGTTTTGTGATCATAGGAATGAGAGCGGACTTCATTCAATTACGAGACAAAAGAATGCAATTGAAGCTTTTGGATGAAGATGAAAGAAGACCAAAGAAAGGAGAAAGCAAAGAGAAGAAAGAGAAGAAGAAAAAGGAGAAAAAGAAGAGAAGAAGAATCAAATGGAAGACAGGCCGACCGGTCATGACCGGTCGGCCATGAAGGCTGACCACATTACATTGGAGCCCGACCGGTCATGACCGGTCGGCTATATGCATTGGACAAGGTGGGAACAAAGTCCGACCGGTCAGCCACATCACATGAACAAGAAGAAGAGAGGCCGACCGGTCATGACCGGTCGGCCATGCACGCTGGATGAAGGAAAATCAGTCCGACCGGTCATGACCGGTCGGCTGTACTCACTGGAATGTTTGGAAATCAGCCCGACCGGTCACGACCGGTCGGCTCTGCGTAATAGGAGTCCTTTCTAATTCGGGACTCCGAAATTTGCTGCGCAATGCGAAGGCTTTCGCAGAATCCGACGCAAAGGGGGGTTTGTTGCTATAAAAGGACACCTAGGGGCTCTCCCTAAGGTATCAGAGAAGAGAAGGAACGTGAGTTTGGAGGCTGAAGGCGACTGTGGAGCGTCTGCAACATCTATCTTCGGGTTTTTCTAGTTTTATGCTTTATTTTTGAGTTTTTAGTTGTAGCATGACTATGCTCGGCTAAAACCTCTCAGCTAAGGCTGAGAGGTGAAGCTTGTAGCCAATTCTATGTTAATTTCAGTTTGATTCAAGTATTATTCAATTCAAAGTTAGAATTTTCTTATGTTCAGTTCAAAAAATGGTAGTTTGAGATGTCTTATCTGAGTTCATGTGCTCCGGACATGAATTCCTTTTAATTCTCTGAGATTATCACAGGTTGCTTGTTTAGATTCGAATTATAGTAATCCTTGAGCAGGCCATAGTCCATAGGCATGGCTGTTACTCCGCAGGCTATGAATTTGAATTCTACATTGATTGAATGGACTTGAACTTGGAAGTTCAACTTGAATTGGATAAATGTGTGTGAATGCTTTATTTTCCAACTAGATGAGAGATAGGACTTCAAATCTAGTTGTGTTCTCTACTTGGATTGACCGAATTGACATAGAATTGCTACAAGTGGATCCTTGAAAGCCTTAGTACATTATATCTCTGATTTTTCATTAAGTTACTGTTTTGATTAAACATCCTATTGAAATTGAATTTACTCTATTAAACTGAGTTGCTGAAGTAATTAGGAAGCTGTTACTTTTTCCCTGTGGATCGACCTCGGTCTTACCGAGTTTTATTACTACATCGCAGCCTTACACTTGAGGCGAGCGAACAAGTTTTTGGCGCCGTTGCCGGGGAAATTAGATAATAGTTTTCAAATAGTTTCAGTGGCTGTAGAAGTAGATAGGTTTTTCTGATTTTTCTTAGAACTAACAAAGTTTTCTGTTTTGTAGGAATTCTTCTTTCAGTTCAAGCGCATCAGGTGATACCTTTCTAACTTAGTTTTTAGAATTTTCAGATTGCAGTTTTCTAGGTTAAAATTAGTTTTGATTTCTGATTGAGTGGTTTATGTCCCGTTGGGAACGTAACCATTCAAATCGTCTCCAATCTGAAGGTGGTTTAGTTGGACCATTGTCAGTCCATAGACGAGTCCGGAATTATCAAGAGCATTGTGAAAGTTTGGGGAGTATGGAGCAAACACCCTTAAGGAATCCTCCACCCCCTACTCCAACCACAAACGCAAATCAGGAAGGAGTAGGAGAGAATGAGGTACATAATGATCCTCCAATGAGATCACTACGGGATTACCTACAACCTGCTCGTACAATTACACCTTCTTGCATAGTTCTACCAGCTAACGGTGGGACCCTTGACATAAAACCAGGAGTAATCCAACTTTTACCTAAATTCCATGGGCTAGACTCTGACCGCCCATACTTACACTTGCAAGAATTCGAAGAAGTGTTGGCCACCTTGCATTATCCCAATGTTTCTGGGGATACAATCAGACTTAAACTTTTTCCCTTCACCTTGAAAGAAAGAGCCAAAGATTGGCTTCACTCTCTTAGACCATATTCGATTGGGTCATGGGTTGAGATGAACCGGGAATTCTTGAAAAAGTTCTTCCCCGCTCATAAGACAAACACTCTTCGAAGGGCCATAATGAATTTCTCAGCAAAAGAGGGTGAATCATTCTTTCAATGTTGGGAAAGATTTAAGGAGCTCCTGCTTGCTTGCCCACATCATGGCTATGAGAGTTGGCGAATTATAAATTTTTTCAATGATGGATTAAGTCCTAATATGCGCCAATTTGTGGAAATGATGTGCAATGGCGAGTTTATGAGTAAAAATCCAGATGATGCTTGGAGTTACTTGGACATGTTGGCTGAAAATGCCCAATCTTGGGACACCTCGGATAAACCCAAGAACCCCAAGCCTACTCAAGAGAAAGGAGGGATATATGTCCTTAAAGAGGAAGACGACGTAAATGCAAGGATAGCCAACCTCACAAGGAAGGTTGAGGCCATGGAACTTAGCAAAAATGGAGTTTCCAAGTCCAAGGAAGCTGTTGAAACCACATGTGGGATTTGTCTCACCGACTTACACGCTACGCAAGATTGCCCCACAATTCCTGCATTTAAGGAAGTGTTGCAAGAGACAGCCAATGCCACATATGGTTATCAACGGCCCTTCAATGGACCGGTAGGTAATACATACAATGAGAGTTGGAAGAACCACCCGAATTTCAGTTGGAAGAATGCCCCAACAGGCAATCCTACCAACTCCCAAAGAGGGCCACCCATGCAAAATATGGCCCCACCTCAAGTCTCATGGGAGGATACTTTGAGAGCGTTTATGCAAGGGCAAGCGCAAATAAATGAATCAAATCAGCAATTGTTCCAAGAACTGAAAGTCTCGGTTGATGAGATTAAGGGACGCTTGAATGCTAGGGAAGGGACCTTTCCGGCCCAACCTCAGCCCAATCCTAAGCAAGTACATGAAGTAAGCATCCCTAATCCTTCCAACCAAAACATGGAGCAAGCTAAATCCATTACCACCCTTAGAAGTGGTAAACAAATTGACAAAACTATTCCGGTGAAGGCCGATGAGCCTAATGATCCGATAAATTCTGAGGATGAAAATGGATCTAACCTAGCCCCACAACAACCGGAACGCATTTACAAGCCCATAGCACCATTCCCATAGAGATTGGTTGCCCCAAAATCTCTCCCAAATTCTCAAGATATTCTAGAGATTTTCAGACAAGTCAAGATCAATATCCCTTTGCTTGATGCCATCAAACAAATTCCCTCTTATGCCAAGTTTCTAAAAGACCTATGCACAACAAAACGCAAATATAATGTGCAGCAAAAGGACTTCCTAACTGAGCAAGTTAGTGCCATCCTCACTCAAAAGACTCCCCCAAAATTCAAAGATCCCGGTAGTCCCACCGTCTCATGTATCATTGGAGACTACCGGATTGAACGTGCCTTGTTAGACTTGGGGGCAAGTGTGAACTTGATCCCATACTCGGTATATGAACAATTGGGTCTTGGTGAATTAAAACCCACCAAAACCACATTGCAACTCGCTGATAGATCTATCCGTGTACCGAGGGGGATAGTTGAGGATGTTCTAGTCCAAGTTGACAAATTCTACTACCCGGTAGATTTTATAGTCTTGGACACACAACCGGTTTTGGATGCTAGCACCCAAATACCGGTGATATTAGGCCGCCCATTCCTTGCCACATCAAACGCAATCATCAATTGCCGGAATGGGGTGATGCAATTATCTTTTGGAAACATGACACTAGAGGTGAATGTATTTCACCTGGGCAAAAGACATAGGGATGTCGATGATGATGAGTTCTTCGATGTAAACATGCTTGAAACCCTTGAAGAAGAAGAACTCCTCCAGCTTGAACCACTAGAAAGTTTGGAGACATGCTTAGCACACTTCATGGATTCTAAAGACCCTATCATTAGTGAGATTGTGCATGCATTAAATATAGAAAGACCGGTAGTTGATACTAGCCGGTGGAGGCCCCGTTTCGAAAAATTGCCACCAACCACATCAAGGCCTCTACCGTCTAGCATCAAACCACCGAAGCTTGACCTCAAACCATTGCCATCCGAGCTTAAATATGTATATCTGGGTCAAGAGGAAACTTTCCCAGTTGTCATTGCCTCCCACCTAGAAAAAGACCAAGAGCTCAAGTTGATTGAGTTACTCAAAAAACACCGGGAAGCCATAGGTTGGACAATAGCGGATCTCAAAGGGATAGATCCTTCGGTTTGCACTCACCGTATACACCTTGAAGAAAACGCAAAAACGACTAGACAACCTCAAAGACGGCTAAATCCAAACATGATGGAGGTTGTCAAAGCCGAAGTATTAAAGCTATTGGATGTGGGTATCATCTACCCCATCTCAGATAGCCAATGGGTGAGTCCTACCCAAGTTGTCCCCAAGAAATCCGGTATTACCATCATTGAAAACGCCAACAACGAGCTTATACCGACTAGGGTGACCACCGGTTGGCGTATGTGCATTGATTATAGGAAGCTCAATACGGTCACTAGGAAAGACCACTTCCCTCTCCCATTTATGGACCAAATTTTGGAGAGGTTGGCAGGCCATCCCTACTATTGCTTCCTAGATGGCTATTCCGGATACAACCAAATTGAGATAGCTCCGGAAGACCAAGAGAAAACCACATTTACATGCCCGTTTGGTACCTTCGCCTACCGAAGGATGCCATTCGGGTTATGCAATGCACCCGCCACATTCCAACGATGCATGTTGAGTATTTTCTCAGACATGGTGGGTGAGTTTCTTGAGGTGTTCATGGATGACTTCTCTGTTTTTGGTTGTACATTTGATGAGTGCCTCGAGCACTTGAAGTTGGTCTTAATGAGGTGTGAGGAAAAGCAACTCGTATTAAACAGGGAAAAGTGCCACTTTATGGTACAAAGAGGAATAGTCCTTGGACACATCATCTCGTCCAATGGAATAGAGGTAGACCGGGCAAAAATTGACATAATCTCCAATCTACCACCACCCAAAAGCATACGCGATGTGCGGTCCTTCCTAGGACACGCCGGTTTCTATCGAAGGTTTATAAAGGACTTTAGTCACATCTCAAGGCCTTTATGCAACCTTCTACAAAAGGAGAACCAATTTGAGTGGAGTACCGAATGTCAATTAGCTTTTTCAAAGCTAAAAGACATGTTGACAACCGCTCCTATCATGCAACCACCAGATTGGTCCATTCCTTTTGAGTTGATGTGCGATGCGAGCGATTTTGCTATTGGGGCGGTGTTAGGCCAAAAGAAGGATAAAAAGCCCCATGTCATCTACTACGCGAGTAGGACCTTGAATCCTGCCCAAGTTAATTATTCAACTACGGAGAAAGAGCTCCTAGCTGTCATCTTTGCCTTGGACAAATTCAGGCCATACTTAATAGGATCCAAAGTTATTGTTTATACGGATCATGCGGCGCTGAAATACCTTCTTTCTAAGAAGGATACTAAGCCCCGTTTGCTAAGATGGATCCTACTCCTTCAAGAATTCGACCTGGAGATCAAAGATAAGAAGGGGGTAGAAAATGTGGTGGCAGATCATCTATCTCGCCTAGTCCTACCAAATTCCATTGATGAGTCACCTATTGAGGACTCATTCCCTGATGAGCAACTCTTTGTTGCTATGCATCCACCATGGTACGCTGATATAGCCAACTATCTTTCCACAGGTGCGATGCCGACTCATTGGACTGCGCAAGACAAACGTAAATTTCTAAGGGAAGTGCGCAGATTTTTCTGGGATGAACCTCTATTGTTTAAATATTGCCCAGACCAGATTATAAGGAGATGCGTCCCCGATGATGAACACAATTCAGTCATCTCCTTTTGTCATGATCAAGCATGTGGGGGTCACTTTTCAGCCAAGAAAACAACTGCAAAAATCCTGCAGTGTGGTTTTTATTGGCCCACATTATTTAAAGATACCCACGAGTTTTGCAAAGCTTGCGAGCGCTGCCAGAAGTTAGGAGGATTATCCCGTCGAAATATGATGCCCCTCACCCCAATTCAACATCTTGAAGTCTTTGACTGTTGGGGCATCGATTTCATGGGACCATTCCCCTCATCTTTTGGACATGTCTATATTCTATTGGCCGTAGACTATGTGTCTAAATGGATAGAGGCTATCCCATGTAGAACCAACGATCATCGTACGGTTCTCAAGTTTCTCAAAGAAAATATACTTTCTAGATTTGGGACGCCTCGAGCCATTATTAGTGATGGTGGTGCTCACTTTTGCAATAGACCTTTTGAAACTTTGATGAAGAAATATGGTATTAGGCACAAAGTGAGTACCCCATACCACCCACAAACAAGTGGGCAAGCTGAAATCTCCAATAGGGAAATCAAACAGATTTTAGAAAAGACGGTGAGACCGGATCGCAAGGATTGGTCCCTACGATTAGATGATGCACTTTGGGCTCACCGTACTGCCTACAAGACACCCATTGGAATGTCCCCTTATAGACTGGTCTATGGGAAAGCTTGCCACTTGCCTGTGGAGATAGAACACAAAGCCTATTGGGCAATTCGGGCCCTAAATTTTGACATAGACAAGGCTAGCTCGCTTCGCAAACTTCAATTAAATGAGCTTGATGAGATCCGGAACGATGCATATGAGAATTCGAGGATTTACAAGAGCAAGATGAAGGCCTTTCATGACAAGCACATCGTAAGGAAATCCTTCCATGAAGGACAGAAAGTGCTCTTGTATAATGCCCGACTTCATCTTTTTCCGGGAAAATTACGATCTCGATGGACCGGCCCATATATTGTTAAAGAAGTTTTTCCTCATGGGGCTGTTGAGATTGAGAATTCAGCAAATGGTGACTGTTTCAAAGTTAATGGACAACGCCTTAAACCATTTGTTGAGAAATTTGATTCAGAGGACATGTCCATCTCCCTGAATGATCCTCTTTATCAGGATTATTGATCTCCTAGTCTGATGGAGGTATAGCATAGGTAGGTTTATTTTGTTTTACTGTTTTAGTAGGATTTAGTTGTTGGAATTGCAGACCTCCATGATCACTCTCTCAGGTACTATTGTTCTCACTCTCTCATTGTTTACCATTGCTCTCATGTTCATGCTAACTAATTATCTTTTTACATTGAGGACAATGCAAGATTTGGTTGGGGGGTGAGATGAGATCCCTCATCTAGCATATTGCAACATTTCGAGCTTCATATGCACAAATTTTTTCGAATTTTCTAACATCTCAAAACTCTTTTAGAAAATTTTGTTTCTATACATTTGAGAGGCTATGAGTAGAAGAGGAGGAGAAACGAAGTGTGTGATGTTGTAGTTTGGAATTTCTTCCAACATAATGGCTTTATATGTTAATTCCCCTATTGTTGTGATTGATAGAAAATTTGAACACCTTTACACCAAGTTCACATTACACGATTTTCATGAGTAACAGGTTTATGTGATTTGTGGATTAGATAGGCTTTGGTTTAGAGGTGTTGAGCAGCCAAGCCGGGGTATTTTGTCCATCCTTGTCCATGGGAAAATAATGAAAGATATGGATTTCTAAAAATCCTATCTAAGTTAAAAGAAAAAGGAAAGAAAGGATGAAATCGGGAAGGAAAGAAAATTGGTGGAAAATTCTGAAGAGGGCTACCTATTACCAACCGGGGGATGGTCGAACCGTAACCAAAGCCGGAAATGGGACGTAGTGTGAAAGCCGTCGGAAGGACAGTAAGGCAAATTCCTGTCATAGGCTTGTTGTTGCTCTGTGCACCTTGAAATCCCTGGTCTACTTAATCTATAAAGAAGATGATCCCAGAAACTCATGAGATGAACTTTCACTATGCACACTAGGTTGAATTTGTTCGAGTTCTTCTATTTATCAATCAATCAGCGGGGATTTCATGTAAACACTTCTTATGTTTTGAGAGTCCAAGGTTCAGCTTCTAACACCTAATTTTTCCAAATTTTACACTTATACATCTTGGGATGGATAGAATCAGAAGTTCTAAAAGGGAGTTGGATTTGGAGGGTTGAAATTATTTTCACGCATGTTTTGCTCGGGACTAGCAAAAAGCTGGTTGGGGGGTGTGTTGAACCTCCAATTTATACATTGCATTGCCCATTACACTACATGGTTTGCATGATTTTTATGGTTTAAAAGCCTACTTAACATGTGTTTTGTGATCATAGGAATGAGAGCGGACTTCATTCAATTACGAGACAAAAGAATGCAATTGAAGCTTTTGGATGAAGATGAAAGAAGACCAAAGAAAGGAGAAAGCAAAGAGAAGAAAGAGAAGAAGAAAAAGGAGAAAAAGAAGAGAAGAAGAATCAAATGGAAGACAGGCCGACCGGTCATGACCGGTCGGCCATGAAGGCTGACCACATTACATTGGAGCCCGACCGGTCATGACCGATCGGCTATATGCATTGGACAAGGTGGGAACAAAGTCCGACCGGTCAGCCACATCACATGAACAAGAAGAAGAGAGGCCGACCGGTCATGACCGGTCGGCCATGCACGCTGGATGAAGGAAAATCAGTCCAACCGGTCATGACCGGTCGGCTGTACTCACTGGAATGTTTGGAAATCAGCCCGACCGGTCACGACCGGTCGGCTCTGCGTAATAGGAGTCCTTTCTAATTCGGGACTCCGAAATTTGCTGCGCAATGCGAAGGCTTTCGCAGAATCCGACGCAAAGGGGGGTTTGTTGCTATAAAAGGACACCTAGGGGCTCTCCCTAAGGTATCAGAGAAGAGAAGGAACGTGAGTTTGGAGGCTGAAGGCGACTGTGGAGCGTCTGCAACATCTATCTTCGGGTTTTTCTAGTTTTATGCTTTATTTTTGAGTTTTTAGTTGTAGCATGACTATGCTCGGCTAAAACCTCTCAGCTAAGGCTGAGAGGTGAAGCTTGTAGCCAATTCTATGTTAATTTCAGTTTGATTCAAGTATTATTCAATTCAAAGTTAGAATTTTCTTATGTTCAGTTTAAAAAATGGTAGTTTGAGATGTCTTATCTGAGTTCATGTGCTCCGGACATGAATTCCTTTTAATTCTCTGAGATTATCACAGGTTGCTTGTTTAGATTCGAATTATAGTAATCCTTGAGCAGGCCATAGTCCATAGGCATGGCTGTTACTCCGCAGGCTATGAATTTGAATTCTACATTGATTGAATGGACTTGAACTTGGAAGTTCAACTTGAATTGGATAAATGTGTGTGAATGCTTTATTTTCCAACTAGATGAGAGATAGGACTTCAAATCTAGTTGTGTTCTCTACTTGGATTGACCGAAATGACATAGAATTGCTACAAGTGGATCCTTGAAAGCCTTAGTACATTATATCTCTGATTTTTCATTAAGTTACTGTTTTGATTAAACATCCTATTGAAATTGAATTTACTCTATTAAACTGAGTTGCTGAAGTAATTAGGAAGCTGTTACTTTTTCCCTGTGGATCGACCTCGGTCTTACCGAGTTTTATTACTACATCGCAGCCTTACACTTGAGGCGAGCGAACAGCTACCCGTGGTTGATTTATGTGGATGTATTTGGCTTATTATTAATAGTTATTTTTTATCCACAAATGGTAGTATAATAGAATCAGTTAGCCCATTTGTTGATTTTTATATTGCCGAGCATAGATAAAGTGTGTTTTGGAGGTATAGAAGTCTGCCAAATTGTCCTGTTGGACAATCCAAGGTTGGATAGATTAGAATGTTCTCGTTGTTTATCATTTACATGCTTTGTCATTAGTTTCGTGCGGTAACTCTCCTATTCTCTTTGGATATGTTTCTTATGTTTATTTCCATTGTCAATTTAATCCACACCATGTGTGGATACTTGATGTGGAAATGAAATGTAAGATAAATATATCTGGAGAGATAGGGGGAGATGCTGTCGAAATTTAGGCTTGGGCATTTAAATGAAAATAATGATAGCATTTCAATCTATTCATCCTTGGATGGGCGACTGATTGTATTATATTATCATTTAGTGGCAAATGAGATGACGAACATGATACTTGTGATTAAGAATAGTTGATTGATATTGATGTTGAGCGGGAGTCCCTGAAAGGTGGGAACCATTGTTGTGACCATGCTGAAGCCGTCATGTTCCTATGGACAACAATATGGGTGGCCTGGCCATTTGGATAAGCCCGTGTTTATGTATTAGCTCGAAATTAATGGAGCAGACCCGGATGTGCGTTGGAGCTATCCGGGTGTTGAGCGGGGGTCCTTGGAAGGTGGGAGCCGCTATTGTGACCATGTTGAAGCTGTCCATTTCCTGTGGACAACAATATGAGTGGCCTGGCCATGTGGACAGGCCTGTGTATATGTATTAGCTCGAAATTGATGGAGCAGACACGGATGTGCGTCGGAGCTATCCGAGTGTTGAGCGGGGGTCCCTGGAAGGTGGGAACCGCTGTTGTGACCATGCTGAAGCTGTCCATTTCCTATGGACAGCAATATGGGTGGCTTGGCCATTTGGACAGGCCCGTGTTTATGTATTAGCTCGAAATTGATGGAGCATACACGGATGTGCGTTGGAGCTATCCGGATGTTGAGCTGGGGTCCCTAGAAGGTGGGAACCACTGTTATGACCATGATGAAGCTATCCATTTCCTATGGACAACAATATGGGTTGCCTAGCCATTTGGACAGGCCCGCTTTGGGTGAAGCAGACCCAGATGTGCGTCGGAGCTATCCGTGAGTTGGTGGAGTCTCCAAGACATACACCTTAAACCCTAAACCATAAACCTAAAACTAAAACCTATAAGCTACGGCTAAACCTAAACCTAAACTCAATTCACCTAACTTAAACCTACACCTATTCATAAATCTACAAATCTAACCTAAACCTAAACTCGAAAACCTAACCCTAAACCCGATCCCGAACCCGAATTCCTAAACCTACGCCTGAAGTTAATCCTAAACTCATGTCACCTAACCTAAACCTACACTTATTCCTAAATCCATAACTCTAACCTAAACCTAAACCCAAACTCAAAAACCTAACCCTAAACCCGATCCCGAACCCAATTTCCTAAAGCTACGCCTAAACCTAATCCTAAACACAAGTCACCTAACCTAAACCTATACCTATTCCTAAATCCACAACTCTAACCTAAACTTAGACCCAAACTCAAAAACCTAACCCTAACCCGATCCCAAACCTGAAATCCTAAACCTATGCCTAAACCTAATCCAAAACTCATGTCACATAACCTAAACCTACACCTATTCCTAAATCCACAACTCTAACCAAAACCTAGACCGAAACTCAAAAACCTAACCTTAAACTCGATCCCGAACCCGAAAACCTAAACCTACACCTAAACCTAATCCTAAACTCAAATCAACTATCCTAAACCTACACCTATTCCTAAATCTACAACACTAACCTAAACCTAGACCTATTCCTAAATCTACAACACTAACCTAAACCTAGACCCAAACTAAAAAACCTAACCTTAAACCCTATCCCGAACCCGAAATCCTGAACCTAGGCCTAAAATAATTCTAAACTCATGTCACCTAACCTAAACCTACACCTATTCCTAAATCCACAACTCTAACCTAAACCTAGACCCAAACTCAAAAACCTAATCCTAAACCTGATCCCGAACCCGAAATCGTAAACCCAGGCCTAAACCTAATCCTAAACTCAAGTCACCTAACCTAACCCTACACCTATTCCTAAATCCACAACTCTAACCTAAACCTAGACCCAAACTCAAAAACCTAAACCTCAACCCGATCCCGAACTCGAGATCCTAAACCTAAGCCTAAACCTAATCCTAAACTCATGTCACCTAACCTAAACCTACACCTATTCCTAAATCCACAACTCTAACTTAAACCTAGACCCAAACTCGAAAACCTAACCTTAAACCCGATCCCAAACCCGAAATCCTAAACTTACGCCTAAACCTAATCCTAAACTCAAATCACCTAACCTAAACCTACACCTATTCCTAAATCCACAACTCTAACCTAAACCTAGACCCAAACTCGAAAACTTAACCTTAAACCCGATCCCGAACCCGAAATCCTAAACCTACGCCTAAACCTAATCCTAAACTCAAATCACCTAACCTAAACCTACACCTATTTCTAAATCCACAACTCTAACCTAAACCTAGACCCAAACTCAAAAACCTAACTTTAAACCCGATCGCGAACCTGAAATCCTAAACCTAGGCCTAAAGCTAATCCTAAACTCAAATCACCTAACCTAAACCTACACCTATTTCTAAATCCACAACTCTAACCTAAACCTAGACCCAAACTCAAAAACCTACCCTTAAACCCGATCCCGAACCTAAACCTATGCCTAAACCTAATCCTAAACTCAAATCACCTAACCTAAACCTACACCTATTCTTAAATCCACAACTCTAACCTAAACCTAGACCCAAACTCAAAAACCTAACCCTAAACCCGATCCCAAACCCGAAATCCTAAACCTAGGCCTTGTTAATGCAAAGATTTGTCAATTACCATGGTTAGTGTGTCGTCGAGTCCCTGGCGACTGAAGACAGTTTTCCTTGCGGCTGAAGACAGAAGCTTCTCGAAGATCAAGTCAGCTTCTAGCCTCTCCACCCCAAACCTTTGATCCTAAAAACTTCTATAGATGG
Source organism: Liriodendron chinense (assembly GCA_003013855.2). NCBI lineage: Eukaryota > Viridiplantae > Streptophyta > Magnoliopsida > Magnoliales > Magnoliaceae > Liriodendron > Liriodendron chinense. The sequence continues at coordinate 1,468,380 of PVNU02000491.1, read as the reverse complement.
CCCAAGACCTTTCTAGGCACATAATTAGCACCATCTATAGCTCACCTTCCATTAAGATCAGCAATGGATAGGTTCTTGGTAGCAGAAGTTTCTTTAAAATTGAAAATATTTAAGTCTGCTCTCTCCGATACATACCCGATCCATCGGAGAATATTCCGATAGATGTCCGATCAATCGGACAATGTGTCCGATCCATCGGAAAATAGTCCAGTTACATTGCAAACTCTCTGGACACCTTTCCGAGCCATCGGATGGATGTCCGATCCATCGGACAGTGTGTTCCGATCAATCGGACAGTATGTCCGATCAATCGTACATTTGTCCAGCAAACTTTGAAAAACTCTCTGGACTCTTTTACGATCAATCGGAGGTCTGTCCGATCCATCGGACAGGGCTCTCCGATCCATCGGACATAGATACGATCCATCGGAGGAATTTCCAGAAAAATTGCATCAACTCTCTGGAAGAAATTCCGATCAATCGGACCACCTATCCGATCAATCGGACAGGGTATTCCGATCAATCGGAACTAAGTCCGATCAATCGGAGAACCTGTTTTCAAGAAAAATTCAAATTTGACTAAATCTTATGTCCGATCGATCGGAACCTATCGAGCTGACCATTTTCTGACCGTTGAAGGGCATAATCTATTTATAGAACTCGGTTGGATCTTGCCCAAGACACCTTGAGCATCATCTAGGGTTTGAGTGAGACTTCTTCTTGAGATCCCCTTCTTCCAAACCCTTAGATCTGTTGAGTTCATTCTTCAATCCATGTTGATCTGACCAATATTGATTAAGCATTCAAAGCTTGGATTGAAACATGAACTCAACTCCTCTTTAATGGCATCTTGACCTACCTCTCATAGACATTTTCTTGTCATCAATGCCATTAATGGTGGTTTAGGTAGAAGCTTTCCTCATATAAAAGCCATATCCCAAAATAGCCTCAACCTAACCTCAATCCCTCACCTTGGAAACTACAATGGGTCATCCGGAGCAAGGTTGCTGATCGAGGGAGCTGAAGAAGACGTCTTCCGTACAAGCTGAAGCTTCTTCAATAAAGGCATCATCAAGGGACTCAATCAGCTAAGTATCTTTAGTCTTTCGAGTCCAAGAAACCTCCTCAAGTTGAGATTTGGGTTTCAGAGTTTGAAGACCCAAACTCGGTAGAGTCCTTGCGTAGGACAAGTCCTTGAGTAGGACAAGCCCTTGTGTAGGACTAAGTGGTCATGGATTAGTCCTATGGAAGGATGAATCCATGTGTTGAGTCGTAAGTCCTTTTGTAGGCTGTTAAGGTTTATGGTTAACCTCATTTAAAACCATAGTGATAGTGAAATCCGGCCACTCAAGGAGTGAGTGGATCAGCCGGGAGTGGAGTAGGTACATAACCGAACCACTATAAAAATCCCTTGTTGTGTGGTGAATGGATGAACTGATTTACTTCTTTTACATGTGCTTCTATTGATTTATGCTTTGCATATCTGGTGTTTGATGAAAGTGCTCTAAGAATACTTTGTATTGAGAAATTTAAAAAGTGTCCTATTCACCCCCCTCTAGGACAAGATAACTTATTTCTTGCTTCTACAACAGCGGTAATCAAACTTATACCGCATTTTCAATTGGTATCAGAGCGGGTTCCTCCTCAAAGGCGTAACCGCCCGGAGTGTGATCCGTCTCTAGAAGCTTGAAATCATGTCAAAAGGGGATTCTAGTATGGTTTCCAAACCTCCATATTTTGATGGATCAAACTACGCATATTGGAAAGCAAGAATGAGAGTTTTCTTGCAATCATTGGATCATGCAACATGGAGGTCTGTGGAAATCAAATATGAAATACCCCTTTTGAACACTACCTTAGAGGGTGTCACAACCACCACAGTCAAACCTGATGACTTATGGACTGATCTTGAAAAACTGAGATACATTAGCAATGCAAAGGCACTCAATGCTATCTTTTGTGCCGTCTCAGCGGATGATTTCAAAAGAATTTGTAATTGCACAACATCCAAAGAAGCTTGGGACATCCTTGAAACTACACATGAAGGGACTAGTACAGTCAAGAGGTCAAAGCTTCAGCTATTGACAACTCAGTTTGAAAATATGAAAATGGAAGAACATGAGAACTTCATGGACTTTTACACCCGTTTGAGTGATGTCACCAATGCTATGTGGGGATTGGGAGAGAGAATTTCGGACCCGCGCATTTGTAGGAAAATTCTAAGATCCTTACCCGAACGATTCTCTTCCAAGGTCATAACTATTGAGGAATGTAGAGATATTGATACTATGAAAATAGAAGATTTACTAGGATCTCTACAGACCCATGAACTTCATTTCAAGAAATCCCCAAAAAGTAGAAACACCGTGCTAAAAACTTCACACACTACACAAGAATCTGAAGTTGATAGTGATGAAGAATTGGATATGAATGAAATGGCTCTTATGGCCAAGAAATTTAGAAAATTCTTCAAAAACAAAGGAAAGAGGGTTGACAAGAATAGCAAATCTTTTGACAAAAAGCGCTATACAGGAAAATCTTACAACAAGCCAAAAGATCCCAAGTGCTACAACTGTGGTCGCTATGGTCATATTGCCTCTGAATGTCAAGCTCCTGCCAAAGAAAAATTTAAAAAGAAAGCTATGGCAGCCACATGGGACAACCTTGGGAGTACTGATTCAGAAACAGAAGAAGATCAAAGTGATGAGAGAGGATCAGTTAAAATTCTGATGGCCTCTATTTCTGAGATTGTCCCAGACTTACAAGGCGAAAGAGACAATGATGATCATGAGCAATCAGAACACAATATGACATCCTCCGATGATGACGAGGATGAGAATGAAGGTTTGCAAGTTGCCTATGATGAGCTATTCCGTCAAAGCATCCTTCTTACCAAGAAGTTGAGCCAAGCTAATATTGAAAACAACAAATTGGCTGATGAAATGCAAGAAGTGAAGAGAGAAAACCACGGATTTTACCATCAGATCTGTGAATTGGAAAAGAAAAACAAAGCAGCTCAAGACAAAATTAATACCCTAGAAGATGAGCTGAAAAAGGAAAAATCTACAAATCAGTGTTTAGTTTTGCAGCTTAATCAAGAAAGTCAACTCAATGAAAGATTTGCCCAAAGTAGAGAAAAACTTGATGATATCCTTAAGTCAGGTAAACCTTGTAGGAACACAAGAGGGCTAGGCTATAATGAGCCAACTAAGGTTAGTAACCCAGAACCTAAAAAGACCAGGAATGCATCAGGAAGCACTACTAAGAGAAATTCACCTATATGTCATGCATGCGGAGATGTTGGTCATTTAAAGTTTGAATGCTTGGTCCTTAAGAATCCGGTTCGGAACTTGAAAGGTAAATTTGTACCTACCGGTAAAAGGATGAATCAGATGTGGAGTCCTCCTAAACAAACTCCAAACATGAGGAAGAATTATCCCACTCCACCAAAGAAAGACAAAAGAATGGAAGAGCTCCTAGAAATGGTAAAACAGTTGAACAAAAGAACCATGGAGCTGATGAAAGAGAAAACCTCAAAAACTTATGCCCAAACAATGACATCCCTAGAATCAACCAAGAAACCTAGTTCTCCAAAAAGGATAGTCTCTAAATGGGTAGTTAAGAACAAATGCTTAGTTATTCATACAGCCCTTAGAGCCGGAAGAAACACTAGGTGGTATCTTGATAGTGGATGCTCCCGACACATGACAGGTGACAAGACTCAGTTTTGTGATTATGCTGAATTTGATGGTGGGTCTGTTACCTTTGGAGATGGGAGTATTGCCAAGATTGTTGGAAAGGGAACCATCACCGGGCCAGGATTGCCCAAAATTGAGGATGTTCTATGTGTTGACGGTTTGAAACATAATCTGTTAAGCATCTCTCAAATATGTGATGAACAGCATTCCGTGAAATTCTCCAAAGAGATGTGCGAAATTATGGACCAAACTGGAAAATTAATATTAAAAGGGTTTCGCACTGGAGATAACTGCTATGTGATTGAAAACAAGGGTGATGAGGGACCATCTGCCGTATGCCACATGGCTATTAATGATGATACTGAATTATGGCATCAACGGCTTGGTCATGTCCATTACAGGAACCTTGCTAAGCTAAGTAGGAAGAAATTGGTGAGAGGATTACCAAAGATTGGGAAGAAACGAAAAGAAGTATGTGCTGAATGCTTGAAAGGTAAACAAATTAAAGTTGCACATAAGAAGACATCCATCATTGCTACATCAAAACCCCTTGACCTACTCCACATGGACCTTGTAGGCCCCACAAGAGTAATGAGTCAAGGAGGTAAGAGGTATTTCTTCGTTATTGTTGACGACTATTCCCGGTATACATGGGTTGTATTTTTGAAAGAAAAGTCGGATACATTCGAGGAATTTGAGAAACTCATGAAACGACTCCACAATGAAAAGGAATGCACAGTAAAACGTATTAGGAGTGATCATGGAGGGGAATTTGAGGATGGACGCTTTGAACTATTCTGTGAAAATTTAGGAATCAAACATGAATTCTCAGCCCCAAAAACTCCCCAACAAAATGGAGTAGCAGAAAGGAAAAACAGAGTTTTACTCGAAATGGCCACAGTCATGATGAACAGCAAAAATATAGCTCAAAATCTGTGGGCCGAAGCAGTGAATACAGCTTGTCACATCATTAACCGAGTCTATTTGAGAGCTGGCCTAGATAAGACCCCATATGAGCTGTGGAATGGAAAAGTCCCAAACATCAAGTACTTTAGGGTCTTTGGTAGCAAATGTCACATCCTTCGAGATAGAGAAAATTTAGGAAAATTTGACTCTAAGAGCGATGAGGGAATATTTCTAGGATATGCTTCTGATAGTCGGGCCTATAGAGTGTACAATACAAGGACTAAAACAACTCAAGAATCCATAAATGTTGTCATTGATGACCAATCCAAGGAAGACACAAGACTTGATGATGATGAAGTGGGAGAACCGTGCCACATAGGTAAACCTGATGAAAAATCTCCCACTCCCAATGCCTCAATAGCTTCGGGAAATGCTCCACATGTCAAGGATCATCCCCTCAATCAAATCATTGGAGATCCGGATGTTGGAGTCAAGACTAGAAGACAACTTGAGGCCATCAACAGTCATGTGTGCTTCACTTCAAAAATTGAACCAAAAAATATAAATGAAGCTCTCAATGATGAATTTTGGATACTTGCTATGCAAGAGGAACTTCAACAGTTTACCCGAAATGATGTTTGGTTTCTAGTTGAAAGACCAACTGAGAAAAATGTCATTGGAACCAAATGGATCTTCAAAAACAAAACAGATGAATCTGGCAATGTGATTCGGAACAAGGCACGTCTCGTAGCTCAAGGGTACTCTCAAATTGAGGGAATTGATTTTGATGAAACTTTTGCCCCGGTAGCTAGACTCGAATCCATTCGAATTCTCATGTCCATAGCATGTGCTCTTAAATTCAAATTATTTCAAATGGACGTGAAGAGTGCCTTTCTAAATGGTATACTTGATGAGGAGGTTTATGTTGAACAACCAAAAGGGTTTGTAGACCCTAGTTACCCTCAAAGAGTCTACCGATTGAAAAAGGCTCTCTATGGGTTAAAACAAGCCCCCCGAGCATGGTATGAACGTCTTACTCAATTTCTTATTGCTCACCAGTTTGTTAGGGGGAGTGTTGATAAAACCCTATTTGTTAAAAGGACGGCTGATTCCTTTCTCATTGCTTAGATTTATGTAGATGATATTGTATTTGGGTCTAACAGTGAAGAATTCTCTGGCTTATTTGCTGAACTAATGAAATCTGAATTTGAGATGAGTTTGGTTGGCGAACTAAATTTTTTCCTAGTATTGCAAGTTAAACAGCTGAAAAATGGAATCTTTATCAACCAAACTAAGTATGCAAAAGACTTGGTCAAGAGATTTGGGCTAGACTCGGGTCGATCACACACCACGCCTATGGCCACCACCATTAAACTTTCTAAAGACTTATCTGGCACTAGTGTTGATCAACATCTATATAGAAGTATGATTGGGAGTCTTCTCTACCTCACAGCTAGTAGACCCGATATCGCCTTTAGTGTAGGGGCGTGTGCTAGATTTCAAGCCGATCCTAAGGAATCACACCTCACTGCTGTAAAACGAGTGATTAGATATGTGGCCTGCACCACTGATTATGGCTTGTGGTACCCCTTTGACACCTCAACCATCATTGCGGGGTACTCCGATGCCGATTGGGCCGGAAATATGGATGACAGAAAATCCACTAGCGGTGGCTGTTTTTACGTCGGAAATTGCTTAGTTGCTTGGCATAGCAAAAAGCAAAACTCCATCTCCTTGTCCACCGCTGAAGCTGAATATATTGCTGCCAGAAGTTGCTGTGCTCAACTACTTTGGATGAAGCAGATGTTGAAGGATTATGGTCTTAATCAAGATGAAATGACGCTTTTTTGTGACAACACAAGCGCCATTAATATCTCAAAAAATCCGGTTCAACATTCTCGAACCAAGCATATCGACATCCGGCATCACTTTATAAGAGAACTCGTTGAGGAAAAACTGATTAATCTTGAATACATTCAAACTGAGCGGCAATTGGCCGACATCCTTACTAAGCCGTTAGATTCCACAAGGTTTGAACACCTTCGGAAGTCTATCGGTGTGTGCTCATTCTAGCAAAATGGACACTCATGTGCTCATAGGTATATCTGAGGAATTAGCCTCATTCTTTTTTGGTGATTATTGATATTGTCATGCTCACACTCTTATCAAATTAGCTGGAAATCATTTGCTGAAGGGAGAAAATGTTTAGTGTTGAAAATCTCACTGGGGGCATTTCCGATGGATCGGACACATCGTCCGATCAATCGGAAATATCGGCAGATCAACAGTCAAATACGCGAGCCCTATTCATTCGGTTTTCATTTCTGCCCTCTTCCTCTCCTCTCTCAGCCCCTTTTGCTAGGGCATCTCCATCCGATCGGTCTATAGTTCAGCTGGGTTTCCCTGGATCCTCATTTGCAGCCTCAACAGGTCTTTGTGTCTCCTCGGTAAGATCCTTCAAGCTGTCAGTTTGATTTTTCTGGCTATCCGGTTGGTTTCTTCTGTCCCTCTCCTCTATCAGATCATCATTTCTAGGGATTTGAAGAGTTTTCCGTCCATCTTGGTATCTACATTGGTTAAATCCTCTTTCCAAGCTTGCTACATCATGCCTAAAGATCCGAAAGGCAAGTCCAAGATGGCAGCTGGGCCATCCACCACTGCCAGGACCAAGAAGTTGCAAACTTCTCGACCCTCTCATGGCTCTCCTCCACCTGCTGCACCTCCTGTCCAGCCTGAGAGTCCAGCCTCTCTCTCTCGGTTTCAATCTCGCACCATTATCTATGAGAGAGTGGTCACTGAGTCCTGCGTGGAGCCCTTTGGCATTCCCGCTCTTCTTGCTCAGATTGGGTGGGATCCTGTACTTCGTTTTGGCGGTGTAGCCCATCCCGAGGTGGTATATACATTTCTATCTAAAATCATCAACCCTGTTGGAAACCCTCCCTCCTGTGAGGTTATTGTCGGCGGCCGGGTCGTCCAGGTCACAACCCACACTATAGCCGCCCTGATTGGTGTTCCCATGTCCACAGCCCCGCAACCCAATGACAATCTGCTTGATACTTCTCTTAGGGCTGATTGGACTCGCTACTTATGTCGGGGTCCAAATCCAGAGTGGATCGACGGTAGTGCTCTCCGCGCATCTGAAATGTCTAATAGGTTTCGAGTGCTCCATCAGATCTTCAGCACCAATGTCTATCCCCGCAGTACAAACAAGTCCGACCTTACTGCCAATATGGTCAATCTGCTGTACCACGTTGGTCATGGGACGTGCCTGTGTCTCCCATCCATCATTTTGCATCATATTTTGGACGCCCTGCCACACAACCGCAACACCATTCCGTTCGGGTGGCTCATTACTAGATTAGGGCACGAGTGCGGATTTACAGATATTGTGGTCCACCCTATTCCTCGCCGCACATTCAGGGACCTCAATATCAAGAAGATGACCCTTCCAACAGAGGATGACGTCGAAGATCGGGATTTCTCGCACACTCCCACACAGGTGTCGGCTGACACCCACAGCGGGTCTTCTGCTCCATCACCGACTCCTGCCCCAGCTCGTCGCTCAGTCAAGCGGCGCCTTCAGTCCGACGCCTCTTCGGCACCTCCTCCTCCCAGCACGGAGCAGATCACTGCTCAATTAGATCGCGTGGAGGGTGCCCTTGCCCAGCATGGTGAGCGGCTGTCGCGACTCGAGAGCTTGATGCAGTCCATTCATGCTGCTGTCCAGAGCCTCACCTCAGCTTTATCATGCCGTCGCGATGACGTCACTGGCCCTGCTCCATAGCTGCCTACCTTTTCAGTTAGGGTCCCTAGTGTTTAGTCGTCGCAGATATCTTTTTGGAGCGACGTTGATAGTTGTATTGATTGGTGCATCTTTTCTTTGACACCTTTTTGGATTGACGGCCGGTTATACTTTTTGGATATGTTTTTGGATATTTTTTGGATGTTCTGGATGCTCAGTATTTGGATATTATGATGATCATTATGTCTTTCTTGTTATGCTATTATATCTGATGATCATTCTTTTTGGGTATCTTCTGCATATATACATATAATTGTGCGAAATTGCTTATTCCTGGTGGGCTTCTTGCCCTCTTTTTTGGTTTTTGTATATATGGTTTGTTGGTCATGATATACATTTCAGGAGGGGAGGTTGGTTGCCTGGGCTATAAGCCCTCTGTGCTTACTGTCATATACTTGTATATCCTTGCATGACCATGTGTGTGTTGGCTTCCTCTCTCGGCTCGATAATGTTTATTTTCCTCCTTGCGTCTATGACATATGCGCTGCATTCTCATTTTACTAACCTTTGTCAATCACTGACAAAAAGGGGGAGAATTTATCCCACCAAAAGATCCAGGTTATCTTTTTGTTGATCTTTTGTGTGCAGGGACTAAGGGGGAGTTCATGTGAAGCCTAGTTTGTACATTGAGTCTGTACATTTTGTATGTAATGAGTCATGTCTATGTATAAAGTTTTTATTTTTCTCGACATGATGTATTTTGGTTTTTGGTGTCAAGGATAAGTCTGTGGTATGGACCAAGACTTGCATAGGTTTGGTTTTGTCTGGTAATTGACAAAGGGGGAGATTGTTAATGCAAAGATTTGTCAATTACCATGGTTAGTGTGTCGTCGAGTCCCTGGCGACTGAAGACAGTTTTCCTTGCGGCTGAAGACAGAAGCTTCTCGAAGATCAAGTCAGCTTCTAGCCTCTCCACCCCAAACCTTTGATCCTAAAAACTTCTATAGATGGCCCAAGACCTTTCTAGGCACATCCTTAGCACCATCTATAGCTCACCTTCCATTAAGATCAGCAATGGATAGGTTCTTGGTAGCAGAAGTTTCTTTAAAATTGAAAATATTTAAGTCTGCTCTCTCCGATACATACCCGATCCATCGGAGAATATTCCGATAGATGTCCGATCAATCGGACAATGTGTCCGATCCATCGGAAAATAGTCCAGTTACATTGCAAACTCTCTGGACACCTTTCCGAGCCATCGGATGGATGTCCGATCCATCGGACAGTGTGTTCCGATCAATCGAACAGTATGTCCGATCAATCATACATTTGTCCAGCAAACTTTAAAAAACTCTCTGGACTCTTTTACGATCAATCGGAGGTCTGTCCGATCCATCGGACAGGGCTCTCCGATCCATCGGACATAGATACGATCCATCGGAGGAATTTTCAGAAAAATTGCATCAACTCTCTGGAAGAAATTCCGATCAATCGGACCACCTATCCGATCAATCGGACAGGGTATTCCGATCAATCGGAACTAAGTCCGATCAATCGGAGAACCTGTTTTCAAGCAAAATTCAAATTTGACTAAATCTTATGTCCGATCGATCGGAACCTATCGAGCTGACTGTTTTCTGACCGTTGAAGGGCATAATCTATTTATAGAACTCGGTTGGATCTTGCCCAAGACACCTTGAGCATCATCTAGGGTTTGAGTGAGCCTTCTTCTTGAGATCCCCTTCTTCCAAACCCTTAGATCTGTTGAGTTCATTCTTCAATCCATGTTGATCTGACCAACATTGATTAAGCATTCAAAGCTTGGATTGAAACATGAACTCAACTCCTCTTTAATGGCATCTTGACCTACCTCTCATAGACATTTTCTTGTCATCAATGCCATTAATGGTGGTTTAGGTAGAAGCTTTCCTCATATAAAAGTCATATCCCAAAATAGCCTCAACCTAACCTCAATCCCTCACCTTGGAAACTACAATGGGTCATCCGGAGCAAGGTTGCTGATCGAGGGAGCTGAAGAAGACGTCTTCCGTACAAGCTGAAGCTTCTTCAACAAAGGCATCATCAAGGGACTCAATCAACTAAGTATCTTTAGTCTTTCGAGTCCAAGAAACCTCCTCAAGTTGAGATTTGGGTTTCAGAGTTTGAAGACCCAAACTCGGTAGAGTCCTTGCGTAGGACAAGTCCTTGAGTAGGACAAGCCCTTGTGTAGGACTAAGTGGTCATGGATTAGTCCTATGGAAGGATGAATCCATGTGTTGAGTCGTAAATCCTTTTGTAGGCTGTTAAGGTTTATGGTTAACCTCATTTAAAACCATAGTGATAGTGAAATCCGGCCACTCAAGGAGTGAGTGGATCAGCCGGGAGTGGAGTAGGTACATAACCGAACCACTATAAAAATCCCTTGTTGTGTGGTGAATGGATGAACTGATTTACTTCTTTTACATGTGCTTCTATTGATTTATGCTTTGCATATCTGGTGTTTGATGAAAGTGCTCTAAGAATACTTTGTATTGAGAAATTTAAAAAGTGTCCTATTCACCCCCCTCTAGGACAAGATAACTTATTTCTTGCTTCTACAACAGCAGTAATCAAACTTATACCGCATTTTCAGGCCTAAACCTAATCCTAAACTCATGTCACCTAACCTAACCCTACACCTATTCCTAAATCCACAACTCTAACCTAAACCTAGACCCAAACTCAAAAACCTAACCTTAAACCCGATCCCGAACCCGAAATCCTAAACCTATGCTTAAACCTAACTAAACCTAAACTCAAATCACCTAATGTAAACGTAAACTGACTCTAATCTTTGCATTGTAGATATGGATAAGTGTTGGATGTGAGCTAAGAATCGGTTTGGCCCTGATATAAACAAGGTGTTAAGGAGTTCATGGGATTTACGCGATATCGGGCAGATTCAGGTAATAGAATTAAGTGTCCATGCCGAAAATACAAGAACATGGTTCGCAAGACTTTAGACAAAGTAGAAGACGAATTGTTCATAGTTGGGATTGAACAGGGTTACACTTGGTGGATTCATCATGGTGAAGGCTTCTACCAAAGAGTTGAGGCCACTGAAGTTCTTGCTGACCCAATTGTGCCTAATGACGAGGATAAAGACGTTGACGAAATGCAAGATATCATAGGGGATGTGTTAAGGGGAACAATTGCGGATACTGATTTTGCAGCGACAAGTAGTAGTCAGGATATTCCTCCTATGGGTGATGTCGAATCAGAAAAGTCTAATAGGTTGTTGAGGGATGCGCAAAGTCCACTCTATCCGGGTATGGGAACTTCTCCAAGTTGAATTTCCTTACAAGGTTACTTCATTTGAAGACAATAAATCGTTGGAGTAATAAATCGTTCGACATGTTACTTGGCTTGTTGAAAGAAGTATTACCTGAAAGTGAGGCATTGCCTAAGTCTCATTACGAGGCAAAATCCTTAATGCAAGACTTGGGCCTTGGTTACATCCGCATGCATGCATGTATAAATGATTGTGTATTGTATTGGAAAGAACATGAAAATGTTGAAGAGTGTCCACAATGTGGAGAGTCTAGGTGGAAATATGACGAAGCCAAGTGTAAGAAAATTCCATAAAAGGTGTTAAGGTACTTTCTATTGAAACCCAGATTACAAAGATTGTTTACGTCGAGCAAGATGGCTGAAGATATGAGGTAGCATAAGGAGAAATGCGTTCATGATGATAATACATTGAGGCACCCCGCTGACTCTGAAGCCTGGCAAAATTTTGATAAGCAATATGACTGGTTTGTAGAGGATTCTCGCAATGTTCAGCTAGGTCTTGCAAGTGATGGTTTTAATCCATTTGGTAATATGAGTAGCTCGTACAGTATGTGGCCAGTAATACTTATGCCCTACAATTTACCTCCTTAGTTGTGTATGGAGTCATTTTTCATGATGTCATTGATTATTCCTAGACCCAAGTCACAGGGGAATGACATTGATGTGTATTTGCGACCGTTAGTAGATGAGTTAATCGAGTTGTAAGTCAAGGTGTCCAGACGTATGACACTTTTGCAGAACAGACATTTCGATTGCATGTAGCGGTCTTGTGGACAATAAATGACTTCCCTGCATATGGGAATTTATCTGGGTGGAGCACGAAGGGAAAGTTGGCTTGTCCTACAGTAGTACTGAGACTTGTTCATTGTCATTGAAGCATGGGAAAAAAACGTGTTATATAGGCCATCGTCGCTTCCTTTCGATGGATCATAGTTGGCGCAGGAAGACGATGGTCTTTGATGGCAAACAAGATCATAGGCCACCACCAAAAGAACTATCTGGAGAAAATGTGTTACAACAACTGAGTAACATTGAAGAAGTTAGATTTGGTAAGGCACCGCACTTGAAGAAGAGAAAACGTACAGTATTGGAGTATAACTGGAGGAAGAAGAACATTTTTTTTTAGTTACCCTATTGGAGTTATCTGAAATTGCGACACAACTTGGATGTCATGCACATTGAGAAGAATATATGTGACAATGTCTTTGGAACATTGATGAACATAGAGAAGAAAGCAAAAGATAGTTTTAAGGCTCGATTGGATCTACAAGCAATGGGTTTAACGAAAGAGTTGCACTTACAACCACATGAAAATTCATATACTATACCAGCAGCCTGCTACACATTGACAAAACTAGAAAAAAAGTGTTTATGTGAATAGTTGAGATAGGTGAAGTTTTCCGATGGGTATGCATCGAATATCTCTCGACGCGTAAACATTACGGACTGTAAGGTAACAGGAATGAAAAGTCATAACTGTCACGTCCTTCAGCAACGTCTACTACCTGTTATGATTCGTGGATTCCTTAGCAAGGATGTCAGTGCTGCGCTGATTGAGTTGGGGATATTCTTTAAGGATTTGTGTTCGAAATCTTTGAATGTAGAGGTTATTAAACGATTGGAGAAGGATATTGTCGTAATCCTTTACAAACTTGAAAGAATATTTCCACCTGCATTTTTCGATGTCATGGTACACCTAGCGATTCACTTACCGCACGAAGCGAAGCTTGTAGGCCCAGTACAATATCGTTGGATGTATCCGATCGAAAGGTGATAGAACAATGATCCTAAATTTTTATTCATTCCATAAACTACATATATCCATGTTTTCATGTGTATAACATAGTGATTTTGTGTACAGATACCTTCACACATTAAAACGATATGTGAGGAATAAGGCACGTCCAGAGGGATCCATTGCTGAGGCGTACATTGATAATGAATGCCTGACATTTTGCTCCATGTATCTTCGTGGCATAGAAACTAGATTCAACCGAGAAGATCGGAATGCCGATGAAGGGCAGGAGGATGAACAAGGACTCATATCTGTATTCGCACATATCGTCCGTCCTTTAGGATCGTCGACATTTTAGGATATGGACCTTTGGGATCAAGCAAAGGCACGGTGGTAGGTGTTGCATAATTGTGAAGAAATAGAATCGTACTTAGAGTAAGTCTTCAATCGATAATTGTATATCTACATACGATGATATTAAAATTTCTTGCTGACAACGTGCCAATTATGTATAGCGAACACATCGAGGAGATGAAATCCCAATACCCCACAAATTATGATCGAATACATCAGGATCAGTTTCCAGAATGGTTCGCAAAACGTGTAAGATTAATTCACCTTCTATCTCACCACACTTACAATATTGTTGTATTGCACAATATTTACCTGTAATCTCAAATCCATAAACATTTATATTCTATACGTGATGATAGATGAAGACGTTGCGTGCTAGCAACTCTGCGGATGCGTCTGATGCACTCTACTCACTTGCGTGTGGCCCCGATAGACGTGTATCTAGATATACAGGTTGTATTGTAAACGGGATTCGGTTCCATACTGAAGAGCGTGAGAAGTATAGGACCACACAAAATAGTGGGGTGGTTGTGAAGGGAATGCATGAGGAGGTAGAAATTAATTTTTATGGCGTTTTGACGGATATTATTGAGCTGAATTATTGTATGAGAAAGCGGGTGTACTTATTTAAATGCGATTGGTGGGACATTGGAAATAAGAAGTTGGGAATACAGACTGATAACTACTTCACGAGCATAAATTTATCTCGGAAGTGGTTTAAAGATGACTCATTTATTATAGCTGGCCAAGCGGAACAAGTATTCTACCTCTCTGACACCAAGTTAGGCGGCTCTTGGCACGTGGTGCAGAAAATAAAGCCCAGGAACATATTTGACGTTTCCGAACTAGACGTTGAAGATAGCGATGAAGGGAGAAATGGAACGTCGTCAGTTGAACAAGCATATTAAGAAGACATGCCATCTTGGGATAGAGGGAATGATCCAAATGTTGATATTGATGTGGTGCAATTGAATAGAGATGATGTGCCACCTGATCATGTTGATGCCTCAATCATAAATGACATTGTTAGAGATGATAACGCTTTCATTGATGACGACGTTGCAGATGATGAAGAGTAAACACTGATTAGCGATAGTGAGGTGAAGAAGAAAGAGTCCTAAGCGATAATGATTCAGACGACGATTATTAAATGTATACAAGATTTACCTATCATTTTTCAATTCGAATAATTTGATTATCACATGTATATATGTTTTACAAGTCATGATTTATTCCTTGAATTGACTTGTTTATAATCCACATTTACAGTTAAGTCACTTTCTAATCATGTCCTCCACAAACTAGAGCGTAGCAGAAGCACGCATCATACTTCATCAGCTGTTGCGGATGGACTTTCCGACCCTATATTCTTCTGGTATGGCCAGAGAGATACCCGGTCTAATCGATAAATGTAGGGAGGAAGACGATGACTCATATGAAAGATTATACAATCTCAAAGAAATTTCGAACCTGATGGAGGAATATAACCGCGGGAAACTTTGTATGGAAGATGCAACATTGTCACTTGCACATATGAACGGAGTCCCGAGAGATTAGACTTCTCCTATTGTGACTGGCATATTGGCTGTAATAATGTCGAGTGCTTTATACAGCTTGACATATACATCTGCAGCGTACGATAACTTACGCAGGGAGTATTTCGGATAGTTGATCCGAAGTTGATTCGTATTACAATGAAATATATGCATTTAATATAGAATGACAATGTGTAATGGATTTTTCAACTTTTATATTCTGTTTACGGTTTTATTATATTCTACTTGCATTATAGTGTAATGGTCTAATCATATTTTTATCATCTCTCTAAGCATAAGCAAAAATTCATTCTACCATGAATACTACTTTGATTGTAAAGTTTAATGTGCTTATTATATTGATGTTCATAAACTTGCATTGACATTATTTAAATTTATAAGTTTGTATTTCGGACATATTCAGTCATGGCACCAGGTGGGAGATTAGGTCGTTCACGCACTGGATCTACCCCTTCTACCTGTGATGCGACGCAGACAGCATCGACGTCGCACGGTGCATCACAGGCGTCTGATCCTTCGGTTCAGCATGGACCGGGCACTGTATATAAGTCTAGACATTTATTTAGTAATTTATGTTTATGTTGTAACTTACATATTTCTTTTCACGATAGCATCTTCTACCAGCCGACGAGGACGTGGACCCATGCGTGGGTTAGTTTTAAAGCAACTTACGCGTGAGGGTAGGGTGGCGGTAGAGTTCCCACAGGACTGCCTTAGACTTGTTGGGGACAGTGCCGGACTGTTTACGTTTGAGGTCGGTGTCCTATGCCGATCTCTGATCCCCGCCACCACCCCCCGTTGAACTGACGTGACAGATGATGTGCGACAACTCATCCGTCAGCGCCTTCACGTAAATTTTAGTAAATTGAATTTTTTTTTTGTGAAAGTTCAATTACGGTTAAGTGATTTTCTTAATAAGTTTATTACCTTAATCTATTATTTAAGAAATTGTAGGATAAATTTATCTTCGATTTGAATGTTCCTTACATTTCGCATGCCGTCGATGACATGATCAGAGAGCAGTTCAAGGAATACCGCGAAAAGTTACACCAGTGGTACAAGCGGTGCAGGACGCACGATGAGGCCGTACTATCCGCACCGCCGCACGTGACTACAGACGACTGACGGATACTCTGCGAGAGATTTTCGTCGAAGACTTTTTAGGTAATATTTATATATTTACGATATCTTAAGGTAACAATTAAATTCGCAATTAATAACAATGTATTTTGTATAATGTGTTCAGAAGAGAAGTAGAATAAATTCTGCGAACAGGAAAAAGTTACAAGTGAACCACGTAACTGGTTCAAAGTCATTTGTACGACATCGTTACGACATGGTAAGAAATTATTGATGATTATTAAGTTAATATATTATTTTGATTGGTATTTATTATAAGTCTTCTTTCCTTTTGATTGCGCAGCGAGATTCCGTCACCGGCTAGGAGCCTGGACCAGCAGACCTCTACAGAGGGACTCTCTGTCGGCAGGCGACGGGATCTTGGGTTCATCCTAGAGCCATTGAGCATTGGGTAAAAATCTTTACTTTGTAAAATTTAATTGCATTGATTGATAATAATGTCATTTATGCCATTTGTTATGAAATTTCATATGTTTTCATTACAGGCGGCAATGAACACCATACGCAGTCAGCCCACTCCCGATGGTAGTCAGCGGAATGAGCTAGAAATCCTGAACGAGGTGTTTCGCACCCGTTCTGGATATGTGCGTGGGCTTGGCCATGGTGCCAAGCTCATGACACCCACTAAAGGTGACTTCAGCCGATCCGTAGCTGGTGAGAGCGCTCTACACCGAGCTGATATCACAAAGAGAGAGAGAGATTCAGCAGCTACGGGTCATCGTCGATGAGATTAAAGAGCAGCTGGAGAGGCAGAGGGAGGAGGAGCAAAGGCGTAGGGAGGAGGAGGAGAGGCGACGGGAGGAGCAGGAGAGGAGGATCGAGGAGTTGCGGGTGGAGCATGAGCGACGGATGCAGGAGATGTTTCAAGCTCTCGCTGCATGCTTTGGCACCGATGCCCCGCCACCTCCGTCTTCATCTTCGTGATCTTTTTTTTTAATGTACAAATGTTAACTTATATGTATTTGTGCGCGGATGAATGTTGGTTGTTTGTGGATGTGGAATGGAATATTTGTGTATGGATGGTGTAGTTTGTGTTTGTTCATATGTATGTGGATGTGAATAAGATAAAAATGTATTGTAGTAGGTTTATTTACAGGTGTATATCAAGAATTGTTTTCTGAATTTTGAAAACAAATGGAACCGGGAAAGGGAATACTATTACAGACAAAATATTTCGTAGGTAATATCGGAGAGCAAGAATTTTTACCGAAATTTTTTTTCTTAGGTAAAATTTTTTATCAACGAAATTTTTTGTAGGAAAAAAACTTTTAAAACTTTTTACCAATGAAATGTTTCGTAGGTAAAAAAGTTTTAAAACTTTTTACCGACGGAATTTTTCGTTGGTAAAACTTTTTACCGATGAAAATTTTTGTAGGTAAAAACTTTTCCCGACGAAAATTTTCGTAGGCAAAAGCTTTTACCTACGAAAATTTTCGTCGGGAAAGGTTTATTTATCGACAAACCACATTTTTCTTCGACCAAAAATCATTTGGTTTTCCGATAATTTTTTTTCGTCTGTAATTATTTTATTATTGCCTACGAAACGATTTTTCATCGGAAAAAGCCTTTACCGACGCCCTTTTTGCGACGATGTTAGCCGCGAAAAATTTCGTCGGTAATAACATTTTCCGACGAAATTTGACTAAAAACCGACGAATTATTTCGTCGGTAAAAACCTAATTTCTTGTAGTGGGAAGGCAAAGAAAGGTTTAAGAATTCCTCAATAAAGGACGGAAGAGACGACTTGGTTAGCTTAGCTCATATTCATATTGGAAAGGGCGGAACTGAGCCCATTCCTTCTTGTTGATCCCCTTTTTCCCTTATCCTACTCGCTGGTCTTACTCTTCATCCTACATTCGCCTAGCTACAGGAGCTACTAGAAGTTACTATCACTCATTCACTCTTAAGGGTTTAAGAATTCCTTATTCAACTACCAGTACAGAGACGAAATAAAGCTACCATCATCCTTTGCTGGTGACGCTGCTAAAGTGTCCCAACCCGAGGGTTCTAGGAGAAAAGTCTACGCCAGTACCACCAGCAGAGTAGTTGCATAAAAGAAGGATGAAGTTTTTGAGACACTACTTCCTAGGGCTATATTCTCCTTGTTAGCGCAATGTAGTCTCCTAGCTCTGCCTAACCATACATAAGGCTTTATCAGTTAATATAGGAATAGAGCTACAGTTAGGGGTGTAAGATTGCATGAAGAAGTAGAAAGCTTGCCCGAGTCTATAATGTAAGTGGATCACTACGGGGGCGCCAACCCTAGGCTTTCTAAGAGTGAAGTCTATGGATAATGAAACCCACAGCTAACTTCTTATGGAGCTAGCGTAGGGGAGTCTTATCTCCTAGCTCCAAAATGAGCAGTCCTCTTTGCTAGTTTTAAATACCTAAATAAGTGGGTTTGGGGCGTAGGATCGAAATGCATCCCCCTTGCCTGGTGATCCCAGTTGACCACAACCCGTGGATCCAATAATGGGAGGATATGAATGTCTCCTATTGAACAACTTTGGACTTATGAAGAACGGTATGAATAGAGATCCTCCTCTTTTCTTGCTAAGGAAGATAGTAATGCCTTTCGTAATCCTCTATGTGAGTCAGTCATTGGGTGATCTCTTGCCTCTGAATTTTCTACCATAGAAAGAAATGAGGACATTTGAACTCAAGTCAAGACCAGACCCTTCTTTCCTTCTAGCAAGTCATGTACTATCCCGTGTGCCTATCTACTTATTATTAAGTAGTTTCCTCGAAGCTAGGTTACTCCGAGGCCATTCCACGAGGTTATCCCGTCTATCCCTCCATTGAGATACATTACATTCACAAAACTCCTCTAGCAACATAGGGCTCTCAAAAGAGAAACCACATGCATGTTAGTCTAGCCTACACATGAGCGAACTGTACAAACTCAATTAGTTACCTTATTTAGCCTAAAACATCTAAAAAGGGACTTACCAAATGCATGACGTGGCCTACCTCGTGGAATAGACTTACTCCGAGGCCATTCCACGAGGTTATCCCGTCTATCCCTCCATTGAGATACATTACATTCACAAAACTCCTCTAGCACCATAGGGCTCTCAAAAGAGAAACCACATGCATGTTAGTCTAGCCTACACATGAGCGAATTGTAAAAACTCAAGTAGTTACCTTATTTAGCCTAAAACATCTAAAAAGGGACTTACCAAATGCATGACGTGGCCTACCTGAATGTCGAGTCCAACTAAATGCCTAAAACATCTATGGTTTCAGATGGTATGGCCTACTGAATTCTGAATCCAAGTAAGTTTTGGCACATTCCATACCCTAAAGGGGACTTACCAAATGCACGACGTGGATGTCCATCACAGATCATGGTGGGGTCCATAGAGCATGAAATCACTTGGTGAGGCTCACCTGAGTTTTGGAATATGTAAAGCTTCAGATGGCCCACCCCTCCAATGAAGACATCAGATGTTTTAGTCATGATTTTCTATGGTTTCATATGGGTTTTTGCAAATACTGTATTATAAATGTAGGCATTTGTAGAAACTCCTAATAATAGGTAGCTAGAATGCATGACTAAAAAAAAAAAAAAAAACATAAAAATCTTGGTCCACAAGTTGACTCGACTGAGTTTTGAGTCGAGTCACTGAGTTTTAGAGGCACCCAGTAGGCCTGGGCTGGTTCAGGCCCAGATTTTGAACAGTTTGGGCTGGGCCTATTAGAAATATTGATTTTGCATAGCCCAGGCCCGACCAATTTCCAGCCCTAGGTACGCAGGGAGTGTATCATTCACATG
Source organism: Liriodendron chinense (assembly GCA_003013855.2). Taxonomy (NCBI): domain Eukaryota; kingdom Viridiplantae; phylum Streptophyta; class Magnoliopsida; order Magnoliales; family Magnoliaceae; genus Liriodendron; species Liriodendron chinense. The sequence goes on along the minus strand of PVNU02000491.1, from coordinate 1,448,144 downwards.
TTGGCTCAATTAAAATAAGCAAATGAGTTCACACGTTTAAAATGCACCTACTTTGGCCAGCTACATCCCCAGTATATGCCGAAGCTTTGCTAATTGCAATTGTTGACACGCATGTCGATGCAAAGTATGTGTGGGACATCAAATCCTTCCATCAGGTGGGGAATATTGTTTGGATCTTCTCGCCTAAAAATCAGTCCATTTTTCACCATAGGTGGGCCACAATATACCAAAACAAAAAAAAAAAAAAAAAAAAGGATGGGTAGAAAGGGATGTTCTAACCATCTTTTTACTTTTTACTTGGTGGCCCATTATAGAAGAAACTTTTGGATTTTTGAGGTGGAAGATCTAAGCATTACTTCCAGACAGATTGACAGCTCGGATCTCAGGCACGTGTTTCATGTTGGCATGTGTAACTGCAACTGGATGGTGAGAATGGAAGTGATTCTGCCGTCCATTTCTCAAGTTTTCATTCGGGATGGTGCTATCATCGGATCGTGGTTTTAATACTACGTGGATGGGGGTTCTAATATTGCCTGGACTGTGGTTTTAACGGTGCATGGATAATGGTTGTAGTATTTCATGGATAATGGTTTCTCTAGTATCGCAAAATCTCACAAAAACAATCATAACTCCTTGTTATAGGTTGGACGGGGGTAAATGTGGGTTTGTTAGAAAGATAATTCGACCAGCTTTCAAATGAAATTAGAATTATCTCATTTGCACACAGTTGAACATTTTAAAAGTGGGCCTAGAGTCCTCCATCGTGTTTGTACTCATTTTCAACATCACGTGATCCTATGAAAATATTCATAACTTCCCTATTATAGTTCGAATTGGGGCAATCATATACTCGTTAGAAAGATAATTCGATGACCTTTCAAATAAAATTGGAATCGCCATTTAGACATCGTGTGACCTTTCAAAAGTGGGCTTACAGTTCATATTATGTTCACTTTCGTTTATAAAAATAGAGTTTTTTGTTATCTCTTTTTCTTTTTTCCTTCTATCTGTTTTATGGCAAAATACGCATCTAAGTTGAATCTTTTGATGAAAGAAGAAGAAAACAATTTTTAAAAGTGAAATTTTTATAATATTTTTTTTTATCTCATTTACTCTTATATCTTCTTCGCAAATAACCTGGGAACTAATTTTTCTGAGGTGAGATTTATGTTGTAGAGACTAGTTGGAAAGCATAAATATTATTAGAGAGCATAAAAGATTACCAGAGTGCAGTGGTAAACGAAGAAATAGTCCGATAGCAGTAATAAAAGAGTAGAGTATGGAAAAGAATGTCAGATGTTATTTTAATTCTAAAAATCAAAAATCACTTGTAAGTCTTAAAAAAATAATTTTTTTTAAATGTGTTATCTACCCATGGATCCAAATCCAACTACCAAGTCTTGATGCATCCATGTGTAGATGTATTGTCGTAGCAAACCTCCCAAGTAGCAGGCATGAAACTAAGATGACAATGATGGTGAGCACAAAGACAATTTTTTTTTTTCCTTTCATTTCCCATTGCACAGAGAGAGTGGATTAGGTGAGACCACAATTATATATCGTTCATTTTTTCAGATCATTTTAGGATGTGAGCACAAATCTAAATCTCAGGTGGACCACACCATCAGAAACAATGGTGATTGAATATCCACTGTTAAAATCTTCTTGGGGGCACAAAAGTTTTGGATCAAGCTGATATTTATGTTTTCCCTTCATCCATATCTAGGTTGGGTGAGGCCGGAGCGGCACCTAATACGCTCCCTAATGGTCCAGTGCTCCGTTTACAGTCGGCCCCACCTAATGTGTTTGCAGGTGTGTCGCGATTCACCTCTTCACCCGCGAGAATCGGTGTAGTAGTTTACAAAGGCTTGCTAACATGGGTGTTATCCTTATCGTGTGGGGCCCACCTTGATGAATGTAGTGTATATCCACACCGCCCATCCATTTTTCAGCTCATTTTAGGACATTACTAAAAACTTTAGCAGATCTAAATCTCCGGCGGACCACACAACTAAGAAAAATGGTGAATGACAATTAAAAACTTTTTGGAGGCTACAAAAGTTTTGGATCAATCTAATCTTTGTATTTACACTTCATCCAGGTCTGATTAACCTTATCAGTGGGATGGATGGGAAATAAACATTACGGAACTTCTTACGGTGGGCCTGAAAATATTTAATGGTGGACATTCAATCACCATTGTTTCAATCAACCCATTCATCAAGTAGGCCTCACACGGTAAGGATAATACCACTTAATCCGCTTCCGGGAAATTATTATATGCTTCAGAGACCTGCTCCGCGAATGTGAATCTAGCGTGGATTGGGTACTGCCTGATAGGACTTAGCTCGAGATGGACGGTCTTGTTAGCAGTTCTATGGGGCCCACCCTAATGTATATATTTTATCCATACTGCCTGATAGGACTTAGCTCGAGATGGACGGTCTTGTTAGCAGTTCTATGGGGCCCACCCTAATGTATATATTTTATCCATGCTGTATATTGGTTTTGAAATATCATTTTAGGTAATGGGCTAATAAAGGACGCAAATTGAAGGCACAAGCGAAACACACCCTTGGAAAGAGGGGATTGAAAGCTTATGGCTGAAAACTAATCGGGTGCACATAAATTTTGGATCAAGCTGATATTTATGTTTTCCCTTTCATACAGGTTTATGTGACCTCATGAATAAGTTGGATAGAAAATAAATATCAGTCCCCACTCCTTCCGGTGGTGTGGTCCACTTGAGCCTTCCATATGCATTATTTTTAGGCATGTACTAAAATGATCTATCAAAATAGATGGAAGGTGTGGATAAAGCATATGCATTAAAGTGGCCCCTGTAGATCCCCTAACAAGAACCACACCCACGCATTCACACAACGTTGGGTTTTCTAACCCATGACCTTGTGTTGAAACTCTTTATGAGTCTATCATTGAGCCATAAGGTTGTAGGCAACAGATGAAATACCTATAATTCAATATAAACGGTCTAAATGGTGGGCCTACTTTAGATAGGTCATCAAAAGTAAATCAGATAGATTGGAACATAAAATTCTCTGATCAACGGACATGATTTATTTTCGGACGTTGACTATTTTCATTTAAATGTCCAAGAATCTATTAATTAGGACTTCAGTTCAGTCCATATATTCGTTTTATGGGGCGTGGATTGGGTACTTCCCCGCCTGTCCCACACGGGGCGCGGATTTCCTGCTAAAGCCAAGTTCCTGCGTGGAACCAAAGGTGGGGACCATAGTAATGTTTTTTTGATAAATCCACCCTGTCCATCCGTTTTGGGAGCTCATTTTAGGACATGAGAACAAAAATGAACCAGATCCAGGTCTCAAGTGGGCCTCACTAAAGGAAAAGATGGGTAGGTTAATTACTACCGTTGAAACCTCCCTGGGGTCCACAGTGATGTTTATATGACATCCATACCGTTCATAACGTCACTACTACTGCGATGAACTGGAAACACAAATATTATCCTGATTCGAAACTCTTGTGGCTCCACAAATATTTCAACTCTGGACGTTTAATCATCACGTTTTCAGCCCACTTAGTCTTGGATCCGGTTTATTTTTGTTCTCATGTTCTAAAATGAGCTCCCAAAACGGATGGACCGGGTGGATTTATCAAAAAAATCACCTTGGGCCCACCTTGTTTCCCAGCGCAGGAACTTCTTTGGCAGGAAATCCGTGCCCCAAGACAGGCTAGAGCTCTGACGGCCACCGTGATGTATGGATTTTATCTACACCCTCCATCCATTTTCCCATGTCATTTTAGGACATATTGCAAAAAATGAGGCAGATCTAAGTTTTAAGTGGGCCACACAGGAAGCAGCGGTGATAATGATTTTTACCGTTCAAACTTTCCTATGGCCCACTGTGATGTTTATTTTCCATCCAATCGGTTCATAAGATCATAGAGACCTGGATGAAGGGAAAACAGAAATATCAGCTTCATCTAAAACTTCCTGTGGTACCAAGAAGTTTTCAATAGTCATCCTTTAATCCCCATTTCATGGTCCAATTAAACTTGGATCTGCCCCATTTTTGGCCTCAAGATCTGAAATGACATGGAAAAATGAATGGATGGTGTGGATAAAATCCACACACCACGGTGGCTCTCAAAGCCCTAGCCTGTCAGATGGGGGGCGTAATCCGCGCCGAAAGCGGATTGGGTGGTGCACCCTACACCAGCGAGGTTGCTGGTGTAGTGACGTCATCAAGTTTTGTGGATCCCACTATGACGTACTTGTTATATCCAAACCGTCCGTCTATGTTTTGGGATCATTTTAAGGCTTGAGATAAAAACTAAAATAGATCCAAGGATCCAGTCGACCACACTGCAGAAAGCAGTGGGAGATTGAACGTATACCATTAAAACCTTCTTGGAGGTCCCATAAGTTTTGGATCAGCTTGATATTTATTTTTACCCTTCATCCAGGTCCTTATGACCTTATGAACAGTTTGGATGGCAAATAAACCTCACAGTAGACCCTGGGTATGTTTTAACGGTGATAATCATTTTCCCCACTGCCTTTAGTAGTGTGGTACACTTGAGTTTTGGATATGTCTCATTTTAGGTATCATGTACTAAAATGATCTCGCCAAATGGATGTACAGTTTGAATATACTAAATACATCATTGTGGGGTCCACATAACCTTAATCTTTTTTAAACCGTTGGTACAAAGGACTGCACACTCGCTCTGCGTCCGCCACGTCCCAGCAACGTACGTGGTGGAGGGTGCACCAGCCAATCCGCTTCCGTTTTATTACACGACCCATTATTTGGAGGGAGCGGCTTAACTGTTACCCGGGTAAGTGTTACCCTAACCGTTTAGGGCCCACCTTGACGTATTTTATATATATCTACGCCGTCCATATGTTTTTCCATATCATTTCAGGATGAGATCCAAAATCATAAGAATTTCCAAACCTCAGCTGAACCATACTAATAGAAACAGGATCAATAATTATTAAAAACTTGTGGGCCACAAAAGTTTTGAATCCATCTGATATTTCAAATTCACCTTCATCCATATTTTATTGACATTATAAAAAGGTTTGATTGCAAATAAATATTATTAAAAACCTTATAATAAGCCCTTTTAAATTTTTAATGGTAAAACACTCAATCACCAATGTTTCCTGTGGTATGGCCCACCTGATATTTGGATCTGCATAATTTTTGTTACACTGTCGTATAATTCTCAGGAAAAACGGATGGACGGCTTGGATATACCTCACATCATCAAGGTGGGCCCTATGGTAGGGATAACACCCACTAAACTGTTACCGGGGTAACACCTAATCAGCTCCCTATCTGCTGGAAGTCTTTGATTTCAGTTTCGTGCTTGCCAAGCAAACCACATCATTCATTTCGCAAGCCCACGCGCACATCTACATGCAGCAACACTGCAAACCGACACGTACTACATGAGTATTCCATCGGAGTCGTTCATCAGGAGGGACTCAATGTAAGTACGGTATGAACTCTTAAAAACAGGTAGTTCACATGTACAAAGATATGGACGGCTTACATTATTTTCCAATGGTCTGCATTTGACGTTCATGTATGGCCCACATGATGAGTGGACCAATCTAAGTTTTTGGTCAGGTAATCTTCACAGTGGGGCCCACCTGATTCATAGGTTGGATGACGTAGAAAATCTCGCCCGTTTGGTACATCCGGCCGCGTGTAGATGTTCCCGTGCACTTGGTAAAGTCAACGATCTAAATCGAGTAGCACACCAAGGATTACTATTCAAACGGATGATCAGTTAAGTAATCAAGACCAATGATCAGTTAAATTCCTACCAACGAGTCACTATGCCCAAAAAATTTCTTCGATAGCTCTATCGTAACCCTCCATTTTGTGGCCTATAGGTAGACGGTTAAGAAGAAAAGGCTTCCCAGATTGGTAGGCTGAATGATCAAATCAGAAAACTTTTGGGTCATTGTAAAATGTCAGAATTAAACAGACCAATGGTCTGGATTACCGGATCATGGGCCACACTTGTCAGAATTGAATTGTAAATTCTTCTCCTTTTTTTTTTTTTCAGAAGAATCTTCATCCCATCTCTATAAATATGAGGAGGGAAGAACAAGGTCATTCCACCATAAAATTCGATTGAATTTCTTTCCATAGATTTCACAGAATGGCAGAAGTGAAGATAATTGGAAGTCCTCTAAGCTTTTATTGTTGGAGGGTTGGAATGGTCCTTAAGATGAAGGGTGTAGATTACGAGTACATATTAGAAGATCCTCGAAATAAGAGTCCCCTCCTTCTCAAGTATAACCCAATTCATAAGAAGATTCCAGTGCTATTGCATGGCGGGAATCCCATCGCAGAATCGCTGGTCATCGTCGAATACATCGATGAGATGTGGAAGGAAAATCCCATATTGCCTGAAGATCCCTACGAGCGGGCCATGGCACGTTTTTGGGCCAAATTTGCTGATGAGAAGGTAATGAATTTAGATTTTTTTTTTTTTCAATTTTTGAAAGAGATCAGCGTGGTTGGGACTATGGACAGTATAATCAATCAATCTGAACTGTCTATAAGGTCTAGAGCGTCCTTCATAGTCCACCATGCAAAATTTGCAATGATCAAATGATCTTAACCAACCAATTGATAGGCTGTGAAATGGATGGTAGGTGTTTGTTTATGGGACAATAGGAGAAATCAACAGTTTGAGCCATCGATTTGGTCCATCTTTCAGATGGTTAGGATCATAGTCATTTTTTCAGAGGTTTAGCTGAAATTAATAGACAGTCCAGATCGCTTCAGCTATCCATGAGTCCTGATCAACTCAAGAGGATTTGTAACTTATGGTGCCACCATCTCACTCGTTTTGATCACAGATGATCTAGACTTCCATGGCATGGTGGCAATGGGCCGGGCTACCCTGCTCAGCCCTGTGGGGCCGAGGCTTGGCTTCCTAAACTTGGTCCGAGAGTTGGGTTTGGGCTTGGGCTTGAAAACTAGGCCGGTGTCCAGACGGGCTGGGTGTAGGCCAATGATAAATGGCCCAGCTCATCTCACAGGCTCAGTCCATCATCAAGGGAGCCATAGTAATGCAAACGCTTGTGACTGGTTTGTATTTAATATAAATGTGTAGTTCTAAAGTACTCTAGTATTTAGGGTTATGTTTCTATGATCAAAATGGCATATGTCATGGGACTCATCATGGAGGGGAGATGTGTATTGTAAGTCGGCTCAGAAGAGTGGATCTGCATGATCGGATGGTTTACATAATATGGGACTTTTGCAAAAACTGAAGATCTACGATGAACATTCATTAGTCCACCTAACCATTATGGAAGCAAAGAGGTCTAATCAACCTTTTGATTTTATAGTTAAGATGGTCTTGGATTACGATTTATGGCTTAGACCACATAAAGGATGGGTAAGATGGACAAAATCTTTAGAGCATTCTATCTCTCTTTTATGTCTCGAAACTCTCATAACTATTGGAATGTCTTTAACAAGAGAACTCCTCCCCATTTTATAGAAAAAGCTGGGAAGTTTGAACGAGGCTTGAAGTTACCTAGTCAAATCCAATCTCATCCTTTATCAATCTAAAGTTTGAAGTTGAAATTGAAATTCAGTTTTAAACTAACGAGAGGACATAGGAAAGAGTAAAGAAGTAAAACTCTAGTAGACCCACCCACTATAGTAGTTGCCCACAAGTGCGCCTTATGTGCTCATGTCTAATATGTAAAATATTCTAAAATATAATTCCATTTGGTGCAGTGCATACCCGGTGTATGGGCTGCTTTCTTCACTCAAGGAGAAGCTCGGGAGAAAGCCTCGGAGTCCGCACTCGATCTTCTGAAAATTGTCGATCAAGAGCTCAAAGGGAAGAAGTTCTTCAGTGGAGAGGCGATCGGATACTTGGACATAGTGATGAGTATGATACCATGTTGGCTCTCTATCTGGGAAGAAGTTTTCGGCCTGAAGCTTCTCGACGCAGAGACGTTACCTTCCCTCCATGCATGGGTTGAGAATTTCATCGAAGTCCCAATCATCAAAGAGAGCTTATTACCTCGAGATGAAATGCTGCATATCTTCAAGCAGTACATTTCTCCATCAACTGCCACTAAATGATATGGTTTTCATTATCATTAGATTTTGGATTAATATAATATAGGGCGTTTGGTTCACCAATTAGGAGCTCTTTAGGGCATGATCAATTCATGGGGCCCACAAGCTCAATGTTCTAGATAAGCCAACCATGGCCCCATGCATATGAAGCTTAGGGAAGTTCCCTATTAGTCACAAAAAAGAGAATACTACCTGTATAAGCTCTTATGGATGATACCTAAGATTCATGTGTTTGCTTGGGTGTTGGATTCAGTTTAAGAAGTCCAAAGTCATGTATGTCTATCATTATCTCTATTACATATAATGCGAGTAGTGTTTGGCCAATTTTACCTTACAATTACTCAAAAGGTAGAAGTATAAACACTTGTTTCAAAAGAGTAAACTAGTAATTGTCCGCCCTTCAACTTCAGGGCGTTTTTTTACAACCGGATCCATAGCTCAAGTGGGAGACTGAGGGAAGATAACCTCATTTCAACACTCGAATGTCTTGGTGTCGAATCTCAAGGGAGGTAGCTAACATTGCCCCTTGACTAACAGGGGTGTGCTAATAGTGGGGTGTGTGTTCTAACCCAAAAGAAAAAGAAAAGTAAAAGAAAAAAAACTTGAAGGCATTTTATGTCATTTCAATCATCTCATGCGGCCAGTCTCACTACCAGGTACATCCTCTTTGTATGTAACTGAAACAGACGGTGTCATATTAGGGAACTCATTCAAGAAAGGTTCTGTGAGGCCCACTATGACAACTTTGTGATAGTCATTCCATACTGTCTGGTGATCCAGGGTCTCACCTAATCTGCTCTCTGGTTCAAAAGTTGTGGCCCCATCATGATGTATGTGATACATCAATTCAGTCTATTTATTTTGCAAGGTTATCTTAGGGCATGGGCCCAAATATGAGGCGGATCCAAATCTCAAGTGGACCACACTATAGGAAACAGAAGGGGTTAAACGCCTACTCTAAATAACTTCTTGAAGCCAAACAAATTAGATGGCAAAAAAAAAAAAAAAAAAGAAAAAGAATTATAGTAGGCCCTTAATTAATTTAGGTCCAGATTACCTAATCAACTGATTAGATGGCACAAAAAGAATTTCAATGAGCCCTAGCATTTTTTAATGGTAGGATTTAGTTGCCCATATTAACTCTTGTGCGGTCCACTTGAGTTTTGGGTCTTTTTCTTCTTTTCTTTTTTTCATTTTGAGCTTATGTCCTAAACTTATAATCCACGAAGGGTGGATGGCATAGATTAAATAAACACATCATTGTTGAGGCCCACGGTGTAGTTAACGATTAGAGTAAAAGGTAAAAAGGGCGTAACCATTATTTTAGAATATAATAGGTAAAAAGGGTGTAACTGTCATTTTAGAATATAATAGATAGAATTCTATGAGCACAGTTAGTCAAGCTAAAATGAGTCACTTTTATTTTTTAATCGTTTTTTTAAATCTTAAGGGCATGTTTGAACTTTTGGAAATGGCCGTAAAGGATAGTAAAAGCGCAGCTTCGGAAGGAAATCTTTTGATTGGATATGCAATATCTCATTGATATTTCATTTCTCAGGAATCACACTGCAATGAAAGCCTATTTATATCACTTTCTGCCTGAATCTGACTACAAGGATGGATGATATGGATGTAAGATATATACATAAAGAAGGGCCCTAGAGTTAGGGATCTACTCACGTGGGTAAATCCAAGATCCACCGAAGCCACGCCTGATTTGTCCCGCCATAAATACCATTGATATGGAAAGTTGGGATTACGTATCCAATCACCCAATTTACTATTATAACTGGAATTTACTTTAATTAAGCTACTACTTGAAATGAACTGTATTATAATCTTTTTGTAAAAATCCTATCGAATATCAGCCATTATAGGGGATTCCATGAATCCAAACCGGCCCTAAAGCAAATTTAAGACAGTTTAAAAGCAACATTTTCTTTGAAATTCAACCAAAATTTAAGTGTCTATACGCCATTATCTCTTTTTTCTAACATTTACTACACAAGGAAGGATCAAATGGATTATAATCGATAACTCCCTATCAAATGATCCTAGTTATCCCATGAAGATGGACATATTTGGCTCGCCAAATGCAGGCCCACAAGTGTTATTTGTTGTGTGACCAAAAACTTTCAATGCTAGCCTACCATGTGGTCTAGGAAGATGGACATATTTGGCAGAAGCGGATCCACACACCCACACACCACCGGCATCATGATGTGTGTTATATCCACACCACTCATCCATTTTGAACTATCAAGTGAACCTGTAGACACCCCACCTTCGGCTACACTGTTGGTAGAGATAGCTGGATGAATGGAGGACCATACCCCCAAATCCCAAGTCCAAACTCAGTCAAACTCACCCTTGTAAGCCCCATTCCATAGCTCAGTTCAAGCCTGAACCCAGTCAACCCAGTCCTAAACACCACCCTGAAAAACCCCCCATAAAAAAGGCCAGTCAAAAAAATCCTAAAAAAGTCAAACTCACTGAGTCAACTCGCTGAGTTAACCCGCTGAGTCAACCCGTCGAGTCAACCCGTCGAGTCAAAACACCGAGTCAACCCGTCGCGTCAACCCGTCGAGTCAAACCACCGAGTCGACCCGCTGAGTCAACTCACTGAGTCGACCAGCGAGTCAAACAGCAGCCCCGAGGGAGCGACCGTACTCGCTGGAAACCGAGGAGCGGCCGTACGGGCGGCCCATGGCAGGCCGCCCGGACAAAATTACACAAACTGCCACTCCTCGCTGCTATAAATACCCCCCTCCCCTTCTCATTTCAACGTCCCCTTCGAGTCCAAAGAAAGCCTGTCCGTTCAAGTGCCCTTCTCCACCCCTTAGCCCATTTTTCCACCAAGGAGAGCCCGAGTGAGGAGAGTCTAGCCCTGGTCCAGCCCAGCCTGACCACTGGTCCAAGCCTCTCAAGTCACCCAAATCTTGATCCAGCCACTCGAAGCCAATCCTTGCGATACCTCCGTCCATCCAGCTATCATTTTTCCAGCATCATCTCATTTGCATCTAGCATAAGTGCAACATTTACTTTTCTTCCAACCCCCCTGCTTCACTACAAGCACCTTGATTATTCAAGCACACTGCATATGTCTTAAATTAAGCACCTGTCAGTTCGAGCGTATGCTCTGGGCTTACCCGTTGTTGGAACCTGCCCATCAGAAACTCTTACTGTTCAGACCTGCATTCACGTACATATTACTATAAGCACTTTGAATATTCAAGCACACAACATGCATCATCTCGCATAAAGTACCTGTCAGTTCGAGCGTACGCTCTGGGCTTGCCCGTTGTTGGAACCTGCCCATCAGAAACTCTTACTGTTCAGACCCGCATTCATGCATCATGTCATCCATGAGAATATACGAGGATTAAACTAGACTTTCAAGTATTCGATCGATTCTGTGAAGTAGAGACCGTACTTCGGTACGGGCAGTGTGTGAGGTGCTTAACCTCTTCCCACCTTGTAACCGTGATCCCTTACCTTGAATCTCTGACCGCAGATCAATAGGAGTCATTTTAGAGGAAGGAATCTTCATATTCCCTTCTCTAACGTTTCTACAGGGTCTAGCAGACTGTAGATTCGAAGTAACTGGCTAGTGGCGACTCTGGTCTTATATAAACTCACTTAAACATATCCAGCTTAACACGACAACCAAACGAAGCCCTCGAGAACGAGGCAAGCCAGTGGCACAAACGGCGATTTCGCACTCACACATCCTCATCTCATTCTTTTCCGAAAGGAAAGGGGAAGGGAGAAGAACGTCGTGTGGGAGCGCGGAAAATCGGCGAGGGTCCACAGAATGGCGACTCTGCTGGGGATAAGCTAGTCCCACTAGTCGTGATCCGACTTGAAAACAGAATCCTTCCCGTACTTGAAAGTCATTAATCCTCATACAATCTCATCTGCATAGCATTCTACCCAAACCCAAACAAAAAAAAATAGAAAATTCCAAAACAAAAAAAAAATAGAAAATCCCAAAACCCAAAAAGAGTAGAGTATAGTCCTCACCATTGCGCCACCTCGGGCTTAACGTGTTCGGAGACAGCTTCCCTTCCGCAGCATAATCCGCACTCGGGCTCAGCAAGCCATGTCTGACCACGAAGAAGAAACTCATCACTTCCCTGCTCTTGAAATGACCGAAGCGCAACCTCCAGCGCAACAGCCCATTGATAATACGCCAATCATACAAGAATTGGCACAAGGAGTGAGAGCAATGCAAGAAATGCTCTTGCAATTCATGCAAGCACAAGCCACCGCAGCAGCCAACAATCAAGTTGGCCCAGTTCAGCAATCTCAGCAACCATGCCGGGTCCTCCCGGCCTCCAGTTCAAATCAAGCACAACCATCGGAGTCTGCCCAAGACTACCGACAGCAGCCATCTCAGCCCTTCGCTATGGGGCATCCTTCCTAATATCTTCCTGCGACGACAAGGCCATCTCAGAACACTTCCGTTGCAGGAACATCCAGTCAGCTTCCAGTCAATCTTGCAAACAACAATCTCAGTAGATCTCAGCATGTCCCCGTCGATGGGACACCTTTTCAATTCCAGCACATCCCCGCCGATGGGATTTCAATTCAATTTCCAGCAACAGGGACAGCACTGGCGAATGCCCACAACGGGGGTCAATGTCAAGCCCACATCAATCAGCGGACAGTGGCGAATACCCAACAAGGGGGTCACTTCCCAGCATCTCAGCCTCCTGCAAACAGGAGCACTTTTCAATTCCAGCACATCCCCGCCGATGGGATTCCAGTTAATTTCCAGCAATCTTCAATTCAGCAAAATCCGGTTAATTTTCAGCAATATTCAATTCAGCAAAATTCAGTCAATTTCCAACAAGTTCCAGTTCAACCTTCAGTACAGTCTCCAGTTCAGTTACCATCATTTCAAGCACAAGTTCATCAGAATCCAATTCAATCATCAAATCAATTTCAGCAACCCGCGGTTGCTTTTCAGCAAGCCCATAGGGTCGAAGACATCGACCACTATGCCGAAGAAGAACGTGCCTTACTCCAGGAGGCACCAGTCGCTCAAACAGATCACTCAGGACTGGACGAGTTGCGGGAGCAGTTCCAAATCTTGCAAAATCAGCTTCAGCGACAACAAGGAATTGATCTACCTTCGACCAAGTTCAGAGACTTGTGTCCCTTCCCAGATGCTCAAGTACCTCAAAACTTTGAGGTTCCGAAATTCAAGAGATACGATGGCAACGGTTGTCCCACAGCACATCTCAAGGCCTTCTGTGGAGAGCTGAGTGCAATCTCAGGAAATGAAGGGGCTCTCATTCGTTTGTTCCAAAAATCTCTGAAGGGCGATGCCCTAGATTGGTACACTTCACTGGACTGCCACCGCATCAGGACATGGGAACAGCTTTCCCAGGCTTTCGTCGACAGATTCGCGTACAATCTCAACATGGCACCCAGAAGAGCCGACCTTGCGGCTCTCAGACAAAGGAGTGATGAAACACTATCAGCTTATGTGGGACGTTGGCGAGCTATGGCAGCCAGAATGCGGACACCCATTGACGACGAAGAACAAATCTCCATGATTGTTCATTCAACATATCCAGGCATATCCGGATATCTCATCTCGCATCCATATGCGAATTTCTCACAATTGATCCGTGCTGGAGAGCAAGTTGAAGCAGGAATCCGGGCCGGGACGATCTCCCCATGGCCTCATCAAGCCATTCCAGTCAAGAGGAACAGAGTGGAAGGAAGACCTATCGGGCATGGGAATGGAAACCGCAGTGGTTCTCCTCCCCGCCCAACAGAGGTAAACAACATCAATACCACTGCTCAAGGAAATCAACATGCTCCCCCACAGGGACGTCAACAGTATCAGCAGAATCAAGTTCAGCATCAGCCTCAGCGGTATCAGCCACAACCGAATCCTCAGCCACAACCACCTCAACAACAGCAGCAGTTCAGGGAAAATGGCCAATACTCATACCAGAACAGGCAGAATTACAGGGAGTTCAGGAAGTTCACTCCACTCAGTCAACCACTTAGTCAAATCATGACTACGCTGGTACAAAAGCAGTTACTCACTCTAATGACACCTAGGCCTCCGCCTCATCCTCTGCCTCCAAACTACCGAGAAAATGAGTACTGTGCCTACCATCAAGGACGTGGCCACGCCACTGATCGATGCTATACTTTGAAAAATGCTATACAAGACCTAATTGATGACCGCAAGATCGTCATCTCGGTCCCTGGAACTTCTCCAGCAGCTTCCACCAATATTCTTCAGAATCCTCTGCCTCAACATCCGACGGACCCCAGTTCATCTCGTGGCCCTGCAGTCAATAGTATAGAAGAAGGGGACCATCTCGATCGCTTCTTCTCCCCCATCCAATCCATTCATGCCTACACCTATGGGCAGACAAATCCTCCTCCAATCTTGCAAGGGGCAAGTCCCTTCCCTCCTTCAGTCTCTGAGCCAGTAGTACTCGAAGGAGCACTTCCATATGATGTACCAGTTGTGCAAGGGGCACCTTACAACCATTCAAGCTGGGAACCAGTCGTCCTGGAAGGAGCACAATCATACATTGAGTCCACATACGAACCTGTCATCTTGCAAGGGGCAACTCCAGAACAATCCAATCCGCAATGGAAGGATTATACCCATCAATAGCAAGAGCCCGTTGTCTTGGAAGGAGCTCCTCCAATTGAGCCAGTCGTATTGCAAGGGGCAAACCCCGGAGGCGTGGCAATCACACTACGGCAGCTGGGACGAACAGAGAAACCTCCTGCCATATCAAGAGGACCAGTATTCATTCCATGGGAGCCTCCTGCTCCAGGAACAATCAAACCAGGACCACGACCTTATGTGGTCTATGAAGACAAGCCTCGATACTACCCCTTCAGCACAGGCAACAATGTAGTTCCCAAGGCAAAAGCTCCATACGAGGAAGATCTGGTACCCACACCAGCACCATTGCAAGACCCGGTGATCCTAGAAGGCAAAAGGGAGGAAAACTACAAAGAGGTTCCATGGCACTATCCAGAATGTGCGGAAGTGGGGAACATGAATCCCAATGGGCGTTGCATCCGAAGAGATAATCAGAACAGAGGGGATCCCAAAGGCGCTCTCTCAGGCCTCGGCAACAAAAATGAAGCCGCATATGATGTGGCAACTCAGCTCAAGTCAATCCCTGCACAAATCTCAGTATGGGAGCTACTCTGCACATCTCGCATACACCGAGAAATGTTTGCCAAAACCTTGAGCGATGCTCATGTCTCCTCCGATACGGCACCAGAAATGATAGCTTTGATGATTGGACAACTCCTGGCTCCGCGCGCCATCACCTTCACAGATAATGAGTTACCACCAGAAGGACGAGATCACGGGCGATCCCTCAACATAGCCTTACGATATAAAGACCTCTGCGTCCCACTGGTCCTTATCGATAATGGCTCAAGCTTAAATGTCTGCCCACTCAAGACCGCGGAACGACTAGGAATCAGTACTTCTTCATTTCGACCAAGCACCATATGTGTCAGAGCATTTGACAACACCCGCCGATCAGTAGAAGGGGAAGTCGACATAGAGGTACAAATAGGTCCGGAAGTCTCCACTGAAAGTGCGGTTTTGCTGCTTGTAGAGATACTCGGAGATATGTCTAAGGACCTAGAGGGGGGTGATATGGACCTTTTTCAAATTCTTTTCGCCTACTTATGCAATTCAATAAAATAAGCTTTGTAAGCAAGAACACCTCGGCTTCCAAGCCTTTGTGGGTCCAATCAAAAGACTAGCTAGAGATAAGCAATAACCAAACCTAGTCTAAGCATGCATAGGTAAGAAAATGATTCAACTATTTAAGCTACTAACCTATGCACCTTGTGTAGACTTATGAGATTGGATCAATGAGCTCAAGTCTACACAAGTAGTGAAGGTACATCTTGTGCGAGGATGCCTAAAAAGTGCCTAGCATGCATTCCTATCAATCATTCATAATTAAGCAATTTAAACTAACAATGCAAAGATAGAATGTGCTCAAGAGCAATCACAAACACAAGGATGTATAGTGGTTCGACTACGTGTCTACTCCACTCCCGGTTCAAGTACTCAACCCCTTTGAGCACACCGGCATTCACTATCGGAGGTTTTAAATGAGGTTCACCTCTCAACCTTTACACGGAGGTTTTATCGGTTCACCTCTCAACCGTATCCGGAGTTTTAGACATAGGCTAACTCTCAACCTTATCGCACGTTTACTCCCGTGTCGGAGGCTCCCCCTTGGAGACTTAGTTTAGGCCCGGTTGACGGACCAAGGAACGGCTAACGTCCCTAAGACGAGCTTGACAAACAAACTCAAATTGGACTCTCAAATGAGACAACTTACTTGTCGGATGAGCCCCTTGTTTAGCGTCGTAATGGGTTGCTTGATCTCCGCTCTCCCGTGCTTCAATCAGCTTCCCTTTGCTCCCTCGATCGTGTCGCCGTTGCGTCGCCAATGCCTCAGCCACATTCGATCAAACACCTTGCATGCGATGCCTTGAAATGCCCAAGGTGCTAGGAGGATGGGTGAATCTCATACATGGGATGTGTAGGTTGTTCCAACTAGGAGATTCACCTAGAGAGTCTTCTAGAGGTCTTGGATAAAGGATATACCTATGTGGAATAGTGTCACACCTCTAGATTTGAGAGAGGAATCAAGTCATCTCTTGATAGCCTTTGAATGCCCATACTTGTGTTTGAAACACAAGGGATATGACTTGAAAACCTCCTCTTTGAGGCCCCAAATGATGTACAAGATGAGTATGGAATGGGCTCTCAAAAACTTCTCTCATGTTGCCCAAGAATGGAGCACCATATATATAGAAAAAGGGCTCCAACGGTCAGAAAACGGGCAGAAAACGGTTGCCCGACCTGTCCCGACCGGTCACGACCGGTCGGAGCTCTTTGCTGGAAGGCATACAAAAAAACATCCAAGCCATCTACACAGGCCGACCGGTCATGACCGGTCGGCACTCTTTGCTGGACAGGGTGGATGCCCCAGGCCGACCGGTCATGACCGGTCGGCGCACTCTCTGGCTGGATTTGGATTACCAGGCCGACCGGTCATGACCGGTCGGCCACCTCTGCTGGCTTCCATGGATTTGTAAAGGCCGACCGGTCCTGACCGGTCGGCTGGCCATTGATAATGCAGCCAAGCTGCTGGCCGACCGGTCATGACCGGTCGGACCAGCCTGGGTCCCCTCACCTTTTATCTGATTTCTTCTTTCTCCAGCATGAAGATATAGGCCAATGTTAGAGTGGTCAAAAGGGACACCTAGGGCCTATCTATGATGACTAAATGTACTCTAATATGGTCAAGGTCATCAAGGATACAAAGGGGATAGGTTTTGGTCGAGGTTAAGGCACCAAGGCATCTCATATACCTGAATCTTCTTCCTTGATGTGGCTGGACGTCTTGAGTCTTCGGTCTTCGTCTTCATTGGGCTCAACCGACACAAGACTCACAGCTGTAAGTGATTGACAAACAAGGTGCACTAGTATGCCACGAAAAAGTGCACTAACAATCTCCCCCTTTGTCAATTACTTACAAAAACTTAACCTACCAAAACAAATTACATGTTCAAGATATTACAATGATAAAGCATAAATTACAGGACTCTTGACATGTTTAAATTATGCTGCTCCGCTTCAGTTTGCTCCCCCACAACCTGTCAATCCCTGCATCACAAAACAAAGCAAACTAGTTTTGGTGGGATTTGATCTTTCTCCCCCTTTTTGTTAGCAATTGACAAACTATTCTCTCCCCCTTAATGATATGCCAATAAGGTTAAGGTAAGAGAAGATAGTGTGTCGCAGTTATAACTATAAGCACATGCTAAAACGGAGAGTGTGGGGTGCATGAATCATTTATACATGGAGCATGCTAAGAAACATGATTAACAGGAAGATATAACTGTCTAAGCATAGGTAATCATGCAATATTGGTCAAGAACATACATTTGCAATGAAGCACAAAGGGCTTATAGCCCAATCAACCAACCTCCCCTAAGGTATATCAAGACCAATACTAAGCAAAGATTAGCATACATGAAGCATAAAACTCAAGATGGTTAGCTAATCTAAGCAAGATGACAATCTAGCAAGCAAATGTATCAATAAAAGCAAAGCTAAATCATCAAAATTTGGGCGAATGAGGCTTGAATCCTCTGATTTGCCCATATACACAGAAATGAGGCTGAAATCCTCAGTTTCACCAATAAAAGCATAATTAGCTACCCTCTCTTATCATGATGAGATTAAAAAGCCAAAGGGTAGCAAAATTCCTCAACAACCTCATAGAATATAGCATGAGGTGAGGGGTTGGAAACTCCTTCTCCTCCTAGAAAGGATAGCAGTTGGGATCCCCTCTTAGATAATCTGGTAGAGGGGTCGTGATGGAGGCCGAGAGAGCAAGATCTTTATGTTGGCTCTCATCATCAGATTCGGACTCCTCCGTATCATCCCAAGTAGCAGCCATTGCCTTTTTTCCTTTCGGTTTAAGCCCTTCCGGACATTCCGGGGCAATATGGCCGCGACGACCGCAACTGTAACAACGGACGGATGAAGATATGGATGATTTTCCTTTATGTTTATCACCCTTCTTGTCCTTTTTGTCACGGCTATTCCCTCTATCAAATTTGAGGAATCTCTTGAATTTTTTGTTTAATTTCTCTTCCTCATCATCCTCATCATCACTATCTTCCTCCGACTCACTTTGGATCTTCTTATGTTTGTGAGAGGACTTGAAAGCGATGTTTTTCCTTCTAGAGGGGGCTTTAAAGCCTAACTCAAAGGTTTGTAGGGAACCTATGAGTTCTTCAACTTTCATGGTATTAAGATCCCTACACTCTTCAATGGTGGTGACTTTAGAAGAGAACCGATTCGGAAGAGATCTCAGGATTTTCCTACAAAGCCTATGTTCCGGAACCGGATCCCCTAAGCCCCACATATCATTTGTGATTTTGTTCAGTTTGGTATAAAATTCAGTAAACGTTTCATCCTCCTCCATAGTAATATTTTCAAAGAGAGTGGAGAGGCGCTGGAGTTTAGAATTTTTAACAACATTTGTTCCTTCATGGGTAACTTCCAGAATATCCCATGCTTGTTTACTGGTAGTGCAATTTTGGATCCGACCAAATTCTTCTCTTGATACTGAACAAAATATGGCATTCAGGCCTTTGGCATTATTAATACGTTGAGCTTTTTCATGAGCAGTCCACAATGCCTTGTCTTTTGGCCTGAGAACATCCGGCTCACCCTCCTTAGAAATAGTAACCATTGGGGGTTCATATCCAAAATCAACCATGTCCCTCACATCCGAATCAATGGATTCCAAGAAGATGCGCATTCGGGCTTTCCAATATGGATAATTTGACCCATCAAAGAAAGGAGGCTTAGTGACGGATGAAGAGTCCTCTCTAGACATATTTTCAAGTTTCTCCTAAGGATCTATCTCTAGGCAATTAAGCCCTTAAAGAGAAACCCTCTCTGATACCAAATGAAAGTGCGGTTTTGCCGCTTGTAGAGATACTCGGAGATATGTCTAAGGACCTAGAGGGGGGTGATATGGACCTTTTTCAAATTCTTTTCGCCTACTTATGCAATTCAATAAAATAAGCTTTGTAAGCAAGAACACCTCGGCTTCCAAGCCTTTGTGGGTCCAATCAAAAGACTAGCTAGAGATAAGCAATAACCAAACCTAGTCTAAGCATGCATAGGTAAGAAAATGATTCAACTATTTAAGCTACTAACCTATGCACCTTGTGTAGACTTATGAGATTGGATCAATGAGCTCAAGTCTACACAAGTAGTGAAGGTACATCTTGTGCGAGGATGCCTAAAAAGTGCCTAGCATGCATTCCTATCAATCATTCATAATTAAGCAATTTAAACTAACAATGCAAAGATAGAATGTGCTCAAGAGCAATCACAAACACAAGGATGTATAGTGGTTCGACTACGTGTCTACTCCACTCCCGGTTCAAGTACTCAACCCCTTTGAGCACACCGGCATTCACTATCGGAGGTTTTAAATGAGGTTCACCTCTCAACCTTTACACGGAGGTTTTATCGGTTCACCTCTCAACCGTATCCAGAGTTTTAGACATAGGCTAACTCTCAACCTTATCGCACGTTTACTCCCATGTCGGAGGCTCCCCCTTGGAGACTTAGTTTAGGCCCGGCTGACGGACCAAGGAACGGCTAACGTCCCTAAGACGAGCTTGACAAACAAACTCAAATTGGACTCTCAAATGAGACAACTTACTTGTCGGATGAGCCCCTTGTTTAGCGCCGTAATGGGTTGCTTGATCTCCGCTCTCCCGTGCTTCAATCAGCTTCCCTTTGCTCCCTCGATCGTGTCGCCGTTGCGTCGCCAATGCCTCAGCCACATTCGATCAAACACCTTGCATGCGATGCCTTGAAATGCCCAAGGTGCTAGGAGGATGGGTGAATCTCATACGTGGGATGTGTAGGTTGTTCCAACTAGGAGATTCACCTAGAGAGTCTTCTAGAGGTCTTGGATAAAGGATATACCTATGTGGAATAGTGTCACACCTCTAGATTTGAGAGAGGAATCAAGTCATCTCTTGATAGCATTTGAATGCCCATACTTGTGTTTGAAACACAAGGGATATGACTTGAAAACCTCCTCTTTGAGGCCCCAAATGATGTACAAGATGAGTATGGAATGAGCTCCCAAAAACTTCTCTCATGTTGCCCAAGAATGGAGCACCATATATATAGAAAAAGGGCTCCAACGGTCAGAAAACGGGCAGAAAACGGTTGCCCGACCTGTCCCGACCGGTCACGACCGGTCGGAGCTCTTTGCTGGAAGGCATACAAAAAAACATCCAAGCCATCTACACAGGCCGACCGGTCATGACCGGTCGGCACTCTTTGCTGGACAGGGTGGATGCCCCAGGCCGACCGGTCATGACCGGTCGGCGCACTCTCTGGCTGGATTTGGATTACCAGGCCGACCGGTCATGACCGATCGGCCACCTCTGCTGGCTTCCATGGATTTGTAAAGGCCGACCGGTCCTGACCGGTCGGCTGGCCATTGATAATGCAGCCAAGCTGGTCGGACCAGCCTGGGTCCCCTCACCTTTTATCTGATTTCTTCTTTCTCCAGCATGAAGATATAGGCCAATGTTAGAGTGGTCAAAAGGGACACCTAGGGCCTATCTATGATGACTAAATGTACTCTAATACGGTCAAGGTCATCAAGGATACAAAGGGGATAGGTTTTGGTCGAGGTTAAGGCACCAAGGCATCTCATATACCTGAATCTTCTTCCTTGATGTGGCTGGACGTCTTGAGTCTTCGGTCTTCTTCTTCATTGGGCTCAACTGACACAAGACTCACAGCTGTAAGTGATTGACAAACAAGGTGCACTAGTATGCCACGAAAAAGTGCACTAACATCCACCATCACATTCCAAATCCTGGATATATCAGCCTCTTTCAACATGTTGCTCGGACGACCGTGGTTGCACAAGGTTGGAGCTGTGCCATCAACCCTGCATCAACGAGTGAAGTATATCTGTGGAAATCAAGTGATCTCTATCCATGCAGAGAAGGAGCTCATCATTCCTTCTAATGCTGCTGCCACTGAACCAGACATCCCGGTCATCGATATCCAGCACTCTGAAGAAGACATCCCGTTTCACAGTTTCGAATTCGAGACTGTGAACTCTATTGCTAATCCAGAACCGATAAGGGTGGACCATGTCTTTTCACCGGCAGAGCGTCTGAGCCTCAAATACCGAATGAAGAATCACTTCAAGTCCAGAAAGGTACCATTGGTATATAACCAACGCAAATGGGGACTCGGATACAAGACAACCTTCATGGAGAAAAGAAGGAAGAAATTTCGGTGCTCACCCATCTAATTCGTCAAGCCAAGAGAACCTTGCAAAGATCCAAGAGGGAATCAACCAACTGCACTACACAAAGGCCTCCCAATGAGCCTAGTTTGGGCCACGTGGCCCCCCATTCGATGGGATCAGATTCTCGAACCATCTAAGCCTCCAGAAGAAGAAGAAAAGGATGAAGACGAAGAAGGAAGTCAAATACAGCAGCTTCAGGACCAGGTTACCCTGACACCTGCTCCCAACCAGAGGCACAACCTGCCCACGTCAGCATCAATCAACCAGGGGCGCAACCTGCCCACTTCTCTCAACCAGGGGCACAACCTGCCCACTTCAATCAGCAAGGGGCACAACTTGCCCATCTCAGCACCAATTAGCAAGGGACACGACTTGCCCATCTCTGCAAAGTCAAATTCATCAATCATCAGCCAGGGGCAGAAGCAGCCCATCCATTGGACCAAGAAAGGGAAGTGGCCAGCCCTAGATTGGTCTGATGTCCAGATTCCAAACTTGTGTCTAGCTGCGGAACCAGACGAACTGCAATGCGAAGTAAGTGATCCGGGAGGGACTGAATACGACTCAGATCTCGAACCCGACCAGCGAGAAATCATGGTCGTTGGGCCAAACCGTGATTCTTCGCCCAAAGCATCAACCCCCACCTCTCCAGGGGAGGAAGTGTGGGGTCCTGAATGGTCATCTGTTCCCCTAACTTTCGAATCAGCCAAAGAGCCACCTGAGGGCTCTGGCTTCCAAAAAAAAACGCCTGTTTAAGCAGCGACCGGAACTTTGGAACAAGTTGGGATCAATCATGGTCTGCAATGCCCGCTTGTTCAAAGTCCCGTGAATTTCGAAAATCCAAAAAAATCAAAAACTTTCAAAAGCCAAAAACATCTAGTATTTTCATTTCAGAAAAATCTCAAAAACCAAAAAATATTTCTTTTCCTGCATTCAATAGTGTGCCAAGTTCATCTAATGAGTCGCATGAGTTTGAAGTCGAATCATATGATTTCGACATCGAATTAGACTTCGAACTCATGGGTCTGGACGAAGCTCGGGACGAGGAAGATGATGATCCAGCTCCCGAACTAGAGGATCTCCTCAAAAAGTTCGAATCTAAAGCCAATGTTGTAGCCGATGATTTCGAGATAGTAAACTTGGGGACGCCTGAGATCCCTAGGGAAGTACGCATTGGAAAATCGTTACCACCTGAGATGAAACAGAAAATGATAGAGTTCCTAGCTCCAAGATTGTCCAACTTCGCGTTCTCATATGAAGACATGCCGGGGCTCGATGAAGAGCTCGTTGTACACCATCTGTCAACCAAGGCAGATATGAAGCCAGTGAAGCAGAAACTTCGAAGAATGAAGCCAGAATGGGCTCTGAAAGTCCGAGATGAAGTCATCAAGCAGTACAACGCGGGATTCTTGGTAGTCTCCAACTACCCTGAATGGCTCGCCAACATCGTACCAGTACCGAAGAAGGATGGCAAGGTTCGAATGTGCATCGACTTCCGAGATCTCAACAAAGCCAGTCCTAAAGATGACTTCCCTTTGCCACATATCGACACTCTGGTCAACAACACTGCTGGATACAAGATCTTCTCATTCATGGACGGGTTCTCAGGTTACAATCAGATCAAGATGGCCATCGAAGATCGGGAGAAGACATCGTTCATCACTCCCTGGGGAACCTTCTGTTACAGGGTAATGCCGTTCGGTCTGAAGAACGCAGGAGCAACATATCAGCGAGCAATGACAGCACTATTCCACGACATGATGAACAAAGAGCTTGAAGTATATGTGGACGACATGATTGTCAAATCTCGCACAATTGAAGGACACTTTGAAGATCTGAAGAAATTATTCAACAGATTAGAAAAGTACAAGCTCCGCCTCAACCCACAGAAATGTGTCTTCGGTGCAATGGGAGGCAAACTCCTCGGCTTTATGGTGAGCGAGGACGGCATCAGGGTCGACGAGACCAAAACCAGAGCAATCATCGAGATGCCCCCTCCTAGAACAGAGAAAGAAATTCGTGGCTTCCTCGGCAGAATTCAATACATCAGTCGCTTCATCGCACAGCTCACACCTATCTGTGAGCCCATATTCAAGCTCCTTTGGAAGAACGTCCCAAAAGAATGGAATGATGATTGCCAAGTCGCCTTCGACCGCATCAAGAAGTATCTCATGAATCCTCCAGTCCTAGTGCCGCCCACTCCTGGACGACCACTATTGTTATACATCTCGGTAGCAGCAGAAGCCATAGGCTGTGTCCTCGGTCAGCACGACGAGACCGGGAAGAAGGAACAAGCAATATACTATTTGAGTCGAAAGTTCACAGACTATGAGACCAGGTATTCCCCGATCGAGAAGACTTGCCTCGCCCTAGTCTGGGCAACTCAGCGACTCCGTCAATACATGATTGCATTCCCTATTCTCCTCCTCGCTCACATGGATCCGCTCAAGTACCTGTTCGAGAAGCCGGCACTCACTGGAAGGATAGCTAAATGGCAGCTACTCTTGTCTGAGTTTGACATCACCTATGTCACTCAAAAGGCAATCAAGGGGCAGGCCCTCGCCGATCATCTTGCGGCTCACTCTCTCCTGGACTATCAGCCGCTCAAGACGTTCTTTCCTGATGAAGATCTCTTGCTCATTGAAGAGGATGAAAAGAAGAAGAAAGATGAATGGACATTATTCTTCGACGGCGCAGCAAACTCTAAAGGGAGTGGTATTGGAGCAATCCTCTACTCTCCAGACGATGTCCCTATTCCTATCTCGAGGCGCATCGCATTCGAGTGCACCAATAACATGGCAGAGTACGAAGCATGCATCGCTGGCTTAAGGGAAGCCATAATCTTGGGCGTTAAGAAGCTACGAGTGTTTGGAGACTCACAGCTTATCATCAATCAGACCAATGGCGAATGGAAGACCAAAGACGAGAAGTTGATACCATATCATGTGTATCTTGACAATCTGATCGAAGAATTCAAGAAAATCACCTTCTCATACATGCCCGGAACCAAGAACCAGTTCGCAGATGCTCTCACCACGCTCGCATCAATGCTCGAGATCCCAAAAGGAGCTTCAGAATGGGAGCTCACAGTCGAAATTCAAGAAGAACCTGCTTTTTGCCTACAAATAGAAGAAGCCGAAGCTGTCCCTGACAAACCCTGGTATGCCGACATCAAGCAATATCTCGAAACCCAGGAGTATCCAGAGTCAGCAACAGCAACAGATCGCCGAACCATCCAGCGTTTGGCCGGCCAATTCACCATCAGTGGCGAAGTTCTCTACAAGCGGTCCTATAATCACATCCTCCTCCGATGCGTCGATGAAACAGAAGCTGCAAAGATCATGAAATAAATACACGAAGGAATCTGTGGCCCTCACATGAATGGGCACATGATGGCAAAGAAGGTTCTACGACTCGGCTACTATTGGCTCACCATGGAGACAGACTGTTGCCAGCACGTCAGAAAATGCTTCAAGTGTCAGGAGCATGCAAATCAAATCCATGCCCCATCATCAGAGTTATACAACCTGACCACCCCCTGGCCCTTCTCCATGTGGGGACTCGACATCATCGGCAAGATCAGTCCCAAAGCATCAAATGGTCACGAGTACATACTTGTGGCAGTCGACTACTTCACCAAGTGGGTAGAGGCAGCCTCCTACACCACGATTGCAGCATCTCAAGTGATCAAATTCATGAAGAACAACATCATATGACGGTATGGAATCCCTAATGCTATCATCACAGATAATGGGACCCCGTTCGTCAACAAGAAGATGGATGACTTCCTCCGCAAGTTCAAGATCCAACATCATCGATCAAGCCCCTACCGTCCCCAGATGAATGGTGGGGTAGAAGCCGCAAACAAGACAATCGTCAGGATACTCGAGAAGATGGTCGTGACCTATCGAGATTGGTCAGATATGCTCCCATATGCACTTTGGGCCTATCGAACGTCTGTACGGTCTGCTACGGGCGTTACTCCTTTCGAGCTTACCTATGGAATGGAGGCAGTTCTACCAGTCGAAGTGGAAATACCATCACTACGGGTGTTATTAGAAAGCGGAATTGAAGAAGGAGAATGGCAACGGGCCAGATTCGATCAGTTGCAGCTAGCAGATGAAAAGCGCATGCGTGCACTAAGTCATTCACAGTGTTATCAGAAAAGGATCGCTCGGGCTTACAACAAGAGAGTCCGAAAAAGAAGTTTCAAGGTAGGCGACATGGTTATGAAGAAGATTCTACCGTCGCACCTTCCGGACCCCAGAGGAAAGTTCAAACCCTCGTGGGACGGGCCACTGATCGTCAGAGAAGTACTTCCCGGAGGCGCCCTCCGACTCACCAGCATGAGAGAGGTGGATCTTCCTGAGCCAACCAACGCCGACAACGTGAAGATCTTTCACGGGTAAGCCATTCTGACCTTATCAAAAGTTACTTTAATAAAGCTGAAGTCAAGAGGTTGAAGCTAAGACCTCTGAGAAATCATTTCCGTCCACCAACAAGTGTTTCAAACAAGGGGATTCAAAAAGAGAAACATACAAAAAAAAGGGGGATTCAAAAGGAAAAGAAAAAAAAGGGGAGAGAAAAAGAATATAAAAAAAAGAAAAAAAAAAGAAAAAGGGAAGCCAAAGAAAGGCACTCAAGAAAAAAAAAATCAATCCAAGAAACACAGTCATCCATCCATTCATCTCAGAGGGGTCTTTAGCAAAGACCGACAGCTCTATTATCGTAACTCAGGATAAGGGCTGAAAGACTGCCATCGGCCGGCAACGACGGATTCCCGACCTCTAGCCGCCGCAGTTATCCAAGGATGCAGGAAAAGAAAAAGAAAAAAAAAGAAAAAGAAAATGTGTGCCTAAACAAAGAGGGCGGAGTGAAAACCCGAGAGGGCGCTCCGAGTAAAGACAGTGGGCATACAGCGGACTTGGTGAAAACCTGAAAGGGCGCCAAGGGTAAAAACAGCATAGCTGCCAAGGGGCAGGTAAGACCAAATACCCGGGACGTGGTGAAAACCCGAAAGGGCGCCACGGGCAAAAATGACGGGAAAAAGCCGGCTGTGGTGAAAACTCGAAAGAGCACTGCAGGCAAAAATGGCTCAAATGAAAAAAAGAAAAAATAAAAGTGCAGGTACCAAGAAATCAGACAATCCAGATCGGTTCAAGCAGTAAAAGTACAAGAACAAGAGGAAGTACAGTCAGGAGTGATGAACTCTACAAACTCTGACAATCTCAGGAAGCAAGAGTTTCCATTGCCTACATCTCTAGGGAACCAAAGGATCAAGCAAGTCAAATCTCGAGACATCGGTCAAGGCATTGGCCGAGCCCTAGTTCTGATTCCTATATCCTGACACAAAATCCAGACACACTCACAAGACAACTTATGGCACAGTAGATTTTCAAACAGTTTTCTCTTTTCAATTAAAGGCATCATATTTCTTTTACATATAACATATCATCTTTTTCAAAAAAAAATACAAAAAAATGCATCATCATCAATCATATATGCAAAAAAGAATGTGCAGGTGGCCAACACAATCAATCTCTACCCTCCTCCTCGGCCACATCAGGTGAGTCCTCTGACTCATAAAAAGATAGCCTCGCTCTCAACCTGTTCACCTCCATACGCAGGTAATACGCTTCATTGCGCTCAAGGGTACGGATCGCTGTCTCCTCATCAGTCAACCTCTGATCGGCAACCAATCTCCTCCACATCATCTCACAATGATACCGAAGTGCAGAGATCTCAGACAGCAGATGGCCATGAGTGGTCAAAAGGAAGCAAGGATCAATGAATGGGCGCTCCTCAAAAGGTTCATATGAACCAGATGAAGAGCCAGCATCTCCAAGGATATCCTGCTCATCCTCATCAGCAGTCTGGTGCCAGCAAGGGATACGTCGATACAAAGACTGCTCAGCAACCCAGTACTGATACGGAGCGGTCGCCATCGGAAAAGTCCGCAGCTCAAATCCCAACAAATCAGCTGTCAAATAACTCGCCCAGGAACAGTCAATCCGGGTCCTGAAGTCAGAGGACCTAGATGGAAGCACTCGACGCCCGATACCCGTGAAAGCAAAAAGAGGAACATCCTGCTCGTATCCAAACTGCTGCAGAAACCGAATAGGGTGATAAGAGAAGTAAGATCGAAAGCCTACCAACATCAGAGGAAGGCGGTGTGCATCACAAAGCACTGGAGGAAGTGAAAGCCAAGATGACTCCCAACGAACGTTCCAGTCACGAAGTTCAGCGAACATCCTGCGATACAAGGGCTCGCTCATCCTAGCTGTATGAGGAAGAAACTCCATGATGTGTCTCATAAGGTCTGGGCAACGAGTGTCAGGAAGAGGTATAGGAACAGTCAAAGAAAGACGCTCCCATAGCCAGACCTGATCACAAAAAGGAAAAGAAGTTCAGCTAAAGCAAAGCAATCCCCAACAAAGCAAGAAGGAAAAAAGGTGTAGAAAGGATACCTGCAGAAAGGCACAACAGCCGCGAAGGACACGAGTGCGGCCCAGGGTGCAGTCGGTTAGCCCATTAAACAGCTCGGCCAAGATAAGAGAAATGATCCCCTGCCGTCGGATAGCTCGGCTCATAACCTCAAAAAGCAGAGGAGTCTGGGACCTGCGCCATCCCGAGAACAGCACCTCAGCAATCAAGCAAAACATCAGTGCGTTCCGAGCAAAGGTAGAACCAGCCGCACTCTGAGGACCCGAAAAAAGATCATACAGTAAGTCCAAGGAAAACACCACAGCATCCTGGCCACCGGCTGCAGGCCGAACAAGATAAGGGATCCCGAACCAGTTTTGCGGTGTAGCAGTCTTCGGCGACGTCTTCGGCGAAAAATATTGAGCATAATCCCAGGGTAGGCCTGTCAAGCGAGCAAGCTCCTCCAAAAAATGTCCCATCTCCATATCGTTGAACGCGAACAAGTTCAACGAAGGGACCCAGTCAATCAAGGCAGCTCCGAGCATCCTCCAATCAATATCAACTCTGGCCATATGGATCAGACCACCGAAGCCATAAGACTCCAAATCTCGAATCTCATAAACTGACAAGCTGTCAAGCCAAGCAAGCAGTCGTGGCGAGCAGGAAGAACGAGGAAGCAGCTGACAAGTCCTCACTGGTACCGCCTCCAGCACAAAAGGCCCAGAAATCAATGATGACTCATCAAGGATCGAAAGGTCAACGGGCGAAGGAGAAGGAAAAGCTAGAACCTCTGCAGACTCGACAGCCCCTGACCTATCCCCAGTAACGGCTATGTCTGATATAGTCGCATCACTGTCGGAAACTGTCACAACCTCAGCCGCACGGGAAGACTCGCCCACCTCATGAACGGAGTGCGCAAAAGACCGACGATCAAAAGAAGGGCGATGCTCTCCATTAAAAGGGCTACCAGTAAAGATCACACGGCACATCGTGGCATCCTGACCAATCTGACCGTCAAAGAAAGCATCTGAACCATCCAGAAGGGTCCCGGCAACCCCGATCGAAGAATCAACGGTCAGATCTGGACCTGCGGCCCTCTCCAATAGGAAATCATGAATCCAAACATCATCCTGGCCGATCAAAGGGATCATCGAGGCATCTACACCGTCCATCATCAGGGGGACATCATCAATGACCACATCAAGTCCACCCAAGCAAGTATACCGCACATCTCGGCCCTCATCCAGAGCATCCAAACTGTCAAAGGTATCATCTGAACCATCCATCCCATCCAAGCATGAGATCAGCCCATCTATGTCCTTTGTGGTCCCATCACCACCATCCATCACATCATCCATGTGGCCCACATTTAAGGGATGCATAGCCTCACCTATGTCCCATCCCATCATCCTATCCATACCATTCATTTCTCCCACAATGAAGGGCCCATTCAAATCTGAAATTCCAGCCATCCCACCATTAATGGGGCCATTCAAAGCTCCACCAACCACCAAGCTTAAATCTTCATCAATGCCCCCTCTTAATGCCCCATCTACCCCATCCATTAAAGGTATCTCCCCATTATCAAAGCTCAGTTGAAAATCTGGAGTGTGGGACCCACTATGGGCAGCCCCCACAACCCCTAAATCACCACCATCCATGGCCCAAGAAAGGACAAAGCAAGATGAAGACAAGATGATGAGGGAAGAGGAGACAAGAAGAATATTCATGGCTGGAATCAAACTCGCCAGTGCAAAGCAGGTGGAGACAGGGACAGTGGACAGAGAAGAATGTCCGAACCCGAGCCAGCCCAGGCCGCTCAAGAGGCGAGTCCTGGGCGGCCTGCCCTGGGCCGCCCGTACGGACGCAGATCCTCTTTCTCCGCGGGATTGGCTCCAGGGTTCTTAGTAGGTGAGGCTGACAGTCCACGTCAGCAGCTGGCGCTCCATGGGCCGCCCAAGGCTCCGGTCCACTTCAGATTTCGACTGAGGCTGATCAAGATCATATGAAAGGTGCCCCACCGGTCCAATCACGAAGCAATGCGGCCAGACCATGGCTGATCACGTCAAAGAGAAGGAAAGGTGATCAAGTGGGGGCCACAAGCAATCCAAGCCATTCAAAGATCATATCATCATGATCTAAACCATTGAGGGACCTACATGAGCCACCAAACAACAAGATCAAATGGCTGATCATCAAAAGAAGGGCCAGAATCCAAGATCTAATCATCAAGTGAGCCCACAAAGCCAAATCAAGCGATCTGAGACGTTCAAGCCATTATCCACACCATGAGAAGTCTTTTTAGTCTCACAAATCATCAAAAGAGGTGCCCCAAAGTAAAGCTAAGGTCTCAAGTGGGACCACAGGGCCGAATCTATCAATCTGAACCATTCAAGGGCTAGATCACCAGGATCCAAACCATGGAAAAGCTCGCATGGGTCATCAAGTAGCAACATCAAGGGTTTGATCATCAAGAGAGAAGGCCGGAATCCAAGATCCGATCATCAAATGGCCCGCAGGGCCAAATCAAGCAATTCGGACCACTCAAATCACAGTCAGCCCCGTCAGAAGCCAAAAAAAAAAAGCAAGGTAAGTATGCCCAACCCCAAAAACTGGTCCGAAGACCTTAAACTACGTCGGGATCAGGATCCCGAGGGATTTTCAATAAAAGCCGACATCGGTTTGGATCGAATCAAGACCTGACGATCTCGGACATTTTCAGAAAACCAAAAAATATGTACATCACATGTACAGTTTCTGGTCCGAAGACCTTAAACTACGTCGGGATTAACATCTCGAGGGATTTTCAATAAAAGCCGTGATCGGCCGTGACTGCTCGAATCAAGATCCGCTGATACCGGATATTTTCCAAAAAAAGAATAAAAAAAAAATGTTTGCCCCCCTTTTGTACAGTTTCTGGTCCGAAGACCTTAAACTACGTCGGGATCAAAATCCCGAGAGATTTCCAATAAAAACCAGTGTCTATCTTGATCGTTCAAAATTGAAATTTTATGACCTGGAACAGTTTTCGAAAAATCACAAAAAAGAATGTATTTTCAGCATGTACATATTTGCGGTCCGAAGACCTTAAACTACACTGGGATTAGTTTCTCGGGGGACCTTTCTCGCTTTCAACAAAAAACCGGCATCGATCCCAGCCATTCGAGCCAGGATCTGATGACCCGGATCATTTCCAAAATACCAAAAAAAAAAAAATCTAAGCTTTCCATAAAAACCAGTGTCAATCTCGATTACTCGAGTTGAAGTCTGGAACTTTTTCAAAACAACAAAAAAAATATATATATATACAATATAAAACAAAAAAGTTTTCACCACCAGTTTCAACCCACCAATTTATCCCCAGTGGTCCGAAGACCTAAAACTACACTGGGATTAACTTCTCGGGGGCTTTCTTTCCTAACCTGTTCCGGACATGGCTGACACTTGATCGTACGGGTGTCTGGAATCTTTTAAACAGGCAAGGGCTGAGGCGGGCAGAACTCCGCAACCCTGTTCGTGTTGAACGCACCGTGATGGACAACCTTGATTTGGAAGTCGCTGTTGAATCTAACGGATGTTCCCTGTTCCTAAAACTCATGAAGGGGATTAAGGCTGTTGGGAGGTGGAGCGCACCCTCACGGAATTGTGAGCAACGTAAGGCCCCAAACTGGATTGACTAAGGGAAATGTGAGGATGTGGCTCATTTTGTGGCCGAAGGAGTCCGTCGGACGATACGTGGTCTATGTGCATTGCACATGAGGAACAGGCAACTTTGTGGGTGTGTTGACTGAAAACCCTCAAAATCTCCTCATCCGAAGATGTAAAACTACGGCACTTAATTGTGTGAGACTCGTCTTGCTCGCTGACGTAAAATGGATCGGGTGCCTTACCAGCAGTAGAAGCTGGAAGTGGATGAAAATTCCATACTTTTCCCTGCATTTCATAAAAATCACAAAAATACAAAAACATTGCAAAATCACCTTTTCAAAAATCACAAAAAAATATTTTCCTTGCTTTCAACAAAATATTTTCAAAAATCACAAAAAATATTTCCCTTGCTTTCAACAAAATATTTTCAAAAATCACAAAAATATTTCCCTTGCTTTCAATCAAAATATTTCGAAAATCACAAAAAATATTTCCTGTGTGTTCAATAAACTGATCTCTACCCTGACCGCTCAAGTAAAGATTCGGATCCACATATTTACAAAAAAATCACAAAAATTAGCATCCCCAGCACTACAATTCAGGAGTCTTGAACTCCGCTCACTTCACAGTATGGGATGACGGATCCAATCGCCCGCAAATTGGAATCTTGACCAAAACGGGCAACCAAACACCATCTCAATCACATGTATGCCCAGAAGAACATCTTGAAGTTGAATAATATCCTCCTACATTCTCATTAGTAAAGAAACAGCATCTTGGGACGATGGACCTGATCGACCACGGGTCGGGATCTTGACCAACCCGCTGACCAAACTCCCGTGTAAAAAAGAAAAACCCTAGGGAGCACAACCCTGCAAGCAATAAGCTCAAAGTTCTCTGCACCCATAGCAAAAGCAAAATCATCAAACTGAAAGAGAATGAGCCAAAGCCATACATTCATCATGCATCTCCATGCATCAGCATCCATCGCATCAATCATCATGTTTACCTGCTTTCAAAATAAAAGTCGGTTAGTCAAAGACCCCACAGGCATCCCTAGTGGAGGCACGCGCAGACCCGATTTCCATTTCAAAAGACAAAAAATATTTCTGTTTGCAAATAAAAACCCCACGGAGTATCACTCCCCAGAGTGGGTATCTTTTCAAAAATCCAAAAATATTTTTCCAGTAGAGCGTTCTGCCTCCAACACGCTGGGAGATCTTCCATATCTCTGGGTAGGAGCCGACGCAAAAATCAAATAAGATCTGATGTCTCGCGGTTTCCCCGGAGACCATCGGATCCAATACACTCAAAGTGCGGTCGAACTGAACTCCAGTGTTAGTGCGGTCGTACCGCATGCCAAGATACAAAAAGATGAAAGCCAAAAGGCTCGGTCACAGAAACCATTTGAACAGGTGGAAACGATGAATTGTAACCCAAGTATCAAAATCAGCAGATTGGGTGGAAAGAGTTCACCCGCACATACCTAGGCGTGGATGCCTGAAGTACCTTGACTGAGTCCAAGTCGGCGTAGTAGAATCCCGTAAGACTATCTGACGCAGGGCGTCTAACCACTTTGACAGTCAAGCGAAACAAGTACTCCTGGAGTGATCTGGGAAAACATCAAACATCACACAATCAGTCTCAGGGTCAGCATCCTCGTAAGACTGTCGACGCAGAGGCTCTACTGTACCTTTCCTATGTTAGTACCGATCGGGAATGGAAGGGTTGCGATTGGGTACCTAGGTTGCAGCTAACTGCAGGGACAATCGCAACGTTTTCTCCAAACTCTCGCGGTATGTGCGAGTTATCAATTTCCAGACAATCAATTGACTCAGATACAAAGGACAACAAAGACTCCAGACCACAATCAAGGAAAGAATGAATTGCAAACCAAGCATCGAAACCAGCAGATCGGGTGGAAAAAGCCCACCCGCACATACCTAGGCGTGGATGCCTGAAGTACCTTGACTGAGTCCAGGTCGGCGTAGTAGAATCCCGTAAGACTATCTGACGCAGGGCGTCTAACCACTTTGACAGTCAAGCGAAACAAGTACTCCTGGAGTGATCTGGAAAAACATCAAACATCATACAATCAGTCTCAGGGTCAGCATCCTCGTAAGACTGTCGACGCAGAGGCTCTGCTGTACATTTCCGATGTTAGTACCGATCGGGAATGGAAGGGTTGCGATTGGGTACCCAGGTTGCAGCAAACTGCAGGGACAATCGCAACGTTTTCTCCAAACTCCCGCGATATGTGCGAGTGATCGGTTTCCAAACAATCAACTGACACAGATGCAAAAGCAAGCAAAGATTTCAGAACATGATCTATGAATGACCGGGTCAGAAGTGGGGTGTCCACTCGCTTTGACATTCGGTTGCATGCAACCTCTGCCAAAGAGGGGCATCTGTGAACACCCCACCTTCGGCTACACTGTTGGTAGAGATAGCTGGATGAATGGAGGACCATACCCCCAAATCCCAAGTCCAAACTCAGCCAAACTCACCCTTGTAAGCCCCATTCCATAGCCCGTTCAAGCCTGAACCCAGTCAACCCAGTCCTAAACACCACCCTGAAAAACCCCCCATAAAAAAGGCCAGTCAAAAAAATCCTAAAAAAGTCAAACTCACTGAGTCAACTCGCTGAGTTAACCCGCTGAGTCAACCCGTCGAGTCAACCCGTCGAGTCAAAACACCGAGTCAACCCGTCGAGTCAAACCACCGAGTCGACCCGCTGAGTCAACTCACTGAGTCGACCAGCGAGTCAAACAGCAGCCCCGAGGGAGCGACCGTACTCGCTGGAAACCGAGGAGCGGCCGTACGGGCGGCCCATGGCAGGCCGCCCGGACAAAATTACACAAACTGCCACTCCTCGCTGCTATAAATACCCCCCTCCCCTTCTCATTTCAACATCCCCTTCGAGTCCAAAGAAAGCCTGTCCGTTCGAGTGCCCTTCTCCACCCCTTAGCCCATTTTTCCACCAAGGAGAGCCCGAGTGAGGAGAGTCTAGCCCTGGTCCAGCCCAGCCTGACCACTGGTCCAAGCCTCTCAAGTCACCCAAGTCTTGATCCAGCCACTCGAAGCCAATCCTTGCGATACCTCTGTCCATCCAGCTATCATTTTTCCAGCATCATCTCATTTGCAGCTAGCATAAGTGCAACATTTATTTTTCTTCCAACCCCCCTGCTTCACTACAAGCACCTTGATTATTCAAGCACACTGCATATGTCTTAAATTAAGCACCTGTCAGTTCGAGTGTATGCTCTGGGCTTGCCCGTTGTTGGAACCTGCCCATCAAAAACTCTTACTGTTCAGACCTGCATTCACGTACATATCACTATAAGCACTTTGAATATTCAAGCACACAACATGCATCATCTCGCATAAAGCACCTGTCAGTTCGAGCGTACGCTCTGGGCTTGCCCGTTGTTGGAACCTGCCCATCAGAAACTCTTACTGTTCAGACCCGCATTCATGCATCATGTCATCCATGAGAATATACGAGGATTAAACTAGACTTTCAAGTATTCGATCGATTCTGTGAAGTAGAGACCGTACTTCGGTACGGGCAGTGTGTGGGGTGCTTAACCTCTTCCCACCCTGTAACCGTGATCCCTTACCTTGAATCTCTGACCGCAGATCAATAGGAGTCATTTTAGAGGAAGGAATCTTCGGATTCCCTTCTCTAACGTTTCTACAGGGTCTAGCCGACTGTAGATTCGAAGTAACTGGCTAGTGGCGACTCTGGTCTTATATAAACTCACTTAAACATATCCAGCTTAACACGACAACCTAACGAAGCCCTCGAGAACGAGGCAAGCCAGTGGCACAAACGGCGATTTCGCACTCACGCATCCTCATCTCATTCTTTTCCGAAAGGAAAGGGGAAGGGAGAAGAACGTCGTGTGGGAGCGCGGAAAATCGGCGAGGGTCCACAGAACCACACCACAGATGGATCCAAAGCTCAAGTGAACCACACCACAGAAAGCTGTAGGGACAATGATGCCCATCATTGAAACCTTCCGAAGGCCCACCATAATGTTTATATACCATTCAACTTCTTCATATGGTCCCACGGACTTGGACGAAGTAAAACACAAATATTAGTTGGGTCCAAAACTTCTGCTCCCCGATGAAGTTTTCATTGGTAAGCGGCCAATCCCCACTGATTTCTGTGGTGTGGTCCACTTGAGCTTTGGGGACAATGACGCCCAGTGTTGAAACCTTCTTAGGGCCCACTGTGACGTTTATTTGCCATCCAACCTATTCATAAGGTCACACAGTCCTGGATGGAAAGCACAAATATTAGCTTGGTCGAAACCTTGTGTGGCCCCAAGAAGTTTTCAATGGTAACGAGTCAATCCCCACTGATTTCTGTGGTATGGTCCACTTGAGATTTATATCTGCCTTATTTTTTGCCCTGTGACTTAAAATGATCTCACAAAATGGATGAACGGTGTGGATATAACACACATTATGATGGGGCACACAGAACTTGGTGGCGTGAACCCACCACTGAGTTGGGTGGTGCGTGACACACAACCCAATCTGCTTCCATATTTGGCTCACCAAATGTGGGCCCACAAGTGCTATTTCCTGTGTGACCAAAAGCTTTCAATACTAGCCTCCCATATGGTCCTCTCCCTCTCCCTCTCTCTCTCAACAGAAGATTCGATTCCCTTGATCAAAAAACAAAAACATGAACATTAACCACCACATCATGGCATAATCACACAAGTGCGCACATTAGTACCACTCCATGCACACCTCTGGTACTAATACTTCAATTAGATCTTAATCAAAGACTACTTAGTCATCTTAATCACTCTTGTGATTCACTATCATTTGCCTAAGCCCTTTAGCATACTCTAGCAATCGATTGTCGCCCGGGGTAATCTCCTTCACTTCTTTCTGATCTTCAAAATCTTGGAGCCATGCATGGAACCGAGGAAATGTGTTCGGATCGATGAGCTTCACACCGGCAACTTCTTCGAAGACCCATAACCAATATGAACCGCAGCCTACGACGATGTCCAAGAGACCAATACTGTCACCACCGAAGAATCTCCTCCCTTTGAAGAACCCATCGCGAAGCTCATCTTCGAGCAACTTTAGGTTGTTGAAAGCCCGATCGACAGCCGCCTTTTGCTCTTCACCGATCAGTCGAAAGACGTCCCCCACCGCCGGGCCCAACTGCACCATCCATTGGAATTGTGTAACATAGTAGTAGTTTGGACAATGAGGGGAGTATGCATAGGGGTAACAATGGACCAGTTTGGACCAGGCTAGCCTAGTCCTGGTCCAGCCGTTCTTAAGACCCAAGGCTCAAGCCTGGCTAGGGCCAGAAGGGCATGCCCAAGCCCAAGTCCGAAAGTTGGTTGGGCCTAGGTTGGATTCAACCTGGCCTGAAAGTTGATAAAATCACTATTTCTATCCATTGATCAAGTGGGCCACACATACGCAGAGAAAATACATATTTATAGGACTGAAACTAATGGTTTACCTTTGAGATGAATGGGTTGCCTAATCAAGTTTTAGAATGACATATTCATAGGATGTAACAGATGTACATAGAAATTCAGGTCCAGCCAAACTAGGCCGAGCCAGGTCAGGCTAAGAAGACTTGAGTCCATGCCCGGCCGAACGGTTGATCAGGTCATCCATGCAAGGACCGAGCCCGGTCCATGGACCAAGATAAGCAGGTCCAAGCCCAGCCCAATATCAGGTAAGGAATTTCGAGTTAGATTATATGGCTCATTACTACTCGGTGGTGCCATGGTTCAAAAACTTGACTCAACTCCGTGTGCTGAGTTGGGACGACTTGAAGATTAAAATTGAATTCACTCAAAACCAATCAGCGAGTCTCCACCGAGTCAGCTCAGCTAAAAATCTAGTTGGGACGAGTTTACTCAAACCGAGTTTTGAGTCGACTCACCAAGTTTTAGAACTATTGGGTGGAGATGTCAACGCGGATTGGGCAATACCAATACCCCTGCCCTTCCGGAGCTTGAAACGGGCAGGGGCTATGAGGGGTCACCGTTTGGGTTTTATCCACACCGTCCATTTTTTTCGGATCATTTTCAAGTGGACCACACTATAGGAATCAACGGTGATAATGGCACCCACCGTTGAAACCTTCCTAGGGCCCACAGTTTTGTTTATTTGTCATCCAAACCTGTTCCTAAGGTCACACAGATGGATGAAGGAAAAAAAATACCAGCTTGATCCAAAACTTCCGTGGCCGCAAGAAGGTTTCGATGGTAGGAGTTTAATCCCACTGTGTGGTCTACATAAGTTTTGGATCTATCTTATTTTTGGGCTTATGCCCTAAAATGATCTGGAAAAATAGATGGACGGTTTGGATAAAACCCAAATACTGAGCTCGGGTTGCATTAAATGCAAGATTCATTTCTGGTGTGGTCGATCTGACCGTTGGACCTGCCTCATTCTTGGTCTCATATGGTAGGCCTGATCTTAGAAACGAAATGGACCGAGTGGATAGATAAACAGATACATCACGGTGCCCCCCCCCCCCCCCCCCCCCCCCCAGCTCGGTATGGAGGCTTACTGAGGAAGGACGCAATCCGACTCCCTTTATCAATGCTTTATCAACTATTGGGCCATCGAATGGGCCCTTAACATAAGTGTGAGGCTAGCCGTTATGAGTGCATGATATCCACATCGTCCATAATGTGTCACTCTTCATGATCTCCTTGGAGCCAAACAATCAAGCTAATCCGAACTCATGTGGGCCCGATATTAAAACCATGCCTAAAACCTCTAAAATCAAGTGTGACCCACTTGGAATGGCCTGATTCTTGTGCTGTCCATTCATCCTGCTAGGGCACATCTTATGAATGGACTGGATGTCATCTAAAAGAACACAGTGGACCCCTCACACAATTTGAAAGGTGATACGGTGGACATTGCATCCCAACTGTTCCTGCAGTGTGGCCAATCTGCCTTTTGGGTCAGTCTCATTTTTTGGATACAGGATGAACATCAAGGGACACACATTATGGACGGTGTGGATGTAATTCCAAGATCACAGTGGGCCCCACACTCGTAGTAGAATAAGCTTATTCCACAATAGTTGAACCAGGAAACAAAAAGGACAGGACATGCTTGCAAACAATCCTAGCCGTTATTTAGTTTACCTTATCATCGACGAAACGGCACCAGAAGCGCACAACCGCTCGTTCGTATGGACCATCGGGCATGATGGGGTTCTCCTTCCACGTCTCATCGATGTATTCAAGGATAACGGCAGACTCAGCAACCGATTCGTCGCCGTGCAAGAGAACCGGCACCTTCTTGTGGACCGGGTTATAGAGCAAGAGCAATGGGCTTTTGTTGGTAAGAT
The DNA here is from genome assembly GCA_003013855.2 of Liriodendron chinense. Classification (NCBI taxonomy): domain Eukaryota; kingdom Viridiplantae; phylum Streptophyta; class Magnoliopsida; order Magnoliales; family Magnoliaceae; genus Liriodendron; species Liriodendron chinense. The sequence continues at coordinate 1,408,689 of PVNU02000491.1, read as the reverse complement.
CTTCCTCCACGTACTCAAAATCTACACCCTTGATCTTGAGGGCGAGTTGGACTCGGTGAGTGTAAGAACTCGCCCACATGCCCAGAACTTTCACACGTGCTGGATCCATTGCACACGTTTGTTTCTTTTTCGTGGGTTTGTCCCCCTTCTCGTGGCTCTATTTATAGCTGAGGAGTGGGGTACGGTGGATGGTAATGTGTATGCAACCTGAGCCGTGGATATTCACTCCATCCTCGAGCCTTGATTTTTTGGGGTGTTTGGACAAGTGGGGCCCATTTGTTGAAGATCTAGACTGATTGTCTGATAGGCCTGCAATAGACTGTTAAGAAGAAAATAATATATCAACGGTCCATATTTGGCCATGAGCTTCCAATCTGCATTATTTCTATTACACGTACGGTCAATCCATGTTGGGGCCCACCATGCCAGCAGTTTGGGCCACTGATCCATAGACCCCTCTTGTCCAAGCTTACTATACATTTGGGGCGCATGAATCTTATCCATATGTTCAGTTCAACGAGATAAGATGGACTACTCAAAATTGAATAAGATTAACGGTTCAAATTCAACAAATATGGACCGTCAAAATTGAATAAGATTAACGGTTCAAATTCAACAAATAAATTTCCACTGACCAATGGTTGAGATTGTTCGATCAATCTGATATTGGGGGAAGCTGCAACATGCCCTGGGACAAAGGCTTTGGACAGTTTTGAAATGAGGCATATGCATGGGATTTATTATCTGGCTGTGTACGTGCATATGGATGGTCATGCTCTCGCAGAGTACCTAATCTCAGGAAGATTAGGTGGAAGTGGAACCCCCAGGACTGAGCAGATCTCCAAGGTTGATTGAGGTGGCAGCTTTTACTGAGTCAACTCGCTTTCACTGTACAGAGGTAATTTTTTGGCTCGGCTCATCAGCTTCACTCAGCCTTACCTATTTTGAGTATCTAGGATTTAACATGTATATATGTATGAAACCCTTGGGCCTTTTAGAGCTTATTTGATTAAAGGTAATTCAAGTAATTTGTGGTAAAAGCAAAATGATAGTTTTTGCCAGCCTATTTTCAAGCTAAAACTACGTGGCCCCCACCGTAATGTATGTGTTATATCCTCGCCATTCATTCATCATTCTTAGATCATTTTACACATAAGCCAAAAAATAAGCAGATCTAAAAACGTGATTATTCCCATTGGGCAGATCCAAAGCTCAAGTGGACCGCACCATAAAAAAAAATGGTGTATTTAATGGTGAAGGTCATTATTCCCATTGTGGGCCACTTGAGCTTTCAATCTGCCCATTGTTTGGGCTATTATTCTACATTGATTTGGCAAAATGAATGGACTGTGTGGATGAAACACATACAACATGGTGGGGCCTATAGGAGGCTTCAATTCATACATTACATTCAAGTAGTACACAATTAAATAATCATTGCTTATTTACATTTGACCATCTGTAATCAGGAATCAGGACCAATCAAACAGGCCCTTAGTGATATTTTTGGCCTATATGCATTGCATGGCAGTAGTCACGTAGGCAGCAATGAAGTCTCATACATTAATATTATACTAATATTAATACCAAATTTTTTTTTTTTTACTAATTCATTATATAATCATTATATTAAAAATCTACAATTATTTATTAATTTATAATAATTACGTACTTTTATTATTCTAATTGTAAGATTGTTTTATATCTATTGTGAGATTATTTTTATTATCTTGACTTTGAAAAAAAAAATTATTTTTATTATCTTTAAATAATAACTTTTATTATTGTTTATTATTAGCAAAATCTCCTAATAATATCCAGTTAAAAGAGTATGAAAATCTTCTGAGAAATTCCTGAACCAAGAAATTCCAGACAAGAAGATTTGTCACTAGCGTTTAGCTGCTGGCAAGATTCTTTTCAGGTGGGTCCCATGTGGTGATCCAACCTTCGATGTGATAGCAACACTAGAAATGGGGGATGACCCAAACGTCTCCGAGGTAGTAATATCCTGACCCTTTGATGCATTGGGTGTTATTTGATACTCCGGTATCACATCATGCTTGATGCTCAACGGATTCGGATTCAGTAGTGACCCCTCTAGTACCAAGCTCGGTGGACCCCATCATGATGTTTTTGTTTTATCCACGCCGTCCATCCATTTTTCCAGCTCATTTTAGTTAATTATACAAAAAATGGGGCAGATTCAAAGCTCAGCTGGACCACGCCATAGGAAAAAGCAGGGATTGAATGCCTACTGTTGAAAACTTCTTGTTGGTCATAGGAGTTTTGGATGAAGCTGATTTTTTTTTTTTCCCTTCATCTCGTTTGTAAGACTTTATGACAGGTTGGATGGAAAATAAACATCTTAGTGGGCCCTAGAAAGGTTTCAATAGTAGGCATCACTATTCCCACTGATAACTGTGGTGTGGTCCACTTGAGCTTTGTATCTGCCTCATTTTTTAGCTCACATCCTAAAAGGTGCTTACAAAATGAATGGACGGCCTGGATGAAACACCTACATCATAATGGGGACCATAGAGCCTTTCCAGTATCGGTACTGGAGGGGTCACTACCGAATCCGAGTACATACTCAAGGCACTTAAAATTTATACACGTAGCATGTGTTAAATCAAATTAAACCGACTTGATTATTAACGGAATATTGTTAAGTCACAGTCTCAAAATCAGATTGGTTGAACAATCCCGACCGTAGGATTTTTAGATAATCAAACAATCTTAATTAATTTCAGATTGTAATGTAGACAGTCTGATATGAATTTCCTATATATCATGCATCCAGTGTGTAAGTAATTTCTTAGAACCTGCGTATCATCCATCACACTCTTGCAGAATGTCAAAGTATTGATCTTGATTCATGGCGTGCAAATGGATGGCTTGGAAAAGAACAAAAGAAATGGTCCACATTGAAGGATCAAACGTTTGACGGCTAGGGTCATTGATTGTGCAGTACACTTGCTTATTTAATTACCATTTAAAGTAAAAGCGTTTACAATATTTGTTGGGGACTAAAAAGTGATATAGTTGCTTAGTAATTCATCCACCTACTTAATTCATAAATCACATTTATCCAACTCATTAATGAATTTATTTATCAATTGCACATTTTACTATTTATATAGCAATGATAGTTATACCAGTTTTATTTTATTTTGCGTGGCCTTTTCTATCTCTTATGATTGACAGGAGTACGAAGTGTCTTATCTTATTATCACAAGACTTAGCACAAAATTACTTACCACCAGAATGACAGTTCCAAGTGCCAAGAAGTGAATAGACAGATAGAAATGCACGAAACTGAGACCAAAGAGTCCACATTCTGTACATGCGCTAGATCCATAGACTGCATAAGCAGGCCTAAAACTTTATGAATATCATAAAAGAGTGAGACCTACCACGTGGCCATGCGCTAAGCCTGCTGGTTCGGCGCATATGGCCATGTTGGCTGATGGGGCCCACAAATGGCCAAATTACAAGAGGGACCACCGCCTGTCTCAACTTCTATACATGCACCAAGCCCAGCGATGGTCCCACAACCAAAGTTTAAGAGCAACCAAAAAGGCCAAGCATCTGTATATTCGTTGGACTCGAAAACCCCAATGTTTGAGCATCCGTTGGACCGAGAAGCACAGTGTTCGAGCATCCACATCCGCTGGACCTAGAAGCCTAGTGTTTGAGTATCTGCTGGACCTAAAATCTCAGCATTTGTGCATGTGCCAGACCTAAAACAACAACGTCAATACATGCGTTGAGTGTTACGACCGCGACGCGAACAAGTTAAAAAACCAGGCTAGAAAAGGGTGACGTTGGTACATGCATCAAGCTCTAAATGACATGCGCTAACACGTGCTGACATGTGTCACATGCGCCGAAGCCCTCCCTTCGAGGCATATAATACGTCATTAGAAAGCTTATTAAGTCACGATTCCAACAAGCACAAGATCATTACGTTTCAAGTTATAACGAAGGTCATATGAGTCCTTTACCAAAGACTGCATTTAGTTGATTCCATTGGGCACTTTAGGCCTAATTTTAGCTATATAGATGATGTCTGGATGTGAACAATATAGATACATTGCGTAGAACATCGAAACAATTTTCCAACGAATATAAGATTATCTTAATCGAGGTTATAACAAGGAAGATACAGCCATTTCTGTAAAAATAGCTCGTGTTGCGATGCACAAAAGACGATTCGACGCACCGGACCGGTCCGAGCTTCTCGCATATGCGCTACAATACCTGCATCTACGCTACAATGCTTGCGTCTGCGCCATAGTGCTAGCGTCTGTGCCACAGTGCCACCGTCTTTACGTGTATGCGTCTATGCTACAGGGCTAGCGTCTGTGCCACAATGTCAGTATCTATGCTACAATGCCCACGTCTATGCCATAGTTCCAGCGCCTGTGCTACAGTGCCCGCGTATGCGCTACAGTGACACCATTTGTGCTATAGTGCCAGCGTTTGTGCTACAATACCCGCATCTACGCTATAGTGCCAGCGGCTATGCTATAGTGCCTGAGTCTTCTATAGTACTAACGTCTCTACTACAGTGCCCGTGTCTGCCACAGTACCCGCGTCTGTGCTACAGTGCCCTCGTCTACTATAGTGCCCGCGTCCGTTATAGTACCAGTGTCTATGCTATAATGCCCGCGTATGCACTGTGACTATTAGCACATCCTCCCCGACTGCTCCTTCAGCACCATGACTACCAGTGCATTCTTCCCGACTGCTCATTCGGCATCGCGACTGCCAGTGTATCCTCCGCAACTGTTAGTATTTCAACGTCGCAACTATGAGCTCATCAGCAACGCTATAGCGGGCAACACTTCAGCACGACGACAAGCAGGCTTATATACATGCATCCTCTTGCATGACTTGGACATGTAAGTGCATATGTTTGTCAATTAGTGTGTTGTGTGTGTCGTCAAGTATGGTGAGCCCATTGGAAGCTGAAGATTGGAGTCTTGAAGACCTCCGGCATCTTGGTTTGAAGGTATAATTGAAGATCATATGTTCCGAGCCAATTTGCAAAATCGAACCTCTTTCCCAATCCTTGTAAACCCCGAAAACCTTAGTCTCTAAATGGCTTGAACCTTTAGGTAAAAAAATTTAGTCATTAAGGGAGACCCTTATCCAAGAAATAAGCCTTGGACCTCCTTGGAGATTAGCTTGATGAACAACTTAGAAAATATGAAATTTGGCAATTTTCGATAGGTATTCGATACATTGGAGTGTTTTTTGATACCACTCCGATTGATCGGAACCTCCAGTTCGATCAATCGAAAAATCCTCCAGCAAACTCACCAACTCTCTTGACAAAATCCTCAATATATTGGAATGAGGATCGATCAATCGAAACATGTATTTTGATATATCGAAATGAGGGTTCGATCAATCGGAAGATAGTCCAGCAACCTTACTATCTCTTTAGACATATTCTTCGATATACCGGAATAAGCATTCCGATCGATCGAAAAGCAAGTTTCGATATATCGAAACTCACTTCGATCAATCGAAATTATATGTTCAACAATTTGAGATTTTTCTGAACAGTTGATCCGATTTATCGAACATTTCTTTGATCTTATCGAAGTGGCTGTTTTATGATCGTTTTCTAGCCATTACAAGAAAGTTTATTTGATGCCTTTACTAGATCTTGGTCTCTACCAATGAGAGAATCCATTAGAGCTTGGCTAGGTTATTCCCTTCACATCTTGTCTTTTCCAAGCCTTGATTCCTTGAATTCATTGTTCAATCCATGTTGATTTCAGCAACATTAATGAGCATTCATAGATTGGATTGAAACATGAACTCAAGCCCTCATTAATGGTTATTGACCTAATCCGAATTTGCTATATCTCATGTCATAAATGTCATTGATAATATTCTTGGTGAAACCTCTCTCTCTCTCTCCATTAAAGCCCTATCCTAAAGAGAGTTTCAACCAAACCCCAATCCCTCACCTTGAAAGCTATAAGGAAGCATTCAATGCAAGGTTGCTGATCGAGGGAGCTGATGAAGGAGTCGTTCGTGCAAGCCGAAGCTTCTTCAAACAAGGCGCTTTCAAGGGGCTTAATCAACTAAGTATCTCTTAGTTTTCGAGTCCAAGAAATCATCTCTAGTGTAGATATTTGAATTTCAAAGTTTGAAGACCCAAACTTGAGTGAGTCCTTGTGCAATACAAGTCCTTGTGTAGGATAAATGTTTGTTGGATAAGTCCTTAGGTAGGACAAATCCATGTGTTGAAATCTAAACCTTGTGTAGGTCGTAAATGTTTATGGTGAACCTCATTTAAAACGATTGTGATAGTTAAATCTAGTCACTCGATGGATGAGTGGATCAATCTGGAGTGGAGTAGGCACATAGTCGAACCACTATACATCTTGTGTCATGTGGTGAATGATTCTTATCTATGTGCTTGCAATTACTCTACTCTTTTTAAGTTTGAGATAAATTGTTTTTCACATGTTAAATACAATTACTACTTAATATCATAAATTCTACAAATAGATAGAATATTGCATATCAAGTGTTTGTGGAAATTATTCAATGATGTTTCTCATATTATCATGTCTATCTTATAGAAATTCTTAAGTCACTTGTATGCTTATGTGATTGCTTAAATTGAAATTTTAAAAAGAGTCATATTCACTCCCCTCTAGAACTAGAATTAAGTTTCTTACTTCTACAAGTACGGTAATTAAACTCATACCGCACTTGCAATTGGTATCAAAGTCGGTTCTTCCTTAAAGGCTCCACTGCCCGGAGTGAGATCCGTACATAGAAGCTTGAAAATATGTCAAAAGGGGATTCTAGTTCGATTTCCAAGCCTCCATATTTTGATGGATCCAACTATGCTTATTGGAAGGTGAGAATGAGAATTTTCTTACAATCATTAGATCATGTGACTTAGAAGTCCGTGGAAATTGAACATGACCCTCCCCTCTTAAATACTGTTCTTGATGGGGTCACCACCACTTCACTTCAACCGGATGACTTATGGACGGACATTGAAAAATTAAGATATATAAACAATGCTAAGGCTCTTAATTATACGCTAAGGCCCAGATGAATTTAAAAGAATTTACAATTGTACGACTGCTAAAGAAGCTTGGGATATTCTGAAAACTACCCATGAAGCGACAAGTACAATCAAGAGGTCAAAACTCTAACTCTTAACTACTCAATTCGAAAACATGAAAATGGAAAAGCATGAGACATTCATGGAGTTTTATATCAGACTCGGTGATGTAACCAATGTTATGTGGGGATTAGAAGAGAGAATTTCGGATCCATGCATATGTAAGAAAATATTAAGATCCTTGCCTGAACGATTCTCTTCCAAAGTCACAAACCATTGAGGAATGTAGAGACATTGATACTGTGAAGGTAGAAGAACTTGTAGAATATCTATAAACGCACGAACTTCACTTCAAGAATCTTCCAAAATTCAAAAACGTTGATCTAAAAACATTAATAAAAAAGAAGAATCTAAAATAGACAGTGATGGAGAAATTGATATGAATGAAATGGCTCTTATGGTAAAAAAGTTCCTAAAATTCTTCAAAAGCAAAGGTAAGAAATACTACAAAAAGGGAAAGTCTTTTGATATCAACCGCCACATAGGCAAATCCTCTAAAAAATCGAAAGAGCCACAATGCTACAATTGCCGAAGATATAGTCACATTGCCTCCGATTGTCAAGCCCCTCTCCAAGAGAAAACAAAAAAGAAAGCAATGGCAGCTACATGGGACGACGTTGAGGATTCAGACTTTGACTCTGATGAATCCCAAAGTGAAGGAGATAAAAAACCAATTAAAATCCGGATGGCCTCCATCACTAAGATCGTTCCTTGTGAAAATGACCTCGGAGACAAAGATAACCATGAGTCCTTGGGCACCAATGAGATATCCTCTGATGATGAAGAGGATGAAGATGAAGATAATGAAGGTATACAAGAAATCTGCAATCAGCTCTATCGTCAAAGCATCCTTCTCACAAAAAAGCCGAACCAAGCTAACATTGAAAACAATAAATTGGCTAATGAGTTATAAGAATTAAAAAGAGAAAATCACAACTATCATTTTCAAATTTGTGAATTAACAAGAAAGAACAAAGAAGCCCAAGATAAAATTCTAAATTTAGAAGACGAGCTTAAGAAACCCAAGTCAATTAATCATGGGCTAAATACAAATTAATCAAGAATCCCAACTTAAGAAAAGATTTGCCCAAAGAAGTGAAAAACTAGATGGCATATTATGTTTGGGTGGGTCTTGTAGGGATATGATATAATAAGTAAAATTTCTAGAAACCGAAAGGAATAAAGGAGCTTTAGGGAGCAAAAAGAAAAGATCACCTATATGTTATGCATGTGGTGATGTTGGGCACTTGAAATTTGAATTTTTGGCTTTTAAGAATCTGGTCCGAAATCTGAAAGAAAAATTTATACCAATCAGAAAAATGATGAAACCTATGTGGAATACTCCTAAACAAGCACCACCAAAAATTAGAACATGAGAAAGAAATATCTCACTCCTCCTAAAAGAATAAGAGGATGGAAGAACTAATTAAACAAGTTGACACGATGAACAAGAAAACTATGGAGCTCATACAAGAGCAACTGTTCACAACCCCAAATGCAGGGTTGCAATGTAGTAATAATCTCGGTGAGATCGAGGTCGATCTATGGGGAAGGAAATTAGGTTCAAACAAAGGAAAGTACGATCTAGAACTAACTAACTAAACTAGAGTAAAATTGGTTTAAAGATAGAGAAATTCATATTTACAGAGAAAATAACGAAAAACAAATGCTAGAGCATCAAGGATCAACTTATAGCTATTTTCAATGAATTATTCAACTAGGTTCCATCTTATCTCAACTAGAATTAAAGTTCCATGTTATCTAGCCGGAATATAGAGCGGTTAAATCACAATCAATCTAAGATAATTAGAACATTCATCAATAATAGTTCCCTCTTTCCAAGCTTAGGTATTAGGCATAGGGAATTCAATTCCTTGAACTATACAAGCCAATCATTCTTCGAAAACATGTAAAATCATAACCATAGCGTACTTCTAATCTTGTCACTAAATCAGAAGTAGAACCATGATTCGAGTTCTAATAAAATTATAATTAATAAACAATTCCATTTACCTCATAATTCTCAAAGATATAAACTTAGGTTTGAAATAGTTCTGACATTAAGATCCATATTATAAAGCATAAGGAATTCAAAGCATATATCCATTCCCGCAATCTATAGTAGATCAATGAACTTTATAGGTCTAAACAATGCAAAACAATTAAGAAACTAATTTTAAAACTTATAAGCATCAAAAGAGCCCGGAGTCATCTAAAGATCAAAGAAGAGCTACAACTAGAACTTTATTCAAACTAAAATCAGGCCATGTTTATTCTTAAAGCATTAAAAAAAATCTAGATGGAATTAATTCATCAAAAATAAGCTACAAGCTTCACCTCTTAGCTCTAATTAAGAGGTTTTAGTTCATCTCTAACATGATTAAACTAAAATCTTTAAGAAAAAACATAAAAAAGAAATTAGAACTATAATAAAACTCTTAAGATAAGCCTCCAAGTCCTCCAAGCCTTTAAGTCCTCCACATCCTTAATACCTAGAAGAGAGGAGAGTTCCATATTTATAATGCAGACAAGAAATCAGCAACAGATGCAATTTTATTTCGCTTAGTATGGGATAACCAACAGTCGGATTACCTTAAAATTTTAGCTGTAGCTTCCTTGGCATACATACTTCTTCATGGATGGTTTAGATTTTCAAAATTATCTTCTTGGTAAGCTCGCGAATTAGATCAGTGATCGCCTTTCAAAATCGCGTACTTTATATACTTGCAGAACCAGTCATCTTATTTTCAACGGTACGGAGTGTACAGAGGTCGGATTGGTCTCAAATATTGAAAATTTGTAAAAAAATTTCTCTTCTATATGATAAATGACTTAGATTGTCTAAAATCATTTTAAAATTAGGTGCTAAAATCAAAACATTTAGAGCTTTTTATAAAATATGCGCAGTTGGAATCTTTCAGGATGATCCATCTTTCTTCAACTGGTACGATCAAACCACACATCCGCTTGACATAAAAAAAAAATTTGTAAATATTGATGTTCTTTACAAGATGGTTGGCTTAAATTCTTCATATCATTATTTGTGGGCCACCTGGACCATCCCAAAGTTTAGTTGGTGGAAATTAGGAAAGTTCTAGACAGTTTGTATTGTTTTAGCCACCACAGTCAATCCGTAGCTTTGATCGACACGAAATCATTTGGATTTTTTCACCCTCAAGCTTTTCTTCGACATGGATGGACTGGATTTGTAAAAATTATCAATATGGGCCCCGCGAATTTAGCCGGAAGGTGAAAAACGGGATTGAACCATCTGTTTTCTATTCTGGTTGAAACCCAAAATGAAAATAAGCATGTTTCCTATTTTATTTGAAACTCAAAACACCAACCTTGTTTCTAATTTTCTTTTCTTTCTTATTTCAAACTCCAAAAATATGTAGCACCTTTGTTTTCTATTTTTTTATTTTTTTTCCTTTTGTTTTGACAGCTAATCATGCCTCAAATTCAGACCGTTCATGTGGTGGTCCATTGCTTACTGTCCATCGGTTTGCTTTTGAGCTCATTTCATTTACATTTCTCCTTTGCTCCTATAATCACAAAAATACATTAAAGTCAGTCTTTAATTGTATTGTTTTATGTAATCAAGCGTGTAATTAGGGATAAATATGCATAATTCAAGGCTTAACAACAACAGAGCAATAGAGAAAAATTAGTATCTTTTAAAGAAACTCAAAGAGGTATTTATAGGTTTCCGCACGTGTGAAGGTTAGTGATCAGCATAATAGAATACATATATTTAACTCTAGGCCGCCTGCGTAACGAAATACATCGTTACGCAGTCGCATAACGAACCTATTTGATTCATAATTTCTCTTTATTTTCTTCTTTCTCCTTTAATTATCTTTCTTTCTTTCTCCTTTTCCTTTACAACTTTTTTTTTTTTTATCTCAACACTCTTCTTTATCGGTTGATCTTGTGGTTGAGGTGATCTTGATCCACTAGCGGAAGTAGCCATCGCTTTGGGTTTAGATCATTTCTGTCGAACAATGGAATGATGCTTTAATTGATGATTCTTTAGAAGAAGGAAGGAGGAAGTGGAAGTTTATTAGAGACAAATCGAATATTGTATTCCCATTGGTGGTTATAACACGTAGACCACCAAGATTTGAAAGAGTTGGTTGATGAATGATTTTGAGAAAGAGAAATCAGTGAATACGAATTGACAACTCTAGTATAATTAGAAAGAGCGGAAGTAATTTCTGCAATGGACTTGATGTGAAGTCACACACACACACACACACACACACACACACACACACACACACACATATATATATATATATATATATATATATATATATATATATGGGTTGATTAAGAGAAATTGAAGAGCACGATATCGAAATGGACTAACCAAGCTAATATGGCAAGCTACAAGATTTGACGAATAAAATTTTAAGCTATTCGGAGCATATCTTCCTCTGTTTGTCTTAGAGGTACCTATTGGGATGTCTCGAGCCAATAGGTAGCTAGAGCAAATTCCATTTCAGGCATTGACCAGATCTTTATTGGCCATGTCAAATTGTTTATTGCTACAATCCGAAGATTGCACACCCAAGTGCAGGTAGCGAAGTAATAAAATACTCGGTCTTGAACCACAAGGATTGGGGTTAAGAACACTTATAGGAATTAGGTAAAATAGGAGAGATGAAATTTGATTTTATCCACAAGAGTGGAGCAAGATGTGTGTGTAATGAAAGACAAAAATAAGAAAGGGCTAAGGCATTAGGGATCCACCTTTGATGAATTCATAAAGCTTGATTTATCGGTTCAACTATAACTCAATTGAACTCGAATAAAAATCAATTTCAATTGGAAGATGAAACTGTTAAACAACTGCATATTTCATAACAGATTGTGATTTTAACCGATTGATTTGACTATGAAGCACTCGTCAATTTATCGTAGGGAATTCTAAGAATTCATTGTGCCCGAAGTTGACAATGGATTAAGGAATTATACAGATCAACAACTTTGTCAAAAAGTCAATCGATGAAGATCACATGCATACTTATAAGAAAGGAGGCCTTGATTGATCGATTTAAACGTTAAGATCTCGTCAATCAATTGCAAGGAATCTAAAGCATCCACTGTGCCCAGAGTCTACAGTGGATTAAGAAATTTTACAGATCGATGACTTTACCTACGCTAACTTGATGATTTTAGGAAATCTTAAGCATCCATCACACTTGGAGTCGGCGATGAATCAAAGAACTTTATCAATCATGAACTAGCTAATTGGTGTGCGAGAAATTCCAAGCATCCATCGTGCCCGGAGTCTATAATATATCAAGGGGACATGCACAACAATAGCTTCTGCCGAGGTAGATAACCAAACCAAACAAACAAAGACCTCCAACATTCACACCACCATTGTTGAACCAAGAGAACCAAAGTTGACAAATCTCACCAAAGGCTTCACCCCTAGCCTTAGATAGAGGTTTAGCCAACCATTCTACAAATGAAAGACTACAATAAAAGAAAAACTAAACTTCTACAAAACTACAAAAATAAAAAAGAAAGAAAAACTAGAGAAGAAAGGAGAATTGGATCTTTGGATGATGAGAATGAGAAGGGATGAATCCTTTTTATAGCCCTTTGAGAGGTTTGGAGTTAGGTTCCACTCCAAACCTAGAGGAGGCTTGGAGTGTACCTTCCTCTATTTTGCTTGTGGAGCCTAAGTATAAAAGGGGATGGAGAGAGAGTTTGCTTGGCCCAAGGATGGAAGATGACTAAGTGAGTTAACTGTGTTAGTTAACTAGGTAGATGAGTTGAAGCTGGGTTGGGGAATTTGGAGAATCTGGGCCGTCCATTGAAGATGGGGTCCACAACTGCATGTGTGTCGGAGTTCAGTTTGTTGGAATGCTGGAGAGGATCTCTTTGTGCAGCACACTGTTAACGGTTGATGATTGAGGGCTGATCACCCCCGCTGGACAGTGCTCCATCTTGCACAGATGGTTGAGACGATAGCCGGAATTGTCCTTCATTGTAGCTGCCACTTTGGACGGCTGATGATTTTAGTGTGTGGTCCATCTGATGTAGCTGGAGTGAAGGCAGCTGTAGTGGGCCCACTAATGAATTGAATGGACGGCTATGGATCATTGTACGTTGACGGATAGACGGAGCAGATGATATGTTAGAGTTGCTGATCAGTTGGAACTGTTGTCATGAGCAGCTGGGACGTTGGAACTCCTTTAGCGACTGATTAACGCTTGTGATTATCTTGGCCATTGACGTGGTGGTCCACCTGCTGTGATGGACGTTGGAGATGGTTGCTGTGGACGTGCAAGGAGTTGGTGGAGAGCTTTGATGTCAGCTAATTGACGGTGGATCTGATCTGGTGAATGGACGGTTGAGGGTGAGCATATCGCTGCTGTATGTGGACGGATGATCATCTTGCTGGACTTTGGATAGATGGTCATAATGAGCTGTACGTGATGACTTTGTGGCTGGTAACGTGTGATCAAATCCATCAGATGGACGGCTGAAATCAGTTGCTTCCTTGGACGGGATCTCCACAGATGCAGCGTTGGATTGGCAGGGTCCACATGATAGCCGGAAGGCTTGGACGCTGATCAGAGTGCTGGGCACTGATTGGAGGGCAGCAAACTGCTGCACACCTGGAACGTTGATGAAGGTGGGACGTCCATTGCTTGCACTGATAGATGGCTGGGATTAGAGGCAGAGCAGGGACGTTGGATAGGAGAACGGTGGAGTCCACCTTGCTGTCCGTTGGAGCTGGATCAGCACTTGTTGCCGATCTGTGCGCTGATGATGGTACATGGGGTCCACCATATTCTGGAGTTTAGACGGACGTCCATTGCTGGACAGTTGGATGGATGTCTGAGCTGGGCCAGCACGAGTGGATTGAACGGTGGAGATGGAGTCGTCCAAGCCTATTGGATATAAATTTCTGGACGTTGGCATTGAGTGGGCCACTCATCCATTGATCACACAGGTTCATCATGTGAAGTACGTGGATGCCAACATGTGCACTCAAGATCTGAAAGCGCTTGGCCTTCTAGGCCTCAAATCTCAATATCCTCTTTAGAAAACAGTCTCGCCTTCGGCTTGATATTGATCAGGGGTCACCTTTGCGCTTGTATCATCCACAACCTCTCCTAATTTCTTAAATGACAAAAAAAAAAAAAAAAATCAGTACCGGGTAATTAACCACAAAATCAATGATAATGCTCATAAAACTAAGGTAAAAATATTATATAATATTAAGCACTTATCATTTGTCAGTAAACCAATTCAAGTTGAGTTCTCTGTTTTGATACGGACAAAATAGGTAGTGGGTCGATAAAGCAGAAGAAAGGAGAAATAATTCAAGCATTCATAAAAAAGAAGTAGATTTAACAGAAGCCTTGATTCTACCATGTCCATAAAAAGATACTTAGACCATGGTCCCAAGAGTTTTGCTATTGAATTCATAAAATACTTGCAAAGCCATAAATGGAAGAATCAGAAAGTGTCTCTTATCATTCGAGGACCCTTGGAAGAAATGATATATAGACTATGGTATAGGTGATAAAGAAGGAAAAGAGCAAGCGCTACTTGTTCACCAGATGCAAGAAGGTTGATTAGACCAACATATTCTTTGGTTATTTTTTCAGCATTGACGCAAAGCAGAAACTGACAAATCCAGATCAGCAGAAAGCACAATGCTCCTGATGGGTGAATTCTCCCTCGGTTTTGCATTCCTGTTAAATGAATACGGTATACGGCATACGAACACCAAAGGTATTGACCAAAGAATCGCCAGAAATGCACTTTAGATAGAATTGGTATCCTGATGGGAGAAGAGACGTCAAAGCACAGACATCTATGACGGTCGGACTCATGGGACCACATCAGAAGTGGAATGAATTGGTTGAACGAGTCCTAAAGCAGAGAATAAGAGCTTGATAAGGCTTTATCTCTCAAGTTGACAAATGAATACATTCATCAATCCCAATCTTGGTCCACTGTATGAGGAATCGCTGTTTGACACGCTAGTACTAGATTACCCAGTCCTTGGGAGATTCCACCACAATCGAGGGATCTTATCCAGCTCTCAATACATCCAATTGAAAGACTCATTGATAATCAAGACATGTTCTTCCTTATCGGCTAGAAAGAATAGGGTAATGTCGGAAAGATTGAGACAAGAAGTGAGATGAAAAGCTAGCCCAAGATACAAGGTAGCTAGAATTAGAATCCTCGAAGTCAAATGAGAAGATTACCTCCGTGGAAGCGAGAGGAAAAAGCAGCTCCAGTAAAGTAGTAAAAGAAGAGGTCAGGGATGTTGGAATGTTAGAAAGCTTTGAATTCTTCAGAGCCATGGCGATAAACAACAGAAGAGAAATAGGGTTTTTTTTTCCCAAAAGAAGAAATGAAGCTAAAACAAGTAAAGAATGCAAGATAGTGTATATAAAGTCACTGCATGTGCAGCATTAATTGTCGCATGATGATCCGAATGAATTCTGAGACAAGTTGCTTTAGAGAATGGAAACATATTCTCAACGTGACACATGACATTGTAGGATGAAAAGAATAAAAAAAAAAAAAAAAAAGAGACACCGTTTTTTATCTAAGAAGTAAGAAGCGTGACACATAGCCAACTCATTAATATGTCACCACATTTTTAGCCATTCTTTGTCGAATAGCTAAAAATGTGAAGGGGCAGTGTTTGTACCAAAATTCATATGGACCAGATAAACGATGCGGTTGAGCCACATGGCATAGAAGATATTTGATAAGCATGCGCTGAAGATTTGGAGATCAACTCATCTTTTCGGGGGTGATTTTTGTATTTTGGTTATCTTCGAATAAGGGAAGTAATTGCTCCAACCACATTGCCCTAAAGCACGTTCTCTGCATCCAACGAAGACAAGATCATGGTTGAAAAAATGTAACCGCTCTTTTCCAGTGGTTATACGCAGAAAAGCCACGTGGATGAGTCGTCGTTCTCCTATCTATCTCAAAAAACTATAAATAACATAAGCAAAATAGCACTGTTTGAATTCCACGTGCACATCATAGTCAGCCCCACAAAGCTAAAAAAATATAAGGTAACTACCATGCATTGGAGGTAACTACCATGCATTGGAATGCACATGGATTCCTAGGGCACAGACTAGTCTAATGTGATTCATCCAAGTTGGCTTTGACTCGGTTAGGCTCAATCTCATTTGAACTCCACTAGCCCCGATCAGGTTGGCATCACAACTCACTTTGAGTCGCCCTTGATTTGGTGAGTCAGGGGGACAGTTTAGTCTGTTGGGAATAAGCCCGGTAGTGGAAGAGGATAACACAAGGCAAACCACAATGGAAACAATCAAGCAAATCAATAAGGCAAGAGAAGGCAATCTGAATTTTATGTGAAAAAACCTCTCACAGGTAAAAAACCACAGCACAAAACGAACAATCCACTATGAATCAGAAGTTACAAGAGATTATAAAAGAAAACTTACCCTAATCCCAAAGCCATATAGAGAAATCCAAGCTTTTTCAGGGAAAGACCAACGTAACCTTTCCTCTCAAGCTAATTCTCTCACCCTAGAACTCTCTAAATCCACCTTACGTATCTAGGATTCCTTGTGTTACCCTAATCCCGTATTATACCCTTTAAATAAGGAAAAACCAAGATTAGTAACAAATCCCGTGCAAAAACTGCACAACCAACTTTATAGTTCGCACATCGTCGGGCGCTCGACAAAACTAAAATCTCACCAGAGAGTTCGACAATAAATCCATTCGAACATCGAGCACCCGACAACCTCTTGTCAGCAGCACTTTCATATTCTAGAAATCGATTCGGGTGGCCTCAGGCGCTCGACCAGAACCCATCGGGCGCCCGACAACCCCTATTAGTATTCCAAGATTGAAGACAACCTCAATATGGTCCAATCCAAGCTAGACCAGATCAGGTTGACATCACAAGTCAGTCTAAACCACCCTTGAATCAGTAGAGTTCGGGTGATTCAACCCTGACTCGGACGAGTTTTGACTCAACTCATGGCAGAATGAGTCAGATCGAGTCGGCAAGTCTTTTAACTATATTTTAAATCGGCGATCATTCCACGAAACAAGAAGCACGAGCACAAGCCGTTTCTCAGCTTCTATCTAAGCCAGCAAGCGAAGCTCAAAATGGGCTGTGAACACCATCACTGCATCCAGATGGACGGTCAGATCAAGGCGCGTTGTGTGTGATTTTTAATACTCTATTCCTGTACACCTACCATCCCTATTAATCGGAAGAGGATTGCGTCCTGGCCCCGGCAGGGGTTCTGTGGGGCCCAACATGATGTATGGGTTTTATCTATGCCGACCATCCGTTTTTCAGATCATTTTAGGTTATAAATTTCAGGCCAGTCGAATGCTCAAGTGGACCGCACCACAAATGAAAGTCACGGTTGAAACCTTCCTAAGGGGTCACCGTGATGTTTGTTTGTTATCCAAATAGACATGGATGAAGGGAAAACACAAATATCGGATTCATCCAAAACTTCTACCACACTAGTTTTTTATGGAATGAGTTCAATCCCCACTGTATGGTCCACTTAATCCTTGGTTCTGCCTATCATATCCTAAAATGATATGGAAAATAGATGAGCAGCGTAGTATAAAATAAATAAATAATAAATAAATAAATAAAAACCATACATCATTGGTGTGCCCCATGGAGCCCTGCCTGGGGAGTGGATTGCCTGTGACCCCGGGCACAGTGATATATCTATGCCCGAGGCTGTGTTTGGCCCATAGAGATGTCCGGGACTGTGGAGCCGACTGTGAGGTATATTACTACATCCACGCCCTCCATCTGTATTAAAAGCTCATTTTCGGGTATGATCCAAAAACTGAAGCAGTTCCAAATTCAGATGGACCATAGTACAGGAAACAGTGGTGATTGGCCATTAAAAACTTCTTGTGTACCACAAAAGCTTTGGATTAATATGATATTTGCGTGGTCTCTTTATCCAGGTGTTTGTGACATAATCAACCAATTGGATGGCAAATAAACATTATAGTGGAACCTATAAAGTTTTTGGTGAGGATTCAATAATAACTATTTCTTTTAGGGTGGTTCACGTAACATTTGATCATTTTTCAAGATAGTTGTACTGCGTGAATTTAAGGCACATACATCACTGTGAGCCCCCACAATCAAGGTCCCACCCACCTCGGTGGATCTAGATCTCACCTAATCCACCCACCCGGTGGGCTTAGCAGCGCAATGCACCCACATTGCACTGTTAGTAAGTAAGTCACCCTACGTTGGGATTCGATACCTAGACCTTAGTGTTGAAATTGAGCTAGCAGCCTCTTTTCTCTTCTCTGCCTCCACTCGCACGTATAGCAAATACGAGCCGTCTAAACATTGCGAATAAGAGAAATTACCAAATACGATACATCACAGTGTAAATAATGTGCGTAGACAATGTTAGGTGATCCAGACCGTACATCTGATAGGCCCTTGAATGGACGGGGGATTGAATAATTATCCAAGATCAGAAATTTCTAACCCTGTGATCGGTGGCATGAGTGCTAACGGTTAAGAAAATGTAGAGCAAATGTCTGAGTTATCTCTTTGGGGGCCACCTAGATGTATGCGTCTTATCCACACCGTCCATTCGTCTTAACAGAAAATGGATGGATGGCGTGGATAAGACACATACACCACGGTGGGCCACACGGAATTTACTTATTGCGCTATACCGTACTGAGCTCGTCGCTACGCAATACGCGGGTGTGTGCGCCCTCGCCATCCGGAAGTTGCTGTGGTCGGAAGCTATGTGGGACCCACATAAATACCGGTGAGAAATCCACTCCGACCATTAAGTTTCTCAACCTCTCATTAGGAGAGAACTCCAAAAGTCAGGCACATTCGAAACTCATGTGGGCCACACGATAGGAAAAAGCATAGATTGAACGGCTAAAAACTTGGTGGGGGCTACCAAAGTTTTAAATCAGGATGATATTTGTGCCTATAGTTTATCCCATTGTTAATAACATTATGAACGGTTTGATTGGCATCTAAACATCATGGTGGGCTTCAGGAAGTTTTCAACGGCCGTTCTCAATCTCATTCTTTCCCGTCTTGTGGCTCACATGAGTTTTGATTTGGCCGATCTGTGGAGTCCTGTCCTCAACCTAATGGACGGTGTGGATTTCTTACGGGTATCTCTGTGGGCCCCACATAGCTTCCAACCACAGGAGCTTCCTGTGGCCGGGGGCATTCCTTAAAATGAACGGTCCAGATAATCAACTTGTACGGACTGGGTGCATCAGGGCACCATTCACGTTCTGATGCATCGGGACCGTAACTTCAGGTCGACTTGTCACGAATCACAGCCTTCTCAATAAATTACAGTGTCCCGTTACATCCCGATACCTACAGAATCGGGTCCTGCTATCCGTTTATCCAGACTGTTGATATAGTGCATCTCATGACGTATTCCAGTTATTCCCAGAATCTTCAGTATTGAAAGCTCCTGTCACTACCAAAACTGGGTATGTATTTGTTTTATCCGTGCCGTCCATCCATTTTTCCAGCTAATTTTATGGCATGAGCCCAAAAATGAGTGAGATCCAAATCACAGGTAAACTACCCCACAGGAAAAAATGACAAATGAACGGTTACCATTAAGATGTTTTACGGCACACCGTAATGTTTATCTGCCAGATTGGGTGTGAAATGAAATCATGATTTGGATAGCTAAAATAAAATAAAAAAATTAAATTTTTTTTTTAAAAAAAAAAGACCTTACGTTTATTAGGGGACACAGACTCCCATGAAGTGAAAATACAAATATCAGCTTTTGTGGCTTTAATGGTGTCAGTTCAATCACCACTGTTTCCTGTAGATCTGCCTCATTTTTGCACTAGGGTGATCTGGAAAATGGATGGACGGCATGGATAAAACACATACAGCACCGATTATAACGGGGAGGGGCTCTGAGTGTCACCCTGATACATGGGCTTTATCCACACCGTCCATCCATTTTTCCGTATCAATTTAGGAAACAAGTTCAAAAACAAGGCAGTTCCAAGGCTCAAATGGAACACACAATGTTGATTAAACGCCTACCGTTGAAAATATTTTAGTGGCCACAGAGGTTTTGGATCAAGCTGATATTTATGTTTTACCTTCATCCAGGTCCATATGAACTTATGAATAATTTGGGTGGCAATTAACCATCACGGTGGGCCCTAGGAAGGTTTCAACGGTGGTTGTGATTATCACCACTGCTTACCGTGGTGTGGTCCACTTGAGTATTGGATCTGTCTCATATTTTGGGCTTGTACCCTAAAATGAAATGGAAAATGGATGAACAGTATTGATAAAACCCATACATCACGGTGGCCGCTCAGATACCCTGTCCGTTCCTTAGTTAGGGACGGGCCGGTTAGTACACAGAGAGCGGATTAGGTATTTAGGTGGTACCCCAGACTCGACCAACACGGTGCGGTCCTTGCCGTGGGGTCCAACTTGATGTATGTATTCTATATCCACGCCGTTCATCCATTTTTACAGATCATTTTACGACACTATTCAAAAATTAAAGTAGATCCAACTATCATGTGGACCGTAACATAGGAAACAGTGGTAATTGACCATTAATGAGCCACAAAATTTTTTGGATCTTGCTGATATTTGTTTTTCCCTTCATCTAGGCCTAGATGACCTCGTCAACAGCAAATAAACACTACGGAAACATTAAGGTGCTTCCTAAGAAGTTTTAATAAACACTACGGAAACATTAAGGCTACTTCCTAAGAAGTTTTTAACGATAGGGTGTTCAATCACCGGCGTTTTCTATGGTATGGTCTACCTAGTAGATCTCTTCATTTTTTTTTGGATAATGTCTTAAAATGATATGAAAAAATAGATGAACGGTGTAGACACAAAATACATACACCAAGGTGGGCCGCACCCTCTTGGGTGAGGCCGGGTCCCACCAATCCACTCCCTCTAGCACACATTCCGCATCCATGGGTGAGTGGATTAGGTGAGGCTAGGCGTACACACGAGTCAGGTTGGGCTTAATACTGGATCAAACCAAAACATATTTTAAAAGTTTGGGTTTCGGTCCGGGTGGTGACCAAGTTGGGATGACCCAACCCTAATCCTAACCCTACCCTACTTGCGAAAGGGTAAACCCTAACCCTACCCGACCCTATATGCTAAATCGGGTCGGTTCGGGTTAGGACTAAGTTCAGCTTGCAATCTTTCAATTTAAGACATTTTTTTAAGGATGGTGTATTTATGATGGGGCATGAGATCAACGGCTTGATAACCCAACTATGGGCCCCACAGAAATAAAATGGAGTTCCCTGTTGAGCCTCGTGAAAAAATGCCGAAACAATTAGGTGTGTTTACCACCTTACAACCCAAAGTTTCAATTTCGAAACACGCTAAAGGAAAGCATGCTCAAAGGTTTTTTTTTTTTTTTTTTTTTTTAAATGCTCTGACAAAACTCAGGTGGTTCGGGGCGGGCAAAACGGGTCAGGTATACATGGGTCGGGTCAGTCGAGTTTGGCATGTATCCTGGACCATACCTAAATTAAAACGGTCCGGACGTATTCATCTGTGATCGGACCATTTTCTCCACCGGGTCGGGGCAAATCGGGTTTTTGCTGGGGCAGATCGGGCAAGTCGGTCGGGTTAAACTAGTAGATGTGCAACCCCAGGTGAGACACTGGATCCACTGAGATGGGTGGGACCCCTAACTGTGGAGCTCACTGCGATGTAAATGTATGTGACTACATCCACGCGCTCCATCAGTATTGAAATCACATTTTAATGCATAATTCAAAAAATGAAGCAGATCCAAATCTCAAGTGGACCATAATACATGAATCAGTGGTAATAGACAGTTAAAAACTTCTTGTGGGCCACAAAAGTTTTGGATCAAGCTGATATTTGTGTGGACTCTTCATCCATATCTTTGGGACCTTATCAATAGGTTGGATGGCAAATAAACATTCCGGTGGCTTCCATGAAGTTTTTAATAGTAGGGATTCAATCACTATTGTTTCATATGGTATGGTCCACATAAGATTTGGATCTGCTTCGGGTTTTTTTTTTTATCATACCCTAAAATGAGCTTTGAAAACGGTTGGACAATGTGGATTTAAGGTAAACACACCATTGTGAGCCACACAATCAGGGGTCCCACCCACCTCGGTGGATCGCGGCCTCACCTAATCCACTCTCGTCCATGGGGGATTTTCTTTGACTCAGGATCCTCTGCTGGGTTCCAAGCAGGAAACCCCTGCTTGAAGCCTTTTCATTGGTCTTCGTCATCACATAGGTTTGCAGCCCTCTCACATCCTCAATGCAACTTGATCATACCTCAAAGTAACCTGGTCACATGGAGCATGGATTAGGTACTACCCGGGCTTGTCCTGTCCCAAGCTCAGGACAGGCTAGTACGTGGCATGTGGGCATTGGGGAGAGGAGGCATGTCTACGTGGCATGTGGGCATTGGGGGAGAGGAGGCATGACATGATTTTGTCAGGCTTGCTAACATGGCATGTCTTTTATGACAACGTGCCTTTCACCAATACAAATGTGATCTGTACGTGCCATGTCAGGCCTGTCCTGAGCTTGGGACAGGCTCAGGTTGTACCTAACTCAAGCTTGGTCACATAGAGTCCGGATCCTCTGTTTGGTCCAGCTCAACATGACTATGTCAGAGCCGAGCTACTCTAACACAGTCAGAATGAGCTGGACCAATCAGAGCAGCAGAAGCAGAGGTTCTCTACTCGGCTTCAACAGAAGATCCGGATTCGGTCACATGACGTTATGCGGTGTGATGTGGACCACTGAAAAGGCTCCAAAGCAGAGATTTCCTGCTACGAAGCCAACAAAGGATCCTGACTCATTTTCCTCAGGACCGTTACTGTATCCTTTTTCCTAACCGTTCATCTGTAAGCCAGTGGTGAAGGATTGATAATCTTTAACCTAAAAGATTCTTATGGACATCTCCATCTACTATATCAACAGTCTTAGATTAAGGAACTATTAGTCCCACCAGTACTAATCTGGCACATCAGCAGATTATTTTCTGTTCATGTACATCCAAACATAAGAATAAAAGATCATTTGGTTTTCCATTCATCTCTCATACTCTCAGGGTAAATTAGTAAACTTGAGTCCCTAGAGAGAGAACGTGGGCCCACCATTAATGATCACAACCATTCATCTGGTGAGCCAGTAGTCGTTGGCACTAAAAAAAATCAACTGATCCATTCTACCAATCTAGTTAGAGGACATCGATTGCTGACTAGAAACTGTTGTCTCTTTTTCATTCTTACTGTTCATTTTCAGGCCATGGTGGGACCCACCGAATTATCCTATCAGTGAGAAATTTACGGAAGTAGGCATCCATGGTGAGATTGATAATATGCACAGTTCCGATCGTAGATGAGTCCATAGATCCAGACTGTCCATCTAGGTAGATTCTACCGTTTCATTCCTACCGTCCATTTGATAGACACCTTTATACTTGTACTCGTGGTAAGACTGTAAAAGTAAAAGAGGCTTGTAGGTGATTACCCTAAACACTTTATACGTGCAGTGTACGGTGGATATTGAATGCGTGTGTATACGTAGTACGACGTACGCATGCGTGTGCATTGCAACAAACAGGAAAGAATACAGATCATCCAGCGAAAGTTACGAAGCTACGTCGTGTAGGGAGGAGCACATAAGAAAAGGGATCAGGACCACAGTACCGTTTTCACCAACTACATCCTGCATCTCGAAGCTGTACACGTGGCTTGCATCTGCCCAATCCAAACCGTTCAAATATGGGCCCTATATTCATTGCGCAAAACCCAAAAAAAAAAAAAAAAATCAAGGGTGATGGATGATCTTTTCTGACTGGTAGCCACCGTAGGATGGATTAAAAGGAGAAGCAATCATCCGTCCAGTTTTGACCACGAAATGTCCATATATCAATGGTTTCGATCATCTTACTGATCTTATTTTGGAGATTTGCACAGGGTATGGTAGTGCGCCGGATTTGAACGAGGGGATTGCATGTGCCCGGGCTTGTGTGGGGCCCACAGATATGTCCGTGATAAATCCAATCCGTCCATCTGTTTTGAAAAACCACAATAGGTTAGGATTCTAAAAATAGGAAGATCCAAAACTCAAGTGGGCCATACCGCACGAAACAATGGGGATTGAACGCCTGGCGGAGACAGAAGTTCCGTATAGGATGATGTTTGTTCCTATTTATTTGAGTGGTAATAATTCTATGAACGGTTTGGATAGCATATAAACATCATGGTCAGCTCGAGGTTGCTGTTCTCACCGTTTTGTTGGTATGGCCCACCAGAGTTTTGGATATTCCTGATTTTTTGAATCCTGTCCTAAGGTGGTCTTTCAAAACAGATGGACGGAGTGGATTTTTCACTGACATCCCTGTGGACCCCACACACCCCCGGGCACAGAGATCTCAGTGCCAGGGCGACATGCAATCCGCTCTCGTCTGCCATCTGTACAAAGGTACTGTGCCTACGTATGATTGTCCAATTCTGCCAGAGCATAAAAGCTCTCGTGCAATTAAGCTGACGTGTACAAATCAGGAAAACAGATTTTGCGCTGTACAGTGATCAGTAGGTCACGTGAGAGCCCACGTGAAATCAGAAGTGCCGGAGTGCAGTGAAAGGTTAAAAAGATTCAATTTTTTTACAAATGTGGACCCCACTTTAACATAGCAAAAAGTCAGCTGAGTATGACTTTTATTTCCAAATGGACCCAAAAATCATGCCTTCAGGTATTACTCGACAGTGGGTATTAGATAGAGCACATCAAGGATGTTGGGACTGCTAGCTTCGAATAGATCTCAAATCCGAACCGCAGAAGTAGTGGGACCCACTGCAGGATTCGTCCCTGCAGAAAGAACTTGCCATCAATAGCCTTTCTGTATGTAAAGAACTTGGCCTCAAGTTTGGCTTGTCATTCTCCCCCTTAAACTTTTTATTGATGAATCTGGATCGTCTATTCCTAGAAATTAGGCTAGGTCAGCAAGCACTGACACATAGGGCTACATTCAATGCTTTTGAAGAGCATTACTTTTAACAGTTCGTAGGCTTCATCCCTAGAGACAAAAACTCCTTAACATGTTGAATGATATTATTCGCCTACATGTGAGATTTGTGAGCTTGTCCGAACCGATTGGATCATATTCAAACCAAAGCCACTGATCATTGATGTTGATATAGAGTGGTGCTTGGTTGAGAATATAACTAGTTGTCTATTTAGTCAACCATTGAGTGTAATATCAAGCAATTTGTAAAGGTTGTGGATATTCCTCCAATGAATTCTTTTTGCTTTAAGAAATTACAGACTTTCGAAGATGTAGCAATTGTGTGGTTGAGTGGAAATAAGACGGAAATAGACGCGGAAAGGTGAGACTTACCACTAAGGTCAAATCATTAGCCGAGTTGAGAGCAACATGGTGGTTTGTCAAGAAGCACACTATTGAGCGAGGATCGAGTAATGTCGATATTACAATCTACTGTCGAGCCAACGTATGAGCGAAGGTGGACGATTCCTAAAGCTAAAGTCCTCATTTAGGTTCAGCATGCAAACGCAGACATAAGGGAATTACAGTTATTGCTAAGTCGGTCCAGCATGATCATAAAGATAGACTGAACTACTCCTAGAAGCTAAGGATAAATGTTCCGGAGGATTGTTTAAACAGCGTTACACTGAATTAAGTTGACTTTCTGTTTTGATTGATCGTGTATTAGATCCTTATGCCTTCTTTAATTATTTATAGAGTTCCTTATGCAGTCGTGAAAATAACCGTTACAAATGTGATGATCTTTCATACTGTCAACTGTAAAATAGCAGTTACCTCTGTTTGATCGTGTTTACCCTTTGTCAAATGCATTTTTATCCTTCTGATAGTCTTTCACACGCTCTTCAATATTGATGTAGCTGTAACAATTACAAGCTCTTATGTCTAAGTCACGTGCTCAGTATGCCTCTTCAAATATTTGCTCAGCAATGAGTTATACTTCGTATATTGAGCCCATTACATGAGGATATCATAAATGCGATGTGGCCATATCTACATTGTCTATCTAGCACTGCTAAATCTTGTCCAAATAGATATATAAGTGGCCTTTCTATAGAAAGAACTTGGTCTTCGAGTTTGGCTAGTCATTCTCTTCAGTAAAGATTTGCTGATGAGTTCAAATTGAAAGTTCCCGAAGATCAAGAAATCCTATTCCATGGTTTCTCATTGGGCCAAGTCATCAAGTGCAGGGACGTATTTAAAAAAAAAAAGGAAAAAAAAAAAAAATCAATTTCCAAGAGAAAAATACATAAAAGTATGCTTTTTCCCATTTCCCACCTTGCCACATCCAAACCTTGAAAAAGCCCAATAGGAAAAAAGAGAGAAAAAAATCCTAGTTTTCTTTTCTCCTAAAATCTCCATCCTCTATAAGAAAGGAAAACCCCAACCTTTGGTTGCTCGAATGCTCCTTCCCATTTACTCATATGCTTTCTCCAATTTTCTCTCTCCTACATGATCCGGACTCACAAGAGAGATAAAACCACCTACCCCACCCACTTAACAACCTTAACCTCTAGCTTCAGAAAAAAATTGGCCATTGCATCAAATTTTCGCCCGTCGAGAATCTACTTTCTAGTATCTTGTCTGGGGTTTTCGGTGAAGGAGGGTATTACCCAATCCAAACCGTTCAAATATGGACCCTATTGTATATAAAAAATAAAAATAAAAAAATCCCAAGTGATGGATGATCCATTCTCACTAGCAACCACCATAGGATGGATTTAAAGGAAAGGTAATCATCCACCTAGTTTCAACAATGAAATGTCCATATTTCGGTTGTTTGGATCATCTCACTAATCTTATTTTGGAATTTGCACAAACTCAAAAAAAAATTGCACACGTGTAAGTGCAGGGGTGTTCGTCTACCTGCATATCTTAGTGTGTATTCTTAGTAAATAATTTTTTATTGAATTTAGAGGTAAAGATATATAGATGTGTGCACATATACACATACTTATGAGCACTTACACATTATAATAACCATTATGCCCTCATATGTCTTAGCATACTCGGTCATTCATCAAAACCGACCATCGAAATAACTACTCATCATTAGATTAAGCTATCTAATCATTCACTTAGCTTTTACACTATTCAATTATAGTAAACCAACCATGAGATCATTATATCCATTTATATACACATCTATTCAAAATTTTGTTCCGTTCATCTTACTCCTTAACAATGTATAAATTATTCCTACCATTGAAATCTCAATTTAAGGACCTTACACACATGTACAAATTACTCAGGAAATCTGAGGGTGCACATGCGCATACCTTTAGACCCTTTCTAAAACCAATTTATATAAGTCTGATTATGATAAAAATTTGAATAAAGGTCACTTGAATTATTTGAGCCATAAATCCTTACTCTCCACTCCTAGATCACATGCAATAGAGACCAAGAACCGCTTTGGTTAGGAGTGAGTTGGTACAAGTTGAAGGCTCTAAAAGGGCAAGGGGAAGGCCCAAAGGATGTGGATGGAGGTAGTAAGAAAAGACTTGATGACTTATGATCTAACTAAGGTCTATCCATTGATAGAGTAGAACGGCATAATAAGATTCATCTAGCCGACCCCAATTAATTGGGAAAAGGCTTAGATGATGATGATAATAATGATTAAATATCAAGAGTCAAATAAAGACTTGATCGAGTCTTTGAGACTACCTGATCCAACTGGGTATTGAGTCGAGTCAAGCTCTCGAGTTTTTAAACTATGTATGAAAGTCAAGTAAAATCTCCTTTATTTTGATCAACCTTCCTTCTGAAATTTAGTTTATCAGAATCCATACTTTATAGAAACTGAATTTGAGCATAGAACATGCATTGGAAAAGGGTACCATATTTGTTTCACACAACCTCACAAAATGCAAGAAAATATAACATAGAATGGAAACCATTGTTCAACATCATCCCCATTAAAACAATTGTAGGTCCATTAAGATGCTTGATTGGACTGAATTAAAATAACTCAACTGAATATAGAGGAAATGACCAAAATAGAGGTAGGACCATTTTAATTCAAAACGAAGGCATGTTTTGAGTTGGACGAGAAATGATCTGAACAGCTATCTTTGGGCTGATCCTTCATTATGAATGCAGTGGAACTAGCCCGCATTGTTTATTTCCCACAACAATCTGCAATTCTTTTAAATTGAGAATCCAAATGCAGGCATGCAGCCTACACATAATCAAGCAAAACGTATATCCATAAATGCAACTAGGAAATTAACATAAAAGATCCTTACACAAACAACGTCGTCCCATAATTATTAAAGAAAAAATAGAAGAAGATTTTGGATTTCCTGTCTTTCCGACACTCGTTATGTATTAACATGCTGCAACTGAGCAGTTAGAAATTCATGCTCACATGACCAATTTACATGCATTAGTCCATTCATTTCTACACAAGGAAAGCTATGCTCTAGAGGAGCTATTTTCTCAAAATTCAATTATTTCAGCATCCTATTTTAGGGTTATCTTTAGTTGGAGGGTTGGAGATCAAATGGGTATGTTCTTACTTCCTATAGGTAGTTCAGGGTAAGCTAAGTAGTAGGGATCCATCCATTGCATGCCCAAAAATCACTGCAATCTAAGAAGCATGACCATTCAAATATTCAATCACTGAAATACTCTCTTCAAATGCAGACCACTGGTCCTTTTTTTTTTTTTTCCTGTTCGACTTTGCTTAACCAGCTATGTTCAAGCAACTCATGTAACGGCTAGGATAGTCTGATCATAGTGATTTTTTGCTATAGCACCCACCCACCCTTGACTAGTGGCTCACCATTCATTCACAAGACAATGCTTGGGAGAAAGATTGGATGGGGCCACTTAGATTCCAAGTTTGCACAATTGGATGCAAGTGAGGTCTGAAATTCAGTGATCCAAACAGTTGATATTACAGGCCTGGCTTTGGATAGCCCATTACCAAAAAATGCCTGGACTGGAAGAATCACAACCCTTCAATAAGTGGTCAACAAAAGACGGCGAAGAGAAAATGCGGCAACAGTTCACATGCATTCAACCAGGGAAGTGGTAAGATATTACGCAGCCTGTCATATGAATGTTTCGATCATTGAACTGTGGGCTCCACTTGTAAAATAATATCATGGCCCTATAATAAAACCCCTAATGAAAAAAAAAATGCAATGAACAAGAACACTAAAAAAAGAGAGAAAAAGAAAAGGAAAAAAAATTCTTTAATGGAAAACCAAAATAAAACAATACAAAGAGATGCAAAGGGGAGCCGAGTTCTTTTTTCAAGCCAAATGGTGCGGTCAGTTGATCGAGAGAGGGTTTTGTGGGTTGGCTGTAGATGTACCTGCAGTAACCGACATCCTACACTCCCTGTCAAAAATTTCTTTTTCAGATGAAAATGCCCTTAAATAATGTGGTTTAATCTCATCATACATTGACGAACTGATGGTAGTTTGAGGCTTTGTGGAATAAGCTTAACCTACAAAGCTTTGTAGAGGATCCAGGCTCATCTATCTGACATTAACAATCTAGACATGAATAATATAGCTTGAAAAAATATATTAATTGGCAAGTAATTTTTTAGTCTCTCATGTCTTCAAAAATTGTTTTTTGCATGATTTACATATTCTCCGATTCAATCTTTCCAAATGTCAGATGAAAAAAAACCGATCATTACCAGTAATCACCACAGCTGCAGGTTCCATCCTTGAACAGATGAAAGCGGTTAGCATCTCTAACTATGAACTCCCTCTGCACAATCTTCGAAATGTATTTAGTCACAGTGTGGCAATCCCCACATACACGAAGGTTCTTCATTATCTGCAATGGTGTGCCTGGCCTTGTGTTCAACAAACCAAATGCTATTGCGAGCCTCTCACTATGCCCACATAAAATATCTCTCTTCTCATCCTCCTCAACATCATGCAGCACAAATTTCCTATCTGGAACATACCCTTCTTTCGCCATCAGTTCTGCGAGTCTCTCCAATAACTTATAAACCTCTACGGACTGCTCGACTAACCTATCCCCAGTCCCAAACACATATACCCGACTTCTAATCTCTATCCAGCTGTATCCAGGGTCCTTTTTCATTCCTCTAGCTTTCATGGATTTCCGTATCTTTGTAACTTCATCCCATTTCCCAACAGCCGCATATGCATTTGATACTAGAACATAGTAACCAGTTTTGTCTAAATCCAATCCCATAATTTTCTCTGCAACATGTTCGGCGATCTTGGTTTCGCCAGTTGTTCGACAAGCACTAAGTAGAGCTCCCCATATACTGGCATCAGGTTCAAATGGCATTTCATGAATGAACTTCTCAGCTCTGGCTAACTGTCCAGACCGAGAGAGAAGATCCACTACACATGCATAGTGTTCAGTCTTAGGCATGATTTTATAGTAGCTTTTCATTCGATCAAAGCATGATAAACCTTCTTCAACCAAACCCGCATGACTACATGCAAAAATAACAGCAACAAAGGCGATGTGGTCTGGAACAATGCCTGT
This sequence comes from Liriodendron chinense, assembly GCA_003013855.2. Classification (NCBI taxonomy): domain Eukaryota; kingdom Viridiplantae; phylum Streptophyta; class Magnoliopsida; order Magnoliales; family Magnoliaceae; genus Liriodendron; species Liriodendron chinense. The sequence goes on along the minus strand of PVNU02000491.1, from coordinate 1,377,930 downwards.
TTCCTCCATATCCGCAAAAGCCCACAAGGCTTTCTTGCCATGGCCATACATCCCATAGGCAGAGATCAGAGCAGTCCATGTCACCACATCTTTCTCTTTCATAGTGTCGAATACACGGATGGAGTTCTCCAAACAGCCACACTTCGAATACATCTCAACCAGTAGCATTCCCAATTGGGACATCATATTCCAACCCAAATTTGAGAACGTATCCAGTGGATCTCTTTCCCCAGTCGCTTTGCCGCTAAGAAAGAACATGCGGGCAAGATTCCTAGCATGGTAGCCAGGTCGGGCATCACTCCCTCAGCATTCATTTGGCTGAACATTTTCAATCCCAAACTACAATTCCCAGTGTGAACACACCCAACAATGATGGTATTCCAAGTTACCACATCTCGAGTTTTCATCTTCTCAAACTCTTTCAATGCATCCTCTGCACTACCACATTTTGCAAGCATATCAATGAGAGCATTAGCCACTAGTAGATCGGAAGCCAATCCCGACTTGATTACATTACCATGAAGTTCCTTTCCCGCACTTAAATCTCCTAACTGGGTACATATTGATAAGAGTGCCACAATAGTAACAGAATCAGGTCTTATGTCCGTCTTTTGCATGATCTTAAAAAGCTCTCTCCCTTCATGGTAACATTCATTTTGAACATAACCATTGATCAACGAATTCCATGAGACAGAGTCTACACAATCCATTTGATCAAAAATTGTTTGCGACTGTTGTAAGCCTCCGCACTTAGCGTACATTGTTATGAGAATGTTATTGGCAGCAGTATCACATTCATATCCATTTCTCTTCATGTAGCCATGAACTGACTTCCCACGTTCTAAGTCCCTCATCTGACCACAAGCACGGAGAATCGCCGTTATCGTTAGAAGATCAGGTTTGAATCTAATCACCATCTCTTGGAATAGCTTGATAGCCTCTTCAAATACCCCAAATTGAGAGTACCCGCCAATCAAAGTATTCCAAGAAACAGTGTCTTTGTCTATCATCATATCAAATAATCTTCTAGCATCTGTTAAATTCTCGAATTTAAAGTACATGGCAATGAGACCATTGCTTACTAGTCTATCCTTCTCTATCCCAATCTTATTTACAAGGCTGTGAATTACCCAGCCCTCTTTGATAGCTACTAGACTTCCGCAGGCAGGTAAAACACTAGCTACCGTAAAACAATCCGGAATTATGCCTGCAATTTTTGATTGATAATAAACCTCTAAAGCTTGCTCTGGCTCTCCATTCGCACTGTACCCAGAAATCATAGAATTCCAAGACACCACATCCCTCTGAGGCATTCCATCAAACACATCGCGTGCCTCCTTCAAATAACCCACTCTGGCATACATATCAATCAAGGAATTACCAATATATAAGTCAGACCCAATACCCATTTCTAAAACATGATCATGAACAGTCCTACCCATCTCGAAATCATGTAAGCCCGCGCAAGCATTGATAACCGAAGGGAAAGTGTAACTGTCGGGACACAATTTCAACCGCCTCATGGCAAAGTATAAATCCAATGCTTCGGAGAAAATGCCCATCTGGGTATTCACTCTTATGATCGAATTCCATAGATAAACGTTGTCTAGGTGGGAAACACGATCGAAAACCAATCGGGAGGAAGTCAATCTGTGCAATTCAGCATATTTGCTTATGAGTTTGCCAGCGAAGAAGACAGATTGGGAGAGCCCGGAAGTAATGATTAAGGAGTGGATTTTATCGAGGTGCAAAGGACTTTTAGCATTGGAGAGAGATTTTGTGATTGAATGGAGAAGGATTTCTGGGCTTTGATCGGTGAAGATGGAAAATCCGACGGCTTGGATGAAATGTGAGAGCATCTTGTTTGGGAAGTGTTTGAGACATGTTTTAGAACTGGAGCGAAACGGATCCAGATTTTGGGAACGGAAGTTTCTGATTTCAGCGGGGAATATTTGAATTCGGAGGGTTTTGAAACGTTTTGTAACGTTACATCAACGGTAGGCTTGGCATGGGCGCGGATCAGCTAGTCCCACTGGGACTAGCATAAGGGGTGGTTTCAAATCTCTGTGGGCCCCACCATGATGTATGTGTTTTATCCACACCGTCCATCCATTCCTCCATATGATTTTAAGGCATGAGACCAAAAAAGAGACAAATCCAAACTCAGGTGGACCACACCATAGGTAAACAGTGGAAATTGACGCTTACCGTTGAAAACTTTTTGGGGCCACAGAAGTTTGGTATCAAGCTGATATTTGTTTTTTCCCTTCATCTAGGTCTACGTGGTTTTCCCTTCATCTAGGTCTATGTGGCCTTATCAAGAGGTTGGATGGCAAATAAAAGTTACAGTAGGCCCTAGGAAGATTTAAATGGTGGACGTTCAATCCCCACTCTTTTCCTATGGTGTGGTCCACTTGAGATTTTTGAGATTTGGATTTGTCTCATCTTTGGGCTGGTTTCTTAAAATAAGATGGAAGAATGGATGGAAGGTGTTGATAAAACACATACATCATGGTGGGGCCCACAGAGATTTGAAACCACCCCTTATGCTAGTTCCAGTGGGACTAGCTGATCCGCGCCCGCTTGGCATGGCGTATTGGAGTAAGGGAGTGTGTGATGTTTGGGACACGTGGACAAGGCAATCATCGATCTGGGTCTTCCATCTAGGCCAGATTCTATCCTGCGTGGATGAACTGGATGGACGGTTATGATCATTCAGTCAATGTGATTCGTCGAGGTCCATGGACTGGGTTTTGGGTCAAAATAGGACCTGAGTTTCGTAAAATGATGAAAATAGCCCGTGCCCTCAATCGCAGTAATTGTAATCCCTGATATCTTTTTAGATTTTCTTCGGACCATTTGTCCCTAACTATGTACACCAACGAGTTTCTTAGAATTTAAAGGGCCATTTGTCTCATCGGCGAGCCACGACTTTAAGGTCAGTGAGCCATGTGTCTCATCGAAGAGCCATGAGTGTCTCATGGGGGAGCCATTTGTCTCATTAGAGAGCCATGAGAATGTCTCATCGAATAGGCCATCTGTCTCCTCGGAGAGTCATGTGTTTCATCAAAGTGCCACGTGTCTCATTGGAGAGCCATATGTCTCATTAGTGTAATGAGATTGTCTCATGGGAGAGCTACGTGTCTCATCAAAGTGCTATGAGACTGTCTCATGGGAGAACCATGTATCTCATCAATGAGCCATGAAACTATCTCATCAGAAAGCCATATGTATTATCAAAGTGCCATGTGTCTCATCATGAGCTTGTCTCATGGGAGAGTCATGTGTCTTATTGAAGTGCATGTGAGATTGTTTCATGGGAGAGCCATGTACTCATTGGAGTGCCATGTGTGTTAACGTCAAAAATTGGTGACAGATTCTCATTCTTATAATTCACGATCCTCTTGAAGATAGCTCCTTCCTTCCACCTGAAAATCATAGATAAAACTAGAGGTGGCCGATGCTTGGTGGTTAGCCTTCCGATGCTTAAGTCAGTAATGGACTTCAGCAAAGATGAAGTGTGAAACGTGGGCTGAGATATTGCGTACCTTCCTCCTTGTGGACTCTCACCTTTTCACGCTCCTGAACCTCCCTTTCGAAAAGGGGTTGCGCGAATCGCCATTGCCACTCACTTGCCTCTTTCTCGAGGGCTTTTTCGGTTGTCATTTTATTGTTGGGTTAAGCTGAATATGTTTAGATGAGTTCATATAAGACCAGAATCGCCATTAGCCAGTAACTTCGAATCTACAGTCGGTTAGATCCCGTAGAAACGTTAGAGAAGGGAATCCTAAGATTCCTTCATCTAAAATGACTCTATTTGATCCGTGGTCAGAGATTCAAGGTAAGGGATCACGGTTACAGGGTGGGAAGGTGTTAAGCACCCACTCTGCCCGTACCAAAGTACAGTCTTTACTTCACAGAATCGAACTAATACTTGAAAGTCGAATTAATCCTCCGTATATTCTCATTAATGATATGATGCATGTATATGAGTCTGAACAGTAAGAGTTTTTGATGGGCATGTTCTAATCAAATAGGCAAGCCTAGAGCATACGTTCGAACTGACAGGTGCTTGTATGCGATATGCATGATGTGTGTTTGACCTGGTCAAAGTTTCTGATGGCTAAGTTCCGGATGATCTGGTAAACCTTAAAGCATACGCTAAGACCTGATCAAGTGTTTGTAGTGGAATGATGAGCAGGGGGTTGGAAGAATAATAAATGTTGCCAAGCCTCTTCATGCTAGATGCGAATGAGATGATGCTGATATAAGAGTAGCTGAATGGACGGAGGTTTCGCAAGGGTTAGCTTCGAGCGTCTAGGATCGGGACTTAGGTAGCTTGAGAGGCTTGAACAAGAGTCAGGCTGGGCTGGACCAAGGCTAGACTCTTCACTCAGGCTCTCCTTGGTGGAGAAATGGGCTAAAAGGGGTGGAGACGGATTCGAAACTCTCGGACTAAAGAGAGGGGGAGTGGATGCTGTAAATGAGAAGGAGTGGGGGTATTTATAGCTGCGGAGAATGGCAACTCTCGTAAATATTTTTGGGTCCCACACGGCCACTATACTTTAGCTTTGGAGCGCACGGACTCCGAACCTAAAGCAAAAAAGCTACAAGTTCGAGGTTCAGAGTTGCTTCGAAGCTGTGGCTTGGAACTAGGTGAGTTGACTGGGTTTGAAAGATGAACTGACAAGGTGAGTTAGCTAAGGTGCAAGGGCTAGGACTGACCCAATGAGTTGACTTGGTGGTTTGACTCAGCGAATTAACTTACCAAGTTTTACTTTCTTAGGATTTTTGGACTGGTTTTTCTTATGGGAGGTTTTTTGGGCTGATGTTTAGAGGATGAGTTGATTGGGTTCAGGCTTGAGTTGGGCTATGGATTGGGGCTTGCAAGGTTGAGCTTGACTGGTATTGAATATAGGGTTTGGGGACACGGACCTTCATTCATTCAGCTATCTCAACCAGACTTGTAGCCGAAGGTGGGGTGTCTACGCTCCTCAATGAAGACCTCTATTTATTTAGATCTAGCTGGAATGGTTTGTTACGTAGGTGGTTAAGATCTTCCTGATTTCATGGGATAAGATGCTATCTTATCAGGTTAGACGCCTAGCTAATTACAGTTCCTTGATGTAAATCCCTTTTAATCCAAGGCAGATGAGTAGAAACAGATCTAAGCGGATCTGTAATCTGGGTCAACTCATGAACTATATGGGCTGCTGGGACTACGACCCAGAAGATGTCTTTGTCAACCGACTGGCGACCAAATCTGCTCGAGTGCGATTAAATGATAGGATAGTGAGCAAGTCTATCTAGAGATTCCTCAAGGCGTGTGCTATCTTATTCGCTAGGCAATATCTCGTACCGATCTACTCACAATATCTTAGTCATCAAGAGACGCTCGCATGTCGCATGTGGATCATATCAAACTGTACTTCGACCAACTTTATTCTATAACAATGTGTATCATCAAAGTGTCATGTGTCTAATCGGAGAGCTGTTTTCATCATGAGAGGATGTCTCATGGGAGAGCCATGTGTCTCATCAGAGTGCCATGAGACTGTCTCATCGGAGAGCCATGTGTATCATCGAAGTAGCCATGTATATTATCGGAGTGCCATGTGTCTCATCGGAGCCCTGCCTAGACTATGGGCAAAATGGTCCAAAGAAAGGTTGGGGCTACAATTACTGAGATTGAGAGTAAGGTCTAATTTTATTATTTCACAAAAGGTTAGTGCTATTTTGACTGAAAACCTGTCATGGACGGTTGGGCACCTGAAGTTGTGGTGCATTGCATCAGTTGGAGGGTCTAGATAGTCGATTGAAAGTTTTGTTGTATCTGACCTCAGCCCTGCCTATCCAATCCCCTCATCAGCTGGGCCACATTAAATAGGAACGGTTTTGGTCATTCCTTCTAACATTCCCTTTCCTTGGCTTCAACATGTGGATCCCATCTGATGAGTGGACCTAGCCTAATTTTTGGGTCATAGGCTTATGGAAGACCCCGCTTGCTGAGTGGTTCGGGTCTTGCCCACACGTAGACATTGGCCCCAAAGTTTTAGACGTTAGGTGTTTAATCCCCACTGTGTGGTCAGGGCTCTTAGGGGCCAACGTTATGTATGGATTTTATCCACACCGTCCATCCATTTTGCCATGTCATTTTAGGTTACCGTCTCAAAAATCAGGCAGTTCCAAGGCTCAAGTGGACCACATCACAGGAAGCAGTGCCGATAGTGACACCTACTGTTGAAACCTTCTAGGGCCCACTGTGATGATTAATTTCCATCCAACCTGTTCATAAGGTCACATAGATCTGGATGTAGGGGACACACAAATATCAGTTTGATCCAAAACTTCTGTGGGCCCCAAAAAGTTTCAACAATAAGTGTTTAATCTCCACTGTGTGGTCCACTTGAGCCTTGGAACTTCCTCATTCTTGGACTTGTAGTCTAAAATGATATGAAAAAATGGATTGGCGGTGTGGATAAAACCCATACATCAAGGTAAGCCCAGATCCGCATCCATCCTAGCTATGGACGGGCGCAGTAGTACCCAATCCGTGTTCCTTACTGAGTGGTTCGGATCTTGCACACGTATGTTAAAAAGCCGATACAGGTTGGCACTGCCATGCGAAATATTAAGATGACATCCTTGTAACCTATATAGGACCAATTGAGATAGCCATTGTCAGGGACATATTAAACGGGGACCAAGAGCATGCAGCTATCACACAAACAAGTAGTGGAGTGTGAGAGGTCATAGTTTAGGTAATAGCTCAAGAGAATGCGCGTAATGATTAATACTGATATACTCTAAGACACATGGTGAAGTGCGATTAGCTGTACTTGGCTAACCGCTGAAAATACGAAAATTATGAGAAGCCGTCCTGAAGAAAGAAGTGTAATCGGCTATATCTACTAATTAGCTAATTAATTAAGAAAAGACCACGGTAATTAATTTTGTATTTAATTTTTCAGCAATTACCTTATGTGCCTATAAATAAAGCAAAGGATGAAGAGCTCCAAGCTTATGACAATCCAACACAACTTTCTTGTAGCACAACACTGCCTACCCTTTATCCTTTTGGATGCTATACCATTTTAGTTTACCTTAGGTTAGTCTCAGCATAACTCTACTTTCTAGCGAGCACAATGCTGTAGGAAGCATGCATCGATTGAGTTATGTATCTCTCCTCAATGATCATACCACTGGATTGTTAGAAAGATTCATAAGTCTCGAACAAAAGGCTAATAGAGCTTTCTTGCCTATGTGCTTAGAGATTTTGTCAACTACTTGCTTACGAAGTTTGACTTTGCAATGAATAGATGGTCGTCTAAACCACAGTCGTCTTACCTATATATGTAGCTTAGTTGGGCAATGAATAAACAATCAAATCACAACAGTCTCACCTACGAAGGTCTTGAGCGACCAACAATTAGTCAATTGCCACAACTACCTCGCCTACAAAGTGCAGCTTGGGCAATAGACAGATTGTTGATTAATCATGATTGTCTTGCCTACGAAGCTTGGCTATGAGAAGACCATAAAACATCCACCCACCATCCACCATCTTTCCTATCAAACTTATATTAGTTCACGCTGAGTGACGAACCTACGACCATCTTACAAACCATGATCGTCTCACCTATGAAATTCAATCATGCGTCAAACAGACCATCTCTATCAACAATTGCTTCACCTATAAAGCCCAACTAAACAGCAAGCAAATAGTCGTGCTCGACAACCATCTTGCCTACGAGTATCCTGTCAGGCAACAAACAGACCATTATTATTTATCATTTTCCTTAATTTGTTTATTGTTATGTTAATTGTAAGCATTCATTTGATATCAATAGAATACTTTCAGTATACTACCATTTTTCTTTTATTAATATTGTCATATCATTGAACTGCACAAGCTATCATGAATTTAATTGAAAGTCTTTTCACTATATAGGTAAATTTTTTTTTTTTTTTTTAAATCCTCAAAAGGACAAATCCACCCCTTCGCAAATTACTTAATTTTCTGTAATTGATAACTGAATGAATGATCTAGTCTATATGAAACTCAATTTCTTGGTCTATTATGTGCCTGGGTCACAAGGTGTTTAATTCGATTCGAGCCACATTCGGCTTTAACAAGTCTAGCACATCCACACCAGCAAAACAACCAGAGCTTGAGCCAAACAGTTCCTTGTGCAAGCCATTCATTGGATTGTTATGATCATTGAATTAAAGCAAGAGTCATGGTCACTTGAAGGTTGTTGCCTTTGTGTAGGCGGAGGGTCCAAACTTATGAGTGAAACTGCTTTTGCGGCTGACTTTAGCCAAATGACAGGATAATAGGTGGCGCTCATCACCAGATGCCCTTTGGCTGGCACGCATTGAATATAAACCGTTTGTTGGAATTAGGTGACTCAAATCTATGCTAATTAGGGCCGTCGGGTGATCGAGCATGGTGGTTGGGCGACCGACCTCAACGAATTTAGCACGAAGATTTCTTTGGATGTTTTTGCACTGTTTCAGGTGATCGCAGCAGACATCGGGTGACTGACCGATCGTATGTCAGTTTGCACTAGTTTGCACAATTTTACATGAATTGTTTCCTATTTAAAGGGGTGTAATGTGAGATTAGGGTAATTACCAAAGGGCCCAGGTATCCTAGAGGGATTGAGAGAGTTCTAGGGTAAGAGAAAAAACTTGGGATAGCTTGGGTTTTCTCTTATGGGGCTTAGATCCGAGTGAGTGTTCTTCATCTCTTGTAACTTTAATTTCATAGTAGATTTGCTTTGTACTATGGTTTTTTCCCATGAGGATTTTCCACGTAAAATTCGGATTATCACTTGCATGTTGATTTGTTTGCATTTATGGTTGCTTGTTTGATTCACCCTTGTGCTTCCTATGAGTTTCCCAACAAATGGTATTAAAGCGTATGTTGGGAAGGAGATAGAATCTTAAGACAAGTTTTTAATGGCATCAAGGATGAGATTCAACATAGAGAAGTATTTCGGGAAAAACAACTTTAAATTATGGAAGGTAAAGATGAAGGGCCTCCTGGTTTAGTAAGGATTAGAAGATGCACTTATTGGGAAGCAATCGAAGACTATAAAAGAAAAAGAGTGGAAGAAGATAGATAAGAAAGTTAACATCTCAATCCAGTTGTATCTGACGGATGGGGTCATATACAATGTCATGAGGGAGAAGACATTGGTTGATACATGGGCGAAGTTAGAGAACATCTACGCGAAGATGTCTTTTGAGAATCGTTTGTATCTGATGATTCAGTTGTTCAACCTGAAGATGATGAAGGAGACCGATGTTGAGAGCCACATTAACAACTTTAATAGGCTCATTTGCAAGTTGTTGGACTATAGATAAACAGATGAATGACGAATATTAAGCATGCATCCTGTTGAATTCTTTTCAGGATTCATATAAGTCGTTCAAGGACTTTTTGTGCGCAGGTAGGGAGACCATTAGTGTTGAGACCATTATCTCAACCCTCCAGTCGAAGGCGATGAGAAAGAAAAGCGGCAATGTGTGTTCTTCTATGGAAGCACTGATTATGAGGGGAGGGATTCTGAGTGGGATGAGGGATCTTTGCAATCGAGATCTAGATCCAAGGAAAAAAGAAAGAGCAAAGCGAGGTGCTAGAATTGTGGAAAGGAAGGGCACATGAAGATGGATTGTTCAAATTCCAATACGAAGTAAGAGAAGTTTGAAGATTCTTCTAAGGAGGCTAATATCGTGAAATCCACGGAGGACGAGGTTGATGCTTGCAATGTATTAACTTATCCAAGTTGGGGTTACCCCGCCATGGGTGGCTTTTGGATTCAGGTGCATCGTATCACATGTGTCCTAACTAGAGTTCATTCATGACATACAATGAGTTTGATGGTGGATCGGTGTTCTTGGGCGATGACTATGCTTGTAAGCTTGTCGATATTGGTTCGGTGCACATTAGGATGTTCGATGGAATTGAACGAGTCCTGACAGTTGTAAGGCATGAATTTGATCTTTCTTGGTGCACCCGAGGCGATGGGGTTACTACGTGAAAAAGCGGTAAATTCGACTGTCCAGAATAGTCGTATTTAGGGCTAGGAAAAATTTGACTGTCCAAAACAGTCGAATTCAGTACCCAAAAACTCGACTGTTCAAGTCAGTCGAATTTTGACAATAAATTTCAAACTATCGGTTGATTAACTAAAGCTTGGACATTCGACTGTCCCGTAGAGTTGAAAAAAATGCTTTTTTTTTCCCCCGGGCCATAGAAAACAGCGGGGATTGAACACTAACCATTAAAATCTTTCTAGGGCCCACTGTAATTCGTGTATTTTATCTAAGCTGTCCATCCATTCTGACAACTCCTTATAGGACATAAGCCTATAAAGGAGGCAGATGGAAGGCTCAAGTGGACCACACCGTAGGAAACAGTGGATATTGAGTTCCTACTGTTGATTTTTTCTGTGGTCCACTTGGGCATTCAATATGCCTCCTTTTTGGGATAATGCCTTAAAATTAGGTTGTAAAATGATTGGACAGAGTGGATAAACCACATACATCATGGTGGGCCCCAATGGCCCTTGGACAGGACCGTCCGTCGCTAACTTCGTCCGCGCCCAAAAGAAAGAGCCCGCGCCCAGCTCCCTCTCGCGCTCAGTGAAAAAAAAAGAGACCTAAATCTTTTTTTCTTTTTAATATTATAATTTCCCTCCCTCTCCCGCTCTCAATCTCTTTCTCACTCTCTCGCTCTTAAGGCCTGTTTGTTTGGGGGAAGGTTCGTGGAAGTTGCTGGATATCCGTAATCATGACAAAAAAACTTGTTTGGTGGCTGGTGTAAGAGTGATGGGAAATCCATCACTCGTACGGTAAAGAAATCCCCTGAAACGGCTGCGGGAAATCGGATGAAATCCTTTGCACTCTCCAGAGAGATTTTGGAAAAGGCAGATGTCTCTTCCAACTTATGGTACTCCGCACCCACATTGATTGATCTACACCACAACTACCTTGATAGTGTATATAACAGACTCGGTGCTACATACTCGGTTCTATGTAGCATTCTCCAGCAACCTCCAGGAGATGAAAAACTGGTATGTCTTCCTCTCCCTTTGTAGTGTCTTCGCAAGGATATTAGATGCGTTGTTTGTCTAGATTATATCTAAAGCTTCTCTTTCTCATATGTTGTCTGAAGTAGGGCGTCATCGAAAGGAGGCTACCTCATCGTCTGAAGTGGGGCGTCATCGGACGGAGGCTATCTGGAAGGCTTCATCGTCGCAGTTTCTGTACAACCTTCTCGACGTCCGGTAGATACGACAACAAGAGGTATGGACGAGTGGGGCAAATGCCCAACCAGAACTTTGTATTTAGCTTTTTTTGGAAATGATGTTATCACTGTTGATGCATGTGGTGGTGAACTATACATTCGGGGTTTGTTGTTGAGATTTGGGACCATGCCTTAATATGTGCTGGAAAAATCAATGGATGGTAATGATCAAACGGATGAACGGCTTGGAAATGAAAAATTGATAATGATGTGGGCCACCTGGTCGTCGATAAAACCAACTAAGCTATTTGTAAGGTATCACCTTCGTTGCTCCCTTTTCTAGGTCCCTATGGACACGGAATGCCTGTGAAATCGTTTCGCTTGCATAACCTGTGCTCGGAATCTGGTGGGGCACACCAACGTGTTTGTGAGACATCACTTCTCCGCAAACGTTTTTTGAGACCATTTTATGCGTTGGAAATAAAAAAGGGAATGGAATCCATTCCTCACCATGGTTAGAACATCTGACGATTGAACATCCACCGTCGAATTTTTGGTACCCCACAGAATATCCGAATGAAGGATGAAGACGACAGTGAGGTTTCTGTGTTCATCCCGGTTCTGTGTATGTGAACTTCATACACAATCTGTGTTATACATAGGGCGCGGATTTCCTGCGAAAGCCTTGCGCAGGAATTTCCTGCGCTGGGAACCAAGGTGGGCCCACAATGATGTTTTTTGATAAATCCACACCGTCCGTCCGTTTTGGGAGATGATTTTAGGATATAAAAACAAAAATGAACCGGATCTAAGACTTAAGTGGGCCGAAAACGTGAGATTTGAACGTCCACAGTTGAAATATTTGTGGAGCCATAGGAGTTTCGAATCAGGAGAATATTTGTTATCATGTAATAAAATGAGTCTTGGATCCGGTTCAATTTTGTTATCATGTAATAAAATGAGCTCCCAAAAGAGGTGGACGGTGTGGATTTATCAAAAAACATCAGTGTAGGCCCCACCATGGTTCCCAGCGCAGGAAATCCGCGCCCACACACATTGAAGCGGAATCGCTGGTGCACCCTACACCAGCGACGTATGGGTCGAGGGACGTGTCGGACGCAGAGCAAGTGCGCAGTCCTCGAGCATCGTATTTGTACGAACGGTTCAAAGAAGATTAAGGCTATGTGGACCCCACATTGATGTATTTAGTATATCCAAACCGTTCATCCATTTGGCGAGATCATTTTAGTGCATGATACTTAAAATGAGTCATATCCATAACTCAAGTGGACCACACTACTAAAGGCAGTGGGACAATGATTCTCACCGTTAAAACATACCCAGGGTCCACCATGATGTTTATTTGTCATCCAAACTGTTCATAAGGTCAGACGGACCTGGATGAAGGGTAAAAATAAACATCAGACTGATCCAAAACTTCTGGGACTTCCAGGAAGGTTTCAATGGTCTACGTTCAATCTCCCACTGCTTTCCACAGTGTGTTCCACTGGATCCTTGGATCTGTCTATTTTTTTTGTTAAAACATTAGAATTATCCCAAAACATGGACGGACGGTTTGGATATAACAAGTGCCTCATGGTGGGACCCACAGAACTTGATGACGTCACTACACCAGCAACCTCGCTGGTGTAGAGTGCACCAGCCAATCCGCTTCTCACATACATAGGGCAGAGATTAGGTGAGGCAGGGTAACAGCTTGATGGGTGAGGCCATGTCCATGGGGCCCACCTCGATGAGTATGTTGTATATCCTCGCCGTCCATACGTTTTGATATGTAATTTTAGGACATGTTCCCAAAAAATGGGTTAGATTCAAATCTCATCTGGACCACAAGATAGCCATTGAATTCCCACCATTAAAACCATTTTCATGGCATTTTTTTCAGTAGGGCCATGGGATGTTTTTCTCTATTAAGCATTTTTTGGTGGCCACACCAAAGGAAAAGGAGAGTGGTTGAATGGTTGATCAGGTGGACCACACCAAAGGAAAAGGAGAGTGGTTGAATGGCTACCATTATCGTGCGGAGTAAACTCATTATCGTGTGGAGTAAACTCATTTTGTGAGCCCACCGTGATTTTTTATGCATCCACACCGTCCATTACGCGACCCCATTTGGAACGAAATTTCATGCAGGTTCTAAACTTAGGTGGGCCACACCATATACCCGTTTTGACACGGACTTGAGTTTTAGGGTGCCTAATCATACTGGTGGGACCATCTAATGAATGGATTCGATGGCATATAAAAACAGGGTGGCCCCCACAAACATTTGGATCAGGACGCGGATTCCTCAGTATGGATGCAAAGCATCCATGTTGATCTGTGGAGGGGCCCACCGTTCCAACACTGTTTATCTACGCCGTTAATCCCTTATCTAAGCTCATTTTAAGGTATTATACAAAGAATGAGGCAGATCCAACGCTCATGTGGACCACTTACTGTTTAGACCCGCCAGATTTTTGGGATCCTGGTTGAATATGAATGGCTGCACCTTATGTACCGAGTGGATGTAGGACCTATATCATGGTGGGGCCATTGTAGAAGAACGCGCCCCATCATTACACCCATGGAATGTGCGGTGTGGTCCACCTGAGATTTGTCTCTTCCTCAATTTTGGGGCCATGCCCTAAAATGAGGTTATAAATGGATGGACAGAATGGATAAAACAAATACATCATGGTGGGGCCCACACAGCTTTGACACCAGCCACGTGGCGGGAGCGGATTAGGTGAGACCCCGGATCCACCGAGGTGGGTGGGACCCCTGATGATGGGGTTCACAGTGATGTATGTGTCTAAAATCCACACCATCCAACCATTTTAAAAGATCATTTTAGTGAGTGATACCAAAATTGAAGCTGACTTAAATCTTAGGTGGACCACACCAAAAAAACAATCATTAGTGAATCTGTACGGCCCTTCGGTGGATTAAACACAGATGCACATTATATAGGAATACAATTCTTCAGTTTTTACTACGGGTCTTAGATGGACAATCGTGGCTAGACGGACGAGGAGTTGGAGTTCTTTGCAATTATAATGGGTGCTGCTTCAGCTGCATTGGCTGCCGGGGGGTACTGTCGCACATACTTGTTTCGTAACCCAGCAAGACGTGCCGATTACGATCGTGCTCGTATTTTAGACGGGATTATACGGGCAACGGACACTGAATGCATTTCTCAATTGAGGATGACTAAGACTACGTTCTTCAATCTATGCTCAATTCTTCGCGATAAGGGACTACTAATGGATGCAAGACATGTCAGTATGGAAGAACAAGTTGTCATGTTCCTCCATACATTAGGACATAATGTCCGCAATCGTGTCATTGGCAATCATTTCATCAGATTTGGGGAAGCAGTGAGCAGGTATTTTAATCAAGTCTTAGATGCAATCGTTGCACTATATGTTGACTTTGTTAAGCTACCTGCACCCGAAACTCCACCCGAGATATCAACAAATCCACTTTGGAGTGAATACTTTCAGGTTAGTAATTGTATACTCGTCATGTCCACTCACCTTCATCATTTTGTCACTAATCATCCATTATTATTATACAACCTTGACTACTTGGATGCGTTGAATAGGATTGTATAGGTGCAATTGACGGGACACATGTACCTGCGTTTGTACCTTTTGAGGACAGTGCAGTTTATGGAAACAGAAAGGGAATTATTTCTCAGAACGTAATGGGTGCATGTAAATTTGACATGAAATTTGTTTATATCTTAGCTGGATGGGAAGGGTCCGCTTCGGATGCACGCGTACTACAAAGTGCTCTGACCCACACCCACGACCGTTTCACAATCCCAACTGGTAATTACATATGGACAATTTTATTATTGAAATTGTTGTCATTACGTAAGGCTGTGGCTGATATTGATATATATTTATAAATTAATGTAGGTAAATATTACGTAGTAGATGCTGGATACGCTCATTCACCTGGGTTCATGGCGCCGTATCGTGGTGTACGATATCATCTTAATGAATATCGTACAGGTCGTAACCCATCCAATGCTAAGGAATTATTCAATTACCGCCATGCACAACTACGTAACGTGATAGAACGATGCTTTGGAGTATTAAAATTGAGGTTTCCGATTCTGAAGACGGCTCCGCAATATCCTGTTTTTACACAGGTGAAGATAATGCTGGCCTGTTCTGTACTCCACAACTTCATTCGTGTGTCAGGAGAGACAGACAATTTTAACAATATTAGTAGCTCCAATGAAGTCGGTGATGGTGTTATCCCTTCACCTGTCGTAATATCTACCGTTGATGAAGGACGACTACTAATGAATGCTACCGTAGAAGAAAGAGAAATGTGGACGAAAAAGCGCGATGATATCGCACATCGTATGTGGAATGACTCTCATCCTGTGAGTTGTAGGAATTAGATCAAAATTTAAGGTTTCTGTTTTGGTAAAAAATTTGCAATTGTCGTTTTGCTCAATGTTTGAACTGTTTACTTAGGTAAATAGCTCTGTTCGCATGGATACCATGTGTTTCGATATAAAACTGTTATTGTCATTAGAATCTTTCTAAATGAACTCTTATTTTGTTCGTTTACGCTTTAACAATGTTTCTCCCGTACGCTATTTGTTGGATCCTGTAGATATCCGAAGATCTCATTGACAGCATGAATCCAAGTCGGCGAACCTTATTTTCTTCCCCGCAGAAAACCTCAATACCGACCGATATAGGGACACCGCGAAGAACTCCACGAAAATATACCATGGGTGCAAATTCCAGCACGTTACACTCAGGTGGTATACTTCGATGGACAGACGACATGGATAACATATTAATTGATGGTTTGATGGAGCTTGTCATTAACGGTCGTAGGAGCGGATCCAGTTTCAAAAAAGATTCGTACGGACAGATTATTGATCAAATGCGAATGAAGTTGGGGTTGATGATCACAATTGACAATGTACAAAACCGGCTAAAAACCGTGAGGAAAAATTACTTCATCGTAAGAGACCTGCGAAGTGCCTCCGGTTTCGGTTGGGATGATGAGTTAAATGTTGTCGTTGCACCAGACGAAGTATAGGTCGACTATATCAGGGTAAGATATCATATAATGATTTTATAAAAAGTGACGAACTGTCATTAGTGTATTTTATGATTAACTAATCGAATGACATATCAACTCATTTTTGTTTTTGTCAGTCACACTCGGATGCAGCCCAATTTCGAAGTAAAACTATACCAAGATTTTATGATCTTGAGTTTGTCTTCGGCAATGATAGGGCAACCGGCAAGTCATGTGCGACTGGAAACTTACCAAAAGAGTCAAGTAATGTACATGGGCGAGATTCTGAGGATTCGTCTTGGCGTTCTGTTGATTTGAATGATGACACGTACAATGTTTCTGGTGAAGAGTTTGGAGACACGGAACGAGAAATAAATTGGTCGTCTGATAGTCGTAAGGGGAAAAATATCCCATCACGAAGTCCATTTGAGAATTGTAACACCTCCGCACGAAGCATCAGTACTACCAATTCGAAGAAAAAAGCTAAAGTGTTAAAGCCTGTTGAGCAAATTGGTAGTGGAATGGTGACGATAGGAGACGCAATGCAGTCTATCGCGATCACGATCGACAAGGGAAAAGATTTTGGGCGTATGTCTCATATTATTCCAGTAATGGAAGAGATGGAGGGACTAAGCCAGTCCGAGTTGCTGAAGGCAACAAAGTTACTTTCGAAAGAAGAGGCATACGGTGCATCCTTCTTGAATTTCTCAAAGGAAAGACAATATCAGTTCGTGCGGATGCTTTTGGATGGAGGCGAATCAGATACATAAGGCTATGGCAGCATAATGATAATTTTGGACAGTCATTCCATAAGCCTCTTTTAAACACTTTTTACTTAGATCCTTTATATGCTTTTGTGTTTCTTTGAACTGAAACAACACTTGACTTTTTTTTTTTTTTTTTTTTTTGGGACTTGATGGACATGATATCCATGCACACATTTACCTTTTGGTGGTATAATCTCTTATATCTTTAATGCATTATATGACAATATTCTATGTTTTATTCTATTTGTTGTGTTGAAACTGTTGTATATTAAATCCTACACCTGTGACTGTGATATTTTTTTGATATGCATGCATATAAAAAGAAACAGGTTCAACATTAATGTATGCATTGAAACTGTTTATTTCAATTAGAACAATACGTAAAAAATATCACACAGGTTCGGGACAAGTTCCTCTCATAGCATCCAACCCATCAAATGATCGAAGGTGAAATACATTATTATGTTTTTCTATTAATATATTGCATCATATTTTGACATTCTATGTATTAATTTTACAGATGGTGAACAAAGTTTATGTTGTTTTTCATGGTAGACATCCAGGTGTATATTTTACATGGGAGGAATGTCAAGCACAGGTTGATGGCTTTAGTAATGCCCTGTTTAAATCTTTTAAGGATGCAAAGAAGGCAATCGTGGCATGGAATAATTTCAACGTTATAATTGATCAGGAGTACCAACATGAATTCTCAGGCTTCCCTATTCCGCCAGCTGTTCCAGATCATTACGTTCTTGCTGGCGGTGAGCATTTGAATGGTCTGCCACATATCATTGAGAGTGCTGGACCATCCTTCTCGGCTTTGACGGTTATTCGACCGTATCACCGGTCCAACATTGACTCTGTTATGCTTTTTGTTTTCGGAGTTGTTGTGGTAGTTATGACCTTTCAGTTGATGGTACTCTACCGTTGATTGATGCTCGCCATCTACCTGTGGTTGCGAGAGACGGTCTTCATTTGGCACGTAATTATTTTTTGTTTTTTGGACATAGGCTCTATATCAGGTTGGATAGAAAATTTTTATATGTTGTTTGTGCTTGTCGGGCCTTATCTGCTCATATGGATTTTCTGTACCTCATGGATATATTTTGCATTTTGCTTATGCATTATTTTATAAGGATCATTGATATGCTAAAAAACATGAAATCCAACATTGTACAAACCAATGGCCTGTGTATGGTAATCATACACATGCCTCCGGGCTCGCTTGAGTCAACTCTTATGGCTAATCAACTCTTATGGCTAACCATACATACATGGGACGTTAGCATTCAACAATATTAATTGACCAGGAAGAGAGTTCAATCTATATAGCCAGTGGTGTGGATTGAATGGCTCTGATTTACTGGACCACTATTTTAAATCCTATTTCCACCGAACCTCAATATACACCATAGACACCTATGAGACAGTGATCTGGACAGTCGGTATTCATGGGAAATGATCCATTCATACCACACAGCAGATGTGCGGAGATATTCACGCAATGCTGTACCATTATCAAACAGAAGTAGCTGATAATGATGACTCTTTTCATTCTTGTTTGCAGAGTAAACAAACATACGAAATGCAATGATGTGACTACCTGACATCCAGCCACTTTCATGGGTGAAGCATTAAATGCTCTACTTGCAGGCACTTCCCATTAAACCCCGTAAACAAACAGGCCCTTAATCTCTCCCTTTTTCGACCACCATCACCATCAACATAATCTAATAGGCCATTTTGGCAGCCCTCTCTCACAGCCCCACTAACAAACCCCCATCACTCGCAGCCCCCATTCTCTCCCTCGGTCGATCACCATCACCACCGCCTTCATCTGGGCCGGTCCCGCCCATCTTGGCAGCAACCCATCTCTCGCTCGTGTGGAAGGGGTGGTTTAGAGGAAAGAGATAGTTGGGTTTTTAGGGGTGATCCTCTTTCTTCCTTGAGACCCAAGCTTCAAAACCATCAACCATGGCCGTCGGGAAGAACTAGAGGATCGCCTAACGGAAAAAGGGCTGAAGAAGAAAGTAGTCGATCCCTTCGCACGCCAGGCATTCGATGAAATTGTTTTTAGGGAATGGTTGGCAGCAATCCATGCCGTGTGGTGGAGGATGCACTCCAGGTGTTCGATGAAATTGTTAAGAAAGGGATCGATGACGTGGTGTTGTGGAATTCGATGGTGGTGGCAGATGTGCTGAGTGGTGATCCTCGTGCGGCACTGGAGATGTTTGTAGGGATAACGACTAGTGATGGCTAAAGACGGCCTGATGTCATGAGTTTTGTTAATGTCCTTCAAGATTGTACGTTTCTGTGACTACTTGAGACGAGGAATCTCGACAAGATGGCACAGGAGATCGATAGGTAATGTATTTCTTCCCTGTGACTCTGTTGGATTTCTTTGTCTGTCTTTTTTCCCCTGATAGTTACGTCAATATTATTTTGATCAAAGAATGTTAAGAAAAATCTTGTTAGATGCTTTCTTTTCCCTTGTGAATTTTGAAATAGTACCCAAGGGCCTCTGTTTGGATGGGTTAAGCACTAATAGAATCTAATTGGATATTCTCAATCCATTTTATTTCAAGTGGGAGGTGGAAGGATAACAATTGGTAACCACGACAAGAAATGCTGAACGAGATTCTCATGAATAGGATTGAGAATTTTTTCAGTGGTACACGCAGACGCCAATGTGGCATAGGTGTGTGGTCTGAGCCAGTCTTCATGTATCGCCCTTATGAACGTTTGCTGGCCCCAAAATCAAGGCGTTCCGCTGATCAGGTGGCCACACATGGGCATTGAGCATGGACTGTTGGTCTTCTAATGCATGGGTGGCTAACCTGATCACTGTGGCTACTGCTTGGGGCTTGTTCAAGCTTGACTCTAGCTCATGAGTAGCTAGTATCTCTTACAAGTATGCCATGTTGGCATGTGTGCAGTGAAGGAAACCCTATTCGCATGTCAGGCCCTCTGCTTTTTATGGACACCAGTAGCTTGCATTCTTTGGTGAAACCTTTACTTTCATTAAACTGCTAGTCAATAGAGTGATGTCATTAATGTGGGCCAATGCTGTTAGCTTATGCCAGTGCTTTTTTAGAGAAGCTGATCTAGTGTCCCTAGAGGTTAGGGTGATTAGGCAGGCTTCATTTTGTCTAGACCTTTATCGTTACTGGTATATAGGCTGATGGATGAGGGGAACTCTAAAACTCATTAACTTGCTAGTAAAGGAACTTGGCTTTGGAGGATTGTTAAAAATCTGTAGAAACAACCTATGTTTCAGAAGCTATTGCCTGTGCCATTTCAATACACTTTAGGGAAGTGAATTTGATGACCAAGAATCTAGCAAATAAGGTAGTTGACCTTATGGATTGGTTAATATTGTGAAATGGGCATGGGATCATCTTATGAGGCCACAATATCTGTATATACATGTGATTAATAAACTCTTACCAAAGAAAGAAAAAGTGTATCAAGCACATGATTAACCTATCTTAAATATTTTCTCTATTTTCTTTAGTGTGCGAAATAATTGGATATTTATGTTTTCTAGGAAAATTCTTTTGATCTGATTCTCTGTTTCAATTTGGTAGATATATGCTCAACTTTATTTCTTGTAGGTTCAGGTATTCTTTATTTCAGCATTGGGTCGTTCTAATCTTTTCTATTTCTTCATAGGCATGTTGGGCTCTATCATCACATGAGAAGGGAAACTGGATGGTTGTGGAAACTAGGAAGAAATGCTGTCACAGTCAGCATCAAACTCGATTCCACCGATCGATTGGGCAGGATTTTCCAATCCATGCAATTTGCAGACAACGGCCCATCCATGGTGGCCCTCACGTGGTGAGTGGTCTGGATCACTGTATCACTCACTGTCCTATCCTATTTTTGTGCAGCACCCACATTAGAAAATCCCCTTTTCTTTACAAGCTCAAATCAATAACATTTATTCCACATGTCAAATAGTTGTCCACCAAGAATGTTATGGAGCAAGAAACATTCCAGATATCACTTCTCTAAAGAAGTCCTATGCCCATCACCAACTTCCAAAGATGAAACTCACATTGAGAGATGATCATGAGAGATGTTTAGTAGAATTTTTATCTTCACTTTTGCAGATTCCTCTTTCACAGGTTTGATTTATTATTTAAAATTTCATTTTCTTCCTACAGACCGTCCAACGAAAGGAATTTTTTGGGCAATATGGTGAGATTCTAAAGGTTTCTATAATGCGGACTGCAGGAGCTGCTCAGTATTCTTCTAACAATTCTTGTAGTTTGTGAGTACCGGTCCTTTGATCAACAACTAATTCGAATTGTTGTAGGATTTAGTGCATTACTCTTTTTTAACCTTTTTCTTTTTCATTCAACTTCTCTACGTAATTCTGTTTCCTGAGAAAATGGTAACTAAACTTGTCGTCTTTCCTAGCATGAGTCATGGGATTTGGTATGCACCTGGCATGCTAATATTGAGAATTTGTATCCTACTGTACCGTCTCTCTGAAAAACAAGTAATTTAATTTATTTTTTTATATAGGTTTCTATCCTACCAGGAAGTGTCTTGAGCTTGATCATGTGTGACTAAATGTCACCCACTCAAATGAATAGAGGTTTGCATGCTATTGGATTTTAATTTCTTTCTTTTCCTCTCATTTTTAAATGTCTCTCTGATTCACAGATTTTATGAGGATGTTGGTACTATAGTTCTTTGTTGGATTTCCTTTTCCTAATATGTTTCAAAGCTCGTGCAACTGTAGGTGCTATTGGAGTTACATAAGTTGTTTGGAGGATTGTGGTTGTGGAGGATTGTGGATTGTTGGTACTTTGTGATTGTGAGGGATTGTGATTGTGGTTGTATTGTGTTAGTTATGTATTGTACAAGTTATGTATTATGGTTGTGAAGGATTGTATTTGTATATTTTGTTGGTAAATGTTGTAATTTTGTAAATTATTTATGAATTTACAGGTTTACAGAATGTATTGGGGCACAACCCCCACTAAATACAGGGTTTTTTTTCTTTCGTGCACAACATAAATTCGACGGTTCTAAACCGTCGTATTATTTCTCAATTGTCTATTTTTAACCCAAAACGACGGTTATCAACCGTCGAATTATTTTCGACGGTTCACAGCTACCAATTATGTAAATACGAGTTCGACGGATGTGGACCATTGAAAAAGTTCGACTATTTAAGACCGTTGAAACAGGTCGATTGTCAAGGACCGTCGAATGTTAGCCAACGATTATGAACCGTCGAATTTATTTTTCGACGGTCTTCTACAACGGTTTTTTTCGACGGCACGAACGGTTTTGAACTGTCGAATTTAGCGCTTTTTCATGTAGTGGGTGCAAGTTCACCGGCTTCGATTGGTTTTGTAAAGTGATAAAGGGGGCACTCGTGGTGATGAAAGCACGGAGGTGCTGAAATTGCGGTTTTCAATCTACCGTTATATGTGGAGCTTGAAGTATTACTAATGTCTTAAAGGGGTGAATAAGATTTTATAAAATATTTTTGCCTATTTAACCAATTTAACAATTTAAACTAAAAAGGCAATAACACTTCAACTTCCAATCCTAAGTGGGTTTAATCATAGTACTAGCATATAAAGTACAATAAGCAACCTAGTCTAAGAATGCATAGATAATCAAATGATTTAATTAATCAAGAACCTAATCTATGAACCTATGTAGACTATATGAGAATGGATTAATGAGCTCAAGTTTACACTAGTAAGTGAAAGTACATCTTGTGTGTGTGAATGTGCCTATCAAGTGTCTAGCATATATTCTAATTAAGCATTTATAATTAAATAATTAAACACAATCTATAATAAAAAATGTGCTCAAATACAATCACAAACACAATAATGTATAGTGGTTCAACTATGGGTCTACTCCACTCCTGGTTCAAGTACTCACTCCTTGAGCACATCGGCATTCATTATGCGGAGCTTTTAAATTAGCTTCACCTCTCAACCTTTACAACCTACACAAGGTCTACACCTACACAAGGACAACCACGTATTCTCCCATATCGGAGGCCTACACAAGGACTTCCCCAAGTCCTACTCAAGGACAACTCAAGTCCTACACAAGGACACAATATATCTTACATAAGGACAATACTCGTCTTACACAAGGACACACGTCTACACAAGGAC
Organism: Liriodendron chinense; assembly: GCA_003013855.2. Taxonomy (NCBI): domain Eukaryota; kingdom Viridiplantae; phylum Streptophyta; class Magnoliopsida; order Magnoliales; family Magnoliaceae; genus Liriodendron; species Liriodendron chinense. Next base: position 1,354,690 of record PVNU02000491.1, on the reverse strand, counting down.
AAATTGAGTTTGGATCTCAAATTCTTGGACTCACAAAATAAACCCTTACTTGGTTAAGTTGAGCCCCATTATTGCGCCGCTTTGGGTTGATTCTTCTCACTCTCCTGTGCTTAAATAAGCTTCCCTTTGCTCCCCCGATCAACTACCTTCAAATGATTTTACTTTTGATGTCAAGGTGAGGGAATTGATAGGTTTCTCTAAAAAGGTTTTAACTATTGGTTTAGAGAAATCCTAGTTTTTGCGATTTTGGTGAAGGATTTTACTATAGGATTAAGAATCACCAAAACGGACACTCAGGGCTGTTTGAGAATGATGATTTTACTATAGAAACCAACTCTAAAGTCTAAGATTTGGAATGGTTTAAGCACACTCCATAAATGAGCTTTGAATGCTCTTAATCATGTACTTAATTACATGAGATATGCTTAACCTCAATGGTTTTGGCTTGGATATGATCTACCAATGTTAGACATAAATGAGAGCTCAAAAATTATCATCTTATCAAAAGAAACAAGCCACATATATATATAGAAATGAGGCTCCAACGGCTAGAAAACGGACAAAAAATGATCATTGTCGGGCCCCCCTTACAAAAATCAAGTTTTTAGGCTAAAACTTGCTGGACAAAAACCAGCTAGTTCGGGCGCCCGACAGTGGAGCCCGACACCCAGTTTGGGCCCCTTACAAAAACTTCGGCCCCCCTACCAAAAGTTAGGGCCCCCTACTAAAAATCAAATTTTAAGTAAAATTCTTTGGGCTAATGTGGGGCCCGAAATTGCTCTAAAAATGTGTAATTTAAGCTTGGTTCATTTCTGCAATACAAGGCCATCTCCAAGGCTGATCACTTGGACAATTCTCTAGCATATGAGGTTGATGATTATTCCTATTTTAGGTTTAGCCAATCTAGAGAAGGAGGATTTGAGATACGTGGCCTTTTATGATTTCTAGGGCCAACATTTGATGATTAAATGTGATCCTATCAGGTCCAGGACATCTAAAGGATAATGATTGGTTTTAGGTCAAAGGGTTAGGCTCACCAAGGCATCATTTATACTTGTTTCTGCTTTCTTGATGCTCCTCAGTTTCTTATGTCTTCGGTCTTCATCTTCAATGGGCTTAACCAACCGACTATGGAGACGAAGTAGAGATGAAAGATTGATAATCAAGTGTGACAAGGAGCAACATGAAGATTAGAGTCATGGTGGAGATTGTTGGAATTGGGTGACTCAAATCTATGCTAATCAGGGCTGTTGGGCGATTGAGCAGGGTGGTTGGGCGACCGACCTCAACGGATTTAGCACAAAGATCTCTCTGGACGTTTTTGTGCTGTTTCGGGCGATCGACCAATCATATGTTGGTTTGCGCTAATTTGCATGGTTTTACATAAATTGCTTTTAATTCTGGATTTTTCCTATTTAAAGGGGTGTAATGCGATATTAGGATAATTGCCAAATGGGCCGGATCCTAAAGGGATTGAGAGATTTCTATGGTGAGAAAAAAAGCTTGGGATAACTTAGGTTTTCTTTTGTGGGGCTTAGATCGAGTGGGTATTTTTCATCTCTTGTAACTTTATTTTCATAGTGGATTCAATTTGTGCCGTGGATTTTTTCGGTGTAAAATTTAAATTGTCTGTTACATGTTGATTTGCTTGTGTTTGTGGTTGCTTGTTTGACTCACCCCTGCGCTTAAAGCGGGTTTCCCAACACCGTTGGCCATTACTTTCTTACATTCTTTGTTCTATGTTTTATCCCTTCTGCTTACTGGGCTAAAATGGTGAATCACCTAGCCTAATTTTTTTGAGCATGACACGTCGTTCAGCCTCACCTGCACAATGGCTTAGATCTTGCACATACATACACATTGGCGCGTGAGAAGAGAGCAGGAAGCAGTGGGCTACCTTGAGTAGAGAGCTTGACACATGGAGAGGTTCTACATCTATGCTCTCATCCAAAAACCCACTCCATCCATTTGCCAGGTGGGGCAACATGTACTTGTGAAATGAAATGGATGGTGAAGGAGTTGACCTGCGGACCAAATTCAAAGTGTTGGTGTGGCCTGTTAGCCAACGGCTTGATTCTTACACGCTCATTCCAGCACGTGCCATGTTTGATGGGAATCAAAAGAAGCGAGAGAAGGGAGAGGAGCTTTTGAGTTTAGTCCCACATCGACCGAAGAGAGGAGAATATGGGAGTTATCGTAGTATAAAAGGGATAGAAGAAGAATGAGAAAAGCATACCTTTCTCGGCCTTTTGGCTAAGATCAAGTGTAGTATCTGTTCTTATCAGTTTAATATCTGATACGTGGGCCATCGGCTCACACGATATTAAATTAATTTCTTGTGGGGGAGGGCCCACCACAGTAGCTTGCTACTGGGGCTCTCAAGCGTCGCCCTTGTGTTGCACTATTGCATGGGCCTGGCGCACCCCTCCCAAAACTAAGCATAAATCTCTTCTTATATCTATTTGGTTCCACCAGATTAATCTTGTGTTGGGCCCACCAAATGATATAGGTTGTTCGGTTATACTACCGAGTTAAAATGGCTGGTTTCTACTGTAAATGTTAGGATGTGTGGGCAGCTGTTAAATAGCTGGTTTCTATTGTTATGGTACTTTGTTTGGGAAGCTGTCACTTGATAATTTCTATTCTAAATAGCTGGTTTCTTTTTCTTTTAGGGAATTACTCCCTTTGGTTTTGTGACATCCAACCCATGAAATTTTGTGACATCTAACCCATGAAAAATATGCACTTAAACATGTTGATGGGTATATTGTTTTGTGGCATGCAACATGATATGATTGGATCCACTAGAATTATTATTTGTTTGTCCGTCATGGTGGGGTGCATTTTTTTGAATGGCCCATATCATTATAAAATATCACAAAAAATCAGTCCCAAGAAAAGCCAATTTTAATCGTGACAGTTCGAATTCCAAGTGGAGATGAAAGGACGACTGGACTCAATCCAAAAAGATCCAAAAATAAAAATGAGAAAAAGAAAAAGAAAGATCCAAAAATAAAAATGAGAAAAAAGAAAGGCTAAATAAAAATTGCCCAACAACGCCTTCCTGCAAGATTGGACCGATTTTTTCAGAATAAATGGCATGAAAAATCTCCAAAAACTACTGCAAAAAAATTCTTATGGAATGTAGGTGAAGCTTTTAAAATAATAAAAAAAAAAAATTTAAAACTACAACACGCATGGTATCTGAGACATTAGAAAGTCTCTTATACACTAGTGGACGCAGATGAAACAACAATAAATGGTGTTGAACTCTCCTCAATCTTTGGTCATTGTCAACATCATAATTTTCTTAGGTGGATCCTTATAAAGCTACAAAAAGCACATGGGCACTAATACACCAAAATCTAAACTCATAGACAAACTCGATATATGTTGTCCATTATGACATGAAAAGATTGTGATTTGGTTGCCTGTAATATTGTAGAAAGTATAAAGACAAATCACAATATTTTCTCTAAGCCTCACGAGACACCTAGACGAATTTTTGTCAATGACACTCTAATTGAAATAAACCACACCTATGCCTGATCAGGATGGTGGGGTGTCCATTCTCTTTAGCATTCACTTGCTCTCAATCTTCATCAAAGAGGGGCATCATTCCACCCAAGATGAGAGGAAGTACTTCATAGGAATTTAATCAGACTTCAAAATTGGCCTCCGATTGACCTAAAGAAGCTTTGCAAACTTGAATGGATTTTCACCGGTAACAAAAGTCCACTAATTGAGCATACAGAGCTCTTATCATATGACAAGATCTTGAAAGACGCAAAATCATGACATGTGGTGACTGATGGGAATTTGATTCCCATTGGTTTTGCCTATACAAGCAACCCCCTCCCCACCAAATAAGTTAGAAAAGTTGTTAGGGTCCAAGGGAGGCCCGAAAATAGAGGTGGAGAGGTGTTTTGGGTGCTAGGAAAATGTTTGGGAGAGTTCTCTTTAGGGATTGTCCAAGCATATCCTACCAGGTCAAAAGGTTGTCAAATTCAAAAGAAAGAAAAGAAAAGATTGTAAGAGAAAAAAGTTCACTGAAGTTCTAGAGTAGGTTTAGAGTCAGAGATGTTCGATTATCTCCTTGATAAAAGCGTATTTGATTTCTCATTCTCCTTCTTGCATTGTAATCAAGCTTACATTCTAGTCTACATATTTCTTTATATACATGCATCACATTATTGCTTTCTTTTCTTTTATTTTTATTCCAATCTTGTTAGTTGTTGTTGTTGTTGTTGTTATTTATTTATTTATTATTATTATTATCTCTTTTGGTTAGTTATGCAGCACACCCACACGGTTAGTCACATGATGCACCCACTCACCAGTTTGACATTGATAAAGCGTTTCCATAGGTTGACCCTTGATGTAGTCTTTCTAAAATTTAGTAAAATCTAAAAAAACTCATAAAGTAGAGACAGTATGCTGTGCAAGAGTATGTGGACGCTCGCCTCTCGGCACTCCTAAATTCTCCCTTTAGGAAAAGGGTGCGTGCGCGCGAATCGCCGTTTGTGCCACTGGCTCGCCTCGTTCTTAAGGGCTTTTTCTCGATTGTCGTGTTAATTTAGATACGTTTGGATGAGTTTGTATAAGACCAGAGTCGCCACTAGCCAGATTACTTCGAATCTACAGTCGGCTAGACCCTGTAGAAACGTTAGAGAATGGAATCTGAAGATTCCTTCCTCTAAAATGACTCATTTTGATCTGCGACCAGAGATTCGAGGTAAGGGATCATGGTTACAGAGTGGGAATATGTTAAGCACCCCTACACTGCCCGTACCGAAGTACGGTCTCTACTTCATAGAATCGAACTAATACTTGAAAATCTGGTTTAATCCTCGTACATTCTCACGAAGGATATGATGCATGAATGCAGGTCTGAACAGTAAGAGTTTCTGATGGGCAGGTTTCCATTAACAGGCAAGCCCAGAGCATACGCTCGAACTGACAGGTGCTTTATGCGGGATGCATGCTGTGTATTTGAATAATCAAAGTGTTTGCAGTGATATGATAAGCAGGGGGGTTGGAAGAAAAGTAAATGTTGTACTTATGCTAGATGCGAATGAGATGATGTTAGTAAAATAGTAGTTGGATGGACGGAGGTGTCGTAAGGGTTGGCTTTGAGGGGCTAGATCAGGACTTGGGTAGCTTGGGAGACTTGAACTAGGGTCAGGCTGGGCTAGACCAGGGTTAGGCTCTTCTCACTCGGGCTCTCCTTGGTGGAGGAATGGACTAAAAGGGGGTGGATATGAACTCGGACTTTATGGGATTTCTCTGAGAGTTGAGGGATTTTTCTGGATGATGAAACAAGAGAGGAGCATGAGTATTTATAGCTGCGAGCAGTGACAGCTCCTGTAAATATGCTTGGGCGGCACCTTGGGGGCCACCCGTACGGACTCGCTACTCCAGCTTCGGAGCGTACGGCCCCCGAACTTGAAGCAGTAAAACCCGATGTTCGAGGTTCGGACCTACTCCGAAGCTGTGGCTCGGAACCAGGTGAGTTGACTGGGTTTGAAAGATGGATTGACACTGTGAGTTGACTGGGTGCAGGGGCTGGACTGACTCGGTGAGTTGACTCGGTGGTTTGACTCAGCGGGTTGACTCACCAAGTTTGATGTTTTTGGGATATTTTGACTGATTTTTCTTATGGGGGGTTTTTCAGGCTGATGTTTAAGGGTGAGTCGACTGGGTTCAAGCTTGAGCTGGGCTATGGATTGGGGCTTACAAGGGTGAGTTTGGCTGGGTTTGGATATAGAATTTGGGGGTATGATCCTCTATTCATTCAGCTATCTCTACCAACATTGTAGTCGAATGTGGGGTGTTTACAGAGTAAAATCTAAAAATCTCAGAAAGTAGAGACCGTATATTGTGTAAGGAAAAATGGTGCATTCTCTTTTACTTTTCCGTTACCTAAGTCCCTAACTAAAATCTTTGGCTATAAATCAAACATAAGAGTCACTTGAGTTAGGGAGTCACAATTTCCTAACTCTTAATTGATTCTATGACATTTGATCGACCGTAAAATCTAAACTTCATTGGCTAGTGGTGATTCCATGTTATATGCAGTATCAAATATGAGTCAATACCATGATTGCGTCTTATCCCTCATGTTATATGCCGTATCAAATATAAGTCAATACCATGATTGACCGCTCATCTTCAGCTTGGAACAGACAGGAGCTTTGAGTGGCCACCATGATGTATTGTTCTTATTGACACCATCCATCCATTTTTACTTCGCATTTTATGGGATAGGGCCAAACAATGGGGATTAAACTCTTACCGTTATAAACTTCATGGAGGCCACGAGAGTATTAGATCAAGCTTATATTTTTGTTCTCTTCATCCATATCTACGTAACTTTATGAATAGATTGAATGGCAAATAAACATAATGGTGGCCCTAGGAAAGTTTCAACGGAGAGAATAATCATCAACTGCTGCTACCTGTGGTGTGGCTCACTTGAGCCTTACATTAGAGCCTTAGATTAGCTTAACTTTTGGTCCTATTCCATAAAATGCCATGTAAAAATGGATGGACGGTGTGGATAAAACCATCACATCATGGTGGCCAGTCAAAGCTACCGCCCGTTCCGAGCTGGAGAGGGGCGGGGGTACGACGCAATCCGCATTCAATTCCACAAAATTGGATTGCATCTTGAGTTACTCAGTACGCTCTCATCGTAATGAGTAAACTCAGTTGGGTCCACTGTAAATGTATGTAGTTTATCTACACCGTCCATCCTCTTTTCCGGATCATTTAAGGGGTTGAAACCAAAATTGAAGCATATCCAAAACTCAGGTGGACCATACCCCGAGAAACAGTGGGTATAATGATTTCCACCGTTGAAACCTTTCTAGGGCCTGCAGTGATGTTTATTTGTTATCCAACCTGTTCAAAAGGTCACAAAGACATTGATGAAGGCAAAAAACAAATATAAGCTTGATCCAAAACTTCGGCAGCCCTTAAGAATTTTTCAACGGTACAGGTTCAATTCACATTTGTATAAGCAATCGCAGATCTGGATCATCCATCTAGACTAGATACTCTCCTTATAGGCCCGCGTAGATGAATTTTACGGATTAGTGGATCGTGGACATCAAAGGATTGTCCATTGTTAGTGTTCTTCGTGCGGGTCATTCATTGGATGGTTAGGATCATTCGATCAAAGCAGGGGCTATGGGCACTTGAAGGCGTGCGTGCTGCGCACGGAGGATACAGATCGACGGCTGAAACTGCTCTTGTGGATGACCTGAGACAAATGACGGGATAATAGGTAGCGCTCATCACCGGATGTCCTTTGGGTGGCCCACCATCGTGTATGAACCGTTGGCCATTACCTTCTAAGACTCTCTTTGTTTTATATCTTTTGTTTATCTGGTGAGTCACCTAGCTAGCCTGACTTTTTGGCCATGGCAAATCGTGTGGGCCCCACCTGTTCAATGGCTTAGTTCTTGCACACACATACACATTTGCACGTGTGAGGAAAGCAGGAATCAGGTGGCTAGTGGCTACCTTCGTGAGTAGCGGTGTCACCACTGTTGTATGGCTTGAATGTGTGACTGGTGGGATAAGCCTGCAGAGGGCCAATGTTACTCAGAGCCGTTGGTTTTAACATCATATTCTGGCACGCAGGCACTGAAGCTTGATACATGAAGAGGATTTAGGCCGTTTATCAGGCAAGCCCTCTACATCTATGCTCTTCATCCAAAACCCACGCCATCCATTTTCCAGGTGGGGCAATTTGAACTTGTGAAAAGAAATGGACGGTAAAGGAGTTAACCTGCGGACCAAATTCAAAGTGCTGGTGTGGCCTGTTAGCCAACGGCTTGATTCTCACACGCCCATTCCAGCACGTGCCATGTTTGAGTTTAGTCCCACATCGACTGAAGAGAGAGGAGAAGATGGGAGTAATCGTAGTATAAAAGGGATAGAAGGAGAATGAAAGAAGCATACCTTTCTCGGCCTTTTGGCTAAGATCAAGTGTAGTATCTGTTCTTATCAGTTTAATATCTGATACGTGGGCCATCGGCTCACATGATATTAAATTAATTTCTTGTGGGGGAGGGCCCACCACAGTAGCTTGCTACTGGGGTCCTCAAGCGTCGCCCTTGCGTTGCACTATTGCATGGGCCTGGCGCACCCCTCCCAAAGCTAAGAAGAAATCTTTTCATTAATCCATTGGGGTCCTTAAGATAATCTTGCATTGGACCCACCAGATGATCTTTGATTTAATAAACAGATTGCGTATTTTAATCTACGGTTTCCTATGTTGAAACTGTGAACTGCTTGGGTTTTTTTTGGTTTTTTATTTTTATTTTTGGGGTAATGGTCTTCGATGGTTAGAGTAGTCCCTTTGTGTCTATTTTCTGTCAGGGGCACATCTGTGGTGTACCTACCCAATGAATGGTTCTGATAACTCATTTTTAAGTTATGTGTCGGCACATGGGGAGGAAATCACAGATTTAGGTGGTGCAGCTAGTGATGAGCCCTAATCCGATCTTCAAATCTTCTTCCCTAGCAATCAGGTGGGCCTGACTTATATGCTGAATCGGGACGGTTCGAAATTTTGCTAAAACTATTACTCCTTTCACTCATAAGTTCATCTTCACAATGGGCCCACTTTATGTAGCACTTTGATGTTCTACACATTTGCCAGATAGCCATGTATGAGCACTATCCAAGGTGGGCCATCCGTGATAGTGTGAACGGCCTCGCCTGACTGTCGCATCCACGGCAGATTGCCTTTCACTAGTCTGGCATGTCTCCGTCGTGTACTGTTAATATTTTGGGGCAACGACTGCGTTAACCGTCGTGTACGGTTAATATTTAGGGGCAACGACTGCAGGATTGTAAACGGTTGTTTGAGTTTCCTTGGTTGTGCAATACCTTTTCTTAAAGGTAGCCTCTAAATATTGTGTTCAAAAGACTCAAGTAGCCACTAGTTGGTCAGGTGGTCATGTATCCATGTCAGCTAGACTCCATAATATTGCCTTGGGTTGGGGAGTTGTAAAATTTCCTAGACCTTAATGACTCTTGATCTCCAGCCTTCGTCCTAGGTCACAATGGGCCCACTTTATATAGCACTTTGATGTTCGACACATTTTTCAGATAGCCCATGTATGGGCACTATCCAAGGTGGGCCCTACATGATGGAGGATAGCCCACATTGAAGGTGGGCCTCATAAGTTGGATGGTCTGCATTGAAGATAGGCCTCACATGATGGGTGATTCATATTAAAGACAGAGACTAGGTAGGCCCAACATAATGAACATTCCGCATCAACGGTTGGCCCGCACATGATGGACAAAGGATGTTTAAGGGTGGTCCAAACAAACTAATGGATAAATACTCATATGGAATTGGAAACAAAACATCCTTTTTATAGACACCCCACATTAGGCCGATAAAGCTAATTGAATTAAATTGTTTAGATGGATGGTTGAACCCCAAGTCCAACCCATGGTTCAAACCCGAAACCCACGGTCCAAACCCTAACCTAAATCTTAAAACCTAGTCAAACCCTAAAACCAAGATTAAACCCTAAAACCCAGTCAAATCTTAATCCAAGCCCTAACCCTGGGAAAAAAAATGGTCAAAACTCGATCAACTCACCTAGTCAACTCAATGAGTCGACTTGCCTTGTCAAGCTCAACCCTAAACTAGGCCTGAACCAAGCCCAAACCCCACCCTAATCGAAATTTCAGGACAGACATCAACTTGACACCCCAAGAGGTAGAGCCTTCACACGAGTATGAGAAACCCCTTGTTAAGACAAAAGGTCCTATGTGTGAAGGCAATTCCCAGGGAGCCGGCAGCCACGTGGCCCTTCTCTTGTCTGGGCTAGAGATCCCATGCATGTGGTTTATCTCCTTTTGCAAACCCCAAGTGTGCAGCAATGTGCATTGACTCTGGTACCCCGATCCTTGACCCATATTTACCAATATTTTACCACCCAATCCAACCCATGAGATGTTTCAATCCGACAACCTCGAATCCCAGCCATCAACACCCTTTTTAGCCCTAGCTTACCTATAATTACCAAAAAATTAGGCTTGAGGGCTATAAATAGCTACCTCCCCCTCCCATTTCAATCATTCAGTAACCACCAAATTCAAAACACATCAAGAGTCCCTTAGCCACCTATTTTCATCACTCCACCAAAGAGAGAAAATAGCCATAGGAAGAGAGCCTAGCCCTCGTCTAACTTAACCTATTCAGATCCCTAGCCTCTTGAGAAATTCAGGTCTTGATATAAGTCACTCAATCCAGTCCTTATGACACTACCGTCCATCCAACCATACAATTTCTTAATCAACTGCATCAAACTATACCTTAGCATCATGCAACATTTATTCCCTTCTCAACCCCTTGCTTATCTCATCCACTAGTAATGTATAACACTCAGTATCCGGTCAATTCAAACGTATACTCTGTGGCTTGTTGGTGTAGTTGGATCCTATCCATTAGAAACATGGACTCATTGGTTCCACACATAGCAAGTGGGTCCAGTTAAAACTACATCTTGTCGTCAACATTACATTTAACACAAATTCACACACACACACACACACACACACACACACACACACACACACAATATCACATCAGCAGTGCGCAAGAAGTAGTCTCTGTTAGTACACTTTTTTGAGGCATACTAGTGCACCTTATTTGTCAATTACGTGATTCCATGTATTATAAAGTTAATTGAGCCTTGACAAGTTGAAGACCGAAGATTTAAATGGACAAGAAGCATCAAGGAAGAAGATTCAAGTAAATGAGATGCCTTGGTGACCCTGATTCTTAGAACCAAAACAACCTTAACCTCTATAGATGGCTTGGACCCAATTAAGTAAACCTTTAGTTATCTTAGAATGACTTTAAAAGTCCTAAAAGACCATCCAATGTAAGGCCTTAAAGGTTAGTAAGTTACTATAAACAAACTTCCCAAAACAACTAAACTCACCATGCTATAGACAGGTCGACATACCTTGTCGACCAGTCCACAGACCCTGTCGACAGTTTGGAACATGCCAAATCTGGACAACAAGATGGCCAGTTAATTCGATCAGTAGACAGTTATGGTCGACCGACCGATGGTCCCTGTCGACCGGCCGACGACTCTTATCGACAGGTAGCCATTTCTGTCCATTTTATAGTCGTTGGATCTTCAACTCTATATATATGAGGCTCGAGCTTTGGGCATGAGGATGGATTTTTAGTACACCACACCAATTGCAAAATAAAAGGGGCTCTAATTCCAGGAGTTTCAAGTCATCTTCTATGTGATTAATCACTCTAATAAGAACTTCATGCTTCCTTTGAAGATGAACTTGAGCTCCATCATTCTCTAAAATTTAGACCTTGATCCCTATAATTAAATCCTTGTCTAAATCCTCTAGGAAACCCATCTAGGTGACTTTACAACCTTGAACTAAATCTTATCCTTAGGTTGTAAAAATCTACCACTTCCCATCAACTTGGTTAGTACACCGAGACATCATATGCAAGGTGATTGATCGCTGTAGCTGAAGCATTGGTAAAGCATCAGCACCATTAATCGAGGGAGCAAATGAGAGCTGATACAAGCACAGAAGAGCGAGAAGAAGCAACCCAATAAGGCACTACAAAAGGGGCTCAATTTGACAAGTAAGTTGTCATTTGTAAGAGTCCGGTGCATGCTCTTTCCTCATGGAGGATTGTGTGTGAGAGTTTAATTGCAAACTCGACCAAGTCTCCAAGGGGAGCCACTACCACGGGTGTGTACATGGACCACCGACACGGGTGCATATGTGTAAGTGTAGACATTCCACCCTTACGAGAGCAGTGTACCACTTGATGACTTCGACTTGGAGGAAATCAAGTTCGTTGTACATCTAAATACACGTCCCCAAGGTGATGAATAGATTAGATTGATCACTGGGCTCAACATATGGTTGCAAGAGTATGTGCGGCGTACGCACACGAGTGTGACGACCATAAAAAATACACAAAAGACAAAAGAAGAAAACAAGAAAAGAAAAAAAGGAAAACCATTTGAATGGCCACCACATGATTGTTTCTATGCAAACGGTCATATGGTTGCTGTCCGCGGGCATCCATCACACATCTTCATATAGTTGTACCACCTTTCATTCCGACGTTTGGCAACTGTGTTGCCGACATACTCAACAACTAATATGAGGGTCGATCGTCGCAAAGACACCACGTGTCCGCTTTGGACGGATGATTACTTGTGAAAATCACCACGCGTTCGTTCGGCACCCGCTAGGAAACTTCAAATCACCTCGATCAGCAACTTGGGGTCGTCTATTTAAAGGTACCCAACAGACATATCCAAAGAGAGACAATAACAGAGAGACGGGAAGAGTTCTAAGAGAGTGAGCAAAATTGACAGAGGGAGGTCCAACGAAGCTCTGCCGAACCCCTATCTTGCAAGGGATTGGAAGATCCAAGGCGGTCAAAGCTCTGCCCTACTGATCAACCATCTGACACTAGCAGGGCGAGCCTCTTGCTTCTGCAACCGTACACCAGTGAGCGAATTTCTCTGTCTCTATCTCTTTCTCTATTGAGAAGTCAAAAGTAACATCGAGTAGGGTGGGAATCTGGGACGTCCGACTATCCTCTGTCTTTTTTATAAAGAAGGGGTGTCTAATTTCCCCCTTTCCTACCATATCTCAAAGTGCTTACTCTTCGTGAATCATTCTCAAAGTCAAAGTCAATGACTAGGGTCGAAATCTGGGGCGTTCGATAATCCCTTATCTTTCCCATGAGAAAGGGTGTCTAACTCCCTCTTTTCCCTCTTATATCTCGAAATCAAATCGTGTTCCACTCCGCACATTCCCATTACACATTGCGACACTTGCACTTATTTACTTTTATATTGCTTTCGCTTCTTTTCTATTTTTTTCCAACCCGGGCCCTAAAAAGCTTACAAAGTTTGGCCTAACATTACCATCTTGCTGTTATATTTCTATTATTTTGCCTATCCAGGCCCTAAAAAGCCTGTAAGGTATGGCTTAACCTTACAGGTTTAGACGCTCTTCAGAATCCCCCCTCAAAATCGTTTAGTCTTGTAAAGTAGAGACCGTGCGTCGTATGGGCAATAAGAGGGTGCCTAATACCTTCCCCTTTCGTAACCGCGACCCTTACTCAGAATCCATGGTGCAGACCAAACTTGGCAAACTTAGAGTCATTTTAAGACTATGAGTTCTTCGGAATACACTCGTCATTCTAGCGTTTTTACAAGTTCTGGCCAACCGTGGATTCTGAGGCCTCTTTCGGCTGGTGACGACTCTGTCAAACATACCGAATCCGAGAACGCCATCTGTTGTCCTCAGAAAGGTTTTAAACGACCAAGGAAAATCAAAGCCAAGCGAACAAATCATTACAAACGTGCATCCCACTCCAAATACAGACCAAAAGAAACCAAAACAAAAAGAAAACAGTGAGCACAAGCGCGCAAGCACAGGACGACGTCCACAATAGGTTATTGGTTAGTCCGAGAAACCATTATAGGTCTCTTATGTAGGACTGAAGGGTTGGGATGAACTTGTAAACTCCTAAGTTAGGTGGAACCCATTAAACACCTCGGTTGAGTGGAACTGGGGATTTAATCTTAAGGTTCAAATTTTTATGTTTAAGTTCATAATCATCACATAAAGGGAAATTTTATCCTAAAGTTCATTGTTGCTGTGTTCAACATTCAGAGTACATCAACGTGTAGTTTATGGTGAGTCCCCAACGCACTGGCTCAATTTATTTCTCAACTTAGGCTCTGATACCAACTTGTCACGCCTCGAAAACCAGGTGTCGAGTAGTCCGCAGCTCTGGACTCTTCTGGGCTGACTGTATTATGCAGAAGCATAATTCAACAATTTAAATTATGTAGCATCATAAGCAAAAGGCAAGATTAAACCAAACAGTGCAAGTGTATTTTTAAGTGAAGGGAAAACATACATACACACAACTCAAACAACCATCGGCCACTCAGCTGGGGGCCCAATATATACATGTCCAAAAAGAATATGATACGTGTCCAAAAAAAGAATAAAATACATGTCCAAAATATCTTCGTAACCATGGTCTAAAAGAGTGAATTGAGAAGATAGGCGTGACAGCCTAGAGCTACTCGTCAACGAACTGAAAGAATAACTGTACTGAGGTAGGGTCAAAATAGTCCTCGTCTGTCACCAACGCGTTTACTGTCCCTAAGTCAAGAGTATCTGGTTGGTGTTTTAAACCCCCCCCCCCCCCCCCCCCCCCTAGGTGGGAGTGAGTGATCAACTCAGTGTTACCATTCCCTAAGTTACATTTATCATTAACACTGTCAAGTACAGATAAAGAAATATAATCTCATAATCAATTTCTACATTAGTTGAATAATGCATGCAACTATGCAATGCTAATGATATGTTCCGAAGTAATAAAATGGTGGGGCTCTTACGCCTATCACGAAGCATCAACGAACCGATGCACATGAGAAGGGTCAAGGCTGGCATAACTAGGAGGAAAACTAGATACCTGAACACCTATGAGATGCATGCATGATTACCAAATATTTATTTAGTCCGTTTTCAACCAGCAATATTAGCAAGGCCAGGATACTTTAATTATATCACGAGTCATATGATCATGATTCCGTAGCTCATCTCCCGGGATCCTTATTTCCATCGAGGTTTGTCACCCCTAGTCTATGATTGATAATCCAACGGTATGGGCATAGCCCAAGACTAAACAAATACAAGGTATGGGTCGTCACCTAGCATCAGCGCTCAAGACTCTCTGTTTGACTATCTGAATCAATACAGGTCAGAGACGGCACAAACATAGTTACCCATTATACCATGCCTGACCCATGAGCTATAACGAGTAGGTCGCCAGGAATGTGGACACCTAATGATGGTGACTGTATAGCAATGAGAATTGTTGTATCTTGGACTTTGGGTATGTTTAGCAACGAACAAGTTAATAATCTCCCTCGGGACTGGACTAATCCGGTGGAATCAAATGAACGACGACGAGATCAACTTAACTAGGGCCGATCAGCCGTGTTCTGTCTAAATCGACTAAACGAATCTGGGGCGGCCCAACCCAAGGCAGGCGGTCCCTTCATTAACAGTTTTCTCGGTACCAATTCCACACATAACAGTTCAATAATGTTTTAAACATGTTATAATACACTAATTGATAAATAAACATTAAATTCAACACTTGACATTTCATCAAACACTTAGCGTGCAAAATACATCAAAGCACACATTTCACAAATCAGTTCAAATAGGCATAAATTTCATATATCTTAGGAAGCATATTATAACAATGACACATCAAATCTATAAATCATAATTATGAACTATTCAAATGATTAACTTTTAATAAATTCCACCCAAAACCTTAGATTTCATTACCCAACACTATCAAGGGCTTATAAAAAAACTAATTTAGGTGAATAGTCCTCACCTGTGTGGGGAAAATCACACGCCGACGACGTCTAAAATACAAGGAAACGAAAGGAACCTTCCTACCTAGCCTAATTCCAACAAAAAATTAAAATTAGAATTAACTAGACCTAAATCAATTGCTAATTCCAGCAATAAAGGGTATAGTTACCTGCAGTTATCGCTTGGTGTCAAGCAATCGAGAGGAACAACGGCCTAATCGATTTATCAAAGCAAACCTAAGCCAAAACCCTAAAAAAAAAAACCCTAGAATTCAGATTTTGAATGGATTTGAGACGGGTTTGACTTTTATAGGCCCAAATGATCATTTATTAGGTGAGTCACACAACTCACCCTCCTGGGTTTTGATTGAAGTTGTGTGGTTTGGGGTATGGTCTTGGACATCTGATTCAAGCGAAATGTCAAGTCCAATAAGGCGAACGTAATCCCTTAGATTCGTGATCGTTGGTCTACCAACGAACGGTCTAGATCTCTTTTGGATATTTCGGTCACCATTAAGGCTATTTTGGGAATAAGATTTCATTGGCCTATATGATAGGTTTGTAGTGGTTAGGGTTAGGCACACATGTGCCACAATGAGTTCCATTTATTTGCATCCTAAAAAGATTTATTTGTGCTAATCTGCGTCTCTACTATTAACACTCACCCATGTACTCGAGTCAAGTACTATAAAATCTGAGAGTCGTTACATATATGATTGCTTGAATGAAATATAAGTTATGCACATGATAGATATAAGCACGCGCAATACGTATTTTCACTATGTAGACTAGATGCTTGAATTGCTAGATCATTTGTAGTTTATGAGATTGGACCCAATTGGGCTTGGAAGCCTAAGTGTTGAATTGCTTAATTAAGTATATACTTGGAAAATTACTTTAATTAAGTAATGAATTTTAAATGATCATATTCACCCCCCATCTAGGACTTAGCCATGGTTCTAGTAGCTTCGCCAAGCTTCCTCGTATAGCGTAGGGTGTTATGTTAGACTATCCCCCGATGCAATTTCAGTCCCAAAAGAGTAAACTTCATCTAAAGCCTAATTTGCCAAAAATAGAAACTCTAGATAAACTTTACTGGAAAAGTCCTAACATAATTACAAGTAATTTTTAGAAAAGATAAAAATCTAAAACTCAAAAAATAAGAAAATACTACAAAAATAAAAATTACTACAAATAATAATTTTTTTCCAAAATCTTATTTTTTTTAACCGAAAGTGCACGTTTTCTTGCAAAATGGACTGACGCGGCCCACTTTGTGGGTTGGTTGACTCCGGATGGCTCGTTATAATAAAGATGATAGGTTGTGCATCCAGATTGAATTTCTTTGAATCGGATACGCCTGGAGCCAAGTGACATCATGCCTTACATAGGAATGGTTTTGGATATGAAAGATGACTTCCTCTTCTTCCATTTGGTCTTTTTTTTTGTCTAATTTTCATCAATCTTAATTGACCCCTCGTTACTACCCATAGGATAAATAATAGGTAGGGATGACAGGATTTGAACCTGTGACACTTTTATACCCAAAACAAACACGTTGCTAGCCATGCTAGAAATGTACCTATGTACATCCTATATCAAACCCCTCCACTTGGAAAAATCTCGTGCTTGAGTTATTCAATGAGCTCGGATCATGATACCCATACTAGTTTACCACATTGAAAGTTTGTGAGATCTCTATGCCCTCGAGAAAATTAACAACATAAGTATTATCACTAAGTTTCTTAAGGATAAGAACGTGACCGATTTTTTTATTCCTTAGCTTGTTATATATCTTAGGAAAAAATCACTACTTGTGCAAGTGAACTAGTATATCATCACCCACTTTAAATATCTTTATTGACGATGTTTATCAACCTCTTTCTTATATTTGACGTTAGACTCTTGTAACCTTTTTGGACATCAGCATGCACTGTCGTGATCTGATCCACCATATTTTTTCCAACAACACTCGTACCTGGTAATTTAGGCAAAGGAATTAGATCGAGTGTATATTTGGGAACATGACCATACACAACCTCGTTGTCAGTTGATCAATTTTGCATGTTTTTAAAGATGAACTCCTCATGGGCAAGAGAAACACCCTGCATAGGGGACAACTCACCGGGAAGTTCATCGAGGACAATTTCCTCGGATTACTATAATATTGGTTTCAACTTTTCTAATATGCTCATGGGTTCCAATTCTTTTTCTTTTAAAACTAATGCATTAATCTCCTCCATCTTCTTAAATTTTTAAACGAAATTATGTTCAGTTATGTGAGATTGCTGCTCCACTTTAGAAGTCTTGGGTTGGTTCTCCATTCTCATAGGGGTGAGGATGATCTTTTTACCATCTTTAATAAATATAAATACCCTAGCCTCGATGTGTAGTATCAACATTATACTACTATGGTCGACCAAGTAGCATGTGATAAACTTCCATGTCAACTACGTTACATATTAGTTCATCCTTATAATATTTACCAACAGAGAAAGGAATATAACATTGTTCTGTTATAATTTTTATACTGACCTCCTTGATCCATCCAATCGTGTATGAAGAGAGATGCTTTTCTGTCTTCAATTGCATATTTTACATCATTGTTTATGACATGAGATTCTCATTGCTCCTTCCATCTACGATCACATCACAAACTCTTTGGTTTACGGTGTACCTCGTTCGAAAGATGTTGTGCCGTTGTAGATCTATCTCCTCCTTTGGCATGTACAACTTCTTTATGATTAGAGTGGTGGCTTGCGATTCGCCATCAGTATCATATCTTGAACTTGACGGCCGCGAGCCCCCAACAATAACTCGAGGCTACTCATCATCACAAAAATAGGTTTTCTTTAAGGCCTCCTTCATGCGGTCTGTAACTGCCTGCTGATTCTCCTGCTAAAAAGCTTCAAGCATTGCTGCTTTAAAATTGATCCTTAGAGCTTCGTCCATGGGGTTGTTACTTATACCATCGTTAGATGCTGTCAAATCGAGAAAGAGCCTCACTCTGATACCAACTGACGCAAGAGAAGAGTGTAAAAAGATAATGAGGAATATCACCGTCTACCTTATGTGTGCAAACCTTGAATCCATAAGATGCAATGATCTTGAATACATAAGAAATAAAGAAAAATTTGAATATTTTATTTAATAATGTCTATTATCTATAAACTCTCGACTACATAACTAATAAAGAAAAAAATAAACCCTAATACATTATTACGAAAAATAGCAAAATTCTAACCTAATTGAAAATTACCTAAAAGAGTAAAACTCATCTAAAGCCTAATTTGCAAATAATAGAAACTCTAGATAAACCTTACTAGAGGAGTCCTAACATGATTACAAGTAATTTCTAAAAAAAGGATAAAAATTTAAAATTCTAAAAAAATTGGAATTACTAGAAGTAGTATTATTTGTTTCAAAATCCTGAAATTTTGAATTGAAAGTCCACGTTTTCTTGCTAAACGGATTGACGCGGCCCACTTTATGGGTTGGTTGACTCCAGATGACTCATTATAATAAAAATTGATAGGTTGTTCATCCTGTAACGATACCTAGATCGAAAGTTATGATCAATTTATGGTTCACACTTTAAATGATAATTTCTCCCTATTGTGATTGAATTTTTTTTATTTTTACACAAAAATTCATTAAAATTTTTGATAGTAAGAAAATGCCCTTCTAGATCAAAGACCAAGTGTTTTTGAAAGAATTATGAAAAAGTATTTGTTTAGACTTTAATTTTCTTTTAAAAGTGATAAAGTTGATAATTGTATGACTCATGTGGTGTATGTATCACATCCAACCCTTCAAACATATGCACCCAAATATGTTGAACACAAAACCAAAACGGCCCATGAATCATCGGATGGCTACCTGTGAATCTGGATGTTTTTAGCTGGGGTATATTGTCCTCCGACATGGCCACCTAATGATCAGATCCACTAGATTTTTTCTTTGCTTGTTCGTCATGGTAGGGTGCATCTATTTGAATGGATTGTATATCATACACATGCCAATCCAGCTTATAATTCTATACTTCAATTAAAGAAAAAGTGAGCATTTTGGCAATTTCACATTTACAAAAGCACAGCCGAGGAATTTGGAAATCACAAAGGCATTATTAAGTTAAAAAAAATAATAAATCATTTTTTATATCCAAGTATCAATTGAAAACACTTCCAAACATATACTCGCCCAAGCAATCTGATTTTGACCCTATGCTTTCCAGCCCTTGGGTATCTATTCTCTCCAGCCCAGTTGTAGTCAATATCTATTCCTTTCCTGCCGATTGAAGCTGTTTGAGCAACACCCTTAGCGGTCAGTAGGTGCATCTTCAACTCCCTCACTAGAAATTCCAAAGGCCCAAATCCAATAGCTGCATAAAAAAGCAAGATCTAAGCTGTCCAATAAACCAGACTAACCTTAGACCCAACTGAGCAAAAAGTAAGACTGGTCAAGTGGGCAAATCAACTTGTAAAAGGAAATGGATGGTGGAGGAATTGACTTGTGGACCAAACTCAAAGTGCAGGTGTGGACCGTTAGCCAACCGCTTGGTTCTCACAAACCCATGCTAGCACACACCATGTTTGAAATGGTACTAAAAGAAGGCAGAGAATGGAGAGGGACGTTTTTGAGTTTAGTCCCACATGGACCCAAGGGAGAGGAGAACATGTGAGTTATGGTCATATAAAAGGGATAGAAGGAGAATGAGAGAAGCATACCTTTCTCGGCCTTTTGGCTAAGATCAAGTGTAGTATCTGTTCTTATCAGTTTAATATCAGATACGTGGGCCATCGGCTCACATGATATTAAATTAATTTCTTGTGGGTGAGGGCCCACCGCAGTAGCTTGCTACTGGGGTCCTCGAGCGTCGCCCTTGCGTTGCACTATTGCATGGGCCTGGCGCACCCCTCCCAAAACTAACTATAAAATTTTAAATTAATGGGCATCTTAAAATAATCAATCCAATGGGGCTCACTGTAGTCTGCAGCCTCTCCTGAGATGGTAGATCCATGATGATGACTAATGGTCTAGATCACGGATTGTGGTTGGTGAATTAGGTTAATGGTCTAGATCATGGATTGTGGTTGGCGCGAGAGCTGATTAGGTCACCCAAGATGTGCGGCCCTTACTGTGGGGCCCACCTTGATGTATGTATTATGTATCTACGCTGTCCATCTGTTTGTGAAGATCGAAGCAGATCCAATTATCAGGTGGACCATACCATAAGAAACAATGTTGATTGACCATCCTACCATTAAAAACTTAAACAATGTTGACTGACCGTCCTACCATTAGGAACTTAAACAATGTAATGTTGATTGACCGTCTTACCATTAAAAACTTAAACAATGTAATGTTGATTTACTGTCCTACCATTAAAAACTTAAACAATGTAATGTTGATTGACCTTCCTACCATTAAAAACTTCTTAGGGCGCACTTTAATGTTTCCATAATGTTTGTTTACCATCCAATCTGTTGATAAGCCTGGATGAAGGGAAACAACAAATATGGATCCAAAACTTTTGTGGCCCATTAATGTTCAATAAACACTGTTTCTTATGGTATGGTCCACCTGATAATTGGATCTGCTTCGGTTTTTTTCCTGTTTTTATCTTACCGCCCTAAAATGATCTTTACAAACAGATGGACGAAGTAGATACATCAATTTGGGCCCTACAGGTAACCCATGGTCAGGGCTGCACCGTCTTGGGTGAGGCTAGGGTCTCACCTACTCCGCTCTCGGTTGGCGCACTGTTAAGAAAATGTGGTACTCCCTGATGGATTTTTTTTTCCTTTTCTTCTTTTTTTTCTTTTTACTGATCACCAAATTAATATATTAGCCATAGCTTTAATAGTCCAAAACTGTTGGCCAGTGGACTCGCAGTCGATGACAATGATTCTCCATTCGTGCAAATTTTAGGCAATGGCAGGTTGAATTGGTGGCCCACCAGATCAGTGGTGCTAGATTGCGCCACTGTTGACATTGAATGTGTATCATTATCATCATTTTCCTTTACCTACTCATGGAGGTATGGACCAGGGCTGTAAATGGTCGGGTTCGGGGCGGGTTTAGCCAAAACCAGACCCGCCCATTTACTAAACGGGTCTGGGTCCAAATTTTAGACTCGGACCCTTTTACTAAATGAGCAGGTCCGGGTCAGGTCTGAGTCAACCCATCAGACCCATTTATAAATGGGTCCAGGTCTGGTAGAGGGAGATCAACCCAGACCCATTTATAAATGCGTCGGGTCTAATGGGTCCAGGACTAGATCAAGTATGCAAGCATTTTACAAGGCTTAAAACCGGGTCTAGATGGGTTTGGGCTGGACAGGTCCCTTTGAAACATAGACCAAACCAGCCCACTTACTAAATGGGTTCGGGTTGGGTCAAGTCGGGCCTAATATAAAGGAAACCAGACCCAGACCCGTTTAGCAACTGGGTCTGTTCATGGACCCAGACCCATATCATTTAACAAAAGGGTCGGGTCTAAATGGGTTGGGTCCGGGTACCCCATCGGGTCCAGCTAACCCATTTACAGCCCTAGGTATGGTCAGCTAAAGGGCTTTGCACCAATGCAAGCCGCGCTTCTGGGCCTTTTGGGTGAGACTGTGAGAAGTAGCACACGTGTGCATGATCTAATCCATCCATTTAGGTGGGCTAAATACCCTTAAATGACATGGATCTGGTCCATCTTGCAACCAAAAATCCTTTGACCCAATGTATGTTGGACCTGAACTTGATTAATCGGGTCCAGGGCATGAAACGAGATTGAGACCCAATAGATGTTGGACCATATCAGCTTACGCTCAAGAACTCGAGGAACCGACTAGGGGTGGCAATGGGCCAGGGCTTAGTTCCCTAAACTTGTCTGAGGGTCACATCTAGGCTTGAAATTTAAGGCCCAAGGTGCCAGTGAGGGCTAAGTGGCTTGTCCCATCATCTAATGGGTAACCATCGTACAAAAGATTAAATGACATGAAAATACTTTTAAGTGGGCGCACCGGGATCACGAGGTGGGTGGATCCCTAACTGTGCGGCCCACCATAATATATGTACCGTACATCCATGATGTCCATCCGTTTTAACAGCTCATTTTAGGGCATTATCCCAAAATGAAGCAGATCCAAATCTCAGGTGGACCACATCAAAGGAAACAACCGTGATTGAATACTAACCATTTAAAACTTCTTGTGGGCCACTGTAATGTTTATTTTCCAACCAACATGTTGATAAGGTCACAAAGACCTGGATAAAGGGACCACTCAGATATCACTCAGATATCAGCTTGATGCAAAACTTTTGTTGCCTATGAGAAGTTTTCAATGGTCAATTGCTACCGTTTCTAGTGTCGTCCACCTGAGATTTGGATCTACTTCTTTTTTTGAGTTCATACTCTAAAATGAGCTGTCAAAACAGATGGATGGTACGGATGTAAGGAACATACATCATGGTGGGGCCCACAGTCTGGGATCCACCCACCTCAGTGGATCCAGGCTGGACCACTGAAGTCACGGCAAGGCCCTTTAGCAAAAAAGGGCCAGGTCAAGGCTCAAGGACTGCTCATACTTGGTGGATGGACTCCTCTAGACCCGGGTCAAACTAATCAATTGTTTTATCTTTAAAACGCCTGAAATACTCAAGAAAGTGTTTTGGGTGGAAAGAATTATAAAATTGCATTTGTTTAGTCTCTTTTTTTTTTTTTTTTTTTTTAAAGTGATAAAGTTAATAACTATAATAGTCATGTGGTGTATGTATGACATCTAATCCATCCAACATATGCACCCAAGTATGTTGAACACCAGGCCAAAATGGATGGTTACCCCCTGAATCTGGATGTTCTTAGGTGGGGTGGGTATATTTGTTTTGGAGCTTGGCCACCTAATGATTAGATCCATTAGATTTTTTCTTCAATTGTTTGTCATGGTGGGGGTTCATCTGTTTGAACGGGTTTGATGTCACACACATGGCAACCAAATCTATAATTCTCTACTTCATTTAAACAAAAAAAAAAAAAAAATGAGCATTTTGGTAATTTCACCTCCCCAAAAGCATCTAACAAAATCCTTATTTAATCCAAATATTACTAGAATATATTGCAAACATATAGATACTGAAAAAGTTGAGGCGAAAAGAAATAAAAATGCTCACTAAGGCCAGTTTGATTTCCATGCTACATGTCTCAGATAAATGAGTAATTATTACTTTTTCACTTTCACTTTGTTTGAAAATGGGTGAGTAATTCCACCTCAAAGTGTTAATTGAAATATGTAGACCCCATCGTAATGTACATGATATATCAGCACCGTTCATCTATTTTATTAGAAAATTTTAGGGCATGAAATGAAAAAAGAGGTAGATCCAATGCTCAAATGGCCCACATGAAAGAAATCAATGACCTTAATTCATCTACCATTGAAATTTGTTTCCTTCACTGGACCCACATTGAGATTTATTCATCATCTAACCTGTTTATAAGGTCATATAGACATGGTAAGGGGAAAACACAAATATTAGCTTGATCTAAAATTTCTAGGGGTCCCAAGAAGTTTTGAACGATAGGCATCCGAATCCTACTGTTTCCAGTGGTGTGGTCCACTTGAGCTTTGGATCTGCCTCATTTTAGGCTCTCGCCCTAAATTCAGCTAGCACAATGAATGGATGGACGGGCCCCACATTTATTTTACAAAATTCTCAATTTTAATGTTAAAGAAGTAAGCTGTATTGAAAAAGATGCAATAATTACTTAGGTAAATAATTCTTACCATTTACAAAGTAATTACAAATGAGCTGAAAAATCAAATAAGCCATTAAAGATAGTGTAGACACTCCACCTTAGGCTGACAAACTAAGGTCCCCGGTGATATTTATATGCCATCCATCCTATTCATAAAATCATCACTATGATGATGAATTGGAAACACAAAAATATTAGTTTATCCAAAACTTCAGTCGCCCAATAAATGTTTCGACTGTGGATGTTCAATCCTCACTGGTTCCGGTCGTACGGCCCACTTTAGTTTAGGTTTTGTCTCATATTTAAGCCATGTCTTGGCATGATCTCGCAAATAGATGGATGGGTCCATCTCTCACAAACATTACAGTAGGCTGCGTCTAACTCCGCTTGCTATTGTATACAGCTTCTGTTGCATGTGCGTGGCTTCGGCGGATCACTGACCGTGGGGCCCATCATGATGTATGTTCTTACATCACGCCATCCATCTATTATGAATGTTCATTTTAGGGCGTGATTCAAAAAATGAAGCAAGCCAAATCTCAGGTGGACCAGACTACAGGAAACAGTGGTGATTGACCATTGAAAACTTCTAGTGAACCATAAAAGTTTTGGGATCAAGCTTAATTTTTTATGTCCCTTCGTTCAGGTCTTTGTGACCTCATCGACAGGTTGGATGACACAAACATTCAGGTGGCCTCAAAGAAGTTTTCAATGATGGGTATTCAATTATAACCACTGTTTCCCGTGATGTCCACTTAGATTTGAATTTGCTTCAATATTTATTATTATTATTATATCGTGTCTTAAAATGAGCTGTCAAAACAGATGGAAAGTGTGGATGTAAGGAACATACATCACGGCAGTGGATCCCAAGGTGGGTGAGATACTGACTGTGGGTCCGCCTTGATGTATGTAACTTACATCCACACCCTCCAACCATCTTGACACCTCATTTTAGGGCATGATCCCAAAAATGAAGCAGAGCCAAATCTCAGTTGGACCATGCCACAGAATATAGAGGAGCTCAAATCCCCGTATTAAAAACATGTTAGATGCCACCTCAATGTTTATGAATCCAGAAAGTGTGCTCGGATTCAACAGAATTTTTCGGGTGCGGATTTCCTGCGAAAGCCTTGCGCAGGAATTTCCTGCGCTTGGAACCAAGGTGGGCCCACAGTGATATTTTCTGATAAATCCACACCGTCCATCCGTTTTGGGAGCTCATTTTAAGATATGAAAACAACAATGAACCGGATCCAAGACTCAAGTGGGCCGAAAACGTGAGATTTAAACGTCCACAGTTGAAATATTTGTGGAGCCACGGGAGTTTTGAATCAGGATAATATTTGTTTTTACAGTTCATCCAAGTAGTAGTAACGTTATGAACGGTATGGATGTCATATAAACATCACTGTGGACCCCAGGGGGTTTCAACGGTAGTAATTTACCTATCCACCTTTTCCTTTAGTGAGGCCCACTTGAGTCTTGGATCCGGTTCATTTTCTCTTTAGTGTCCTAAAATGAGCTCCCAAAACGGATGGACGGTGTGGATTTATCAAAAAACATCACTGTAGGCCCCACTGTGGTTCCCAGCGCAAGAAATTCCTGCGCAAGGCTTTCGCAGGAAATCCGCGCCCGAATTTTTCTGCTTTCCGATGCCTAATTGGTCCAGCTCAGTATACATCAGCACATATTGCATTAAATGCAGCAGTGCTGACAATGTCAGTGCTTAGCTAGACATTGGTGGTCAGCAAGCAGGATAATCCTGTTGAGGCTGAGCAGAAGTCCTGGACTCGATGTTTATTTGCCATCCAGCCAGCTTGATCCAAAACTTTGGTGGCTGTACAAAAAGTCTTTAATGGTCAATCACCACAGTTTCCTGTAGTATGGTCCAACGGATGTTTGATCTGCTTTATTTTTGGATCATGCCCTAAAATAAGGTGTTGAAGCAGTTGGACTGTGTGGATGTAAGAAACAACATCAAGGTGGGTCCCACAGTCAGGGACCCCAACGACCTTGGTGGATGGCGGAAGCCATGTCCGGGATTAGAGGTGGCAATGCGTTGGGTTCAGGTCAAGTCAAGTTCCGGTCAGGTCGTTTCCACCTCAACGCTATCCCAACCCAAATTGAATTCGGGTTGGATTTTTCCAACCCAAATTAAACTGAGCTGGTTGGGTTAACCTGCATTTTTGTGGACACGATTATTGAAATGGAACCATATGATCTTTTCATTTTAACCGTCCAATAAATTACTATCTACAATCAAATAAATATAACCATTGAGATAATTTTATTAATTTATTTTATGGATCATTAACTACCAGTTTCAATTCTCCAATAAATGAGCATCAGAAATTAAAAAAATTAAAAAAAATCTTATGATATTTTAGTTCTACATGACATAAAATGTGATCAATGGTGTGCACATGTTTATTAAATAGACAGACATGTGGACTCTTCCCAACATGGCGTCTGAGAAAAAAAAAACTTTGTATTATTTAACTAATAAGAAAATCAATATATAATAGTCTATTTAACCCCTGTATGATTCTTGTTGGGTCCGGCCACCTTAAACCCTGACCCTGTTAAGTCAAATTTTCCAACTCTAAATTGAAAAAAATTAAACTTTGCCAGGTCTATCTAGATCTCCGCCAAGGGGTCCCCCTCTCAGGAGTGCTTGGGATTGTGTGGGGTCCACAGGGATGTCAGTGAGAGATCCATTCCGTCCATCTGTTTAGAAAGATCTCAATAGGACGGTATTTTAAAAATAAGTCAGATCCAAAACTCATGTGGGCCACACCAACAAAACAGTGGGAACAAGAATGTCCACCGTTGAAACCTTATTGGAGCTGACCATGATGTTTACAATCCATCCAAACCGTTCATAGAATTATTACCACTCATATAAACGGTAGGAACAAATATCATCCTATATACAAAACTTCTGTCACCTTCAGGCGTTCCATATCCCCACTGTTAGCTCACGTGAGTTTTTTGGATCTACCTGATATTTAAAATCCTGTCCCATTGTGGTCTTTCGAAACAGATGTACGGAGTGAATTTCTTACGGATATGCCTATGGATTGGCCCCGCACACAGCCTGGGGCACAGAGATATCTCTGTGCCCGGGGTCACTTGCAATCTCTCCCATCGTACTGTCCGTTCTCGCATGGACTACCTCGATCTATGTTAATGATCGTCAAAAGATGTCCGTGTGGGGCCATAGAGATGTCCGTGACAAATCTACCTCGTCCATCTTTTTCAAAAAACCATGAAAAAATCAGGCAGATCCAAAACTCATATGGACCCTACCACCCGAAACAGTGGGGATTGAATGCTATGGCCTTTTGTATCAGGATGATATTTGTTTCTACTGTTTCTCTGAGTGGTCATAATTTTATGAACGGTTTGGATGGCATATAAACACGATGGTCAGCTCTAGGAAGGTTTCAACGGTGGAGGTTGCTGTTCGCACTTTTTTGTTGGTGTGGCCACCTGAGTTTTGGGTATTCCTGATTTTTAAAATCCTGCCCTGATGTGGGTTTTAAAAGCAGATGGACGGAGTAGATTTGCCACTGGCATCTCTGTGGACCCCACACAGCCCCCAGTCACAGGCAATCTGCTCCCTCAGAGCTAACCCAAAGCCCGTGCTGATCCGTTGAATTGTGCAAGTGGCCCGACGGTTGGTTCTCACATATGGGGTAGTTACCACTATTTCGTATCGTAGGGTCCACCTGATAATTGGATCTGCTTCAAAAATGAGATAATGCCTTAAAATGACATGGAGAACGGATGGACGGCGTGAATACATAATAAATACATCAAGGTGGGCTGTTACATCAACAACTTTCAATTGGATCAGTTTCTCCTCAACAAATAAGTGCTTGGGCCAACAAAATCATACCTAATGGAGAGAGACTTGGAAAAGTTATAAAACCCTATATCGTTGGTTACAAAACCAATAAACCCGGAAAAGATGAATTGTCTTGTGAAAGAATCTTTGGACCTATAAAAAGTGGATTTCGTGCTTTTTGAAAATTATCGAGTGGTCGGAGATGAAAAGAAGACTGGAAATTTTGTAAACAATGCGGAGTTGAATTTGTCAATTCTCCACTACTAAGATTAGATAAGGGCCTCTCCATCTTTGGGTCCCACCATGATGTATTTGTTTTATCCATGCCGTACATTCATTTGTACAACTCATTTTAAGGCATGAGACCAAAAATTAGGCAGATGCAAAGCTCACATGGACCAAACCACAGGAAACAGTGGGGATTGAACACTTACCTTAGGAAATTTTTTTGGGGTCATGGAAGTTTTGGATAAAGCTGATATTTGTGTTTTCCATTCATCCAGCTCTTTGTGATCTTATGAATAGGTTGGATGACAAATAAACACCAATGTGGGCCCTAGGAAGGCTCCAAGGACATCATTCTCTTCATTGTTTCCTATGGTGTGGTCAGGCGTTTTTCAAGTCAGAGGTTACTTTGTTGAAGGCAACGGCTATCCATTTTTAATTTGGGAGGGGAAGGTGGAAACGCAGCTGCATTGAGAGTGCACCTACCTCCTCTGACATGGCGTCTCTCTCTCTCTCTCTCTCTCTCTCTCTCTCTCTGCTTTGGCAAGGTAAGCCATAACCCTTTATCCCTTTTTCTTTTCCTCTTCTTTGTGGTTTTTTTTTCTTTTTTTCTTTTTTCTTTTGAGTCGGAGCAGAATGGACACAGTTTGACCAGGGGCGGTTTTTGGATCCCTAACCGCGGGGCCTACCACGATGTACTTTCCTTACGTACACGCTGCCCATCCGTATTGAAAGCTCATTTGAGGGTATGATCCAAAAACTGAAGTAGATCCAAATCTCAAGTGGATCACATCACAGGAAACAACCTTGATTGAATCCCCACCAATAAAAACTTCATGGTGTCCACTGGATTATTTATTTGCCATCTAACCTGCTAATAAGGTCACAAAGACTTGGATGAAGAGACCACACAAATATCATCTTGATCCAAAAACTTTTGTGGCCCGCAAGAAGTTTTTAATGGTCAATTACTGCTGTTTCCCATACTATGGTCCACCTGAGATTTGGATCTTCTTCATTTTTTGGATCATGCCCTAAAATGAGCTTTCAATATGGATGAACAGCGTGGATGTATTGCTCTGTTTTCCATAAAATGAGCTTTCCTATACTATGGTCCTCCTGCTCTGAAGCACTGCTTCATGTATTGCTCTGTTTTCCCTAAAGATTGGAAGAGAGAAATATATGACAGTCAAGTTATGGGTGGCCCAAGGTTTCATCCGCCCTGAGGGAAGAAATGACATGGAGAAAGTTGGTGGGCCGTAGTTTGATGATTTGTTAAGGCGCTCATTGCTCCAAGATGCTGAAATGGATATCAATGGTGACATCACTTGCAAGATGCGTGATTTAGTTCATGATCTTGCACAATTTGATGCAAGAAGTGACTGTTCAATGGTGGAGATTTGAAAGCAATCTTCGTTGAGCCTAAACGATGTCCGCCATTCTTTTTTATTTGTCAGTGATGAAGGTGATGATGAAGTAGCTTCTATTCGGGCAACCTTAAATAAGGCCCACAAGTTGCAGACGTTGCTACTCAACTCAAGAATCTCCAGGGTGCCACAATTTAGTTCATCATTTGAGATGCCTCAGGGGTTTGGACTTGAGCTGCAATAACATTAAGAAATTGCCTCAACAGTAGGACATCTAGAATTTGAAATTTGAACTATAAGCTACTCTTTTTTTTTTTTTTTTTGAAAGGTAATGCTTTTATTGCGTTAGCCATGCAACTCACACCCTTTTAGTACTGCAACACACCCACCCAGTTAATCACACAAAGCATCCACTGATGCTGTCGAACCTGAGACCTGGCTGGAGAGGCCGTGGCATGTCAACCAGCCTGGATAACAGGCAGGAGACCACTATAAGCTACTCACTGCAGGGTATAGGGAGACTAACTGGCCTTCGGATGTTACCTGAGTTCATTGTCAGCAGTGGCAAGGAAGGTTGTGAATGGGGAGAACTGAAACACCTCAATCATCTTCAAGGAAGACTTCAAATTATAGGCATGGAAAATGTCAGCAGTGGGGACGAACCTGGGGAGGTGTGAAATTGCGGTTTTACCGCTTGTAGAGACACTCGGAGATATGTCTAAGGACCTAGAGGGTGGGGGGTGATTAGGACCTTTGAAATTTTTTTCGCCTACTTTCACAATTCAACAAAATAAGCTATGTAAGCAAGAACACCTCGGCTTCCAAGCCTAGGTGGGTCCAATCACAAGACTAGCAAAAGATTAAGCAATAAACAATCCTAGTCTCAGCATGCATAGGTAAGTAAATGATACAACTAATTAAGCTTCTAACCTATGCAACTTGTGTAGACTTATGAGAGTGGATCAATAAGCTCAAGTCTACACAACTAGTGAAGGTACATCTTGTGTGAGGATGAGTCTAAACAGTGCCTAGCATACATTCCTATCAAGCATTCATAATTAAGCAATTAAACTAACAATGTGAAGATATAAATGAGCTCAAGAACAATCACAAACACAAGGATGTATAGTGGTTCGACTACGTGTCTACTCCACTCCCGGTTCAAGTACTCAACCCCTTTGAGCACACCGGCATTCACTATTGGAGGTTTTAAATGAGGTTTACCTCTCAACCTTTACACGGAGGTTTTATCGGTTCACCTCTCAACCATACCCGGAGTTTTAGACATAGGCTAACTCTCAACCTAACGCACGTTTACTCCCGTGTCGGAGGCTCCCCCTTGGAGACTTAGTTTAGGCCCGGCTGACGGGCCAAGGAACGGCTAACGTCTCTAGGTTGAGTTCGACAAACAAACTCTAAAAATGGACTCTCAAATGAGACAACCTACTTGTCGGATGAGCCCCTTGTTTAGCGCCAGATTGGATTGCTTGATCTCCGCTCTCCCGTGCTTCAATCAGCTTCCCTTGCTCCCTCGATCGTGCTGCCGTTGCGTCGCCAATGCCTCAGCCACTACTTGATCAAACACCTTACATGCGATGCCTTTGAGATGCCCAAGGTGCTAGGAGGATAGGTTTTGAGAGCTCTACAACTTAGTGGGAAAGGGTTGCCTAGAGTCTCTTACCTACAACGATCTCATCTTAGAGTTTTGGACAAGGATTTGTCAATCAAGAAGCTTCCAAACTCTAGAGATCAAGAGCGGATGAAGGTCATCTTCTTCATGAGCTTAGAATGCTCTAATCTTGTATTAAAGCACAAGGAAGATGCCTTGCATAGGTCAAGGAATGAGCCTCAAATGGTCTCCAACAATGGTGGCTTCACTCCTCAAAAATCCCTCATCCTAATGCCAAAAAACGGAGCTCTATATATAAGAAAAGAGGGCTCCAACGGTCATAAAACGAGCATAAAACGGCTCTAAGCCGACCTGTCCCGACCGGTCGGATCCCCTTGCTGAAGGATGACAAATGCACAGGCCAAATACATGGGCCGACCGGTCAAGACCGGTCGGACCCCTTTGCTGGAGCATTCAAACAATGCTGGCCGACCGGTCTTGACCGGTCGGACCCCCTTGCTGGCCATGCTGAAGCCTCCAGGCCGACCGGTCTTGACCGGTCGGCAGTGCCTGCTGACCTCCTGATATGAGAAGGCCGACCGATCTTGACCAGTCGGCTGTCTACTTGCATTAAGCAGCAAGGCTGCTGGCCGACCGGTCTTGACCGGTTGGACCAGCCTGGTTCTCCCCTTCTTTAGCTGGTCTTCGCATGCATCAGCCTTTCCACTTTGGCCAAGGTTTGGGTGTTCAATTTGGACACCTAGGGCCAATCTATGATGATAAAATGTTCCCCAATATGGTCAAGGTCATCAAAGAAATAAAGGAGTTGGGTTTTGGTCAAGGTTAAGGCACCAAGGCATCACTTTTACCTGAGTCTTTTTCCTTGATGCAGCCGGTCCGTCTAGAGTCTTCGGTCTTCGTCTTCATTGGGCTCAACCGATACTAGACTCACTGACGTAAGTGATTGACAAACAAGGTGCACTAGTATACCACGGAAAAGTGCACTAACAAGGTGGAACTGTATAAGAAGCAGAACCTTTATGCTCTATCCTTGCAGTATGACTACAGAAGTCGTGAACCGTTGGGTGGTAAGGCTAAGAGGACAGAGGACGTGCTCCAAAACCTCCAGCTCCAGACAAGCTTGAAAGAGTGTACTATATGGTGTTACCTAGGTTCCAAGCTTGCAAATCGGATAGAGGATCTGGTGTTCTTCAATCTAATCAAGGTGGAACTCCAACATTGTCGCAAGTGTAAACAACTGCCGGATCTTGAGAAACTACCGTCCTTTAAATTCCTTAAAATTGTGCGAATGGAAGAGGTGAGATACGTGGGTGGTGAGTTTAGTGGAGATGATAGCAATGACAGAAGTGTTGCTGGTGTCTCATTCCCGAAGATGGAGACCCTCATCCTCTCCAATATGTTGAAGTGGGAGGAGTGGGAATTGAGAGGTGGAGATGGAGAGGTTATGCCATCTCTCCTTGAATTAGAAACAAATGACTGCACAAGGCTGAAGTCGTTGCCCTGCAACCTTCCCCCTCTCATCCAGAAGCTGACTTTAAACGTTAGTAATGAAGGGATGTCATCAGGAGGGCCCCTACCTGTATTTTCCAACCCTAAGCATTTGGTGATTTCAAGGAGTCCTGATCTCACATCGCTCCCTTGTGGTCGGCTAGGACAACTCAAAAGCCCTCCAAACTCTGAAATCTCCAGGTGTCCAAGGTTGAGATCTCCTGTCTCTACCAGAGGAGCTACAACACCTCACCATGCTTCAAAAATTGAAGATAGTGTTGTCTCCAGTCAAAAAGCACTTCCAACACGGAGGAGAAGATTGGCACAACATTGCCCATATCCCTCATATCAGCATTGGTGATTTGAATGATCCACCTCAATAAGAGCATGTGGAGAGGAAATCAATGGCAGCTTTTCATTTGCTTTGCCTTCAAGGAATTGTGTTGCTTCTGCCTGTAACTGCTCTACTTTTTTAGTTATTTTCTGTCTTCTTTTTTATTTTTAAATGTTCAATTAATCAATGGAGACTAGTTTGCTGGGTTACTGCCTTGTTCTGCTAATAACCTAAAGCTGTTTATCAGAGATGTTGATTGCCTTTTTATTTGCTTGTTGTTTTGGAGGTCATGTTCCTCCCCCCCCCCCCCCCCCCCCCCCAAATACACACACACAATAACTAAAGATCATGTGACCACGACTGCATAGTTGCCTTTTCCCAAAGATCTGTTGTATAAGATCATGAGATGAGCCACATTTATATTGGATGGTCAGTTTCTCTTAACTGTCCATTTAAGTGTACACGCACAACAGCTTCATTCTAAACATATACACATGCAGGGGCCACCTGGTAAGTGGCTTGAATGTATCACGTGTGCCAAATTTCGACGTGTGTGCTCGTTCTAATGCACCTAGCATTCACCGCTGTGTTGAGTACTTAAATTTGGTAACGGACTCCTTGGCCGACCAATGATTGGGCCGGAAATTCGTGATTGAGCCTGGATGGTGAGTACAAATGGGCTCAGCCCAGTATAACAACCATCAAACATCCTGGAAAGTGTTGTGGTGAACTGGCGGTCCTTTCTTGAAGCATTATCAGCCCTGATGAAGAAAGACTGGTACATAGTCTGTAACTTGTTGACCAAGATTCCCTTGGTATTTTTGTTCATTTATTTGGCAAGGTGGTTTTCAAGTATCAAACAAGGTCCGAATGACAAAAAATTGGACCCATTTCCAAGCCTATTGGGTTAGCTTTCAAATGAGCCTAAGATTAGGCAATTCCACGTCGTTTTGAGTTATGGTCAATTTTTTGAGGCATTATATAGTCATGAAGAATTAAAGGATATTTTGGGCATTTTAAAGATGGCTAGAATTAGAGCCAATGGACGATTAGGATTATTTTTCTTTTGCTTTAAAAAGAATTATATATAAACAAGTAAAGACAAGAAAATATAGAATTAGAATTAGGAATGAATGCCTTCAAGGGAACTTAAGAGTATCACTAATAGATAAGGAAATGTAGGCTTTAGATGGTTTGGCCATATGCAAACAGAGACCAAAAACTGCACCTGTTAAAAGGAGTGCGTGGGTTGGTTAAAAGTTAAGGCCCAAAAGAACACGGGTGGATATAATAGGCCTTCAGATATCCAGCTATCTGAGGTTTTATTAGCATTCATCTTGCAAACACAACTGAAGGGGTTGTATGGCATATGAACATCACAGTGGCCCCAAGATGGTTCTGTGGGTAGACCTATCCCCACTATTTTCAGTGGTGTGTCTTGCTTGAGTTACAGATCACGTTATAATATGAGTTGGCACAACTGATGTTCAGAGTGGACATCATGCAGACATCATGGTGGGCCTCAGGGAGCTTTTTGTTGCATGGGATCACCGCAATGCTCCTATGGCCTGTTTGGGTGACACATAGAAATGAGCTCCATCTCAGTTTAGTTAATCATAATTATGTGTTAGAGATTGCAATCATTGGTTTTCAACTTTTTTTTTTCTTTTTTCTTTTTTCTTTTTGAAGGATAACGGATGTTTTCAACATTACTTTTAATCCCTACCAGAAAAGAACATGATATCTAAGTACATAACTATGATTAACTAAAATGAGATGAAAACTCATCTTTAAGCAGGATTCCTCTTTACGTATCTACCCCCTAGGGCCTATTTCGGTGACAAATAAAAATGAGTTCCGTCTCATTTTAGTTAATCATAATTATGCATTAGAAATTGCAATAGTTGGTTTTCAACATTATTTTTAACCTTACCATAAAGAAATATGATCTCTAATACATAATTATGATTAATGAACTCATCGGAAAGCCCTTAGTTTTTACGGGAATTATGACTTGACCCAAATTCATGGATTTA
This sequence comes from Liriodendron chinense, assembly GCA_003013855.2. NCBI lineage: Eukaryota > Viridiplantae > Streptophyta > Magnoliopsida > Magnoliales > Magnoliaceae > Liriodendron > Liriodendron chinense. The sequence continues at coordinate 1,319,557 of PVNU02000491.1, read as the reverse complement.
TGAACTCATTGGCAAGCCCTTACTTTTTACAGGAATTATGACTTGACCCAAATTCATGGATTTATTCGGCCATGGATTTCATAAATCCACAGTTCTGGCAAATCCCAAACAAAAACAAACATGAGATTTTAAATCCATTGATGTCAACAATCTCAGCCCCAAATCCCTCACCCCAAGCAGGCCCTTAATAGAAATTTCTTAAGTTTTTGAATTTGACATGCTTGAAACATACTTTACAGACATCTATAAAAGAACGAGAATCCAGAAGCCCATTTAAAGAACAACAGAAATCAAGGACAAGAAGATCTCAGATTGCCCCCCTACCTATACAACAGGTTGTACCGCTAGCAAATCCTTATGCTGGAGACATCTTTCAGCGGAAGCTGCGGCTTTGACAGCATCCTTGCAGACTTCAAATCCTCCTAGGAAGAAGAAAACGATGGATGAAAAATCGTGTTCAAGAATTATTACTTGGAAAATCATCCAGTCTACATAAAATGCAAGCTTCACCAATTTTGTATGGAGCATGCATAAAGAATTGCAATTGTCAGGTGACCTTGAGCATTCACCGGTGGCCATTATGGAGCATGCATAAAGAATTGCAATTGTGGGGTGACCTTGAGCATTCACCGGTGGCCATCAAATAGGTACTTAAAATACAATGGCCTGCAGTCCCAATTAAACAGCTAAAAGAAGATGATTAAGATCATCCAAATCAGCATGGTCTTATGGATGGGCTTTCAGAAGGTCCACCTTCCGGACAGGTCTAAATTGACATATATGGGGGCACCGCATTGACTATATGGCCCATTGCCAGGCACATTAGAACCATCCATTAGTTTGGAACTGCACATTGTATTTTTTAAGCTTTAACTGGTGAACCATAGAACCACTTGAATTGATAGCCGAATCAACTTTTAGAATGCGGGGCCAATGGAAACATTCAAGTGCCATGCACAGCAGAAAATCACAACGGCCGATCAATTCTAACTCTATCCAAACTAATTCCTAACGAAAAAAGATTACTAACAAAATGGATAAATAGACAATCTCTAGCCCATGCCACATTCACAGTAGTTTTGGTGCTCACATGATCTCACTGAACTAAAGAAGAAGCTATGTTCATTGTTATTATGCCGGCTGTTAAAGTTAGGTCCTCTTGCCTAGGGTTCAGATTTTGCTGCCATTCCATAGCTACGGAAATTGAATCATGGGCCTGTTAATGAAGCATCAACTGGTACCATAGAGAAGCAGCTACAAGGTAACTAACTTGAAAGATCCTCATACGTAGTGTAAATATTAACACGTAGATCCATTAAATTTGAAAAAAGAAAAAGAAAAAAAAGAAAAGACGCGTGTTAGATGAAATGGTTGTTGCTATCTTCTTCAATAACAATCACTTATTTGAACTAAATAAAATAAATAAACCTCTCTCTTCATCTCAGGTCAATGGACCTACCATACTGGTCAATCTCCTTAAGAGGCTGTTTGGGGTGAGGGATTTGGGGCAGTGATTTATGAAATCCACGGGTTTCAAGTTGTTCCTGTTTGTTTTTGTTAGGAATTTGCCAAATCTGTAGATTTCCCAAAAGCATACATCTACAAATCCATAAACTTTGGGCAAATCCAAATTCTTGAGAAAATAAAAACATATCAAATCCTCAAAATGAGAGACTTTTTAAAAGAAAAAAAATGTAATTCTTTCGTAATAAATACTCTACCATGCAATAAATGCCCCCCAATCCATGGATTTGTAGTTGGATTCTCAAATATAGGACTTTGGAATTTGCCAAATCCAAAAACAATGCAAATTCATGAATCTGACAAGTTTATGGATCTAAAAAATTCCCATTCTCATTTCTTCCATTCTGAACAGGGCCTAAATGGACAACACACATTCCAATTAATGTGCTTAACTCTAATTATAAAGTCAATCACCCAACCAACATCAATAGCAGGTTGAAATTTTTTATCAGAAAGTACATAGTAAACATGCAAACCCATAATGGGCAGATGGTCCTAGGCTCCTAGCGAACGTACCAGATTTCTCAAGCGCATGCCACACCACCACATATGCTTTAGCCGATAATCTACTAGTGGGAGTGCCACCGCATATATCCCTATTCAGAATTTGTGGAATGCCATGGAGAGAATTACATGGGGAGTGATTGAAGAGGTGAATCGTGTCGCACATGCAAGTCTGGGATCTTGCGAGATCCAGCGCAATCACTAGTTGGGGCCAACTAGTTAATCAATGCCCTGACCAATAAATCAGGCTAGTTCATTTATTGGCTGGGCAACACTCATATGAATGGTTAGAGAGAAAATCTCCAATAGCCCAAGTAGATGTGCAGCACAACAGATGAGTATATAAGTCGAGATTTCGTGTTCTCATAAGAGTCTCAACGAGTACATCGCTCAGATCTCACATATGCCTCGCTAGAGCATGGCTCAAATCTCGAATACACATGCCCAGATTCATTTCTTCAATATCAATCTAATGTCCATCATGTTTCCCCACGTGGATGGCCAACAGTTCAAAGATATATAGAGATTAGATGATACTAGACATCTGATCAGTAAAGATGCGCATTCAGTGACAGAGATTAGAGCAAAATGACGGCTATAGAGTCTAAGAGAACTGAACATCTGCAGCTGGCTGCACGCTAACTTAGCATGAAGCCCTATCTTTCCCTCCAAATTATCATGAGCACAGTATTCCTAGCCCACTTAAATGTTGGGCCCCACCATGAAGATCACCCCGCAAAAAATGAGGCCTATCCATTGTTTGGATGGCCTGCAAGATCAAAATCAAAGGATGGCTGATGCTTTGACTACAAAATACAGGTGTGGCCCACCTAATGAATGGATTGCCTAATTTTCAAAACAGTTGATCTTCATGGTCAAGGTATCCCAAAACGGTTACGATACGGCCGTATCGGCCGATACGTAAAGGAAACGGTGGTGGCCGTTACGCGTTACGGGGTCGTAACGGCCGTTACAGAAAAAATAGGCCGTAACGGCCCCGTAACGGCCGTTACAGGACCGTTACAGCCCCGTAACGGTCCCGTAACAGTCATGTAACGGTCCCGTAACGGTCATGTAACTGTTTTCTTCAGAAAATAAAAAGGGGCCGTATCGGCCGATACGGGGTCCATAACGGCCGTTACGGCCCGTATCGTAACGGTAACGGTGGTAGCCGTTACGGCCACCGTTACCGTTATGGAACACCTTGTTCATGGTGGGCCCCATTGTCCAAATTGGAGTAGTGTCCTACACAGGTGACACTTCGGCAGCAAAGATTGAGCTGCAAAACTGAGGACCAGAATCCTCCACAACACTTGGTTGTGATAAATGTGTGCACTGGAGCGCTCTAGGACTAGAATTCTCCACAGCACTTGGATGCAAAAAATGCGTGCACCAGGGCTCTCTGGGGCCCACAGTGATGTTTGTGTGACGCCCATCAATTGTGCCACCTCATGTTCACCACACAGGGCACGGTTTGGGTGGATCCCCGGATCCACTGAGGTCGGTGGATCCCCAACTGTAGGGCCACTGTGATGTATGTACCTTACATCTACACCGTCCATGCATTTTGAAAGCTCATTTCAGGGTATTATCACAAAAATGAAGCAGATCCAAATCTTAGGTGGACCATATCACATGAAATAGTAGTGATTGAATCCCCACCATTAAAAACTTGATGGGGGCCACTGGAATGTTTATTTTCCATCCAACCTGTTGAAAAGGTAACAAAGACATAGATGAAGATACCAAACAAATATCAGCTTGACCCAAAACTTTTGTGACCCACGAGAAGCTTTTAATGGTTGAGTACCATTGTTTACTGTACTATGGTCCACCTGAGATTTGGATCTACTTCATTTTTTGAATCATGCTCTAAAATGAGTTTCCAAAATGAATGGACAGCATGGATGTAATACCCACACATCACACAGTGGACGGCACGGTAAGGGATCCACCCACCTTGGTGGATACGGGGATCCAGCAAAGCTGCGCCCTACCACACACATAAAAAATTAGCTCAGCCCAAAACTAGGGTAACCCACAACACATGAAAAAAAATGTAAAATCACGCCTGAGACATCTTTATTCACGCAGTGTGGCCTGCCTAAGTTTTGGGTCAGGCTTATGTTTGGAACTTGTCTTAATCTCAGTGTCCACCAAATGAATGGGTTGGATGGCATATAAGCAACACAATGAGGGTGACACATTCCACATTGTTCCCTATGGTGTGGCCCACTAGAGTTTTGGATCGGCCCTATTCTTAGAGTCATGTCCAAACAGTAAGCCTCGTAATTGATGGACAGACTGGATGTCACATAAACATCACGTTGGACCCATAGAGCTGGGGTGCTGCATGTTCTTCCTACAATAGGTGTTGGAGATGATTCTGGTCTTGTCTCAGAAATATCTGATCAGCCATCATTGTGTAAGATATATGTATGATTTTCAAAACAACATCCATGATAGGTCAGGCTAAATTGAGGGCGAGGATCACTACATCTCCCCACCACGTATACTGTGGAGATGGATCGTACACAACTTGCCTGTAAATCCGGATTACAGGAATCCCCTGCAACCCCAAGCTCAATGGAGCCCACTGTAATATTGTGTTATATCCACTGCTTCCATCCGTTTCACCAGCACATTTTACCACATGAAGTCCAGATATAAGTTTGATCCAAAACTCAAGTGGGCCACACCACAGGAAACAGTGTGGATCGAAACGGCCACCACCGTTGAAACCATCGTGGGGCCGCCATGATGTTTGTATGCCATCCAACACGTTCATAAGGTGAATCGACGAAGGAAAAACTCAAATATTAGCCTGATCCGAAAACTTCTATGGCTCCCAGGACTGTTTCAATGGTGGGATTTCAATCCACGATGGTGTGGCCCACGTGAGTTTTGCATCTCCATCGTGTCTAGGATCTTGAATATTGGGGTTACAGGGGATTCCTGAAACCCTACCGGCTCCACAATCCAGCTATGAAAATCCGATTCCTCCGCTCCTCGCATTTCAAGAACGGATTCAAATTATATGAATTCAAGTACCAATAGTTAGAGATGCAAATCAAAACCCTCGAACTAAAAAATAGAGAGAGAGAGAGAGAGAGAGAGAGAGAGAGAGAGAGAGAGAGAGAGAGAAAGAGAAACGAACCTTGATTTTCTTCTTCTTCTCCTCAGCTTCCGATCTTTTGTCCAAATCGGCGACGTATTGAAATCTACGCTTACGATTCTTGACGGGGTAAACAGCAGATCGCCATCGCCTCTGAGCTTCTGCTGACGGATGTTTTGGTGAAACTAGGAAGTTCTCCCTCATCCATCTCTCAATATCAAAATGAAAGATCTCCATCTCCAAATGAAGGAAAGAGGGATACACGGTATTTTGGGAAGGGTGTCACGAACAAACAGAGGGCTTCAGCCACCGCGACAAAGGCCGGACTCTTTATGGAATCAGCTGACAAGGCGCCACCTCACTGGTGTTGTCCGGGTAAGAGCTTAGTGATTGTTAACCTTACTTTATGGCCCATCTTAAAGACATATTGTATATCCATTCTGTTCATTCGTTTTTTAAGAACATTTTATGACAACATGGACAAAAATTAAGCATATCCAAATATCAGGTGGACCACACCACAAGAAACAGTGATGATTGAACATTCACCATTAAAAACTTCCTAAGGCCCGCTTTAAGATCTGTAATGTTTATTTTCCATCCGACCCGTTGATACGGTCAAACATAAATGGATGAAGGGAAAATAGAAATATTATCTTTATCCAAAATTTTTGTGGCCTTCAAAAATCTTGTAATGTTTATTCACCACTTTTTCCTGTCGTATACCCCATCAGAGATTTGAATCTTCTTCAATTTTTTTTATAATGTCCTTAATTGATCTTAGAAAACAGATGGAGGGCTTGGATATGAAATCAAATTATCAAGATTGGGCCACACGGTGAGGATAACACCCACTAAGCTGTTACCCGAGGTAACACCTGATCCGCTCCCCATTTCCACCTGTTTTGTTTTTTGTTTTTTTTCAACAACACACGCACTCCACAAGCACACACACCTACACCCACCCACGCACACACCCTCCACACGCCGAGGTGGGCTTTTCACGAGAGCGGATTAGCTGTTACTGGGGAAACAACTTAGTGGATGTTCCCTAGCCGTGTGGGGCTCATCTTGATCTATGTTATATATATATATATATATATATATATATATATATATATATATATATATATATATATATATATATATATAGAGAGAGAGAGAGAGAGAGAGAGAGAGAGAGAGCTGAGCACGAGCACGAGCCATGTTCGAGCTAGGCTCGGTCACTGATTGGCTTGTCTCGTCGGCTTGGCAGGGCCATCGAGCTGGACTTTTATGCTCGAGCTTGGCTTGTCCAAGCTTCGAGCCGAGTTCGAGCTCAAGCCTTTTAAGCTAAGAGTCGAGCTTGGACACAATTTTACATGTGTTCATAAAAAATTCAGAACTTACATATTATATATACTATTTAGTATCTACGCAATGTTAGAAAAATTTACTTTAACAAAGTTAAAACTAAAATATTAAAAACTTACTTTCAAGTTTCACCATTCTCGATATTCGTTTTGTGAGCTAGAGCTGCTGTCTAAATTTTTGTAAAGAAACTCTTTCACCTCTCCTAAATTAGAAGGTGGAGAGGGTGTTCCATCATGTTCTTGGATAGACTCAATCAGGTTTTTTAGACCTTCTTTGTGAGTTGATTTATATTGAGTACCCAGCATCGTATAAAATTCGTCAAGTCTGGAGATGAACTTTGACGCTTTGTTACTCTTCTTCTTAATGCTTTTACTCAATGCAGCTTCATTATCATGATGTCTTGGAGTTTGAGGACATCAACAATGTGTAGAAGTATTTTCTAAACTTCGCTTCAAAGTAAGTTGTATTTGCTCTTCTTCCGATAGATCTAATCTTCTCCTCATTTTTCTCTTCTCGAAGACTTCTCTCCACTTTTCGTGTATTAGAATGTTCGGTCATCATCACTCTTGTGAAAGGTTTAGGAGTCGAAAATTTTTTGTTTGAGTCTAGAAGGGCTTGAAAAAGGAATCGAACATCATTTGGGGCTTTAGCGCATGGTTTTGTATCTCCACCTTGACATGTTAGGTGTAATCTAAGCCTGTTAGTTTTGTTAAGGAATTTTTTTTTTCCACATAAACGATACATAATCTTCATAATCCCTGAATTTGGAGATTGAACTAGAGAACCGTACTTCCAAATGTCAGTTGATGGGTCAAATGACGATATATCTACACCTCATGTTTTCAACACATTAGTACTTTCAGCAAAATCATGAAAGAAACCATAAACACTTAAGAGATGTACTAACAATATTAAGTAAGAACTGTAAATCCAAAACAAAATGAATAAGATAAAATCATTATAATGATGCAAGATGTTTTAATGATTGATGAAAGCATAATCAACTTTAATACTTAAAGAAAATCAAAGAAAATTAAAATACAATCACATTGTTTATACATTGAAAGATCAACAAAACTTTAACATCATTGAATGTTCACATTGATTCAGGTACAGTTTCATATTCACAGTCAGCCTCATCTTCGTCATCATCTTCAACATCGTGACAGTTACCTCCCAAACCGCTCTCAGCCAATCTTGACTACAAACTAATGCATCGATCTTCTTTGGTGAAAGTAAGCTTCGATACTTGGAAACGACCCTACTGCTTGTGCTAAAGGCTGATTCTGATGCCACGGTTGAAATAGAAATTAACAATATGTCATGTGCTATATTTTATAGTATAGGGTATTTTTTTTCGCTTGCCTTTACCTTCCACCATTCCAAAACATCAAAATCTAAATTATGGAGCATTATGATCGACTCTCTGAGATACAAGTCTAATTTTGATTCCTTTGTTTGCGTACCTGTATTTTTTGTGCTAAGAAAGCCATGAGTTCATTGATTATCTTGCCAACAGGTTTAATTGAACCAGAAGAACTTGGACTTGTAACTCCTTCATCTAATTTTATGGTTGTGGGTTTAGTAGAAGAATACAAAGTGTACAAATCTTCAATTGCATCATAAACCTGATGCCCTTCCAATATTATAAATTTTCATGAAAATAAACTCCACTAACACCATCTTGCATCGTGGATTAAGAACAACCGCCAAAGACATTAACAAATGACATTTGCTCCAATACTTATCAAACTTCGACTGCATTTTTCCTGCTATTTGCCTTATAAAATTTGGACCAACAGCAGCTGTTTGTTGTAAGGCTTCTTTAATTTGACAAACATAACTGATTTGTTGTGTGATACGTTATTCTTGAGAAAATGTTCGTGCAATCGTAAAAAATCTTGAGAAACCCGTGAACTTCTTTCTCCTTGCTATTATCTTCTTGTCTAGGTGACCAAACATACATTCTCTCATGCATTGCAAATTCAAGAAATGCCAATTACAAATCAATGGTTGAATCCAACATTTCAAAAGTCGAATTTCAGCGTGTGCAAACATCCAACTTCAATGTTTTTTGGGATTTTAAACCTAAACGTTGGATGATCTCATTTCATATATGTAATCTTGAAGGTGACCCCTTAATGAATTTTACACTCTCCCTAATATTCTCAATTATATCATCAATTGTCTTAAGCCCTTTTTGGACAATTAAATTAAAATATGGGCACAACACCTAACTTGAAATATCTTTCCCTCAAAAAATAATTTTTCGGTCCACTTCATTTGGTTGCGTAAAACTGTAATCAGACTGTCATTGTCAGAAGCATTATCTAACATTATTGTGCAGATTTTCTTTTCAATGCCCCACTCTTGTAGACAACCGTACACGCAATCTTAAATCGTATAACCAGAATGAGGAGGAGGAAAGTAACGGAGTTCAGAGTTCTCTTACAAAGTTTTTAATTTTCATCAACAAAGTGTGCGGTTAATGACATATAACATTTCCTCTGATTGTGATGTAGGACGGGTCGCTGACTATTTCATGGCCCAGATGGAGCAAAAGAAGACCGGACGGGGCCGAAAGTGATCCGGACCGTCAGGACCGTGAATCGGTCGTATCTCACAATCCGGAATGAGTTACGGGACGTATAATATATCAATTTGGGGTAGCTCGAGCTACTTTAGCCAACCAACCCGCTACGTCGGGTTGCCCAACCCGGAATCGCGAGAATCGACCGTATCAACGGTCATTAGGCTAGTTTATTTTCATTTTTACTATTTATAGTAAGTTTTAATTCGATCATAACTTTGCATCTGTAGGGCTTTAGAGTTAGTGTCCAACATGAAAAGGGCTTAGAATATTTAGTAGAACAGCGTGGTTGAGGCCGTTTGATAACTTTCTATTTTTGGCCGAAAACCAAGAGTTCTAGTAGGATTGAACGACTTCTACCTTCTTTCTTGGTAAATAAGATCGGTCTTATTGACACCATCTATCCATTTTTACTAAGCATTTTTACTTACCGTCCAAAACTTCTTGGAGGCCACGAAAGTATTAGATCAAGCTTATATTTTTGTTCTCTTCATCCAAGTCCATGTAACTTTGTGAATAGATTGGATGGCAAATAAACATCATGGTGGCCCTGGGAAAGTTTGAACAGTGAGAATAATCATCACTGCTGCTACCTATGGTGTGGTTCACTTGAGCCTTAGATTAGCCTAACTTTTGGTCCTATTCAATAAAATGCCATGTAAAAATGGATGGACGGTGTGGATAAAACCATCACATCATGGTGGCCACTCAAAGCTACCGCCAGTACCGAGCTGGAGACGCCAGGGTAGGACGCAATCCACATTCAATTCCACGAAATCGAATTGCATCTTGAGTTACTCAGTACGCTCTCAGTTGGGCCCACTGTAAATGTATGTAGTTTATCTACACTGTCCATCCTCTTTTCCAGATCATTTAATGGGTTGAAACCAAAATTGAAGCATGTCCAAAACTCAGGTGGACCATACCCCAAGAAACGGTGGGTATAATGATTTCCACCCTTGAAACCTTTCAAGGGCCCACAGTGATGTTTATTTGTTATCCAACCTGTTCAAAAGGTCACAAAGACATTGATGAAGGGAAAAAGAACAAATATCAGCATGATCCAAAACTTCGACAGCCCATAAGAATTTTTCAACCGTACAAGTTCAATTCACATTTGTTCCTGTGGTGTGGTCCACTTAAGCCTTTTATCTTCTTCAATTTTTGTATCAAGCCATAAAATTATCTGCTAAAATGGATGAACAGAGGATGAAATACATAAATCACGGTGGACCGGACAGAGTTTACTCAGTACGCAATCTGCTTCCCAATTCCACACGTCAACTGCCTTGAGAAGAAAGAAAGCCAAGTGGCGGCAAATTCTGCGCGGGAGCATTCGCAAAAGTTTTACCAGGCGTACAAATTCAAAGTGCAAGTGCTGTTTGCCACCATGGCACACTTGTATAAGCAATCGCAGATCTAGAGTAGAATTATACGGATCAGTGGATCGTGGACATAAAAGTATTGTCCTTTGTTAGTGTTCTTCGTGCGGGCCATTCATTGGATGGTTAGGATCATTCGATCAAAGTAGGGGCTATGGGCACTTGAAGGCGTGCGTGCGTGCGTGCGTGCTGCCCACAGAGGATACAGATCGACGGCTGAAGCTGCTCTTGTGGATGACCTGAGACAAATGACGGGATAATAGGTAGCGTTCATCACCGGATGTCCTTTGGGTGGCCCACCATCGAGTATGAACCGTTGGCCATTACCTGACTTTTTGGCCATGGCAAATCGTGTGGGCCCCACCTGTTCAATGGCTTAGTTCTTGCACACACATACACATTTGCACGTGTGAGGAAAGCAGGAATCAGGTGGCTAGTGGCTACCTTCGTGAGTAGCGGTGGCACCACTGTTGTATGGCTTGAATGTGTGACTGGTGGGATGAGCCTGCAGAGGGCCAATGTTACTCAGAGCCGTTGGTTTTAACATCATATTCTGGCAAGCAGGCACTGAAGCTTGATACATGGAGAGGATCTAGGCCGTTTATCAGACAAGCCCTCTACGTCTATGCTCTTCATCCAAAACCCACGCCATCCATTTGGCAGGTGGGGCAACATGAACTTGTGAAAAGAAATGGACGGTAAAGGAGTTAACCTGCGGACCGAATTCAAAGTGCTGGTGTGGCCTGTTAGCCAACGGCTTGATTCTCACACGCCCGTTCCAGCACGTGCCATGTTTGAGTTTAGTCCCACATCAACTGAAGAGAGGAGAATATGAGAGTTATCGTGGTATAAAAGGGATAGAAGGATAATGAGAGAAGCATACCTTTCTCGGCCTTTTGGCTAAGATCAAGTGTAGTATCTGTTCTTATCAGTTTAATATCTGATACGTGGGCGATCGGCTCACATGATATTAAATTAATTTCTTGTGGGGGAGGGCCCACTACAGTAGCTTGCTGCTGGGGTCCTTGAGCGTCGCCCCTGCGTTGCACTATTGCATGGGCCTGGCGCACCCCTCCCAAAACTGAATATAAATCTTTTCATTAATCCATTGGGGTCCATCAGATAATATTGCATTGGATCCACAGGATGATCTTGATTAAATAAACAGATTGCGTATTTTAATCAACGGTTTCCTAGTTTCGATGGTTAAGGGTAGTCCCTTGGGTCTATTTTCTTTCAGAGGGTCTATTTTCTTTCAGAGGCACATCTGTGGTGGAACCCCACCTAATGAGTGGTTCTGATAACTCATTTTTAAGTTATGAGTCGGCACATGGGGAGGAAATCACTGATTTGGGTGGTGGTGCAGCCAGTGATGAGCCCTATCAATCAGGTGGGCCTGACTTATGCTGAATCGGGACGGTTAGAAATTTTGCTTAAACTATTATTCCTTTCACTCATAAGTTCATCTTCACAATGGGCCCACTTTATTTAGCACTTAGGTGTTCTACTCATTTGCCAGATAGCCATATATGAGCACTATCCAAGGTGGGCCCTACGTGATGGTGCGATTGCCGAATCCAGATCCTCTGTTAAAATCAAGCATAAAACCTCTGCTGCTGCTGATCTGATTGGTCCAAATCAGCCTGACTGTGTCAGAGATCTGACACAGTCAGGCTGATTTGGACCAACCAGAAAGGTGATGAGTAGAATTTTCCAGCTCGGTTTTAACAGCGGATCCGGACTCTCCTGCCCGTCGCATCCGCAGCAGAATGCCTTTCACTAGTCCGGTGTGTCTGGTGTACGGTTAATATTTTGGGGCGTGGTCATGTATCCATGTCAGCTAGTACTCTGGTAATATTGCCATGGCCAGGGGAGTTGTAAAATTTCCCAGACCTGAATGACTCTTAATCTATGGCCAGCGTCCTGGGACACAATGGGCCCACTTTATATAGCACTTTGAGGTTCTACACATTTTTCAGATAGCCATTAATTGGCACTATCCAAGGGGGGCCCCTACATGATGGATATCCCAAATTGACAGTGGGCCTCATAAGTTGGATGGTCTGCATTGAAGATAGGCCTCACAAGATGGACAGGTCATATTAAATACCGAGACTAGGTAGGCCCAACATAATGAACATCCACATCAACGATTGGAATTGGACAATGGATTTTTAAGGGTGGTCCAAACAAACTAAGGGAAAAATACTCATATGGAATTGGAAACAAAACATCATTTTTGTAGACACTTCACATCAGGTCAACAAGCTAATTGAAATTAGATCGTTTAGATGGATGGTGTTAACGGCAGATTTTGGTAATAGGTCCCTCTCAAGCTTACACTCTTCTTGAAGTAGAGCTTCCTTCCAAACCTGAAAGCTAAAGGAGAAAATTAAGGGTGGCCGGCGCTTGGCCGTTAGCCCTCCAAAGCTTAAGTCAGAGGTGACTTGATAGCAAGATGAAGTGTGAAATTTAGGCTTAGAGATTGTGTACCTTTATCATCTGTGGGGCCATCTATTATACTAGTCTGGGTGATTCAGCCTGTTACACAAACCGTTAAGATCACTGCTGATTTCAAGGAATAAGGTGTTTATCTTGTTAATCCTTAAATAAGGGGATGGCCCAACTACTCTAAACGTCTAGCTGATTACGTCTCTTGATGGAGATCCCCCATGACATGAAGCTATGAATAGAAACAAGCTAAAATCGGCCTATATGGGCTGCTGGTACTATGAGACGAAGGATGTCCCAACGAACAACACCAACTTACGGGAAGATACTCTGAATCGAATAACATCAAGGTGCCAGTGGGAAGATACTCTGCCTCTGGTTACTCTTCGATAATGACGGAGGAATAGCTTACCAGCTTACGGGAAAGATATCGGATTTCTGACTCCGTCATTCTCAGACTGCCCGGAGAAGGAGAAATCGTCGATTCTCCACCGCTGGGTTGTGTCGCCATGTACGAATATTTTTTCCGACTTCGTATACGTCTCCCCCTCCATCCTTTCATCCAGAATGTTCTCTACATCTACAAGATTGCCCCTGGCCAACTTATAGTAAATGGCTAAAGGGTTGTGTTGAGTGCTTATGTCCTCTAGAAGTAAGCGGGGAATGGAGACTTGACCGCTGATGAGTTTCTAAGGATGTACCAACTGAAAAAGACCCCAGTCCAGTGAGGGTTGGTACTATCTCTGTTTTGGCATTGGGAGAACTTCATTATGGGGAATTCCACTTCAAATTATCTCCGATGAAGGAGGGAATGATTTTACGCCTCTGGTACTTGGGAGTCTGATGTGGGATCTAACCCTAGAGGACATAATGTCAGTCCGCTTCTGTTGCGAAGGTGGGTTGATTTGTACTCTCCATGAAAAATAAGCAGGATTTCATCTTTGTTACTGATTGACCTGATCTTTCTCATATCTTGCAGGTGTTCCTACTAGGAAGAGGCCCAGCTTGCGAGTGGGAATCAACGAAAAATCGTCAAGATCTTTAAGCTTTCGGAGGGCGATCGAAACATCAACGCCACCCTCTCACTCCCTTGTTTAGCTGCTTTTGGACTTATCTCCCAGGAGGAAGTGATGGTGAACGTAGAAAACAAAAGGAGAGCACTGTGAGTGCTACCTCGTCTAAAGGGCGCTGCTTCGAAAAGGCAGAAGAAGACAACAGCTGGTCCTTCTAGCCCACGTGTGCAAGCAGATGAACCTGCTTGCGGCTCGCAGCCACACGATCCTCCTCAAGCAGAAATGACAGCGACCCCTTCGGCTGGTCCTCGTGACCAGCCGGTAATTGATATAATAGATAACTCACCAAGAGGCGATGAGGCGGGGCTGAGTCACCCTTCGGGTGAGGAGGGTCGCGAGCCTACTACAGCTCGCGAGTTGGCTCCTGCTCTGGAGTCAGCTCATGCTCGGGAACCTTCTGCTGCTCACGAGGCGAGCACTTCTGAAATGGTTGTAGCCCATCTTCTGGGGATTGGAGTCTACACCATCCCAGCTCACTTGCATTCGATTTGCAAGTTTATTTTTGAGAACATCACCCCCAGCTCCTTCGGGGCTCTTCCGGAGCCTAGTCCAGAGAGTCTCTCCACGGACATTAGAGTGAGGCTAATCCAGGTAAACACGTCGTCATTTCTATTGTTCTTCAAGAGAATTTATACCTTTAATAACGATTTCTATTATTTTCGAGCAGGGATTGGACCTCACTTCGCGGACGAGACGCGGACATCGACTGCTGCTTGTCGCATTATTGGTGAAGGAGAGGAGAAGAGACTGGCCATGGAGAATGAGATCCGGGGGAGGGATCGGATAATAAAGTCTCACAAGACTCTGGTTGCCAAGCTAAATGAGGAGAAGGAGATCCTCATCGGTAAGAACCAAGCTTTAACTGATCGAAATCAGTCGTTGGATCTTAACTTTGCGAGGCTTTCGGAGATAAAGGAGAAGACCGAGAAGGAGAGAAGAGATCTTCCATCAGGATAAGATCACTCTCGAGGAGCTGCTCGCGGAATGCAAAGCGCACCTCAAGGAAGCCGTCGAAGGCTTGGAGAAGGAGAAGAAGGCCCTGGCTTAGTTGAAAGATGACTCCATCCACTAGGATGAAGAGAGGACATCATATGTCAAAATGGTGTCTGAAGAAGGTCCTTGCGCAATTCTGGAGTTCCGAACTTCACAACTCTATGAAGATGAGCGGTATGAAGTGTATGTCGCTGGTCGCGATTTAGCAGTCAGAGTCATGCAACGAATTTCTCCGTCGTTCAACGTGGAGGTATTTGATAACATTGCTGCCGTCGTCACCACTGAAGAAAGAGCAGCGGCTGAAAATGAAGTTATGGAGGCTACTGAAGCTGCAGGGGTTCCTGAGGTGAGACCTGAGGCAGAGAGCCGAGCACCTCTTCCAAGCGATGAATGAGCAACTACGAGCTGCTCCTTTTCTTTTTCCTTCCCTTTTTCTGATTTGAAACAGATATATCTTCCCCATTTTCTTGTAATGCAAATGATTATTAAATGAAAAGATGTTCTGTTATCTCTTCTTTAATTTATAGGAATGAATTCATAATTGTTTCGGTGAGGATAACACTCACTAAGCTGTTACCCGGGTAACACCTGATCCGCCCCCCACTTCCACTTGTTTTTTTTTTTTTTTTGTTCTTTTCAACAACACGCGCACTCCACAAGCACACACACCCTACACCCACCCACGCACACCCTCCCCCATACGCCGTGGTGGGCTTTCCACGAGAGCGGATTAGTTGTTACTGGGGGAAACAACTTAGTGGATGTTCCCTAACCGTGTCTTGATTTATGTTATATATATATATATATATATATATATATATATATATATATATATATATATATATATATATATATATATATATAGTACGAGCCGAGCCAAGCTCAGCCATGTTCGGGCTAGGCTCGGTCACTGAGTGGCCTGTCTCGTTGGCTTGGTTGGGCCATTGAGCTGGACTTTTATGTTCGAGCTTGGCTTGTCCGAGCTTCGAGCCGAGTTTGAGCTCAAGCCTTTCGAGCTGAGAGTTGAACTTGGACACAATTTTTACATGTGTTCAAAATTTTTTCAGAACTTCCATATTATATATACTATTTAGTATCTACGCAACGTTAGAAAAACATACTTCAACAAAGTCAAAAGTGAAATATTAAAAACTTACTTTCAAGTTTCACCATTCTCGATATTCGTTTTGTGAGCTAGAGCCACTATCTAAATTTTTGTAAAGAAACTCATTCACCTCTCCTGAATCAGAAGGTGGAGAGGGTGTTCCATTATGTTCTTGGATAGACTCAATCAGGTTTTTTAGGCATTCTTTGTAAGATGATTTATACGGAGTACCCAGCATCATATAAAATTCGCCAAGTTTGGAGAGGAACTTTGACGCTTTGTTACTCTTCTTCTTAATTCTTTTACTTGATTTGGCTTCATATCATGATGTCTTAGAGTTTAAGGACATCGACAATGTGTAGAAGCGTATTCCAAACTTTGCTTCAAAGTAAGTTGTATTTGCTCTTCTTTCGATAGATCTAATCTTCTCCTCATTTTCCTCTTCTCGATGACTTCTCTCCACCTCTCGTGTATCAAAATGTTCGGTCATCATAACTCTTGTGAAAGGTTTAGGAGTCGAAAGTTTTTTGTTTGAGTCTAGAAGGGCTTGAAAAAGGAGTTGAACATCTTTTGGGGTATCTCCACCTTGACATGCTAGGTGTAATCTAAGCCTATTAGTTTTGTTAAAGAATTTTTTTCACATAAACGACATATAATCTTCATAGTCCCTGAATTTGGAGATTGAACTAGAGAACCATACTCTCAAATATCAGTTGATGGGTCAAATGACGACATATCTACACTTCATGTTTTCAACACATTAGTACTTTTGGCAAAATCATGAAAGAAACCATGAACACTTAAGAGATGTACTAACAACATTAAGTAAGAACTGTAAATCCAAAACAAAATGAATAAGATAAAATCATTATAATGATGCAAGATGTTATGATGATTGATGAAAGCATAATCAACTTTAACACTTAAAGAAAATCAAAGAAAATTAAAGTACAATCCCATTGTTTATACATTCAAAGGTTAACAAAACTTTAACATTATTGAATGTTCATGTTGATTCAGGTGCAGTTTCATCTTCACAGTCAACCTCATCTTCAACATCGTGACAGTTACCTCCCCAAACTGGTCTCAGCCAATCTTGAGTACAAACTGATGCTTCGATAGTCTTTGGTTAAAGTAAACTTCGATACTTGGAAACGACCCTACTGCCTGTGCTAAAGGCTAATTCTGATGTCCACGGTTGAAATAGAAATTAACAATATGTCATGTGTTATATCTAATAGTATAGGGTATTTTTTTCGCTTGCCTTTACCTTCCACCATTCTAAAACATCAAAATCTGAATCATGGAGTATTATGATCGGCTCTTTGAGATACAAGTCTAATTTTAATTCCTTTGTTTGCGTACCTGTATTATTTTGTGCTAAGAAAGTCATGAATTCATTTATCATCTTGCCAACAAGTTTAATTGAACCAAAAGAACTTGGACCTGTAACTCCTTCATCTAATTTTGTGGTTGTAGGTTTAGTAGAAGAATATAAAGTGTACAAATCTTCAATTGCATCATGAACCTTAGAGGTTTCTAATGATGCCCTTCCAATATTATAAATCTTCATGAAAATAAACTCCACTAACACCATCTTGCATCGTGGATTAAGAACAACCGCTAAAGACATTAACAAATGACATTCGCTCCAATACTTATCAAACTTCGATTGCATTTTTTCTGCCATCTGCCTCATAAAATTTGGACCAACAACAACTTTTTGTTTAAGGCTTTTTTAATCTGACAAACATACGAAAGAAACTGATTTATTATGGGATACGTTGTTCTTGAAAAAATGTTCGTGCAGTCATAGAAAATCTTGAGAAACCCGTGAACTTTTTTCGCCTTGCTCCAATCTTCTTGTCTAGGTGACCAAACATACATTCTCTCATGCACTGCAATTTCAGGAAATGTCAATTCCAAATCAATGGTTGAATATAACATTTCAAAAGTTGAATTTCAGCGTGTGCAAACATCCAACTTTAACATTTTTTGGGATTTCAAACCTAAACGTTGGACAATCTCATTCCATATGTGTAATCTTGAAGGTGACCCCTTGATGAATTTTACATTCTCTTTGATATTCTCAATTGTATCATCAATTATCTTAAGCCCTTCTTGGACAATTAAATTTAAAATATGGGCACAACACCTAACTTGAAATATCTTTCCCTCAAAAATTATTTTTTCGATCAACTTCATTTGGTTGCTTAAGATTGTAATCAGACTGTTATTGGCAGAGGAATTATCTAACTGTAGACATCCCACCTTCGGCTACAATGTCGGTAGAGATAGCTGAATGAATGGAGGACCATACCCCCAAATCACATGTCCAAAACCCAGCCAAACTCACCCTTATAAGCCCCAACCCATAGCCCAGCTCAAGCCTGAACCCAGTCAAATCACCCCTAAACATCAGCCCAAAAAAATCCCATAAGAAAAACGAGTAAAAAAATCCCAAAAAAGTCAAACTTGGTGAGTCAACCCGCTGAGTCAAATCACCGAGTTAACTCACTGGGTCAGTCCAACCCATACTCCCAGTCAACTCACCGTGTCAACCCATCTTTTAAAACCAGTCAACTCACCTGGTTCCGAACCACAGCTTTGGAGAAGGTCCAGACCCCGAACCTCGGGCTTTTCTGCTTCAAGTTCGGAGGCCGTACGCTCTGAAGCTGGAGAAGCGCGGCCGTACGGCGGCCCCCCAAGGTGCCGCCCAAACTTATTTACCACAGCTGCCACTGCTCGCAGCTATAAATACCCCCGCCCCTTCTCATTCACAGAATCCACCTCCCCTCTCTTCAGTCCGAGAGTTCCAAGTCCACCTCCATCCCTTTAGCCTATTCCTCCACCAAGGAGAGCCCGAGTGAGAAGAGCCTAGCCCTGGTCCAGCCCAGTCTAACCCTGGTCCAAGTCTCCCAAGCTATCCAAGTCCTGATCTAGCCACTCGAAGCAAACCCTTGCGACACCTTCGTCCATCCAGCTACTCTTTTACCAGCGTCATCTCATTCTCATCTAGCATAAGTGCAACATTTACTTTTCTTCCAACCCCCCTGCTTATCATGTCACTACAAGCACTTTGATTATTTAAATACACAGCATGCATTCCGCATAAAGCACCTGTCAGTTCGAGCGTATGCTTTGGGCTTGCCTCTTAATGGAAACCTGCCCATCAGAAACTCTTACTGTTCAGACCTGCATTCATGCATCATATCATTCATGAGAATGTACGAGGATTAAATCAGACTTTCAAGTATTTGTTCGATTTTATGAAGTAGAGACCGTACTTCGGTACGGGTAGTATGGGGTGCTTAACATCTTCCACCTTGTAACCGTGATCTCTTACCTCGAATCTCTAGCCGCAGATCAAAATGAGTCATTTTAGAGGAAGGAATCTTCGGATTCTCTTCTCTAACGTTTCTACGGGGTCTAGTCGACTGTAGATTCGAAGTAACTGACTAGTGGCGACTCTGATCTTATACAAACTCATCCAACATATCTAGCTTAACATGACAACCGAGAAAAAGCCCTCGAGAACGAGGCGAGCCAGTGGCACAAATGGTGATTCGCGCGCATGTACCCCCCTTTTCCGAAAGGAAGGGAGAATTCGGGAGCGTGGAGAGGCAACCGTCCACACTAACATTATTGCGGAGATTTTCTTTTTAATGCCCCACTCCTGTAGACAACCGTATATGCAATCTGAATCGTATAACCAGAATGAGGAGGAAGGTGATGGAGTTCAGAGTTCTCTTACAAAGTTTTCAATTTTCATCAACAAAGTGTGCGGTCAATGACATATAACCTTTCCTCTGATTGAACGCCGTCCACAAATCTGAAGTCAAACTTATTCTGGAGACTGACACCAAAACTGATTTCAATTTCAACTTTTCTTTTGAATACATCTTTATGCATTCCCTCTTCACTGTGAATCGCGATGCCCTCTTTACTTTAGGATTAAGGAATTTATTGTACCCTATAAAAGCTCTGCTCTCTATAAACCTAAACTGGTTTCTCTTCAACAACCACTAACCTTGCAAACCACTCTTTCAGCTTATCTTTGTCAAATTGATAAGTGGAAACTGTCCCGAAAGAGTTGTCACCTTCTTTCTTGGTAAATAAGAGCAATTGTTTGGCTGGCCAATGCATTTTTCGATCTTTTTACACAGCTCTGCTAATGTCTTTGTAACTGAGTATTGCACTCCCTGGATTCTTCATGTTATAGAGTTTTTCAATGTTTACATTTAACTTTCTTCACCCTATTCACTAAGAGTTCTTCGAAATCATCCCACACTGATGATCTCTTCTTTCCCTTTGCAGATATTGTCGAAAAAGCTTCCTCTACAACTAGTGGTGATGTGACCGACCCACCAGGAGTATTTGCAACATCCTCACTAGTCATTTATAAATATAAATACTAAAGAATGTCAACTTGAGGACCTCTGATATAAACTTGACCTCTAGTGTTAATTTCACCTATACTTGTATATGTACAACTCCGACACGTCGACAATGCGACTTTTCTACCTAAATCAGTTACCCATTCAAGGTTGGATATATTGTAATGCTTTTATTTTAATGATTTAAATGCCTTTGCCGAAATTTCGGGAGCATCTCCCCTTATCTCTCCAGAATATATTTATCTCTCATTTATTTTCCATTGTCAAGTACCCACACAAAGTGAGGATAAATGACAATAAAAGCAAATGAAAGAAATGCATCAAGAGAGAAAAGGGGAGATGCAGCACAGAACAGGCGCATAAGCATTTAAATCAGCAAAATAAAAACATTACAATCTATCTGATCTTGAATTGTAAAAAAAGGGACAATTTAAAGATTGCTATGCACCAAAGACACACTAGTCTATACCTAGCTACATAGGAATGCTCAAATGGGCAACTGATTATCTACATATTGTACTACAAATGAAAATTGCTAAAACTAGATAGTGCAATTACTAACAGATAACAAATATCTACATGATTATTAAAAAATAATAATTACAAAATTATTTAAACATGACATTTTAGCAATTATTATTAATTAACAAATAAATTACTAAATGTCACTGTATAACATAATGTTACTAATATATATTCATAACATATGTTTATAATTAACAGTTTAACTAATTAATTTAATTAACTAAATAATTGCAAATGTGTAATAATTTGCAAAAATTTATTACCTAATGTGGTTGATAAAATGGGGAGATCAAAGAGGTCGTTGACTGTCGTGTCGACGGTTGGAAGATAGCCATTGGGCTTCGACGGATTGAGGATGTACGGGCCTACGGGGTGGCTCGACGGACTGTCTGGCGGCAGGACTAGCCGGAAGGGGTGGCTCGACGGATGACTGGCTGGACCCAGTGGTCAAGGGATGTCTGGCCAGTGGCGGAGGAGAGAGAGATGAGAGAGAGAGGAGAGAGAGAGGGAGAGAGGAGAGGACTGGCCGGTCGGACTTACTGGCCAGATGGAATCTGTGAGAGGGAGGGAGGGAGGTAGAGAGAGAGAGACCGGTGGGCCAGTGGGCTAATGGACGGATGACCGGGAAGGGCAACAACAGTCTGTAGAGGATAGACGACTGGACAGCTGGGTAGGGTTGGGCGCTTGTTTGAAGAGGGATTAGGGTTTTAGTTTTTTTTTTGTATATATATATATATATATATATATATATATATATATATATATATAGCCGAACTTTGGGCTGCTTGTGTGCAGCTCAAAATTAGGAACGAGCCAGGGAATTCGCCCGGCTCTATTCGAATACCCCTTCAGAATCAAGCTGAATCGAGCTAGAACGAGGTAAATCAAGCAAGCTAACCAAGCCAGCTCGATTCGTGCTCAGCTTCATCTACTGTCCATCTGTTTTTACATCTCATTTTAGGATGTGATACTAAACCCTAAGAAGATCCCACCATACCACTAGAAATCATGATGAATGACCGTTACCCTTCATCCAGATCTTATTGACATTATCAATAGGTTGGATTGCAAATAAGTATTAGTAAAACCTTATGATGGGCTCTTTAGAAGTTTTAATGGTGGGTGTTGAGCTTGTAAATGTGTATATTCTAACCCCATTACATCACTAACTATGCATGGTTTGTATGCTTAAAAGACACATCTAATGCTTGTTTTGTGGATGTAGGATTGAGAGAGAGAGACTTCACACAAATGATAGCTAAAAGGCCCATTTAGAAGACCTTGGATGAAGACCCAAGGTGGGCTAAAGAAAGAAGAAAGCAAGGAGAGAAGAGAGGAAGAAACAAAGAAAGAAAATTTAAGAAAAGAGAAGCTAGACCGGTTGGCCAAACAAGCTAGATCGGTCTTGACCGGTCGGCCACCACAGGCAGGCCCTCTCTACACTCGCTGGAACAATGTCCAGTTAGGTCCGATCGATCAAGACCGGTAGGCCAACAGGTCGGGTACCCTTCTGGACTCTCTGGACCTCTGCTAGATAGGTCCTGATCGGTCAAGACCGGTCGGCCAACTAGGTAGGCAGTTTATTTTGCTGGAATTCAGCAGCTTCTCATTGAAGCTCCGAGTTTTGTGCACAATTGCGTAAGTATTGGGCAATTCTAGGAAGATTCTGAGGCGGTAGGGCCTCTCTATTATAAAAAGGACACCTAAAGATCGTAACTAAGGCATCCTAGAAGAGATATATGAAGGTGGGAGGCTGCGAAAGATGAAATCAAAGTTCTACAACTCCCTCTAGTTTGTTACTTTCTAGTTCATGCTTTTAGTTGATTTCATATTTCCTTAGATCATGATCGGCTAAACCTCTTAGCTAGGGCTAAGAGGTGAAGCTTTTAGTGAATCTAAGATGCTTTAATTCGTTTTTATGTTTTCAAGTTTGAATTTTTATTGAAGAACAATGGTTTATTGAAGTTTGAATAAAGTTCTAAGTAGTTTTTCTTAATCTTATGATGGCTCATGGATGTTTGGAAGAATTGCATTAGTTCTTAGTTGTTTTGTATGGATCTAGACTTGTAAGCTCCGAGGAATCAGATTCAAGACGCTCTAGATTGGATTCTTATGTGGGAACTTCAAACCAATGTTCTACTTTTTGTTCTAAAGGTCCAATTTGAGTGTTGCTTATGCATGTGATTTGAATGAAGTTCAAATCATGATATAGTTAAGCTTTTTGACAGGGTTTGATGATTATCATGATTGTGATCTTAACCTATTGGAACTAGGATTGACCAATGCAATTGAGTGTGCTCAAGTCCTAACTTGAATTGAGGGAATCATGTTTATGAACAACACATGAATTGGATTGTTTTGATGAATTAACCGCTCTATCATCCGGCTAGATAGGATTTGATTTCGACTCTAGTTGTGTAATTGGGAAACTACAATGAATTTGCATCAAGGATTGCTACAAGTGGATCCTTGAACCCCTAGTGTTCTTTTATATTAATTACATTCACTTTTAATTCAAATTACTATCTACATTCAAATTCTAAAATCTATTTAGTTTGTCTCAATTAGAGAATATTAGAAGTAGTTTTGTGAATTCCTAGCAAGTCCCTGAGAACGATCTCGGTCTCTACCGAATTATTACTACTTCGCAACCCTACACTTAGGGAAGCGAATAGTGGGGCACTTAATCAACACTATTTTTAGTGGTATGTTCCACTTGAGATTTGGATCTGCATAATTTAAGGAACCTGTCCTAGAGAAATGGATGGGAAGGCATTGATATACAAAATATCACCCACGTGAGCCACATGGTAGGGGTAACACCCTTTCACCACCTATGAGACTCGAACCCAAGACCTCATGTCGAAACTCCTTGGAGTCTAGCACCGAGGCAAGGATAAGAACCCACTCCCCACTTCACCCTGCTTGCATCTAGCCGTGGCTCTTGTTTATTCAATCGGATGGTCAACTCCCTTCACAACGAAGGAAGTGATTTTGGGAAATGGGTGAACGGAGTCAAAATCGAGCCAAAGATGGAGAAATAGTTGTGGTGTATGCACGCTACCCAATGGGGGAGGGAAGTTTTTTAATTAAAGACAAATACATGAAGAGAAATTTCCACATGTAGATTTCACTTTTAACCCACCAGCCTAACTAAACCTCTAAAACTTTAGTTTCCATTTCTAAATGTATGGGCTTTTTCGGATGAAAATACCCTCCAAAACCCATCTTCTTCTTCATTTTTCATTGTGAAAAAACTCTTCTTCTTCTTCGCTTTTCTTCCTCAAATTTTTAGTTCAACCTGAAATCTCCAATCTTTCTCAGAGTTTTGTTCATTGCTTCAAACCAGTTACGTCCACAAGGGTTTTGTCCACAAGGGTTTTCTTGTTTGAAATCATGTTTTACTTCACCACACACTTCTTCTTCTTCTTCTTCTTTTCACTGGAATGACGGCTATGAGCAAGTACGAATGAAGAATGAATGTGTTTTTTCGCAAGGGTTTTGTCCACAAGGATGTAATCAATGAGAACTTGATAAATTTCACCGAGTACTTGATGAATGGTGATTTGAATGGTGAATGGTGATTTTTGAATGACGAATGTTGAATGGTGATTTGAATGGTGAATGGTGATTTTTGAATGGTGAATAGTGATAGGAATTCACCGACTACATTGTAATGTTGACCGAGTACTTGGTCAAACAGCGAAAAATAACGGATGAAGTCCATCAAAAATCGACTATTATTGGTGAAACCTTTGTTCTTGGTGAAATTGACCGAGTACAGCGAAAAATGATGGAACAAGTCTGTCACAAAATCGACTAATTCTTGGTGAAACCTCTGCTCTTGGTGCAATTGACCAGGTTACAACGAAAAATGACGGCCAAGTCCGTCGCAGATCGACTACTCTTGGTGAAACCTCTTGGTGAAATTAACGGAGTACATTGAAAAATGACAGACCAAGTCCGTCGCAAATCGAATGTTCTTAGTAAAATTGATCTAGAACAGTGAAAAACGACGAACTGAAGTCCGTCGCAAATGGACCATTCGGTGAAATTGACCGAGTACAATGAAAAACGACGGATCAAGTCTGTCGCAAATCGACTATTCTTGGTGCTAGATGAAACCTCTTTGTTCTTTGTGAAATTAACTGAGAACTCAGTGAAACGTCTCTATACTCAGTGAAATTTACCAAGTACGTCATATGTTTATCGAGTACTCGATTAAACCTCTTTGTTCTCTTTGAATTTCAATATACTCAGTATATTTCACTTGGTACAATGAAATTCATTGTTTCACTTGGTGAAATTTACCACTGATTACACCATTTCCCCAATCCCTACTTGTGAAAAAATGCATTCATTCTTCATTCCTACTAGGCCTGGCAACGGGTTATGTTGAACGATGTTCGTGTCGTTGTATTCGTGTCATGTAAAAAATGCCCTCACCCAAACCCGACCCGTTAACTAATGGGTTAAAATCTAAAAACCCAAACACATTCGTTAATTTAATTGGTAACCCGTAACCTGACCTGTTTAACCCATTAAATAAATGGGTCATGCTTTCATGGGCAGAGAGATGGGAAAGAGGCTCAATTCGACAAAGATTTTAGAGCGTAGCCATGTGGGGTCGTGGGCAGAAGGATGGAGAAAACTCCCAAGTCTGTGTGTGTGTGTGTGAGAGAGAGAGAGAGAGAGAGAGAGAGAGAGAGAGAGTCTTATTGGCTGTCTTAGCTTCTTAGGGAGTTCTCACCACACTAAAAATAATTACCAAAATACCATCACTAACGAGTTAAATGCATTTTGCAGGTGAAACACTGACCCGACTTGTTATCTTAACGGGTCTTGATGGCCAACCTGTTAGTCACCCGACACGATAAGGCCGAACCCTAACACTGATTTTTTCATGCGGGTTGGTGGGCCGTGTGAAATTTTGCCAGGCCTAATTTGTAAGTGCTAAGTACATAGTTGTTGTCAAATTTCGTAAACAAAGTATTTAGTATAAGTTTGAGTGAGTAATCTGAGAACCTTGAGAAGACAAGAGTTATCTTCGGCGTTCATCTCAAGATCAAGACTGTATCAACTCGACAATGGAAGTTGTGGCAAAGATTTGAAGATAAACCATATATGCCAACTTTAAGGTAAAGTTGACCATAGGGATGACCCTAAGTTAGGTAAATTTATATGGCTTTTAAGTTAATCATTCTAAATATCTTTTAAAGTCATAGTTTAAGAAAATTTGGCTATTCTAACCTTGTATTCGGTCAGCCCATAAACTTTGGCCAAGTTTCCAGCAAGCACACTTGAGGAAATTTAAGTGATGTTCGGTCAGCCCGTCTCTGTGTTCGGCTAGCCCAGGGTTGTTCCGTCAAGTTTCTAGATTTGAAACTTTTTCAGTACCCTGAACTCGGGTCAGCCAAACCCTGTCTCGAGTCAGTCGAACCGCATCTCGGGTCAGCCGAACCGCATCTCGGGTCAACCGGAGTTTGAATATATTCTTATCCCGCAAAATCTGATGGCCGTTGAGATAAAACGGTCGGAACTTAGGTCGGCCGAAGGCAAACTTAAGTCAGTTGAGGACCTAACTTTTTTACTATAAATAGAGCTCTTTCTCTCATTATTTTTCATCAAGAAAAATCACGAAAATTGGATCCCTAGATCCATCTTGTTCGAGTTACATCGGTTTATCTTCTTCGAAGATCGGATTGCCACCATTAAAGCTTCATCATATTCTACATTAAGAAAATTGGTAATATCCCTCCTCTTATACTTTTTGGGTTTGTTTGAGATTGCTTGTGAAAATCTCAATTGAGGTTTTTGGTAATAGCCTGTGAAAATCACTTAAGGTTTTGTTGTGATAACCTGTGAAAATCACAATTATTGTATAAGGTTTTAAAGGTGAACCTATGAAAACTTTTGTTATAGTGGAAAGCCAAAATTACAGGGAGAAGTAATTTTGGGAGTGGAGTAGGTGCAACTGTTTGAGCACCAAACCACTGTAACTCGTTTGTGTTGTGGTGATTGTTTATTCTTTATATATATGTGTTTTATTTTTGTGAAATCTTAAATCAGTGATATAAGGTTGTCCTACCTAAGTTTTTAGGTGAAAGGTTGTGCTCGATTTGATAAGATTTAAGATTATATTATTGTTTGGGTTGTATTTGTTATTCTTGTGCTTCTACTCTGATTATATTTTGAGATTACAAGAGTTTGGTAAAGTCATATTCTCCCCCTTTCCCCGCCCTCTAGGACATTTATAGCTTCACCTTTTCAAGTGGTATCAGAGAGAGGGTTTCTCTTGTTTAGATTTTCAAATTCAAAGAGTTAGATCCGGAGCTATAAGATGTCTAAGTTTGAGAGCTTATTCGTTTCCAGGCCACCTCCCTTCGATGGAACTAATTATTCATACTGAAAAGTCAGGATGAGATTTTTCTGAAATACATGGATGAGAGTGTGTGGCAAGCCACGATAACCAAGTGGTCCCCTCCAATGATTGAAGTAACGTTTGAAGATAGAACTAAATATATGAAAGTACTACCTATAATTTATAGACTACTACTCAGAAAAATGAAAGCAATGTAAATACAAAAGCCTTAAATGTTATAACTTGTGCCCTTTCATCCGATGAATTCAAAATGATTATTTCATGTGAATCGGCAAAACAAGCCTGGGATACATTCAAAATGACCCATGGTGGTACAAATATTATGAAGTAGTCCAATATTTAAATCCTCACAACCAGATTTGAGGAAATTCATATAGAAGAAAATGAAATTTTCATGGACTTCTATACAAAACTAAATGACATAGTTAACTCTATATCAAGTCTTGGAGAGCATGTCTCAGAAAGCAAAGTTTGTGCTAAAATTTTGATATCGTTATCGGAAA
This sequence comes from Liriodendron chinense, assembly GCA_003013855.2. NCBI lineage: Eukaryota > Viridiplantae > Streptophyta > Magnoliopsida > Magnoliales > Magnoliaceae > Liriodendron > Liriodendron chinense. The sequence goes on along the minus strand of PVNU02000491.1, from coordinate 1,291,660 downwards.
GGTTCAATTCCAAGGTCACTGCTATTCAAGAATTGATGGATACTAATTCTATGAAGGTTGAGGAATTAGTTGGATCATTTCAAGCCTATGAGTTGAATTTCAAGAGTTCTAAGAGTAAGTCAATTGCCCTTAAATCTTCTAAGTCTGATTCAATTATAAATAAAGAAAAATCAGAGAATGAAGAAGATAGGGATGATATGACTTTGTTGGCAAAGAAATTTTACAAAATTTTTAAAAATAAAAAGAAAGTTGAGTTTTAAAAACCCTTAGCGAAGAAAAAGGGGAAATCTAGATATTAGAAACTTAAGGACATCAAAGATACGTAATGTTTTAATTGTTTTGGTTATGGTCATCTAGCTTCAAATTGTCTTAAGAAAGAAAAATCAAAGAAGAAAGAAATGGTCGCTACTTGGAATGAATCATCAGAATCTGAATCTGATTCAAAGACTGATGAATCAGACAAGGAGGAAACAAATGCGCAAAATGCATTCATGACCATTGCCAAAATTTCCTCTACTAAAGAATGTGAAACGTCTGGATATGAAACATCTAGAAGTGATTCTGAAAATGAAGATGACCTTCAAGTTGCCCATGATGACCTATACAAAGAAAGTTATAACATTGCCTCTAACCTTAAGTTTCAAAAGAAAAAATGTGATGAGTTGCAATTAGAACTTGACCAAACCATTTTGGAAAAATCACATTTTTCTTACTATTTTGAAAAATGTAAGTTAAACTTGAATATAAAAAATGAAGATTTTGAAAAACTCAAGTCCGATTATAATTTATAAAATCTGAGATTTCCACTCTTCGAAATTTGAAGGATTCCGTGAAGTTCAACTAAAGAAATGATAAACTTGAAGAAATACTTCTCTTCTAGACCTTATGGTGATAGGTTAGGTCTTGGCTATGATAAATTTAAACAAAAGCCAAAGACTTCCCCTACTGTTTTTATAAAAGGGGAATCCTCAAATTTTAAGAATGAAACTCTGAAAGGTAGTTGAAAATTCTATTCCAAAGTTTCAAAATCTTCTTAAAAGTTTTCAAAAGTCTCTGCCAACAACCATAAATATCAAAAGAGAGAAATTGATAATTCTCCTGTTATTGTTAAAATTATTGACTTACTCATGGAGTTGTTGAAAAGTAATTCAACAAAGAATAGAGTAAACTGGAGAAAAAAGAATAATATCCCCCAGTCTCTATAAGTGAAGAAGGATCCATCAAAATCTAGAACTATAATGAAATGGGTTCCTAAAAATAAATGTTTGGTTATCCACACTACTTTCAAAGCAATTAGCCATTCAAAATGGTACTTGGGTAGTGGATGTTATAGACATATGATAGGAGACGAAGCTATTCTTTCAAACATCAATAAAATTGATGGAGGAGCTGTCACATTCGGAGATGGTAGCCATTGTAAAATCATTGGCCAGGGTAATGTTCAACTCTTTAATATTCATTTATTTAAAGATGTATTATATGTTGATGGATTAAAGCATAACTTGCTTAGTATTTCACAAATCTGCGATAATAATCAGTGTCAAATTTTCTAATCGTGGATGTGAAACCTTAAATAAAACTGGAAATGTAATATTACAGGGTCGAAGAACCTCTGAAAATTGTTATATAATTGATGAAAATTGCTCAGTGAATTATTCATGCTATATGGTCCAATTAGACAAAACTGAATTATGGCATTAACGTCTTGGACATGTAAATTTTAGAGATTTATATAAGTTAAGCAAAAGAGATACTTGCATGATTTGCCTAAGCTAAGAAAGGATGGAAATAGAATATGTAGCTCATGCTAAGTTGGCAAACAAATTAGAAGTTGTCAAAAGAAAGTGAATTCTTTGATCACCTCTAAGCCCCTCAAACTTCTCCACATGGACTTAGTTAGGCCAACTCGAATGAAGAGTAGAGGAGGTAAAATGTATTTCTTAGTTATAGTTGATGATTATAATAGATTCTCTTGGGTTGTTTTTTTGAGAGAAAAATTGGATAAATTTGATGAATTTAAAAATACCATCAAACAGATCCAGACTGAGAAACAATTGTATGTTCAAAAAATTCGAAGTGATATGGAACTGAATTTGAAAACAATAATTTTCAGAAGTTCTATAATGATCATGAAATACTACATTAATTCTCAGCTTCTAAAACATGTCAACAAAAATGGAGTTGCTGAAAGAAAGAATAGGGTGTTACAAGAAATGGTTAATATTATGCTAAATTGTAAGAGTTTACCCAAAAATCTATGGGCTAAAGCTGTAAATACCACATATTATATAATTAACCGTGTATATATTAGAGCTGGAAAGAATAAGACCCCTTATGAAATGTGGTTTGAAAAGAAACCATCAGCTAAACATTTTCATATTTTTGGAAGCATGTGCTACATTTTACGTGACCAGAAAAATCTTGAAAATTTTGATGCTAAAAGTGATGAATGCATCTTCTTAAGATATGCTATAAATAGTCATGTATATTGGGTTCTAAATAAAAGAACTGGAGTGATACAAGAATCTATAAATGTAGTGATTGATGATTAAGGTATCAACTCTAGTCATTCACAAGATGATGATGATATTGTAATATCATCATTTAAATCTTATGAAACAGAACTCCGATTGGTAAAAGATCATCCAACAACTCAAATTTTGGGTGATCCTCTTACTGATATTCGAACCTGAAGACAATCAGAAAATATTTGTAATCATGTTTGTTTTACATCCCAAATAGAATCGGCCAACATAAATGAAGCACTAGCTGATGAAAATTGGATTTTGGCTATGGAAAATGAATTAACTTAATTTGTAAGAAATGATGTCTGGTATCTTGTTCCTGGACCATCTGATAAAAATGTAGTTGGAACTAAATGAATTTTCAAAAATAAATCAGATGAACTTGGAAACATCATTAGAAACAAGGCTTGATTGGTTGCACAGGGGTACACTCAAATTGAAGAAATTGACTATGATGAAACCTTTGCACCAATTGCTCGCCTAGAATCTATTAGATTGTTTATATCCAACTGCATGTTTCAAGAGATTCAAAATCTTCCAAATGGATGTGAAAAATGCTTTCCTAATGGTAACTTGATTGATGAAGTTTATGTTGAACAACCTAAGGGATTTAAAGATCCTAAATTATCCAATCATGTGTACCGACTTAAGAAAGCTCTTTATGATTTGAAACAAGCACCAAGAGCATGGTATGAAAAATTGACTCAATTCTTACTCAGTCATGACTTTCAAATGGGTAGTGTTGACAAAACTTTATTTGTAAATCATTCTAATGATAATATTTTGATTGTTCAAATATATGTTGATGATATCATATATGGATCTACTTGTTCTAACCTTACCTCCAAGTTTGCAGAACTTATGAAGTCACAATTTGAAATGAGCATAGTTGGTGAACTAACTTACTTTCTTGGACTTCAAGTACGTCAACTTGATGATGATATTTTTCTATCTCAAACAAAGTATACTTAGAACTTACTTAAGAAGTTTGGCTTTGAGAAAGGTAGAAATTTTGATTTACTTATGAGTACTGAAATTGCGGTTTGCACCGCTATTAAGATAAGCTTGAAGGTATGCTTATGTCCTAGAGGGTAGTGAATAAGACTTTTTACAATTTCTTTACCAATTAAAACTCAATTGCATTCACAATCCAATTTACCAATCAAGTGCATGCAAGGCAAATGAATCAATCATAAAAGATCTTTTAGATTATCAATTATACTAAGAAAGATATTTGATCAAACAGTTGATATTCTTGTAAGTTGATACTCATGCATCTAAGATGATAGTAAAGAATATCATTCATGCATTTCAATCAAACATGTTGAGTGCAATTCATCATAACTTTCATTAACAAATAAAGATAATGAATAGCACAAATATTCAACACATTGCACGCGATGTATAGTGGTTTGACGATGAGTCTACTCCACTCCTGGCTGATCCGCTCACCCCTTGAGTGGTCGGATTTCATTATCTAATGGTTTTAAATGAGGTTCACCATAAACCTTTACAACCTACACAAGGTCTATTCCTACACAAGGACTCTATAAATCCTACACAAGGACAACGCACGTATTCTCCCATGTCGGAAGTCTACTCAAGGACTTTCATGTCCTACACTAGGACACATATGTCCTACAAAAGAACAATCACGTCCTACACAAGGTCAATCCCGAGATTGGGTCACAATCTCTAGACTCCAATCTCAACAAAAAGGGGGAAGAATGGATTTTCTAAGCTTAAATAACTTACAATTGATGAGCCCTGATTTAGCATTGTATTGAGTAGTTTCATCTTCCACGAATGCTTCAGCTCCTCTCCAAGTTCCCATGATCAGCTACCAATGCAAGATAATTCCTATTCTAGTGTCGGGTAAATGGGAGAAGGATTGGTATTCCTTTTTGCCTATTCAATTCAATGGAATATATTGGAACAACCAATGATGAGCATTTCAATGGTTATAAATGACAAAGAGATTTAACTATGAGAGATTAGTCAGCCATTAATGCTTGCTTGAGTTCATACTTCAAACCGAGGTTTGAATGCTCATGAAAGTGCCGTTAATGCCTTTGTTTTAATGGTGAACTCAAACAATAATGGAGAGCAAGGAGGCTAGGGGATGGAATTGAATGACCCTCTCAATGCTCTCAATGGGCGTGCAAAGCATACCATTAAAGCCCTCAAGATATTCCTTTATAGACTCCAAGAATCGGCCTCCAACGGATATATAATAGCTAGCTGTCGACTTGTCTAAGATCCCTGTCGACCGGTCGGACAAAGCCTCCGACCAGTCGTTAATTTAGGCTTCATGCAGAACATCTTGCTAGACAAATTTTGTCCATGGCCATCGACCAGTCTGAAATTCAGACCAGAAAACTTTTTAGCCGCTGGATAGTTTTCGCACTTGACCGGCTGGTCAAAAATTCAATATTTTCCTTTGAAATCTGCTGTCCAAGTGGGTCTACATAGCCAATCGGTCGGCAGGCTTTGTACTTGGCCTGTTTTACGCTAGATTTTAGCCTTTCCTTTTGGTGCCCAAATAAAGGTGGTTTTCATTTGTTTTTCCAAAGTTTGGCATGTAAGACTCCATTAGGTGGGCCGCACATGATCATCGGTTTAGATCATGATCGTTGGATTATTCAGATTGAGCGATTCAGTGGGCCCCGCTATACGTGTGATCATTATAAATAGGTTTGGGGTGGGACGCTTGAACTGTTGTCCTTATTTGCGGTTATTAAGCCAGATATGGAAACCTACGGTGTGGAGACCCTAGAGGAGAGAAGTGTGATGGGTAAGCTTCTTTGGCCCTCTTTCCTATAAATATATATCTTGGTCCCCTCACCTACACACAAGAGAAAACCCTAGTCCCATTGAGAGGTTCTACTAAAGGTATAAGGTGCGGAAGACCAAGAGCTCTTCTCAGCAACACGAGGGCATCGGGAATGTCTTCCCAATCAGGTATGGCTTTAAGATTACAATATGGAATCTCCATTATTATTGCATAGACGATCCAATTATTCCGCATTATGTAAGATTTACAGTTGGTATCAGAGCAACCTATGCATTAATCTTGGAAATTCCAAGATGATAGATGTTCTCTAAATTCTTCACCATTCGAACCTTAGTCGGATACCAGATTTGGATGGACTGATCGGCCCTCATTCAGACATTGAGAAAGTTGTATTGGGGCATCTGATCCAATCTACATTTGGAGGTCGTGTGCCGGCCTTTGAAAACCTGAGATCTGATGGAACCTATTGGAGCCGACCAGAAATCTTGGCCGTTGACAACATTGTATAGGCATGGCCTTATACACAGCAACGATGAAGATCTCGAGGGCCATGGAGATCGACAATAGCTATCACCGACCATGGTCGCTAGCCACTTACAGCCATCGTAGCCCCGCATTCAGTTGAAAAAAAAAGGTCTGGACGACCATGGAGATCGATGATTGTGATCCATCACAAAGGGGATTGATCTCCGGCAGCGATGAAAACAGGCTGAAAACCCCGCTTCAGGTGATCCGCAATTAGTCGGCAGCCATGGCGATCCCACAACTCTACTGTAAGCCATGCTTTCCGATCTTGATCGGCCATTGTTCGCCGCTACCATCAATGGTGGTTTTCTTCCACGGCTGCGGCGTCATCACCGGTCGATTGTCTGGTCAGATCCATGACCTTCAGACCTTGTAGCCATCTACGACGACATTGCGGCAACCCAACTTATCTTCCAGCGCCCGCTGACAAGCCATTGAAGGAGAAACCCACCTCTATCTCTCGTGTGACAGCCGGTTTCTCGCCGTGCTGGTGGCAATGTTGTCGGTGATGAGGAAGATGGTGGCGGCTAGAATGTCGTCCGATGATGGCAGATGGACTAGCGGCTAGGGTTTGGAGGGTTCTTTCTATGGTGGGTTTTGGTGGTAACAGGGGTTTCTTGTTTTGGAAATACTAAAGAGCAGAGGCGGTTTTTTTCCAGCTGGATCGGGGCCTGTGCTTTGGGCTCGTTTTAGGCAGATCCCAGCCCCACTTCAGGGCTCACTTTGATGACAATTTTGGGCCAATTGTTGGGCTCCCCGAATGGCAAGAAAATGGACTGAAATAGGGCATATTTTAGTTTGTTTTGGGCTTATTACTTGCCTATCCAATGTTAATTTTATGACCATTTTCAACTCCAATTTCGGACCTTTATTTGGGCCTCCTTTATGTTCATTTTAGGCCCAACTTTTGGGGCCTAATGTTCTCATATTATCGGACATTTAAGGGCCCACTTTAGTTACTTCAGCCCATTGTCCAAGATTATAACCACTGAATCAATGTACATGGGTTATCCTTCCCATACAAGTAAAAGTCATATAAATAAAATTGATGGTTGGTGTGTTTTACTTGATGGATGGGCTAGGTAATTCAAATAAGATAATTATTCATGGTTGAGTTCAGATCTGGCCCAAAATAGGGCTATTACCCATGTCCTTTGATTGATATTTAGTTTTGGCCATTGAGAATTTATCCAACCATCATTTTAGTAAATATTTGAGATTTTAGGCCATCAAAATTAGTCATATTTTGGCCGAATCAGAACTCTTACAGAATGGTTCGTTATGGGCAGAACCATGTAGCAATCCTTAAGTCTGGGTATAGGGATTGAAGCTGGTTGTGTTAGCCACCAAAGTGACCTCAATTAGTGAAAATCTTTAATCTCAGACTTCATTATATGGAATTCAGTAACCCTCAATTATAGGATTGCATTCAGTTGTGTTCACATTCAGGCAAGCGGTGGTCAGAACAAAGAAGTATCATCGTTTGGCTGACTGTTAATTGATAAGTACCTAATATTGTATAATTAACCCTGGTTGTTAAGGGCATTATCACTGTTTTTCCGGTTAATTATCTCTCATTAGGTGAATTTTCTGTCTTCAGGTGATCAGGAGAAGTTGGACAAAATCCGAGTCAATCAGGACGATTTAGTGCCCAAAAGTAATCAACGTCAAGTGTGTGACAATCCTGAGGGAAATCAGGGCGTAAAGATCGAAGAGTGAACCATATTCTGTGGTGGATCTAAAGTCTCAGAGGGCCTCATCAAATCGACATATTTTGGAGGTCCATCTAAGACATGTTATGATGATCGTGATCAAGGCCTTCACAAAAAAATGGATGATCATGCTTGGATGGTCAAGATTGGATGTCCACATGAGGGACCAACAATGCATCAAGGCGGGCCACACTTTCATGAGCATCAGATCAGCTAAAGTGGACCCATCAGCGTCCAGCTGATTCTGATCGTCTAGCAAGAATGGACTTCCACTCCTCACACGTGCTGCAAGCACATCCCAGCTACAGCAGTTGAAGTCATCTCCACCATCCAGTGAGGGAGTCATCTCATCGTCCATGCCACGTGTGGCTCCAACGAACAACAGCTGATGGAGGGCTGATCTTCAGCCCTTCATCCATCCAAAGCCGCAACGTGAGCAACAACCTCATCACCACCGTCCAGATCTTCAACACCCATCATCCAGATGGTCCAGATGTGGACCCGTCCATCAATGGCCAGCAGTCTAGCCATTGGACCGTCCAACAAGCCTCAGCGGTCCATCAGTCCAGCAAGGTGGTCCCCACCTTCCTCACGTGCCAAGCTACAACAGCAGGTGGACCCACCTTCATTTCCAACCGTCCAACTCCATCAGCTCCCCACCTGTTGCACGTGCAGCAACCCCAATCCAGTGGATGTTCAGCTGCTGCACATCAACGCTATCCATCAAGCAGGTGGACCCACCGTCATTTGCAATCGTCCACCAGGGCTGGACGTCCAAGACCATTTCCAGCTCCATCAACGGCCAGCAAACAACACCACAACATCCATCAGCCGTCCATCTGTCCAGTTCAGTGGACCCCATCATCACCGTCCAGCAATGGACATCTCCAATCATCAGCCGTCCATCCAAGGCCAGCTGGTGGACGTCATCAACTTCAGCAGGCCCCACCTTGCACGTGCAGCTGAACCAGCTCAGCCATCCATCAAGATAGGCCACATTCCAACCGTCCAGATGGTGGGATCCATGGTCACCTCACGTCCAGTCCATCTTCAGCTACCGTCCAGCATCAGACATCACCATATGAACAGGACCCTCATCTCTCCCTCATGTAGGCAGTGGCAGCTCAACGTCCATCCACCATCAATCAGGTGGACCCCATCACTCCAGCTGTCCAGCTGTCCATAACCATCTTCCATCACCAACGGCTGATCTCCGCCTAGCAGAGAGTCCAGCAATTGACGTTTTCCGTTCTGCAACTCCAGTGGACCCTCACACGAGTTCCAGCAGGGAGATCACCCATCATCACCATCCATTCAATCTCACAAGCTCCCACATCACCTCATGTATGGAGCATCTCAATGAGCAGTGGACAGCACATGCTGAACTTCCATGTCCAGCACATGACTGGAAGAAGACCTTCCACTCTTATAAGTGCAGCAGCCGCACGATCTTCACCAGCCTAGCAAAGGATGGACAGCACTCTCATCTTCAATGTCTCCAGAAGCTGGGACATTCCCAGCCATTCTCCACCTAGAACCCAGCAGCGGCAGCTCAAAAGAGCTTCACACATGAACTCCCTCAGCTTTATCATGTCCAGCAACCTCCTGAAGAGGACGTCTCCTCCATCACTTGCATTCAACAACCAGCTGAAGAATCTCCACCAAATCAGCTCCTCCATCCGGCTGCAAGAGAGGAGCTCTCTCTCTCTCTCTCTCTCTCTCTCTCTCTCTCTCTCTCTCTCTCTCTTCCCAACACATGTGTGAGGCTTGGAATGCCACCTCATCATCCAAACCTCACTCCATTCCCAAACCTCCAAAAAAAATCTGCTTTGGGTTTGGAGTGACACCTAGGCTTGGAGTACCTTTTTGCCACATGTCATTCCAAGCTTAACTCCAAGCCCAAACCTAAAAGAAAAGTTTGCTTTGGCCGGCACTCCAAGCCTAACTCCATTCCCAAACCTAAAGAAACTTTTGGTGTGCCACCTAGGCTTGGGAGCCTCTAAAAAATCTATAAAAGGAGGCCTCTCCTCCTCATTTCAATCATCCAACCCAATAATCCAATTCCATCCCACAATCCAAATCCTCTTTCCTTAGTTTTCTTTCTTTCTTTCTTTTGTAGTGTAGAGTAGTTTTCTCTTTTGTAGAGAATTTAGTCTTCCATTGTAGCATGGTTGGCTAAACCTCTAGCTAAGGCTAGGGGTGAAGCCTTTGAAGAAATTTGCAAGATATGGTTCTTTTGGTTTAACAATGGTGTGTGAATGTTGGAGTTCTCTTTGGTTGATTGGTTCGGTTATCCACCTCGGCAGACGCTATTGTTGTGCAAGCCCCTTGATCCATCGTCGACTCCGGGCACGTTGGATGCTTGGGATCCCTTGCACACCAATTAGCTAGTTCATGATCGATAAAGTCCCTTGATCCATCGTCGACTCCGGGCACGTTGGATGCTTTGGATTCCCTACGGTCATCGAGCTAGTGCAGGTAAAGTCATCGATCTGTAAAATCCCTTGATCCATTGTAGACTTCGGGCACATTGGATGCTTTGGATTCCCTGCGATCGATAGACGAGATCTTAACGGTTAGATCGGTAAATCAAAGCCTCCTATCTTATAAGTATGCATTTGATCGTATGAATTGTGATCTTATCAGTTGACTTGTTGGCAAAGTTGTTGATCTGTGCAATTCCTTGATCCATTGTCGACTCCGGGCACAGTGGATGCTTGGAATTCCCTGCGATCAACTAACGAGTGCTTCATGGTCAAATCAATCGGTTCAGATCACTATCTTTTATGAAATATGCAAATGGTTTAACTGTTTTATCTTCCGATTGGAATGGATCTTTATTCGATTCCAGTTGAGTTATAGTTGGGCCAATGAATCAAATCTTCTGGATGAATCAAAGGTGGATCTCTAATGCCTTAGCCCCTTTTCTATTTTTGTCTTTCACCACACACAACTTGCTCCACTCTTGTGGATTAAACCAGATTTCATCTCTCCCACCTAAACTAATTCCTTTAAGTGTTCTTAACCCCAATCCTTGTGGATCGACCTCGGTCTTACCGAGTATTTTACTACTTCGCTACCTGCACTTGGGAGTGTAATCTTCGGATTGTAGCATTAATGGGATGGAGTGATTGGTGATGGTGATGTAAGTTTGAGAGACTCATTTCATCCAAAGATGATGGGCGTCTTAAATTTATTTCGCTAGCATAGATCAGCTTCATGTTTAGTAGAGCCTCCTGTATGTTACAATTTCGCCCAAAGGAGGAATTGTGATGATACGCTGGGCTCTTGCCAGATTTTGATGATTATGGCCCATCATCATTCTGGGTCATTTGATTGAAGGCCCAAATCAATCGAATGAACATACATGCATGATATTTGTGGTTTATGTTTATGCATTGTAATATGGGACTTGTTTATTAATGTGAATTTTTATGCTTTGAATGTCCAGCTATGACTGTTTCCAATATTCCAACCCAATTCAATTCCATACCTTTGCTTACTGGGTCCAACTATTCCAAATGAATTCGTCCGTTGAAATAGTCCTAGGTTACATGGACTTAGACCTGGCCCTGGAGGAAGTAGAGCCTCCCATTTTAACTGATCTAGTACGGAATCAACAAAGGCTCACTACAAGCCTGGACCAAGTCAAATAAGATGTGTCTCAAGATCATAAAGAACTCAATTTCTGAGACCATGAAGGGTGTCATGCCTGACACTGAGAAAGCTAAAGATTTCTTGACTGAAATAAGAAAATGATTTAAGAAATCGGATAAAGCTGAGCTGAGTTCACTTTTACATAAGCTGACTCAAGCCACCTATAACGGTCAAGGAAATATCAGGGAGTACATTGGTGGATTGTCTGATGTGGTGGCTAAAATCCGTGCATTAGACCTTAAGATTGAAGATGAACTCCTAATTTTCTTAGTTCTGAACTCCCTCCCTCCACAGTTCGGTCAATTCCAAATCAGCTATAATACTCAAAAGGAAAAGTGGACATTGAACGAACTGATATCTCAGTGCGTTCAGGAGGAAGAGAGACTCAGAAGGTCGAGCAAGACACAAAGTGCTGCACATAGTGACATCTGGTCAAGGACGAAAAGGAAATAAGAAAAGAAAGCACACTTCACGCAAAAGTTCTACGGGTCCTGCGGGGGGCAATCAGGCTAAGTCTGGAAAAATATTTAAGAAGAAAAGGAAGGGTCCTAATGATGGCTGCTTCTTCTGCAATAAGCCTGGTCATCAGAAGAAGGATTGTGAAGGATTTAAAGCATGGCTCGTTTCTAAGGGTAAAAACCATATTTTAGTCTGTTTTGAATCAAATTTAGCTGATATGTCCACAGACTCCTAGGTGGATAGATTCTAGTGTAACTATTCACATTTGTAATTCCATGCAGGATATGCTCCAAAGCCGGACGCTAACTGATGCAGAGAGATCAGTCTATATGGGGAACGGCATGAGAGTAAACGTGGAAGCTATTGGAGTCTGTAGGCTTAGGTTATTGTCAAGACACTTTCTTTATATAGTAGATACTGTTTGTGTGCCTTCTATAAGGCGCAATTTGGTTTCCATTTCTCATTTGGACAAATATAGTTATGAGTTTAAATTTGCAAATGGAAAATTAAATATTTGCTGATTCAGCTGTGATTGGTTCTGACACTTTAGTTAATAACCTTTATCAGCTAGATTTGGATGTTTCACATGTATACAGTATTAACTCCTCACATGGAAACACTAAAGACATCAAACAAAGTTTAGATTGTGAGAATTCCTCCATGCTATGGCACAGGCAATTAGGCCACATGTCTTGTGAGAGATTAGAAAGGCTTGTGTGTGAAGGAATTCTTCACTCCCTGGACTTCTCAGACTTTGGGGTTTGTATTGATTGCATTAAAGGTAAACAGACTAGAATAAGGAAAAATGGTGCCACTAGGAGCGTAGGACTCTTAGAAGTGATTCATACTAGACATCTGCGGACCGTTTCCTACAGTATCCTAGAATAGGCAGAAGTATTTTATCACTTTTATAGATGACTACTCTCATTATAGGTACTTGTACCTTATTAACAAAAAATTAGACGCCCTGGATACATTTAAGATCTATAAGGCTGAAGTCGAGAATCAATTCGACAGGAAGATCAAAGTTGTTAGATCCGACCGTGGTGGTAAGTACTACGGAAGGTATGACGAATTTGAGCGTAATCCAGGTCCATTCGCCGGATACCTACAAGATTGTGGTATCGTCGCCCAGTACACCATGCCCTATACTTCAGAGCAGAATGGTATAGCGGAAAGGCGTAATCGCACCTTAAAGGATATGGTGCGATCTATGATTAGTAATTTTATATTGCCAGAATCTTTGTGGGGTTATACGTTGAAAAAGGCTGTGCATATCCTTAATAAGGTCCCAAGTAAGGCTGTAATGAAAACTCCATATGAATTGTGGACAGGGCGAAAGACTAGTCTACGATATTTTCATGTATGAGGTTGTCCTGCAGAAGTCAAGCCGTATAACCCGCACGAAAGAAAACTTGGCCCTAGAACTGTTAGTTGCTTCTTTATTGGATACCCAGAAAGATCAAAAGGATTCAGATTTTATTGTCCATCATATTCCATGAGAGTCATTGAGACTGCGAATGCTAGGTTTATTGAGAACACTGAAGATAGTGGGAGCACAAATTTAAGAGATATTGTATTTGAGGAAGAGCAGATTGTGATTCCTACCACAATCATTCAGAGTAGCATGGTTGTCCATCCAGCAGTGGACCCTGAGATCCCTATGGATGACTATGTACAACCTCAAATACAACCCACTGACGAGGAAATGGAAAATCCAATTCAGAATAATGAGCCATTAAGACGATCATATAGAGAGAGAAGATCTGCAATACTAGACGATTACATCATCTATTTGCAGGTGCATGAGTTTGACATTGGGGTTGAAAAGGATCCTGTGTCCCTTTCACAAGTCGAACAAAGTGCGAATTCTTCTCATTGGCTCGATGCCATGAAGGATGAATTGAAATCCATGAAGGACAATAAAGTTTGAGACCTTGTTGAATTTCTTGAAAGGATTAGGCCGATTGGTTGCAAATGGGTATTTAAAACCAAACGGGACTCTAAGGGCAATATCGAAAGGTATAAAGCTAGGCTAGTTGCAAAGGGTTTCACTCAGCGTGAGGGCATTGACTTTAAGGAGACTTTCTCACCTGTATCTAAGAAAGACTCCTTTAGGATCATCATGGCTCTTGTGGCTCATATGGATCTGGAGCTACATCAAATGGACGTGAAAACTGCGTTTCTCAATAGAGACCTAATGGAGAACGTATATATGTTGCAAGCCAAAAGGTTTTAAAGCCAAAGGCTCAGAACATCTGGTCTGCAAACTTAAGAAGTCTATTTATGGGTTGAAACAAGCATCACTACAGTGGTACCTAAAGTTCCATGAATTCGTTTCCTCATATGGTTTCATTGAAAACATTGCGGATGAGTGTATATATGTGAAAATCAGTGGAAGTAAGTTTATCATTTTGGTCTTGTATGTTGACGACATTTTATTAGCTAGTAGTGATATTGGATTGTTGCGTGAGACTAAGAAATTTCTATCTCAAAATTTTGAAACGAAAGATCTTGGTGATGCTTCCTTTGTCATCGGCATTAAGATTATCCGGGACAGATCACGTGGATTACTTAGGCTTGTCGCAAAGGGCCTATATTGATAGGGTCCTCGAAAGGTTTGGCATGCAAGGTTGTGCTCCTGGTCAAGCACCTATTGTAAAAGGTGACAAGTTTGGTCAATTTCAGTGTCCTAAGAATGACCTAGAAAAGGACAAGATGAAAGCTATTCCGTATGCGTCAATAGTAGGGAGCATCATGTATGCTCAGGTTTGTACGTGTCCAGATATTGCTTTTATGGTTGGAATGTTGGGCAGGTACCTTAGTAATCCAGGAATGAATCATTGGATAGCTGTAAAGAAAGTGTTGCGCTACCTGCAAAGGATAAAGGACTTCGAACTCACATACAGGAGATCCGTCCATTTGAATTGGTAGGATATACAGATGCAAATTTTACTGGTTGTCTCGACAACAAGAAGTCCACCTCGGGCTATGTATTCATGATGGTTGGTGGAGCCGTATCATGGAAGAACGTGAAACAGTCGATTACGACATCATCTACCATGGAAGTAGAGTATGTAGCTTGTCATGTAGCCACGAATCAGGTGGTCTGGCTTCAGAGTTTTTTCTCTGGTTTACGGGTTGTGCAGATGATCCCGAAACCATTGAAGATCTATTGTGATAGTTTAGCTGCTGTTAACTTCTCCAACAACAACAAGCATTTATCGAGGTCAAAGCACATTGACATTAAATACCTTGTTGTGAAGGAGAGAGTTCAAAATCGTTAAGTGTCTGTGGAACTCATCGGCACAAGGATGATGATAGATGATCCTCTCACTAAAGGCCTTCCTATCACGCTCTTTAAGGAGCATGTGACGTCTATGGGAGTTGTTGATCCAAAGGATGTATTTCAGTAGTGGGAGTTTTCATATATGATTCGATTATGTCCAGATATTTTTTTCTTGAGATCTCTTTTATGCATTGATGATTCTGTTTTTCAGTTTATATCTTGCTTCTCCTTTAGTGTGCACATTTAGTTTTGAGTAAGCAAGACTTTGGTTTGTGTCTTAGAGACACGTTCAGAAGGACCACTTGAAGATAAACACGTATGAGCACATAAGACGTGTAATCTTCATACCACACCCCATATCATTGATTCATGTCATTAAGGCTATTAGTATTTGTGATCGTGATTCGTCATACTTCGAAAATATTAAATGTTGTGTTGACTACCACGATTTAGTATCAGTGGTTTTGATCGACCGGATCTGACAAGCGTTGCTCATAATTATCCAACGGTATTGTTTTGAAATCAGTAGGGCGCCCACTAGGAACTTTTGAAACAAATATGTTTTATAAAATATTTTTCACAAAATAAAATAAAATACTTTGTTTTCTTTCAGAGATCAGTGTAGCCCAAGTGGGAGAATGTAAGACTCCATTAGGTGGGCTACATATGATCATCAGTTTAGATCATGACCGTTGGATTATTCAGATTGAGCGATTTAGTGGGCCCCACTATACATGTGATCATTACAAATAGGTTTGGGGTGCGACGCTTGAACCGTGGTCCCTATTCGTGGTTATTAAGCCATATATGGAAACCTACGGTGTGAAGACCCTAGAGGAGAGAAGTGTGATGGGAAAGCTTCTCTGGCTCTCTTTCCTATAAATATATGTCTTGGTCTCCTCACCTACATACAAGAGAAAACCCTAGTCCCATTGAGAGGTTCTCCTAAAGGTGTAAGGTGTGGAAGACCAAGATGCTCTTCTCGGTAACACGAGGGCGTCGCGAACGTCTTCCCAATTAGGTATGGTTTTAAGATTACGGTATGGAATTTCCATTATTATTGCATAGACGATCCGATTATTCCGCATTATGTAAGATTTACATGGGACCGACCCACTGAAGGTCACGGAGTGCTTCATAGAAGAGAGGAAGATCGCCAGAGGAGACAAAATTAGGATTTGATCAAGAGCGAGGGAGATCGAGAGCTTAGGGCGTTTTTATATTATTAGAGAGAGAAATCGAGAGAGGTAGATGAAAATCAAGAGAGATAGATGAAAATTGAGAGGGAAATCGAGAGAGGTAAATGAAAATTGAGAGGGCGTGGGAAGAGATAAAATGAATTTGGGAAAGGAGGGACGTGGGTTTTCTTTGAAAGTCTTTTGCAGGAAGTTCCTGAGTTGGGATGCTTAGGTGGGGCCCACTATGATGTTTATAATAAATCCACACCGTCCATACATTTTTAGAGTTCATTTTAGGATATGGGACTAAAAATGAGGCAGATCCTGAACTCGAGTGGTCCACACGAGAGGAAACAATGGGGATTTAGTGACAACCGTTAAAACATTCATGCGGCCACAAAATTTCCGTATCACGCTAAGTTTTTTTATGATTTCACTTCATCCCAGTGGGAATGATCTTATAAACATTTTGGATGGCATATAAACATCAAGGTGGAGCCCAAAAAGGTTTCTATGGTAGGAAACTATTTTCCTAGTTTTTACTCTGGTATGGCCCACTTGAGTTTTGGATCCGCCTCATTTTTGTGGAATGTCCTAAAATGATCTCTCAAAACAGATTGGCGGAGTGGATTTCTCACAAATATTATGGTGGGCCCCACCTAAGCATCCCAGCTAGTAACTTTCAGACCAGATTAGCTATTGACAGTGCGAGGAGCCAAATTCGCTACTAAAGTAACATCACCAAGTTCTGTGGGCCCCACCATAACGTCTGTATTGTATCCACACCACCCATCCATTCGTAGAATCATTTTAAGGCATGAGCCCAAGAACGAGATAGATACAAAGCTCAAGTGGACCCCACAAGTGGGGATTGAACTCCTATCATTAAAAACTTATTGGGGGCACAAAAGTTTTCTATCAAACTGATATTTGTGTTTTCCCTTCATCCATATCTTTACTAACTTATGAACAGGTGGGATTTAAAAAAAATCATGGTGGACCTTAGGAAGTTTTCAACGGTGTTCTTCACTGTCCCCACTGTTTTTTATGGTGGGTTCCACTTGAGAGTTAGATTTGCCTAATTCTTTGGATCATGCTTGAAAATGATATTTCTAAATGGATGGACGGTGTGGATACAACACATACATCATGGTAGGGCCCACAGAGATTGGTGACGTCACTTAAATAGCTAATCCACGCCCGGAAAAGGGGTCGAAGATTGAGCGTGGCAGATTAGGCCCACCTTGATCATAGGTTGTATATCCACTCTGTCCATCTATTTTTAGAGCCCATTCTAGGACATGGTACCAAAATTAAGAATATCCAACTCTCAGGTGGACCATACAACAAGGAATAGTGATGATTATAGGCTCACCTATAAAAACTTCCCAAGGCCCACTATAAACAAATTCGTAATTTTTATTTTCCATCATAGTGGCAAACACTTTGGGATCCACCGACCTCGGTGGGCATGGTTTGAGTGGATCCTCGAATCCATTGATTGGTGGATCCCCAATTGTGGGGCCACTATGATGTATGTACCTTACATCTACACCGTCCATGCATTTTGAAAGATCATTTTAGGGCATTATCCAAAAAATGAAGCAGATCCAAATCTTAGGTGGACCTATGGACGCCGTCCTGTGCTCGAGGCGGGCACGTATGTGCCCACTTTTTTCTTTTTTGTTTGTTTTATTTTGGGGCACACAGTTGTAATGATTGGTTCACTTGGCTTTGATTTTCCTTGGTTGTGCAAAACCTTTCCGAGGACAACAGAATGACATTCATGGACTCGGTATATTTAACAAAGTCGCCACCAGCTGAAAAGAGACCTCAGAATCCATGGTCGGCCAAGACCCGTGAAAACGGCAAAATGACTAGGGTATTTCGAAGAATCCCTGATCTTTTAAATGACTTCCATTTGGATAAGTTGGTCTGCACCGTGGATTCTGGGTAAGGGCCACGGTTACGAAAGGGGAAGGTGTTAGGCACCCACTTATCGTCCATGCATCGCACGGTCTCTACTTTGCAGGGTTAAATGATTTTAGGGAGATTCAGAAGAGCTTTTGAACTGCAAGATTAGGCCATACTTCACGGGCTTTTTAGGGCATGTGTAGGCAAAACAACAAAAGCACGACAACAATATAATAGGGTTAGGCCCAACTGCGTAGGCTTTTCAGGGCTCGGGTTGGTAAAAACAGAAAAGCGATAACACCAAAAGTAAATCATGAGTGTGTGGAAGGATGAAGTGTATATAGAATGTGCAGAGTGAAATACGGTCTGATTTCGAGATGTGAGAGGGAAAAGGGGGAGTCAGACACCCTTTTTCATGAAAAAAGCAAGGGATGATCAGACGCCCCAGATTCCCACCCTACTCATTGACCTTGACTTTGAGAATGTTTGATGGAGAGTGAGCACTTCGAGATGTGAGTAAGGAAAAGGGAAAATCAGACACCCCTTTCTTATAGAAAAGACGGAGGATGGTCAGACGTCTCAGATTCCTACCCTACTCGATGTTGCTTTTGACTTTTCAATTGAGAAAGAGATATAGACAAAGAGATTCGGTCACTGGTATACGGTTGCAGAAGCAAGGGGCCTGACCTGCCAATGTCAGACAATTAATTAGTGGGGTAGAGCTTTAGCCACCTCAGATTTGCAAATTTCCTGTAAGGCAGGGATTTGGCAGAGCTTCGCTGGAGCCTCTATTGCCCTCTCTTTCTCTTAGAATTTTTCTCTCTCGCTCGCTGCCTCCGTCCATCTCTCTCCTCGGTCTCACTGTTCGTTCCTTTGGTTTCGGTCGCTGGGCGCTTGCTTATATAGACGATCGGGGGCGTTGGTAGCTTTGGATCGGGGTGATTCATCGCCCTTACATGAATTAGAAACAAACACGTGGCGATTTTTATAAAAAAAATTCCGCTCATAAACTGAACGCAGTGCTTCCTCGTGGCTCACGAGCTTGGATTGGCTTGGGTGCATGTCGGCAAGTTCGGTCAACAAATGTGGACTTGACAGGGGGCGTGGATGTATGAACCACGTAGTGAACAACCCGTGGACGACCACTGGGTGACCGTCTTCATGAAGACGGTCACATGGTGGCTGTCGATGGTCTTTTTTATTTTGTCCTTTTGTGGTTTTTTCATAGTTTGAGTTGCATTTTTGTGACTGCGCCTCACATGCTCCTGCAGCCGCGTGTTGAGACTTTGGGCCGATCCGAACTGTCCACCACCTCGAGGACTTGTATTTAGGCATATAGTGAAATCTGTTCCGTCAGATCAAAGTCGATGAGTGGCTTACATCTCTTGTGAAGGTGGGGTGTCTATAGATGTCCCTCTTTGGTAGAGGTTGGATACAACCGAATGCCAAAGCGAGTGGACACTCCACCCTTGGATTAGATGTAGTGGCGATCAACTTTATTGTTTCACCGTAGTGACGTTTGTCGATAGATTTGCATGGTTTAAAGATTAATCTGGATGCCTAACGAGGGCCACTGAAGGTGGTAATTGAGTCTATGTGTTTGAATTGAGAGTGGTTAGAGCCCCTGCACATTTTGTAGCCTTACAAGGATAACATATTTTGAACTGAGAGATTGATTTGAACTGAAGAGGTGATTTGAAGATTTCCATGTTCCTAGGCTTGCTTGTAAGACAGGTTGTTGTAACGGACAGTTGCCTGTACATTTTACGGCTTTACGGATCTCCTGCATTATAGTACGTTAGGCCTGCAAGCGTCCCGGTCTAGAGCCATCCGGATTATTCTTTATGCCATTCGAATCTTTTCGACTTGGTCACCTTGGTTCGTAGCATAGTTTTTCGCAAGTTGAAGTACGTTTGCGCTAATCTAGGAGTAATCATTCCATATTCTGAGACGATCGAGCTGACACCGAGAGTTCAGGTCGGCCATACCATGTTTTGCATATGATCTCAGAGAAAACCAACAAGTCGGGTAAAACCAAAATCAATTATTGATGTTGCGTCAACACCCACTGGGGAGTATGGAAGACTGCCTAGTGCCTCGGATGTCGTGCGCGTAGTATTTTTGAAAACTTTTAAATTTTTGAATTTTTTTTTGGATTTTTTGAAAATGATCCCCACCTGTAAACCATGGTTCTAAGGGGTTTTATTATAATGATTTTTGAAAAGTTTTTTCGGGCCTTTTTTTAGAAGATCTCCGCCCGATATCTCGGGTGGGCATTGTCAAACGGGTTTTATTTGCCCTCTTTTTCGTGTTTTTTTTAAAGAAAATACAACTCTGCTTGGGGTGCACTTTTTTTTATCTATCGTCCCCTGACTAAATGGTCATGGTCAAGATAGTGGAGCGAGTCGTTTTATTGTAAGATAGATAAGCATATATATGCATTTTTTTGTTGACAATGGGGGACACGATTCCGCTTGTGGATGCGTCTAGTCCAATATGGGGAAAAGACAACTCCACTCAGGGATGCACTTGTTTCGATCCGTCGTCCCCTGGCAAGATGGTCATAGTCGAGATCGGGTGACGTGAATCGGTTTACATTGCACATTATATTTTTTTCTCTTTATTTTTTTTTGCTTTTTTTTTTGTGTAATCAGATTTGTCCTTGCCGATCTGGATGGTTCTGATCAGGTCTAGATGGTTAGGATTTGGACTTATTGCATTGCATGGATGTTAAAAAAAGGGGTCCATTCCGTCGTCCCATCTTAGGGTTCTCTACTAAGGAAGTGTAGAATTTCCATATACTCTCAGCTTCTACTACTGATAAAGCACCCGATCCATTTTAAGTTAGCAAGAAAAATGAGCACACACAGTTAAGTGTCAGTAGTTTTACGTCTTCGAACGAATCTAATTGAGGGTTTATAGTCAATATACCCACAAAGTTGCACGATCATTTTGCGCAATGCATATAGACCATGTAGCATCCGACGGACTCCTTCGGCCACAAGATGGACCACATCCTCATATTTTTCGTAATCAATTCAATTTGGGTTCTTCTACTGCTCATAATACCATGAGGATGAGCTTCACCTCCCAGTTGCCTTAATCCCCTTCATGACTTTTAGGAACAGGGAACATCCGTCGGCTTCAACAGCGATTTTCAATTAAGGTCATCTATCACGGTGCATTCAACACGAAAAAGATTGCGGAACTTCCATCCGCTCTTGACTTGACTGTTAATAAGCTCCGGTACCCATACAATCAAATGTCAGATATACCCGAAAGATGTTTAAAAAGCCTCCGAGAAGTTAATCCCAATGTAGTTTAAGGTCTTCAGACCATGGAGTATGGTTTAGATGGTTGAGGTTAGTGCCATATGATCCAGTTTATTGTCCCAAGATGGATGGACTGATTGGACCCAGATTGGTCAAGAGATGGATTTATTGTATGATCCATTCCATCATCCTGAGTTTGGACGGTGCTGATCTCGTCCAGGAGGTAAAGAGATGAATTTATTGCATGATTTTTTTTAAAGAAAAGAGATTTTTTTTTTGTAGTATGAGACTTTGATACTACAAAGTCTGATAGAGGGGTTGATCGATGGCCTTGTCGTCCATCTTTTGTGAGATCGAACCAGTTCCTATAGGGGGACTCGTGAGAGTACACGTTTGTAGTTCTGTTCTGGGCTTCAATGGATTTTGAGAGTTCCTGAACATTACAGTTTTCTGACCTTGCCTTCATGATGTGTTTCTCAGCCGGGATCGAGTCATTGCCTGGTTTACCCATTTTTCTTCTTCTTTTTATTTTTTTTTATCGCTTCCATTTTTACCTGTAGCGCCCTTTTGGGTTTTCACTATGTCTGGATTGCCCGTCATTTTTTCTCATGGAGCCCTTTCGGGTTTTCACCACGTCCCGGGTATTTGATCTTGCCAGCCCCTTGGCGGCTTTACCTTTTTACCCCTAGCGCCCTTTCAGATTTTCACTAGGTCTATCGTGCATCCGCTGTTTTTACTCAAGGTGCCCTTGTGGGCTTTCACCTCACCCATTCTGCTTTGGATACACTTTCCTTTTTTTTTCTTTTTGCTTTTGAGATGCCGTTTGTTGGAGTTTTCCATCATTGTCGGCCGATGAATGCCCGTAATAGCTTGAAGATTTCGAAATGTCTTCTTAGGTCAGGATTCTTAGGGGTGAAGGTTGGCTTTGGCCCTCGATTTCTTATTTTCTCTCTTTTTCCCTTCCTCTTTCTCTTTTGGCTGTCTCTTCCTTGTCATTCAAATCGTTATTGATTCCTGGGATGTTAAGGGTACTTTCCTTTTCTCTCTCATCATTTTTTTGGGCTTTCCTTTGTACACACATTTTTCTTTTCTTTTTTTTTTTGGTGGCTTTCACTATACACATTTTTTTTTGGGTTTTCTTTGTACATGTATTTTTTTTCTCTTTTTTTTTTGGATTTTCTCTATACACACACTCTTCTTTTGTTTTAGGGTTTTTTAGTACACACTTTTCTTCTTCTCTCGAAGGCATATTGGGTGGATGGGGGGTGAGTTTTGACCTTAGGTGGCGTTTTGCGACCCTCGTGCTAATCGTGGTGAATTTTGACATGATCAACATTGATTGGCTCAGGAAGATCTTCTCTGTCCATATTGGTGAGGCGAAGTGCACCTCCTGGAAGCACCTCTCACACGATAAGTGGACCTTCATAGGTGGGCTTGAATTTCCCCTTGGATCAGGCAAATGAGGAGGCAAGATTTTTTTTCATAACCATATTTCCCACCCTAAATACTCTTGCACGTACCCATTTGTTGTATGCTCATGCGATCCTTTTCTGGTATGTTTGGGAATGACATAGGGCTTGCAAGTGCTTTTCGTTTGCCAGATGTAATTGATCGTAGCGAGCCTATAGCCATTCTCCCTCTTCAACTTCACTTTCAATCAATATGCGCAGTGAGGGGATTTTCACTTTGACGGGTAGAACGACTTCCATTCCGTATGTAAGCTCGTATGGAGTAGCGTCGGTTGCAGTGCGTATAGACGTTTTGTATGCCCATAATGCATATGGTAGTTGGTCAGTCCAGTCATGATACGTCTTTACCATTTTCTCAAGGATGCGTACGAGCATCTTGTTGGCGGCTTCCACACCTTCGTTCATTTGTGGCCGATAGGGACTAGATCAGGTGTCTTTTGATTTTGAACTATTTGAGCATGTGTTCTACTTTTTTATTCATGAAGGGTGTTCCGTTGTCGGTGATGATGGTCTGCGACACCCCATAACGGCTGATAATGTTGTTCTTCAAGAATCCCACCACATGCAAGGCCGCTATGGTGGTATAGGATGCTGCCTCCACCTATTAAGTGAAGTAATTGATTGCCACCAGGATGTATTCGTGGTCGTTTGATGCTTTAGGATTGATTTTACCAATGATGTCGATTCCCCACATAGAGAAGGGTCAAGGCATCATCATGTTGTATAACTCAGATGCTGGGGCGTGGATCCGATTGGCATGCTCCTGACATTTGAAGCATGTTTTGATGTGCTGGCAGCAATCGGTTTCCATGGTCATCCAGTAGTACCCTTGCCGAAGAATCTTTTTGGCCATCATGTGGCCATTCATGTGTGGATCGCAGGTTCCTTCATGGATCTCAGACATGATTTTTCACAGCTTCAGCCTCATCTACACATCGCAACAAGATCTAATTAAAGGACCGTTTGTAAAGAGATTCGCCACAGATCGTGAACTGCGCGGCTTAGACGCTAAATGGTGTGATGGTTCGTTGGTGTGACATCGACTAGATAAGTTCAATCTTCTAGGTATTTTCTAATGTCGACGTACCATGGTTGTTTATCAGGCGATGTTTCTGCTTCTTCGATTTATAGGCAGAAGGCCGGTTCTTCCTAAAGCTTTACAGTGAGTTCCCATTGAGCTGCTCCATGAGGAATCCCTAGCATTGATGCCAACGTAGCCAAGGCGTCGGCAAATTGATTCTTGGTGCGAGGCATGTATACTAATGTAACTTTGTGAAATTCTTCAACAAGGTTTTTCGAGGTAGACGTGATATGACACCAGTTTCTCGTCTTTCATTCTCCATTCGCCGTTGATTTGATTGATAATAAGTTATGAGTCATCGAAAACTCACAACTTCCTCACACCCAGAACGATTGCCTCTTTGAGGCCCGCTATACATGCCTCGTACTCTGCAATGTTATTGGTGCAGGTGAATGCCATCCTTCTTGATATGGGCACTGGGGTGTCATCAAGGGAATAGAAGATTACCCCTACTCCACTTCCTTTGCTGTTGGATGCATCGTTAAAATACAAGGTCCATTCATCTACTTCCGGTCCATCTTCTCCTTCGAGGAATATGATACTTCATCAGGGAAGAAAGTCTTCAAGGGCTGGTAATGTGGCAATGAGTGTGCCGCAAGGTAATCAGCCAACGTTTGCCCCTTGATTGCCTTCTAAGTGACATAGGTGATGTCAAACTCAGAAAGCAACAGTTGCCACTTCACTATTCTGCCTGTCAGTGCCGGTTTATCAAACAAATATTTCAAGGGATCCATACGAGTAAGCAAGAGAATCGGATATGCAATCATGTACTGGCGCAGACGTTGAGTGGCCCATACAAGGACGAGGCATGTTTTCTTGATCGGAGAGTATCTGAACTCGTAGTCTGTGAATCGACGACTAAGATAATAAATGGCCTATTCTTTACATCCCGTGTCGTCATGTTGATCGAGTACGCACTCGATTGCATCGGTGACAACTAAGATGTAGAGTAACAGTGGCCTTTCTGGTACTAGTGGGACCAATACTGGGGGATCTTTTAGGTATTCCTTGATTCTATTGAAGGCCCTCTGACAATCCTTGTTCCATTCTTTTGGTGCATTTTTTCGGAGCAACTTAAATATGGGTTCACATACAGGGGTAAGCTGGGTGATGAAGCGACTGATATACTAGATTCTTTCGAGGAAACCTCGGATCTCTTTCTCAGTTCTCGGGGCTGGCATTTCAATGATCACTTTGGCTTTCGACTCATCTACTCGAATACCATCTTCGCTGACAATGAAGCCGAGTAACTTGCCTCTGGTTGCCCCAAAGACACACTTTTGTGGGTTCAGTCGAAGCTTGAATTTTGCCAACCGGTCGAAGAGCTTTTCCAGATCTTTAAAGTGTCCCTCGATGCTTCGTGATTTGATAATCATATCATCCACGTAAACCTCGAGCTCTTTGTTCATCATGTCGTGGAAGAGTGCAGTCATAGCTCGTTGGTATGTTGCCTCAGCATTTTTGAGTCGAAGGGCATGACACGGTAGCAAAAGGTTCCCCATGGCGTGATGAATGACATCTTCTCGCGGTCTTCTGTAGCCATCTTGATTTTACTATAACCAGAAAATCCATCCATGAAAGAGAATATCTGGTGCCTTGCTGTATTGTTGACCAGAGTATCGATTTGAGGAAGCGAGAAGTCGTCCTTCGAGCTGGCCTCGTTAAGGTCCCAGAAGTCGATGCACATCCGAACCTTACTATCTTTCTTTTGGACGAGGACGATCTTGGCGAGCCATTCTGGATAATTAGAAACCACTAGAAAGCCCAGCGTTATACTGCTTGATAATTTCCTCTCTGATTTTTAGGATCCATTCTGGCCGCATTCTTCTCATCTTTTGCTTGACCGGCTTGATTTCTGGCTTCGTGGGAAGATGATGTACAACTAGGTCTTCATCGAGCCCCGACTTATTTTCGTACGATAATGCAAAGTTTGATAACCGTGGTTTGAGGAACTTCTTCATTTTCTACCGATTTTCAAGGGAAAGATTCTTTCTAAGGTGTACCTCTCGAGGATCATCAAGGGTCCTGAGATTAACTACGTCAGAATCGTTATGCACGACGTTGGCTTTGGAATCAAACTTTTCGAGGAGATCCTCGAGTTCGCTGACTGAGTCACTGCTTCCCTCTTCTTTGACCTCTTCTAAACTCATAACTTTAAAGTCTAATTCTACGCTGAAATCGTAGTCGTCGACTTTGATCTCATGTTGTCTAGGAACTAGGTCTGTACCTTTATTGCTTGGGTATGTACATGGTTTTTCAGGATTTTTTGATTTTTTGGCTTTTTCACATTTTTCTAATTTTTTTTCGTTTTCGTGTATTTTCTTATTTTTTTAGGTTTTTAAAATTTACAATTCCCGAGCAAGACGACATTTTGAACTAAGGGCTAACCTGATTCAGCTTGGGATGCTGATAGCTATTTACATGGACTTTTTTTTTTCAAGCCAGCATGGTTAGACATTTGGTCGGCTGATTCAACTATAATGGGGGTTAAGAACTATTTACGCCCTATGCTCCCTCCCCTCGGGAGATAGGGTCTGTGTGGGCAATGAATTGATCTGGTTCTCCATGCCCAATCATCATGATGAAGCAAGGGCTTGGCTCTGATTTAGCATCAGACATGATAACATCTTCTGCATCCCCGAGGTCATGACGTCACACTTTCTCGAACCTTGATTACCTTCATGGTATGTTGGTGTTCGATTCGGTCATTTAAGACTTGCCGTTCAGTGGGTGAAAAAATGTTGTCTGGGTTGGGAGCATGAGCTGATGGCACATGGTTGACTTCTTCGAGCTAGTAGCTTTGGTAAGGCATGTCTGGCTCCCAAACGTTAACTACTGGGACATTAGGTTCTCCTGGGAGGGTTGCTTCTATAAGGAGCAGTTGTTCAAAATTTGTAAGAATGGTGAGCAGTTGACTCTTTGGTGAAAAGTTAAGGGCACTGCCCCTACTTGGTGAAGCCAAGGGAGGCCAAGAAGGAGATTGAATGATGATGGAATGTCCAGGACCTGAAATGTGATCGTTAACACGTTTGGACTGATTTACAGCACGAGGTCAATTTCTCCTTGGGACTGTCTTTGTGAATTATCGAATGCTCTAACATTCATGTTGTTGGGTCTGAAGACAGATGGTTCTAGGCCTAGATAAGTAGCAGTTCGTAGTGGGAAGACATTCAAGCTTGAACCGTTGTCGATGAGTACTAGTGGGACACTGCAATCCTTGTGAACAATGGTTATGTTTAACTAGCGCACATGGTCACGCCCTTCTAGTGGCAGCTCGTCGTCTGAAAATGTGATGGTTCACGGGGTGAGGAGTTGCCCTATCATGTGCGCAACCATCTCTGGCGGTGCCTCTCGAGAGATGTGTGCGTCATTTAATGTCTTGACGAATATTTCTCGATTAATTTGTGATGTGTAAAGGAGTTCCCAAATGGATATTTAGGCAGGGATGTTTTTGAGCTAGGTCACAACGTCGTATGTGGTTTCGGCTTTAGATGTTCCCGCCGAATGTCCCTTAGGATCTCCTTTAGCCACATCTCTTCATAAACACCGCCCATTTGGGTTCATGTTTCCCACTTTCGAACACTCTGGATAGTGCCACGAAACTGCTTTATTATCGAAGACTGGAACTGCCCTTCCCTGAAGCACTAAGGGAGATTGAGAGGGTGTTAGAGGGGCGGAAACAGGTCCCTGATGATCTTCATGAGGTGCAAAACTTGCCCCTAGTAAGACCAGAGGCTATGTCGATGGTGGTGTTAATAGTGTGGGACTTGCCCCTAATAGGACCAGAGGCTATTGGAATGGTGTGGATGTGGCTTGAGCAGACCTAGCTAGCTCATGTGGTAGTGAGAATGGTGACGGATCTGCCCCTCGTAGGGTTACCGTCGGATGGCTGACTTCGGAAGGTGAGGATGGTGCCTTTCCCAAAAGCACCACTGGGTACTGATTTGTTGGCGGAGCTTGATGGATGTGGTATGACGAGTGGTAGGCGGGTGATGGTGCGGAAGCTCTCCCCATGAGAACCACTGGCGAGGGATCCCAAGATGGGTTGTACGGGGTTGCCGAGTTGGCCGCAAGAGCACGCCCTTGGAGAATCAGTGGCTGATGAGTGATGAGTGTCGAAAAGTATATTGACTCAACACCTTTCTGATGTGAGGGCGGTGCCTTGTGAAGGACAAGGGGCGACAATTCCTTAGCACAGTTTAAGGCCGTGTTTGTGTGGAAGACGTGGGGTGGATAGGCCCCTTGAATGACATTGACTATCGGGGTTTCTGATGCACTAGGACCTGCTTGATGGGGTGGCAGGGGATTTTGAAGTATGTTGTTGGTGGTGGCACTGACGTTGGGAGCCGCAATTGAAATCTTGTTTTGATCGATTAGGTCTTGGACTGTGTGCTTCAGTGAGAAGCAGCATTCCATTGTGTGGCCCCTTCCCTGGTGGAATGCATAGTACTCATTTTCATTGTAGTTAAGCGGTAGGGGGTTTGGCGACGACCT
Organism: Liriodendron chinense; assembly: GCA_003013855.2. NCBI lineage: Eukaryota > Viridiplantae > Streptophyta > Magnoliopsida > Magnoliales > Magnoliaceae > Liriodendron > Liriodendron chinense. The sequence goes on along the minus strand of PVNU02000491.1, from coordinate 1,263,291 downwards.
AGGCTGCAACGGAGTTAGAAGTTACCTTTGAACTAATTTCGCCAGAATATCAATGTATGATTGAGCCAATGGAGTAAATTGCCTAAGTGGCAGAGTCGGACCCGCTTGCCTGCCTTGATTGGGGTACTGCGGGTTCCACCTGGGTTGTTACAGCTGTGATTGCGGTGGTGGCTAACGCCCAGTCGGAGGGATGACTGATCTGCCCTGTGTTAAAGCAACGAGGTTGGCTTCTGTCGAGCAAGGAACAAGCATATCTTTGTTCTTGGGGACATACCTTCCTACCTTCTCTTCCGTCTTGTTTTTCTGTGCAGAGGGAGACTGGTGAGGCCATGGTGTGATCGTGCCAGCTCTAATGCCGGCCTTTACCTGTTCCCCTGCATGAATCAGTTGTGCAAAGTTGATGTAGGGGAAGGAAATCAGGTATCTCGATATGTTGGGGTTGGTCGAAGGCACAATCATAGAAATTTGTTCCTCATCATCGATTGTTATTTTCATATGTGCGGCTATAGCCTTCCATCACCTGACATATAACGACAATGTTTCATCACTCCTTTGCTGAAGGGCGGCCAGATTTGCCCTTCGAAGTGCTGTGGTTAGGTTATACGCAAAGCGATAGATGAAAGCCTGGGACAGATCTTCCCAGATCCTGATTTTATGACAATCAAGCGATGTGTACCAATCAAGCACGTCACCTTTAAGGGATTTTTGAAATGATCGTATCATGGCTCCCTTGTCTCCTGCCACGACATCGAGTTCTCCGTAGAATGCTTTCAGATGAGCAGTAGGACATCCAATGCCATCGTATTTTTGGAACTTGGGTACCTTAAAGTTTACCGGTACCCATGCGTCCAGAAAGGGATAAAGGTCCCTGAATCTTGTCGAGGGGAGTTCCACCCCATGCTACTTCTGGAGTTCGTTTCTCATGGCCTTGAGATGTCCTTCAAAATGTTCTCGGAGCCGATCGATTTCAGATGGTTGTTGAAGGGGTGGTCATGCCCCTTGCGGGATACAGCTAGTCTCTTCTTCGTAATTGTCGATCTCGTCAATATTTTTGGGATCTATTGTCAGGGGGCATGATTGTGGGAGAGCTGTCAGATGGATGGATGAATGGTGGGTTTCCATTGTGGGGGGCAATTGATTGTCGAGCTATGGGGGAATGGTAAGCGGAGTTGGATTGGACTGTAGTGATGGTAAGTACGGTGATAGTTCTGGTTGAAGTTGGAATGCGCTCCCATTAGGGGGAGTTTGCTGGAACTGGTTGGCTTGAACTTGACTGCGAGGTGTCGGTTGTGGCACTGACTGGCTCCTGTTAATGGGAGAAAATGCTAGAACTTGTTGTGCTGTAACTGATGGGTACGTGAAGTATACCCAGTTTCCTGTACTGGGGACAGGTTGAAGCTGACTGGTGGTCGGGTCAGATGGACCCACTTGGGTGATGGGAGGTTGTGTGTTGTGATTGAGGGGGGTGGTCCTCCCTTGGAGGAGGCTTGCGAGCATGTCTTTGATCTAACTCGGTCAGAGACGACATAACCTCGAGTGTTGCAATTGACTGCCTTGGGGAGTCGGGCTGGGTCAGCATGTTGTCTTCCTTTGCCGACATGGCTGCTTGTGCATGGGTCCAAATAATGCTTTGATGTAATTTAACCGTGTAACGGATTCATAGCTGGGTTAGTGCAATGATTGTAGATTAATTCACTGCCCCCCACTTAGTCCATCACGATTTTTTGTATTTTTTTTATTTTTAGGCAAGTAGAAATTCACAGCATGCAAAATATATACAGGAAAGTAAAAGGGACCAGTATGAACTGGAATGCAGGATGCTCACAGGAAAGTAAATAAGACCAGTATAAACTGCAATGCGAGATGCTCGCAGAAAATTAAAGGGACCAGTGTGCACTGGAACGATTAACTGGTTAGCAGGTTAGTAAAGTTAGTGTTGAGAATCCCCGAAAAATCGTAAAGCCCCGTGTTTTGAGTCGGGCCTTAGCTAGTGGCTAATCAAATTTTCCCCAGCGGAGTCGCCATTCTGTGGACGCCGTCCCACGCTCGAGGCATGCACGTGTGTGCCCACTGTTTTCTTTTTTGTTTGTTTTGTTTTGGGGCGCACAGTTGCAATGATTGGTTCACTTGGCTTTGATTTTCCTTGGTTGTGCAAAACCTTTCCGAGGACAACAAAATGACGTTGTCGAACTCGGTATATTTAACGGAGTCGCCACCAGCCGAAAAAGGCCTCAGAATCCACGGTCGGCCAGGACCCGTGAAAATGCCAAAATGACTAGGGTATTCTGAAGAATCCCTGGTCTTTTAAATGACTTTCATTTGGATAAGTTGGTTTGCACCTTGGATTCTGGGTAAGGGCCGCGGTTATCGCCTGTGCATCACACGGTCTCTACTTTGCGGGGCTAAACGATTTTAGGGGGATTCTAAAGAGTTTTTCAACCTGCAAGATTAGGCCATACTTCACGAGCTTTTTAAGGCCTGTGTAGGCAAAACAATAAAAGCACGATAATAATATAATAGGATTAGGCCTAACTACACAGGCTTTTTGGGGCCCAGGTTGGCAAAAACAGAAAAGCAATAACACCAAAAGTAAATCGTGAGTGTGTGGAAGGATGAAGTGTATATGGAATGTACGGAGTGAAATACGGTTTGATTTCGAGATGTGAGAGGAAAAATGGGGAGTCAGACATCCTTTTTATGGGAAAGGCAAGGGATGATCGAACACCCCGAATTCCCACCTACTCATTGAATTTGACTTTGAGAATGTTTGACGGAGAGTGAGTGTTAGAACTAGAAAATGGTGCGATGACATTTTCTGTGTATTGTTGCTTTGGGTTCTGAGTAGTGAAAACATTCATTGACAATCACAAGCATTTACAAAAGGTACACAAGGAGAGATATCAAAAGGCGAATTTTATTCTAGAAATTCTGAGATCTTGTACATTCCAGGCTGTGATCTGGCATGAGCCCTTAATTACATCGAATAATCGATGACCCTTAATTAAAAGGCAAAAGACTAGTCAGCAGTGACTATTAGAGTTTGTGGTCGTAGAGACCTATATTTATTTTGTTATGGATTCAACCATCTTTGTATTGGTCAGATGTCTATGTCTCATGTTTTGGCCTGGAGATCCGGGCAGAGACTCTCAGGGTTTTTAACTGAGAGGGTACGACTCTGGGCCTGCAGCTGTCATGTGTGGACAGGTGACCTCGGGAAGATCAGTCCGCAGTTGTATGTACCTGAGCAGCCCAACTGACAAATGCCGTTTGGATGGGTAGGGCATTAACCGTTGTATTATGGCAGGTTCATAACAATTGCTTTGTAGAGAATCGAAACTCTTTGATATGGTTTATTGTGATAACCATAATCCCGTTTGTCTAGCTTTTGACCTTAATCGGGTCATATCTTACGGTACATATAAATAATGATATATTTGTATAATTCTGGATGTTGGCGGCTTCTTTTCGAGAAGTTATTTCACTCATCGCATTAAATCAGGTTAAACTTCGAAGACGTGATTCTTCTCATTTAGAGATCCCTAGAATGGTCATTTGACTACTCCATTGCATCCAGAACACTCAAAATACCCAAAATAGGCTCAAACTGAGCCTGAAAACACTTAAAATTGACTTCGGTACACCCGTAGACATTTCTTATAATTGGCTGATTTTTTTGGGTGCGTAGGACCTAATTTATGGGTGCGTGGGACTTTAACGCACCCTTAAATTAGTCGCCAAATTTTTGTTGAATTTATGGATGCGAGGGACAATTTTCGGGTGTGTGGGAGTCCAATGCCACACACCCTAAAAATACTTGTTCGAATTATGTTGAATTTTCGGGTGCGTGAGACAATTTTCGGGTGCGTGGGAGTCCAATGCACCCTAAAAATACTTGTCCGAATATGTCAAATTTATCGATGCGTCAGACTATTTTTCGGATGCGTCAGATCATTTTACGGATGCGTCAAACTTCGGTGCATCCTGAAGTTATTCGCTGAATTTGTGGGTGCGCTACCACACTTGCATTTTTGTGGAATTCGGATCTGTGGTGATTTGGTCGGAGTAGTTTTTCGACGGAGAATGCGGGTGGTCGGAAAGGAATTCCGGTGACTAGGAAAGTTTTTTGACGATCGGAAAGGGATTTCGGCGATACATTCCAAGTACCCAGGGGGTAATAGCTCTCTCTCTCTCTCTCTTAATCTGTACAAATGAATAGTGCAAAGGGGTATTTATACCCGAAAATACCGAAAAGCGACCAATGAGGGGTTGCCATGTATGACGCACCCCAAAAAGCCTTCGACGCACCTCAAAAATAGGTGCGTGGGAGCTCCGACGCACCCCAAAATGATGTTCTGAAATATGTTGATTTTTTTGGTGCGTCGAGCTATTTTTCGGGTGGGTTGGAGTCCAATGCATTCAAAAAATGATTTTTTGATTCTTGGTGAATTTATGGGTGCGTCGAGTTATTTTATGGACGTGTCAGACATATTTTTCAGATACGTCAAGGTCCAATGCACCCTGAAATTGAAGTTCTGGATTTATTGAATTTATGGATGCGTCGAAGGTATTTTCCGGATGCGTCAAGCTATTTTTCAGATGCGTCAAAGGTGAAATACATTTTAAAATGATTACTAGATTTTCATGAATTTAAGGGTGCATCGAGCGTAATAAATGGGTGCGTTGACGGACTTGTCGTCTTCGCAAATTGGGTTTTGCAAAATGAAGGGTTTGCGAGACCTATTTTTTGACAAATGGTCATGCACTGCTTATTATAATTCATAATAAAGGTGTCCGCTTGATTTTGGACGGTTCTAATCATGGTGATTTCTGGGCCCAGCAGAGAAAAATGGATAAGTACAGGATCTTTTGTAAATCTCGATATTTAGGTGCGTTAGATGGTATTTTGTGGGATTTCCTCGAAGTACGTGTTCATTTGATTTGTTTTGGAGGGTAATGACTTTTGGGACCCCAACAAATGCCCCTCCTGTGCGTTGCGGTAGATGCGCGACAGTTCAACGCAAGCACATCGAATTTCCGGGTCCGCACTATAAATAGGTAAGATAGCTTCATTTTCATTCATTTCTCGTTTCTCACTGTGCACTTGCTCTGCCTTTGACGCATCCTAATATTCACCCTTAAATAAGGACTTGGTGAAATCGCGTATTTTGAGGGTGCGTTGGGCTTTGACGCACCCAATTATTGGAACTTTAGCTGAATCTTCAGATTTTAAGGATGCGTCAAGCCTTGACGCACCCTTCGTCATAACTTTGGGAAAACCCTTGGATTTTAAGGGTGCATTGGAGGTGACGCACCCCTTGTCAATACTTGGGGAAATGTTGGGTTTTTGGGGGTGCGTTGGGTCTAACGCACCCAGTTATCGGACTTAGGAAATTGATGAATTTATGGGATGCGTCGGACTTGACGCATCCAATTATGGGACTTCGGCTGATTTCTTGACATTCTTAGGGTGCGTCGAGCCTAACGCACCCAAACATAAGACTTAGGCAAATTGGTGAATTTATGGGCTGCGTCGGACCTGACACATCCAAATATAAGACTTGGGCATTTCATTCATTTTTTCGGGTGCGTCGAGCTTGACGCACCCAGATATTCAAGTTAAGTGAATATCAGGATTTTAAGGGTGCGTCGGATCTGACGCACCCAGATTTTCGGACTTGGAGAAAATTGTCATTTTGATCTTTTTTTTTTTTGGGTGCGTCAAGCTTAATGCATCCAAATATTTGGGCTTAGTATTCTTCTTCTCTTTGGGGCCTTTTCATGTATGTTTGGTCCAATACTATCCATTATATCCATTTCTTGGCTGGGCATAGCTATTCCCATGGTAATAGGGATTGTCATTTTGAAGGGTACGGGGTACCATACTTCCATCATAAGTTCTTATGTGCACTATTGTTATCCGAAAGTGGTATCAGGCCTCGTACACTTTAAAATTTTGGACTATGCCAGGCTAAAGATGACATCTTCTGGTGATTCTAGTGATTACTTTAAATAGAGTTTAGACGTACCTGTGCATGTCTCCCTTGACTTTTGACTTGATGTGAATGCTTTCATGTGCTTTCTTTCTTTCCTCCTTTTTATCGAATTGCTATGGTTCTCAGATCGGGCTGTTAGTCTTATTTTTCAGCAGACAATGGTCAGAACCCGTGCTTCTTTACGCGCTGCCCGTGATTGCCTTCGACAGCTTCTTGACTCTCTCGATCAGCCCGATGCTTGGTCATCTCTTGATGCTCAGCATGACGAGGTGTCTGAGGCTCTATCTCAGCTAGATGCTGACTCTCGCCCTATCCTGAAGGCTATCCAGAATATCTCCCTCATGGCCTCCATTTTCGAAGAGTATAGCGAAGATATTGTGGGTTTAATCGACGACTTTCCTTTCCGAGAGGAGTTGGCTATACTTGAGGGGGTGGAGCCTCCGATGACGGCTTCTTTCCTTGATTCGTTGAGCAAATTTCTGAAATTGCGGTTTTACCGCTTATAGAGATACTCAGAGATATGTCTAAAGACCTAGAGGGGGGGGGGGGGGGGGGGGGGGGGGGGGGGGGGGGTGGATTAGGACCTTATCAAATCTTTTCGCCTACTAACATATATTATCAAAATAAAACAAAGTAAGATAGAACACTTCGGCTTCCAAGCCTAAGTGGGTCCAATCACAAGACTAGCATATGATTAAGCCATAAATAATCCTAGTCTAAGCATGCATAGGTAAATGAAAGATTCAACTAATCAAGATCCTAACCTATGCAACTTGTGTAAACTTATGAGAGTGGATCAATGAGCTCAAGTCTACACAACTAGTGAAGGTACATCTTGTGTGTGGATGAGACTACTAAGAGCCTAGCATACATTCCTATCAAGCATTCATAATTAAACAATTAAACTAACAATGTTAAGATATAAATGAGCTCAAGAACAATCACAAACACAAAGATGTATAGTAGTTCGACTACTTGTCTACTCCACTCCCGGTTCAAGTACTCAACCCCTTTGAGCACACCGGCATTCACTATCGGAGGTTTTAAATGAGGTTCACCTCTCAACCTTTATACGGAGGTTTTACCGGTTTACCTCTCAACCATAACCGGAGTTTTAGACTTAGGCTAACTCTCAACCCAACGCACGTTTACTCCCGTGTTGGAGGCTACCCCTTGGAGACTAAGTTTAGGCCCGGCTTACGGGCCAAGGAACGGCTAACGTCCCTAGGTCGAGCTTGACAAACAAACTCTAAATGAACTCTCAATAAAGACAACCTACTTGTCGGATGAGCCCCTTGTTTAGCACCGGTTTGGGTTGCTTGATCTCCGCTCTCCCGTGCTTCAATCAGCTTCCCTTGCTCCCACGATCGTGTCGCCAGTTGCGTCGCCAATGCCTCAGCCACACTCGATCAAACACCTTGCATGTGATGCCTTTGAAATGTCCAAGGTGATAGGAGGATGGTTGAATCTCCTACATGGGATATGTAGCTTGTTCTAACTAGGAGATTCACCTAGAGGGTCTTCTAGAGGTCTTGAACAAGAGATATAACTATGTGGTATAGTGTCTTACCTCTAGAATTGAGAGAGGAATCAAGTCATCTCTAGATTGCATTTGAATGCCCACACTTGTGTTTAAAACACAATGGATATGACTTGAAACCCTCTTCTTTGAGGCCTCATATGATGTACAAATGGTGGGGGGAATAGGCTCTCAAAACCCTCTCCCATATGCCCAAAAACCGAGCTCCTTATATAGCAAAAGTGAGCTCCAACGATCATAAAACGGGCAAAAAATGGCTCTGCCGACCGGTCCCAGCCTGTCCCGACCGGTCGGCTAAAGGCCAGTGAAGACAGGGAGGTTGCTGTCCAAGTTGGGGGTCTGTCCGACCGGTCGTGACCGGTCAGACCAGCCCAGCCGACCGGTCAAGACCGGTGGGGCCTCAATGGCCTGCACACTGGATGTTGCTGTCTTCTGGACTGGGCCTGCCCGACCGGTTGTGACCGGTCTGTCCAGTCCAGCCGACCGGTCGTGACCGGTCAGACAGGCCTGGGTTCAGCCTGGTTTTTGCTGACCCGATCTTTTCTCAACCCTCATGCAATGGCCAAGTTTTGGGTGCACTTTTAGGACACCTAGGGCCAATCTATGATGAAAAAATGTTCCCTAATATGGTCAAGGTCATCAAAGAAGCAAAGGGGTTGGGTTTTGGTCAAGGTTAAGGCACCAAGGCATCACTTTTACCTGATTCTTCTTCCTTGATGCAGCCGGTTCGTCTTGAGTCTTCGGTCTTCGTTTTCATTGGGCTCAAACGACACTAGACTCACTGACGTAAGTGATTGACAAACAAGGTGCACTAGTATGCCACAGAAAAGTGCACTAACAATCTCCCCCTTTGTCAATTACTTACAAAAACCTAACCTACCAAAACAAATTACCTGATCAAGATATTACAATGATAAAGCATTAAATACAGGACTCTTAACATGCCTAAGCTAAGCTGCTTCTCTTCAAATTGCTCCCCCATAACCTGTCAATCCCTGCATCACAAAACATAGCAAACTAGTTTTGGTGGGACTTGATCTTTCTCCCCCTTTTTGTTAGCAATTGACAAACTATTCTCTCCCCCTTAATGATATATCAATAAGGTTAAGGTTAGAGAAGATAGTGTGTCGCAGTTAAAACCATAAGCACATGCTAACAAGGAGAGTATAGGGTGCATGAATCATAAATATATGGAGCATGCTAAAGAACATGATTAACAAGAAAATGTAACTATCTAAGCATAGTTAATCATGCATAATTGGTCAAGGATATACATTTGCAATGAAAGCACACGGGCTTATTGCCCAATCAACCAACCTCCCCTATTGGTATATCAAGACCAATACAAAGCAAAGATTAGCATACAATGAGGCATAAAACTCAAGATGATTAGCTAATCTAAGAAGGATGATAGTCTAGTAAAAAAATATTCAAATTAAAGCAAAGCTAAACTACCGAATTTGGGCTAATGAGGCTTGAATCCTCTGATTTGCCCATAAGAACATAAATGAGGCTGAAATCCTCAGATTTTCCTATAGATCCAAAGAGGCTAAATTCCTCAAGTTCATCAATTTGCTCAACATGAGGCTTGATCCTCAGATATCCATTTGAGCTCAATATGGTCTCCTAAGGTCACCTAACCTAGATCACAACCCCCTTAGGTATGATTAATAGGACCCAACATGCTTGTTTGGGAGGGAATTCATCTATCATAGATTTTTCTCCCTTAGGTTCATTCCAAGTTGGAGAGCAATGTTCGGTAGGGGATATGATAATAGTTCCTACCCTAGTTATTGTTGACCTCAACTAATTATTTTACTTATAGTTCGACATGAGGCAACATAGATTCCCCTTTTTAGGTAGACATGATGCTAGTGCTCCGGTACCGGATCTTACTCTAGACGGTTACGTCCTTAAAGAGCAACCCTCTCTGATACCAATTGAAATTGCGGTTTTACCGCTTATAGAGATACTCGGAGATATGTCTAAGGACCTAGGGGGGGGTGATTAGGACCTTATCAAATCTTTTCGCCTACTAACATATATTATCAAAATAAAACAAAGTAAGCAAGAACACTTCGGCTTCCAAGCCTAAGTGGGTCCAATCACAAGACTAGCATATGATTAAGCCATTAACAATCCTAGTCTAAGCATGCATAGGTAAATGAAAGATTCAACTAATCAAGATCCTAACCTATGCAACTTGTGTAAACTTATGAGAGTGGATCAATGAGCTCAAGTCTACACAACTAGTGAAGGTACATCTTGTGTGTGGATGAGACTACTAAGAGCCTAGCATACATTCCTATCAAGCATTCATAATTAAACAATTAAACTAACAATGCTAAGATATAAATGAGCTCAAGAACAATCACAAACACAAGGATGTATAGTGGTTCGACTACTTGTCTACTCCACTCCCGGTTCAAGTACTCAACCCCTTTGAGCACACCGGCATTCACTAGCGGAGGTTTTAAATGAGGTTCACCTCTCAACCTTTACACGGAGGTTTTACCGGTTCACCTCTCAATCATAACCGGAGTTTTAGACTTAGGCTAACTTTCAACCCAACGCACGTTTACTCCCGTGTCGGAGGCTCCCCCTTGAAGACTAAGTTTAGGCCCGGCTAACGGGCCAAGGAACGGCTAACGTCCCTAGGTCGAGCTTGACAAACAAACTCTAAATGGACTCTCAATAAAAACAACCTACTTGTCGGATGAGCCCCTTGTTTAGCGCCGGTTTGGGTTGCTTGATCTCCGCTCTCCCGTGCTTCAATCAGCTTCCCTTGCTCCTACGATCATGTCGCCATTTGTGATGCCTTTGAAATGCCCAAGGTGATAGGAGGATGGTTGAATCTCCTACATGGGATATGTAGCTTGTTCTAACTAGGAGATTCACCTAGAGGGTCTTCTAGAGGTCTTGAACAAGAGATATAACTATTTGGTATAGTGTCTTACCTCTAGAATTGAGAGAGGAATCAAGTCATCTCTAGATTGCATTTGAATGCCCACACTTGTGTTTAAAACACAAGGGATATGACTTGAAACCCTCCTCTTTGAGGCCTCATATGATGTACAAATGGTGGGGGGAATAGGCTCTCAAAACCCTCTCCCATATGCCCAAAAACCGAGCTCCTTATATAGGAAAAGTGAGCTCCAACGGTCATAAAACGGGCAAAAAACGGCTCTGCCGACCGGTCCCAGCCGGTCCCAACCGGTCGGCTAAAGGCCAGTGAAGACGGGGAGGTTGCTGTCCAAGTTGGGGGTCTGTCCGACCGGTCGCGACCAGTCGGACCAGTCCAGCCGACCGGTCAAGACCGGTGGGCCCTCAATGGCCTGCACACTAGATGTTGCTGTCTTCTGGACTAGGCCTGCCCGACCGGTCATGACCGGTCGGTCCAGTCCAGCCGACCGGTCGTGACCGGTCGGACAGGCCTGGGTTCAGCCTAGTTTTTGCTGACCCAATCTTTTCTCAACCCTCATGCAATGGCCAAGTTTTGGGTGCACTTTTAGTACACCTAGGGCCAATCTATGATGAAAAAATGTTCCCTAATATGGTCAAGGTCATCAAAGAAGCAAAGGGGTTGGGTTTTGGTCATGGCTATGGCACCAAGGCATCACTTTTACCTGATTCTTCTTCCTTGATGCAGCCGGTTCGTCTTAAATCTTTGGTCTTTGTTTTCATTGGGCTCAAACGACACTGGACTCACTGACGTAAGTGATTGACAAACAAGGTGCACTAGTATGCCACAGAAAAGTGCACTAACAATTTCATTCCATGAAGAGGGAAAATCGGAAGAATGAAAGGTTCCTCGCTTGGATTCTCCCACATGCGGATGCCGAGTTCCCAGATCATCGTGCCAGAATCTGGAGGACAGTGAGGGAGGCCTTGAGGGAGCGCGATAGGCTTGCGGTCGACATATCCATAACGAGAAACTGAACTGACTTCGAATACCAGAATCTCGATTATGTTCAACAACGCATCTCTCACTTGATGGACCTGATTTTGAAGGAAGCCCAGGTTTAGGCGAAAGTGGACAAGTCGAAGGCTTGGGTTCTTCAACTACTGCAGGATTAAGACCTTTCTCTGATCATGGGGAAGAAGCCCCATAGTTTGTGTCACCTTGTGACAAATATTGATTTTAAACATTTGAACAATTGACTTGGCCATTAAGTTAAAGTATTTTTGAATGATTTCGATGGTTATTGATGATGATGAAGCTCTTCCCTCTTCTCCCACCTCTTCTTGTTTGTATGTGTGATGATGATGTCGTGCTATAAATTTTGTCACACTATTTCTGCATTTGTTGGTTTGGATGCAATTCACTGAGGTCTTGGTTTATTTATCTGGCACTTGCATCTTTCGTCTTCTCTGCTTTGTATTCTTTCAGACCTTGCGAATGTTGATTTCTTTCTGCATGCATTTTCTTTCGCTCTGAGCTGTATCTAAGCTTCTTGTGTGCCATTGCAGATCGAAATTGCTAGTGATCCTTCTAGAGCTGGCCCTTCAGGTCCTCCATTGACCCCATCCAAATGCAAACGGGCAACCCCAAAGAAGGTCAGCAGGCCATCGGACCAGAATCCTTAGTGGTTTCTTCCTCCTGAAACCTTCAACTTCTATGAACGCATCTTAATGCTGTCAAAGGATATACAACAGAAGATTCTGTGTGATAAAGTTGTGCCAACTCCTCCGGACAGGGGTACACAAGAACAGTGGGATGCCTGGTATGCTCCACTACGCAATTTTCGAAGTGACGGGACAATGGGATCTGAAGAGGGTGAGGCGAGCTCGTCGGCTCCTGCTCAATCCGCCAGGTGTGGTCGCCCAAAGAGGGCCTGTAAAGGTGCGAAATAGGTATACCTAGAGAAGCAGACCATGTCTAAGTCTGATAAGATGAAGATTGTTTGGTCAATTTTTAAGCTAGTCACCTCCTCTCTTCCTATACAGAATCCTTATACGTGAGGGTATATCAGATCTACCAGGAGTTTTCAATGGCATCGCTCTCTCCCGAGCATCGAACCTTCAGACGCATGCCGCGCCAATTCCTTTTTAATGTGGATACATGGACGTCTACTCCTGCGCCGTTCCTTGACTGCTCTTTGTCTGATAATGGCAGACATCAAGCTGTTCTAGACCCAAAGATCATGATTTTCTTAGAGCCGAACCATGACCCCCATCGGCCCTTCTCTACGCATTACTTTGAGACCCTTCGTCAGAGATTTTATCATTTGGGAGATACTGAAATTTGGCTGTCGGGTGCATTCCGGACCCAGGGTTACTTGATTGCCCATCCTGGATACGAAGCTTAGGCGAATCGAATTCTGGAACGACACAGAGAGGCCCTGAAAGCAGTAGGCCTCTTCAAGGCTATTGCGGTGACTTCAAGCTATTTCTGTCGCGAACTGTGGGTCTATAAAGGATTTCTGAACCATTGGTGTTCTATCACCAATTCTTTCCATTTACTATATGGATAGATGAATATCTCACTTTGGGACCTGAACCGGATCACCAGTCTTTCAATTCGCGGGAGGATATATGACGAGTGGGTCCCTAGTGACGACGAATTATCCCGGAAGAAGAAGGGGGTGAATGAGGGCTTCTTTTCTTCGGCTTGCTACGAGCTATTTGCAGAACTTCCGCAATTTTGGGGTTTTAAAGATAAACTCCCTTTTGAAGATTGACTGGTCTACTTCAGTCATGGTTTAGAGTAAGTATCCTGTCATGCTAGTATTCTGTTCTATTTTTTTTGTTAATGATCTTTTTCTTCTTTCGGCTTGGATTATGCGACCTACGACGAGGGTCGTGGGGATAAAGTGTTTTTGGAAAACAGGATGAAGGAGAATTTTCCCAGGCCGAATAAGTTATCTCCAACGTGTGAGTTGGTCGGCTTCTTAGCATATTGGCTGAGCTGTGTGGTCTTATCAAGTTCCAAGCAGGTCGACAGTGTAAGTGTGTCTTGCTTTGCTGTCGCAAGGGCCTTGGCTAATGTTCATCGATATGCAATAACTCGTGCTGTTTTGTGTTCTCTTTATCGGCCCTTCGGTTACGTTATCAGCAACAAGGACCGTGCTGCTTTTGGTATGAATTCTGCCTACTGCGGGTGGCATTTTCTGTCTGGGTGGCTCGGAGTATATTTCCCTTGGGTATATGGCATAGAATCCGGGGATTATATTCAGATAGGAGTGATTCCGTTATACTTTTTCCAAAAGCGAAAGATGGTCAGGCAGAACTTAAACACTGTCGAGGAGAGAATCGCTAGATATGACGACGCCCACTTTTCCACTTTTCAGGTACCAGAAGTAAAGATTCATTACTATGCACGGACGACGATAGTATCGACTACAATGAACACTCATTCTTGACAGCCATCCACCCATCATCGCTTCCTTTACGTGAAGTGTTGGAGTTCTGGAGAGAACCGTATTACCCCAATCGCTTCTCTCGTCAGTTCGGGTATGATCAAGGAGTACCTGAGACACTGGAGCTAGTGACTCGTGAGCAGCGGGCGTATGGTATTGGGCCTATTCATTGGAAATGGATGTGGCGGCAGCTCCTGCTAACTGGGACCGGTTGCTCTTTTGCTATCCCTGGGATAAAGAGTGTCACTGGGGCCTCTTTCGGGAGGATGAGATGGTGGGCTCATTAGTATTTGTTGATCCGGAACAGTCATCATGTCACTGATCCTGTCTTCATTACGCCTCCGATTATCAGTCCGGCTCCCGCTGATGGGCTGGGATATGTGTCAGAGCATCTTTATCAGCCTGCTGCACAGAGTACCCGGAGGCTAATGACTTCGATGAATGTGGTAATTGATCATGAGAAGCTCGAGCATACCCTAGAAGGTTGGATTGCCTATGGGGAAAGAAGTATCATGCAAGAGGGGCCAGAGTTCTCGTCTTTTGGGCCTATTGATGAGGCGCCTCAAGGAGGTAATGTCCCCAGGGGTAATGATGATCATAACGATGGAGATGGTGATGGTGATGATGGTAATGATGGTGATGGTGATGGAGATGGTGGTGAGGGTGGTGATGATGGGGATGGTGGAGATGATGGTGATGATGGAGATGGTGGTGATGATGATCATGGTGACGACGGTGGTGAGGGTGGTGATGATGGAGATGGTGGTGATGGTGGTGATAAATGGATCGACGAGTGGTCGGAGAAGTCAAGGGGGTTTGCTTAGATGCTCTGCTCCCAGGGACAATGATGATGAGATGTCACCTGAGCAGTCTGGTCCTCGAGTGAAGACTGCTCATCGCACTTTGGTAGTTGATGGAGAAAAGAATATTAATGAGATGCACAAGAAATATGATGAAGAGAGATTACAGAAACGGCTTTCCGAGGATGCTGGTGACATCTCGGCTGGTGATGCAGGTGTGGTCAGGGAAGAGGGTGAGCTAAGTTTTTAAGATAATTTGAGCGGAGATCATCACACTGGGGAAGGCAATGATGATGAACCGGTATATGATAGATTTGTCCCTGAGGCGGATGTAGAAGCTATCTTCATGGACTTGGATGATGAGATGCCTACTGAGATTGTTTCTCCTTCCAATAACCCTGTGGCTGAAGTTGAAACCGACTAAGGTTCCGTTCCTGAAACGATCGTCACTGCTACGGTGGCGAGGGTTGTATTTCCCTCGACCCTTCCCCGTGCTGAAGACATTGTGGTCAGGGGTGCTGATCTAGCTTCTCGAGGTGTTACGGCTTCTGTCACCGAATCGAGTGTACCTGAACTTATCTTGGAAACACCTCCGGCTGCTGGACCATCATCAGCTAAACCTATCGTGGAAGTTGTTCCCGTTATTGGACCGTCGTTAACTGAACCTATCGGGGAGGCTTCTCATGGAGTTGAAGTTTCTGATATAGAAGCAAGTGCATCTAAACTTGCCGTGGAAGCTCCTCCTACTGTTGTACCATCGTCAGTTGAACCTGTTGTGGAAGTCCCTCCTATTGTCATGCCAACATCTGGCACCAATATTCCTGAGGTCGTAGTGCTATCTTCTCCGGAATTACCTGAGCCATCGACCGAGGGAATCACTGAACCTGCCCCAGTATTGTCTACGCCCATTGCCTCAACTAGCGTGCCTGTTATTGATGTTCCTAAAGCCACCAGTATATTACTTGTCTTCACCATTTCGGTTATTTCCTTCCTTACTGCGGTGTCTCTATACTGATTCTTATCATTTCTTTTTGCTAGCAACTGTTCCTGTCCGTGCTCCCGCCTCTGTTGCTTTGCCTGAAACGTTCATTTCTTCCCTCTGAGGACTGTCGAGGGTGAAGGCGGACCTTTTGAAGAGTCTTTTGACAAATATTACCACCTCTCTAAAGAACATGGATGAATGGTCCATTTTAGATGAAGGGCTGCAAGCGCTTGAATATAATGCTACATGGCTCAGGATTGACGTCTCCTTAATGGTCAATCATGTAGTCCTGTTTAGGGAAGGCATGGCACAACTCAATGAGGCGAGACATTTTAGAGTTGATCCCTCTGTTGAGGAGAGACATGGTCATTTGCAATCCCTCCTACCAAAGCTTGAATTGTGTGAGGCAGACATAACCGTGATGAGGCAAGATTGGCAGGTTGCTACTATCGGGCATCAGGGAGCTATGGATTGACTTGCGAAGATAGATAATGAGATAACGCGGCTACAGGCTGAATGCTCAGCTGTCCATCTTAATCTCTCAAAGTTTGGTAATCAGAAGGCTCGTCTGCAATTATCCGTCGAAAAGCACAAGGCTGAACGTAACGCCATACAAAATCAGGTTGCAGAATTGAGGGAGTTTCTTCAGAGTGTTCCTGATCCTGCACAGGTTGAACTTTGTGATCATTTAATTTTGTAATTTGTGGAGACATGTTGTGATGATAATGTTGTAATGATATGTATACTATTCACATGATTTTTTGCTATATGTTCCATTTACTTGATACTTCTATTGTTTAAATTTAGGTTTGAAAATAAATTAGACTATTTTGAAAGGAATGTCCCCTTGTCAGGACTCAAACCTATGCTTATGCGAAATGGGTGTGACCAAGTCCTGATCTTAAGGCTCATCTTTCTATTCCAATTCTTGACAATCTTGAATCAGGCAGGGTAATGTGCCTGACACGTCTCAGGTCTTAACGACTTTCCTGATACCTATGTAAACACACAATATAGATGATTAGTACCTATAATTGTAAGCATTGATTACTGTATGGTATCATGTCTTTTGGTGTTTGTTTATTACACTTTCCCTCTAACGGGGTGTTTACAAATCACAATGGTATGCTATTGTCACATAATATCTTTTCAAAAATTGGGCATTCACCAGGGAACTGATGCCCTGCCCTTTGCAATCGATTACTCGATAGGTGC
Organism: Liriodendron chinense; assembly: GCA_003013855.2. Lineage (NCBI taxonomy): Eukaryota > Viridiplantae > Streptophyta > Magnoliopsida > Magnoliales > Magnoliaceae > Liriodendron > Liriodendron chinense. The sequence continues at coordinate 1,246,402 of PVNU02000491.1, read as the reverse complement.
CATTGGAATAAACTTCATCGATGATACACACTGGATCCCATTTCAGGTCAAATTTGCTTTTAGGACCTTGAGCCGGTGCCGGGTGTTTTATCATTAGTACCAAATCACCCCTTTCGAATGCCCTACCGCAAACTCGTTTGTCATATGAGGCTGAAATATGCTTCTGATACATTTTGAGCCTTTGCTGAGCTGCCAGTCTCTTTTCATCTAAATCATCAAGTTCAGCCATTCAAGTCTTGGCGTTTTTCTTGGATGTCGGGGAGAGCCGGAGTGCGACCTGCAATGACTTAACCTATATGTCCATTGGGACTACCGCCTCCGTGCCGTATACCAGTGAGTAAGGCATGGCTTTGGTGGCTGTGCGATATGTCGTCCGATACGCCCACAATGCTTCGAGTAAACGCTTATCCCAGTCTTTCTTATTTTTCGCTACGATTTTCTTCAAAATTTTCACGATAGTCTTGTTAAAAGCTTCGGCCAGTTCATTCGTGGGGGGATAGTAAGGTGTCGAATAACAGTGCTTGAGCTTGAACTTCATGCACAACATGTCGATGGTGGCATTCTTGAAGGGTATTCCATTGTCGATGGTGATCTTCTCGAGAATACCATGTCGGTATAATATAGTATGACGGATGAAACTTTTGACATGTTTGGCCTTCACATTCCTAAGTGCCACTACTTCGGCCCACTTGGAAAAGTAATATATTGCGGCCAAGATGTATTGATGTCCCTGGGAAGAGGGTGGGTTGATCGGTCCGATTACATCCATGCCCTAGGCCACGAAAGGCTAGGACATCACTGATTGATGTAACTCTTCCGGTGGCGAGTGTATGATATCTGCGTGGATTTGACATTGATGGCATTTTTTAACATATTCTATCGCATCTTCTGTCATCATGGGTCAATAATATCCCATGTGTCGAACACGGTGATGTAAGTTCTTGCCTCCTTGGTGAGCGCCGCACTCTCCCCCATGGGCCTCCTTCAATGTGGCATACGCTTCATCTTAGTCCAAGCAACTTAACAACACTCCCTCGTACGAGCGTTTGTAAAGAACGTCTTTCTGCATTATAAACGAACCAACACGTCTTTTAACTTGCATGCACATCTTGGGGTCTTCTGGTAAAAATTCGTATTTCAAATAGTCGACAAATGGCCTTTTCCAATCATTGTCTTCTGTAATCTCAAAGCAACAGATGGGGTTCGCACTTGATTCACCACTACACAGTACAGTTGTCGGTAGAATTCTTCTTTCTTCAATTGTTACTTGAAGTGAGCTGCCCCCGGGATTAGCCAGAGCAACCGCCAGACTGGCCAACGCATTGGCCTGTACATTCTCCTACCTTGGTATATGTGAAATGTTGCTGTTATGGAATTGGTCAAACAGTGATTACACTTGGTGGCAAAAAGGTGACAACTCAGGTTTGTGGATCTCATATTCTGTCGTCAACTGTCCGATGACTAGCTTGGAGTCACCATAGATCTGTATTGCTTTGATTCGCATCTCTAGGGCGAGCTGTAGTCCGATGATGAGGGCTTGAATTCTGCTTCATTGTTGGTGTAAGCTGGCACGATCGTAAATAAGTAGGGCAGCAAATCTCCTTGGGGCTGATAAATATAACTCCTGCTCCTGCCCCTGTTGACTTGGAGGCTCCATCAAAGTACATCTGCCAGAGTCGTAATTCTCCGATCATCATAACATGGTCATCTGGGAGGTCGCATTCCATTTCTTCATTGAAAGGGACTGGATGCGCAGCGAGAAAATCTATGATCGCTTGTCCTTTAATAGCTCGGGCTGGGACATACGTGACGTCGAATTCAGAGAGGAGAAGGGCCCACTTAGCTAAGCGTCCAGACAGCATAGGCCGGTTCATGAGGAATTTGATCGAGTTCGCTTGGATATCAACGTTATTTGATGCGAGAGGCAATAATGCCTAAGTTTCTTTACAGTGAAAATGAGAGCGAGACATATCTTTTTGATTGCTGAATAGTTGAATTCGACTCCTACCAGCGTGCGGCTCAAATAATATAGTGTATTCTCCTTTTCTTCTTTGTTCTTCTAAGCCAGGAGTGCTCCTAGTGAATTGTCACCTACTGCGATGTATAAAATCAGCGGCTTTCCTTTGATTGGTGTAGCGATGACTGGAGAATTCCCGAGCATTTCTTTCAATGAATCAAAGGCCTTTTGGAAGGCATCATCCCACTCGAATTTAACATCTTTCTTGTTGAGGCGGGAGAACGGCTGACAACGGCCAGCCAGGTTCGAGATGACTCTTCTCAGGTATGCCAAGCGGCCTTGAAAACTCTTCAACTATTTCAGATTCTTTGGAGGCGTCATTTCTGTTCGCTTGCCTCAAGTGCAAGGCTGCGATGTAGTAATAAATCTCGGTAAGATCGAGGTCGATTCACAGGGAATTAGAAAACAAATTCAAAACTATTCCAGCAACTAGGATTGAAATAATTAAGAGATTCAATTGAGAGAACTAACTCAAGCGGTAATTTAGGAAAATCAGTATTTAAAGGAACTAAGGCTTTCAAGGATCCACTTGTAACAATCCCATGTCAATCCAATCAATCCAAGCATAAAACACAACTAGATTTGAAGTTCTATCTCTCATCTAGTTGGAGGATAAAGCATTGAACCACATTCAATCCCACTTAAGTTGAACTTCCAAGTTCTAGTCCCATTCAATCACATAGTATTCGAAATCATAGCCTTCGGAGTAACAGCCATGCCTATGGACTATGGCATGCTCAAGGGTTACCATAATTTGAATCCAATCAAGCAAAACATGATAATCTCAGAGAATTGCAAGGAATCCATGTCCGGAGCACACGAACTCTCATAAAACTTCTAAAAATATCAACTTTATATGAACTAGAACATTCAAAATTCAAACTTAAAGTGAAACTACTTGAATCAAACTAAATTAAACATGAAATTAGCTACAAGCTTCAACTCTCAGCCCTAGCTGAGAGATTCTACCCGAGCATTGTCATACTACAACTAAAAATCAATAAAAAAAACTAAAAAGTATAAAAACCCAGATTCGGGAGAGTTGCAGACGCTCCACGACGGCTCTCTTCACCTCCCATGAAGTTCCTCAGCTTTTATGATGCCCTAGGAATAGACCCTAGGTGTCCTTTTATAGTGGGGAGGCTCTACCACCTCAGAAACTTCCAGAAGTGCGTAGCCCTTAAGCACTTGCACAGAAAAACTCGGAGCTTCAAATAAAAGGTTTCTGTTTATGCATGGCCGACCGGTCGTGACCGGTCGGACCTGTCTGTTATGAGTCCAGGGGGTATAAGAGGGTGGCCGACCTGATGGCCGACCGGTCTTAACCGGTTGGACCAGGTTGGTCCTTTGTCCAGCGACCTCCAGAGGTGAGCAGCAAGGTGGCCGACCGATCATGACCAGTCGGACCTTGTTCCTCTATTTTTTTTTCTTCCTTTCTTTCTTCTCTTTTCTCCCTCTTTCTTCTTCCTTCTTTGATCCACCTTGGGCCTTCATTTAAGGGCTCCTAAATATGCTCTTTTAGTTAACATTTGTGCAAAGTCTCTCTCTCAATCCTATATTCACAGAACAAGCATTAGATGGGCCTTTTAAGCATACAAACCATGCATATAATGTGATGTAATGGGCTAGGACATGTATAAATTGGAGCTTCAGCACACCCCCCAACCAGCTTTTTGCTAGTCCCGAGTAAAACATGCGTGAAACAAGTTCAAATTTCCAAAACCAACTCTCTTTCAGAAACAATACTTCTATTCATTCCAAGACATACCAGTACAAAAATTAAAGAAACTGGGCGACGTGCCCAAATTTACTTCTTCAAGTTCATCAATCGTTGGTTGTCCACCATCTTCCAGTTGCGCAGGTGCGACACTTGGGTGGATAATGTTAGCAGGGTCTTGCAGCTATATTTCTTCTATATGGCTGATGGTTATCATATTCACGCTTGCCTTGGCTCCTAGACCTTCTCCGTTTCTATACATTTGCTTGCATTCTTCAAATGGAGCTAGTAATCTCTTATTTGTGTTTGAATCTTGGTCGGAGAATCCCATACTTCTCATAATCTTTCGGTTGGCTTTGTTATATCTCTTCTCCTCTATCGGCCGAGGTCGGGTGAATTCTCTTCCCTCTTCTTATTCTTCTGATGATACTGGCTGACTTGGCCCTGAGTGAAACCTGATATCTTTCTGAGTAATATCTCTTGATTGCATGATGAATTGGCTCGGAGCTTTCAAGAATGGCTTGATTCTTCCTATCTTGGGTATAAACATGTTGAAGCTAGATTTGAGCACACTCATGTGTTGATTTGAGATTAGTTTTAACACAGACTGCCCTGGCTGACGCAAATGTTGAGGTACCACATAGAACTTCTTCATGATCGGTTGAGTTGATTTTTCAAATGATACTGGGATCCTACCCAAGTGATGAGCTGAGGTTTGCCTTTCTGCGCAAATTTCTCAACTCGAGGTTTTGCCCCTTGCCCTTTCTTCATTATATCAGGCTTCTTGCTGGTTTTACTGCCGTCAGTTAGGTTGTAATATTTTGCATCGGCTAATAAAGACTCAGCTATTGTGTATGGCTTCAAATCTGCTGCTACCCTATATTGGACCTCGTCCATGTTGTATTTAAAGCATTGATGATACGTTGAAGGGATTATGCGATTCTGATGGAGCCAGGGCCTCCCTAAGAGGAGGTTGTATGTTGTGATTGCATCGATCACTTGACGTGTCACTTTTGTCGTCAGTTTTTTCGATCTCTAACATTACCATGATTGATCCAAGTGTATGTTGACTGTCTTGGTTGAACCCCTAAATCATCATGAGACTCGGGCGTAACGCTGATTGCCTATAGCCCAACTTCTGTAATGTCTTCAATGACATGATATTTACGGCAGACCTATCATCCAACATGCATCTCTTGACCTCTGTGTCTCTGATTGTTCCCGTGATCATCAACGGACGGTTGTGGTCTGTTAATTCGATCGTACAATCTTCTTCTGAGAAAGTGATTACCGAGGGGTGGTCAACATGCATGACTTGTGACACCGGTATATACCCCTCCCAAAATTTATCCGTATTATTCATTTCTTCTTCTATTTCTATCATCATAACCTCCCTGACCTCACTGTTAAGTAAGGCGTTGATTAATATTTCTCTGTATACTTTCGAGAGACACAAAGCATCATATATACTTAAGCAGGCAGGAACCTTCCGCAAGTGTGACACAATGTCATATGCTACTGGTCTCGGGCTTGGCTGACTGGTCGTGGCCTCGACGACCTTCTCTTTCAGTTTCTGTATGCGGGGTCCCTCTTGTGGCCTATCAGGGATAACGTCTTCTTGCATTGGGTCATCCAACCTCGGAGCTGTACAGTTAGGCATTTGTCTACCTGATCATAATATGACTGCATCAACTTCCCCCTCGGTCGCTTGCGGAGTTCCCTTGAACGGTGCTTGTTCGACGAATGACACCATTCCGCAATTTGCCATGTTTGTCGAGGGTCGTATCTGCCCCTGTAATATTTCTCTCCTTCCTCTTCCCCTATTCTTTCTTCAGCTAATGAGCCTTCGTTTGTTCTCGAGTCTTTTCTTACTACTACTAGAGCCCATGGTTCTTTTGGCTTGGGGAATGAAGTTGGTCGGTTGGTGTCATTTCCTATTGAGATTGTTAAAATTGTCCTGGCTGTTTCCTTTGCCGTCTCGGGTACTTTCATTGTGATGACCCCTTGATTGATCAACCCCTGTATCCATCCTTTTAGGGAGAAGCAATCTTCTGTCTTGCGGCTGACACATTGATGATATTTGTAATATTTGGGATTGTTTATTCGTCTGACTTCATGGGGACGGACAGGTTCTGGTAGACGCATTAAGCCTTTCTCGATCAATTGTTCCATGATCGGTCATATCAAATGTGTATGGACCATTTGCCTTTTCTCTCTCAGCTATCGATATGAGTTTAGGTGCATAGGGCCTTTTACCCTTATCTTGGGCAACCACTGCTTTTCTCTTCGGCTTATGATCGATAGCACGGCGCTTTCGATCCTTCTGGTCCTTGCTCTTGTCGACTTGATGAATTTCTACTACTCTTCCCATCTCTCTCTTCTATCTTTTAGGTCTAAAGTTTACCCGAGAGGTTACTTCCTCGACGAGATGTGCTTTCGTCGCCAGCTCACGAAAAGAATTGAAAGTATTGCCCGACAATCCATAAAAAATCATTGGGAGCCCTCAGGCACATCTTCATCTGCTCTCCTTCACTGGGTAATTCACGACATTGGGTTGCTGTGGTTCCCCATCGATCGATGAACTTCTCAACTTGTTCACCGTTTCTCTGCCTGACCAATGCTAGGTCTGTTAATGAGATCTCCCTCTCTGTCGCAAAGAATTTTGAGATGAAGATGTCCTGCATTTGCTCCCATGTCCTTATAGAGCTGGTGTAGACACCCCACCTTCGGCTACACTGTTGGTAGAGATAGCTGGTTGAACGGAGGACCATACCCCCAAATCCCAAGTCCAAACTCAGCCAAACTCACCCTTGTAAGCCCCATTCCATAGCCCAGTTCAAGCCTGAACCCAGTCAACCCAGTCCTAAACACCACCCTGAAGAACCCCCCATAAAAAAAGTCCAGTCAAAAAGACCCAAAAAAAAGTCAAACTCACTGAGTCAACTCGCTGAGTTAACCCGCTGAGTCAACCCGTCGAGTCAACCCGTCGAGTCACAACACCGAGTCAACCCGTCGAGTCAACCCGTCGAGTCAAATCACCGAGTCGACCCGCTGAGTCGACTCACTGAGTCGACCAGCGAGTCCAACAGCAGCCCCGAGGGAACGGCCGTACTCGCTAGAAACCGAGGAGCGGCCGTACGGGCGGCCCATGGCAGGCCGCCCGGACAAAATTACGGGTTCTGCCACTCCTCGCTGCTATAAATACCCCCCTCCCCTTCTCATTTCAACACACCACTCAGCCAGAGAGAGCCCGTCCGTCTGAGTCACCCTCCTTCGTCCTTTAGCCCATTTTTCCACCAAGGAGAGCCCGAGTGAGAAGAGTCTAGCCCTGGTCCAGCCCAGCCTGACCACTGGTCCAAGCCTCTCAAGCCACCCAAGTCTTGATCCAGCCACTCGAAGCAAACCCTTGCGACACCTCCGTCCATCCAGCTACTCACTTTCCAGCATCATCTCATTTGCATCTAGCATAAGTGCAACATTTACTTTTCTTCCAACCCCCCTACTTCACTACAAACACCTTGATTACTCAAACACACATGCATATGTCTTTATATTAAGCACCTGTCAGTTCGAGCGTATGCTCTGGGCTTGCCCGTTGTTGGAACCTGCCCATCAGAAACTCTTACTGTTCAGACCTGCATTCATGCTTCACCATAAAACACCTTGATCATTCAAGCACACTGCATACGTCTTATATTAAGCACCTGTCAGTTCGAGCGTACGCTCTGGGCTTGCCCGTTGTTGGAACCTGCCCATCAGAAACTCTTACTGTTCAGACCCGCATTCATGCATCATGTCATCCATGAGAATATACGAGGATTAAACTAGACTTTCAAGTATTCGATCGATTCTGTGAAGTAGAGACCGTACTTCGGTACGGGCAGTGTGTGGGGTGCTTAACCTCTTCCCACCCTGTAACCGTGATCCCTTACCTTGAATCTCTGACCGCAGATCAACAGGAGTCATTTTAGAGGAAGGAATCTTCGGATTCCCTTCTCTAACGTTTCTACGGGGTCTAGCCAACTGTAGATTCGAAGTAACTGGCTAGTGGCGACTCTGGTCTTATATAAACTCATTTAAACATATCCAGCTTAACACGACAACCAAACAAAGCCCTCGAGAACGAGGCAAGCCAGTGGCACAAACGGCGATTTCGCACTCACGCATCTCTTCTTCTTCTTCTTCTTCCGAAAGGAAAGGGAGAACGACGTCGTGTGGGAGCGCGGGGAAAATCGGCGAGGGTCCACAGAATGGCGACTCCGCTGGGGATTAGCTAGTCCCACTAGTCGTGATCCAACTTGAAAACAGAATCCTTCCCGTACTTGAAAGTCATTAATCCTCATACAATCTCATCTGCATAGCATTCTACCCAAACCCAAACACAAAAAAATAGAAAATTCCAAAACCAAAAAAAACAAAAAAAATAGAAAATCCCAAAACCCAAAAAGAGTAGAATATAGTCCTCACCATTGCGCCTCCTCGGGCTCAACGAACGCGGAGACAACTTCCCTACCGCAGTATAATCCGCACTCGGGCTCAGCAAGCCATGTCCGACCACGAAGAAGAAACTCATCACTTCCCTGCTCTTGAAATGACCGAAGCGCAACCTCCAGCGCAACAGCCTGTTGACAATACGCCAATCATACAAGAATTGGCACAAGGAATGAGAGCAATGCAAGAAATGCTCTTGCAATTCATGCAAGCACAAACCACCGCAGCAGCCAACATTCAGGTTGGCCCAGTTCAGCAATCTCAACAACCATGCCGGATCCCTCCGGCCTCCAGTTCAAATCAAGCACAACCATCGGAGTCTGCCCAAGACTACCGACAACAGCCATCTCAGCCCTTCGCTATGGGGCATCCTTCTCAATATCTTCCTGCGACGACAAGGCCATCTCAGAGCACCTCCGTTGCAGGAACATCCAGTCAGCTTCCAGTCAATCTTGCAAACAACAATCTCAGTAGATCTCAGCATGTCCCCGCCGATGGGACACCTTTTCAATTTCAGCACATCCCCGCCGATGGGATTTCAATTCAATTTCCAGCAACAGGGACAGCACTGGCGAATGCCCACAATGGGGGTCAGTGTCAAGCCCACATCAATCAGCGGACAGTGGCGAATACCCAACAAGGGGGTCACTTCCCAGCATCTCAGCCTCCTGCAAACAGGAGCACTTTTCAATTCCAGCACATCCCCGCCGATGGGATTCCAGTTAATTTCCAGCAATCTTCAATTCAGCAAAATCCAGTTAATTTCCAGCAATCTTCAATTCAGCAAAATCCAGTTAATTTCCAGCAATCTTCAATTCAGCAAAATCCAGTTAATTTCCAGCAAGTTCCAGTTCAACCTTCAGTACAATCTCCAGTTCAGTTACAATCCTTTCAAGCACAAGTTCATCAGAATCCAGTTCAGTCATCAAATCAATTTCAGCAACCCGCGGTTGCTTTTCAGCAAGCCCATAGGGTCGAAGACATCGACCACTATGCCGAAGAAGAACGTGCCTTACTCCAAGAGGCACCAGTCGCTCGAGCAGAACATTCAGGACTGGACGAGTTGCGGGAGCAGTTCCAGATCTTGCAAAATCAGCTTCAGCGACAGCAAGGAATCGACTTACCTTCGACCAAGTTCAGAGACTTGTGTCCTTTCCCAGATGCTCAAGTACCTCAAAACTTTGAGGTACCAAAATTCAAGAGATATGATGGCAGCGGTTGTCCCACGGCACATCTCAAAGCTTTCTGCGGGGAGCTGAGTGCAATCGCAGGAAACGAAGGGGCCCTCATTCGATTGTTCCAAAAATCTCTGAAGGGCGATGCCCTAGATTGGTACACTTCATTGGATTGCCACCGCATCAGAACATGGGAACAGCTCTCCCAGGCTTTCGTCGACAGATTCGCATATAATCTCAACATGGCACCCAGAAGAGCCGACCTCGCAGCACTCAGGCAAAGGAGTGATGAAACACTATCAGCTTACGTGGGACGTTGGCGAGCTATGGCAGCCAGAATGCGGACACCCATCGACGATGAAGAACAAATCTCCATGATTGTTCATTCAACATATCCAGGCATATCCGGGTATCTCATCTCGCATCCGTATGCGAATTTCTCACAATTGATCCGTGCTGGAGAGCAAGTTGAAGCAGGAATCCGGGCCGGGACGATCTCCCCATGGCCTCATCAAGCCACTCCAGTCAAGAGGAACAGAGTGGAAGGAAGACCTATCGGGCACGGGAATGGAAACCGCAATGGTTCTCCTCCCCGCCCAACAGAGGTAAACAACATCAACACCGCTGCTCAAGGAAATCAACGTGCTCCTCCACAGGGACGTCAACAGTATCAGCAGAATCAAGTTCAGCATCAGCCTCAGCGGTATCAGCCACAACCAAATCCTCAGCCACAACCACCTCGACAACAGCAGCAGTTCAGGGGAAATGGCCAATACTCATACCAGAACAGGCAGAATTACAGGGAGTTCAGGAAGTTCACTCCACTCAGTCAACCACTTAGTCAAATCATGACTACGCTGGTACAAAAGCAGTTACTCACTCTGATGACACCTAGGCCTCCGCCTCATCCTCTGCCTCCAAATTACCGAGAAAATGAGTACTGTGCCTACCATCAAGGACGTGGCCACGCCACTGACCGATGCTATACTTTGAAGAATGCCATACAAGACCTGATTGATGACCGCGAGATCGTCATCTCGGTCCCTGGAACTTCTCCAGCAGCTTCCACCAACATCCTTCAGAATCCTCTGCCTCAGCATCCAACGGACCCCAGTTCGTCTCGTGGCCCTGCCGTCAATAGTATAGAAGAAGGGGACCATATCGATCGCTTCTTCTCCCCTATTCAGTCCATTCATGCCTACACCTATGAGCCAACAAATCCTCCTCCAGTCTTGCAAGGGGCAAGTCCCTTTCTTCCTTCAATCTCCGAGCCAGTAGTGCTTGAAGGAGCACCTCCATACGATATACCAGCTGTTCAAGGGGCACCTTACAACCATTCAAGATGGGAACCAGTCGTCCTGGAAGGAGCACAATCATACATTGAGCCCACATACGAACCTGTCATCTTGCAAGGGGCAACTCCAGAACAATTCAATCCGCAATGGAAGGATTACACTCATCAGCAGCAAGAGCCCGTTGTCTTGGAAGGAGCTCTTCCAGTCAAGCCTGTCATATTGCAAGGGGCAAGTCCCGGAGACGTATCAATCACGCTACGGCAGCTCGGACGAACAGAGAAACCTACTGCCATATCAAGAGGACCAGTATTCATTCCATGGGAGCCTCCTGCCCCAGGAACAGTCAAGCCAGGACCACGACCTTATGTGGTCTATGAAGACAAGCCTCGATACTACCCCTTCAGCACAGGCAACAATGTAGTCCTCAAGGCAAAAGCTCCATATGAGGAAGATCTGGTACCCACAACAGCACCGTTGCAAGAGCCGGTGGTCCTAGAAGGCAAAAGGGAGGAAAACTACAAAGAGGTTCCATGGCACTATCCAGAATGTGCGGAAGTGGGGAACATGAATCCCAATGAGCGTTGCATCCGAAGAGATAATCAGAATAGAGGAGATACCAAAGGCGCTCTCTCAGGCCTCGGCAACAAAAATGAAGCCGCATACGATGTAGCAACTCAGCTCAAGTCAATCCCTGCACAAATCTCAGTATGGGAGTTACTCTGCACATCTCGCATACACCGAGAAATGTTTGCCAAGACCTTGAATGATGCTCATGTCTCCTCCGATACGACACCAGAGATGATTGCATTGATGATTGGACAGCTACTAGCTCCACGCGCCATCACCTTCACCGATAATGAGTTGCCACCAGAGGGACGAGATCATGGGCGATCCCTCAACATAGCCTTACGATACAAAGACCTCTGTGTTCCGCTGGTCCTTATCGATAATGGCTCAAGCTTAAATGTCTGCCCACTCAAGACCGCGGAACGCCTGGGAATCAGTCCTTCTTCATTCCGACCCAGCACCATATGCGTCAGAGCATTCGACAACACCCGCCGATCAGTGGAAGGGGAAGTCGACATAGAGGCACAGATAGGCCCGGAAGTCTCCACCATCACATTCCAAATCCTGGATATATCAGCTTCTTTCAACATGCTGCTCGGACGGCCATGGCTGCACAAGGTTGGAGCTGTGCCATCAACCTTACATCAACGGGTGAAGTACATCTGTGGAAATCAAGTGATCTCTATCCACGCAGAGAAGGAGCTCATCATTCCTTCTAATGCTGCTGCCACTGAACCAGACATCCCGGTCATTGATATCCAGCACTCTGAAGAAGACATCCCGTTTCACAGTTTCGAATTCGAGACTGTGAACTCTATCGCCAATCCAGAACCAACAAGGGTGGACCGTGTCTTCTCACCGGCAGAGCGTCTGAGCCTCAAATACCGAATGAAGAATCACTTCAAGTCCAGAAAGGTACCGCTAGTATATAACCAACGCAAATGGGGACTCGGATATAGGGCAACCTTCATGGACAAAAGAAGGAAGAAAGTTCGGTGCTCACCCATCCAATTCGTCAAGCCAGGAGAACCTTGCAAAGATCCAGGAGGGAATCAACCGACTGCACTACACAAAGGCCTCCCGATGAGCCTAGTTTGGGCCACGTGGCCCCCCATTCGATGGGATCAGATTCTCGAACCATCTAAGCCTCCAGAAAAAGAAGAAAAGGATGAAGACGAAGAAGGAAGTCAAATACAGCAGCTTCAGGACCAGGTTACTCTGACACCTGCTCCCAACCAGGGGCACAACTTGCCCACTCCTCTCAACCAGGGGCACAACCTGCCCACTCCAATTAGCAAGGGGCACGACTCGCCCGTCTCTGCAAAGTCAACATCAACAATCACCAGCCAGGGGCAGAAGCAGCCCATCCATTGGACCGAGAAAGGGAAGTGGCCAGCCCTAGATTGGTCTGATGTCCAGATTCCAAACTTGTGTCTCACTGTGGAACCAGACGAACTGCAATGCGAGGTAAGTGACCCGGGAGGGACTGAGTACGACTCAGATCTCGAACCTGACCAGCAAGAAGTCATGGTCATTGGGCCAGATCGTGACTCTTCGCCCAAATCATCAACCCCCACCTCTTCAGGGGAGGAAGTGTGGGGTCCTGAATGGTCATCCGTTCCCCTCACTTTTGAATCAGCCAAAGAGCCATCTGAGGGCTCTGGCTTCAAAAAAAAACGCCTGTTTAAGCAGCGACCGGAACTTTGGAACAAGTTGGGCTCAATCATGGTCTGCAATGCCCGCTTGTTCAAAGTCCCGTGAATTTCAAAAAAACAAAAAAATCAAAAACTTTCAAAAGACAAAAACATCTAGTATTTCCATTTTAGAAAATTCTCAAAAATCAAAAAAACATTTCTTTCCCTGCATTCAATAGTGTGCCAAGTTCGTCTAAAGAGTCGCATGAGTTTGAAGTCGAATCATATGATTTCGACATCGAATTAGACTTCGAACTCATGGGTCTGGACGAAGCTCGGGATGAGGAAGATGATGATCCTGCTCCCGAACTTGAGGATCTCCTCAAAAAGTTCGAATCTAAAGCCAATGTTGTAGCCGATGATTTCGAGATAGTAAACTTGGGGACGCCTGAGATCCCTAGGGAAGTACGCATTGGAAAATCGTTGCCACCTGAGATGAAACAGAAAATGATAGAGTTCCTAGCTCCAAGATTGTCCAACTTTGCGTTCTCATATGAAGACATGCCGGGGCTCGATGAAGAGCTCGTTGTACACCATCTGCCAACCAAGGCAGATATGAAGCCAGTGAAGCAAAAACTTCGAAGAATGAAGCCAGAATGGGCTCTGAAAGTCCGAGATGAAGTCATCAAGCAGTACAACGCGGGATTCTTGGTAGTCTCCAACTACCCTGAATGGCTCACCAACATCGTGCCAGTAACAAAGAAGGACGGCAAGGTTCGAATGTGCATTGACTTCCGAGATCTCAACAAAGCCAGTCCAAAAGATGACTTCCCTTTGCCACATATCGACACTCTGGTCAACAACACTGCTGGATACAAGATCTTCTCATTCATGGATGGGTTCTCAGGTTACAATCAGATCAAGATGGCCATCGAAGATCGCGAGAAGACATCATTTATCACTCCCTGGGGAACCTTCTGTTACAGGGTAATGCCATTCGGTCTGAAGAACGCAGGAGCAACATATCAGCGAGCAATGACAGCATTATTCCACGACATGATGAACAAGGAGCTCGAAGTATATGTGGACGACATGATCGTCAAATCTCGCACAATTGAAGGACACTTTGAAGATCTGAAGAAGTTATTCAACAGATTAGAAAAGTACAAGCTTCGCCTCAACCCTCAGAAATGTGTCTTCGGTGCAATGGGAGGTAAGCTCCTCGGCTTTATGGTGAGCGAGGATGGCATCAGGGTCGACGAGACCAAAACCAGAGCAATCATCGAGATGCCCCCTCCTAGAACAGAGAAAGAAATTCGTGGTTTCCTCGGCAGAATTCAATACATCAGTCGCTTCATCGCACAGCTCACACCTATCTGTGAGCCCATATTCAAGCTCCTTCGGAAGAACGTCCCAAAAGAATGGAATGATGATTGCCAAGTCGCCTTCGACCGCATCAAGAAATATCTCATGAATCCTCCAGTCCTAGTGCCTCCCACTCCTGGACGACCACTATTGTTATACATCTCGGTAGCAGCAGAAGCCATAGGCTGTGTCCTCGGTCAGCACGACGAGACCAGGAAGAAGGAACAAGCAATATATTATTTGAGCCGAAAGTTCACCGACTACGAGACCAGGTATTCCCCGATCGAGAAGACTTGCCTCGCCCTAGTCTGGGCAACTCAGCGACTCCGTCAATACATGATTGCATTCCCTATTCTCCTTCTCGCTCACATGGATCCGCTCAAGTACCTGTTCGAGAAACCGGCACTCACTGGAAGGATAGCTAAATGGCAGCTACTCCTGTCTGAGTTCGACATCACCTATGTCACTCAAAAGGCAATCAAGGGACAGGCCCTCGCCGATCATCTTGCGGCTCACTCTCTCCTGGACTATCAGCCGCTCAAGACATTCTTCCCTGATGAAGATCTCTTGCTCATTGAAGAGGAAGAAAAGAAGAAAAAAGATGAATGGACGTTATTCTTCGACGGCGCAGCAAATTCTAAAGGGAGTGGTATTGGAGCAATCCTCTACTCTCCAGATGATGTCCCTATTCCTATCTCGAGGCGCATAGCATTCGAGTGCACCAACAACATGGCAGAGTACGAAGCATGCATCGCTGGCTTAAGGGAAGCCATAATCTTGGGCGTCAAGAAGCTACGAGTATTTGGAGACTCACAGCTTATCATCAATCAGACCAATGGCGAATGGAAGACCAAAGACGAGAAGTTGATACCATATCATGTGTATCTTGACAATCTGATCGAAGAATTCAAGGAAATCACCTTCTCATACATGCCCAGAGCCAAGAACCAGTTTGCAGATGCTCTCGCCACGCTCGCATCAATGCTCGAGATCCCAAAAGGAGCTTCAGAATGGGAGCTCACAGTCGAAATTCAAGAAGAACCTGCTTTTTGCCTGCAAATAGAAGAAGCCGAAGCTGTCCCTGACAAACCCTGGTATGCCGACATCAAGCAATATCTCGAAACCCAGGAGTATCCAGAATCAGCAACAGCAACAGATCGCCGAACCATCCAGCGTTTGGCCTGCCAGTTCACCATCAGTGGCGAAGTTCTCTACAAGCGATCCTATAATCACATCCTCCTCCGATGCGTCGATGAAACAGAAGCTGCAAAGATCATGAAAGAAATACACGAAGGAATCTGTGGCCCACACATGAATGGGCACATGATGGCAAAGAAGATTCTACGACTCGGCTACTACTGGCTCACCATGGAGACAGACTGTTGCAAGCACGTCAGAAAATGCTTCAAGTGTCAAGAGCATGCAAATCAAATCCATGCCCCATCATCAGAGTTATACAACCTGACCACCCCCTGGCCCTTCTCCATGTGGGGACTCGACATCATCGGCAAGATCAGTCCCAAAGCATCAAATGGTCACGAGTACATACTTGTGGCAGTCGACTACTTCACCAAGTGGGTAGAGGCAGCCTCCTACACCACGATTGCAGCATCTCAAGTGATCAAATTCATGAAGAACAACATCATATGCCGATATGGAATCCCTAATGCCATCATCACAGATAATGGGACCCCGTTCGTCAACAAGAAGATGGATGACTTCCTCAGCAAATTCAAGATCCAACGTCATCGATCAAGCCCCTACCGTCCCCAGATGAATGGTGGGGTAGAAGCCGCAAACAAGACAATCGTCAGGATACTCGAGAAGATGGTCGTGACATATCGAGATTGGTCAGATATGCTCCCATATGCACTTTGGGCCTATCGAACGTCTGTACGGTCTGCTACGGGCGTTACTCCTTTCGAGCTTACTTATGGAATGGAAGCAGTTCTACCAGTCGAGGTGGAAATACCATCACTACGAGTGTTACTCGAAAGCGGAATTGAAGAAGGAGAATGGCAACGGGCCAGATTCGATCAGTTGCAGCTGGCAGATGAAAAACGCATGCGTGCACTAAGTCATTCACAGTGCTATCAGAAAAGGATCGCTCGGGCTTACAACAAGAGAGTCCGAAAAAGGAGCTTCAAGGTAGGCGACATGGTCATGAAGAAGATTCTACCGTCGCACCTTCCAGATCCCAGAGGAAAGTTCAAACCCTCGTGGGACGGGCCGCTGATCATCAGAGAAGTACTTCCCGGAGGCGCCCTCAGACTCACCAGCATGAGAGGGGTGGATCTTCCTGAGCCAACCAACGCCGACAACGTGAAAATCTTTCACGGGTAAGTCATTCTGACCTTATCAAGAGTTACTTTAATAGAGCTGAAGTCAAGGGGTCAAAGCTAAGATCTCTGAGAAATCATTTCGGTCCACCAACAAGTGTTTCAAATAAGGGGATTCAAAAAGAGAAAAATACAAAAAAAAAAAGGGATTCAAAAGGAAAAAACAGACAAAAAAAAAGAGAGAGAAAAGAATACAAAAGAAAAAGAAAAAAAAAAAAAAAAGAAGAAAAGAGAAAGAAAAAGGGAAGCCAAAGTAAGGCACCCAAGAAAAAATCAACCCAAGAAGAAACACAGTCATCCATCCATCCATCTCAGAGGGGTCTTTAGCAAAGACCGACAGCTCTATTATCGTAACTCAGGATAAGGGCTGAAATACTGCCATCGGCCGGCAACGACGGATTCCCGACCTCTAGCCGCCGCAGTTATCCAGAGATCCAGAAAGAAAAGAAAAAAAAAAAAGGAAAAAAGAAAATGTGTGCCTAAACAAAGAGGGCGGAGTGAAAACCCGAAAGGGCGCTCCGAGTAAAAACAGTGGGCATACAGCGGACTTGGTGAAAACCTGAAAGGGCGCCAAGGGTAAAAACAGCACAGCTGCCAAGGGGCAGGCAAGACCAAATACCCGGGACGTGGTGAAAACCTGAAAGGGCGCCACGGGCAAAAATGACGGGAAAAAGCCGGCTGTGGTGAAAACTCGAAAGAGCGCTGCAGGCAAAAATGGCTCAAAAAAAAAAAAAAAAAAAGAAGAAGAAAAAAAAATAAAAGTGCAGGTACCAAGAAATCAGACAGTCCAGATCGGTTCAAGCAGTTACAGTTCAAGAACAAGAAGAAGCGCAGTCAGGAGCGAAGAACTCTACAGACTCTGACAATCTCAGGAAGCAAGAGTTTCCGTTGCCTACATCTCTAGGGAACCAAAGGATCAAGCAAGTCAAATCTCGAGATATCGGTCAAATCATTGACCGAGCCCCAGTTCTGATTCCTATATCCCGACACAAAATCCAGACACACTCACAAGACAACTCATGGCACAGTAGATTTTCAAACAGTTTTTTCTCTTTTCAATTAAATGCATTATATTTCTCTTACACATATCATCTTTTTCAAAAATACAAAAAAATGCATCATCATCAATCATATATGCAAAAATCAGTGTGCAGGTGGCCAACACAATCAATCTCTACCCTCCTCCTCGGCCACATCAGGTGAGTCCTCTGACTCATAAAAAGATAGTCTCGCTCTCAACCTGCTCACCTCCATACGCAGGTAATGCACCTCATCGCGCTCAAGGGTACGGATCGCTGTCTCCTCATCAGACAACCTCCGATCGGCAGCCAATCTCCTCGACATCATCTCACAATGATACCGAAGTGCAGAGATCTCAGACAGCAGATGACCATGAGTGGCCAAGAGGAAGCCAGGATCGATAAACGGGCGCTCCTCAAAAGGTTCATATGAACCAGATGAAGAGCCAGCATCTCCAAGAATATCCTGCTCATCCTCATCAGCCGTCTGGTGCCAACAAGGGATACGTCGATACAAAGACTGCTCAGCAACCCAGTACTGATATGGGGCGGTCGCCATCGGAAAAGTCCGCAGCTCAAATCCCAACAAATCAGCTGTCAAATAACTCGCCCAGGAACAATCAATCCGGGTCCTAAAGTCAGAAGATCTAGAGGGGAGTACTCGACGCCCGATACCCGTGAAAGCAAAATGAGGAACATCCTGCTCATACCCAAACTGCCGCAGGAACCGGATGGGATGGTAAGAGAAGTAGGATCGAAAGCCTACCAACATCAGAGGATGGCGGTGTGCATCGCAAAGCACTGGAGAAAGTGAAAGCCAAGATGACTCCCAACGAACGTTCCAGTCACGAAGTTCAGCGAACATCCTGCGATACAGGGGCTCGCTCATCCTGGCTGTATGAGGAAGGAACTCGATGATATAACGCATGATGTCAGAGCTAGGGATGCCAGGAAGAGGTACAGAAACAGTCAGAGAAAGGCGCTCCCATAGCCATACCTGATCACAGAAAGCAAAAGAAGTTCAGCTAGAGCAAAACAATTCCTAGCAAAGCAAGAAGAAAAAAGGTGCAGAAAAGATACCTGAAGGAAAGCACAACAGCCGCGAAGGACACGAGTGCGGCCCAGGGCACAGTCTGTCAGTCCATCGAATAGCTCGGCCAAGATGAGAGAAATGATCCCCTGCCGACGGACAGCTCGGCTCATCACCTCGAAAAGCAAAGGAGTCTGGGACCTGCGCCATCCCGAGAACAGCACCTCAGCAATCAAACAGAACATCAGTGCGTTCCGAGCAAAGGTGGAACCGGCCGTACTCTGAGGACCCGAAAAAAGATCATACAGCAAGTCCAAAGAGAACACTACAGCATCCTGGCCACTAGCTGCAGGTCGAACAAGATAGGGGATCCCGAACCAGTTCTGCGGTGTAGCAGTCTTCGGCGATGTCTTCGGCGAAAAGTACTGAGTATAATCCAAGGGTAAGCCTGTCAAGCGTGCAAGCTCCTCCAAAGAAGGCCCCATCTCCATATCGTTGAACGCAAACAAGTTCAACGAAGGGACCCAGTCAATCAAGGCAGCTCCGAGCATCCTCCAGTCAATGTCAACTCTAGCCATATGGATCAGACTGCCGAAGCCATAGGACTCTAACTCCCGAATCTCATAAGCTGACAAACTGTCAAGCCAAGCAAGCAGTCGTGGCGAGCAAGAAGGACGAGGAAGCAGCTGACAAGTCCTCACTGGTACCCCCTCCAGCACAAAAGGCCCAGAAATCAATGATGACTCATCAAGGATCGGAAGGTCAACGGGCGAAGGAGAAGGAAAAGCTGGAACCTCTGCAGACTCGACAGCCCCTGACCTGCCCTCAGTGATGGCTATGTCTGATATAGTCGCATCGCTGTCTGAAACTGTCATAATCTCAGCCGCACGAGAAGACTCGCCCACCTCATGAACAGAGTGCGCAAAAGACCGACGATCAGGGGAAGGACAATGCTCTCCATCAAAAGGACTATCAGTGAAGATCACACCGCACATCGTGACATCCTGGCTAATCTGACCGTCAAAGAATACATCTGAACCATCAAAAAGGGTCTCGGCAGCCCCGATCGAAGAATCAATGGTCAGATCTGGACCTGCGGCCCCCTCCAACAGGAAATCATGAATCCAATCATCATCCTGGCCGATCAAAGGGATCATCGAGGCATCCACACCGTCCATCATCAGGGGGACATCATCAATAATCACATCAAGTCCACCCAAAAGAAGTATACCGCACATCCTGGCCCTCATCCAGAGCATCCAAACCATCAAAGGTACCATCTGAACCATCCATCCCATCCAAGCATGAGATCAGCCTATCTATGTCCCTCATGGTCCCATCATCACCATCCATCACATCATCCATGGGGCCCACACTCAAGGGATGCATAGCTTCACCCATGTCCCACCTCATCATCCTATCCATACCATCCATTTCTCTCACAATCAAAGGCCCATTCAAATCAGAAATTTCAGCCATCCCACCATTAATGGGGCCATTCAAAGCTCCACCAACCACCAAGCTTAAATCTTCATTAATGCCCCCATTTAATGCTCCATCTCCACCATCAATCAAAGGCACTTCATCATCTTTAAAGCCTTCATCAAGTGCTGAAGTGTGGGACCCACTGACCTCTCCCACAATGGCCCACAAGCCATCATCAATGGCTGCCCAAGAAAGGATCAACAAAGAACAAGACAAAAAGAGAAGGAAAGAAGGGACAAAATGTAGATTCATGGCTGGAATCGAAGGATCCAGTGCAGAGGGATAGGGGACAAGAGAAAAGGACAGCAGGGAATGTCCGAACCAGGGCCAGCCCAGGCTGCTCAAGAGGCGAGCCTTGGGCGGCCTGCCCTGGGCCGCCCGTACGGCCGCAGATCCCCTCTCTCCGCGGGATTGGCTCCAGGGCTTTTGGTAGGTGAGGCTAACAGTCCACGTCAGCAGATGGCGCTCCGTGGGCCGCCCAAGGCTCCGGTCCACTCCAGATTTCGACTGAAGATGATCAAGATCATACAAAAGGTGCCCCACTGGTCCAATCATGAAGCAATGTGACCGGAATAGGGCTGATCAAGCCAAAGAGAAGGAAAGGTGATCAAGTGGGGGCCACAAGCAATCCAAGCCATTCAAAGACTAGATCATCACGATCTAAACCATTGAAGAACCTACATGAGCCGTCAAACAACAAGATCAAAGGTTTGATCATCACAAGAAGGGCCAGAATCCAAGATCTAATCATCAAGTGGGCTCACAAAGCCAAATCAAGCGATCAGAGACGTTCAAGCCATCATCCACACCATGAGAAGCATTCCTAGCCTCACAAATCATTAAAAGAGATGCCCCAAAGTAAAACCAAGGTTTCAAATGGGCCCACAGGGCCGAATCTATCAATCTAAACCATTCAAGGGCTAGATCATCAGGATCCAAACCATTGGAAAGCTTACACAAGTCATGGAGCAGCAAGATCAAAGGTTCGATCATCAAAAGAAGGGCCAAAATCCAAGATCTAAACATCAAGTGGGCCCACAAGGCTAATCAAGCAATCTGAACCATTCAAGTCATCACCCATGCAACTAAGCAGTCTCAAATCATGAAGGAATGAGTCAAGAGTCAAAGCATCCAGACATCACCAAGGAATTTGGGAGAAATCAAAGCCTGCATATTCATCCAAAAGAGCTTGATACAAAAGGGGACAAAAACAAAAGTACAAGGCCATATAAAGCAGAGCCAGCTACAAGTCACCAACATAATCATCATCGCCCCTCCTCGCGTCCCGCTCCCGACGATAAAGATCCATCAAAGGAGCAGTCACTGAACCTCCAGCATACCTGCGACGGCCACCTGGAACGTAAAGCGAAGGAAGCAAAGGCCCCTGGCCAAATAGCAGATACCACTCGTCATAATCACGATCCGGGATCGTGAAACGGAAGCCAGGCTGGCCCACCAGAGCCTCAACTCTCTCATCAGCTGGCATCCGAGCAGCTGGAGGAGGTGCAGAACAGGGGACCCGAGCCACCCCAGTGACTTGCCGAAGCAATCTCTCTCCCAAGTACCATTGGAAGGACTCAGCGTCAGAAACCATAATGCGGAGACATGAAGCATCGTATGCCTCCACGCGCTGGGGTGTGTAGTAGAGAGGGAAACTAGCGTACGGCATCCGGGCAAACTGCAGCAGAAGAGGTTACCACGATCAGTTACAAGTACAGTACAAGGACAAAGACAAGCAAGATACTTACATCCTCAACTGTCAGCCCGTCTATATCAGCACGCCAATTGTCCCCGGGAACTCGGGAGTTTCGCTGACGATTCTGCTGATGCCAGTACATGTGGCGATACTGAGCGGGTTCAATGTCATCTCGCATCCTCGGCGCAAGATGCGGAAAATGGTCATAAAAGCAGGTCTGGATGAAAGTACATTTAATGATCAGAGAGAGAAAGGAGGCAAACGGCTCCAAGGAGGATGAAAGAAGAGGTACCTCAACGACAGGCCAGAAGCCTGTGAAGGACCGGCTATGCCGACAGGTCTTGTCCAGACCTTGAAAGAGACGGGTCAGGATGGCCCCATTCCAATTATAGGGGTGATGAAGATCCTCGACTAATCGAAGAAATTTAGGATCAACTCTCTCATTCGCATGGCAAAAAAGAAAGGATCCAAAAGCATAAGTGATCATGGCCCGCGCCTTGTGGAGGGCCTCTCGCTCGGTGGTAGGGACGACGGAAGCAAAATTGTTGTAAAACCATCGCATCTTCACTTGATGGCCTTGGAATTCACCCTCAGGAGGGACGTCACCGACAAGCCGTAGCCAATCAGTGGAAGAGAGGGGAGCTAGAGAGCTCACTTGAGGGACAATTGCCCCATGAAAAGGGAAGCCTATCTGCATGTAAATATCCAAGGGGGTTATTCCCCACTCCCCACAAGGAAGCTGGAAGGTGTGGGTCTCATCCCGCCACCTCTCACAAAGGGCGCAAGCATCATGCGGTTGGCGTCATTGTTATGGAAGCGTAGGGTGAGGAGGCCAGCAAAAGGAGTACCATCTAGTACTCGCTCAAGCAAGGGCTGTGGCTCCTTCATCCAATTGTCCCAGCGATCCCTGGTACCTCGACCCTTGATAGCAGGAAGAGGTTGATGCTCCATAGCTAGGGAACACATGTGGTCCCCTCGGCGGACAATGAAAGCAGGATCATCCTCGTCAACCACTTGGTGGCCCCTAGTACCATCCGCCATGGAATCCTACAAGCTTGGCAAGGTAAGTCCCTATCCTTTACCCATTAAAATCCAAATTCTCATCCAAGAAACCCATGGGATTGGACTCACATTCAAATGCAAAATCTAAAGTCCAACTCCATGTGTCACTTAGGATATGTGTTGGACCCATTGGAAAAAGTAAGGCCTGCCTTAAAGAAGGTGGCATGACATGCCTTAGGTAAGAAAAGTCTATCATCCAAGGACACATTTTGGACAACAAATGCACTCAAGTGCCATGAGATCAACTAAGGATGAGAGTCCTACTTCACATGAGAAGTTCCTCTTCAAAGTCCACATGTGGCCAAGGATTGACTCACTTTTATGCCAAGGTCATGATTCTCACTTAGGATGTCTCCATCTTTTTACACATATGCATGGACAAGTGGGGAATAGAAAGGAAACGGGTCCCCAAGAGCAACCCAAATGCCTCATCTCAATGGATTAAAGAGAACACATAGCCCACTTTGGAGAATATGAGAACCCATTCATGGGTTAACCATGGGCAACCTTATGTGCCTCATCTTGATGAAAGTTTTGACCATGAGAATACAACAAGGAGGTCTACCCACAAACATATGAATCAAAGAAGCTAAGAGTAGAAAGTTGATGCACATAGCCCACATGAAGAATCAAAGTTGAAAATGCCCATGAAAAGGCAAGTTTGGGCAACTTATGTGCACCAACTTTTTCACCAAAAGGGAGACCATTTGAGCACAAAAGAGCATGGCTTGATGAGTCACCCAACCATCATGAAAATGGATAAGAATGGTACACATAGCCCACTTGAAGATCAAAATCCAAAATGTCCCAAGGCATGGGACAAAAATGGGTAACTTATGGGTATCATTCTTTCCCACAAATGGAAAGAAAAATCACTCATACTTGAGAATGATGGTGGATGACCCACCAAGTCCCCAAAGAAAAGATCAAGGACCCATGGTTGTATGGATAGCTCACTTGAGAATCATCCATTTGAGGTTGATAACATCTAAGGGAAACTCTTGAGAACCACATTCCTACCACAAGGAAAACCATTTGAACCTAGTGAGATTGTGGGAACAACTCACTCATGAGACTTGTAGATGGTCAAGTAACTCAAGTCCTCCATCCATCAAGAGAGAAAGCATGAAAAGAAAAAGCCTACATGAACAAAGTGTAGTGTGGCACACATGGTTCAAAGAAGTGCCCAAGTTTCAAGGAAGGCCCAAAAGCCCATCCATATGAAAAAATTCTAAGGAACCCACCACACTTTGTACAAGGATGTACATCATAATCAAGAAATGATGGAAGAGTTGGGCCACTTGTCCATAAAGGCCCAACTAGGAAAACTAGCCCACTTGAGATCCAAAATGAAAAATGGGCTAGCCACCTTGATCCATACACATGTGAAGAAAGATGGGGTCACCCAAAGTGAGCCCCATGAGCCCAAAACTTGAGATGGGCCCTACCATGCCCATGGGCCCAAATCTTGAAAAGAAGAGGGAAAAGAAAGGATAGTTCCAAAGGAAAAATGACAAAGGCAAGAAAGCATGAGGGAGCCCAAAATGAAGCATTGGGCCCATCAAATACACCAAGGGCCATGACTTCACTTTGAGCCCATTTGATACACATGAAAAGAGGCCCAACTCCCATGAAAAAGATAGAGTATTTTGCCATGCACACTTGATGACATGGCAAAATTACTCCTTACATGCACATGGAGGGAGTGTGAAAAAGGAAAAATGATGAAGTAGAGAGCTTGCAATGTCCTTCTCCATGCACCACCTTTGAAAGACTTGAGATCTAAGAAAAGATCAAGAATGCTTGGGCCCACCTTCACACCCCTTTGAATAGCTACATGAAAAAGAAAAAGGATCATGAGAAGAGACAATGAAGATGGAAAAGGACAAGAAAGAGAAAGGAAGTGGTCCATACCTTTACTACTCACCAAAGAAGGACCACCTTGCTGTCCCAAGATTTCTCTAAGGCCCACCACTTGAAAAGAGCAAAGGACCACCAAAGAAGAGAGAGGAAACTTGAAGAAAGAAAGAGTATGAGAGAGAGAAGAGAGAGATTGCACGTTTGAGGGGGGGAGGGTGCCCCATGTTATATAGAAAAGGGGAGGGCACCCTTTTACCCAGCCCCCTGAAGAGACCAGGAGGCACAGACCGGTCGGGCGGCCCATGGGAGGCCGTCCTAGCCTCTACCTAGGTGAAACGACCTCCCTCTCCCTCTCCTTGGGAAGAACTCCTCCTTGGGAAGGGTGGTTGCAAGTGAATCTTGTACCTTCATGTAAGAATGAAGTGATGGAAGAGAATGGTGAGAAAAAAGAGAAAATCTCACCAAAATCTCATCTCATGAGAAATGGGTGAGAAATTGGGTGGATGATGTGGAAAAGTTCCATGGAATTTCCAAGAAAAAGAAAGAAAAATTTGACTTGGTCAAACAATGATCTCAACCATCCAAAAGCTATGACCTGATGATCCGAACCATTCCAAAGAGAATTCCCGTAATCTCCAACCTGGATTGCCGCTCTTCTGTATATAGTTTTGGTCCGAAGACCTTAAACTACGTCGGGATCAAGATCCCGAGGGATTTTTAATAAAAATGGGTATCGATCTCGACCATCAGAATCGATGACCCAGAATTTTTTCCAAAAAAAAACAAAAAAAAATGTCTTTCACTTTTAAAGTTTTTGGTCCGAAGACCTTAAACTACGTCGGGATCAAGAGCCCGAGAGATTTTCAATAAAAACCGGCATCAGTCTTCTTCAAGATCTGGTGGCTCCGGACATTTTCAGAAAACCAAAAAATATATACATCACTTGTACAGTTTTTGGTCCGAAGACCTTAAACTACGTCGGGATCAAGAGCCCGAGAGATTTTCAATAAAAACCGGCATCAGTCTTCTTCAAGATCTGGTGGCTCCGGACATTTTCAGAAAACCAAAAAATATATACATCACTTTTACAGTTTCGGGTCCGAAGACCTTAAACTACGTCGGGATCAACGTCCCGAGAGATTTTTAATAAAAACCAACATCGATCCCAGCCTTTCAGGCCAAGATCTGATGATCTGGATCATTTCGAAAAAAAAAAAACAAAAAAATGTGTTTGCCCCCCTTTTACTAAGTTTGGGTCCGAAGACCTTAAACTACGTCGGGATCAACATCCCGAGAGATTTTCAATAAAAGCCGGCGTCGGTCTTGTTTGCTCACATCAAGATCAATGACTCCGGACATTTTCAAAAATCATAAAAATATATTATCAGCCCCGCTTTTAAAGTTTTGGTTCGAAGACCTTAAACTACGTCGGGATCAACATCCCGAGAGATTTTCAATAAAAACCGGCATCAGTCTGGATTGTCCATCCGCTGACACCGGACATTTTTTCAAAAAAAAAAAAAACATGTTTGCCCCTCTTTTGTACAGTTTCATGGTCCGAAGACCTTAAACTACACTGGGATTAATTTCTCGGGGGACCTTTCTCGCTTTCAACTAAAAACCGGCATCGGCCTCGACCGTTGGGATCATGGTTCGATAACCCGGATCATCTCAAAAATACCAAAAATATTTTAAAGCTTTCCATAAAAACCAGTGTTAATCTCGATTACTCAAGTTGAAGTCTGGAACTTTTTCAAAACAAAAAAATATATAAAACAAAAAAAAAAAGTTTTCATCACCAGTTTTGATCCATCAATTTATCCCCAATGGTCCGAAGACCGTAAACTACACTGGGATTAACTTCTCGGGGGCTTTCTTTCCTAACCTGTTCCAGGCATGGCTGACACTTGATCGTACGAGTGTCTGGAATCTCTTAAAACAGGTAAGGGCTGTGGCAGGCGGAACTCCGCAATCCTGTTCGTGTTGAACGCACCGTGATAGACAACCTTGATTTGGAAGTCGCTGTTGAAGCTGACGGATGTTCCCTGTTCCTAGAACTCATGAAGGGGATTAAGGCTGTTGGGAGGTAAAGCTCACCCTCACGGAATTGTGAGCAACGTAAGACCCCAAACTGGATTGACTAAGGGAAATGTGAGGATGTGGCTCATCTTGTGGCCGAAGGAGTCCGTCGGACGATACGTGGTCTATGTGCATTGCACATGAGGAACAGGCAACTTTGTGGGTGTGTTGACTGAAAACCCTCAAAATCCCCTCATCCGAAGATGTAAAACTACGGCACTTAACTGTGTGAGACTCGTCTTGCTCGCTGACGTAAAATGGATCGGGTGCCTTACCAGCAGTAGAAGCTGGAAGTGGATGGAAATTCCATATCTTTTCCCTGCATTTCAGAAAAATCACAAAATACAAAAACATTGCAAAATCACCTCTTCAAAAATCACAAAAAATATTTCCCTTGCTTTCAATCATAATATTGTCAAAAATCACAAAAAATGATTTCCTTGCTTTCAAGAAAATTTTCAAAAAAATCACAAAAATATTTCCCTTGCTTTCAATCAGAATATTGTCAAAAATCACAAAAATATTTCCATCAAATATCTGCAAAAATCACAAAAATATTTCCCTTGCTTTCAATCAAAATATTTCAAAAATCACAAAAATATTTCCTGTGTTTTCAATAACCAATCTCTATCCTGATCGCTCAGGTAAAGATTCGGACCACATATTTACAAAAAATCACAAAAATTAGCATCCCCAGCACTACAATTCAGGAGTCTTGAACTCCGCTCACTTCACAGTATGGGATGACGGATCCAATCGCCCGCAAATTGGAATCTTGACCAAAACGGGCAACCAAACACCATCTCAATCACATGTATGCCCAGAAGAACATCGTGAAGTCGGATGATATCCTCGTACATTCTCATTAGCAAAGAAACAGCATCTTGGGACGATGGACCTGATCGACCACGGGTCGGGATCTTGACCAATCCGCTGTCCAAATCTCCGTATCAAAAAGAAAAATCCCCAAGGGAAGCACAACCCTACAAGCAATAAGCTCAAAGTTCTCTACACCCATAGCAAAAGCAAAATGATCAAACTGAAAGAGAATGAGCCAAAGCCATGCATTCATCATGCATCTCCATGCATCAGCATCCATCGCATCAATCATCATGTTTACCTGCTTTCAAAATAAAAGTCGGTTAGCCAAAGACCCCACAGGCATCCCTAGTGGAGGCACATGCGAACCAGATTTTCATTTCAAAAAGACAAAAAATATTTCTATTTGCAAATAAAAACCCCACGGAGTATCACTCCCCAGAGTGGGTATCTTTTCAAAAACCCAAAAATATTTTCTCAGTAGAGCGTTCTGCCTCCAACACACCAGGAGATCTTCCATATCTCTGGGTAGGAGCCAACGCAAAAATCAAATAAGATCCAATGTCTCGCGGTTTCCCCGGAGATCATCGGATCCAATGCACTCAAAGTACGATCGAACCGAACTCCAGTGTCTCACGCCAGCATGTGTACGGTTCTATGTTTTTTCTACTTTCGGTTTTCTGAGCCAGTGTCTTTGGTAAACTTGTCCACCTTTGCTACTTAACATTGGGTTCATAGGTTTAGTCGGTCTAACCCACCTTTCTCAAGTGGGCGTGTATGGATCCGCACCTACGGACTTCATGAACTGACTCAGGTTCAGCCGCATCATCTTAGGGCATTCTGATAGCCTGTGTCCCGCAGATTGGTGAAACTGTCAGTTCGCTTTGTTCATGAGGACCTCACTAGACCCTTTTGTAGTTTGTAGTGTGTTAGTCAGAGTCCCAGTCGTAGGAGCATTCTGACAGCTGCGTCTCCGAGACGACATGGAAAGGCTACAATCATGGCTAGCCCTTACCTTCCCAACGCTAACCCATGGGTCCAACGTCGTTTGACGTCCCTGTTAGCGTTGCAAAAGAGGTTTTGAGAGCGCCATACACGCTCAATAGTTAAAAGGTCTGTTAGTTGACTGAGTCATACAAAGGATAACAAAGATTTCAGACCACAATCAAGGAAAGAATGAATTGCAAACCAAGCATCAAAACCAGCAGACCGGGTGGAAAAGCCCACCTGCACATACCTAGGCGTGGATGCCTGAAGTACCTTGACTGAGTCCAAGTCGGCGTAGTAGAATCCCGTAAGACTATCGGACGCAGGGCGTCTAACCACTTTGACAGTCAAGCGAAACAAGTACTCCTGGAGTGATCTGGGAAAACATCAAACATACAATCAATCACAGGGTCAGTAACCTCGTAAGACTGTCGACGCAGAGGCTCTGCTGTACCTTTCCGATGTTAGTACCGATCGGGAATGGAAGGGTTGCGATTGGGTACCCAGGTTGCAGCAAACTGCAAGGACAATCGCAACGTTTTCTCCAAACTCTCGCGGTATGTGCGAGTGAGCGATCTCCAAACGATCAACTGGCACAGATGCAAAAGCAAGCAAAGATTTCAGACCATGATCTATGAATGACCGGGTCAGAAGTGGGGTGTCCACTCGCTTTGGGATTCGGTTGCATGCAACCTCTGCCAAAGAGGGGCATCTGTAGACACCCCACCTTCGGCTACACTGTTGGTAGAGATAGCTGGTTGAACGGAGGACCATACCCCCAAATCCCAAGTCCAAACTCAGCCAAACTCACCCTTGTAAGCCCCATTCCATAGCCCAGTTCAAGCCTGAACCCAGTCAACCCAGTCCTAAACACCACCCTGAAGAACCCCCCATAAAAAAAGTCCAGTCAAAAAGACCCAAAAAAAAGTCAAACTCACTGAGTCAACTCGCTGAGTTAACCCGCTGAGTCAACCCGTCGAGTCAACCCGTCGAGTCACAACACCGAGTCAACCCGTCGAGTCAACCCGTCGAGTCAAATCACCGAGTCGACCCGCTGAGTCGACTCACTAAGTCGACCAGCGAGTCCAACAGCAGCCCCGAGGGAACGGCCGTACTCGCTGGAAACCGAGGAGCGGCCGTACGGGCTGCCCATGGCAGGCCACCCGGACAAAATTACGGGTTCTGCCACTCCTCGCTGCTATAAATACCCCCCTCCCCTTCTCATTTCAACACACCACTCAGCCAGAGAGAGCCCGTCCGTCTGAGTCACCCTCCTTCGTCCTTTAGCCCATTTTTCCACCAAGGAGAGCCCGAGTGAGAAGAGTCTAGCCCTGGTCCAGCCCAGCCTGACCACTGGTCCAAGCCTCTCAAGCCACCCAAGTCTTGATCCAGCCACTCGAAGCAAACCCTTGCGACACCTCCGTCCATCCAGCTACTCACTTTCCAGCATCATCTCATTTGCATCTAGCATAAGTGCAACATTTACTTTTCTTCCAACCCCCCTGCTTCACTACAAACACCTTGATTACTCAAACACACATGCATATGTCTTTATATTAAGCACCTGTCAGTTCGAGCGTATGCTCTGGGCTTGCCCGTTGTTGGAACCTGCCCATCAGAAACTCTTACTGTTCAGACCTGCATTCATGCTTCACCATAAAACACCTTGATCATTCAAGCACACTGCATACGTCTTATATTAAGCACCTGTCAGTTCGAGCGTACGCTCTGGGCTTGCCCGTTGTTGGAACCTGCCCATCAGAAACTCTTACTGTTCAGACCCGCATTCATGCATCATGTCATCCATGAGAATATACGAGGATTAAACTAGACTTTCAAGTATTCGATCGATTCTGTGAAGTAGAGACCGTACTTCGGTACGGGCAGTGTGTGGGGTGCTTAACCTCTTCCCACCCTGTAACCGTGATCCCTTACCTTGAATCTCTGACCGCAGATCAACAGGAGTCATTTTAGAGGAAGGAATCTTCGGATTCCCTTCTCTAACGTTTCTACGGGGTCTAGCCAACTGTAGATTCGAAGTAACTGGCTAGTGGCGACTCTGGTCTTATATAAACTCATTTAAACATATCCAGCTTAACACGACAACCAAACAAAGCCCTCGAGAACGAGGCAAGCCAGTGGCACAAACGGCGATTTCGCACTCACGCATCTCTTCTTCTTCTTCTTCTTCCGAAAGGAAAGGGAGAACGACGTCGTGTGGGAGCGCGGGGAAAATCGGCGAGGGTCCACAGCTGGCTAGTAGTGACATATACCACTGGAAGGCTTTTCCCGTCAGGGTTGATCCGAATAACCGCACGCAATACTGCGAGACTCCAGATCAATTGCCTAATGTAGTCAAGAAGTGGGTGATATGTTTTTCTGGTAATCCTCTGCCATCGAACTTTTTGAAGTCCGTGCATCTGAAATTGGCCGGGAATGGTACCTCTTCTACCTCTGGTGGGTACGGGACCCGATATTTATAACTGCCTCTCCTCTCTTTCTCTTTTTCTTGTTGCATCATGTGTGCTATCGTCTGGAATAACTCTTCTTGTGACATATGTGATGTAGAAAGCGGTGCACGTTTTGTTGGCGCAACTCTGAGTTGGACGGGTGGTTCAGGTTCAGCCGGACCTTCTGCTGTCCCTTAGGATTCCTCTACTGACTGACAAGTGGGCGGCGCAATACTTCTGGTGGCATTCTAGGCTATCAAAGTGGTCAAAGCTTCTTCAATAGCCCTCATCCGATCGTTTGTATCGCAATTAGCCTCAACTAATCTGTCGATCTGATCTTGGAATGGAGGTAGTTCTTCTGCTTCATACGGTACTTCTTCTTCTTCTTTGGCCACTTAGACCATTACCACTTGCGTTGACCGGATCTTCTGAGCCGACCTCTGTCTCGATTCGAAGACTGTTGTGGGCTTGAATTTCTTTACATGCGAGGGCTTGGTAGATTTCTGTGAGGTGCGAGTGGTCTTGGATAATGACAGAAACTGCTCGGTGTGGACCCTCGCCGTTTCCGCGATGCCACGCGACGTCCTCCCTTTCCTTTCGGAAAAAGCAGAAGGGGTGCGTGTGTGCGTGAATCGCCATTTGTGCCACTGGCTTGCCTCGTTCTCGAGGGCTTGCTTTCGGTTGTCGTATTAAGCTGGATTTGTTTAGATGAATTTGTATAAGACCAGAGTCGCCACTAGCCAGTTACTTCGAATCTACAGTCGGCTAGACCCCGTAGAAACGTTAGAGAAGGGGATCCCGAAGATTCCTTCCTCTAAAATGACTCCTTTTGATCTGCGGCCAGAGATTCGAGGTAAGGGATCACGGTTACAGGGTGGGAAGAGGTTAAGCACTCCACACACTGCCCGTACCGGAGTACGGTCTCTACTTCACAGAATCGAACTAATACTTGAAAGTCTGATTTAATTCTCATACATTCTCATAGATGACATGTAGCATGAATGCGGGTCTAAACAGTAAGAGTTTCTGATGGGCAGGTTCCACTAACAGGCAAGCCCAGAGCATACGCTCTAACTGACAGGTGCTTAATGTAAGACGTATGCAGTGTGTTTGAATGATCAAGGTGCTTTGTAGTGAAGCATGAATGCAGGTCTGAACAGTAAGAGTTTCTGATGGGCAGGTTCCACTAACAGGCAAGCCCAGAGCATACGCTCGAACTGACAGGTGCTTAATGTAAGACACATGTAGTGTGTTTGAATAATCAAGGTGCTTGTAGTGAAGCAGGGGGGTTGGAAGAAAAGTAAATGTTGCACTTATGCTAGATGCGAATGAGATGATGCTGGTAAAAGAATAGCTAGATGGACGGAGGTGTCGCAAGGATTGGCTTTGAGTGGCTGGATCAAGACTTGGATGGCTTTGGAGACTTGGACCAATGGTCAGGCAGGGCTGGACCAGGGTTTAGGCTCTTCTCACTCGGGCTCTCCTTGGTGGAGGAATGGCCTAAAGACTGGAGAGGGACTCCGAACAGACGAAGTCTCATTGGACTGGAAGGGATGTTGAAATGAGAAGGGACGGGGGGTATTTATAGCAGCGGGCAGTGGCAGATCCCGTAATTTCTCTTGGGCGGCCCCCAGGGGGCAGCCCGTACGGACGCTCCTCGGGTTCCAGCGCGTGGTACGGTCATGTCTCAGGGCTGCTGTTTTGACTCGGTGAGTTGACTTGGTGGGTTGACTCAATGGGTTGACTCGGTGATTTGACTCAGCGGGTTGACTCGACGGGTTGAGATTTGACTCGATGGGTTGACACAGCGGGTTGACTCGGTGATTTGACTCAGCGGGTTGACTCGGTGAGTTTGACTTTTTTTAGAATTTTTTGACTGGTTTTTCTTATGGGGGGTTTTTCAGGCTGGTGTTTAGGGGTGAGTTGACTGGGTTCAGGCTTGAGTTGGGCTACGGATTGGGGTTTACAAGGGTGAGTTTGGCTGAGTTTGGACTTGGGATTTGGGGGTACGGTCCTCCATTCATTCAGCTATCTCTACCAACATTGTAGCCGAAGGTGGGGTGTCTACAGATGCCCCTCTTTGGCAGAGGTCGCCTGCAACCGAATGCCAAAGCGAGTGAACACCCCACTTCTGACTCGGTCATTCATAGATCATGGTCTGAAATCTTTGCTTGCCTTTGCATTTGTGCCAGTTGATCGTCTGAAAATTGATCACTCGCACATACCGCGGGAGTTTGGAGAAAATGTTGCGATTGTCCCTGCATGCGCTGCAACCTGGGTACCCAATCGCAACCCTTCCATTCCCGATTGGTACTAACATCGGAAAGGTACAGCAGAGCCTCTGCGTCGCTAGTCTTACGAGGTTACTGACCCTGTGATTGTTTGTATGTTCGATATTTTCCCGGATCACTCGAGGAGTACTTGTTTCTTTTGACTGTCAAAGTGGTTAGACACCCTGCGTCAGATAGTCTTATGGGATTCTACTACGCCGACTTAGAATCAGTCAAGGTACTTCAGGCATCCACGCCTAGGTATGTGCGGGTGGACTCTTTCCACTCGACCTGCTGGTTTCGATGCTTAGTTTGCAATTCATTCTTTCTTTGATTGTGGTATGGAATCTTTGTTGTCCTTTGTATCTGAGTCAGATGATTTTTTGGAAATTGATAACTCGCACATACCGCGAGAGTTTGGAGAAAACGTTGCGATTGTCCCTGCATGCGCTGCAACCTGGGTACCCAATCGTAACCCTTCCATTCCCGATCGGTACTAACATCGGAAAGGTACAGCAGAGCCTCTGCGTCGCTAGTCTTACGAGGTTACTGACCCTGTGATTGATTGCGATGTTTGATGTTTTCTCGGATCACTCCAGGAGTACTTGTTTTGCTTGACTGTCAAAGTGGTTAGATGCCCTGCGTCAGATAGTCTTACGGGATTCTACTACACCGACTTGGAATCAGTCAAGGTACTTCAGGCATCCACGCCTAGGTATGTGCGGGTGAACTCTTTCCACTCAATCTGTTGATTTTGATACTTGGGTTACAATTCATCGTTTCCACCTGTTCAAATGGTTTCTTTGACCGAGCCTTTTGCCTTTCATCTTTTCGTATCTTGGCATATGGTACGACCGCACTGACACTGGAGTTCAGTTCGACCGTACTTTGAGTGCATTGGATCCGATGGTCTCCGGGGAAACCGCGAGACATCGGATCTTATTTGATTTTTGCGTCGGCTCCTACCTAGAGATATGAAGATCTCTCGGTGTTTTGGAGGCAGAGCGCTCTATTGGGAAAATATTTTTTGATTTTTGAAAAGATACCCACTCTGGGGAGTGATACTCCGTGGGGTTTTTATTTGCAAATAGAAGTATTTTTTGTCTTTTTGGAAAGGAAATCTGGCTCGCACGTGCCTCCACTGGGGATGCCTGTGGGGTCTTTAGCTAACCGACTTTTATTTTGAAAGCAGGTAAACATGATGATTGATGCGATGGATGCTGATGCATGGAGATGCATGATGAATGCTTGATGAGGCTCATTCTCTTTTAGTTTGATGATTTTACTTTTGATGGAGATGCAGAGAACTTTGAGCTTATTGCTTGCAGGGTTGTGCTCGTCTGGGAATTTTCTTTTCAATGCGGATGTATGGACAGCGGGTTGGTTAAGATCCCGACCCGTGATCGATCAGGTCCATCGTCCCAAGATGCTGTTTCTTTGCTAATGAGAATGTACGAGGATGTTATCCGACTTCAAGATGTTCTTCTGGGCATAAATGCGATTGAGATGGTGTTTGGTTGCCCGTTTTGGTCAAGATTCCAATTTAGTGGGCGATTGGATCCGTCATCCCAAACTGTGAAGTGAGCGGAGTTCGAGACTCCTGAAGTGTAGTGCTGGGGATAATGAAAATTTTTTGTGATTTTTGTAAATATGTGGGTCCGAATCTTCTACCTGAGTGGTCAGGATAGAGATCGGTTATTGGAAACGAAGAAAACATTTTTGTGTATTTGAGAATATTTGGCTTGAAAGCAAGGGAAATATTTTTGTGATTTTTGAAAGGTGATTTTGCAATGTTTTGGTATTTTGTGATTTTTCTAAAATGCAGGGAAAAGGTATGGAACTTCCATCCATTTCCAGCTTCTACTGCTGGTAAGGTACCCGATCCATTTTATGTTAGCGAGCAAGACGAATCTCACACAGTTAAGTGCCGTAGTTTTACATCTTCGGATGAGGAGATTTTGAGGGTTTTCAGTCATCACACCCACAAAGTTGCCTGTTCCTCATGTGCAATGCGCATAGACCACGTATCGTCCGACGGACTCCTTCGGTCACAAAATGGGCCACATCCTCACATTTCCCTTTCGTCAATCCAGTTTGGCGCCTTACGCTGCTCACAATTTCGTGAGGGTGCGCTTCACCTCCCAACTGCCTTAATCCCCTTCATGAGTTTTAGGAACAGGGAACATCCGTCAGATTTAACAGCGACTTCCAAATCAAGGTTGTTCTATCACGGTGCGTTCAACACGAACAGGGTTGCGGTTCTTCCCGCCTTAGTCCTTTACCTGTATAAAAGATTCCAGACACCCGTATGATCAAGTGTCAGCCATGTTCGGAATAGGTTAGGAAAGAAAGCCCTCGAGAAATTAATCCCAGTGTAGTTTTAGGTCTTCAGACCGCTGGGGGTGAATTTGTGCAGTCGAAATTAATGGTGAATTTTTTTTTTGGAAAAGTTCTAGCCTTCAACTCGAGTGATCGAGATTGATATTGGCTTTTATGGAAAGATTAAAATCTTTTTGGTATTTTTGAAACGATCCGGGTTATCGAACCTTGGTTCGAGCAGTCGAGGCCGATGCCGGTTTTTGGTTGAAAGCAAGAAAGGTCCCCCGAGAAATTAATCCCAGTGTAGTTTAAGGTCTTCGGACCAAAGACTTTGTACAAGAGGGGCCTGAAAATGCATATATATTTTTTTGTTTTTTTATAAAATGTCCGGTGAACGACCGAGACCGCTACCGATTTTTATTGAAAATCATTCGGGATCTTGATCCCGACGTAGTTTAAGGTCTTCGGACCAAAACTTTGTACAAGCGGGGCATACACACATTTTTTTAATAAAATATCCGGTGTCATCGGATCTCGATTTGAACGATCAAGACCGATGCCGGTTTTTATTAAAAATCTCTCGGGATCTCGATCCCGACTGTAGTTTAAGGTCTTCGGACCCAAAAACTATGTACATGCTGAAAATACATTCCTTTTGTGATTTTCGAAATGTTCCAGGCTGTTAAATTCCAATTTGGGCAATCAAGATTAACACTGGTTTTTATTGGAAATCTCTCGGGATTTTGGTCCCGACGTAGTTTAAGGTCTTGAGACCCAATTTTTGTACAAGCTGAACATGCATTTTTTTTTATTTTCGAAATGACCCGAGTCATCAGATCTTGGCCTGAACGGCTGGGATCGATGCTGGCTTTTATTAAAATCCCTCGGGATATTGATCCCTGACGTAGTTTAAGGTCTTTGGACCAAAACTTTATGGTTGGGCATACTTACCTTACTTTGTTTGGCTTTTGACGGGGCTGATTGTGATTCGAGTGGTTTGAATTGTTTAATTTGGCCCTGTGGGCCCTTTCCAGACTTCAACTTTGCTTTGGAGCACCTTTTCTTGATGTTTTTTTAGGCTAAGAAGGCTTTCCATGGTGCGGATGATGACTTGAACGGCTCAGATTGCTCTTTTCAGCCATGTGGGCCCACTTAATGATCAGATCTCAGATTTTGGCCCTCCTTTTGGTGATCAAACCCTTGATCTTGCTATTTTATGACTCATGTGAACTCTTCCATTGTTTAGATCATGATGATCTAGTCTTTGAATGGCTCAGATTGCTTGTGGGCCTCTCTTGATCGATTTCCCTTTTTTTTTTACTTAATCAGACCCATTCTGGCCGCAGTACTTCATGATTGGATAGGTGGGGTACCTTCCAGATGATTCAGATCAACCTCAAACGAAATCTGGAGTTGATTGGAGCCTTGGACGGCCCTCAGGGTGCCATCTGCTGATGTGGACTGTCAGCCTCACCTACCAAGAACTGTGGAGCCAATCCCGCGGAGAGAGAAGGAGCGCGTCCGTACGGGCGGCCCCCAAACTTCGCCTCTTGTGCGGCTTGGGCTGTCTCGTGTTCGGACATTCTCAGCAGTCCACTGCTCTTGTCCCTACCTTCTTTGTACGTCCAGGTTCGATTTCGACCATGAATCTCCCTTTTGTCTCTTCTTTCCTTCTCTTTTTGTCTTTTTCTCTATTGATCCTCTCTTGGGCAGCCATTGATGATGGCTTGGGGGCCATTGTGGGAGAGGTTGGTGGGTCCCACACTCCTAGCAATTGGTGAAGGCTTTAAAGATGGTGAGGTGCCTTTGATTGATGGTGTAGATGATGCATTGAATGAGGGCATTGATGGGGATTTAAGGATGGTGGTTGGTGGAGCTTTTAATGACTCCATTAATGGTGGGATGGCTGGAATTTCAGATTTGAATCAGGCCTTGATTATGGGAGAAATGGATGGTATGGATGAGATGAGGAGATGGGACATAGGTGAGGCTATGCACCCTTTAAGTGTGGGCCGTATGGACAATGTGATCGATGGTGATGATGGGGTCACGATGGACATAGATGGGCTGATCTTAGATTGCCTTCCGGTACCTGTGAGGAGAGAAAATACTTTAGCAAGAGGATTGAAGCATTAAAGCAGGAAGAGAGATACTTACCTTCTGGGAGAAATGATCGGGAGAAAGGCGCTTGTACGAGGCACTCCGTGAATTGGCTGAGGGATGTTTACTTTGAAAGCCCTGTAAGATTATTTTTTTTTTTTTGCATATATACGAATAAGGAAAAAATGATTTTTTTTTTTGAAAATATATGCAAATCATGAAGTAAAAATTTGTGTCAAGTGCTTATCTGTCTGTGCGTGGTTTGGACTTGTGCTTTTAGATGTAGGAATCAGAACATTTGACTCAGCCTGATGTCATACTCGATTTTCTTTATTATTCACCAAGGGTCCTGGTCCCCTTAAGATAACGCGCACTGGTATCCTGCCCCTAGAATTTGGGCAGATTTTGAAAGAATTCTCGACTCATAGCCGCCATCCTTTCTTCCATTGAATCTTCATGTCGCTTGGATCTCTCATGTACCTGTTTTTTTTTTCTTTTCTTTTTTTAGCCATTATTACTCGCAACGCCCTTTCGGGTTTTCGCTGCGTCCGGCTTGGCCGTCATTTTTTCCCGTGGCGCCCTTTCGGATTTTCACCACGTCTCGGGTATTTGATCTTGCCTGCCCCTTGGCAGCTATGTTGTTTTTACCCTCAGCGCCCTTTCGGGTTTTCACCAAGTCCGCTGTGTGCCCACTGTTTTTACTCGGAACGCCCTTTCGGGTTTTCACTCCGCCCTCTTTGTTTAAGCACACATCTCTTTCTTTTTTTTTTTTTTTTTGATAACTGCGGCGACCAGAGGTCAAGAATCCATCGTTGCCGGTCGATGGTAACCTTTCGACTCTTATCTTAAGTTACAATGGCAAAGCTGTCGGCCTTAGCTACAGACCTTTCTGAGGTGGATGGATGGATATATGTGTTTCTTTTGAGTCGATTTTTTCTCTCTTTCTTTCTCTCTTTTTTTTCTTCTTCTTCTTTTTCTTTTTTTTTTTTTGGTTGTGTGCCCCCCCTTTTTTTTTAACCCCCCCTTTTTTTTTGCAACATTCTTTTTTTTCTCTTCTCTTTTTTTTTCTTTGGCTTTTGAACCCTTTATTTGGAACACTTATTGGTGGACGGGGAGGGATTCTCAGCGGTCTAAACCTTGACCTCTTGACTTCAGCTCTACTAATGTAACTCTTGATAAGGTTGGATTGGCTTACCTATGAGAGATTTTCACGTTGTCGGTGTTGATTGGCTCTGGAAGATCCTTACCCCTCAGGTTGGTGAGTCGAACGGTGCCTCCCAGAAGAACTTCTTTGATTCTCAGGACTTACCCCTTGAGTCTGATAGATGCGGACAGTGCTTGTTGTAAACCTGATATGACT
Organism: Liriodendron chinense; assembly: GCA_003013855.2. NCBI lineage: Eukaryota > Viridiplantae > Streptophyta > Magnoliopsida > Magnoliales > Magnoliaceae > Liriodendron > Liriodendron chinense. The sequence goes on along the minus strand of PVNU02000491.1, from coordinate 1,207,266 downwards.
TTTCTTTCTTCAGCTTCAATCTTCATCAGCACTCACGTTGACGGGATTTTGAGTTGAACTCGTAGGTCTGTCTTCTGATTTTAAGTTTCTTGAGGAAATCTTTCATCCTTGGATTTCGAAGGGCGTCCCATTGCCAATGTTGATAGCATGTGGGAACCCTTAACAATTGATGATGTCATTCTTCATGAGAATTATCGTGCGAGATCAGAATATTACCTCCCTCCACTTTGTGCTGTAATCGACTGCCACAAGTATATGCGTATGACCGCTAGATGATGCCGAGTCAAGCTTTCTGTTGATGTAGATACTTCATACAGGGAATAGCTGGAGCATTATCAGGTTGTAGAATTTCGAAGCACACACATGGATCCGATGTGCATGTTGCTGACACTTGAAGTGCTTTCTGACATGTTGGCAATAATCTGTCTTCATCGAGCCGTGAGGTTTCTTCAATCATTCGTCAAGTCGCACACTCCAGCATGGAATGCAAGCATAGTCTTGGCAGCATCTTCTTGATAGGCTTGATGAGTTTTTGATCGATAAGTCTTCATAGGACGCAAGATTGGGAAGTCATGACTTCAAAAATTCGATCATTCTCTGCTTATTTTTCGGGGATAAGGATTCTCAATGCACACTTCCTTATGGGTCTCAAGAGATCCTAGGTTTATAATTTTGAAACTTTTTGAGATGACATCGGCTTTTGGTTCGAACTTTCGAGGAGACCCTCTTAGTTTGGGAGTCAGCTCATCATTTTCCACATCATTTGGCTTTGTCCAGACTCTTGAGTTTGAAGTCCAACTCTAGATCGAAATCTTATGAGTTAACTCCATAGTCAAGTGCTTTAATAGACAGACTTTACACTTTTGAAAAAGAGATTTCTAATTTTTTTCAAATATTTTCTATGTTTTTTTTTTTTTTGGAATTTTATGAATATCTGGATTTTTTGAACTTTTTGGACTTTCTAAAATTTTGATTTTTTTTTTTTGAAAATTTTCTTTTTGTAAAGGACCCGAGCAAGACGGCGATGTGAACCAGGTGTTATCTGATTCGGCTCGGGAGCCGAGCATTGTCTCATCTTATTGTGCCGTCATGGGGACTACAAACCTGTTACTGCCCTGCACTCCTTCCCCTTAGGAGGCAGGGCCAGAGGGATCAGTAGGCCAACCCTCATTGTTGTGTCCAAACATCATGATAGATCTGGAATTGGGATCCGAGTCGGTGTCGGATGTGATTTCTCCTGGCTCATCCCCAGTGTATTGCAGCTCTTTAGGCTCATCCGGCAGAGATGGGACCAGAACGGCAGTCCAATCGATCGGGGAAAATTCCTGCCCTTTGCTTGAGTCTTCTTTGAGCAACTCTATCAGACTCAATCTGATCGCTTGATCATCGAAGGTGGAATCCAGCCCATCATCAGGATAGATAATCCCTGCATTGATAAACTGGATTGGTGTGACGATGCAGAGGTTCCCTTCTTCTTGATGACCCCGTCTTCTTCTGATACTTCTGTGCTTAATCCGAGTAGGCCGATATCGCAGTCTTTCTCTATCCACATTCTCTTGAACTCTCATGATTCGGGTCGAGTCTTGATATTCGAGCTGATAGTAGAAGGTTTGACGCTCGACAGGAAGGAAGACGTAGTTCGATCCGATGGGACATGCGCGAGGGAAGTAATTTGCATTGTGATGGTATGAGACCTCCCCATTAGAGCGTTGTACGTCCATGGCTGGGATGGTAGGCTCTCGGAGGTTGGATGCTTCTATCATGGAAAATTGTCCGGGATCAGTAATGATGGTGATCGCCCTATCTCCGAAGATGTGCCTGACCCTTTGGTGGAGATTTGAAGAGATGGCACCGATTCTGTGAAACCAAGTCCGATCGGAAAGGAGATGGAATGAAGCTGAGATGTCCAAGACCTGAAGAGTAATGGTTGATGTTTTTGGATCGATCAGAACCTGGACATCAATCTCCCCTTCGACCTCCTCAATAATGGCCACATAATTGAAGCTGGGCCCCAATTCTGGTAGGGCATGTGGCATGCTGTCCAAGGAAGGGTCTTCTTCTTGGAGGACAATGGCTGAAATAGAAAATGAATAGACAGGTGCGGTGGGCAAGTTATGCCCCTGGTTGTTTGCTGGAGAAACGGGCAGGCTTTGCCCCTGGTAAGCTGGAGTGGGCAAGCTGTGCCCCTGACTGACTATTGCTGAGACGGGCAGGTTGTGCCCCTGGTTTGCTGATGCTGCGTTAGGGAGATTGTCCCCTTGGTTGACTGAGATAGGCTGAATGTGCCCATGGTTAGAAATGGGTGCGAAGAATGAATCGACTGAAGGTGCCCCTTACATGATGATGGGCTCTGGGATTGAAATAGTTGAGGGTGCCCCTTGGAGGATGAGATGTTCGAACTCTGAACTAGAGTCGATGGCACGAATAAACTGGAGAGGAGGCTCTTCTTGGCTGATGAAAGCTGGATAGGCAGGAGGTGCCCCTTGCATTGTGGAGACTGGATCAACTGGAGATGCCCCTTGCAGGATGAGAGGTTCGAACTCTGAACTAGAGTCGATGGCACGGATAAACTGGAGAGGAGGCTCTTCTTGGCTGATGAAAGCTGGATAGGCAGGAGGTGCCCCTTGCATTGTGGAGATTGGATCGACTGGAGATGCCCCTTGCAGGATGAGGGGTTCTGAAACTAGACTGGTTAGGGGTGCCCCTTGCCAACCTTGATCAGGGAACTGTGAGTTCCATCTTGACTGTTGCTGTTGCTGCGGTTGTCGATGCTGATGGAGGAAGAGTGCACCTTCGGTAGAGGCGATAAGGTCGTCTTCTTCTATTGGATGGGGGATGAGGACACTTCCGTTATCATTCTCGTATTCAGTAGGCTCTTCTTCCACTGTCAGTTGTATAAGAGAGGCTTGATAAGGCCACCAAGGGGAGATCACCCCAGCCCTTATTCCGGCTTCGACTTGTTCCCCGGCGCAGATGAGTTGGGTGAAGTTCGCATATGGATGTGAGACAAGGTATCCAGAGATACTTGGATTTGCCGAGTGGACGATCATGGAGATTTGCTCCTCGTCGTCGATGGGAGTCTTCATTCTAGCGGCCATGGCCCGCCACCGTCCAACGTAAGCTGACAATGTTTCAGTCACTTCTTTGCCTGAGAGCTGCGAGGTCCGCTCTCCTGGGTGCCATGTTAAGATTGTATACGAACCTGTCGACGAAAGCCTGGGAGAGCTGCTCCCAAGTCCTGATGCTGATGACAGTCCAATGATGTGTACCAGTCTAGGGCATCGTCTTTCAGGGACTTTTGAAACAGACGTATCAACGCTCCGTCGTTGCTTGCCGCAGCATCTAACTCACCACAAAATGATCTCAAGTGATCTATAGGACACCCTGTCCCATCATATCTTTTAAATTTTGGTACCTGAAAGCCTTGAGGTACCATTGCATCTGGAAAGGAACAGAGGTCCCTGAACTTAGTGGATGGAAGATCCACCCCTTGCTGCTTCTGCAACTTTCTCTTCATCTCTTGCATCTGTTCTCAGAGTTGTTCGATTTCAGAGGGGCCAGATGAAGGAGATCTTGCCCCTTGCCAGGACTGAGCTGGCCCCCTTTCGTAATAATTGATGTCATTGATGCTCCTATGATTCCTGCTTGAAGGAGGTTGGGCCTGGTAATTATTCCCATTGTAAGGACTTTGTTGGACTGGAGCTGAGAAGGGAGGCTGCAAGGAAACCTGAAAATGGCTCCTGTTTGCAGGAGGATACTGAAGAAATGCCCTGAGGTCGAGGGTTGTTTTGTTTAAAGGCCCCTGTTAGGAGGGTATCGAAAGTCTTGAGCGAACCCTGGCGGTTGTGGCTGGGATGAACTAGAGATTGGGAGAGATGGTTGTTGTTGTTGTTGCACTATAACAACCTAGGGTGTTGACTGTTAAAACCTGGGCTTGTGTGAATTGGAGAAGCATTTCCTGCATCGCCTTCATGCTTTGTTGTAGCTCTTAGATGCTAGAAATTAGCATGGCTTCTGTTGGGCTTAAATGTGGAGAGCAAGCCTCAGGTATTTCGAGGGCAGGAAATTGAAGAGCCATGTAGGTTTTGTATTGGACGTGGTAGGAGGATTTGGTTTGGAGGAGTAATGGTGGGGAAGTATGCTCTACTCTTTTTTGGGTTTTGGAATTTTCTATTTTTTTTTTTGGGTAGAATGCTATGCAGATGAGATTGTATGAGGACTAATGACTTTCAAGTATAGGAATGATTCTGTTTTTCAAGTCGGATCACGACTAGTGGGACTAGCTATTCCCCAGCAGAGCGGCCATTCTGTGGACCCTCATCGTTTCCGCGCTCCCACGCGACGTCCTCCCTTTCCTTTCGGAAAAAGCAGAAGGGGTGCGTGTGTGCGTGAATCGTCGTTTGTGCCACTGGCTTGCCTCGTTCTCGAGGGCTTGGTTTCGGTTGTCGTATTAAGCTGGATATGTTTGGATGAATTTGTATAAGACCAGAGTCGCCACTAGCCAGTTACTTCGAATCTACAGTCGGCTAGACCCCGTAGAAACGTTAGAGAAGGGGATCCGAAGATTCCTTCCTCTAAAATGACTCCTTTTGATCTGCGGCCAGAGATTTGAGGTAAGGGATCACGGTTACAGGGTGGGAAGAGGTTAAGCACCCCACACACTGCCCGTACCGAAGTACGGTCTCTACTTCACAGAATCGAACTAATACTTGAAAGTCTGATTTAATTCTCATACATTCTCATAGATGACATGATGCATGAATGCGGGTTTGAACAGTAAGAGTTTTTGATGAGCAGGTTCCACTATCAGGCAAGCCCAAAGCATACGCTCGAACTGACAGGTGCTTAATGTAAGACGTATGCAGTGTGTTTGAATGATCAAGGTGCTTTGTAGTGAAGCATGAATGCAGGTCTGAACAGTAAGAGTTTCTGATGGGCAGGTTCCACTAACAGGCAAGCCCAGAGCATACGCTCGAACTGACAGGTGCTTAATGTAAGACACATGTAGTGTGTTTGAATAATCAAGGTGCTTGTAGTGAAGCAGGGGGGTTGGAAGAAAAGTAAATTTTGCACTTATGCTAGATGCGAATGAGATGATGCTGGTAAAAGAATAGCTAGATGGACGGAGGTGTGGTAAGGATTGGCTTTGAGTGGCTGGATCAAGACTTAGATGGCTTGGGAGACTTGGACCAGTGGTCAGGCAGGGTTGGACCAAGGTTTAGGCTCTTCTCACTCGGGCTCTCCTTGGTAGAGGAATGGGCTAAAGACTGGAGAGGGACTCGGAACAGACGGAGTCTCACTGGACTGGAAGGGATGTTGAAATGAGAAGGGGCGGGGGGTATTTATAGCAGCGGGCAGTGGCAGAACCCGTAATTTCTCTTGGGCGGTCCCCAGGGGGCCGCCCGTACGGACGCTCCTCGGGTTCCAGCGCGTGGTACGGTCATGTCTTGGGGCTGCTGTTTTGACTCGGTGAGTTGACTCGGTGATTTGACTCAACGGGTTGAGTCGGTGATTTGACTCAACGGGTTGACTCAACGGGTTGACTCGACGGGTTGACTCGGTGATTTGACTCGATAGGTTGACTCAGCGGGTTGACTCAGTGAGTTGACTCGGTGAGTTTGACTTTTTTTAGGATCTTTTGACTGATTTTTCTTATGGGGGGTTTTTCAGGCTGGTGTTTAGGGGTGAGTTGACTGGGTTCAGGCTTGAGTTGGGCTACGGATTGGGGTTTACAAGGGTGAGTTTGGACTTGGGATTTGGGGGTACGGTCCTCCATTCATTCAGCTATCTCTAGCCAACATTGTAGCCGAAGGTGGGGTGTCTACACTCGGCTGTCATTGCAGGCACTGCGGACTTGGCTGATATGACTTGGCTGTTCATAGGGATCCTCAACCCCTGCTTCGGCTGCCACTATTTCCTGACCATCGGGTGAGATTTCACCACATTCACTCTCTTATATGCGGCTATGACAGCTGCTTTCTTTTATTTCTTTTTTGTCTTCGAGTCTCAAGCAACTGCCACTCTAAGTTGGAGCTGGCTATTGTGGTCGTGGTGAAACAGGGGAAGCTGAAACCCCGGCGGCAAGGAAGATGCATGGATTTGTCATCGAGTATGCCATCTCTTTGGTCTGCATTAGTATCTTGTTAATATTGTGGTGTCAAAAAATCATTAGAACAGTTCATAAATGCGACCGAGAGCGTGAACCCATCAATCACGGTGCATAAACTAACAGAAATGAATAAGAAGAAGACAAAATGCGTGTAGTTGTGGAAGCTTGTGGGTTTAAAAACCTTCGATTTAATGTCTAGTGCCTTTAAGATGAAGGGAAGAACGTTCTCATTGAGAGTCGCCAGTCTGGTGCCCGAGGGCGCCGAAACATTATGCTTCGCGATAACTTTCCCATGTACACATTCGTGTTTGCGAATGATTAATCTTAGAGCGTTTCTATACTCAGAGCTAACCAAAGATTCTGGGTTCATTCCCCTAGCAGAGTCGCCAGTTTGTTAGAATTAGAAAATGATGCGATGACATTTTCTGTGTATTGTTGCTCTGGGGTTCTGAGTAGCGGAAACATTCATTGACAATCACAAGCATCTATAAAAGATACACAAGAAGATATATCGTAAGGAGAATTTTATTCCAGAGATTCTGAGATCTTGTACATTCCAGGCTATGATCTGGCACGAGCCCTTAATTACATCGAATGATCAATGACCCTTGATTAAAAGGTAGAAGACTAGTTAGCAGGAACAATGGTCTTAGAGTTTGTGGTCGTAGAGACCTGTATTTGTTTTCTTATGGACTGAACCATCTTTGTATTGGTCAGATGTCTATGTCCCATGTTTTGGCCGGAGATCCGGGCAGAGACTATCATGGTTTTTAACTGAGAGGGTACGACTCTGGGCCTACAGCTGTCACTGTGTGGACATGCGACCTCGGGAAGACCGGTCCGCAGTTGTATGTACCTGAGCAGCCCAACTGGCGGATGCCGTTTGGATGGGTAGGGCATCAACCGTTGTATTATGGCAGTTCATAACAATTGCTTTGTAGAGAATCGAAACTCTTTGATATGATTTATTATCATAGTCATAATCCCATTTGTCTAGCTTTCGACCCTAATCGGATCATATCTTGCGGTACATATGAATAATGATAGATTTGTATAATTCTAGATGCTGGCGGCTTCTTTCTGAGAAGTTATTTCACTTATCGCATTAAATCAGGTCAAACTTTGAAGGCGTACGATTCTGCTCATTTAGAGACCCCGTAATGATCATTTGACTACTCCATTGCGTCCAGAACACTCAAAATAGGCTCAAACAGGGCTTGAAAACACTTAAAATTGAGTCCAGTACACCAGTAGACATTTCTTGTAATTGGCTAATTTTTTAGGTGCGTGGGACCTAATTTATGGGTGCGTGGGACTTCAACGCACCCTTAAATTAGTCACTTGATTTTTGTTGAATTTACAGATGCGTGGGACACTGAAATACTTGTCCGAATTATGTTGAATTGTTGAGTGCGTGGGAGTCCAATACACCCTAAAAATACTTGTCCGAATATGTCAAATTTATGGATCCGTCGGACTATTTTTTGGACACGTCAGACCATTTTACGGATGCGTCGAACTTCGGTGCATCCTGAAGTTATTCGCTGAATTTGTTGGTGCGCTACCACACTTGCATTTTTGTGGAATTCGGACCTGCAGGTGATCTGGTCGGAGTAGTTTTCCGATGGAAAATGCAAGTGGTCGGAAAGGAATTTCGGTGACCGAAAAAGTTTTCCGACGGTCGGAAATAGGATTCCGGGGAGGGATTCTGGCGATAAATCCCAAGTACCCAAGGGGTAATAGCTCTCTCTCTCTCTCTCTCTCTTAATCTGTACAAATGAATAGTTTAAAGGGGTATTTATACCCGAAAATATTGGAAAGCGACCAACGAGGGGTTGCCACATATGACGCACCCCAAAAAGCCTTCGACGCACCTCAAAAATAGGTGCGTGGGAGCTCCGACGCGCCCCAAAATAATGTTCTGAAATATGTTATTTTTTTGGTGTGTCGAGCTATTTTTTGAGTGCGTTGGAGTCAAATGCATCCAAAAAATGATTTTCTGATTCTTGGTGAATTTATGGGTGCGTCGAGCTATTTTATAGACGCATCAGACGTATTTTTCGGGTGCATCAAGGTCCAATGCACCCCGAAATTGAAGTTCTAGATTTACTGAATTTATGGACGCGTTGAAGGTATTTTCCGAATGTGTCAAGCTATTTTTCGAATGCGTCAGAGGTGAAATACATTTTAAAATGATTACTAGATTTTCATGAATTTAAGGGTGCGTCAAGTGTAATAAATGGGTGCGTTGACGGACTTGTCGTCTTCGCAAATTGGATTTTGCAAAATGAAGGATTTGCGGGACCTATTTTTTGACAAATGGTCATGCACTGCTTATTATAATTCATAATGAAGGTGTTCGCTTGATTTTGGACAGTTCTGATCATGGTGATTTGTGAGGCCCGCCGGACAAAAATGGCCTATGTACTAGAACTTTTGCAAATCTCGATATTTAGGTGCATCGGATGGTATTTTGTGAAATTTCCTCGAAGTACGTGTTCATTTGATTTGTTTTGGAGGGTACTGACTTTTGGGACCCCAACAGTGAGTACTTTGGGATGTGAGTAAGGAAAAGGGGAAATCAAATACCCCTTTCTTATAGAAAAGACAAAGGATGGTCAGACGTCCCAATTCCTACCCTACTCGATGTTGCTTTTGACTTCTCAATAGAGAAAGAGACAGAGACAGAGAGATTCGGTCATTGGTATCCAGTTGCAGAAGTAAGGGGCCTGCCCTGCCAATGTCAGACAGTTGATTAGTGGGCAGAGCTTTGGCCACCTCAGATTTGCAAATCTCCTATAAAAAAGGGATTCGGCAGAGCTTCGCTGGAGCCTCTATCGCCCTCTCTTTCTCTCAGAATTTTTCTCTCTCGGTCGCTCGCTTGCTGCCTCTGTCCGTCTCTCCCCCCTCGGTCTCATTGTTTGTCCCCTTGGTTTCGGTCACTGGGCCCCTGCTTATATAAACGGTCAGGGACGTTGGTAGCTTTGGATCGGGGCGATTCATCACCCTTACATGAATTGGAAACGGACATGTGGCGATTTTTATAAAAAATTGTCCGCTTAGAGACGAAAGCAGTGCTTCCTCGTGGCTCACGAGCTTGGATTGGCTCGGTCGCATGTCGCAATTTCGATCAACAAATGTAGACTTGACAGAGGGTGTGGATGCGCGAACCACGTAGTGGACCGCCCGTGGACGGTCATTGGGTGACCATCTTCATGAAAACGGTCTTTATGAAGACGGTCACTATGTGACCGTTCATGGTCTTTTTTTTATTTTGTCTTTTTGTGGTTTTTTCATAGTTTGAGTTGCATTTTTGTGCATGCGCCTCACATGCTCCTGTAGCCGCATGTTAAAACTCCGGGCTGATCCGAACTGTCCACCGCCTTGGAGACATGTATTTAGTTGTACAGTGAACTCTGTTCCATCGAATCAAAGTCGATGAGTGGCTTACATCCCTTGTGAAGGGGGGTGTCTATAGACCATATCATATGAAATAGTAGTGATTGAATCCACACCATTAAAAACTTCGTGGGGGCCGATGGAATGTTTATTTTCCATCCAACCTAGTGAAAAGATCACAAACATCTGGATGAAGATACCAAACAAATATCAGCTTGACCCAAAACTTTTGTGACCCATGAGAAGCTTTTAATGGTTGAGTACCATTGTTTACTGCATTATGGTCCACCTGAAAATTGGATCTACTTCATTTTTTGAATCATGCCCTAAAATGAGTTTTCAAAATGAATAGACTGCGTTGATGTAATACACACACACACACACACATCACAGTGGACGGCACGATGAGGGATCCATCGACCTTGGTGGATTCAGGGAGCGGATTAGGTGAGACCCCAGATCCACCGAGGTGGGTGGGACACCTGACGGTGGGGCTCACAGTGATGTATGTGTCCTAAATCCACACCGTCCAACTATTTTGAAAGCTCATTTTACGCTATGATACCAAAAATGAAGCTGACTCAAATCTTATGACGACCACACCACAGAAACAGTCATCATTGAATCACAAATAGAGGTTTCAACGGTAGGAATTTCCCTACCCACCTTTTCCTTTAGTGTGGCCCACTTGAGTCTTGGATCCAGATCATTTTTGGTTGCACCGCCTAAAATGAGCTCACAAAACAGATGGATGGCGTAGATTTCTCACAAACATCACGGTGGGCCGTACCTAGATTCCGAGCACAAGAGCAATCCGCGAAACCTTGCTGGTCTGATGACGTCACCAATTTATGTGGGCCCCACAATGAAGTACATGTTATATCCAAACCATCAGACCATTTGGAGAGATCATTGTAAGGACTGATCTAAAAAATAAGACATATCCAAAGATCAAGTGGCCACACTGCATAAAGCAGGGGGAGATTGAACATCTACCATTGAAATCTTCTTGGGGCTCACAGAGATTTTGGATCAATCTGATATTTGGTTTCTCTCTTAGGTTTTTGTGACCTTATGAACAAATTGGATCCAGTCAAAACATTGTAGTAGGCACTACGAATGTTTTAACTATAAGAATCATTATCCCACTGCTATTTGTGATGTGGTCCTGCTATTTGTGATGTGGTCCACTTGGGCGTTGGATATAACTCATTTTGGGATCATGCTCGAAAATGATCTCACTAAATGAATGGACAACATGGATGTAATAAATACATCATTGTGGGGCTAACGTAGCTTTGATGTGCTTTCAACCGTTCAGCATTTGGGGGCTCGAGGAGCTAGCACCCTCATCTTTACATGCCACGTAGCTACACCAGCCAAATCTGCTTCCCTGTTCTCCTCCACGAAACGCTAGCAAGGTGCCCACCGAGAAGTGTTTTGCAAATCGGTGGGATCAATCCTATGGGCGCGTGCAAATGCAACGTGAACAGGTAACACAGCGGGATGATGTAGTGGACCGCCCATTCATCTTAATTTCAAGTGTCCTTTTTCAGGCCTTGGTGGGCCAGCCTGATCACTCAACAGACAGATACTCTCATGACAGGGCACATCAACGGTGGGCCCCACAGGGGGAATGCATCGAGTTGATTTTTGAGTGCTGCGTGAGTCACGAGATTCCCATGTGTCTGATATCCTTTCGGAAAAAAGTAGCCTGCACTTACGATGCAATAATTCATTTGGGGTCCCGTTTCCTTTGTCGCCTGTTCCGTTCGCTCTCTCATGGGAGTGCACCTTGATATGTTCATGATTTTTAGGATCGTGATATTTGAAGATTCCAATCGATCAATCTGAACCGTTCATTAAGTCTCAAAATAGTTTTCAACAACTAGTATTAAAATTGACACTGAGCCAATGGTTCAAGCATTCCATAATTTTTCCTTTCCTTGCATACCTGTTTGTTTTCTAAGCCCTGGATGTAATGGATATGATAGTCGTATAAAAGGGGTTCTTTATACTAGTAAGCGATCCATGATGGTATCTAAGAAATGGATGGTTCAGATTGTTTATTGGACTTACTTCTGTGCGAGCAACGTGGACCGCCCATTTCATAATATACTGATTGGATGCCTGGAATTGTCTGATCAGTGTGGTTTTTTACTTGCTAACCCATAGAATGCCTTTCAGAACTAACCGAAAGGCAGGGGTGAGAGATTGAACTGTCAAGATGGCCTGCCCGTTGGTTCTAACATGTGGGGTTTATGGTTCGTTGCTCCGGAACGTGGTCAGTTGGGTCTTGCTGTGGCTGGACCATGACCCAAACTCTTTCGAATTGTTCAAATGTAACCAACACTTTAACCATAGCTATAGCCCTCTTCTCAACCAGCTACACCCTTGCTTGTAATCAAAGGGTTGGGAATATGGGGGCATGGTCCATCTACTGTCGACCCCGTCAAACCAATAGTCCAGATCACTAAACAGGAGGGCCCAATTGTCTAAACTGCATTCTTGGCTTCTCTATCTTCTCTTCCTGACTCGTAAAAGTCCTTACTATTGCATATTTCTAAACCTCCCAAAGCTCTCTCACACATCAAATACCTACCTTCTTCCCATCCATACATACCATGAGGAGAAGGAAAGAAGAAAGGGAAATGGTTGATTTACTGATGGCATTTTTATTACAGAAATTAGACAGATTTCTTGGAGGTGAGGTAGCTTCATTTCACGTATTGCAGCCCACCTACGGAATAGAACGATCTGATTTTCTGGCCAAAGGACCTAAATAACATGACTCAAGTAATGAGAAACTGGTATGCATCTTGGTTGTGATGGGTATTAATTCCTCCTTAGGAAGTGAGGAGAGATATGCTTGAACAGGGCCATCGGTTGATCGACTGCCCTGGTCGAGCGACCGAGGAAAATCGGAAATTCACTATGAACTTTTTGGATGTTTATGGGCAGTTTTGGGCAATTGATCATGAGGTTGTCGGGCAACTGAAGGTCTGGTTGGGCGATGTCAATCGACCGACGATTTGTGCAGTTTAGCGCATTTTTACGCGGTTTGTTTCTAATTCTGGCTTAAGTATTATATAAGCACTGTTTTGCAGGATTAGGGTTAACCTAACATATTCTCGAGAAAGAGAGAGTGTTTGGAGAAAGAGAGGAGTCCATATTGGAGAGGGGGGGGGGGGGGGTTGGTTGGATTCGTGATTGGATTCGTGAAGTTCATGCACATGGTTGGTCTAGTTTATAAGCGTCTTCAAAGACATTTTCTGAATATCTCATTGGTGAGATCTCTCCTTTGCTTGTTTTCTTTTATTATAATCCACCTAAATTTGAAGACATTGGATCTGAGTGTTAATAAACTCATAATCGTTGTGTAATACATTTTACAAAGTGATTTGTTCATTGGACTAGGTCCCATGGTTTTTACCTCTATCACTAGAGGGTTTTCCACCCAAAAACCCATTGTGTCGTGTATGGTGATTGTGTTTATTCATCTTAGATATTTGAAGTTATTTCATGCAACTTAAATATTCCATAATTATATGAATTAGGGATTGCGAGATCCAACAGATTGTGCATCCTTCCCCAACAAAGTGGTATCGAGAGCACGGTTTGAAGAAGGGATTATGGTGTTGTTTTTTAAGTATGGAGGATTGCTCAGTAAGGATGATAAGCTTGAATGGGTCTAAGTAGCCCATCTAGAAAGCTAAGATAGAAGATCTACTTTGTTGCACGAACTTGTATGCACCGATCTCAGGTGATACTGCTAAGCCAACGGATATGTCCGCTAAGGATTGGAAGAAGCTGTACCGTATGGCGGTGGGGTTCATTAGACAATGGTTGGATGATACTAGGTTCCACCACATATCTATAGAAACCTCTACCACTAGTCTATGGTAGAAATTAGAAGGGCTATATGAGAGGAAGATAGCCGAAAATAAAATTTTCCTGATTAGAAGACTTGTGAATCTGAAATATAAAGAGAATAACTGGGTTGCTGAGCACGTGAATAAGGTAAGTAGCATTGTCAATCAACTATCCACCATGAAGATGGTTCTGGATGATAAGTTATAGGCTCTACTATTGCTTAGTCCATTGCCTGATAGCTGTGATGCATTGGTCGTGTCTCTGAAGTAACTCTGCACCTGAAGGGAATGTGTCTATGGACTGTTCGCCAACCCCAGGTGCAAGGTTGCGATGTAGTAATAATTCAATTTAGACCGAGATCGTCCTCAGGGATTATATAGGAGTTCACAAAACTTCCTAAAATAATCTAAATTGAGATCAATCTAAGAGAAACTAAAGTTCAAGCATTGGGACACTCAATTGTATAGGCCAATCCTCTTTCCAATAATGTAAGATCACAATCATAGTCATCCTCAAGTCCTGTCACTAGACTTGATTAATACCACAATTCGAACTTGAATCAAATCACAACAATAAGCAAACAACTATCTCAGAAATATAAAAAGATAAGAACTTTGGTTTAAATAGTTCACACATTAAGATTCAAGTTCTAGAGCGTAGGGAATTCAATTCCTCGAATTATACAGGTCCAGACCTTGCAAAACAAGTAAGAATTTAAGTTGAATCATCTAAGCATCACATGAAATCGAAGCCATCAAGAGATCAAAGAAAAATTGAACTTAGAACTTCATTCAAACTTAAATAAACTTTTGTTCAATATTAAATCCAAAAGCAAAACCTAGACTTGAATCAAAGCATTAATAATAGCTACAACTTTCACCTCTTAGCCCTAGCTAAGAAGTCTAGCCAATTAGAGACATGATTGAACTAGAAAAAGAAAAAGAAATAACTAAGAACATGAACTAGAACTAGAAAAACTGTAAAAACTAGAAGCTCCACTTCAATCCTCTCCACCTTTAGTAGGATTAGGACTCTTCTATGATACCTTTAAATGAGTTTGGAGGTGTCTTTTTGTAGAAAAATTGTGCACCGCCTTGGAATCTTCTGAAATTACGTAACTAATTGCGCAGTTGAAGACAGTTCCGATAAAAACTTCAATCAATCGAAACTAAGGTTTCGATATATAGAAGTACCACTCCGATGTATCAAAATATGTCCAAAGAGTTTATCCATTCATCCCCTGATCTGTGAATTTTCGATCAATCGAATCGTTAGTTTCGATATGTTAAACACCTATCGAAAATTCTTGTCTTCACACTCTTTTGATTTCTGACTCCGAACTTCTTCCTTTCTTCTTTTCTTCTTTCCTCTGCCTCTTAACTCTTCTCCTATTGATTTTTAATGTGCTTCAAAATAGTTTCATTAACTTTGAAATCATGAGGCTTTTCTCTCTTTCCTATACACATAAATACACATATAAGATAAGTATTTTAATAGCTTAATCAATGTAAATATGTGATGAATTGAGGTATAAACATGCACGATTTAGAGCTCAACATGGACCAAGTGACAAGTTGTCTCTTCAATGAGGAGACAACAAAAAAATCTCAAGGGTCGTCTCAATAAGAGGCTTTGGTATTAGAAGAATGAGAGAGAGAGAGAGAGAGAGAGAGAGAGAGAGGAAGAGGAAGACAGAGGAAGCCTAACAATCGTAAGAAGTCCAGAGGCAAGTCAAAATCTAGGAAAGAGGTAAAGTATTGAAATTGTGGTTAGATGGGGCACTACAAAAATGAATGTCGTGAGGAGAAGAAGGAGAAGAAAAAAATAAAGGGAAGGAAAAGGATGGGTCGGAATCTACTATAGTCACCTCTGATGGCGATATGGTTGTTATACTCTTGACCGAAGATAATGAGTGTCTCATTGCTAAGTGTCAGGATTCAAATTGGGTGCTTGACATAAGTGAGTTGTATCATACTACTCCACATAAATAGTACTTCACCAACTACAAGTCAGATGACTATGGCACAGTGAAGATGAGAAATTTTGGAATATCCAAGATCGTGGGGATTAGTGATATACATGTGAAGACCGATGTAGGCTGCACATTGGTATTGAAGGATGTGAGGCATGTTCCCGACCTTCGACTCAACCTCATGTCGGCAGGAAAGTTGGATGCGGATAACTATGAAAGCCAATTTAGTGAAAAACACTAGAAGCTCACCAAAGGGTCGTTGATTGTGGCGAGAGGGAAGACGTGTTGCACCCTATACAAGACACATGTGATAGTTGACAAGGGTAAACTAAGCACTATAGAAGATTCAATTATAGATGTGTGGCACAGGCGGCTCAGCCACACGAGCAAGAATGGGCTTCAAATACTATCAAAGAAGCATCTCCTTCCAAACATGTCAAGTATACTCCTTGAAACTTGTATTGATTGTTTATCAGGAAAATATTATAGAGTTTCTTTTGTTAAAACTAATTCTCATGTTAATAAGTTAAATACATTAGATTTGGTTTATTCTGATGTATGTGGTCCAATAAGGACTACAACCTTGGGTATGACTTTGTACTTTTTTACGTTTATTGATGATACATTTAGGAGGGTCTGAGCATATGCATTAAAAACTAAGGACTAAGTTCTTGGAGTTTTCAAACACTTTTATATCATAGTAGAGAGAAACGGGTCGACCATTAAAGTGCATTCGCACTAATAATGGAGGGGAATACACTGAGGTATTTAATGAATATTGTTAGTCCCTAGGTATAAGGCATGAACAAACAGTTTCCAAGACTCTTTAACATAATGGTGTAACTGAAAGAAAGAATTGCACCATTGTATAGGAGAATCAAATGTATGCTTTCTCATGCCAAGCTACCCAAGAAATTTTGAGGAGAAGTAATGCTTACAGCTATGTATGTGATAAACAGGTCTCCTTTAGCTTCATTGAATGGAGATGTTTCTAAGAAGTTGTGAACTGGGCAGGATGTGTCCTACAATCATCTCAGGTTATTTGGATGCTGGGCATCTATTCATATTTTCAAAGATAAGAGGTCCAAACTCGATATGAAGATTAGGTATTGTGTTTCTCTCAGGTATGCGGACGAAAAGTTCGGCTATAAAATGTGGGATCCGATAGAAAAGAAAGTGGTCAGAAGCATAGATGTGATTTTCTTTGAAGATCAATCTATTAAAGACATTAAGACAACAGAGAAGACACAAGCCAGTTCAAGTGAGCTGGTTGGTACGTATCCAATTGCTCCTCCCACAGTGCCTGATGACGGGGGAGTGCGGCAAGAAGTGAGGGATGATGATATTCCTCCAGCAGATGGAAACGATGCAGTTCATGATGAATTGAGGAAGCAACCCCCACTTAATCCACTTGTTGAGCTACAAGTGAGGAGAGCGTCTAGGGAGAGTCGTTTGGGAGATACTCAATACATGAGTATATTATGCTTATAGATGGGGGTAAGCCAGAAGATTACAGTGAGGCTTTATCTGATGCACATAAGGTAGAGTGGTTAAAAACTATGCGAGAAGAGATGAAATCCTTGCATAAGAACCATACGTATGAACTGATGAAATTGCCTAAGGGAAAAACAGCTCTAAGCAACAAGTGGGTATTCAGAAAGAAGATGGAGATGGTGTTAGATCCGAATTTCTAACACCTAGGGTGAATCTGGATTTGTTAGGAGTTTGAATCCCAACAAATTCTCTATTTAGAAAGGCAATTTTCAAATCCATTGGATAGATCACTAGATTGTGGATGTAAGTAATATTTATTAATACTTGTATGGTTGTGATCTTGGTAACTGGTGAATATGTATCAAAGAAGTTAATACCTTCCTTTTACTTATATACTTTAGCCACAAGCCTAGCCTTGAATTTTTCAACAGACCCATCTAGTCTTAGCTTAGTTTTAAAAACCCATTCGCAACCTATGTGTTTGCTACCCGAAAGTAAGTCCACCAATTTTTAACTGTTATTGTGCAATATAAAGTCAAGTTCATTATTAATGGCTTCCTTCCAAAAAGTTGTATTGGGAGAGCTTATAACTTCGGCATATGAGGATAGATCATCTTCCACAAGGAAGGTATAAAAATCGAGTCGAAAGCTAATCCCAACTCTAGCCGTCTTCCTCCTTCTTCTAGATTCTAAGGGATCTATTGTATCATTTTTTCATCAATCCTTATGTCCGAGTCTACTATTTTAACAGAAGAAGTAGCCTTAGATTTAGTTGGGAATATATTTTCATAAAAATTGGCATCTAAGAACTCAATGATGGAATCGGCATCAATATGATTATAAGACCTTAAAACCAAGAATCTATAAGCTTTGCTATTTTGTGTATAACCTAAAAATGCACAATCAATAATTTTATCCCCTAATTTATTTTCTTGGGTAAAGGTATCCCTACCTTGGCTAAGCACCCCCACAGTTTAAGATATTACAAGTTTGGAGGTTTATTCTTCCACAACTTATAAGGGGTTTTATCCTAATGCCTATGAGGTACATGATTTAAAATATAACATGCAGTAAGAAGAGCTTCTCCCCATAGATTAAATGGTAAATCAGAATTAGAAAGCATAGCACTTACCATATTCATAAGAATTCTATTTTTTTCTTTCAACTATTCCATTTTGCTAAGGTGAATATGGTGCAGTTACCTCATAAATAATCCATTTTGATTCACAGTAAAATACAAAGTCATGGAAAATGTATTCTCTTCCCCGATCAAATCTAAGAATTTTCACCTTTCTTTCTAATTGATTTTTTACCTCATTCACAGTCAAATGCAAAGTCATGGAATGTTTACTTTCTATTTTGATTCACAGTAAAATGGTATGAATCTATCATTTGCTTCATCTTTACTCCTAATTAGATATACCTTTACATATTTGGAATAATCGTCTATGAAGGTTATAAAGTATGTATTTCCTCTACAAGTCATAATATTTTTAAGATCGTATATATCACTGTGAATCAAATTTAGAACATGGTTGTTCATTTTCACTCGTTTAAATGGTTTTCTGGAATGCTTAGATTGTACATATATTTCATATTTATTTTAGTTTTTCCTTTTCACTTTAGGAATAATTCCCATAGAGATCATGTTTTCAAGAGAATGAAAATTTACATGTCTTAGTTTAGCATGTCATATATCAAGAGACTCAATCAAGTAAGCAGAAGAACTAGCACCATTATCATTTATAACACTCAGTTTGAACAATCTATCAGTTACATAGCATTTTTCAATAAAAATATTATTTTTAGTAATAACATATTTTTCAAATTCAAAAACTAACTTACACCCATTTTTATCAAGAGTAGAGCAGGAGACAAGATTATTCCTAAGGTTTGGTACATGCAGTACGTTTAAAAGAGTCAACACCTTTCTAGAGGAAAGCTTCAGGCTGCCTTTTCCCTTATCAACGACCTTTGCCTTATACTAATTCCCCTAATGAATATGTCCCTAGTGTCCTCTATATTCTCATAAGAAGAAAAGGCACATTGGTCATAGCACAAGTGCTTGGGGGAACCTTTCCAGAGGAAAGCTTCAGGCTCACCTTTCCCTTGCCAATAATCTTTGCCTTGGATGAATTCTCTCAATGAATATGTTCTTAGCATCCTCTACCTTCTCATAGAAAGAAAAGGCACCTCAGTTGTAGCACAAGTGCTTGAGAGAACCTAAGTCAATCCACCACTCATTGGATCTAAAAGTAATTAATGCTTCAATGATGACCCCCACAAACTCGGCTACATTAGCATGTACTTTCTCCTTCTTGTCACTTTTGTGGAATCTACATTCCTTTGCAAAGTGACCCTTCTTTACACATATAGCCCCATTCATTTTTCTTATTGTTTTTGTCAATTTTCTTGTTTCTTTGGTCATGTTGATGTTTTTTCTTTGGTGGTCCACACCTTCGGTTCTCTTAACCCTTTTGATTATTCTCGATAAGGTGAACTTTAGTTACAAATTTTGATTCTAGAGAGTGTTTATCATGATCTCTTGTTTCCTCTTCGATTTGTATGTGAAGGATGATGTCATCCAATCTCATATCCTCTCTTATGCTTCAGAGAATTTTTATATTCCTTTCATGATGGAGGAAGTTTTTCGATTATTATAACAACCTGGAAAGCTTCATCAATCACATACCTTTAGAAGAGACTCAACATGCTATCTTCTGTAAATTTTGCACTTAATCTATTACAGACTCATCATCAGACATCTTAAAATCAATATAATAACTTACTACATATTTCTTCGTTTTAGCATCCTTTGCTTTGAACTTCTTTTCGAGATGTTCCCACAGCTCCTTGGCCGTAGAGAAATGACAACAGATGTCATAGCTGTCATTGGTCATAGCATTAAGAACGTAGTTCCGGCACAGATTCATTCTTCCAACTAGATTATTCATTGGATGCTACTGGTTCATTAGCCTCAAGGGATGGGGCATGATTCTTGATTACGTACTATTAGCTTAAGAGTTGCGAGAAAAAACTCAATTTTCAACTGCCATCTTTTAAAGTTTTTCCCATAAAAAATCTTGACTCTAGAGTTCTCAGATACGGTTGCCATAGTAATCGAGACTTTAAATAGAAATCTGTCTTTAAATTGTTGGATCTAATATGCAAAGATATATAAAAAAATGTAAAATATAAAACAAAAAAATAATAGAATAAGAATCTGAAGAGTTGAACCACGTTACAGTCGTTGTCTTAAAGACATATTTGCCCCATGCATAAAGACGATCCCTGATGCATTGGATCCCAGCAAGTCTACCCCCCCGAGATACAACATCTCTCCTCCAAGATGAACAACTTTGATTAAATATATTCACGATCTTAGCCATACGAACTAAAGAAAACTCAAATTGATTTGCCCAGAAATATCTCAGAGAAAAAACCAAAGAGGAGAGAATTTTTTAATAGATTTGTAAAATAGATGAGATGTCGTTATAAAGAAAAAGTAAGTAGTAATTGGGGCTCGAGGCATATGTGAGTGGTGTAATAAATGCATCCCGGTGCATGTCAGCTCATTAAATATACAACAGCTCTTTGCCTTCTTGTCCGGAGTAGGACAAAACATTCGCAAAGAGAACAAAAGTGTTGATTAAAGACACCGCTGCCACGTCCGCAGCACGTGAGGTTGCTCCCATGGTATGACTTCGTTTTCTAATACAAATTATTAGTGAGAGGTTTTAATATAAAGCTTAATTTTTTAAACAACTTTTCAATGTGGGATTAAATTATACCTAATTAAAAAAATGTGAGTTAACAAATGTAAGAAATAATTTTCTTGATTTTTCAAATTCATTTTTTCGAAACCTTTTTAAACCAACAATGTCTTCTACAATTTAGACAATAGGGTTTGATTTATTATGTGTCATTTGTATCATCTCTAAGTACATGCTTATCAAGCATTACATATAACCAGTGTATCAAATAACAACCTAGGTAAATCATCACATGTTCATGATGATTACTGGTGGGTCCATGATTGTTCTATTTTCAACATGGGAGATCCAACTTTTAAAAAGAGAAATGCCCATGTCCATCTCAATGGAACATATCGTTGCTATCCACCAAATTGCATAGGGCCAAGATCTCAAGCTCATTTGACATCTGACCTAAAAAATTATCAGCGCAAAAGATGTGTCAATCCGCTCATCAGGGTGCCAATTTACAGCACCAATAGCCATGCCTTAGTGGTAGACTCACGAGAGTTTCAACACGAGGCCATGGTTCGAGCACCCATTGTGGTGTGAGTGCACAAGTGTGTGTGGGGGTGTGAGTGCGTGTGTTTAAAAGAAAAGAAAAAAAAAGTGCTAGATTGTAGAAAATGGTCCATCTGTTGAAACCGATGGACGGAGTGGATTTCTCACAAAAATCTAGGGCACCACATAGCTTCTTATTGGAATCGGTGACTCAAATCTACGTTGGACAGGGCCTTCGAGCGACCAACCAGGTGGTTGGGTGCCCGACCATGGCCGGATTTTGACAGTGAACTCTCTGGACGATTTTGAGATTTTTTGGGCGCTCAACCCAGGCCCATTAGGCGACCGATGTAGGGCTCGGGCGTCCAACTGTGTCGGTGTTTTTTATGCGGTTTTGCATAAGATGTTTCTAATTTGGGTTTTTCTTCTATAAAAAGGGGTTGTAATCGGGATTAGGAGATATCCTAAGGTATCCAAGATTTCCTAATTATATTAGGGTGAGCGAAGTGTTTTGTGAGAGAGAGAGCTTTGGTTTTCTTTTGGGTTTCCTTGCTTGTGGGTTGTTCATCTTTATAATCTTTTGATATTCATAGTAGATTACTTTGTGTCGTTGTTTTTTTTTTTTTTACCCTTTGAGGGGTTTTTCCACGTAAAATTGAATTGTCTCTGTGTGGTTGATTGTGTATGGGTGTGATTGCATTGTGTTGCTCGTTTGAATCCATATTTTGTGTTTGGCTAGCTTTCATTACTGGCCGATTTTCCCAACAAGCGGTATTAGAGATATCGTTGAGGTGGAGCATAATTCGGATCTAAGACGAGCGCATGGCATCGAGCACAAGATTCAACATAGAAAAATTCTTCGGCAAAAACAACTATAAACTATAGAAGGTGAAGATCGAATCCCTCCTAGTTCAGCAAGAGCTTGAAGAAACTCTTGGAAAGCAACCTGAGGCTATGAAAGAGGATGAGTGGAAGAAGCTTGAAAAGAAGGCCAGAACCTCAATCCTGTTGTGCCTGACAGATGATGTCCTCTATTACGCCATGAAGTAGAAGACAACGGCTGATACAATGGCTAAGCTAGAGAAAATGTATGCTAAGAAATCTCTAGCGAACCGGATGTATCTGTTGATGCAGTTGTTCATTTTGAAGATGGAGGAGTGGGCGGATGTGGAGGACCATATTAACATGTTCAATCGGCTCGTTTGCAAGTTGGTGGAGATAGATAAACCGATGGCGGATGATACCAGGCATCCATCATATTGAATTCTTTTCCAGAATCATACGAGTCATTCAGGGACTCTTTGTGCACAAGGAAGGAGACTATCAACGTTGAGACTGTTATCTCAGCCCTACAGTTAAGAGTGATGAGAAAGAAAAGAAGTGACGTGGGTTCTCGTTCTTCCTCAGAGACACTGATTATTAGAGATGTACAGGAATCGAGCTAGCTCGAAAAGCTCACTCGGCTCAGCTCGAAAAAGCTCGATTCGGCTCGGTTCGTAGGGTTGAACAAGCTAAGCCGAGCCTATTTTATGGACTCGTTGAAAATTCAAACCAAACTCAAGCTTGGCCTGAGCTCGATTCGGCTTAGCTCGTGTACAGGCTCGGGTATTTAAAATATATTATATATTAACATTATTATATAATATATAAGTTTAAAATAAAAAAATAAAACTTTAAAAGTCTAAAAGTTCCCATTCGAGCGTGCTGCCCATTCTCTCTCTTCGAGCCCCCCTCGAACCCTAGTCACCCTTACTCGTCACTGCCTGACTGCGATCCGGCCACCACGAGCCTCTGAACTCTCTCTCTCTCTCTCTCTCTCTCTCTCTCTCTCTCTCTCGCTCTCTCTCTTATCTTCTCTCTTCTCATCTCCTCTCTCTCTCTCCGCTTGTCGCCTGACCTCCCTTCAGCCGATGACCACCCCTTTCTGACAGCCGACGACCTCCCCTGTCCGACCGTCCCAACCTCGAAAGCCCAAGCTCAATTCAACTCAAATGCCTAAGCTCGATAGCGGCTTGAAAGCTTGGCTCGATTTTAGGCTCGAAAGATTGAAGCTCTAATAGGCTTGAATTCAGCTCAAAAGCTCGACCAAGCCAAGCCAAGCCTGCTAGTTGGGCTTGAGGACCAAGCCGAGCTAAGCTCGAGCCCAGGTTGCTTGCTGACCAAACCAAGCCAAACTGTGCAAAGCTCGGTTCGACTCGATTCGTGTACACCTCTACTGATTATGAGGGGAAGAAATTTTGAGCATGATGGGGGATATTCTAAATCGAGATCTAAAGTCAAGGGCAAAGGTAAGACCAAGGCGTTGTACTGGAATTGTGGCCAGGAAGGCCACATAAAGGGGGATTGTTAGAATCCCAAATCAAAGCAAGAAAAATCTAAAAATTCTTCTGGAGAGGGAGCTAACACCGTAGAGTATAATGTTGATCTTTATGAAGTACTAACTGTATTCAGGCAAGGGGTCTCTCGATAAAGAGTAGATCCTGGATTCAGGTGCATCCTGTTATGTTTGTCTTGACCAGAGTTCATTCATGACATACGGAGCATATGATGGTGGATCGGTGTTTGTGGGCGATAGCTATGCTCACAAGATGGTGGGTTTTGGTATGGTGCGCATCAGGATGTTCGATGGGATCGAACGAGTCTTGGAAGATGTGAAGTATGTCCTTGAGATGAAGAAGAATGTGATATCCCTTGGTGCACTCGAGGTGAAAGGGTGTAGGTTCATCGGCCACGATCGGTATTATAAAGTGATGAGGGGGGCACTCATGTGGATGAAAGCACGAAGGTGTGGCCATCTTTACAAGTTAATCAGAAGCACGTTTCACAGTGGAGCTGCGGGATCAGCAGCAGGATCCATGATTGCTCGTATTTGGCAAGTGCCCAAGGACCACATGAGAAGAGCGACAAAGGGTGTGAAAGTGCAAGGATATGGTTGATGGAGGCACGAGAAGCAGTGGAGCTATGTCGAAGTTGAGATGATAAAGAAAGCAAGGAAGGATGAATGGTCGAGTACGACAAGGTGCAATATGAAGATTTTCGTCACGGTGAAGATTGTTGGAATCGATGACTCAAATCTATGTTGGACAGGGCCTACTGGCGACCGACCGGGTGTTCGGACGCCCGACCATGGCCGAATTTTGGCAACGAACTCTCTGGATGCTTTTGAGAGGGTTTAGGCGCTTGACCCAGGCCTATTGGGCAACTAACGTAGGATTCGGGTGCCCGACCAGGCGACTGACTATGTTGGTGTTTTTACGCGGCTTTGCGTAAGATATTTCTAATTCGGGTTTCCCTTCTATAAAAAAAAAAGGGGTTGTAACTGGGATTAGGTGTCCTAAGGTGTCCAAGGTTTCCTAATTGTATTAGGGTGATGAGAGAGTGTTTTGTGTGTGTGTGTGTGTGTGTGTGTGTGTGTGTGTGTGTGTGTGTGTGAGAGAGAGAGAGAGAGAGAGAGAGAGAGAGAGCGCTTTGGTTTTCTCTTGGGTTTCCTTGCTTGTGGGCTATTCATGTTCATATCTGTAATCTTCTGATATTTATAGTAGATCGTTTTGTGCCGTAGTTTTTTTACCCTTTGAGGGCTTCTTCCACGTAAAATTGGACGGTCTCTTTGTGGTTGATTGCATTGTGTTGCTTGTTTGAATCCATATTCTGTGTGATTAGTTTGCTTCAGCTAAGGGCCGGTTTTCCCAATACTTCCCACTTGTTCCTATGTGGGTGGGAGCCGAGGCAATTCGCCTCCCTAGCAATGTGCCCACTCAAACACGTGTCTGGCGAATCGGGGCGTCCATCTAATGGCATCCATGCAAATCCAACATGGCCAAGTAACATGGTAGGATAATCCAATGGACAATCTAATCTACCATCCATCCATCCTAGCTCTAAGCGTCCCTTTTCAAGCTTTGTTGGGTTAGCCTGGTCGCTCATGTATAGAACCCTTGTTACAGGCACATCCACCATAGGCTCACCAGGGTAGATTTTTGGAGCGCGACCTGACTGCGACCCGGAACAAGTGATGTGGGTGAGACCTTGACAGTAGGGCCCACCTCGATTTCTTCATTGTGTATCCACGTCATCTGTCTGTTTTCAGATTATGTTAGGAAAAAGTCCCAAAAGTGAAGCAGATAAAAAAACCAGGACTGCACCATAGGAAACAGCGTTCATTGAATGTCTACTATTAGAAACTTCTTACGTACACCGTAATATTTACTGACCATCCAACCTTTTGATGAGGTCGCACAGACCTGGATGAAAGGACAAAAAATAAATGTCAGATTGATCGAAAAAATTTATGACCTACAAAAGGTTTTTAATGTTCAATAAACACCCTTTCCTGTTGTGTGGTCCACCTGAAATTTTCATATACTTCTGTTTTGGGACCATTACCTAAAATAATACGAAAAAATAGATAAACAGTAGGTTATTGACCACTAAAAACCTTTTGTGGGCCAATTTTTTTTTTCTTTTTTCTTTTCAATGAAGCAGATATTTGTTTTTTCCGTTCATCCATATCTTTGTGACAGGTTGGATGGTCAATAAACATTACAATGGAAGCTAGGAAGTTTTAGTTGGTGGATGTTTCATGAATGAACACTTTTTCCTATGGTCGAGTCCACCTGAAATTTCTATCCACTTTAGGTGCTGTTTGGTAAACTGAAAAATTAAGCCTGAAAATTAATTTAAGTACTGAAAACTTAAAGTGCTGAATTTAAGTACTTATAAGAACTGAAAAATCTGTTTGGTAATTTATCTGAAAACTACCATTGAAAACTTATCATAGCCACAAAAGTTTCAGATCAAGCTAATATTTGTGTTTTCCCTTAATTCAGGTCTTTGTGTTCTTATGAATAGGGTTGATGGTAAATAAACATCATGGTGGGCCCTAGTAAGGCTTCAATGGTGGACATCATTGTCCCCATTACTTTCAGTGGTGTGGTCCACCTGAGGTTTGGACCTGTCTCATTTTTAGGCTCATGCCTTAAAATCATCTCTTCAAATGGATAGACCATGTAGATATAATACATACATTATATTGGGGCTTATAGAATTTGGTGACTTCAAGTACTTGCGTGGGATGATTTCATGGATGGGAAAGTAAACAAAGAAGGATAATCTTGCCATTTTTAAATGTTAATAGGGATATTTTTGTCCATTTTTATCTAAAAATTTAAAGAGAAACCACTTACCGCATTCAAGTTGGCATGACTTAAAATAATCCACTTAATTTAAGTGATTTTTCCAATTAAGCACTTAAATTTTTTTAGTTACCAAATGGTTTGAATTACTAAAATCACTGAAAATATCATTTTTCAGTATAAGTCGTGGAATTAAGTTTTACCAAACGCACCCTTAGTCTTGTGACCATAGCCTAAAATAATCTGGAAAATAGATGAATGGTGTGGATGTACATTTCATGCATCGAGGTGGCCCTACTGTCAGGGTCTCACCCACAGCAGTCATCACTAGTTCAGGGTCTCACTCTGATTGCTTGAGGAAGCCTGTTTGGTGAAAGTCCGGCCTCAAGAAAAACTTTTGGATCAAGCTGATATTTTTTTTTCCCTTCTCCAAGTTTATTCAACCTTATCAACGAATCGGATAGCAAATAAATGCTACGAAAACATTAAGGTGTGCCCTAATTCAATCACCACTAGTTTCCTAGAGTATAGTCTATCTGATATCTGGATTTTTTTTTTTTTTTTTCATTTTTGGGATCATGCCTTGAAATTGTTAGTGCACTTTTCTGTGGCATACTAGTGCACCTTGTTTGTCAATCACTTAGGTCAGTGAGTCTACTGTCGGTTGAGCTTAATGAAAACGAAGACCGAAGACTCAAGTGGCTCCGCTGCACCAAGGACGAAAAAACAGGTAAAAGTGATGCCTTGATGTGCCTTAACCTTGACCAAAACCTAACCCTTATCCTCTTTGATGACCTTGACCATATTAGGAAACTTTTAGTCATCATAGATTGGCCCTAGGTATCCCAAAAGATCATCCTAACCTTGGCTATAGAGTGGGGTTGTGAGAAAGTTGGGTCAGCAAACTGTTTGGCTGAACCCAGGCTTGTCTGACTGGTCACGACCGGTCGGCTGGACTAGACCGACCGGTCAAGAACAGTCGGACTGACCCCAGTCCAGGCAGCATATGCTGTATGAGTGCAGGCCATTGGGCTGACCGGTCTTGACCGGTCGGCTGGGCTGGTCCGACCGGTCACGACCGGTCGGACATACCCCTTTACAGAGACAGCAAGCTCTCTGTCCATTTTTGGCCTCTGGCCGACCGGTCAAGACCGGTCGGGGACCCCTGGTCGACCAGTCACGACCGGTCGGCACTAGCCGTTTTTTGCCCGTTTTAAATCCGTTGCACATCCTTTTATAAAGGGGCTTGGCTTGTTTTGAGGGGTAAGAAGAGGGATTTCGAGAGAAGTGAAGCCACCATTGTTGGAGACCATTTGAGGCTCATTCACAACCTATGCAAGGCATCTTCCTTGTGCTTTAACACAAGATTGGAGCATTCTAAGCTTATGAAGAAGATGACCTTCATCCCCTCTTAATCTCTAGAGTTTGGACCTTCCTTGATAGGTATATCCTTGTCCAAAACTCTAAGATGAGATCGTTGTAGAAGAGAAACTCTAGGCAACCCATTCCCATTAGCTATAGAGTTCTCAAACCTACCCTCCTATCACCTTGGGCATCTCAAAGGCATCACAAGCAAGGTGATTGATCAAGTGTAGCTGAGGCATTGGTGACGCAACGGCAACACGATCGTGGGAGCAAGGGAAGCTGATTGAAGCACAGGAGAGCGGCGATCAAGCAACCCGAACCGGCGCTGAACAAGGGGCTCATCCGACAAGTAAGGTTGTCTTTATTGAGAGTCCATCCACTCAATTTCCTTTGGGAGTTGAGTGTAGAGTTTGTTAGTTAAACTCGATCTAGGGACGTTGGCCGTTCATTGGCCTGTTTGTTGGCCTAAAGACTAGGGGTTGTTTGGCACTCCTTGGCCCATTAGCTGGGCCTAAACAAAGTCTCCAAGAGGGAGCCTCCGACACGAGAGTGAACATGCGTCGGGTTGAGAGTTAGCCATTTGCCCAAAACTCCGGTTATGGTTGAGAGGTGAACCGGTAAAACCTTCGTGTAAAGGTTGAGAGGTGAACCTCATTTATAACCTCCGATAGTGAATGACGGTGTGCTCAAATGAGTTGAGTACTTGAACCGGGAGTGGAGTAGACCCAAAGTCGAATCACTATATATGCTTGTGTTTGTGATTGAATTGAGCACATTGTTATCTTAGCATTAAATGTTTAATTGTTTAATTATGAATGCTTGATAGGAATATATGTTAGGCACTAGATAGGCACATACACACACAAGATGTACTTTCACTAGTTGTGTAGACTTAAGCTCATTGATCCATTCTCATAAGTCTACATAGGTTGCATAGGTTAGGAGCTTGATTAGTTAAAACATTTGTTTACCTATGCATGCTTATACCAGGTTGTTTATTGCTTAACCATATGCTAGTCTTGTGATTGGACCCACTTAGGCTTGGAAGCCGAAGTGTTCTTGCTTACTTAGTTTAATTTGTTAAATTGTGTAAGCAGGCGAAAATAATTTCAAAAGGTCGTAATTACCTCCCCCATAGGACTTAGCCATAATTCTAGTTGCTCTTTAAGCTTCCGCAAATACGAATGTGTCGTGTTAGACTACCGACGTACTTTCAGAAATTATCTGAAAAACGGAGGAAAGGCATGAATATAGAACAGATATGATCCCACGTAAGGGTCGCACCATCCTAGGTGGCGGGGTCTCACCTAACTTCCAGGTGAGACCTAGGTCACCTAATACGAGGGGCTACCTTGATGTACCTATTCTATATCCACGTGGTCCATCTGCTCTTCCTCGATCATTTTATGACATTATCCTAAAAATGAAAAATACCCAATTATCAACCAGGCCATACCATAGGAAAAAGTGTTGATTGGCCATACCGGGCCACAAAAGTTTCAGATCAAGCTGTTTTTTTGTTGTTTCCCTTCGCCCATGCTTATGCGACCTTATGAACAAATTGGATGGTAAATAAACACTAAGAAAACATTAAGGAGCACCTTAAGAAATTTTTAATGGTAGGGAGGGCAATCACCACTGTTTCTTATAGTATGGTTCACCTTATAATTGTATCACTGTTTTAGTGATCTGTAGAAACGGATGGACCGCGTTGATACATAATACATGCATCAAGGTGGGTCACAGTCTCACCTAATCTGCTTTCCCCGATTTTGGAGTGTTGCGTCGAAAAAGATGAAAGGTTGCACTCACCTGGATACCTCATCTGCCGCATCATAGACGCATCTATGCTGAGGGTTGATTTTTGAGTGCTGCTTGCAAAAAAGGAGCCGTCGGCTTGCCATAGGATGCCTTGGCATGGGAAGGTACCGTGATAGTTCATAATCTTCAGAATTGGGACATTGGGGAATTCCAATCCTTCAATCTGAACCGTTCACTAAACTCTGGAACATAGGTTTTAAGGGAATAATTGAAGCATTCCATAAGCTTTCCTTCTCTTACATAGCCATTTCTCTTCTAATCAGTGGATGTAATGGATAGGTTTGCCTGATAAAAGGAGTGCTTTAAAACCATAAGCTATTCATGATGGTCTCTAACAAATGAATGGCTCAGATTGTTGATTGGATCTATTTCTGTGCTAACAATCTAGGCCGCCCATTTTATAAGGTACTGATTGAATGCCTGGAATTGTTTGATCAGAGTTATGTTTGCTTGGCAACTCATAGCATGCCTTTCAGACCTAACTGAAAGGCCAGGCTGGTCCATTGAACTGTCCATGTGGCCTGACCGTTGGTTTTAATGCGTGGGGCCCATCGTTTGCTCAGTTATGCTGTGAGTGTACCATGACCCAAACTCGTAGTCGTTCCCATTGCTAAACCTGTTCTGAAACCATCTGCACCGTTGACCTCAGCATTCTTTCTCCTCTTTCATCCTTTGTTCTCTTCTGACCTTATCTACATTTGCATCTTTCTAAGCCTCCCAAAGCTCTCTCTCACACATCAAATTCCTCCCTTCTTCCCATCCATACATACCGAAAGGAGAAAGAAAGAAGACAGAATGGTTGATGCAGTGATCTCATTTGCAATAGAGAAATTGAATAAAATTCTGGAAGATGAAGTGGGTTTGTTGGTGGGTGTCACCAAAGAGCTCAGAAAGCTTTCTAGTGCATTCACCGCCATCAAGGCTGTGCTTGAAGATGCCGAGACTCAAAGTCTGAAGCAAAAATCGGTGATGGATTGGTTGGAGAAGCTCAAAGATGTGGCCTACGATATTGATGACATACTAGATGAGTGGACGACAGAATCTCTCAGATCACAAGGCGATGAAGGTGATCAGTCTCATTCTTCCAATAAAAAGGTGAGGAACATCCTTTCGCCTTTTTCTTGTTTTGGTCGCGTTGCACTTCGCCGTAGAATTGCAAACAAGATAAAGGATGCATGGGAAAGGTTAGAACTGATTGAGAGGGAAAAGAACGGATTGCATCTTAAAAAAATGGATAATGCGGAGAGGAGGCAGGAAATTGGAGAGCGAGAAACGAGCTCCCAAGTGGACAAATTAATGACTGTTGGAAGAGACGATGAAAGAAATGAAATAGTGAAGATATTGCTAAATGAGATCAGCAGCGAGGTAAATGAGGTGCCCATCGTCATTTCTATCGTTGGAATGGGGGGTGTGGGAAAAACCACCCTTGCCCAGCTCGCCTACAACGATGAGGATGTGAAGCAGCATTTCGACAAGAGAATGTGGGTTTGTGTTTCAGAGCATTTTGATGTGAAACAGATTACAAAATCAATCTTAGAGTCCAGCAGCCGGGTCTCCTTGTGGGTATCTATTTTTGGAAATGTTGCAAAGTTGCCTCCGTGAAGAGCTGCTTGCAAAGCGATTCTTGCTTGTGCTTGACGATGTTTGGAGCAATGACAGTGAAATGTGGGACAAGTTGAGGCTTCCCTTCCAAGCTGGTGCACAGGGTAGTCGAATCGTTGTAACCACTCGCAGAGAAGATGTTGCATGGGCAATGGGGAGCACTTGCATCCACAAACTGGCAGTCTTATCTGATGACGATTGCTGGTTATTGTTCAACCGTAGAGCGCTCGAGCATCGGAGTGCAGAAGAGCGTTCAGAGTTGGAAGATATTGGAAGGCAAATTGTAAAGAAGTGTGGAGGGGTGCCTCTCGCAGCAAAAACAATAGGGAGTGCCATGCGCTTCAGAAGGACAAGAAGCCAGTGGGTGGATGTCTTGGGAAGCGACATATGGAACTCAGGTGATGTCTTGGGAAGCATTTTACCAGCTTTGTTGCTAAGCTACCACGACTTACCTCCTGCTTTGAAGCAGTGCTTCGCATATTTCTCCATCTTTCCGAAAGATTGTGTGATATGGAAGGAAAACATAGCCAGGTTATGGATGGCACAAGGCTTCATCCACTCTAATGGAAGTGAAGACATGGAGGAAACTGGTGGGCTGTATTTTGATGATTTGTTAAGGCGCTCATTGCTCCAGGATGCAGAAATAGATTCTAATGGCAACATACTTGGGTGCAAGATGCATAATTTAGTTCATGATCTTGCGCAATCTGTTGCAGGAAGTAATTGTTCAATTGTGGTGATTAGACAGCAAGCCTTGTTGGACCTAAACAATGCCCACCATTCTCATTTATGTTTCAGTGATGAAGTTGGTAAAGTACCTTCCATCCCGGCCACCTTGTACAAGGCCCGCAAGCTGCGGACATTGCTACTCGATTACATACCTCCCCAGTCAAGAATCTCCAGGTTGCCACACGATTTATTTCATCAGTTGAGACGCCTTAGGGTGTTGAAATTGAGTCACACTGACATCGTGAAATTGCCCAGAACAGTAGGACAGCTGAAGCACTTGAGGCATCTTGATTTATCTAGCACAGGCATAGAGGAGTTGCCAGAGGAGGTTAGTAATTGCATAAATTTACAGGCCTTGATACTCAAGGACTGCAGCGAGCTAAGAAAACTGCCTAGAGGAATGAGGAAAATGATTAGCTTGAGACTTCTAGAATTTAACAATTGTGACTGTCTGAGATACTTACCGCAGGGTATAGGGAGACTAACTGCCCTTCAGAAGATAACAAAGTTCATTGTGGGTGGTGGTGATGAAGGATGCAAATGCGGGGAACTGAAACACCTCAATCATCTTAAAGGAATACTTGAAATTACCGGCTTAGAAAATGTCAGGAGCAGGGATGAAGCTAGGGAGGCAGAACTGGATAAGAAACAGCACATTCATGCTCTAGACTTGTCGTATCGCTACCAAGGTGGTGAACCGTTGGAAGATGATGAGCTGATGGGGATGGATGACGTGCTCCAAAACTTCCAGCCCCACACAAACTTGAAAAGGTTTGAATTATGGAATTACCAAGGTTCAAAGTTTCCCAAGTGGATAGAGCATCCGACATTCTCCAATCTAGTCGTCGTGAGACTCGGTTATTGTGGCAAGTGTAAACAACTGCCGGGTCTTGGAAAGCTACTGTCCCTTAAACACCTTGATATTTACGAAATGAAAGAGGTGACATACGTGGGTGGTGAGTTTACTGGGGATGACAACAATGACAGAAGTAGTGGTGGTGTTTCATTCCCCAAGCTGGAGACCCTCCTCTTCAATGGCATGCCAAATTGGGAGGAGTGGGAGTTGAGAGGTGGAGATGGACAGGTTATGCCATCACTCCTCCAATTAGAATTACGATACTGCCAAAAGCTGGAGGCATTGCACTACAACCTTCTACCGTTCCTCCAAAGGATGACTTTACATGGAATTAATGATAGGTTGTTATGGGGAGGGCCCTTACCTGTCCTCCCCAACCTTATCCATGTGGTGATTGGCTGGATTGATGAGCTGACATCGTTACCCGGTGGTTGGTTGGGACAACTCAAAGCCCTCCAAACTCTGGAAATCAAGTGGTGTCCACAGTTGGGGTCTCTACCAGAGGAGTTGGGACAACTAAAAGCCCTCCAAACTCTGGAAATCGAGGGGTGTCCACAGTTGGGGTCTCTACCAGAGTTGGGACAACTCAAAGCCCTCCAAACTCTGCAGATCGGGTATTGTCCACAGTTGGGGTCTCTACCAGAGGAGTTGGAACACCTCACCATGCTTCAACAATTACAAATAGAACACTGCCAAAACCTGAAGGCGTTGCCCCGCAACCTTTCTCCGCTCCTCCAGAAGCTGACTTTGAAGAAAATTAACAATGTGATGTTATTGGGAGGGCCCATACCTGTGCTCCTCAACCTTAACCATTTGGTGATTGGTGAGATTGACGAGCTGGCATCGCTACCCGGTGCTTGGTTGGGACAACTCAAAGCCCTCCAAACTCTCGAGATTCAGAATTGTCCCAAGTTGGGGTCTCTACCAGAGGAGTTGAAACACCTCACCATGCTTCAACAATTGTATATCGTGGACTGTCCACTCTTAGATGAGCGCTGCCAAGACGGAGGAGAAGATTGGGACAAGATTGCCCACATCCCTCGTATCAGCATCACCTCATGATGAAATTCTTAAGAGGAGGTGGAGGGGAAATCAATGGCAGCTTTTCTGTTCCATTTGTTTCAATGAATTGTGTTGCTAAAGTGTGTACCTGTTGTACTTTTTTTTTTTTTTTTTTTATGGATTCACTTATAGTAGATGTCAATCGATCCATTAAGACTAGTTTGCTTGGCTGTTGCCTTGTTCTGCCAATAAACAAAAGCTGTTCATTAGAGGTAGATTGCCTTTTATTTGTTCCACTTGTGATCTTGTTCATCGTTTTGGAGGTCAGGTTCTTTGCCCCCCTCCATTTTATGTAATTTTTCTTTTTTATTAATAAAGCTTGTGGTGGTACCGTCCACCTTCACCTAAACCAAAAAAAAAAAACCTAAAGATCATGGGACCCCAACTGTATAGTTGCCTATACTCAAAGATTAGTCATATAAAATCATCAAATGGACAACATGTATATTGCATAGTTGGTCGGTTTCTCTTAATCATCCATTTATTTTGTACATACGCAACAGCTTCATTCTAGATGTATACACATGAAGGGGCCACCCACTGGGCGGGTTGAATGTAAAAATTGTTCACTCGCTTGAATGCATTCAGCATTCACCATCATGTTAAATGCTTAAATTTATCAATGGACCCTGGCCCATTTGATGATCAGGCTTGAAATTTGTGATTGAGCCTGGACCAGAAGTACAAATGGATCTGGACTCTGCCCAGTATAACAATCGTCAAAGATCTTGGACAATCTTTGACGATCTTTGACGGTGTCTCATGGTGGACTGGCGGGCCTTCCTTGAATTATTAACAATCATGATGAAGCAAGATCAGTAGGTGAAAAGTGTTATAGGGCACCCAGTCTGGACAGTAGGATCCACCAGGGTGCCCCAAAATATCTTTTGCATTCAAAGATCATTCTTGTTGATTTTCTTGCCTTTTTCATGTACCAGTATTTTTTTTCCCCTTGAAACATAGTAAAATCAGTGCATTGCTAGTCTGAGAATCTTAAATTCTAAGTAGGCCCCACCTGATGTTTGGACCTGCCCATTAAACCTTTGGGCAGAGTTCTGCTAAAATATCTTTATGCTTACTGCAATAGTCTACATCCTGAATTTTGGTGTTTGGATTTGTGGTTTATCTTTTAATGGATTTGGAGTTACCTTTCAATGATCTGAGCCGTTTGTTTGATGGGCCTCCCCTTGAATGGGGGTAGCTAAAATATCTTAGATTAGAATCTTTCAACCTTGTTATGTGGAGTATTTTGGGGTGGAATGCCGGAAGATTGTGCAGCGTTAGTGTGTCGATTTGCATCAAGAGGAAATCTTTTTGGCTCAGAAGGTTTGTGCAGGAGAGGATAGTTAGCGGACCATCAACTTATGTGTGTTTTGCGGGAGAGAGTGTCTCTGGCTCTCTGCTGTAGCAAGTCTTCATGCAGGGGATCTTAGTCTCAAGAGCAAGAGGCTGAATGGTGTTCTGTTTGAGCTGGTTCATTTGTTGTTGTAGTCAGTTTGCAAGACAAATTTAATAGCAGGGAAGTGAAGGGCTCAATGAAGTGCTGAAATCAGGTGCTGGCCTATTGAATTTTGGGCAATTTCGGAGAAAAGCTGCTGGATCAAGAAAGCATTTTGTTTGGAGTCCAGCTTGTAATGCTGCTCCAGGTGGTGTTATGGCCTATTGAGTTTTGCGGAATTTCGGAGAATAGCTGCTATTGCTAGCTTCTCTAGCATGAGTGATTGGAGGTCCTGTAGGGTATCTCCGGTCTGGTCACAGTCGGGCTCCTGGCTGTCAGTTTAGAGTTTCTTTTTTGTTTTGTATAACCCTATTGCGAGGGGTGGCGGCCAGGCTCTTTTGCCAGTCCGGCCTTTGCATGTAATTAAGAAGGTAGGCTACTTTACGCAATAGGTGAGGCCCATTCTTTTTGTGGTGCCTGCCTGAAGGTTGTTTGTTTTTTATTGTTTTTTTTTTTTTTTTTCTTTAAGGATTAGCGGGAATTTATTAAGAAGGCACCAATAGACGCAAAGAATTACAATTTACGCAAAAATGAAAGATTACAGTCTTGTACAGAGGTTGTACAAGACACCCACTCGGCTACTAAGTTTGTAACCATGGCAATAACACCCGCTTCCTTGCGGGATTCATTCCTAAAACATCTGCCATTCCTCTCACTCCAAACAGCCCAAAGAACAGCCAACAACACCAAATGCCACACCGACTGGGCTTTTTTCTCAAGATGAACTCCATGCCACATAAATAAGAGATCCTTCACAGTTTCTGGCATGACCCATGACAAACCAAAGCGGCTGAAGAAGAAGTTCCAGACCCGATAGACATAAGGACAATGAATGAAATAGTGGTTGACAGACCTTGCATCCTTCATATAACATAAGATGCACACATTTGGAAGAACCATAGCCATTTTCTATAGATAGTCAATAGTGAGGATTTTCCCTTTGTCAACGAGCCAACCAAACGCTGCCACCGGGGGCCTTGATAATGCCACACGAAAGATGTGGATGAAAGGCAGATTCCCTACATGGCGAGTAAGCATCTTATAAAAAGACCAAACTGAGAATCTCCCTGATTTGCCCATCCTCTAAACCATAGAATCTCTTTCATCTCTAATCGGCACGATTTTTTGAAGGCATTCAAGAAGATCAGCGAACTTGTCTGCCTCACCATCAAGCATAGACATCCGACACGGGGGATTTGTGAGCCACCAACTGGAAAAGAATCTTGGATAGAAGTCTCCCCAGTCCAAACGTCTTCCCAAAATCTGACCTATTGCCAAAGCTTACTCCTCGAGAGAACCGTGGATACATTCCAAATCCAGGAAGCTTTACAAAGGGAGGAAGTCCGCACTCTCCACCCTCCAATATTGCAACCATATTTGTCTTCTAAGATCTCTCTCCAAAAAGCATTGACTTCCTCCCCAAACTGCCACAACCATTTACCTAGAAGGGCCTTGTTTATTGCATGAAGCTCCCTAATGTCCCCCCCATCATAAGGCTTACACACTTCCTCCCAGGCAACCAAATGGAATTTTTCTTATCCTCCGATCCATGCCACAAGAAGTCTCTTCTCAACTTTTCGATCTTGTGAACAATCGCCATCGGGCACCAGAATAAAGACATGAAATACAAAGGGAGATTAGAAAAAACCTGACCTAAGGAGAGTGACCCTTGCACCAAGAGATGGGAGCTGGCCTCTCCAATGAACCAACTTCCTTTCGATTCTTTTTATGATGACATTCCATAAGTGCTTGGGAGGCTTCCTTGGACAAAGGGGCAAGCCCAAGTACGTCAAAGGAAGGGATCTCGCTCCACAGCCGAATATATCGGCTAACCTCTTCAACTCCCCTTGAGAAGTGTGCACCCCTAACATCTCATTTTTGGCTACATTAACTTTAAGGCCCAAGACCACTCCAAACCGAGCGAACACACTCCATCATCCAAGCGATCCATTTTTGCCCACAATCCATCCTCCGAAGCACAAAAGCCAAGAAGTCTCAATTAATGTGGTCGTAAGCCTTCTTGTTGTCTAACTTACACACAATACCATTTGACCCCTCCTTAAACCTCGAATCAATGCATTTGTTAGCAATTAGAGCACTACCAATGAGTTGCCTCCCCTTGATGAACGCACCTTGGTTCTTAGAAATAATAGAGCTAAGCACCCTTCTAAATCTGCATGCTAGAGTCTTAGCCAGGATCTTATAAGGGCCCCCAATTAGATTAATGGGTCTTAAGTCCTTGAGACAATCAGCTCCAGAAATCTTCGGAATGATCGCTAGGAATGAGGCTCCCAAAGAAGATTTGTTTCAGAATGATTGATAGGAATGCCTGCCTGAAGATTTGTAGAGCCTTTTTTTTCAATTAACAAAGCTATGGGTGGTGTGCTTCCAACTTTCTCCAAACCACTAGGGCTTAGCGCAAATGTGTGGCCCACCTAAATTGTACCGTCCTGTTCTTGAGCCATGGCACATTGGCTACGGGACCCATCAAACGCCACACATATGTGTTCTATGTTTACACACGTGGGGTGCTGCTTCTATTTGGTCTTTGGAGGTAGCATTCCTAACACCTATCAGTTGCCATGATGACCAACATGTATCCAAGAGTATATCAGAAACTCCCAAGCTTTGCTAGCAAAGCTAGATGTCTTGTTGACTAAGTCCCTGATTAAAAGCTCTGATTTTGAAACGCTTGCTTGATTCACTCTCGTCTTTAAATATGGAGGTGTTAAGTGAGTGCATCATGTCTTGAAGACTATGCAATAAAAGATATTGGGATTTATCAGGATGTATGACACAAGAAATTGATGGCAAACAGAAGATCCCAAAATGAATATAATCAGAAAAATCAGCATAAATGTACCTATCATAACTTCTCTTGGTCTCTCCCTGGAAAGAATTTAAGGGAGCACGCCCCTCAGATAGAAGTTGGTTGGAGGTCATTAAGGACAGTGGTGTTTTTCAAAGATCTTGGCATGAGTCGAGGCCCCTGCCCAGAGGAAATTGGAAACTCAATTTTGACTGCAGCTCTGAAGGGAACCCATGCCCATCTGCCATTTGGGGCTTAATTTGCAATAATCAAAGAGTGGTTCAGTGTGTGTTTGCTAGACCTATCAGAACTGCAGATTCAAACGAAGCTGAGGCATGTGCCCTATGGCAACGAGTGAAAGAGGCGGCCTGGTTGTATGATCGTACTGTTATCAAAGGCGGCTCGGTGAATGGTACTCAGTGAGCTAGTTGGCCACGAAATACCCTTGGAGGTTAACTTGAAGGATTAAAGACATTAGATAAATGAAGAGAAGACATTATAGAAATGAAGCATTTCAGTTTCTTTAACTCATTTCCAAAAAGAAGCAAATGCAGGCGAAGTGATCTAGCTAACAAAGGGAGTGAGCTTTCAAATTTTGTAATGGGGATTGTATCCCTGTTTCATAGTTCTCTTTTTCTTTTATAAAACTTATCCTTCTGGACGAACTCTTTTTTGAAGGGCCAAAGTTAAACTTAATTGACAACTAAAAAACAAAGAAGATCTGACTTATTCCATTGGTTGTGATTAACAGAGACACCGCACTATCATGCAAATGCCAAAATCACTAAGAAATAAAGAATTTCCATATAAAATCCCTTTACTTGAAACATAAAAAAACGTTACTAAAAAATAGCAACTTAAAACATAAAAAACTCAATGAGATTAATAGAGGAATATCAAGGTAGTTTCCAGTAGTGTGGGGAGTATCATGACGAGCGGTGCATGATTTGATGTGCAATATGGCACTTTGGCGACAAGATTAGTTTTTAGAAAACAATGTTTAGGTGCAAGTCATTTTTGGTCAATATTTCCCTGTCTTTATTTAGACAATCCTTGTGTAAAGAGTCCATGGTGAAGGATTGCTGTGAGATTTGTAGAGTGTGGAACGATAAGTTCTAATGTAGTCTGAGGAAGTCAAGAGTTTTACTGCGGAACCATGTTTTCATCAAGAGCGGGTGCATTTCCTCAAAAGTCCTTTTGTAAAGCCCTCAAGTCAAGTGGCTTGGGTGGCCTCCATGCACCGAGGTCAGGGAATACCACATTACCCTGAGAATGGAAAGTTTTGCTCGGATGGAGATGGCAATATAATTCTAACAATGAACAACCAACAAATGCAAAACATGACTCTCCCAAGTATCTGTTAGGAGTAGAGCTGAGCACGAATCGAGCTGGCTCAGTTAGCTCGTTCGATTCGGTTCATTCCAACTCAATTCGGCTTAGATTCGGAGGGAGGGTTCGAATAAAGCCGAGCGGATTTCTCTGGCTCATTTCATAGTTCGAGCTGCACATGAGCATGCCCAAGCTCGGCTTGATTTGGCTCGAAGCTCGGCTCGTTCGCTGCTTGATTTGGCTCGATATATGTATAATATATATTAATATTATATATATTGTTTTATAACTTAAAACCTAAAAGTCTAAAACCCTAAAACCCTCCCCATTACGAACAAGCGCCTCCTTCCCTCCCCAAAACCCTAAATATATAACATGTAAGTTCTGAAATTTTTTGAACACATGTAAAAATTGTGTCCAAGCTCGTCTCTCAGC
Source organism: Liriodendron chinense (assembly GCA_003013855.2). Taxonomy (NCBI): domain Eukaryota; kingdom Viridiplantae; phylum Streptophyta; class Magnoliopsida; order Magnoliales; family Magnoliaceae; genus Liriodendron; species Liriodendron chinense. The sequence goes on along the minus strand of PVNU02000491.1, from coordinate 1,167,528 downwards.
TCGAATTCAGCTTGAAAGGCTCGAGCTCGAACTTGGCTCGAAGCTCGGCCGAGCCAGCTCGAACATAAAAGTTCAGCTCGATGGCTGAGCCGAGCCGAACACGAGCCAAGCTATTCAGTGACCAAGCCTAACTCGAACATGGCTGAGCTCGGCTCAGCTCAGCTCAGCTCGTGCTCAGTTCTAGTTAAGAGAATAAGAAGATGATTGATGTGACCATATCTTCATTCCTTATGCCATAGCTGGAGCTGTGTGGATCCACTTCTTCAACCTCTTTGGTTACATAGGTGCGAAAGGGATCAGTTGAAGAATTAATAGACAGCTAGTCAGTGGGTCCTTGTTATTTTCAGGGGCAATGATTTGTTGAAGATGGAGTCATGTCCCATTTTGTGGGGATTGTGGAAAAATAGAAACTATTAAAATTATAAGAATACAAGGCTATAGTGGAAAGAATCAAAAGAAATAATTTATTATTTTAGTTTCTGAGTGGAGACTAATTAAGTCAAAGCTATAGGAAATTTCTAGAGAGGACCTTATTTAGACTAGAATTAATTGATTTTTGGAGGTGGAAAAAGCTCATACAGGAATGTGTTCCCGAAGGGGAACCTGGGACCCTCCAACATGAACAGGTTTTGGGGAACGGCAAAGTCCCTACAAAGGCTGGGTCTAACAAGGCGGAGAAATTGGTGCAAAGAGAATGTTTGGGGGAATTATGATCATCAAAGTCAATTCTAGAAATGCAATTAAGTGGGTCTCTTCAAGGTGAAGTGGACCCTTGGAACTTGGCTTTTTGTGAAGCTGAAATTAGTTACCTTAACAGAAGGGTTGTATTTTCAATCATCCAAGAGAGGCTACCAAAATTGCTGATACTCATGTTAAATAGGGAGCAATGAGAGGGTCACTCAAAATCGGTTCTTCGTTGCCCCTTCTTTGATGATTTGTTTTTTGTTTGCTTCAATAGACCTTAAAAAGTAGGAATACTTAAAGCTCACAATTCAATTAACAGTCCACCAAGAGAAGAAATATCTTTAGACTATTGCCCTTTAGCATTTGGGAAGGTGGGTGAACCAAACCTGCTGAATGGAATTTACTAGCAACTTTGTGATTAGAAATGGCTTCTTCTTTTTTTCCCTTTCCTTTTCTTCTTCTTCTTCTTTTTTGTTGAGAGAGAGAGATAAGAAATGGCATTGCCCCACGATTGCTGCTTCCAATAACCTGAGTGATTTGTGTTATAAGATTGAAGCAGCAATTTGTGACACACTTGCCAACCCAGCATAAGTGTGCAAGCGAGATCCAAGTAAATCATCAGGTAGGTCCCCCATGAACACCCCCTCGCCCAAAAAATAAGTTCCAGTCCACTCATCATTGATCATTTTTTTTCTCAAATGCATGTTGGCAAATGTGGGACATGCGCGCACCCAAGCCCACTTTTGAGGTGGGTCCCACCATAACATGATGTGGCCCAAAGATCAGGCCGGCCACTTATCAAAAGGGCCAAACAACGGATACAAATTACTGGCCACTGCTTCTCCAACTGTCCATTTTCATCAGAATGACAGCCCAACTAATGAGTGGGCCATCAGTTTTCACTCCAAGGCATGTTCATGGTGACCCCAACTTCGCACATATGCAAAATGTCAGCAAGCATGCTACAAATCCCCTCTTCAATCTCTCTGCAGAAACGGACCAACACAGCATTCATCTCAACAACCCAGTTAAAATTATACAGTTTGTGGATTATTCCAATGAAGAGTCAAATTATAATATAGTTCTCATCAAATTTCTAGCAATTTTTATGCACACTACATGAATGTCAATATGTCTAAATGGGAAAAAAAATTCGCATACATGGATTGGAACAAGTGCCACAACCATGACATGGGTACGTGTTCTTACCAGAGATTCCCCTTTCAAATGGTTGGAAATCCTCAAAAACTGCAGTTGTGAATGTGAGACGTTAGATTTTCCATGAACCAGAGGGGTAATTCCAGAAGGATATTGAGCAGAAGCAAAACCCATTCCTGAAAACAGAAATCCAACCTTTCATTGCAAGAAATTAAAAAAACAAAAATAAAAAAAGAATTCGTAACATGAGAGAGAAGAACGAGCGTCCCTCGGCTTGCAAGAAGCTCTCCTATACTCTCTTGATCATAGATAACAGAAAATAGAGATGTGGGGTTCACCTTGATGCATGTGTTGTATATCCACGCCGTCCATCGTCTTTTTTTCAGTTGATTTGATGGCATGGTCCAAAAATTAAGCTGATCCAAATATTAATGTGGACCACACAGTAGGGATTGAATGCCCACCATTAGAAACTTCTTGGGCTCCATCATAGTTTCAACAGATTGGTTGGCAAATAAACTTGATGGGCGTTCAATGACTTCCGTTTCTTTAGTGTGGTCCACTTGGAATTGGATCCAATTCATTTCGGAAGCGGATTGCCTGTTATCTGGGCACAAACATATTCATGTGGAGGCTGTGTAGGGCCCACAGATGTCCATGACAAATCCACTCCGTCCACATGTTTTGCAAGACCACAATAGGACAAGAATCTAAAAATCAGACAGATCCAAAATTCTTGTGGGTCATACAACACGAAACAGTGGGGATTGGACGCTAAGGGGCGAGAGAAGTTTTGCATCTGGATGGTATTTTTGCCTCCAGTTTATACGAGTGGTAATAACCCCATGAATGGTTTGGATGGCATACGAACATCATTATCAGCTACGGGAAGGTTTCAACGGTGGACGTTTTTGTTCCCACTGTTTCACATGGTATGGCCCGCCTAAGTTTTGGATCTATCTTATTTTCATATTGTGGCTTTTCAAAACAGATGGACGGATTGGATTTGTCATGGACATCTCTGAGGATCCACACAGCCACAGGAACAGGAATATCAGTGTACAGTGTAACAGGCAACCCGTTCCCTCCTCTGATCCGTTCTCGTTCCCAAGATGACAACGGCAAACGTACCAGCAGTGGCACGTGTGTTCAAGATTCAGTCTTCTGCAAGCATGTCTCTTGACCTTGGCCGTAGATTCGGTGGGGCCCAAGCAAACACTTCCGTGAGCCTAGGAGCTCGGATTAGGTACTACCCACCATTGAAATCCTCCTCGTGTTTTTTTTTTTTTTTTTAAATCAGCCTGATATTTTATGTTTTTCCTTGATTGCAGTGGGAATGACCTTCGACAAATTCTTTTGCCTGTTAATGAGGAAGGCCGCTGACACGTTTGTACTGTTAGAGTCCCTTGTTATGCATCCATATGCTATTCTATGGCAAATCCTGCTTTAATAGGAAGAGGTGATTTGACATGATATTAGACCGGGATCTCCTGTGTTGAAATCCCAGTAGTAACCCTACTTTCCTCAAGACACTGATCAAAGGGTGAATAATGTCTCATCAAAGGAAAACCCTATTTGAAGCTTTTTCATTGGCCCACATCATTGTGTATGACATGAGTGTGATCAGGTTGCACTGAGGATGTGACTAGGTTGCAAACCTATGTGATGACGTGAACCAATACAAAGGCTTCAAAGAGAGTTTCCCTATTTAGCAGCCAACAAAGGATCCGGATTCCTCATCAAAGCATGTTTTGGGGGGATAAGTCATTTGTGGTGGGACCTGACCCATCAGTGTAACGATTTAAATCACTAATCCATGGGCTCCATTTTTTAAAAACACAAGGCACAAGCATCCGGTGCATGTCCTCATCGTGAGGATTCTATAATTCCTCTTTTTTCATATGGAAATAACAACTCAATTAATCATTTACCTCTTTTGCATGTCCACCACTATCTTCCTCAAAGGGATAACCACCTTGAATCTACGAGGCACTCTCAATCTCCAAGAGAAATCTCAAATCCATGAGATGAGAGTTTATAAAAATCAAAATTTTGATTAAATAATATGAAATATAAAACCCTAAAATGTATTAAGCAACAATAAATATCCCAAACAAAACCTAAGAGCGGATTAACAAGAGTTCCTAAACAAAAACATAAATGAAATGAAAAATCATGTAAAACTATGGAAAAAAGTGAATCGTACTCGACCCATCGGTCGACACTCATGGTCGACTGGTTGACCCGATCAATCGATTGGTCGAAATGACAAAAAACAGTTAGAGAGTTTAGTCGAAATTTTGTGCCATTTTGGGATAATTTGATCGGTCGACTAGATGTGTCGATCAGTCGAAATTGCCAAAATCTGTCCAGAGACAAAAGCTGAAATTTTTGGCAGGCGTTTGATCTATCGACCCTGTTGTTCGACCGGTCGAACTATGTGGTTGACTGTTGATTCTTCTTGGACTTGGACTTGGACTTCTTCCTTCGATCCATCTTTGCCATAAACGAATCCGCAAGCAGTTTTACATCACCCATCGGGCTGCAATGGTGAACTTGAGGAAGAAGCATATCGTGAAACCTCCTCATCTTCAACTCTAGAACCGTTCAGGCTACTTGTGTAGCTAGTTCCTTCTTCGCCATGCATCCAATATCCAATTCCAAAATTATCAAACTGTAGGTTAACACGGCTCGGCCTCCTTAACATAGAGCAACCCATAGATTGGACTTCCAATAGCATTCTTTAATGACAGTGAATTCTACAATTTAATTGATTTAATTTGATTTAAATTATGGCAAGAATCTTATTTCTCACCGAATGTTCCTATTCTATCCCTTGATTAAGTGGGCCACACATGCATAAAGAAATAGACATTTTACAGGAACTAAACCAGTAGTCTATGATGTTGCTTGGATTTGGCCAACAGACAAGGTTGGGCTGAGATAGCCTTATGATTTTTTCCACCCTCATCTCCCCAAGGCGAAGCAAGCTTGTGACCTCCTCTCATTGTCAGACCTACAAGGGAGAAGGAAAGAGGTAGTAAAAGGGGGATTTCAGTGGTCGACAGTAGACCCTCCAATGCTTAAGTTAGGCCAGTAGCAATCAAGCATGAGGGTTGTAGGGTTGAGAATGCCATACCTTGTCTTGTAGATTGGAACCTTATTTATAGGTCGTGGATGAGGTTCTGTACGTTAGAGTGATTCACAGATACGTTAGGAGAGTCATAAATGGGTAAGAGTCTCATCCCGTAACTGTAGGAGAGACTTATGGCTGAGATGGAGTTGGATCGCTCTCTTCCGTATTTAGCAGATTTGCCCCAGACTTGTCGTGCTGCCTCTTTGGCACTGGTTGTCCTAGTCTGTTTAGAGCTCGGTGCCCGAGCTCTTTCCCTTTGGATTTCTCACCCAGATTGTAGATCTTCCTCAGATGATGAGACCGAGCTCTGCCTCTTCCTTCCTAGCTCGACAACTTGTCTCTAATCCTGAGTAACTACTCACTTAGAAGGCTTCCTTGCCGGGACCATCAGTCGTTGCTCCTCAACCTAGATGACAGAGCATCTATTTACTAGTACTAGTTAGCTTCCTCAGCTCAAAGGGCCGATTACGTGTCGATGTGCTTCACTCTAACTCTGGCTTTTGCAGACGTTGATAAGATTGCACTAGGATGCTTGATAGCTTGGTGTCCCTCAGCTCGGAGGGACGGTCGACCTATCTCCTCAGCATGGTCGCTCCCTAGCCTGGAAATAGGGTCGAGGACTTATGCTTGGGCCTCTGGGTCTATAGGCTTTCTCTGAGCTTGTGGGCTTTCTTACATATGTGTGGGACCAATTCGGAATCCCCCACAATAGTTGACCCCCACTTCCGAGGTCGACTTGCTCAACTCGGAAGTAAGATCTTGAAAAACAAACTGGTTTAGTGGCTATGCGAGAACCCTTGAAATTTCAAAATTTTCCTTGAATTTCTCCAGCTGTAAAGGTGGGGATCCGAGGAATTAATGGCAGGCTCAGAATTTGAAGGGGTGCCATGATTGCTCGTATGGCACGATTGCCATTTTAGTGCTCAAGCAAATCGCAGGCTGACGTGCAGCAACAGTTCGTCAAGCGAATCGTTGTATCTCTGCTAAGATGAATCCAATGGTGACACGTGGAGGGCCACGACAGTTAAGGAAGTGCTTTGCTGCACGAGGTCACCCTGTAGCGACACTTGGTACCGTACGAGGGTAGAGCAGGTATGATGCATGCTTATAAATACCCTGAGTCCTGTTTCGTTCTTCACATTCCATTCGCTACTGCGCCCAAACTCTATCGAGCTTGTGCCGAGCTTCTATCACTCCAGTCTGCGAGTTTCTAACGTCCGTAAGTCGTCTTGCTGATCTCTAGCAACTATTCACTTGGAGTCCTCATGCCGAAGTGTACTCGGTACACAGTTCTTTCCCTGTTGTCATTGATTTCTGCCCTTTTTCCTTGTCCTCCTTGTTGTCTTCCGAGGAGGACTCTGGCATGGCCATGATCTCGAACCGTTATCGGGATGATTCAAAGGTCAGTTTAGGGTCATCATCCGAAGAGTCTAAGTTGGATGCAGCGGGACTGACTACTAAGGCCGAATCCTGACTTGCGAGGCCAACCCCAGAACTCAAGGAGGAGCAGGCTGAAGAGAGACCTCCTCTCCCACATACCTCTATTATGTTAAAACCTTTGTGTCGACTTTGACATCGTCCGACCTGAAACATTACAGGTCCCTTTACCACATTCCTAGCCCTATGGGTCTTAGGTTGCCCTGAGCTGATGAAGTCTCGAGCCGACCTGAAGGTCACTCTCTACTCGGTCCTTTTCTCTTGTGGCCTTCATCTACCTCTCCAGCCTCTGGTAAGAGAGGTTTTATGTCGTCTTCGTCTTGCCCCGGGGCAATTAAACCCTAATGTCTGGAGGGCAATATTTGGTTGTCACGTCTTGTGGCAGCAGGTCGGGAATGAGGAGATCACTGTGGAGGAGCTTCTTTACCTATACCAAACCAAGGGTAATCCCAGAGCCCACGACTGGTTTTATTTTTCTTCGTAGTCGGGCTAGTGCGACCTTGTAATTACTAAGAATCCGTTCTCCAACAATGATTAGAAGGAAAAGTGGTTCTTTGCCTACGGAGAATGGGAGGCGTGAGGGGCCGAGCTAGCGGGCCTGAGGTAATGTGTTCTGACCACCTTCGCCTTGCCAGGTCAGATTGTGTACCAAGCTCTTACACTTTACTTTTACTTTGTTTCTCTTTGTTATTCATAGCTGACATGAGGTCGATCTTATTTTTGCAGCTTTCTCCAAGTCATGACTAGGCTTCCTAGATCATCTTCAACATCAAGTCGGGATCTCTAGAGCGCGACCTACAGGTGATTGGGAGTACAAGAAATCTCACCACCGAACTCTTACAATAGTTTGGCCTAGTCCTAGGCAGTGAATCTAGGAGCTCAACATCTTATGTACATTGGTAAGTTTTGACGGCTTATTGACTTTGTTTTGTCTTCTTGCAGGAATGGTTGATTGTCCTCGGCTGATGAGAAAGGCTCCTGAAATTTTGAGGAGAGGAGAGGTAGCCTGAAGAAGAAATCCGGGCTTACCTCAAACTCTTTTGTTTGTGCGGCCGAGCAGGTAGTGGGCTCGGGGGCCTTCGCTGCCCCCGTTGTTATGTCTATAGTGGTTTAGGCCATTGTTACTACTCCTCTCGTCTAGTCGCAAGAGGTTGTTGATTTGGAGGTCCACGGGGGCCAAATTGAGGAGCCCCCTAGCATTGCAGGTGCATCCGGGTAGCCGCACTTGACCCCCAAAGGTCCCGTCGTGGGGAGTCCCCGCCCTCGTCTGCCCTGAGGGATATGGGTGTCCTTCTTGACTGGGGACGACACGCAATTTCTGAGGAGGAGGCGACCACCATGCTTGGGACGAGTGCTGACCGCCTCCTTGGGCACATGGCGACCTTCGTCATCAAGGTATGTATTCTGTTGCTAGTGCGTAGTGTAGTTTCCTTCTTTACTTTTTCTCTAACTCCAATTTCTCTTCCCTGTAGGAGGCCATTGGGGCCCTAGTAGTGAAGCGTCTGGTGGCCAACTTGTAGTCCCAGGTTAAGGAGGCTGGCCGTAAGTTGGCTGTTGCCAAGGCTGACCTTACAACAGTCACGGAGACTAGGGTGGCACTTCAAGCTCAGCTTAAGATAGCTATAACGGACGAGTCCCTCCAGGAGGCTTTGAGGAAGGCTGGGGAGGATCACAAAGTTAATCTTGCTCAAATGGTGGATCTTTCTTCGCAGCTCTAGGTGGAGAAGATGCTGTGGTACGAGCTGGAGGCCAGCATTCTGACGAGGGAGGCGTACAAGACCTTCGAGGAATACACGGTCATGAAGGACGACCTATATAGTTTGGGCTTCTCCGACTGTCGGGATGAAGTCCGAAGTCATCCCGAGGTCGACCTCCGCTGGTTGGACCTAGGCAAAACAAGACGAGTCTACCCTTGCTGTCGAAGTCGTTGTCAGGGCCACCACCGCTCAAGGGGGTCCCACCTTCTTAGATCTTCTCAAGGGGGCTCCCTTGCCTTGAGGCCCCCCGTTTTAACCCTCTATGAGGGACAAGCTCTCGCGAAGGTCTTGTCGCCTACGACAGCCACTCACTCCCGAGTAGGGGTAGAGGCAGCAGTAGCAGTAGCGGTGGCGGTCCTCGCCGTCGTCTTTATAAGAGCTTGGGCAACCCCTAGAGTTGAGGGATGACGAACCTCGAGGTCGAGGGCTGATGAGTCTAAGAAGATGATTGACCAGCCCCCAAGCTATAGGCCTAGCCATTCCCACAAACAAATGATTGGGGGAGTCCTGGTGTGGTCTTGGGCCCCTTGCCGGTCCTTTGCTCGGCCACCTTCAACTTCTGTGGTGGTCGCACTTGAGCAGCCCATTGGTCAAGGTCAACGAGAGGACCCCTCTTCCTCCTACCAAACATCTCTGCATAAGACAAGAAGAAGTTAGAACATTTATCGAGCTACAAAAGGAAATCAAAAGCAACAAGCTCCAAGGCTCACTAGCAGTAGTGATGCCGACCTTCTAAAGGTTGTCGGTAGAAAGAAGTTTTTGAATGTCCAGTCCTTGGTAGGGACGTTCTTGACAACCCTCACTTGTCAAAGGAGGCTCTTTGATAGGCAAGGTTGTGTCTTGGGATGACCTGTAAGAACGAGCACCCTGCATTAGCTACATTGACATAGTTAGCAACAAAAGAACGGACAAGTGCTCGAAAAAGCATTCAACCTGGCAAAGAAAAGATAGTTGAGACTCAGAATATCACCCCCTCTAGCTTCGATGCTGGTGACTCCCGGTCCTCGCAGGTAAAGAACCATCGGTCCTGCTAATCCTTATTGGAGGACGAATTATTGACTACCATCAGGTCACCCTTACCCAGCCAGGAAGTAAATTAATACCATCCATAATCCTGGTTGGGCTTAGTTCGGAAGAGATAAAAGAGCTTGTTTGCAAAGAGCTCATTATTATCAATAAGTTGCCACAGTACATAGCAGCCAAACAAGGTCCTCCAAGCGTTGGGTCACAATTGCCCGAGGGCTAGACGCAAACGGTCAAGTACATCTCTCACCACTGGGAGAAGAGGTAGACAGAGACCACACTAAAAGAAAGTGGTATAAAGAGTGATCTCCCCATTGAGAGGTTGGCTCGGGACCTCATCAACTAGGGGTATCTGAAGACCCATCGAGCTAGGAATATAATATTCTGACTTAAGGGACTCTAAATCGGAAAATGACAACTTGGACCTTGAAACCATTAGCTGAATATACAGAAGTGGAGGTGCTCATACCTTCATCCTCCCCCTCCTCAGCCACTAGAGCTTCCTCCACACGTTCGGAGGTCGACCCGGTAAGGAGAAACTCAACCTCAAGGCTTTGTTCTCCCTGACGACTATTACAACCTCATTTGAAGTCGTAGCCTCACCAGAAGCCTACCCAGCCATGGAGAGTGACAGACTCAGATGTGAGAAAAAGGTGAAAGAGGGAAAAATGAAAGAAAGAAGAAACAATAGTAATCGACAAAAGGAGAGAGTTGTACCAGTAGCACTGGCACGAATGCTCGAAGGATCAGATGGACTCGACTGACAGAAATGGCTAAGGCCAAGCACCAGAGAAAGTCTGACAGAGTTTGGGTACCACGCAAAAGTAGAAATGATAAAGGAAGAAGGGGAAGGGTATTTATAGACCCTTCCCATGCTACTTCTCTGTTTGTACTACATCACGTGTTAACATGAGGGCACCTTGTACAACGAGGCGATGTCTCGTTTGCGGGACTCATCCACGTGGCATGATAGGGTTCGTTCGCGACATGTGTGATGCCTCACTGAGCTGAACCTTCAGCACGTGTCGTAACGAGGAGAAGCAAACAATAATGTGCCGTTACGCCAGTCAAACCCACCACCACGTGTCGAGCGCCCATTTGCTCGAGGACTGAAATGTCTGCGGCGTCGTACAAACAATGATGGTGACTTCTCGCATTTCAAGCACGCCAAATTATTCCACAAAACCCCCCATTAATTTCCTCGTATCCCGCTTTACAGTTAGCAGATATGCATGAATTTTGAACCGCCAAGGCCAACTTGCCTCATTAGCCTTACTCCCAAGCCTCGGCATACTCGTCCTCGGGAGTGGGGGGCAACTGTTATAGGGATAATTTGAGGTGGCCTAGGGCCCACAAATGTGAGGAAGCCCATTACAAAAGGCCATTACAAAAGTAATTGTCCTCAGCTCAGGATGAGCCGAGAACTATATGGCGACAATTTGTACTAACTTCAACAAACTGTTACTAGCATAATGAGGCTTGTCATGAGCTAAGCTCGATGACTGAGGACCTGTTAATAATACTCCGCCCAGAAAACATATGCTATCGAGGACCTCTTCTCGCCCTAGATTTATAGTCTGAAACGGACACCGAGCTCTTCAACGAGAATTGTCGACCATCAAAGGGCGGTCCACGATTCCGACTACCTAAAGGCGGTCCAAAGATATCTGCGGAGATGCTAGATATCTGATCTGGATATTCCAAGATCTCCCATTATCCCTAACAAGATCTCTTCGACACGATTGGGGAGAAAATCTTACTAAAATAGGGACTCTATCGACGTATCCTAGTAGGATCCAACTCTCCAAACCGCCCTCAAATCTTATAAATAGGCCTTGGACCTTCACCTTAAAGGTACGAAATATCTTAGCCTTCAAACCCCTATGCTCCTAGTTCTTGGACTTGACTTAGGCATCAGAGAGTCCCTCGCCACTCAGTGGCTCCTCCCTTGCTGCCTACTCACCGGCCTCTTACAGAATCAGCGGACCCAAGAAACTATCACGTGTAGGTTGAAGGTTGCGTGAACATTGTCCAAATCCTTGCAACAACAATCATCATATAAGCCTCATCTAAATTAATTAGGGTTAGCTATACAAAAACATGTTCCACCATTCCACCCTATCAAGCTACTGCCGTACACGTGAAGTATACAACTGAACAGGTACCAAGTGGGATCAACCTATGCGTATTAAAAGTTATGCTTTATCAGAGTATCAAACATTTCCTTGTAAAAGAGTAAGTTATGTGGGCAAGCGCCAATTCAACTTCAAATTGCCTGCCGACCTTTTATGTCCAATTAAAAACCTTCTTTTGCATATAAATAATGGATGGTTTTAGAAATAAGTGAAACCATGAACCTAAATTTCTTTTAGCTTGTGTTTGTCTGTCATTCTCATTTGTACCCGTGCGAAATGCTTACACATACTCGTTGTACGTTCGACTAAATTGGTGTGTGGAACCCAATCGTGATGTTTGTATGCCATTCCACCCTTCTACCATGGCGAGCGGATTAGGTGAGACCTCGGATCCACCAAGGTGGGTGGGACCCCTGACTGTGGGGCCACTGTGATGTATGTGGTTACATCCATGCCATCCATCCGTATTGAAAGTTCATTTTAGGGCATGATCCAAAAAATGAAGCAGTTCTAAATCCCAGATGGGCCATAATACAGGAAACAGTGGTGATTGACCATTAAAAACTTCTTATGGGCCACAAAAGCTTTGGATCATGATGATATTCATGTGGTCTCTTCATCTAGGTGTTTGTTACCTTATCAACAGGTGGGATAGAAAATAAACATTCCGGTGGTGTCCATTGAAAATCCATTAAGTTTTCAATGGTAGAGATTCAATCACGACTGTTTCTGTGGTGTGGTCTGCCTAACATTTGAGTCAGCTTCATTTTTGGTATCATACCCTAAAATGAGCTTTCAAAATGGTTGGACAGTGTGGATTTAAGACGCATACATCACTGTGAGCCCCACAGTCAGGGGTCCCACCCACCTGGGTGGATCTGGGGTCTCACCTAATCCACTCCCTCCACCATGGTAACCCCACAATTAAATTAGCATGCCCTGAAAATCAGGTTGATTGAACCATTAAATGGACACATGAATATAAGGTTTTAGAGCAGTTGTTCATTATTTTCTAGAGGGCGGCCCACCTGATAGTTAGATAGGTTTGATTTTTTTGGAGCATCAATGGTGGGACTACTCTAGATGGGTTGAATGTTCTACAAACACCATGGCCGGCCTCATAGATAATTAGTTGACAATACAGTCAGTTGTGTTTGAGAATTTCAGACTATACAGTAGAAAGTTTGCAAATTCCTCGCGCATGCAAAGTCCTGCCACCAGGCACACTGAAGAGAATAGGTTGTTTTACTGCACACTGAAGAACTCGAAAGTGTATCCAGGAAACTCTGGCACGTGTCTTGTTGGGATGGCAAGGGCTGCCACGTGCGTGTCAAATGAAGCCGGCACCTTTGAACAAATGAGAATAACGTCTGCCCCTTTGAAAAAAAAGAGGGCGTTTGACAAAAGCAGATTAATGAGTTAATCTACGGCCTTTGAAAAAATTAAAATAAAATAAAAAAGGCTGATGCGTCAAGTGAAGCCGGCACCTTTGACAAAAACCGAAAAATGGACCTGCGCTTTTAATAATAATAATTAATAAAAAAAAAACGGTTGGCGTACCGAATGAAGCATGGGGCGGCTAACATTGAAGGGTAGCTAACAGTGGTAGAATGAGTGGAGATCCTCGTATCGAATCCCAACGTAGGGTGGCTAACATTGAAGTGTGACTAATAGTGTGGGTGTGTGTAATAATAGTGGGGTATGTGTACTAACCCTTTCATACACGTGTGGCATTATTAACGGTGGACATTCCATTATCACTGTTACCTCTTTGGATCTTCTTCATTATATGGTCTATTCCCTAGGGGCCTGTTTGGAGTATGGATTTGGAACCCTTGGATTTGAGACGCCTGATTTTGTTTGGCACCCTAGATTTGGATTCACCTGTAATCCAAAAGTATGATATGTATAGGGGTTTGAATTTAATTACTAAATTAATTTTAATATCCCTAATTAGTAGGTATGTAATGTTTGGCACAATGGTTGTAATAAACCTGCTGAAATATGTACTTCGACGGAAAATGATGAAATTTTGGCTCTCAGATGGGCCACAAGTGCAGGATCACATCCAAGTGACTAATCAATGATTTTTAACCGTTGATTTACATGGACAATGTTTGGATGACGCTAATAATCTAATTAAAGTAATTTTAGTGATGCAGTTGATAATCTTAATTGTTTTGGGATATCATCAGTGGACCATGTGCCCAATAGATCATTAGTAGCCCAGTGACACACATGTTACACATATGACTCTTGGAAGGATTTTAGATGTAATCCAAGCTTCAACCTTGGATTTGAAACCCCCTCATCCATGGGATTTGAAACCCCCGGTTGCTCTATGTGCCAAACACACCAGGGCATTTGAACTCAAATTCCCCCAAATCCATGGTGCCAAACGACCCCTAAAATTAAAAGCAAAATCAATAGAATGCGTGGATATACAACACATGCATCGAGGTGGGCCCATGGAAAAGACTTAACAGAATTGGGCCAACTATCGACTTGACCAGTACTAGTCATTCTCACAACCAAGTAGAGTTGTACATGAGCCAAACCTAGTCAAGCTTGGCGCAAGTCGGCTTGGTTTGGCAAGCGGTCTACCCCAGCTTGAGTGTGGCTTGGCTCGGTCCTTGAGCTTGATTAGCTAGCTCGGCTTGGTTTGCTTGGCGTTCAAGCCACCTTATGCCAAGTTTTAGCTCAAGCTTTCGATCCAAGTTCGAGTTGAGTTGAGCTAAGCTCAGGCATTGTCTTTTTTAATTTTTATATGGGCACATCCTTGTTTTATATTATATATAATCTAATATATAAATATTAATTAAGTTACACACACATTATATAATTAAGTTATAACTTAAGTTGAGTTAAGTCCAACCGAGTCAATTTCAGGCTGAGTCGAGCTTGGGTTAGCACGAGTTTGACTTGGAAATTTTCAAAGTTAAAAAAAATCAGCTTGGCCCAACCCGAACCCGACTTTTGAGTCAAGCTTATCCGAGCGAGTTAACCGAGCTGCTCGTGTCCAGCTCTACAACGAAGTGTACCTTGATATGTGCATGTTGGTAAGAATTGAGATATTTGCTGATTTCAATCGTTCAATCTAAACTATTCACTAAGCCAGGAACATAGTTTTTTAATGGCTAGTTAACATTGACACAGAGCAGATGGTTGAAGCATGCCACAAGTTTTCCTTTCTTTCATATAGCCGTTGTCTTCTAAGCAATGGACGGAATCGATTGGGATCGTCTGATAAAAGGAATTATTTGAAACAAATTGATCCATGATGGTCTCTGGCAGTAGATGGCTCGGATTGTTGATTGTACGTATTTCTGTGCAAACCATCTCGACTGCCTATTTTATAAGGTACTGATGGCATTCGTGGTGAGAGTTCTTTGCTTCCCTGTCCTCTCTTCTTGACTTCTGAAAGTGCTTCCACCATTGCATATTTCTAAGCCTGCCAGAGCTTTCTCACATATCAAATTCCTCCCTTCTTCCCATCCATACACATCAAAAGGAGAAAGAACAAAAAATGGTTGATTCGCTGGTTTCATTTGCAATAGAGAAATTGGACAAAATTCTTGAAGATGAGGTGGCTTCGTTGGTCGGTGTCACCAAAGAGCTCAGAAACCTTTCCAGTGCTTTCACCTCCATCAAGGCCATGCTTGAAGACGCCGAGACTCGCCGTCTGAAAGAAAGATCGGTGAAGGATTGGCTGAAGAAGCTCAAAGATGTGGCTTACGACATCGACGACATACTAGATGAGTGGATGACAGAATCTCTCATATATCAAGGCCATGAAGGTGATGAATCTCATTCTTGCAATAAAAAGGTGCAGAACTTCCTTTCGCCTTTTTCTTGTTTCGGTCATGTTGCATTTCACCATAAAATTGCAAATAGGATAAAGGGCGCATGGGAAAGGTTAGAACAGATTGACAGGGAAAAGAATAGATTCGAATTTAAAATGGATACTGCTGGGAGGATGCACGAAATTGGAGAGCGAGAAAGAAGCTCCCAACTGGACAAATCAGCCATTGTTGGAAGAGATAATGATAGAAATGAAATAGTGAAGATCTTGCTAAATGAGACTAGTGGTGTGGTAAATGAGGTGCCCATCGTCATTTCTATCGTTGGAATGGGTGGGTTGGGGAAGACCACCCTCGCTCAGCTTGCCTACAACGATGAAGATGTGAAGGGGCATTTCGACGTGAGAATGTGGGTTTGTGTTTCAGAAGAATTTGATGTGAAACGGATTACAAAATCAAGCATAGAATCTGGAAATGGAACTGGTTGCGAGCTATTGGATTTGACCTCATTGCAGGATCGCCTCCGTGGTATGTTGGATGCAAAGCGGTTCTTGCTTGTGCTTGATGACATTTGGGGCCATGACAGCGAGATGTGGGACAAGCTGAGACTTCCCTTTCAAGCTGGCGAACCTGGGAGTCGAATTGTTGTAACCACTCGTATACAAGATGTTGCATCGAGGATGGGAAGTGCTCACATGCACAATCTGGCAGTCTTATCTAATGACGATTGCTGGTTATTGTTCAGCCATAGAGCGCTTGAGCATCGGAGTGATGAAGAGCGCTCAGAGTTGGAAGATATTGGAAAGGAAATTGTAAAGAAGTGTGGAGGGGTGCCTCTTGCAGCAAAGACAATAGGGAGTGCCATGCACTCGAGAAGGACAAGAAGCCAGTGGGAGCTTATCTTGGGAAGCGGCATATGGAATTCACATGATGTCTTGGGAGGCATTTTACCAGCTTTGTTGCTAAGCTACCAAGATTTGCCTCCTGCTCTGAAGCAGTGCTTCGTGTATTGCTCTGTTTTTCCTAAAGATTGGGAGATAAAGAAGGATACGATAGTCGAGTTATGGGCAGCACAAGGTTTCATTTGCTCTGAGGATGAAAGTGGAAATATCGAGGAAATTGGTGGGTTGTATTTTGATGATTTATTAAGACGCTCAATGCTCCAAGATGCAGAACTCGACGATGAGAAGAACATACGTTGGTGCAAGATGCACGATTTAGTTCATGACCTAGCACAATCTGTTGCAGGAAGTGACTGCTCAATGGTGGACATCAGAAAGCCTGCAGCTTTGAACCTAAAAAATATCCGCCATTCTTTTTTAATTGGCAGTGATGAAGCTGATAATGAGGCTGGTGAAGTGGCTTCCATTCCAGCCACCTTGTATAAGGCCCACAAGCTGCGGACATTGTTACAGCACCCAAGAGCACATCAGAGATACCTTAGGGTGCGACAGAATTTATTTCATCATTTGAGATGCCTTAGAGCATTGGACTTGAGTTACACTCGCATTGGGAAATTGTCTCGAACAATAGGACAGTTGAAACACTTGAGATATCTTGATTTATCTGAGACAGATGTAGAGGAGTTGCCAGAGGAGGTGAGTAATTGCAGAAATTTACAGACCTTGAGACTCAATGGCTGCTTTAGGCTAAGAAAACTGCCTAGAGGGATGAGAAAAATGATTAGCCTGAGACATTTAGAATTAGAGGGCACCGAAGCGCTGAAGTACTTACCGCAGGGTATAGGGAGACTAACTGGCCCTCGGACATTATCAAAGTTCATTGTGGGAGGTGGTGACAGAGGATGTAAACGGGGAGAACTGAAACAGCTCAATCATCTTCAAGGAAGTCTTCAAATTAGTGGCTTGGTAAATATCAGGAGCAGGGACGAAGCTAGGGAGGTGGAACTGGATAAGAAGCAGCAACTTCGTGCTGTAGCCTTGAAGTTCGACAGGGGTAGACGTGGTGTTTCATTGGATGCTGATGAGGACGTGCTTGAAATCCTCAAGCCCCATACAAACTTGAAAAAGTTTGAAATACAGTATTACGAAGGTTCCAAGCTTCCTAAGTGGATAGAGGATCCAGTGTTCTCCAATCTAGTCCAGGTGGCTCTCTGTTTCTGTAGGAAGTGTAAACAACTGCCAGGTCTTGGGAAACTACCGTCCCCTAAACACCTTAAAGTTGATTTCATGGAAGAGGTGAGAAAGGTGGGTGGTGAGTTTAGTGGGGATGATAACAGCGACGGAACTGGTGGTGGTGGTGGTGTCTCATTCCCAAAGCTAGAGACCCTCTCCTTAATGAAATGCCAAATTGGGAGGAGTGGGAATTGAGAGGTGGAGATGGACAGGTTATGCCATCACTCCTCCAATTAGAAATAAATTGGTGCCCAAAGATGAAGGCATTGCCCAGCAATCTTCCACCTCTCCTCCAGAGGCTGACTTTAGGCATAAGTAACGATGGGATGTCATCAGGAGCGCCCCTGCCCATATTCCCCAACCTTCACCATTTGGAGATTTGGGGTAATGATGAGATGACATCACTACCCGGTGGCTGGTTGGGACAACTCAAAGCCCTCAAAACTATGGGAATCTACAATTGTCACCCGGTGAGGTCTCTACCAGAGGAGTTGCAACACCTCACCATGCTTCAAGAATTGAGTATCACATGCAGTAAATTCTTAGAAGAGCGCTACCGAGATGGAGGAGAAGATCGAGACAAGATTGCCCACATCCCAGTTATCATAATTTGGTGATGATCCACACTAGTAAGCGGAGTTGGAGGGGGAAAAAATGACAGCTTTTCTTTTGCTTAATTTGGTTTCTAGGATGTGTTGCTTCTTTGTACCTGCTCTACATTTTTCATTCATTTTCTTTTTTTATTTTAATGTAATTACATGTCAATTGATCAATGAAGACTAGTTAATTTGCTGGGTTGCTGCCTTGTTCTGCTAATAAACAAAAGCTGTTTATTAGATGTTTGATTGCATTTTATGGAGGTCAGGTTCTTTGCCCCCCTCCATCTTATGTATTTATTTATTTATTAATAAAGCTTGTGGTGGTACCGTCCACCTTCACCCATAAATAAAATAACTAAATATCATGTGACCACGGCTGTATGGTTGCATATTCTCAAAGATCAGTTATATAAGATCATGAGGTGATATTGAATAGTTGGTCAGTTTCAATTAACTGTCTATTTATTTTGTACTCAACTGGTGAGTGGCTTGAATGTATCGCACTTGTGCCAAATTCCAACACGTAAAAAAATGTGGACTCGATCAAATGCACTTATAGCTTGATCATCATGTTGAATACTTAAATTTAGTAATTAATGGACTCCTGGCTGGCATGTAATTCATGATTGAACTTCACCCGTAACTACAAATGGGGCTGTGCTCAGCCCAGCATAACAACCGTCAAAGACCCTGGACAGTGTCAGGGTGGGAATGGGGCCCGCCCTTGAAGTATAAATGATTCTAAAGAACCAAGACGAGTATATGAAAAGTGTTACGGGGCACTCAATCCGGACAAAGTAGGATCCACCGTGGATGGAGGATTTGCCCGAAAAAATCTTTTGGATCCAAAGGTCATACCCATTGATTTTTCTTGCCTTTCTCGTGTACAAGTAGTTCTTTCTTTCTTTTCTTTTATTTATTTATTTATCCCTTTTCTTTTTCCTCAGTGCCTATTAAAATGAGTGCATTGCAAGCCCAATCTAATCGAATGCACTATGCTACCAAGATTTGCCTCTTGCTCTGAAGCAGTGCTTGGTGTATTGCTCTGTTTTTACGAAAGATTGGGAGATAAAGAAGGATACGATAGTCAAGTTATGGGCAGCACACGGTTTCATGTGCTCTGAGGATGAAAGTGGAGATATCGAGGAAATTGGTGGGTTGTATTTTGATGATTTATTAAGACGCTCAACGATGAGAAGAACATACGTTGGTGCAAAATGCACGATTTAGTTCATGACCTAGCACAATCTGTTGCAGGAAATGACTGTTCAATGGTGGACATCAGAAAGCCTGCAGCTTTGAACCTAAAAAATATCCGCCATTCTTTTCTAATTGGAAGTGATGAAGCTGATAATGAAGCTGGTGAAGTGGCTTCCATTCCAGCCACCTTGTATAAGGTCCACAAGCTGCGGACGTTATTACAGAACCCAAAAGCACATCAGAGATAGCTTAGGGTGCGACAGAATTTATTTCATCATTTGAGATTCCTTGGAGCATTGGACTTGAGTTACACTCGCATTGAGAAATTTTCTCGAACAATAGGCCAGTTGAAACACTTGAGATATCTTGATTTATCTGAGACAGATGTAGAGGAGTTGCCAAAGGAGGTGAGTAATTGCAGAAATTTACAGACCTTGAGACTCAATTTTCTGTCTAAAGCTAAGAAAACTGCCTCGAGGGATGAGAAAAATGATTAGCCTGAGACATTTAGAATTGGAAGGCACCCACATGCTAAAGTACTTACTGCAGGGTATATGGAGACTAACTGGCCTTCAAACATCATCAAAGTTCGTCGTGGGAGGTGGTGACAAAGGATGTAAATGCCAAGAACTGAAACACCTCAATCATCTTCAAGGAAGTCTACAAATTACTGGCTTGATAAATATCAGGAGTAGGGACGAAGCTAGGGACCACACCACAGATGACTCTTATATTTAATACAACTAGGGCTGTAAATGGGTCAGTGGACCCGATGGGGTACCCGGACCCAACCCATTTAGACCCGACCCAGACCCGACCCATTTGTTAAATGGTACGGGTCTGGGTCCAAGAATAGACCCATTTGTTAAATGGGTTTGGGTCTGGTTTCCTTTATATTAGGCGCGACCCGACCCGACCCAAACCCATTTAGTAAGTGGGCGGGTTTGGTCTATGTTACAAGGGACCCGTCTAGCCCAGACCCGTCCAGACCCGGTTTTAAGCCTTATAAAATGCTTGCATACTTGATCCAAACCCGGACCCATTAGACCCGGCCCATTCATAAATGGGTCTGGGTGGATCTCCCTCTACCAGACCCGGACCCATTTATAAATGGGTCTGATGGGCTGACTCGGACCCGACCCGGACCCGCCCATTTAGTAAAAGGGTTTGGGTCTAAAATTTGGACCCAGACCCGTTTAGTAAATGGGCGGGTCTGGTTTTGGCTAAACCTGCCCCGAACCCGACCATTTACAGCCCTAAATACAACCCAAGTTTACTATTTTGTGTGGTTCACTTGAGTGTTGGATCTTCCTCATTTCTTATACCTGAAAACCATCTAAGAAAGTGATGGACGACATGGATAAACAGAAATATCACGGTGACGCAATCCTCATCTCCCTTTCCATGGGCTTAATAAAAAAAAGAGTTTGGATCATCTATTGGCAGCGAAGCAGGAAATCTCTGTTTGTTGCCTTTTCATTGATCCACGTCATCACACAGGTCTGCAACCTAGTCACACCCTTAGTGCAACCTGATCACACTAACATCATGCAGTGTGATGTGGACAAATGAAAAGGTAGCACCAAGGGATTCCATACTTTGCTTCCACCAGAGGATCCAAACTCATAAAAAAAAAAAAAATAGAAACCATAGACTTGTATTATGCTTGGACC
Source organism: Liriodendron chinense (assembly GCA_003013855.2). Classification (NCBI taxonomy): domain Eukaryota; kingdom Viridiplantae; phylum Streptophyta; class Magnoliopsida; order Magnoliales; family Magnoliaceae; genus Liriodendron; species Liriodendron chinense. The sequence goes on along the minus strand of PVNU02000491.1, from coordinate 1,146,791 downwards.
GTCTATTTCGACCCTTTCTACATGACAACCATGACCCTTTGTGGATGGATATCACGACCTTAAACTGTATTGTGCTTGGGCTGTCTATCTCGACCATTACTACATGACAACCACGACCCTTTATGGATGGCTATCACGACCCTGAACTGTAAAAGAGATATGGGTGCTATTATGTTTGGACTGTCTATCTTGACCCTTTGTGTATGTCAACCGTGACTCTTTATGGATGTCAATCATGACCCTGAACTGTAAAAGAGGATCCTATCATATGAATATTCATCAACATCATTAAATCACAATGCACATAATTCGTAACTAAAATAATATTACATGTGATACACTATCAATAACAAATCATGTTTTTGGTTTCTTTCTTGGGGGATTTCTTCGTGTGGGCTGTTTACTCAACATTGGCCTCTTTTGGGATCTAATGATCTCAAGATCACCCTCTTCATCCTCTACGTCTTCTTCATCTTCTGTACCAAGTAGCATTGGCCAAGGAGGTTCATCATCAGCATCTAATTCCCTCTTGTGGTTCAGACAGTCGTACGCGATGGTATTCCTGAATTTTGGGATATCTTCCAACAAACAATTGCAAAATGTTTTTAAGTATAATTTTTACATACAGTGCAAAGACTACTTAATTCAAATATGCACTTACGGGTGTAAATCAAATTCAGAGGCCACTGCATAAGAAATCTATGAATTTAAGCATGAATATGCCACATTAATCATCACCGTTGATTTGCCCTGGTTTGTCGTTAAACATCTTAACAGTCCATTTTTTCTCCCAGAATTTATTACCATTGTCGAGGACATGGAACAATCATCTCATCCCTTCTGTCAGCCTCACAACAAATATATCATATGGGGATATTCATTAAATATGTGCGCTTTCAATGAAGACGACCTCTCTTCTTCTTAGGTACACAATACCCACAAACCAGTGTTGTTGTCTTGCATTAATCGGGACATAAAACTACCAAATAAGCCAAATTAAACTATAGTTAGTCCTATGAATCCTCAAAATAGTGTTACCATTTAGACTCAATGAAGTTCCAAATAAAGACTTACAACTTCGTAATTCCACCAACTCTTATTTAGCCCAAATGCTTTGGCCATATTGATAATGTTGTCGTTAAGCCTATATAGCTTCATGTCTTGCCTATTTATATGATCGCCTTTGCCATAATTATATAATATCGGTAGATATTTCTCCATAAGTTCTTAATAAAATATACGATTCTTATTAGAAACAATGATAACAAATGAATGATCACAACAACTAACAGCCTACAAGTTGGAATTTCACGTATACCGAAAACATCATTGTCACGAATGCACAATCTTGTGGATAGGCACGAGGATACTTTCGACGACGCTCTGTTAGATAATCAAGATATATATCAATGCCCTATGGATTATATAGAATGTGTTTAGAAACATGTACTTCATACCTAGCTAATTTAAGAAACAGAAAGTAAGGTAGTTACTTCGGAATCAACCCAAGCATTTAAATCGTGGATGTGATTTAACCAAAGATGAAACTCAGTTGTCTGTACGTCCTTTAGGTCCATCATCTCCATGTCTCTTAGAGATCTATGTGGATCCACGAATCCCTCAAGAGGGTCCTCACTCAGAGTAAAATTACGAGGAGCCATGAAAGGGGATATTAGCCATTTCGATGGGAGTGCATAATGATGGGGTCTCTGGCTAGGCACGATCGGGGTAATATATTGCTCGGTCCCCTACTAGCCAACAGCCTCGTCCATCACTACAGAATGCTACTGATCAGAAGCCTCAATAATATCTATAGAATGTTGTGAGCCAGTAGCCTTGTCCATCACTACAAACTGTTGTATAGTAGTCTCATCCATATGTACCAACTGCTGCTGGCCAACAGCTTCGTCCATTACTATAGACTGTTGTACAACAACCTCATCCATATGTACTGACTGCTATTGGTTAGTAGCCTCAACCATATCTACAAATTGTTGATGGCTAGAAGCCCCATCCATGACTACATGCTGCTATACAGCAGCCTCATCGACATGTACAGAATGCCACTAATCGGCAACCTCAACAATATCAACAGAACGTTGCTAGCCAGCAGCCTCGTCCATCACTACAAAATGATGTACAACAACCTCATGCATATGTAGAGAATGCTGCTGATCAGTAGCCTTGTCTATCATGACATCCTCGTCCATAATATTCTTGCCAAAATCCTCATCAAGCAGCCTTGAATCTTCCTCCGTAAAATGGGTAGACATGCCGATAGCTTATAATGGGATCACGTATTAGAAAAACACAGTTTTATAGTGACTTGAAAATAAAACAATGCAAGTTCACATACTTTAATGGCATGAAACTCCGATCTCAAGAGCTTCATTTCTTCTCGTAATGAAACATTTTCTTCCTTTTGGTTTTTCATTTCTTCTCTCATAGACCTTAGAGGATCATGTCATCTTTTAATTTTTCTACTTCTTTTATGACCCTCTCAAGTTTAAGGTCAAAACCTCTGAGGGCAGATCTTGTTTTCTTGTTTTCACTAAATACTTTTATCGCAAGTTCCTCGAGTGAGGCAACCATCTCCGCCTCTAGTCTCATGTTTCCTTTCCTCTCTCTCTCTCTCTCTCTCTCTCTCTCTCTCTCTCTTCCTTTTAATCCTTCCCTGTTCTCCAAGTTCAGAATTCTTACAACCACCTCCCTTGTTTCTAACCTCGTAACCTTCTTCCTTTTAACGTATTTCTGGACAACCTTATTTACAATTGCATCTGTCCGCATATGCATCTCCTTATTATCGTCAACCTTATATCTCAAGGATTTAATAAATGCACTCTCTTTCTTAGGGCTGTAAATGGGTCAGCGGACCTGATGGGCTACCTGGACTCAACCCATTTAGACCCGACCCAAACCCGACCCATTTGTTAAATGGTACGGGCCTGGGTCCAAGAACAAACCTAGTTGCTAAACGGGTCTGGGTCTGGTTTCGTTTATATTAGGACCGACCCGACCCGACCCGACTCGAACCGACCCGAACCCATTTAGTAAGTGGGCCGGTTTGGTCTATGTTTCCAGGGACCCGTCAAGCCCAGACCCATCCAACCCGATTTTAAGCCTTGTAAAAATGCGTGCATAGTTGATCTAGACCCGGACCCATTAGACCCGACCCATTTATAAATGGGTCTGGGTGGATCTCCCTCTACCAGACCCGGACCCATTTATAAATGGGTCTGATGGCTAACTCGGACTCGACCCGAACCCGCCCATTTAGAAAAAGGGTCAAGGTCTAAAATTTGGACCTAGACCCGTTTAGTAAATGGGTGGGTCTGGTTTTGGCTAAACCCGCTTCGAACCCGACCATTTATAGCCCTACTCTTTCTCTTCCTTTGTCGGTGTAAGCTTGGGTGCAATCATCACCTGGAGGAGCAATATTCTTTTATTAGTTACAATAATAACTGATCATCCTTACACACAATAATAACTCATCATCCTTATCGGGACATTCTTGAATACTGTTCGCTCACCTCAAGTGCAAGGCTTGCGATGTAGTAATAACTTGGTAAGATCGAGGTCGATCCACAGGGAATTAAGGTAAACCAATTCAAACTATTTTAGCAACTTCAACTTCAACAATTTTGAGGTTTAATTTTATAAACTAAGTAAAAATATTAACTTTTATAAAAATCTGTTAATTAAGGGAATTAAGGCCTCAAGGATCCACTTGTAGTAGTTCCATGTGAATTCATTCATCCAAGCATAAACACAACTAGATTCGAAGTTCTATCTTTCATCTAGTTGGAAGATTAAGCATTCAAACACAAACAATCCCCACTTAAGTCATAAAATCAAATTCTAGTTCTATGAAGCACATAGCATTCAAATATGTAGCCTTTGAAGTAACAACCATGCCAAGAGACTATGGTATGCTCTAAGGTTACTACAATTCGAATCTAATCAATCGAAACATGATAATCTTAGAGAATTGTAAGGAACTCATGTCCAAAGCATATGAACTCTCATAAAACATCCAAAATTCTAAGTTTATTCAAACTAGAACATTAAAAATCCAAACTTTAAGTAAAGGTACTTGAATTAAATGAATTCTCCATGAAAACTAGCTACAAGCTTCACCTCTTAGCCTTAGCTAAGAGGTTCTAGCCGAGCATCATCATGCTACAACTAAAATCAAAAGAAAAACTAAAGAAAAACATGAAAAACTAGAAAAACTCGAAGTCGGCGGAGTAATGGACACTCCACGATGCTCTCCTTCACTTCCCACGACCTCCAATCTCTTCTGGGATACCTTAGGGATGAACCCTAGGTGTCCTTTTATAACAACAAAGCTCCACCGCCTCAGAATGTTCTAGATTTGCATAACAACTTACGCAGCTACGCAGACAGGTTCGATTGATCAAAGCTCCTCTCCGATTGATTGTAATGTCATCTCTAATTGATCGGACGATGGTCGATGGATCGGAAAAGTGTCCAGCGAGTTGCTATTTTTATCACTATTTCGATTGCTTGGACATGACTCCGAGTGATCGAAACACCCCTGATTGATTGATCGAACATCTTCCGATTGATCGAAAATCTGTCCAGAGAGTTTTAAAAGTTTGATTTTTCAGGTGTCTCCGATGGATGGTCCGATTGATCGGAGACCTATCGGGGATCCATCGAAACTGTCTGTTTCTATATTTTTTCTGGTTTCTATTCGAACTTTCTTCACTTGATTTCTTCCTCTCTTTCTTCCTTTCCTAGAACTTTGTTTACTTGATTTTCAAGTAGGTTTAAAAGCATTCTTTTACCCATCAAATAGGTGAAGTCTCCCTCTCATTCTTATAATTACAAAAATGCATTAGATTAGTCTTTTAAATATGCAAACCATGCATAATATGTGATGAATTGGGGTTAGAATATGCATAATTTAAAGCTTAACAAATACCGGTGAGATTGATTCATAACGGCCTTTTTTGTGTGGATTCTAATTAAGGATTCTAGGAATTCGAGTAAGGGATCTTTTCCAGGCCCATCTAGTGCCCTCAGCAGATTGTTGTGGAAATCTCTCATATGCCCATATTTGTTCAAATAACAATGTAATACATTAAACATTACTCAGTACATGTATTGAAGTTTTTAATAAGAAGAATAGAATAATATAATATACTATTCTCTGGAAGGGAAAAATAATATGTTACCTGCATCGCATAGAGCATTCACATATATTGTATGATGGGGGGTAGTTGCCATCCTTGTGAGGACTTCTACTTGCACAATTAACCGCGCCTTTCAAATATTCGTAACCTACGGTGCCCCATGGGTATGCATCGAACTCATCCAGGTTATTAGCCATTTAATGTACCTATCCACACATCCATTCTTTTGTAGAGCTCCAACTATCAGATTCTCGACGTAGAGCAAGAGAGGTAGCTTCACCGTATCCTCATGATTGCCTTTCCCATGGAGTGAGAGAAAAGTTGTCTCCAAGTCTTCTTTTTTCATAAGTCCCTTCTTCAAATTAATATGTCTCTTTGGCTCTTTTCTTTTTCTCTCTCTGTATTGTTTCACCCTCCTGAGTCTAATTTGGTGTAACATGTCCAAACCTTAGGCCCATTATGAGGAAAAAGTCTAGCTTGGTGAATTTCATTATGGTGTCCTGAACCTTAAATGTTAGGTCACCAATATTCCTTTGTAAAAGGCAGTGGATTATTTGAGCGTGGGCCATCCAACCACCAACAAGAAAATCCAAGAGATGTCCAAAACACGTCCTTCTAAACATCTCTTTTCTTGTCGGTGTACTATCAAAATCATTTAAGAGTTATTCCTTTAAAAACTTGATAGAACACTTCGACGAAATTGTTGCATTCTCATAATCCATGCAAAGCATCCTTCTTTAAGGTTTTCGAGCTGCACGATAATGAGGATCAAGATTATCATCCACTAAGGGTCGACATAATCATCTACTAAGGCTTGAGATTGTCATCCACTAAGTGTCGGGATTGTCATCCATTGAGGGTCGGGATAGACATTTCAAACATTTAAGCACCCAGCCCAGACCCTTGCAAACAGTTCAATGTCGTGATTGCCATCCATAAAGGGTCGAGATTGCCATCAATAAAGGGTAGGGATAGACAGTCTAAACATAAAGCACCTAGATCCTCTTGGATAATTCAGGGTCGTGATTGCCATCCACAAAGGGTCGTGATTTCCAACCACAAAGGGTCAAGATAGACAGTACAAACATTAAAGCACTCAGATCCTCTCGGACAGTTTAGGGTCGTGATTGTCATCCTCCATGGGTCGTGATTTCCATCCTCCAAGGGTCGTGATTTCCATCCACAAAGGGTCGGGATAGAAAGTCTAAACATTTTAGCACCCAGAATCTCGATCCTTAGCGTATTACAATCACGATCCTTGGCGTATGCCAATCTCGACCATACCACATCTTGACAATTGCACGAATCTTAACACAAATCTGGAAGAAAACACCACTACAACCATTTACAGCACATCAATACAACATCTACGAACCTGCCGGCACTATTTCTTTTTATTTCGGTGGTACACGAAGGAAGACCGGAGTTGGAGAAATTCGGCTGGAGGAAAGCACGTCTGAAAATGCCAATGGAGGAGGAGGTGGTGGGTCTAGGAGAAGAAAACCAAAGAGAAGTGGTTGAGATCGGGTTCGTAAATGGGGTTGGGATTGCGATTGGGAGTATGTACTCCTTCCGTACATTTGGAGTGGTCCCCATCTTGGTTTCTTGTCAGATCCAATCTGTTAATTTCTCTGAAATTTAGAGGAATAATACTATCCAGGAGATGATCGAAAGATTCAGATAAGTTTACCCACAACGCAATAAAGAAGAATGTATTATTTTAGAAACCATTTATCCTTTTTCATCATTGTGGGCAACCAGTACCTTGAAAATTAGTGAATCCAACACTAATTCGACAAAAACCTAGGCCATAGACATTATGAACGGATTGGATTTACCATTACATGGTCCATTAAATCAAATGGATACAAAATTTGGATTGAGTAAAGGTAACTGCTTAACTTCTGAAGAAATGTATTCTTTTTTTGTCCAGTCTAGCGATGAACAATAATGGTACATGCTACGTTCTGTGGGGCCCACACTGATGTTTATATTTCATCCAACCCATTCATAATAACATAGATAAATGGGTAAAAGGGAAAAAAAACCAATATCATATTTATCTAAATGATTTGGGGCCACAAATAAATTTTTAACTGTTTCAGATAAATTACATTGTTTCTTGTGCTGTGATCCACTTACTTGACCCGAATTTTTTCATTATGTGTTATAATTAGCTCTTGAAAGGGTAGAAAGGTGTGGACTGAAAACATGCCTTACAATGGGCCCCAGTGTAATTCTCTTACTTTCTAACTCAATCCACTATCTACATATTAATAACCGTCAGGTGTGGGTCTCAATATGCAAGGGTATTTTCGCCCACAGCAAAGTTAACAAGTGTAAGGGGGCTAGTTTGAAAAATAGTTTCAGCTAGAAACAGGTAGGGAATATCGCCGTACAAGGGGGTCCGTGTGATCAAAATCCCTTGGGAGTATAGCCGTACAAGGGGTCCACAAGGTCAAAATCCCAAAGCTAAAAGCCACAAACAAACATTGTTACATACAAAACATAGAAGCAGGACATGAACCCATAGCTTCCACTGGACAACAACACATCACAGGCACAACTGGCATTACTTTATGCAAAAGCATCGATCAAAGCCACAAACAAACACTGTTTCATAGAAAACATAGAAGCAGTGCATGAACCCATAGCTTCCACTAGATAACAACACAACACAACACACAGACACGATCGACATTATTTTATGCTAAAGCATCAATCGTCATTCGCTGGTTGACGTGCACATACACTTAGCAACACGACCCAGCGCACACCCCAACCAAAATACCAACTGGAATGCAACTACACCCAGAACAGCAAGGGTCGTTCATGACATTGCATGAAGAACCGGGACAGCCATCATTCCTGCGGAGTCCACCTTCCAGCATTATCCTTGAGAGGGGAGTCCTCCTGCTGCTACTAACCCCACTGGCATCAGTGGGGAGTTCATTCTTACAGCGGGCAAAGGCCGATGGAGCAAAGGTGGCCACAAGCACCATGGCCACCAACAGTAGCAAACTAACGTTCTTACTCTCCATCTCTTCCTTTCTTTCTTCCTTATTTCTAAATGAATGTTGTATTCCACTGCCAGCTCTATTCCTTTTTATAGCCATGGAGCATGAATGAATGCATGATCTCGAGGTTAGATAGAAACGTACAAGGATATGGGAGTGCGGAGTGCATGATCCCGAAGTTCGATAGATACGTACAGGACATGGGAGTGAGGATTAGGTGAAACCCCGGCCTCACCCAATACTAATTATCAAGTGGGCCAAAACATTGGAAACAGTGTCGATTGACCATTAAATGGCCACAAAAGCTCTGCATCAAGATGATATATATATATATATATATATATATATATATATATATTTTTTTTTTTTCACTTCATCCAGCCTTATGTGACCTTAACAACAGATTGGATGGTAAATAAACTCTGTAAACATTAAGGTCTGCGCTAAGAAGCTTTTAATGGTATGACAGTCAATCACCACTGTTTCTTATGGTATAGTCCACCTAATAATTGAATTTTCTTCATTTTTTTAGATAATGCCCTAGAACGATACGAAAAAACACATGGATGGTCTGGATACATAATACATACATCAAGGTGGCCCCACGGTAAGGGTCGCACCCTCTCAGGTGAGGCTGCGGATTCTTAAGCCAGCGGATATAAAGTTAAAGACCGCTCATCGTGGGGAGAGAATTAGGTGTTACCCGGGTGACAGCTTAGTGAGTGTTACCCCTATTGTGGGGCCCACCTTGATGATTTCACGTCGTTTATCCATGCCATCCATCCATTTCTCCATGCCAATTTAAGATGGATACCAATAGCTTCCACTAGACAACAACACAACACAGACACACGATTGGCACTAATTTATGCTAAAGCATCGATCAAAGCCACAAACAAACACCGTTACATAGAAAACATAAAAGCAGGACATGAACCCATATCTTCCACTATACAACAACACAACACAACACAGACACGCATCGATCGTCATTCGCTAGTTGGTTGCATATTCTCAAAGATCAACTAAATAAATAAAATAACTTAATATCATGTGACCACAGCTGTATGGTTGCATGTTCTCAAAGATCAGTTATATAAGATCATGAGGTGGGCCACATGTATATTGAATAGTTGGTCAGTTTCAATTAACTGTCCATTTATTTTGTACTCACCTGGTGAGTGGCTTGAATGTATCGCAATTTTGCCAAATTCCAACACGTAAAAAAATGTGCACTCGATCGAATGCACTTAGCTTGATCATCATTTTGAATACTTAAATTTAGTAATGGACTCCTGGCTGGCCTGAAATTCGTGATTGGACTTGGCCAGTAACTACAAATGGGCCTGTGCTCAGCCCAGCATAACAACCGTCAAAGACCCTGGACAGTGTCAGGGTGGAAATGTGGCCCGCCCTTGAAGTATTAATGGTTCTAAAGAACCAAGACGAGTATATGAAAAGTGTTACGGGGCACTCAATCCGGACAAAGTAGGATCCACCGTGGATGGAGGATTTGCCCCAAAAAATCTTTTGGATCCAAAGATCATACCCATTGATTTTTCTTGCCTTTCTCATGTACAAGTAGTTTTTTTTTACTCAGTGCCTATTAAAATGAGTGCATTGCAAGCCCAAGGCACTTAAATTGTAAGTAGGTCCCACTTGATGAGTGGACCTGCCTATTAATTCTTTGGACAAAGTTATGCTAAGATATTTTTATGCTTATTCCAATGGTATACATCCAAACTTTGGTGTTCGGATTTGCAGTTATCTTTTAATGGATGGGGTTGTCTTTCAATGATCCTAGCCATTTGTTCGATCTTTTGCCCCCAAACGGTCAACATCCATGCTTCCTCTCACTATAGTATTTACTTAGCCTAATCAATGAAAATCTCAATGGAAAGATCTGATATTTTACAGAAATATCACGACTTCTTTTTCTCCGACTGATTCGAATCAAATGGCAATTCAATTGAATGAAGCTTCCAAAGCTGTTTGGTGAACTTGGCATGAAGAAGACTGCAGAGATATGCAGGGACCATCTTCCAAACATACTTACGTAGCGGTTTCCCATTTTTGAGGGAGCAGTGAAGGACATTGGAAAATGTCCAAAGGGCAACCTTCGTGACAAGTCTCCATTCTAGCATTAAAGCTCTGATTCTACAGCTTCAATGCTTTCATCAACAGCAGCAGCAGCAACATATCCCGTACTAACCAGCCATATCAGAATAATAAATTTTAAACACCATCCACGAAGCAGCGGCTAAATCCAATATATGCCAACCAGTGCCGAGACCCACAGCAGTCTTGCAGTTCCATAGCAGCAGCAGGAGTAACAGATCTGATCCATATCAGCAGCAGCAGCAGCAACATATCCTGATATATGTGGTCCACTTCTAATGACTAGTGACCCAAGCCTGGGGCTGAGAGAGAAGCCTAATCCTTCATCTTCGATGCTTATACAATTCTGATGGTCCTTTACAACCTGATAAGAAGATATCACTTGTGAAGAACTGATAATCAATTTCCAATCATCCAGAGCAGGCCTGAAGAAAGAGTCAGATCGCCACACAAGAAAAGCCTGGCATGCTGAGATGGATTGGGGCTGATTGCATTGAGCAGAGGACTAGCCAATGAGCCTCCCACTAATATTATGAAGGCCAGCCTTTTCCAATATCAAGCAACATCTCATGGACATAGGCAGATTAATACTTCTTCTGAATATCACATCTCCACAAGAGCTACTAGCCTACTACCCAACCGAGCCGAGGAATCCGCAGGTGCATTCCCCTCCCGGTATGTGTGAGAAATCTTGTACTAAGAGGTCTCCAATCATGTACCATATAGTGCAAGGAATGATCAATCTAGGATTTTCCAGGATATCCGTGACAATCTTCAAATCTGATTCCACCATCACTTTTTCCAACTCAAGGAATTTACAATGTTTTATACCATCCAAAATGGCTAACACCTCCATACAGCTGTTGGTAATTCGCCCCTAATGCGAATGGAAGTAAAAAATCAGATTGCCCTCATTATTTCTGTAAACACCGCCGCCATCACCTTCCCTCGGATTCTGCCCTAGACCCATCTGTTTTGAGATTGACCCATCCAACATCTAGCGTTTTCCATTCCACAATTATGGTGCCTCTCCCTCTCTTTTACCTTTTGAATACCTATAGCCTGAAGACCCGACCTCTCAAGAAAAGAGCTTCTAAGGTCGCCCCGAAGATCAGTTCCAATCTCAATGATCAAGTGGTTAACCTTCTTAATTATGACCACAGCAGGTGCAATTTTGTCTTCTTATTTTCGAAATTTTCTGTTTAGCCAGATCTCCCAAACTATTATGCATGAGAAAATCCCTCCCAATAGCTTGAATTGTGATGATTGATTGGTGAGTCTGAACCATAGTAGGAGCCTTTGAAAGATAGGTTTGAGTATTTTGCAATGGAATATCAAATATGCGGTCATGGTAAGCCCATACCTTCGACGCTAGAAGACTATTGCTGAAGAGATGATCCAATTTTCAACGGAGTTTCTGCTATTTGAAGAGCCTGAGATATTCCTGTGATCAAGTTCTGATCTTCTTGGCCGCCCTGTTTCTGGCTGTGACTGTTGCTGGAGACCGAGTTCTGTTTGTTCTCCTCCACCTGCATTTATGGGGATGATCTCTGAGGTGTCCAGCCCCACCCTATCATCCATTTCCTGCTGCTAAATTGACTACCTGCCGTCTCGTCACTCCCCGCCAATATTCAGAATACGAGCTTGACGATGGTTTTCTTCAAAGTCTGAACAACAAACAAATTTAGACACAAGCTGAACCCCCACCTTTTGGACTGCCACATCAACAGGTACAGCTCTGAGGAGAATTCTCCATACGAAGAGGGAGATCCTTGGTGGCATGTATTGATTCCACACTCATTTGGCCCACATTACCCTGCTTCCTCTGGATTGAATTTGATTCCAAGCTTATTTAGATGAGAATTTGCCTGATGACGACCGCTATTCACACAAGACGACCCTTATTGTCACTAATGTTAACATCACTGTCATTTAATTGCTGAATAAGATCACTGGGTAAAGATCCTTCTATGTTTGCCAGGTTCAATTCGCCTTGGACTGTTAAGAAACCAGCTACTGTGGCCTTTCACAGAACCTCCGGAACATTTACTCCTTTTCCCGCAATTGGCTCATCACCCAGCCAATTCTGGTCTCAGAAGTTTACATTACCTTCAAGTACCATCCGTCTTGAGTGGCTGATTAAGAATGGCCGAATGAGAGCTAAGCTTCTCCAAAGTTTTAGGCCGATCAATCTGTTATTGGAAAGATTCCTTGCAAATATAGAAATGTACTTGTATTTTTGAAGAATGAATTTAGAAAGGTACTTGGCAATGGTGATGATACCATAGAGCTAAAAAACCATGAGTATGGAAGAGCTATGCTGGGAGATGTATGGATTGGTTGATTGGGTCCACCTATATGATGGTTTGAAGACTGATTGCTTGAGTTTTAAAAATAAAACCCATAAGACAAACTATCCATTTTATCCCTCATGTTAAACCATTAGCTGCTTATATATATATATATATATATATATATATATATATATATATATATATATATATATATATATATATATATATATATATATATATATATAGCTGTTTTATTTTCCACCGTCACTTTTAAATGGCCGCAAATCAGATGGATAAAATTGTCTAATAATTAGAACCGTATTTTTTGTGGCATAAACCATCCATGTTAGAGCCCTGCATATGAGCGGACTCGGTTTGCATGTCACCTTCCCATGTGTACTAAAGAGAGATGGCTCCACCATATTCTGATTCCTCCAACTTCACCTTATCATCTTCCATTCTGCAATATGATATTTTTGAGGCATCTGGCATTTCACAGTTTATAAACTCAATTGCTTGGCCATATAGAATGCAAGCTAATATGATTTTCAAAGAGACATGCTCATCTTGTCACTTGGACAGTCCAATTGATCGACCAATCTGAACTCTCTATTAAGCCCAAAATACATTTTATGGACTATCATGCAAAAATCACACTGATCATATGATCCAATCCATACCTAATTTATCTTTTTTTTATTTTTTTTTGAGCCATGGACGGCATGGTTAGGATTGCCTAACAAAGGTAACTCTTCAGAATCATAAGCAATCTATAATGGGGCCCAACTCAAATTGTTGATTGGAGCAATTCTTTTGTAAATGATCTTGATCGTCCATGTTAAAGGCTAATGGTTGTGATTGTTAGATTGGTGTGATAGTTTCATGGTCTATGTTGGACCTAATGGACAGTAAGATCAATTGATTGGACTTTCTAAGTGCCCCAATGCAACTCGGAGCACTATTACAGTGCTCTAAGAGCATAGGAGCATTTCCCATTTTCAAAACACATGCCTGGTCCATCATGAAATAATGCATGTACAAACAGGAGGTGTTATTTCTTGTGCTTTTGTATGGAGGAATTCTGTTGCTTTTGTGTGTAACTAGTGTACTCCATGACTCCCTTTCTTCCTTTTTATTCTTTTTATGGATTTACTATATGCCAAGAAATCCATGAAGACTAGTTTCTTTCTTTGCTGCCTTCTATTATATTATAAAAGTTGTTTTCCAACTCTTCTAATCTGTTTAATATTATGTGATTGTCTTCTCTTTGTTTCATGTGATCTTGTTTACTGTTTCGGAGGTCAGCATCTTTATCCGCCAGGCAGGCCACGCCATTGACATCAAAGGATAATCAATGGTCTGACTGAGTCCATAGTTGTGGCCTGCCTCATGGCGGATTTTCCTGATTTTTAAAGACAGGCAATCTTTGATGGTGGAGCCACCGTTTGCATGGCTTGGCTGTGCTACACAACCGCCACTTTGGCAGGAGAGATGGGCGGAACCGCGCAGTCGATCGGTCCCATTTTTTAACGGTTGGACAGACAAAATCAGATTATCTCAAAGAAAATGCTGGTGCCCTCCGTAACTTCAAGCTTTTTTAGAAAATCTTTGATACTCAGGCAGAATGTGATGGATGATGTGCAGGCACTTAGAAATTGCATACTTGGAATATAAGTAACCCAAAGCAGACAGTCCAAATGGGTCCCAGTTAGATGAATCACACACACACACACACACTTAGATCATCTGACCATTAGATCAGTGAAAATTTATTGGAATTTCAATAGATACTTGATCAAATCAGTGGTCCTACTCATTTTGGAATTTCAATTAATGATAGTGAATTCTACAATTTAATTGATTAAATTTGAGTTAAATTATGGCAAGAATTAATACTTAATTTCTCACTTCAATGTTCCTAATCTATCCGTAAGTGGGCCAAACATGCATAAAGAAATAGAAATTTTAAAGGAACCAACGGTCTACATTCAAGATGCATAGGTTGCCGAACTGAATATTTGTAGGATATGTACACATGTACATAGAAAGCCAGGTTGAGCCTGACCTGGCTAAAATGATTTGAACCCAGGTTGGGCCCAAGCCATGCTAGTATGTCCAAGCCAGCCCAAAGCCAGGTAGAATGGGCAACCCGGCCCATTGCCACCCTTAATCAGGGGTCTCTCCATTACCAGTAGCTGTAAAGACCAGCACTGTAAGAATCCTACTTGTGGAGCACGTGTGTGTGAAATCTAGACCGTCCATCAGTTTACATAGCCTAACCAAAACAATACATCCGTTAAAATGATCGAATGGTCTATTGTTTATACGATGAAGATTGATTATACACGAGAACTGTCTCTCCTTTGCCATAATGGAAAACATAGGACCCGCCTGAAAAAGGATCCACCGTATTTTTTGTTTGCCCCCCTCTTCAGTAGCTAATAGGAGACCATGAGACAAGGCTGTATTTCTCATGGGCCCTGATCAACTAACTGCCTTGGACGTATGGAAGTATGGTGTCTCCACGTCATTGCTGCACACGTGGCATATATACAGACAATATTGGAGCTATTCTTTTGATAGGCCAGATAGTGAATGGTCCAATCAAATAACAAACTTCTTCACCTTTCACATACTATGCAAGTGGCCCACCATGAAGATAAGACACTTGAAAAATCAGGTTGATAAAAAATTCAAGTGGGCATGCCAAAGGAAACAATGAATAAAGATACCCTGGACCTTCAAATTCAAGTGGTGTGGCCTACCTGATTAGCCTATCTTATGGGGTGCCCTTCTTTTCGTAGGACGCATCTTATGGACAGGTTGGATAGGCAAATAGTCACCACGGTAGGCCCAAACACAATGTGATGTCTTCTATGGAGGGTAAACTCCCTGTTGTGGAGCACCTTAAGTTCTTTTTCCCTTATTTTGGGGCAAAACCCAATCACTGGATGCGGATTTTCTGCAAAAGCCTTTCTCAGGAAGTTCCTGAGCCAGGATGTTACGTGGGGTCCACCGTGTTGTTTGTGAGAAATTCACCCCCATCCATCCGTTTTGCCAGCTCAGTTTAGGACTAGTGATAAAAAAAATAAAAATGAAACAGATCCAAAACTCAAGTGGAATACACGAGAGGAAACAGCAGGATTCAATGACTACTGTCGAAACATTCATATGGCCACAAAAGTTTTCAATTAGGCTATGTTTTTTTGTTATGGAAAGGTGGAGACCCACAGTTCTAAGGAGGATCCACATTGCAACAGGTAGTCAGAGGGGCATTTTTGGCCCTAAAGTTTGTAATTTCTAATGTAGGGGCTAAAAATGATGATCATCACCAGAAATTGGGCTTTTTGTTCGATTGTGGCTATTACACTAAAAACCACCAGATACATGGACTCGGATTCGGTAGTGGCCCCTTCACTACTGAGGTCTTAGTACTGGTCGGTGCTGAAAAAGCTCAATGGGCCCCACCATGATGTATTTGTTTTATCCACACCATCCATCTATTTTCCAGCTCACTTTAGTCATGAGCCCAAAAAATGAGGCAGATCAAAATCTCAGGCGGACCACAACACAGGAAACAGTAGTGATTGAACGCCATCATTAAAAAGTTCCTTTAAGCCCACCGTAATATTTATTTGCCATTTAACATATTGCTTATGTCACACAGGTCTGATTGAATGGAAAACACAAATATCATCTTGATCCAAAACTTTTGTAGCCCCTCAGAAAATTTTAATGGTGGGCACTCGATCACCACTATTTCCTGTGCTGTGGTGGTCCACTTGAGACCTGGATCTGCCTTGTTTTGGGGATAATATCTTAAATTGAGATGGAAAAGTAGATGGATGGAGTGGATAAAATACATACATCATTGTGAGGCCCACAGCATTGGAGGCGGATTCGCTGTGAACACACAAAACTGGCTACTGAAGTGACGTCACCTAATTCTGTGGGCCCCACTATGATGTATGTGTTGTATTCACACTGACTATCCATTTGGAGAGATCATTTTAGGCCATGATACAAAGAATGAGGTAGATCCAAAGCTCAAGTAGACCTGTCATAGAAAACAGTGGGGACTCTTCTTGGGTCCACAGAAGTTTTCAAGCAAGCTGACCCCACCACAGAAAACAGTAGGGACTGAACGCCTACCATTAAAAACTTCTTGGGCCCACAGAAGTTTTCGATCAAGCTGATATTTCTGTTTTCCCTTCTTCAATGTCCCTTTTAGCTTATGAACAGGTTGGATCTCAAATAAACATCATGGTAGGCCCCAGTAAGATTTCAACGGTGGGTGCCATTGTCCCCACTGTTTTCTGTGGTGGGGTCTACTTGAGCTTTTGATCTGCCTTATTCTTTGGATCATGGATTAATAAAATGATCTTTCCAAATGGATGGACGGTGCGGATACAACACATACATCATGGTGGGGCTACAGAACTAAGAACTAGGTGGCCTCACTTCAGTAGCAAGTTTCGTGTTCATTAGCTAATTCACGTCCCACAGCACTGGCTAGTACTTACCTCGGTACTGGAGGAGTCACCAAGGGATGTGGTTTGGCTGGTGACCCGAACATAGGGCTGTAAATGGGTTAGTGGACTCGGTGGGGTACCCAAACCCAACACATTTAGACTCGACCCAGACCCAACCCATTGGTTAAATGGTACGAGTCTGGGTCCAAAAACAGACCCATTTGCTAAACGGGTCTGGGTCTAGTTTCCTTTATATTAGGCTTGACCCGACTCGACCCGAACCCATTTAGTACGTGGGTGGGTTTGGTCTATGTTTCAAGGGACCTGTCTAGTCCAGACCTGTCGAGACCTAATTTTAAGCCTTGTAAAAATGCTTGCATGCCAAACCCAGACCCAGACCCAGACCCATTAGACCCGACCCATTTATAAATGGGTTTGGGTGGATCTCCCTTTACCAGACTCAGACCCATTTATAAATGGGTCTGACGGGTTAACTCGGACCCGACCTAGACCCGCCCATTTAGTAAAAGGGTCTGGGTCTAAAATTTGGACCTAGACCCATTTAGTAAATGGACGGGTCTGGTTTTGAATAAATCCACCTCGAACCAAACCATTTATAGCCCTACCTGAACGCCAGCCCCGAAGCTGGTGTCAAAGCTCCGTGGGCCCCACCATGATGTATGTGTTTCATCCACTCCATCCATCCATCCATTTTCGAGCTCATTTGACTGAATGAGGCTAAAATGAAGCAGATTCAAAGCTCAAGAAACAACAGGACGACACCACAAGTGGACTACACCACAAGTGGACTACACCACAAGAAACAACAGGGAGGATGATGTCCACCGTTGAAACCTTCCTAGGGCCCACAATGATGTTTATTCGTGATCCAACCCGTTGGTAAGGTCACTCAGGCATGAATGAAGGGTAAAAGCAAGTATTAGATTTGATCCAAAACTTTCTTAGCCCTCAAGAAGTTTTCAACTGTAAGTATTCAATTCTTATGGTGTGAATTGTTGTTGGCTGAATGTGAATTGTTGCTGTGACTATCTGTTTGTTTGTGGTTAGTTTTTCAATCTCCAAGACTTTTTGTGCATTGGCCATCCAAAGCGAAACAGGTAATATCAATTCAATTAATTACCACCTTCGAATGCTCCCAATAAATTTATTTTCAAATCAAAACAATCCAAATCCTTATATATATATATATATATATATATATATATATATATATATATATATATATATATATATATATATATATATATATAATGGAATCAAATTGATTCCTACTTCATGCATTTGATCTCCTTTGTCTCAGTTAAGAGGGGTCATGGAAAGATAGGGTTCAAAATCACAATTGATTCATTTTTCAAATCCTGTTGCAGCTGTACAGGCCTTTCTCACATACCACCGATGACCCACGAATAGGAAGAATCCTATAACAAAATGAGAAGTAGCTAACCAACTTCTAGGAGAGACATAATTAACTGCATTGATCTTGGTAGCTATGCCACCCACGGAATTTAAAGAACCTAAAGGAGCATGTGTAGACACCCTACCTTCGGCTACACTGTTGGTAGAGATAGTTGGATGAATGGAGGACCATACCCCCAAATCCTATGTCCAAACTCAGCCAAACTCACCCTTGTAAGCTCCAATTCATAGCCTAACTCAAGCCTGAACCCAGTCAACTCGCCCCTAAACATCAGCCTGAAAAACCCCTCATAAGAAAAATCAGTCAAAAAATCCTAAAAAAGTCAAACTCACCGAGTCAACCCGCTGAGTCAACATACCAAGTGAACTCGCTGAGTCAACTCGCTGAGTCAACTCACCGAGTCAACCCGCTGAGTCAACCCGTTGAGTCAAATCACCGATTCAACCCGCTGAGTCGACCCACCGAGTTAACTCACTGAGTCTAAAGCAACAGCCCTGAGACATGACCGTACCACTCGTTGGAACCCGAGGAGCGTCCGTACCAGGGGGCCGCCCAAAATTATTTACGGGTTCTGCCACTACCCGCTGCTATAAATACCCCCTCCCCTTCTCATTTCAGGATCCCATCCAACCCAACCCAATCCATCCGAAGCCAGTCTGAGTGCACTCCACCTCACCACCCTTTAGCCCATTCCTCCACCAAGGAGAGCCCGAGTGAGGAGAGCCTAGCCCTAGTCCAGCCCAGCCTGACCACTGGTCCGAGTCTCCCAAGCCATCCAAGTCTTGATCCAGCCACTCGAAGCCAATCCTTACGACACCGTCGTCCATCTAGCCACCCTTTTTCCAGTATCATCTCATTCGCATCTAGCATAAGTGCAACATTTACTTTTCTTTCAACCCCCTGCTTCACTACAAGCACTTTGATTATTCAAGCACACAACATGCATCTCGCATAAAGCAACTGTCAGTTCGATCGTATGCTCTGGGCTTGCCTGTTAATGGAAACCTGCCCATCAGAAACTCTTACTGTTCAGACCTGCATTCATGCATAGTCACTACGAGCACTTTGATTATTCAAACACACAACATGCATCTCGCATAAAGCACCTGTTAGTTCGAGCGTATGTTTTGGGCTTGCCTGTTAATGGAAACCTGCCTATCAGAAACTCTTACTATTCAGACCTGCATTCATGCATCATGTCATCTATGAGAATATACGAGGATTAAAACAGACTTTCAAGTATTAGCTTGATTCTGTGAAGTAGAGACCGTACTTCGGTACGGGCAGTGTGTGGGGTGCTTAACTTCTTCCCACCCTGTAACCGTGATCCCTTACCTCGAATCTCTGGCCGCAGATCAAAATGAGTCATTTTAGAGGAAGGAATCTTCGGATCCCCTTCTCTAACGTTTCTACGGGGTCTAGTCGACTGTAAATTCGAAGTAACTGGCTAGTGGCGACTCTAGTCTTATATAAACTCATTCAAACGCATCCAGCTTAACGCAACAACCAAAAAAAGCCCTCGAGAACGAGGCAAGCCAGTGGCACAAACGGCGATTCGCACTCACGCATCCTCTTCTCCTTTTTCCGAAAGGAAAGGGAGAGCGTCGTCGGGAGCGCGGAACGGCGAGGGTCCATAGAATGGCGACTCCACTGGGGATAAGCTAGTCCCACTAGTCGTGATCCAACTTGAAAAACAGAATCCCTCCTATACTTGAAAGTCATTAGTCCTCATACAATCTCATCTGCATAGCATTCTACTCAAAGCAAAAAAAATAGAAAATTCCAAAACCCAAAAAAAGAGAGAGTAGAGCATACTTCCCCACCATTACTCCTCCAAACCAAATCACCCTGCCACGTCCAATACAAAACCGACATGGCTCTCTCCTTCACTACCCTCGAAATACCTGAGGCTTCGTCTCCACAGTTAAACCCGATAGAATCTATGCCAATTCCTGGTATCTAAGAGCTACAACAAAGCATGAAGGTGATGCAGGAAATGCTTCTCCGATTCACACAAGCCCAGGTTTCAACAGTCAACACCCAGGTTGTTTTAGCGCAACAACAACAACCACCATCTCTTTCAACCTCTACTTCATCCCAACCACAACCGCCAGGGGTCGCTTAGGACTTTCGATACCCTCCTAACAGGGGCCTTCAATCAGAACAACCCTCAACCTCAGGGTATTTCTTCTAGTATCCTCCTGCAAATGAGAGCCATTTTCAGTCACATCCTTCAACCAAAACTCCGAGCCAATTCCAACATCCTCTCCCTAATGGGAATTCCAACCAATTTCAATATTCTCCTGTGACTGGGATTTCTTTGCAGTCTCCCTTTTCAGCTCCAGTCCAACAAAGTCCTTATAATGAGAGTAATTATTAGGCCCAACCTCCTTCAAGCAGAAATTATAGGAGCATCAATGACACCAATTATTATAAAAGGGGGCCATCTCAGTCTTGGCAAGGGGCAAGATCTCCTTCATCTGGTGTCACGCCCTGAAATCCAAGACTCGAGTATAACAACTCAGGCTCGAGTTTCAGGGTATGAACTCAATCCAAATATAACCTGTAGAGATATTTCATTCCACATACCACAATACTACTAAGCTGAAGTATTTTATTAATCATGAATTAAATCTCAAATAAAAGTTTAAATCAAGCAACTACACCCATTCTGCGAAATACTCAAATCTACTAAAATCTGTTTTCAATCATATACTAAAGGAAATAAATTCAACACCTAAACAAATATAAGTCTTCTAATAAAAATAATCATCCAAATATTCTGCTTCAGCCGCTCCTCCTTCCTCTTGATACCCTGCAGGAACTGTGGTGATTTTGGTGAGCTAAAGCCCAGTGAGATCATTTTCATCATAAGTAATATTCCAGTTGATATAACGTTAGACGTGAAATACTAACAGCTAGGATTATGTGAGCATATACAAGAATATGATGAAGATCTAAACATCTTATGTCTTATTAGAAGTGAAACATGTTTATCATGATGTCATGTATGTTATGGTACGTGTAAGAGCACAAACGTCTAGGAACTCGTTGCCACTGAACATTAGGAACCTGTCGCAAATCAACCATGCTCACCTAACCGGTACAACGAGGCGGCAAATCAACCATGCACGCCAGTGGGCAAATCAACCATGCACCACTGATCCAACCGAGCAAATCAACCATGCTCAACAAGTGAAACGACCAGAACTCGCTGCCACTGAACATTAGGAACCTGTCGCAAATCAACCATGCTCACCTAACCGGTACAGCGAGGCGGCAAATCAACCACGCACGCCAGTGGTGAAATCAACCATGCACCACTGATCCAACCGAGCAAATCAACCATGCTCAACAAGTGAAACGACCAGAACTCGCTGCCACTGAACATTAGGAACCTGTCGCAAATCAACCATGCTCACCTAACCGGTACAGCGAGGCGGCAAATCAACCATGCACGCCAGGAGTCAAATCAACCATGCTCCTGTTCTGTCGTTGTGTATAAGAATGTATATGAATGTCATGAATCATGAGAACATCTCTCCAAGCATACAATGCATATCAAAACCAAATTCCAATCATACCATGCATGCATTACTCTTATTCAAGTAATTCGTCATCTAACCCTAGTTGATGGTAAACTTGAATCTAAGGAAGGATAACATGTAAAATCTTTGTGTTTCGATACTTACTAGTGTTATTCTAACTAGAAGTCTTGTACACGACCTAATCTAGGTTGAGTTTGCTTAACAATTTTCCTGAGATACTAGTACAGAAAATTTTGAGGGAAGAAACCTTAATAAGGAGGAAAAGAAATTAGAGGATGGATCTTAGAACAAAATCAAGTGATGGATCCCTTACCTAGGATGCATACTATACACAAATACAAATCAAATTCCTAAACCTTATTAGAAACAGAACTAAAGAAGGATCCTTACCTTAGATCCATAACATAAAACGACAAGACAATTGGTATCTGAAGAAAGATGGAAACAAGCTAGTAAGGGGAAGACCAATGGAAATTCCTTTAGAAGAATCACTCACCTGATGAATTGTAGGCTCAATACCAGCCTAAAAACAGGACACGGGTTGGTTTAACGAGTCGCTCAGCGAGTCGACTCGGTTTGGACAACCAGAAAAGAAATTCCTTCTTCTTTCTTCTCTCTTTCTCCTTTTTCTTCCTTCTTTCTTCTTCTCTCTTCTCTTCTTCTTCTTTTTCCTCCTTGCTGCCCTAGCTAAAGCAATAACAGCGTAGCAGTGACTTGATCACAGCAGTGACAGCGGCAGAATCACCAGCAGTACAGCAGCAGCCGCACGTGGGCCGCCTGCACTCTCTCTCCCTTCTCTCCCTCCAACGAGCTACTCTCTCTCTCTTTCTCTAGCCGTCCTCCCTCTCTTTCTCTCCCACTGCTTCTTCTGGAAAAAACCACGCAGAGGGCCTGGCTTTCTATAGCCCAACCCGCACGTCCGAGCGCACCGCAGCTCTTTCCGAATCCTTCTTGGATTCGGAACCTATGACTTGAAAGGCTACTCCACTTTGAGACGTTGGGATGGTAGATGGGGTCCACACGATCCTATCGAAGCGGTTCTTGATCGGCCATGCAAGGTACGGACCCGGATCTTGTAGTTTCTTTGTTTGAACGGTTATTTGGAGAAGATCCAATACTCCGCTGTTGGAGGAGAAACTCGGGCTGCATGTACCTATCGAAGGTATGGATTTAATGGACGGCTTAGATTGAGCTATGGGGCCCAGCCCGGTGATCACATGGGGCCCACAGGTCGACAGCGTGCGGACGCTGTAACAGCGTCCGCAATTTTTTTGGCAGCGTGAAACACGCGGTGCAGCGGTGTTTTTCCCGCACAGTTGTTACGTGTGGTGCACGTACACCACGCCGAAATCTATTTTCATGTGGGGCCCACCCGCAACGATCATCATCGGCGACGACGCAGACGCAGCCAGCGGACAGCGTCCGCTCGTCACCGCAACAGCGAACGAAGAAGAAGAAGAGAATCCTCTTCAATTCGCGGTCAACGCGGTTTGACCGCGCGTTGATGATGCACGGGACGCACGTGGGTCCCACCATGATGTATATGAAGAATCCACTCCAATCATCAGGTAGGCCACGTAATTTTAGGGTATGACGTCAAAAATGAGACAGTTCCGAAGTTAGATGGCCCACTTATGGCCTGATTTCTGATTAGGGCACTTGTAGGATGATCGGAAGGCTGAGATTTGACATGTATGGTTGGATCGTGTCCTAGAACTATTGTATAGAGTTTTGTACGGTAATGATCACTAGAAATCGTGATTCCTACAAATTGTCTTATAACTTGGGTTTAATTAATAACCTATTTTTTTTTTTTATTTTATATGGAAGATCATACAATAATCCCCATGGATTGTTTATTGTTAACTCATTCCTTATATAAATTATTTATTTATTTAATTATTAAATTAAACCCTTAAATTAATTTATCGCAACTAATGGAAAACCAGGGTTATTACATTCTACCCTCCTAAAAGAAAAATTCCGTCCTCGAAATTAAACGTACCTCAAAATAATTCTGGGTATTTCTCTCGAATTTCATCTTCACGCTCCCAAGAAGCTTCTTCAACATCGTGATTACTCCACTGCACCTTTACCAGTGGAATCGTCTTGGTACGAAGTACTTGTTCCTTTCTGTCTAGAATTTTAACTGGCTTCTCAATGTATGTAGTATCTTCTCGAATTTCCAAAGGCTGCCAGTCGATGACATGAGAGACATCTCGTTCATACTTTCGCAACATGGAAACATGAAAGACATTATGAATACTCGATAACTGAGGAGGTAAGGCCAGTCTGTATGCCACAACGCCAACTTTAGCTAACACTTCAAATGGTCCAATGTATCTTGGAGCTAACTTTCCCTTCTTCCCAAATCGCATGACTCCTTTCATTGGAGAAACTTTCAAAAATACATGATCACCCACGAAGAATTCTAATTCCTTCCTTCGGTTATCTGCATAACTCTTTTGTCGGCTCTGGGCGACACGGATACGTTCCTTTATAATCGCAATCTTCTCAGAAGTCTGTTGTACAAGTTCAGGTCCTAATAAAGCTTTCTCACCCACCTCTGTCCAACAGCTAGGGGATCTACAAGGTCTACCATAAAGTGCTTCAAACGGTGCCATACCGATAGTCGACTGGTAACTATTATTGTATGCAAACTCTATCAGAGGAAGATGGTCGTCCCAATTACCCTTGAAATCGATAACACAGCACCTGAGCATATCTTCTAATATTTGATTCACTCTTTCCGTCTGGCCATCAGTCTGTGGATGAAAGGCGGTACTGTAATCTAGTTTAGTTCCCAATGCCGCCTGTAGTCCCTTCCAGAACCGAGAAACAAATCTAGGGTCACGATCGGAAACAATCGAAATAGGCACCCCATGAAGTCTCACGATCTCCTTGATGTACAACTTACTCAGCTCTTCTAAGGAGTTATTCATTCGCACTGGTAGAAAATGAGCTGACTTAGTTAGCCTGTCTACAATCACCCATACAGCATCATGATTTCTCCCTGACCTGGGCAGACCCACAACAAAATCCATGGATATACGTTCCCATTTCCATTCTGCAATTTCTAATGGTTGTAGTAGTCCAGAAGGTCTCTGGTGTTCAGCTTTAACCTGTTGACAGGTGAAACACTTGGATACAAAATTTGCAATCTCCTTCTTCATGTTATTCCACCAATATGTTCTGCGAACGTCGCGATACATCTTCGTACTTCCAGGATGTATTGTCAACTTGGATCTATGGGCTTCCTCCAAAATTTCTTTCTTTAGTTCGGCTACGTCTGGCACGCACACTCTTCCTCGGTACCTGATTGCTCCATCTGTCCCCACTTTCCATTCAACTGCTGTATCGGCGTCTACAACTGAAATTCGATTCTGGAGCCACGAGTCCTGCTTTTGGGCGTCTATGATCTGGGTTACCAATGTTGGCTGGATCGACACGTTTCCAAGGAAGGCCATAGTGCTATTCTCCCATTGGTTGATCTCGTAATCCTTGATATTTTCTAACAATTTCCATTCCTGCATGGCGAGAGTTGCGGCAAGTAATTGTTTCTTCCTACTCAAGGCATCGGCCACAACATTTGCCTTGCCCGGATGGTAACAGATGTCGAAGTAATAGTCCTTTAGGAATTCTAGCCACCTTCTCTGCCGCATGTTCAGCTCTTTCTGGTCAAATAGGTATTTTAGGCTCTTATGATCGGTATAAAGTTCAAACTGCTCTCCATACAAATAATGTCTCCATATTTTTAGAGCGAAAACAACTGCGGCAAGCTCCAAATCGTGAGTAGGGTAATTTTGCTCATGTTTCTTCAACTGCCTGGAGCCGTAAGCGATCACCCTTCCATTCTGTGTAAGAATACATCCTAGCCCTTGGTGAGAAGCATCCGTGTAGACGACAAACTTTTCTCCCTCCGCTGGAATCGTTAATATCGGTGCCGTCGTTAAATGCCTCTTAAGCCTCGTAAATGCTAATTCGCAACTGTCATCCCATGTAAAGGTCTTACTCTTCCCCGTTAGACTGGTTAACGGTCTCGCAATTTTAGAGAACCCGTCGATAAACCTCCTGTAATAGCCTGCCAAACCCAAGAAGCTTCTTACTTCCGATGCATTTGTGGGTTGTTCCCAGTTAACCACGGCTTCGATCTTTGTCGGGTCTACAGAGATTCCCTTTTCCGACACAACGTGGCCCAGAAATTTTACTTCCTTCTTCCAGAATTCGCACTTTTTGAGTTTTGCATAGAGCTGGTTATCCTTGAGGATCTGTAACACAGTCCTAAGGTGTTCCTCGTGTTCCTCATAAGTCTTGGAGTAGATAAGGATATCGTCGATGAAAACAATGACGCACTGATCGAGGTAAGGCTTGAACACCCTATTCATTAGGTCCATAAACACCGCCGGAGCATTCGTGAGCCCGAAGGGCATAACCAGGAACTCATAGTGGCCGTAACGTGTCCTGAAGGCGGTTTTTGGTATGTCTGGGTCTTTGATTCTTAACTGATGGTACCCTGACCTCAAATCTATTTTGGAGAAGTATCGAGCTCCCCTTAGTTGATCGAACAGGTCATCGATACGAGGCAAAGGGTATTTATTTTTAATTGTGGCCTTGTTAAGCTGCCGATAGTCAATGCATAGCCTCATTGAGCCGTCCTTCTTCTTCACAAATAGGACCGGAGCTCCCCAAGGTGATGTGCTGGGCCTTATAAATCCTTGATCCAGCAGTTCTTGTATCTGCTTCTTTAGCTCTCTTAATTCCAATGGGGCCATGCGGTATGCTGCTCTAGAAATCGGGGCGGTCCCTGGTACCAGTTCGATGGAAAAGTCCACTTCTCTCCGAGGGGGCAATCCAGGGATTTCTTGGAACACGTCAGGAAATTCGTTAACTATGTGAATTTGTTCGGTATGGTTTTCCTGATCCTCCGTCTCAGATAGTGCTGCCATGCTTATTATTGAATTTACATGTTTGCCCCCACGAAATGTGATGATTGGTTGATTTGGGGCGGAGAAAGTCACTGTCTTTTCGTAACAGTCCAAAGTGGCGTGATGTGCGGCTAACCAATCCATTCCTAAGATAATTTCGAATCCCGACATATCCATGACGATTAGGTTTGCTGGCAGGCAAGCCTCGCCTATCAAGATGGGACAGTCCTTACATATACGATCTAATACCACCGATCGACCAATGGGTGTGGCAATAGTTAGGTTCCTATCCATATTCTCGCTAACCAATTCCAAAGAAGTGACCAAGGATGCAGAAATAAATGAGTGGGTAGCCCCCGTATCAAACAAAGCTTTGACAGGTGTCGTAAATATAAAAAGCGTACCTTCGACTACTGTCCCATTTGTGTTATGCTCAGGTGGGGCATCTGTGACCGCGTAGCACTGTGCCGCTGCCTCTTCAGGCACTGGTCCTTCTTCGGGTGGCATTTCTTCATGTTCCTGTGCTATTTCAGGCTCCCCAGCTGGCGGGGCTACTGCGTAAACTCGCCCTTGGGCTTGCTGTCTTGGTGGTTGGTGACCAGGCCTCGTAATAGAGAAAGGCTGTGTTGGTTGCGGCCTTTGGGAGTATTGTGGAGGTCTCTGGTGTTGCACATGTGGTCGATGTTGTGGCTGTGCATATTGTGATGGTGGTCCGCGTGTCTGGGACACCGGGCGCGATGGTCCCTGGACTAATAAAGGGCATGATGGTCGCGTGTGACCCACTTCGCCACAATTATAACATCTCCCTTGAAATTGATTGCTGCTCGGTGGAGGCGGGGGTGCAGAACTGCTCATCATTCGCTGCCTCTTGTCTGCATGTTGGGGTAGTGCAGAAGATGACGCCTTGTTTTTCGACCCCGTGTCGGACTTTTTCTGATCCCGATCCTTCCAAAACTCCTCAAAGTCTCTCTCCACCACCAAGGCCTTATTAAAGACCTCCATGTAAGTCGTCAGTTCGAAGGCCCGCACTCTGCTGCGTATCGGTGGTTTGAGACCGTTCTCAAATTTTCGGGCCTTATCCTCTTCCTCTCGTACCATAGAAGTGGCATACCTTGCCAACTCTGTAAATTTGGCTTCATACTGTCTGACGGAAAGCTTCCCCTGTTCCAATCTCATGAATTCCACTATCTTTTGGTCCCGCATAGTTTTTGGGAAGTATTGTTTATTAAACTTGTCGCAGAAGGAGTCCCAGGACCATTCAGTGCCTGGGGGAACTGATCTCACCATGGATTTCCACCAGTGATATGCTTCTCCTTCGAGTACAAAGGTAGCTAAAGTAACTTTCTCCTCGTCTTTGCATCCCATCCCATCAAAGAGTTTCTCCATTTCGTTGCGCCAGTGTTCAGCCTCATTCGAGTCGGGAGACCCGTTGAATGAGGGGGGTCGTAATCGCTTGAATCTCTCCAGTAACCCACCTGAATTCCCATGAGTGGTTGGCGGGGGCATCGGGTTCTGCTGGTGATTCTGAAGCCCAATTACGCTGACCACAGTCCCCAATACCTTCATCATTTCTTGTAGCAGCTGGTTTTGTTCGACCAACCCAGGAATCGCCGTCGTCGTATTGTTAGTAGCGGGTGGGGTGGAGGGCATCCCGTTTTGCTCGCTGCGACCCGTCATGGTAAATCTACGAGTCAAGTAGAATCATAAGTTAATACTTATAGGATTGGTGTCGACAAAGGACTGGATTATTCATCTTAAATCTAATCCTAACCCATAACCCTAGGCTCTAGGATCTCGAAATTCTCTCTGATACCAAGCTGTCACGCCCTGAAATCCAAGACTCGAGTATAACAACTCAGGCTCGAGTTTCAGGGTATGAACTCAATCCAAATATAACCTGTAGAGATATTTCATTCCACATACCACAATACTACTAAGCTGAAGTATTTTATTAATCATGAATTAAATCTCAAATAAAAGTTTAAATCAAGCAACTACACCCATTCTGCGAAATACTCAAATCTACTAAAATCTGTTTTCAATCATCTACTAAAGGAAATAAATTCAACACCTAAACAAATATAAGTCTTCTAATAAAAATAATCATCCAAATATTCTGCTTCAGCCGCTCCTCCTTCCTCTTGATACCCTGCAGGAACTGTGGTGATTTTGGTGAGCTAAAGCCCAGTGAGATCATTTTCATCATAAGTAATATTCCAGTTGATATAACGTTAGACGTGAAATACTAACAGCTAGGATTATGTGAGCATATACAAGAATATGATGAAGATCTAAACATCTTATGTCTTATTAGAAGTGAAACATGTTTATCATGATGTCATGTATGTTATGGTACGTGTAAGAGCACAAACATCTAGGAACTCGTTGCCACTGAACATTAGGAACCTGTCGCAAATCAACCATGCTCACCTAACCGGTACAACGAGGCGGCAAATCAACCATGCACGCCAGTGGGCAAATCAACCATGCACCACTGATCCAACCGAGCAAATCAACCATGCTCAACAAGTGAAACGACCAGAACTCGCTGCCACTGAACATTAGGAACCTGTCGCAAATCAACCATGCTCACCTAACCGGTACAGCGAGGCGGCAAATCAACCACGCACGCCAGTGGGCAAATCAACCATGCACCACTGATCCAACCGAGCAAATCAACCATGCTCAACAAGTGAAACGACCAGAACTCGCTGCCACTGAACATTAGGAACCTGTCGCAAATCAACCATGCTCACCTAACCGGTACAGCGAGGCGGCAAATCAACCATGCACGCCAGGAGTCAAATCAACCATGCTCCTGTTCTGTCGTTGTGTATAAGAATGTATATGAATGTCATGAATCATGAGAACATCTCTCCAAGCATACAATGCATATCAAAACCAAATTCCAATCATACCATGCATGCATTACTCTTATTCAAGTAATTCGTCATCTAACCCTAGTTGATGGTAAACTTGAATCTAAGGAAGGATAACATGTAAAATCTTTGTGTTTCGATACTTACTAGTGTTATTCTAACTAGAAGTCTTGTACACGACCTAATCTAGGTTGAGTTTGCTTAACAATTTTCCTGAGATACTAGTACAGAAAATTTTGAGGGAAGAAACCTTAATAAGGAGGAAAAGAAATTAGAGGATGGATCTTAGAACAAAATCAAGTGATGGATCCCTTACCTAGGATGCATACTATACATAAATACAAATCAAATTCCTAAACCTTATTAGAAACAGAACTAAAGAAGGATCCTTACCTTAGATCCATAACATAAAACGACAAGACAATTGGTATCTGAAGAAAGATGGAAACAAGCTAGTAAGGGGAAGACCAATGGAAATTCCTTTAGAAGAATCACTCACCTGATGAATTGTAGGCTCAATACCAGCCTAAAAACAGGACACGGGTTGGTTTAACGAGTCGCTCAGCGAGTCGACTCGGTTTGGACAACCAGAAAAGAAATTCCTTCTTCTTTCTTCTCTCTTTCTCCTTTTTCTTCCTTCTTTCTTCTTCTCTCTTCTCTTCTTCTTCTTTTTCCTCCTTGCTGCCCTAGCTAAAGCAATAACAGCGTAGCAGTGACTTGATCACAGCAGTGACAGCGGCAGAATCACCAGCAGTACAGCAGCAGCCGCACGTGGGCCGCCTGCACTCTCTCTCCCTTCTCTCCCTCCAACGAGCTACTCTCTCTCTCTTTCTCTAGCCGTCCTCCCTCTCTTTCTCTCCCACTGCTTCTTCTGGAAAAAACCACGCAGAGGGCCTGGCTTTCTATAGCCCAACCCGCACGTCCGAGCGCACCGCAGCTCTTTCCGAATCCTTCTTGGATTCGGAACCTATGACTTGAAAGGCTACTCCACTTTGAGACGTTGGGATGGTAGATGGGGTCCACACGATCCTATCGAAGCGGTTCTTGATCGGCCATGCAAGGTACGGACCCGGATCTTGTAGTTTCTTTGTTTGAACGGTTATTTGGAGAAGATCCAATACTCCGCTGTTGGAGGAGAAACTCGGGCTGCATGTACCTATCGAAGGTATGGATTTAATGGACGGCTTAGATTGAGCTATGGGGCCCAGCCCGGTGATCACATGGGGCCCACAGGTCGACAGCGTGCGGACGCTGTAACAGCGTCCGCAATTTTTTTTGGCAGCGTGAAACACGCGGTGCAGCGGTGTTTTTCCCGCACAGTTGTTACGTGTGGTGCACGTACACCACGCCGAAATCTATTTTCATGTGGGGCCCACCCGCAACGATCATCATCGGCGACGACGCAGACGCAGCCAGCGGACAGCGTCCGCTCGTCACCGCAACAGCGAACGAAGAAGAAGAAGAGAATCCTCTTCAATTCGCGGTCAACGCGGTTTGACCGCGCGTTGATGATGCACGGGACGCACGTGGGTCCCACCATGATGTATATGAAGAATCCACTCCAATCATCAGGTAGGCCACGTAATTTTAGGGTATGACGTCAAAAATGAGACAGTTCCGAAGTTAGATGGCCCACTTATGGCCTGATTTCTGATTAGGGCACTTGTAGGATGATCGGAAGGCTGAGATTTGACATGTATGGTTGGATCGTGTCCTAGAACTATTGTATAGAGTTTTGTACGGTAATGATCACTAGAAATCGTGATTCCTACAAATTGTCTTATAACTTGGGTTTAATTAATAACCTATTTATTTATTTTTATTTTATATGGAAGATCATACAATAATCCCCATGGATTGTTTATTGTTAACTCATTCCTTATATAAATTATTTATTTATTTAATTATTAAATTAAACCCTTAAATTAATTTATCGCAACTAATGGAAAACCAGGGTTATTACATCTGGTCCCTCCGAAATAGAGCAACTCCGAGAACAGATGCGAGAGATGAAGAGAAAGTTACAGAAGCAGCAAGGGGTGGATCTTCCATCCACTAAGTTCAGGGACCTTTGTCCATTTCCCAATGCAATGGTACCTCAAGGCTTTCAGGTACCAAAATTTAAAAGATATGGTGGGACAGGGTGTCTTATAGACCACTTGAGATCATTTTGTGGTGAGCTAGATGCTGTGGCAAGTAATGACGGCGCCTTGATCCGTCTGTTTCAAAAGTCCCTGAAAGATGATGCCCTAGACTGGTACACATCATTGGAATGTCATCGCATCAGGACTTAAGAGCAGCTCTCCCAGGCTTTCGTCGACAGGTTCGCATACAATCTTAACATGGCACCCAGGAGAGCGGACCTCGCAGCTCTCAGACAAAGAAGTGACGAAACATTATCATCTTACGTTGGACGGTGGCGGGCCATGGCCGCTAGAATGAAGACTCCCATCGACGACGAGGAGCAAATTTTCATGATCGTCCACTCGGAAAATCCAAGTATCTCTGGATACCTTGTCTCACATCCGTATGCAAACTTCACCCAACTCATTTGCGCCGGGGAACAAGTCGAAGCCGGAATAAGGGCTGGGATGATCTCCCCTTGGTGGCCTCAGCAGGCCTCTCCAGTACAACCGATAGTGGAAGGTGAGCCTACCGGATACGAGAGCGATAATGATAATGTTCCCATCTCCCATCCAATGGAAGAGGATGATCTTGTCGTCCCTACCGAAGGTGCACTATTCCTCCCTCAGCATGAACAATCGCAGCAACAACAACAGTCAAGATGGAACTCATAGTTCCCTAATCAAGGTTGGCAAGGGGCACCCCTTACAAGTCCAGCTTCAGAACCCCTCATCCTGCAAGGGGCATCTCCAGTTGATCCAGTCTTCACAATGCAAGGGGCACCTCCTGCCTATCCAGCTTTCGTAAGCCAAGAAGAGCCTCCTCTCCAATTTATTCGTGTCATCGACTCTAGTTTAGAGTTCGAGTCTCTCATCCTGCAAGGGGCACCCTCAGTTATTTCAATCCCAGAGCCCATCATTATGCAAGGGGCACCTTCAGTCAGTTCATTCTGCACGCCCATTTCTAAGCATGGGTATAATCAGCCCATCTCAGTCAACCAAGGAGACAATCTCCCTAGCGCAGCATCGGCAAAACATGGGCATGGTCTGCTTAGTTTGAGCCAAGGGCAAATCCTACCCATCTCAGCATCAATCAACCAGGGGCACAACCTGCCCGTCTCAACAATAGTCAGTCAGGGGCACAACTTGCCCACTCCAGCCAACCAAGGACACAATCTGCCCATTCCAGTCAACCAAGGGGACGACCTCCCTGTTGCGGCATCACTCAGCCAGGGGCACAACCTGCCCATTTCTTAAGCAAACAACCAAGGGCACAACTTGCCCACAACAACTGTCTACTGGGATACTACTTCAGCCATCATCCTCCAAGAAGAAGACCCTTCCTTAGACAGCATGCCACATGCTCTAGTAGAATTGGGGCCCAGCTTCAATTATGTGGCCACTATCGAGGAGGTCAAAGGGGAGATTGACGTCCAGGTCCTGATCGGTCCAAAAACATCAACCATCACTCTTCAGGTCTTGGACATCTCAACTTCATTCCATCTCCTTTCCGATTGGACCTGGTTTCACAGAATCGATGTCATCTCTTCAAATCTTCACCAAAGGGTCAAGCACATCTTCAGAGATAGGGCAATCACCATCATTACCGATCCTGGACAATTTTCCATGGTAGAAGCATCCAGCCTTCGAGAGCTGCTCACTCCCCAAGTGTAGGGTTGCGAAGTAGTAATAATTCGAAAAGACTGAGTATCGTTCCCACAGAGATTTATGTAAGGATATCTTCAGAATTTGTCTAAAACAACTAGTAATTAAGATCCTATTAAGAGCTAAAACTGAAAAATAGCAATTTGGGTTTAAACAGTGAATGGTTAAGGTAATTTCAATCTAAAAAGGCACTAGAGCGCCAAGGATCCACTTTTGATAAGTTTCAATGCATCAACACAACTAGGTCTCTCATAACTCAATCAGAATCGAATTCATATCTCTATCCGATCGGAATATAGAGCGGTTCAATCAACTATCATCTAAAACAAGTGCTTATTCATTGATTTGATTCCCACAACCATGCTCAGGCCTTGGGCACACTCAATTGTATAGGCCAAGCCTCTTTCCAATCTAGTTGAGATTCATAATCATAACTTTCACCAAATCCTGTCACTAGATCTGATTACAACTCATGATTAGAACTCTAATTAAATCAAGATCAATGAACAATCAGCTATTTCAGATTATACAACAAAAGATAAGAACTTTAGTTGAATGAGTTCCCACATGAAAATCAGGCCATTGCATACAAGGCAATCAAAGCGTCTACCATGCCCAGAGTCGATGGTAGATCAATGAACTACACAAGCATAAACACTGCTCAAAAGCTAAGATACTAAGTTAGGATCACTAAGAATCACATGAGCCCGGAGTCATCAAGAGATCAAAGTAGAAACCAAAATAGTACTTGATTCAAACTCACATTAACTAAAATTCATCAATTAAATCATGAAAAGGAAACCTAGGTTGCATAAAAAACGAATCAAAAGCTTCACCTCTTAGCCCTAGCTAAGAGGTTTTAGTTCATCTCTAACATCCTTGAACTAGAAGCCTCTAAAAACATAAAAAATTAACTAAAACAGGAAGAAAACTAGAAATCCGAAGTAGAATCCGTATCCTGAGCAATCCCCACGTCCTACTGGTTCTGGTATGAAGGGAAGACATCCTTTTATAGCTTGGAAGAGTCCAATACGCAAGAGAACTCCAAATTTCGTGTAAAACTACGCACTTGCGCAGAAGATTTCGGCATCCCAAAATAGAAACAGCTTTTCACGCATGGTCGACCGGTCTGGACCGGTCGGACTGGCCTGGCCGATCGGTCACGACCGGTCTAGCCTATGAAACCCCTTGTCTAGTAGCTATGCCCGACCGGTCTTGACCGGTCGGGCTTGTATAACTTCTTCTCCAGCGGTTCTTCAATTCACGTAGACGGGTGGCCGACCGGTCTAGACCGGTCGGGCTTCCTTGGCCGACCGGTCTTGACCGGTCTAGCCCTGTTTTCTCTTTCATTTCTTCTTTTCTCTTCTCTCCTTGCTTTGTCTTTCTTGGTCCTTCTTCCACCTTCATCCTATGGTCTTCAATGCTCTTAAAGAGATCCATTTAGTCTTAGATTTGTGAAATCTCCCTCTTGTTCCTACAATCACCAATCATGCATTAGAATAGTCCTTTAAACATGTAAACCGTGCATAATGAGTGATGCATTGGGCTTAGAATATGCACAATTATGAGCTCAACAAGAGCCTACCATCTCAGCCATGGACGTACAACACTCTAATGGGGAGGTCTCATACCATCACAATGTAAATTACTTCCCTCGCGCATATCCCATCGAATCGAACTACGTCTTCGTTCCTGCCGAGCATCAAACCTTCTACTATCAGCTCGAATATCAAGACTTGACCCGAGTCCTGGGAGTTCAAGAGAATGTGGATAGAGAAAGACTGTGATATCGGCCTACTCGGATTAGGAAACCAAAGCACAGAAGTATCAGAAGAAGACGGGGTCATCAAGAAGGCAATCTCTGCATCTGCACACCAATCCAGTTTATCAGTACAGGGATTATCTATCCTGATGATGCGTTGGATTCCACCTTCGATGATCAAGTGAGCAGATTAAGTCTGATAGAGTTGCCCAAAGAAGACTCAAGCAAGGGGCAGGAATTTCCTCCAATCGACTGGACTGCCGTTCAGGTCCCACCTCAACCAGATGAACCCGAAGAGCTGCAATATATCGAGGATAAGCCAGGAGAAATCGCATCTGACACTGACTCGGAGACCAATTCCAGATCTACCATGACGTTTGGGCACAACGATGAGGGTTGGCCTACTGATCCCTCTGGCCCTGCCTCCTGAGGGGAAGGAGTGCAGGGCAGTAACAGGTTTGTAGTCCCCATGACGGCCAATAAAAGCTAACAGTGCTCGGCTCCCCAAGGCGAGTCAGGCAACAGCTGGTTCACATCGTAGTCTTGCTTGGGTTCTTTTAAAAAAAAAATTTTAAAAAAAATCAGAAGATTCAAAAATCCAAAACACCAAATATTTCAAAATTTTGAAAAAAAAAAATCAAATTTTCAGAAAGTCCAAAAGTTCAAAAAAATTCAGATATTCACAAAATTCCAAAAAACCAGAAAATCTTTGAAAGCGAAAAAAAATTTAATTAGAAATCTTTTTCAATAAAGTGTCAAGTCTGTCTGTCAAAGCGCTTGAATATGGAGTTGACTCATAAGATTTCGATCTAGAATTGGACTTCAAACTCAAGGGTCTGGACAAAGCCAAATGATGTGGAAAATGATGAGCTGACTCCCAAACTAAGAGGGTCTCCTCGAAAGTTCGAACCAAAAGCCAATGTCAACTAAAAGAAAAAGTTTCAAAATTATAAACCTAGGATCTCTTGAGACCCATAAGGAAGTGTGCATTGAGATTCCTTATCCCCGAAAAATAACTAGAGAATGATCGAATTTTTGAAGTCATGACTTCCTAATCTTGCGTCCTATGAAGACTTATCAATAAAAAACTCATCAAGCCTATCAAGAAGATGCTGCCAAGACTATGCTTACATTTTATGCTGGAGTGTGCGACTTGACGAATAATCGAAGAAACCTCACGGCTTGATGAAGACAGATTGTTGCCAACATGTCAGAAAGCACTTCAAGTGTCAGCAACATGCACATCTGATCCATATGTGTGCTTCGAAATTCTACAACCTGATAATGCTCCAACTATTCCCTGTATGAGGTATCTACATCAACAGAAAGATTGACTCGGCATCATCTAGTGGTCATACGTATATACTTGTGGCAATTGATTACTTCACAAAAAGGAAGGAGGTAACATTCTGATCTCGCGCAATAATTCTCATGAAGAATGACATCATCAATTGTTAAGGGTTCCCACATGCTATCAACATTGGCAATGGGACGTCCTTCGAAATCTAAGGATAGAGGAGTTCCTTAAGAAGCTTAAAATCAGAAGACAGACCTACGAGTTCGAGTCAAAATCATGTCACCATGAGTGCTGATGATGAATGAAGCCGAAGAAAGAAAAGTCATATCGGATTTATGACAAGCACTGCAGTATTTATCAGACTCAAGTGGCAAGCCCCGAGAATCAGTGAATTTCTTCTAGGAGGCACCGTTCGACTCACCAGCCTAAGGGGTAAGGATCTTCCAGAGTCAATCAACGCCGACAACGTGAAAATCTCTCACAGGTAAGCCATTCCAACCTTATCAAGAGTTACATTAGTAGAGCTGAAGTCAAGAGGTCAAGGCTTAGACCTCTGAGAATCCCTTCCCGTCCACCAATAAGTGTTCCAAATAAAGGGTTCAAAAGCCAAAAAAAAAAGAGAAAAAAAAAAGAATAGAGCAAATATATATATATAGGGGTTAAAAAAAAAGGGGGACACACAACCCACAAAAAAAAGAGAGAAGAAGAAGAAGAAAGAAATAGAAAAAAAAATCGACCTAAAAGAAATACATCTATCCATCCATCCACCTCAGAAGGGTCTGTAGCTAAAGCCAACAGCTCTGCCATTGTAACTTAAGATAAGAGCCAAAAGGTTATCATTGGCCGACAACGACGGATTCCTGACCTCTGGGCGCCGTAGTTATCCAAAAAAAAAAGAAAGAGAGAGAGATGTGTGCCTAAACAAAGAGGACGGAGTGAAAACCCGGAAGGGCGCTCTGAGTAAAAACAATGAGCACACAGCGGACTTAGTGAAAACCCGAAAGGGCCCTGAGGGTAAAACCAGCATGGCTGCCAAGGGGCAGGCAAGATCAAATACCCGAGACGTGGTGAAAATCCGAAAGGGCGCCACGGGCAAAAATGACGGGCAAGCCGGATGCAGCGAAAACTTGAAAGGGCGTTGCGGGTAATAATGGCTAAGAAATGAAAAAAGGGGGTAGGTACATGAGAGATCCAAGCGACATGAAGATTTAAAGGAAGTAAGGATGACGGCTATGAGTCAAGAATTCTTTCAAGATCTGCCCAAATCCTAGGGGGAGGATACCATTGCACACTATCTTAAGGAGACCAGGACCCTTGGAGAATAATTAAGAAAATCGAGAATGACATCAGGCTGAGTCAAATGTTCTGATTCCTACATCTAAAAGCACAAGTCCAAATCACGCACAGACAGATAAGCACTTGACACAAATTTTTACTTCATGATTTGCATATATTTTCTATAAAAAAAATCATTTTTCCTTATTCATATATATGCAAAAAAAAAAAAAAACTTACAGGGGTTTCAAAATAAACATCCCCCAGCCAACTTATGAAGTGCCTCGTACAAGCGTCTTTCTCCCGATCATTCCTCCCAAAAGGTAAGTATCTTTCTTCCTGCTTTGATGCTTCAATCATTTTACTAAAGTGTTTTCTCTCCTCACAGGTACTAGAAGGCAATCTAAGATCAGCCCATCAATGTCCATCATGTCCCCATCATCACCATCGATCACATCATCCATGCGGCCCACGCCCAAAGGATGTGTAGCTTCACCTATGGCCCATCTCCCCATCCCATCCATACCATTCAATCCTATCATGATCAATGACCAATTCAAGTCAGAATTTTCAGCAATCTCACCATTAATGGGGGCATTCAAAGCTTCCCCAACAACCACCCTAAATCCCCATCAATGCCCCCATTCAATGCTCCATCTCTACCATCCATTAAAGGAATCCCTCCATCATTAAAGCCTTCACCAATTCCTGAAGTATGGGACCCACCAACCTCTCCCACAATGGCCCCCAAGCCATCATCAATGGCTGCCCAAGAGATGACCAATAGAGGAAAGAAGGAAAGATGAGACAAATAGAAGATTCATGGCCGAAATCGAATCTGGACGTACAAAAAAGGTAGGGACAAGAGCAGTGGATAGAAGGGAATGTCTGAACCAGAGCCAGCCCAGACCGCACAAGAGGCGAGCCTTGGGCGGCCCCCTGAGAGTTGCCCGTACGGACGCACTCTCTCTCTCTCTCTCTCTCTCTCTCTCTCTCTCTCTCTTCGCGGGATTGGCTCCATGGTTGTTGGTAGGTGAGGCTGACAGTCCACGTCAGCAGATGGCACCCTAAGGGCCGCCCCAAGCTCCAATCAACTCCGGATTTCGTTTGAGGATGATCAGAATCTTCTGAAAGGTACCCCACCTATCTAATCAGGAAGTCATGCGGCCAACATGGGCTTGATTAAGTCAAAGAGAAGGAAAATTGACCAAGAGGAGTGAAATTGCGGTTTTACCGCTTGTAGAAATACTCGGAGATATGTCTATGGACTTAGAGGGGGTGATATGAACCTTTTTGAAATTCTTTTCGCCTACTTATGCAATTCAACAAATATAACAAAGTAAGCAAGAACACCTCGGCTTCCAAGCCTTGGTGGGTCCAATCAAAAGACTAGCAAGAGTTAAGCAATAACCAAACCTAGTCTAAGTATGCATAGGCAAGAGAATGATACAACTAATAAAGCTTCTATCCTATGCAACTTGTGTAGACATATGAGAGTGGATCAATGAGCTCATGTCTACACAAGTAGTGAAGGTTCATCTTGTGTGGGGATGTCTAAAAAGTGCCTAGCATACATTCTTATCAAACATGCATAATTAAGCAATTAAACTAACAATGTGAAGATATGAATGTGCTCAAGAACAATCACAAACACAAGGATGTATAGTGGTTCGACTACGTGTCTACTCCACTCCCGGTTCAAGTACTCAACCCCTTTGAGCACACCGGCATTCACTATCGGAGGTTTTAAATGAGGTTCACCTCTCAACCTTTACATGGAGGTTTTATCGGTTCACCTCTCAACCGTATCCGGAGTTTTAGACATAGGCTAACTCTCAACCTTATCGCACGTTTACTCCCGTGTCGGAGGCTCCCCCTTGGAGACTTAGTTTAGGCCCGGCTGACGGGCCAAGGAACGACTAACGTCCCTGGGTCGAGTTCGAAAAACAAACTCTAAATGGACCCTCAAATAAGACAACCTACTTGTCGGATGAGCCCCTTGTTTAGCGTCAGATTGGGTAGCTTGATCTCCGCTCTCCCGTGCTTCAATCAGCTTCCCTTTGCTCCCTCGATCGTGCCGCCGTTGCGTTGCCAATGCCTCAGCCACATTCGATCAAACACCTTGCATGCGATGCCTTGAAATGCCCAAGGTGCTAGGAGGATGGGTGAATCTCCTACATGGGATATGTAGGTTGTTCTAACTAGGAGATTCACCTAGAGGTTCTTCTAGAGGTCTAGGAGAAGGGATATACCTATATGGAATGGTGTCTCACCTCTAGATTTGAGAGAGGAATCAAGTCATCTCTTGATTGCATTTGAATGCCCACACTTGTGTTTGAAACACAAGGGATATGACTTGAAAACCTCCTCTTCTTTGAAGCCCCAAAAGATCTGTAAATGGTGAGGGTAAAGGGCTCTCAAAAGCATCTCACTTTGCCCAAGAATGGAGCGTCATATATATAGAAAAGGCAGCTCCAACGGTCACAAAACGGGCAGAAAACGGCCATAAAACAGCTCTGGCCGACCTGTCCCGACCGGTCATGACCGGTCGGACTCCCCTGCTGAAAGAGGTCATAAGCATAGGCCAAATACATGGGCCGACCGGTCATGACCGGTCGGACCCTCTTGCTGGACAGCCTCAAACCAAATAGGCCGACCGATCATGACCGGTCGGCGTCCTTTGCTGGACGTGGGAGCCAAAAACTGGCCGACCGATCATGACCGGTCGGCCCACCTTGCTGTACCCCTTCACTTGTGAAGGCCGACCGGTCTTGACCGGTCGGCTGGCCTTTGTAAATCCAGCAGGGCTGCTGGCCGACCAGTCTTGACCGGTCGGACCAGCCTGGGTCCCCTCTACAATGTGCTGAATCCTACTTTCTTCAGCTTGTCGTTTAAGGCCAAGGTTTGGTTGATCAAATGGGACACCTAGGGCCTATCAATGATGCCTAAAGGGTTCTAAATATGGTCAAGGTCATCAAGGATACAAAGGGGATAGGTTTTGGTCGAGGTTAAGGCACCAAGGCATCTCATATACCTGAATCTTCTTCCTAGATGCAGCTGGACGTCTTGAGTCTTTGGTCTTCGTCTTCTTTGGGCTCAACCGACTCTAGACTCACTGACGTAAGTGATTGACAAACAAGGTGCACTAGTATGCCACGAAAAAGTGCACTAACAAGGAGCCCACAAGCAATTTGAGCCACTCAAAGACTAGATCATCATGATCCAAAATATAGAAAAGCTCGCATGGGTCATCAAATAGCAAGATCAAGGGTTTGATCATCAAAAGAAGGGCCAGAATCCAAGATCTGATCATCAAGTGGGCCCACATGGCTGAAAAGAGCAATCTGAGCCGTTCAAATCATCATCTGCACCATGGAAAGCCTTCTTAACCTTACAAAACATCAAGGATAGGTGCTCCAAAGTAAAGCTGAAGTTTGGAAAGGGCCCACATGGCCCACTCAAGCAATCCAGACCATTCGAATCACAATCAGCCCTATCAAAAGCTAAACAAAGTAAGGTAAGTGTCACACCCTGAAATCCGAGACTCGAGTATAACGACTCAGGGCTCGAGTTTCAGAGTGTGAACTCAATCCAAATATAACCTGTAGAGATATTTCATTCCACATACCACAATAATACTGAACTGAAGTGTTTTATTAACCATGAATTAAATCTCAAATAAAAGTTTAAATCAAACAACTACATCCATTCTGCAAAGTATTCAAATCTACTAAAATTTGTTTTCAATCATCTTCTAAAGGAAATAAATTCAACACCTAAACTAATATAAGTCTTCTAATAAAAGTAATCGTCCAAATATTCTGCTTCAGCCGCTCCTCCTTCCTCTTGATATCCTGCAGGAACTGTGGTGATTTTGGTGAGCTAAAGCCCAGTGAGATCATTTTCATCACAAGTAATATTCCAGTTGACAAAACGTTAGACGTAAAATACTAATAGCTAGGATTTTATGAATATATATAAGAATATGATGAAGATGTAAACGTCTTATGTCCTATTAGAAGTGAAGCATGATTATCATGATGTCATGTATGTTATGATACGTGTAAGAGCACAAACGTCTAGGAACTCGTTGCCACTGAACATTAGGAACCTGTCGCAAATCAACCATGCTCACCTAACCGGTACAACGAGGCGGCAAATCAACCATGCACGCCAGTGGGCAAATCAACCATGCACCACTGATCCAACCGAGCAAATCAACCATGCTCAATAAGTGAAACGACCAGAACTCGCTGCCACTGAACATTAGGAACCTGTCGCAAATCAACCATGCTCACCTAACCGGTACAGCGAGGCGGCAAATCAACCATGCACGCCAGGAGTCAAATCAACCATGCTCCTGTTCTGTCGTTGTGTATAAGAATGTATATGAATGTCATGAATCATGGAAACATCTCTTCAAGCATACAATGCATATCAAAATCAAATTCCAATCATACCATGCATGTATTGTCTTTATTTCCATAGTCCTTTGTCTAAACATTTGGTTGGTAGTAGATTAAGGAAGTCTAGAATAATTTGAAAAAATTATTAGAATGTGTAAGGTAACCTATGACAAGTTCATCTAGCATCTAGACATGTACAAATAGATAGGATAATTTGGGAAGACATCACGAATGAACAGAACAGAGGTTGAAGTGGATCCTATACTTAAAACTCTCCTACAATTGAGAGAGAAGAAATAAAGACCATATTAAGACTTGATTTATGAAGCGGATTGGAGACGGATTCCTAACCCAAAACCCAATTATTAAGCAATAAAAGAAAGAACTAAGACTTATAGCATAATCACAAGAGAAGTAAGGAAAATTAACCAGAAAAACTATGAGATGAATCACTCACTGACAGATCTAAAGATCCAACTTGAGACTAAGTCGACTCGGTTGAAACTTCTTCTTCCTTCTTCCTCCTTTCTTTCTTCTTTCTTCCTTCCTTCTTTCTTCTTTGCTGGAGCAGGCTCTAGCAACAAAGTAGCAGGTTCCAGCAACAACAACAGCCGT
Source organism: Liriodendron chinense (assembly GCA_003013855.2). Classification (NCBI taxonomy): domain Eukaryota; kingdom Viridiplantae; phylum Streptophyta; class Magnoliopsida; order Magnoliales; family Magnoliaceae; genus Liriodendron; species Liriodendron chinense. Next base: position 1,103,798 of record PVNU02000491.1, on the reverse strand, counting down.
GAGGTGCGGACACCTTCCCCCACACTACACACCCACACTCTCTCTCTCTAACAATTTTCTCTATCTCCCTCTCTCTCTCTCCCTCCTTCTCTCTAACGATTTTCTCTCTCTCTCTCTCTCACTCTCTCTGGTGTTTTCTTGGAGAGGAAAGAGAGCCTATAGTGGTTTATATACACCCACTACTGGATGGACGTCGAAGCTTGCGGACTCATTCCCGGTCTCGTGTCTGAGTTGAAGTAGGAAACCTCCTTCCAGCTGTTTCTGGACGACATGGACCGTTGGCGTCTCAGGTGGGGTCCACACGAAGGTCCAACATGAATACGGTCCGTCCATGCAGAACGGATTGGTAGATCTCGGTTCCTCGGGCTTTAAACGGTGTTCTGAGTAGGTCCGTACGGTCCACGGATGATCAAAATCTTTACAACGGACGATGGACGCATAGCGTACAAACATTACGGACGGTTTGGATCTTACGATGGGGCCCATCCCGATGGTCGCAAGGTGGCCCACCGTCGACAGCGTGCGGACGCTGTAACAGCGTCCGCTGTTTCAGCGGGTGAAGGAGCGGGTGCAGCAGGGACTCTTCCGACCCCTGGTTACTTGCTGTGCACGCACACCTCACCGTACTTCCTCTTTCATGTGGGGCCCACCCGCAACGATCGTCATCGGACGGTGCAGACGTCGCCAGCGGACAGCGTCCGCTCGTCACAGACACAGCGAACGAAGAAGAAGAAGAAAATCTTCTTCAACTCGCGGTCAACGCAGTTTGACCGCGCGTTGATGGTGCACGGGACGCACGTGGGTCCCACCATGATGTATATGCCGAATCCACTCCAATCATCAGGTAGGCCACGTAATTTTAGGGTATGACGCCAAAAACGAGACAGTTCCGAAGTTAGATGGCCCACTTATGGCCTGATTTCTGGTTAGGGCACTTGTAGGATGATCGGAGGGCTGAAATTTGACATGTATGGTTGGATCGTGTCCTAGAACTATTGTATAGAGTTTTGTACGGTAATGATCACTAGAAATCGTGACTCCCGCAAATTGTCTTACAACTTGGGTTTAATTAATAGCCTATTTATTTTATTTTATTTTATTTTTTTTATTTATTTTATATGAAAGATCCTACCATAATCCTCATGGATTGTTTAATGTTAACTCATTCATTATATAAATTATTTATTTACTTAATTATTAAATTAAACCCTTAAATTAATTTATCGCAACTAATGGAAAACCAGGGTTATTACAGTAAGTATGCCCAACCATAAAAGTTGCGGTCCAAAAACCTTAAACTACGTCGGGATCGACATCCCGAGAGATTTTCAATAAAAATCGGTGTCGGTCTTGTTTGCTCACATCAAGATCAGACGACTCCGGATATTTTCCAAAAAAAAAAAAAATGTGTTTCCCTATTCTGTACAAAGTTTTGGTTCGAAGACCTTAAACTACGTCGGGAACAAAATCTCGAGAGATTGCCAATAAAAACCAGTGTTAATCTTGATCGCTCAAATTGAGATTTAATAGCCTGGAACATTTCAAAAAAAAAAATCACAAAAAGAATGTATTTTTAGCATGTACATATTTTTGGTCCGAAGAACTTAAACTACACTGAGATTAATTTCTCGGGGGACCTTTTCCTGCTTGCAACAAAAAACGGGCATCGGCCTCAACCGCTGGGATCAAGGTTCAATAACCCTGATCATTTCCAAAAATACCAAAAAGATTTTGAGCTTTCCATAAAAACCAGTATCAATTTTGGTCGCGCGAGTTGAAGACTGGAACTTTCTCAAAATAAAAAAAATTCACCATCAATTTCACAAATTCATCCCCAGCGGTCCGAAGACCTCAAACTACACTGGGATTAACTTCTCGGGGGCTTTCTTTCCCAACCTGTTCCGGACATGGCTGACAGTTGATCGTTCGGGTGTCCAGAATCTTCTAAACAGGTAAAGGTTGAGGCGGGCAGAACCCCGCAATCCTGTTCGTGTTGAACGCACCATGATAGACAACCTTGATTTGGAAGTCGCTGTTGAATCTGACGGATGTTCCCTGTTCCTAAAACTCATGAAGGGGATTAAGGCAGTTGGAAGGTGAAGCGCACCCTCACGGAACTGTGAGCAAAGTAAGGCCCCAAACTGGATTAACAAAGGGAAATGTGAGGATGTGGCTCATTTTGTGGCCGAAGGAGTCCGTCGGACGATACGTGGTCTATGTGCATTGCACATGAGGAACATGCAACTTTGTGGGTATGTTGACTGAAAACCCTCAAAATCTCCTCATCTGAAGATGTAAAACTACAGCACTTAACTGTGTGAGACTCGTCTTGCTCGCTGACGTAAAATGGATCGGGTGCCTTACCAGCAATAGAAGCTGGAAATGGATGAAAATTCCATACATTTTCCCTGCATTTCAAAAAAATCCAACAAAATACCAAAACATTGCAAAATACTTTCAAAAATCACAAAATATTTCCCTTGCTTTCAAACCAAATATTTCGAAAATCACAAAAATATTTCCTTGTTTTCAATAACCGATCTTCATCCTGACAACTCAGGTAAAGATTCGGACCACATATTTGCAAAAATCACAAAAATTGTCACTATCCCCAGCACTACACTTCAGGAGTCTCGAACTCCGCTCACTTCACAATTTGGGATGACGGATCCGATCGCCCACAAATTGGAATCTTGACCAAAACTGGCGATCAAGCACCGTCTCAATCGTATTTAGGCCCAGAAGAACATCTTCAAGTCGGATAACATCCTCATACATTCTCATTAGTAAAGAAACAGCATCTTGGGATGATAGACCTGATCGACCACGGGTCGGGATCTTGACCAACCCGCTGACCAAACACCCGTATAAAAAAGAAAATCCCCAGGGAAGCACAACCCTGCAAGCAATAAGCTCAAAGTTCTTTGCATCTCTAGCAAAAGTAAAATCATCAAACTGAAAGAGAATGAGCCAAACCATGCATTCATCATCAAATATGCATCCCCATGCATCGCATCAATCATCATGTTTACCCGCTTTCAAAATAAAAGTTGGTTAGCCAAAGACCCCATAGGCATCCCTAGTGGAGGCGCATGCAAACCAGATTTCCATTTCAAAAAGACAAAAAAATATTTCTATTTGCAAATAAAAACCCCACGTAGTATCACTCCTCAGAGTGGGTATCTTTTTAAAAATTCAAAAATATTTTCCCAGTAGAGCATTCTGCCTCCAAAACACCAGGAGATCTTCCATATCTCTGGGTAGGAGCCGACGCAAAAATCAAATAAGATCCGATGTCTCGCAGTTTCCCCGGAGACCATCGGATCTAATGCACTCAAAGTACAGTTGAACTGAACTCCAGTGTCAGTGCGGTCGTACCACATGCCAAGATACGAAAAGATGAAAGCTAAAAGGCTCGGTCAAAGAAACCATTTGAACAGGTGGAAACGATGAATTGTAACCCAAGTATCAAAATCAGCAGATTAGGTGGAAAGAGTTCACCCGCACATACCTAGGCGTGGATGCCTGAAGTACATTGACTGAGTCCAAGTCGGCGTAGTAGAATCCCGTAAGACTACATGATACAGGGCATCTAACCACTTTAACAGTTAAGCGAAACAAGTACTCCTGGAGTGATCTGGGAAAACATCAAACATCATACAATTAGTCTCAGGGTCAGCAACCTCGTAAGACTACGACGCAGAGGCTCTGCTGTACCTTTCCGATGTTAGTACCGATCGGGAATGGAAGGGTTACGATTGTGTACCTAGGTTGCAGCAAACTGTAGGGACAATCGCAACGTTTTCTCCAAACTCCCGCGGTATGTGCGAGTTATCAATTTCCAAACAATCAATTAACTCAGATACAAAGGACAACAAAGATTCCAGACCACAATCTAGGAAAGAATGAATTGCAAACCAAGCATCAAAACCAGCAGATCGGGTGGAAAAAGTCCACCCGCACATACCTAGGCGTTGATGCCTGAAGTACCTTGACTGAGTCCAAGTCGGCGTAGTAGAATCCCGTAAGACTACATGACGCAGGGCATCTAACCACTTTGACAGTCAAGCGAAACAAGTACTCCTGGAGTGATCCGGGAAAACATCAAACATCACAATCAACCTCAGGGTCAGCAACCTCGTAAGACTACGACGCAGAGGCTCTGCTGTACCTTTCTGATGTTAGTACCGATCGGGAATGGAAGGGTTGCGATTGGATACCCAGGTTGCAGCAAACTGCAGGGACAATCGCAACGTTTTCTCCAAACTTCCGCGGTATGTGCGAGTGATCAATTTCCAGACGATCAACTGGCATAGATGCAAAGGCAAACAAAGATTTCAGACCATGATCCATGAATAATCGGGTCAGAAGTGGGGTGTCCACTCACTTTGGCATTCGGTTGCACGCAACCTCTGCTAAAGAGGGGCATCTATAGACACCCCACCTTCGACTACACTATTGGTAGAGATAGCTGGATGAATGGAGGACCATACCCCCAAATTCCATGTCCAAACTCAGCCAAATTCACCTTTGTAAGCCCCAATCCATAGCCTAACTCAAGCCTGAACCCAGTCAACTCGCCCCTAAACATCAGCCTGAAAAACCCCCCATAAGAAAAACCAGTCAAAAAATCATAAAAAAGTCAAACTCACCGAGTCAAGCCGCTGAGTCAACCCGTCGAGTCAAATCACTGAGTCAAATCACCGAGTCAACCCGCTGATTCGACCCACCGAGTCAACTCACTGAGTCCAAAGCAGCAGCCCCGAGACATGACCGTACCACCCGCTGGAACTCGAGGAGCGTCTGTACGGCGGCCCCCTGGGGGCAGGGGGCCGCCAAAATTATTTACAGGTTCTGCCACTGCCCGCTGCTATAAATACCCCCCTCCCCTTCTCATTTCAGGATCCCATCCAACCCAACCCAATCCATTCGAAGCCAGTCCAAGTGCACTCCACCTCACCACCCTTTAGCCCATTCCTCCACCAAGGAGAGCCTGAGTGAGGAGAGCCTAGCCCTGGTCCAGCCCAGCCTGACCACTGGTCTGAGTCTCCCAAGCCATCCAAGTCTTGATCCAGCCACTCGAAGCCAATCCTTGTGACACCTTCGTCCATCTAACTACCCTTTTCCAGCATCATCTCATTCGCATCTAGCATAAGTGCAAGATTTACTTTTCTTCCAAACCCCCTGCTTCATTACAAGCACTTTGATTATTCAAGCACACAACATGTATCTCGCATAAAGCACCTATCAGTTCGAGTGTATGCTCTGGGCTTGCCTGTTAATGGAAACCTGCCCATCAGAAACGCTTACTGTTCAGACCTGCATTTATACATAGTCACTACGAGCACTTTGATTATTCAAACACACAGCATGCATCTCGCATAAAGCACCTGTCAGTTCGAGTGTATGCTCTGGGCTTGCCTGTTAATGGAAACTTGCCCATCAGAAACTCTTACTGTTCAGACCTGCATTCATGCATCATGTCATCTATGAGAATATACGAGGATTAAAACAGACTTTCAAGTATTAGCTCGATTCTGTGAAGTAGAGACCGTACTTCGGTACGGGCAGTGTGTGGGGTGCTTAACCTCTTCCTACCCTGTAACTGTGATCCCTTACTTCGAATCTCTGGCCGCAGATCAAAAGGAGTCATTTTAGAGGAAAGAATCTTCGGATCCCCTTCTCTAACTTTTCTACGGGGTCTAGCCGACTGTAGATTCGAAGTAACTGGCTAGTGGCGACTCTGGTCTTATATAAACTCATTCAAACGCATCCAGCTTAATGCAACAACCAAACAAAGCCCTCGAGAACGAGGCAAGCCAGTGGCACAAACGGCGATTCGCACTCACGCATCCTCTTCTCCTTTTTCCGAAAGGAAAGGGAGAGCGTCGTCGGGAGCGCGGAACGGCGAGGGTCCACAATGAGTCATAGCCAAGGTTGTATGTCTTTTTTCAGCCTATTCAAATCCAAACCATTCCAGCAGGGAGCGCGGAGATTAACTAGTTGGACGGTGTACTTTTTTCCAACTAGCTATGCATTTAATGTGCAGTTAATGTTGGTAATCTTTTCAATCAAAAGGCATTTTAAATTATGAAAAAGAGTTGCTCAACCATTAGGTGAGTCACTTTATGTTTGACCCAGTGCATAAAAACCAGCCTTATCCCTGGTTCACATGAACCACATAATTGGAAAAAAGTGTAGATAGAAAGCTCACCTTCCAAATATTTTCTCTTCGTATGGCTCACTTGAATCACTTATGGACTTGATTTTTGGGGTCCAAGGCCTAACATTTAGTGTGGCAGATAATGGTTGGAGTGGATTTCACATGCTCATCACGATGGGCCTTGTAAAAATCAAGGGTGGATGTCTCTCCCAATTGTTTCAATTAGTATGGCCCACTTGAATCATAGATTGGAATGATTTTTTCCCCAATCCTAAAATGGGATTATACATCTAATGATCGGCATTGATCTCTCAAACATGTTAAGGTAGGCCCCTTAAACAGTGAAAGGTGAGCCTCCCCAAACTAATATTGGTTGAGAGAAACTTTTGAAGCTCCCGCAGCAGGAAGTGGATTAGGTGTCACCCTGGCAACACCGGGGCTAGTGTCTCCCTAACCATCGGGCCCACCATGATGTATGTTCTGTATATCTATGCCATCCATTAGTTTCTACAGATCATTTTAGTGCAATTTCCTAAAAATGAGATAGATCCAATCTCAAGTGGACCACACCATAAGAAACAGTGGACATTAAACACCCACCATTGAAACATTCTTAGGGCTCCACTAGGATGTTTATTTGCCATCCAACCTGTTTATAAGGTCACACAGACCTAGAAGAAGGGAAAACGCAAATATCAGCTTGATCCAAAGCTTGTATGGCCCCCAAGAAGTTTTCAATGGTAGGCGTTCAATCCCTGTGGTCCACTTGAGCCTTAGATCTGATTTATGTATGTTTTGTCTCATGCCCTTAACTAATCTTTAAGAAATGGATGGACAGTGTTGATATAACCCATACATCATATTGGGGCCTACAGAATTTTGCCACGTCAATGCAATATTCACTTGATCTACGCCATGCAGCTGGGGTTGAGAGTAGCGGTAATTTACCAATGCTTTGGGAGCAGATTCGGTGCGACCATAACCTATCCGACATGGTGCGTTCCTGACCGTGGGCCCACCTTGATGCATATACTATATATCCATGCCGTCCACATATTTTTGCAGCTATTTTAGTGCATGAAACAAAAAATTAAGTAGACAAAAGTCTCAGCGTGGGTCTTATGAGGGTTTCAACAACAGGTTTAATTATCACTGCTGCTTCCTGCGGTGTGGTCCACTTGAGCCTTGAACTTGCCTACTTCTAGAAGTACCAAAGGTCCTAAAATTTAGGGTCATACTTTATTCAACTGTGTCCATGTGAGGGAAAGAGGTTGGAGGGTGAACATTTCCCATACACCGTTTCCAACAATATGGTCTACCTAAATCACGGATGATGATAAGTTTTTAGCCTTGGTCATAATGTGGGGTGTCTTACCTAATGGTTGGGGTGAATTTCACATTAACACCATGGTGGAGCCCACCCAAGCCATGACCCCTTTTCCAAATTAATGTAACGCTTTCACAAGCATTTAATATAAATAAATGCACAGCTAGTTGGACAAAAATGCACTCTCCAACTATAATGGTGTGTGAGCATTACTCTCTCTCACTCTCTCTCTCTCTCTTTTTGTGTGTGTGTGCGCGCGCACACACACAGAGAGACAGAGAGAGAGAGAGAGAGAGAGAGAGAGAGATATGCTCACAAACAACTAGTTGGACCGTCCAACTAGCTGCGTCGTAATTAATGCTAGCAAACCTTTTTGTGTAAAAGTTTTTTCTTTGATGGTGAGGCTAACTCGATGAATTTATCTGCTTGGCTTTGTGCCAGCGATCCTTGGAATGGGATGCAATTTTTGTTTCCACAGGCCACAATCTTTGAATGAAATGGATATCCTAAAACTTTGGGTAGCTTTGATTTGTTTTATAAATTGTCACTTACATAATTAATGGACCACCTTTTACACTTTTATATGCAAAGCTCACAAGTCATTGAAAGTGGAATGGCAGTGTATTAGGTTGTCTAGAATGGATACGTGAAGGTGGATGTATTTTCGTTGCTTGCTGTGCTGGGCGGCTGGGAGTTTGTGCTGGTCAGAGCTGAGTGTATGTGGGGCACTCTGGCCTTGGACTGGGCTTGGACCTGGCATGCACGGCCCGATCAGTTTTCAGGCTGAGTTTGGAGTCAAGCCGTTTTAGCGAGACCCCACCTGATCTAACTTCATATGTTCATGTTTCGTATCATATAAATGTGCCACTCCAATCCTAACTAGGTAATACATGCATATAGACTACAGGCATACATGCGTAGCTCACTTGATTACTGGATGGGATAGGTGAAGGTGTGACGGATATAGATCGGTGATCCGAAATTGGGTGACACTGATTTGGCAATGGATCGCTGATAGGAGAATTTCTCACTAAAATAATAAGTATTTTCTGATTCTTCTCACTGATAGAATTTTCTCCATGTTAGATTCTATTCATGGCTGTTCTTTTTGTAGAGATTGGATTATAGCCATTTTGGGATCTTCTATCACCACCCAAGAAACCGTTATGGGAGAGGGGGGCGTTTTTAGACATTACAAGTGAGAGGGGACCGTTTCTTTCTGGAGAAGGTTATCAATAGCCATATGTTCCAACACTTGGAATATTCAAGTGTGATATTGGGGATGCTGGGTTCGGGCCTTGGGTCATAAGTGCAGGCCCGTCCAGGCCAGTCTCAAATCCAGCCCATTGAGGATAATACGGGAAGGAGGTAGCCCCACTTTTGATGATGAGATGCCTTCCCAAAGTTTGTAATGTAAGTGTACCTTGTGCTTAGAAGGCCAGATATTTTCAGCCTCTCTTCAAGTTATAAGGAACTTGCACTTTTTTCTTGCAAAGTCCGCAATAGCCCCACCTTTTGGGTGCGCAGGGACCTAGATTGAAACTAGATTTTTCATTCTCGTGGGTAGTGCTGTCTCCAAGCCGGGCCGGTTCAGGCCTGGGGTTTGGTTTCGCTCGGATTTTGAACTGTTTTGGGACCGATCGTCGAGCCAGGCCTATTCGAAATTCTGATTTTGTCAGGCCCCAGCCCAGCCCATTGACACCCCCACTTATGGGAGAAACCGATCACATACATTTGGTTGTATGCTAACTTAGCATGCAGCTTCAACTTTTATAGTTAACTAGTCAATTGTGTAGGAAGGACATCAGATCCATATGTAAACGGTGGACCTCATCACCAACAGTTGGCTCTAGCATTAGGCGCATCTGCTCGCCATACTGCATATTGATCATCTTCAAGTGGATTGGTGGACAGTTAAAAATGAAAAATATCGAATGGTCATATATCAGCAAACAATATGTTCAAGAATAAGAATTTAGGGCTGTTCAACCTATCTGGTATTGTGGACGGTGAAGACAATGAGTTTCAAAATCTTTTCTATTTAATTTGAGATCATGTATGCCACGTGTACAATTTATCAGCATGTATGGTCTCATACATTTTCCCTGAAAGTATGAAATAACTCCCAAGTTATTTTTATAAAGAGAAAAACTTAATACTCATGGTAGAGTGTAATGGCTGCATGACATGGGATGCAGTTAGAAATTGCATACTTGTAATATAAGTAACTCAAAGAAAACGGTCCAAATGGGTCCCAACTTAGATGAATCATAATGAAAAAGCTATGCTTATTTCATCATCTAACTATCTCAAGTTGAAAATTATCTAGTGGTTCTACTTCAATTGTCAAATTAATATGATAATGAAATCTAACTCTTGGATTATATATATAATATATATTTAATAGGGAAAATGTACTATATGTTGGGAAAGCCGGCAGCGGAACGCCGAACATGTGAAGTAAGGCAATATCAAACAAGTAAACAAGATGCAATCAATCACACACAAGCATTCACCACAAGAGACTCCGAATTTTATGTGGAAAAACCCCTCAACGGGTAAAAAAACACGGCACAAAGCGATCCACTATGAATATCAGAAGATTACAGAGATTGACAGCCCACAAAGCAAGGAAACACAGAGAAAACCCCAAGTTCTCTCTCACACACACCTCTCCCCTCTTCCTATTATAAATAGGAAACCTTGGACACCTTAGGATACCTCTCTAAGTCGGATTACAACACCTTAAATAGGAAGAAATCCGAAAATAGAAACACCTTGCGCAGTACTGCGGATTGCGCAAGGAATCCGCGGGCACAGCCAACCGGTCGTACATAGCACAGAAAACGTCCAGGGAGAACACGCCATCCCAGCCTCACAGCTGACCGGTCGCAGCCCCCTCCAGACCGGTCGCACGACTGGTCTAGGGCTACACAGGAGCTGTCTTCTATCTTCACGTGCACTGGGCCAAACGGCCAGACCGGTCGCCCGACCGGTCTGAGCACCAAAACCGTATACTAGTTTGAAGACTCTCCAACAAACTCTACCGAGGCTTCAAACGTCGAATCAACACATCCTTGCTACGTCATCTCATCTTCAATTATAGCTTCATCGCTTCTCATGCCACCATCGACCCTAACCTTGCAAATTCACACCCTTTACTGCTCTTCTCATGTGGCCCTTGGGCACTTGCCACATACGAGCAACCGTGGATTTCGCTGCCTCTCCCACATCTCCACCGTGAATTGTGCTTCCGATCAACATGTAAAGATGGCCACACCTCCGTGCCTTCATACGCACGAGTGCCCCATTCATCACTTCACAACAACGATTGAGGCCGATAAACACGCACCCTTTCGCCTCAAGTGCACCAAGAGAAATCACATTCATCTTCAACTTCGGAACGTACTTCTCATCTTCCAGGACTCGTTCGACCCCATCAAACATCCTGATGCGCACAGTACCAATGCCCACAACCTTATGAGCGACTCCATCACCCACAAACACCGCTTCTCCACCATACTCCCTGTATGTCGTGAATGAACTCCGATCAGGACAAACGTGATATGAAGCCCCTGAATCAAGGATCCACTCACTACCGTGTGATCCTTTGCTAGATACAGTCAGAACTTCAAAAAAATCGCCACCGTCCTCTACAGTATTAGCTCCATCTCCTAAAGAATTTCTATACTTCTCTTGCCTCAACTTGGGATTCTGGCAATCCCCTCTCATGTGGCCCTCCTGGCCACAATTCCAGCACTTCACCTTAGCTTTCCCTTTGCCCTTGGCCCTAGATCCCGATTTTGAATATCCTCCATGCTCAGAACTTCTTCTCCTCATAACCAGTGCCTTTGAGGAATAACGGGAAGCCATGTCACCGCTTTTCTTTCTCATCGCCTTCGACTGGAGGGCTCAGATAACAGTCTCGTGCTTATGGTTTCCCTCCCTGAGCACATAGAGTCCCTGAACGACTTATATGAGTCTGGAAGAGAATTCAACAGGATGCATGCTTGATACTCATCCTTCATCGGTTCATCGATCTCCACCAACTTGCAAACCAGCCTATTGAACGTGCTCAGGTGGTCCTCCACCTCAGTCCCATCAGCCATCCTCAAGGTGAATAACTGCATCAACACATACATGCGATTCTCTAGAGATTTCTTGGCATAAACCTTCTCTAGCTTCGCCATCGTTTCAGCTGCAGTCTTCTCCTTCATGACATGATAGAGAACATCATCCATAAGGTTTAACAGGATTGAGGTTCTTGCCTTCTTGTCGAGCATCGTCCACTCATCGTCTTTCATAGCTTCGGGTTGCTTCCCAAGAGCTCCATCAAGCCCTTGCTAAACCAGGAAGGATTCAATCTTCACCTTCCATAGCTCAAAATTATTTTTCCCAGAGAACTTATCTATATCGAACCTTGCGCTCGATCCCATCTTCTCGTCTCAGATTCGAATCTATTCCACCCCAACTTTATCTCTGATACCACTTGTTGGGAAAAGCCGGCAGCGGAAGCGGAACGCCAAACACGTGAAGTAATGCAATATCAAACAAGTAAACAAGATGCAATCAATCACACACAAGCATTCACCACAAGAGACTCCGAATTTTACGTGGAAAAACCCCTCAATGGGTAAAAAAACACGGCACAAAGCGATCCACTATGAATATCAGAAGATTACAGAGATTGACAGCCCACAAAGCAAGGAAACACAGAGAAAACCCCAAGTTCTCTCTCACACACACCTCTCCCCTCTTCATATTACGAATAGGAAACCTTGGACACCTTAGGATACCTCTCTAAGTCGGATTACAACACCTTAAATAGGAAGAAATCCGAAAATAGAAACACCTTGCGCAGTACTGCGAACTGCGCAAGGAATCCGCGGGCACAGCCAACCGGTCGCACATAGCACAGAAAACGTCTAGGGAGACCACGTCATCCCAGCCTCACAACCTACCGGTCGCTCGACCGGTCGCAGCCCCCTCTAGACCGGTCGCACGACCAGTCTATGGCCACACAGGAGCTGTCTTCTATCTTCATGTGCACTGGGCCAAACGGCCAGACCAGTCGTAACCGGTCTGAGCACCAAAACTGTGTACTAGTTTGAAGACTCTCCAACACTATATGCACTCGACCTCATGGGAAGTTCCCACCGTGATGTGTGATGGGCATCCACACCATTGATTTGATGGGTCCCCTATTGGTTAAGGGATATCTCAAAAATCAGTTGTATCCGAAACTCAAGTGGGCTATACCAACTGAAAAAGTGTAAAATCATGCCTACATCTGAAAGCATGAACTTGGGGCCCACCTGAGTTTTGGATATGGTTGAAACTTGGTGTGACCTCTTGTTTAAGTGGGACACGCACAATGGATGTGCTGGATTTCTCAACCACTATTCAGTCAATCCTATAAACAATTATAAAGGTTTCAATACCAGGTGTTGGTGATTTAAGCAGACCATCAATTTCCTTATTTCAAATATTTTCGATTCAGGTTATCATGTGGTTCCATTAGTCTCATTGTAAAGATATTGACCTGGCCATCCAATTGTACAATTTGCGGCCCAACAGTTTGTTGGAAAAAAGTTAAATGAAACAAAATAATTGTGTATGTATTTTAGTAGTTGAATATTTAATTAATAAGATATAAGTAGTTGAATGAAACAAAATGATTGAACATTTTAATTAGTAAGATGTAAATATTGGTGTTGCATCTATGGAATGATTAGGCCTGGCAAGGAGCTAAGCCTAGGCCAGGAAAAGTCAATATTTTGAATAGGCCTGAGCCAACTCCAGGCTTGCTCATTGCTCATATCCATTGTCAGCCATTTGGACCACTAGTTGGATTGAAACTCAGTGTGGTGGCGAGTGACTTGAAAGCTAATTTTGGTGCTGTAAGTGTATGTGATGCATGGTAGGTGAATGACCAACAAAGACTGCTTACATTTTTCTTTTGTTCTTTTTTTTTTCTTCTTCTTCTTTTTTCAGAAAGGTGGGAGCATGCCACTGTAACTGTGTTAATTTTGAAAATGGCTGAGCAAGCATTCAGGTGGCCGCCACAAAAAAAGGACCTCACCCACTGTATAATTCCATCATGCATCACAAATGAAAAAAAAAAAAAAAAAAAGCTTATGCTTCGTGTTGTTTCAGGCTCATTCACGGCTTGTGCGTTGTATTGCTGTGGCCCTTGTTGTCCGAAGCGGATTGCCAGGTGATCATATCCCTGGCAGCGCTGCAGAGCCCACCGTGATGTATGTGTTTTATATCCATATTGTCCATCTGTTTTGCTAACTAATTTTAGGGCATAAGCTCAAAAAATGAAGATCTCAAGCTTAGGGGGACCACACACATGGGAAAGAGATGTGAATGATCACCCACCAAAACTTCTTGGGGCCACAAAAGTTTTGGATCAAGCTGATGTTTGTGTTTTCCAGTCATCTACGTCAGGTTGGATGGCAAATAAGCATAACAATGGGCCTTAGGAAGTTTCAACAATGGGTGACATTTAGGGCTGTAAATGGTCAGGTTTGGTAAGGGTTTAGCCAAAACCAGACCTGCCCATTTACTAAATGGATCTTGGTTCAAATTTAGACCCATACCATTTTACTAAACGGGCAGGTCTGGGTCGGGTCCGAGTCATCCCATCAGACCCATTTATAAATGAGTCTGAGTATGGTAGAGGGAGATCCACCCAGACCCATTTATAAATGGGTTAGGTCTGATGGGTCTGGATCTGGATCTAGTATGCAAGTATTTTTACAAAGTTTAAAATCGGGTCTAGACAGGTCTAGGCTAGATGGGTCCCTTGAAACATAGACCAGACCCACCCACTTACTAAATAGGGTCAGGTCAGGCCTAATATAAAGGAAACCAGACCCAAACCTGTTTAGCAACTAGGTCTGTTCTTGGACCTAGGCCCGTACCATTTAACAAATGGGTCAAGTCTAGGTCGGGTCTAAATGTATTGGGTTTAGGTACCTCATCAGATCCACTAACCCATTTACAGCCCTAGTGACAATATCCCCATCATTTCCTATGTTATGGTCTGAGCTTTTGATCGCTTATTTTTTGTTAAATGGAAAGATGGCATGGATATTCCTTGTAACCCTGATCCACCGACGTGGGATCGCTTATTTTTTGTTAAATGGAAAGATGGCATGGATATTCCTTACAACCCGGATCCACCTACGTGGGTGGAATTACTGACTATGGAGCCCACCGATGATGTATATTCCTAATAACCACGCTATCCACCCCGTTTTGAAAACTCATTTATGGGCATGATTAAAAAATGAAGCAGATCCAAATTTCAGGTGGACTATAACTCAAAAAACCGTGGTAATAAACTATTTAAAACTTTCTTGGGCCACAAAAGTTTTGAATCCAGCCAATATTTGTGTAGCCTCTTCATCTAGGTCTTTGTGACCTTTTCAACCGGTTGGATGGCAAATAGACATTTCAGTGGCCCCCATGAATTTTTAATGATGGGGATTCAATCATGAGTGTTTCCTGATTTGCTTCATTCATCGGATGGGCGCGGATTTCCTGCAAAAGCCTTGCCTGCTCCTGCACTGAGAACTAAGGTGGGGCCCACATTGATGTTTTCTGATGAATCCACCCTGTTCATCCA
This sequence comes from Liriodendron chinense, assembly GCA_003013855.2. Classification (NCBI taxonomy): domain Eukaryota; kingdom Viridiplantae; phylum Streptophyta; class Magnoliopsida; order Magnoliales; family Magnoliaceae; genus Liriodendron; species Liriodendron chinense. Next base: position 1,088,672 of record PVNU02000491.1, on the reverse strand, counting down.
TTTTGGGAGCTCATTTTAGGACATGAGAGCAAAAATGAACCTGATCCAAGACTCAAGTGGGCCTCACTAAGGGAAAAGGTGGGTAGGTAAATTACTACCGCTGAAGCCTCCCTGGGTCCACAGTGATGTTTATATGACATCCATACTGTTCATAACGTCACTGGGATGAAATGGAAACACAAATATTATCCTAACTCGAAACTCTTGTGGCTCCACAAATATTTCAACTGTGGACGTTTTCGCCCACTTGAGCCTTGGATCCGGTCCATTTTTGTTCTCATATCCTAAAATGAGCTCCCGAAACGGACGAACAGGATGGTTTCATAAAAAAAATTACTGTAGGCCCCACCTTAGTCCCAGCGCAGGAACTTCCAACGCAAGGCTTTAGTAGGAAATCCGCGTCTCATCGGATAATGCCCTAAAATAAGCTGTAAAATTGAATGGCTGGTGGATGTAATGCGCGTGCATCACTCCACAGTTAGGATCCACAGGGCGCGGATTTCCTGTGAAAGCCTTGCGTAAGAAGTTCCTACGTCAGCAACTAAGGTGGGGCTACAGTGATATTTTTGATAAATCCACTCCGTCCATCTGTTTTGGGAGTTCATTTTAGGACATGAGAACAAAAATGAACAGGATCCAAGACTTAAGTGGGCCGAAAACGTGAGGATTGAACTTCCACAGTTGAAATATTTGTGGAGCCACAGGAGTTTCGAATCAGGATAATATTTGTGTTTCCAGCTCATCCCAGTAGTAGTGACGTTATGAACGGTATGGATGTCATATAAACATCATTGTGGACCCAGGGAGGTTTTAATGGTAGTAATTTGCCTACCCACCTTTTCCTTTAGTTAGGCCTACTTGAGTCTTGGATCCGGTTCCATTTTGTCCTCATGTCCTAAAATGAGCTCCTAAAACGGATGGACGGAGTGGATTTATAAAAAAAATCACTGTGGGCCCTACCGTGGTTACCAGTGCAGGAGCTTCCTGCGTAAGGCTTTTGCAGGAAATCCGCGCCCAGATCCACCGACCTAGACTCGTTTGTCCTTTCAATTTAATGATGACGGTTAGCAACTAGGAAGATAGTTTAGCCATTAATTGACTCACTCGTTGAAGGCTGGATCGAGGACGCGGATTACCCATTGACGGCTTCAATAGCCACTGTTGAAGTGACGTCACCAAGTTCTGTTAACCCTACCATGATTTTTATGTGTCATATTCACGCCCTCCGTTCATTTGGATATGATTTTAGGGCATGAACCAAATAAGAGGAAGATCCAAAGCTTAAGTGTACCCACCACAGAAAATACTAAGGATAGTGACGCCCTCCGCTGAAACTTTTCTGACAACCAGTATTGAAACCTTTGTAGGGCCCACCATGATGTTTGTTTGAGATCCAACCTGTTCAAAAGTTCACACAGTGGACGAGAGGAAAACACAAATATCACCTAGATCCAAAACTTTTGTGGCCCCGAGAAGTTTCTAATAGTTGGCCTTCATTCCCCACTCTTTTTTGTGGTGGGGTCCACTTGAGCATTGGATCTGTTTCATTCTCTGGCCCATGCCAAAAAATAATCTATCCAAATGGATGGACGGTGTGGATACAAAACATACATCACAGTGGGCCCATAGAACATGATGACGTCACTTCAGTACTTCACTAGCGAGATAGCTACTGAAGCCGTGCGTCCGTAGATCCATTAATCTGTGCCGTGTAGGGCACGATAGCACATCGTTTTTTTCAGTAGACTACTAGATCTTTTCACATTGGACAAACCGTCTAGGAAACATGGGCGCGGCTTCGGTGGATCCTGCTTGCCCGTCATTTTTGCCCGTAGTAGGTCTCTTCCATTTGACGACCAAGGCCCCTTTACTACCTCTCTCCGGGACGTTAAAACCTAGCAAAAATAGCAAAGTGGAACTCCTGTTGTGCATACAGATTGTGCTAGGGAGCGAGCCAAAGGCCAACCTAATCCAACGATAGATGCCTGCAATAACAAATTGTGAATTCATATTGTGATCTTCAAAACGGGATGAATTCCTCGCCAACCACAGCTCTTAGAAAATGAAGCATGGGGTGACGCCTCTCAGCCTCGTAAGAAAGTGCCCCCCCCCCCCCCCCCCCCCCCCCGCCCCCCCCCCCCCCCAGCTACTGACCACCATTGGTTAGCCCAACAAATGGCATGAGAATGAGCAGAGTTGGGAACCTGCATAATTCTAGCAAAATGATTCCAAACTTGAACAACAACATCGCCTTGGGAGAACAGGCGGTTGTGGACCCTCGCTGTTCCGCGCTCCCATGACGTTCTCCTTTCCCTTCCGGAAAAGAAGAAGAGGTGCGTGCGTGCGAATCGTCGTTTGTGCCACTGGCTTGCCTCGTTCTCGAGGGCTTTGTTCGGTTGTCGTGTTAAGCTGGATGTGTTTAAATAAGTTTGTATAAGACCAGAGTTGCCACTAGCCAGTTACTTCGAATCTACAGTCGACTAGACCCCGTAGAAACGTTAGAGAAGGGGATCCGAAGATTCCTTCCTCTACAATGACTCCTTTTGATATGCGGCCAGAGATTCGAGGTAAGGGATCACGGTTACAGGGTGGGAAGAGGTTAAGCACCCCACACACTGCCCGTACCGAAGTACAGTATATACTTACAGAATCGAACTAATACTTGAAAGTTTGATTTAATCCTCGTACATTCTCATGGATGACAGATGCATGGATGCAGGTCTGAACAGTAAGAGTTTCTAATGGGCACGTTTCCAATAACAGGCAAGCCCAGAGCATACGCTCGAACTGTTAGGTGCTTTATGCGAGATGCATGCTGTGTGTTTGAATAATCAAAGTGCTTGTAGTGATATGTACATGAATGCAGGTCTGAACAGTAAAAGTTTTTGATTAGTAGGTTTCCATTAACAGGCAAGCCCAGATCATACGCTCGAATTGACAGGTGCTTTATGCAGGATGCATGTTGTGGTTTGAATACTCAAAGTGCTGGTAGTGAAGCGGGAGGATTAGAAGAAAAGTAAATGTTGCACTCATGCTAGATGTGAATGAGATGATGCTAGTAAAAGAGTAGCTGGATGGACGGAGGTATCGCAAGGATTGGCTTTGAGTGGCTGGATCAAGACTTAGGTGGCTTGGGAGACTTAGACTAGGGTCAGGCCGGGCTGAACTAGGGCTAGGCTCTTCTCACTCGGGCTCTCCTTGGTGGAGGAATGGGTTGTAGGTAGACTCAAAGCTCTCGTACTGAAGAGAGGGGGAGTGGATGATGAATATGAAGGGGAGAGGGGGTATTAATAGCAGCGGGTAGTGGCAGACACCGTAATAAGTTTGGGCGGCACCCAGGGGGCCGCCCGTACGGACGTTCTCGGGATTCAGCGGGTAGTAAGGACATGCTCCGGGGCTGCTGCTTGGAACTCGGTGAGTTGACTGGGTTTGGGGGATGGGTTGACACGATGAGTTGACTCGATGGGTTGACTCAGCGATTTGACTCAGCGGGTTGACTCGGCGATTTGACTCAGTGGGCTGACTCGCTGAGTTTTGACTTTTTAGGACTTTTTTGACTGGTTTTTCTTATGAGGGGTTTTTAGGCTGATGTTAGGGGCGAGTTGGCTGGGTTCAGGCTTGAGTTGGGCTACGAATTGGGGCTTACAAGGGTGAGTTTGGCTGAGTTTAGACATGGGATTTGGGGGTATGGTCCTCCATTCATTTAGCTATCTCTACCAATAGTGTAGCCGAAGGTGGGGTGTCTACAAATGCCCCTCTTTGGCAGAGGTTGCGTGCAACAGAATGCCAAAGCGAGTGGACACCCCACTTCTAACCTGGTCATTCATAAATCATGGTCTGAAATCTTTGCTTGCCTTTGCATCTATGCCAGTTGATCGTCTGGAAATTGATCACTCGCACATACCGCGGGAGTTTGGAGAAAACGTTGCGATTGTCCCTGCAGTGTGCTGCAACCTGGGTACCCAATCGCAACCCTTCCATTCCCGATCGGTACTAACATCGGAAAGGTACAGCGTAGTCTCTGCGTCGTAGTCTTACGAGGTTGCTGACCTTGAGATTGATTGTATGATATTTTCCTGGATCACTCTAGGAGTACTTGTTTCGCTTGACTGTTAAAGTGTTAGCTGCCCTGCGTCCTGTAGTCTTACGGGAGTCCACTACGCCGACTTGGACTCAGTCAAGGTACTTCAGGCATCCACGCCTAGGTATGTGCAGGTGAACTCTTTCCACCCGATCTGTTGATTTTGATACTTGGGTTACAATTCATCGTTTCCACCTGTTCAAATGGTTTCTTTGACCGAGCCTTTTGGCTTTCATCTTTTCGTATCTTGGCATGTGGTACGACAGCACTGACACTGGAATTCAATTCGCCCGTACTTTGAGTGCATTGGATCTGATAGTCTCCGGAGAAACCGCGAGGCATCGAATCTTATTTATTTTTGCGTCGGCTCCTACCCAGAGATTTGGAAGATCTCCCGGTGTTTTGGAAGCTGAACGCTCTACTGGGAAAATGTTTTTGGATTTTTGAAAAGATACCCACTCTGGAGAGTGATACTTCGTGGGGTTTTTATTTGCAAATAGGAATATTTTTTGTCTTTTTGAAATGGAAATCTGTTTGCGCGCGCCTCCACTAAGGATGCCTGTGGGGTCTTTGGCTAACCGACTTTTATTTTGAAAGCAGGTAAATATGATGATTGATGCGATGGATGCTGATGCATGGAGATGCATGATGAATGCATGGTTTGGCTCATTTTATTTTCGTTTGATGATTTTGCTTTTGCTGGGGATGCAGAGAGCTTTGAGCTTATTGCTTGCAAGGTTGTGCTCACCTGGGGATTTCTTTTCAATGCGGATGTTTGGTCAGCGGGTTGGTCAAGATCCTGACCCGTGGTCGATCAGGTCCATCGTCCCAATATACTGTTTCTTTGCTAATGGGAATGGATGAAGGATGTTATCAGACTTCAAGATGTTCTTCTGGGAATAGATGTGATTGGGATGGTACTTGGTTGCCAGTGTTGGTCAAGATTCCAATTTGTGGGAGATCGGATCCGTCATCCCAAACTGCGAAATGAGTGAGCGGAGTTCGAGACTCCTTAAGTGCAGTGCTAGGGATAGTGACAATTTTTGTGATTTTTTTTTTTGCAAATATTGGGTCCGAATCTTTTACCTGAGTCAGGATAAAGATTGGTTATTTGAAAATAAATGAAATATTTTTGTGATTTTGAGAATATTTGGCTTGAAAGCAAGGGAAATATTTTGTGATTTTTGGAAGACGATTTGCAATGTTTTGGTATTTTTCTGAAATACAGGGAAAAGTGTGGAATTTTCATCCACTTCCAGCTTCTACTGCGGGTAAGGCACCCGATCCATTTTACGTCAGCGAGCAAGACGAATCTCACACAGTTAAGTGCCGTAGTTTTACATCTTCAGATGAGGAAATTTTGAGGGTTTCCAGTCAACAAACCCACAAAGTTGCCTGTTCCTCATATGCAATGCACATAGACCACGTATCGTCTGACGGACTCCTTTGGCCACAAAATGAGCCACATCCTCACATTTTCCTTTGTCAATCCAATTTGGGGCCTTACGTCGCTCACAATTCCGTGAGGGTGCGCTTCACCTCCCAACTGCCTTAATCCCCTTCATGAGTTTTAGGAACAGGGAACACTTGTTTCGCTTGACTGAAATTTTCGGACAACAAACTAGTCCAGACAATTCTATCCTCCACTGAAGACGAGCAAAAACCTTCCTCAGAGATGAGCTTAATGACGGCTTAAGGTAAGACATCGTGCAAAACCGAGCTTGGCTTCAGCCCTCCTTTATTTAGGACCTCCTTGACAGTGGATTCCCGCGAGGCCGGAGGAGGGGGGCTCAGGCACTAGTCCCTCAGGGAACCCAGACCTGTCCAATTATCATCCCACAAGTTACAATCACCTCTCTTGATAAGCCACCACGATTTCGCCTAAACACTTGCGAAAAGCTTGCAAACTTTCTTCCAAAACGGAGATGCAAAAGAAGAATCAGGGAAGACATCAGATTCTTGGAGACTTTTAGAGTACTTAGACCTGAAAAAATCGGCCCAAACAGAGTTGGAGGGGCTGAATTTAGAAATCCAAGCCATCTCCATGCGCAGCGCAGTCATAAAACTGTTGAGCCCTCGGACACCCAAGCCACCTTTTGCGGAAGAGAGAGATAAACGTCCAGCTAACCCAATGACATATCCTCCTAGCCTCCTCCTTGACCCAAAAAAAATCTGAGAAGGCTGCTTCCAAATCGTGTAAGAGAGACGTTGGGATAATTGTTGCCGACATGACGTGAACTGGGATGCCACTGAGAACATGCTTGATGAGAGTTAATCTGCCCGCCTGACCCAAAATATTGTCCCTCCAACCCGTGATACGACTACGAATCTTGTCAAGAAGCGGCTGGAAATAAGACCTCCTCGGCCTGCCTCTGTAGATCGTGACCCCCAAGTAGAGGAAAGGGGGAGCCCCTCGACGAAACTTCAGAATTCTTTCCACAGCCCAAATCATATAGGGGTTAAGTAGATTATTATATATTGATTTTCTAATTAGGTAAATAATACATAGTTTTTTTTTCTCACACACCCTACTGGGAAAGGTCCACATGTCTGTCAATTTAATAAACATGTGCACACCAATAATCATATTTTATGATTTGTAAATAGGGTTGCACATCTGCCCGGTTAACCCGCCTGACCCGACCGAGTAGAAACCCGATCCGTCCTGACCCGATAGAGAAAATGGTCCAGTCTCATGTGGATGCGGCTGGACCATTTTTAATTTAGGTACAGTTTAGGGTACACGCCAAACCCGCCCGACCCGTCTATACCCGACCTGTTCCTCCTGACCCGAACCACCCCGAAAATTGAAACTTTGGATGGTAACTTCCAAGAAACGAATGGACTTGGTGGATTTCTCACAAACATCACGATGGGTAGGGTTGGGTTAGCCTAACCCGGTCACGACCCGAATCGAAACCTGAACCTTTAAAATATATTTAGGTTTGGTCTAGGATTGGGCCCAACCCGACCCTAACCTGACCCATGTGTAGGCCTACATGTAAAACTAAAATATCATGAGATTTATATATATATATATTTCTGGTGCTCATTTATTAGAGAACTGAAATAGTAGCTAATGGTCCATAAAATAAATTAATAAAATTATCTTAATGGTTATATTTATTTGATTGTTGATAGGAATTTATTGGATAGTTAAAATGAAAGGATCAAATGGTTCCATTTCAATAATTGTGTCCACGATTTAACTATTTAAAAAATTAATTCTATTTATGGGTCAGGAGGTAACTAATTTCATTACCAAAATTAATTTTATTTGATGTTTTGTTAGTACATGAAATAAATTATTATTTTTCTTTTTCAAAACAGGTAAACTGATTGATCATGATATTGAGAGGTGATAAGCATCGACGTATCGGAAGCATCATCCCATCACTCTAACAACATTGATGCTTAAAGAGGTATGCTTTAAATCTGCACTTCATTATATTCGTTTATTTTTCTCTTTCAATATTTGCGTAATAGAAATACTCTATAAAAAAGCCTCAGTTATATATATATATATATATATATATATATATATATATATATATATATATATATATATATATATATATATATATATATATATATATATATAGAGAGAGAGAGAGAGAGAGAGAGAGAGAGAGAGAGAGAGAGAGAGGAATGCTCACCTGGGCACTTCTCTCACGAGAAACTCGTGAGCACTTTTTCATAGCTCATCTCACATGATGTGAGCTCAAAATCTGAGCCATTCATGTAATGAGCACCCCAAAAAACCTCTAAGGCCCATCTTTCAACCTGATCCAGAACTCTGGTAGGCCGCAACAGAAAGCAAGAGGCAAATCAAGGGAGCAAATTGTCTCCTTCTTTCATGGCCCACCAAAGTTCCGATATAAGTTGAAAGATGGGCCCTGGAGGTTTTTTGGGGTGCTGCATCACATGGACGGCTCAGATTTTGGGCTCACGTCATGTGCGATGAGCCATGAAAAAGTGCTCAAGAGTTCTCGTGAGAGAAGTGTGCAGGTGAGCATTCCTCTATATATATAGGCACTTACGTACCTATTAAACATAGATGGTTTGATTTTCAATTGAATGTAGTGTTATATGCATCTAGTTTAATCTACAAATTAGTTAGTTGATCATTAAAATGTAGGTCAAGTACTCGACCTGACCCAGTTTAATTTGGGTTGGGTAAGGGTTGAGAAAATCCAACCCGAATTCAATTTGGGTCGGGTTAGGGTTGAGGTGGAAACGACGTGACCCGAACTTAACTCGACCCGAAGCGGACCTGACCCAACCCATTGCCACCTCTAGATATAAGGAATATACATCACGGTGTACCCTACAACCAATTATCTAACACCTCGGTGGACCTAAGCCACGCCAAGGAAACACAAGTCAATCCATTAGTCAACATCCAATAAGAAAATTCCTCTCCTGCCCTTAATCAACGAATAATTTGGATCCATTCATTTGTGCCATGTGTAAGGTGACCACGTCTAGAGGTGACAATGGATCAGGTCGGGTCGGGTCGAGTTCAGGTTGGATCAAGTTCGGGTTAGGTCGTTTCCACTTCAACCCTAACCCGACCCAAATTGAATTCGAGTTGGATTTTCCCAACCCTTACCCAACTCAAATTAAACCGAGTCAGGTCACGTTGACCCGCATTTTAATGATCAACTAAATAATTTGTAGATTAAACTAGATGTGTATAACACTAACATTTAATTGAAAACCAAACCATTCAATTAATGTCTAGCAATTCTATTTTTATTTTTTGATCATTGGATCAAATCAACAACATCATTCGATATTTAATTTTTTAAATATTTAAATTGTGGGCACTATTGAAATGAAACCATTTGATCCTTTCATTTTAATCGTCCAATAAATTCCTATCAACAATCAAATAAATATAACCATTAAAATAATTTTATTAATTTATTTTATGGACTATTAGCTACCATTTTAGTTCTCCAATAAATGAGCACCAAAAATACAAAATAAAAAATAAAAATAATTTCATGATATTTTAGTTCTACATGTCATAAAATGTGATCATTGGTGTGCACATGTTTATTAAATATACAGACATGTGGATCGTTCTTGCGAGAAAAAAAAAACTATGTATTATTTAACTACTAAGAAAATCAATATATAATAGCCTACTTAATTCCTCTATGATTCAGGTCAGGTCAACTCAAAAATTAAATTCGGGTAAAAAATTTCAACCCTAAATTGAAAAAAAAAATGGAGTCGGGTCGGGTCGGGTAGAGTTGAATTTTGTCGGTCTAATCACGGCTAATTAATTAATACTCTGTTTTCAAGGAGAGCCTCTTCTATCCTTCTCTACATTTGCATCTCTCTCTCTCTCTCTCTCTCTCTCTCTCTCTCTCTCTCTCTCTCGGCATTCCTTATTTCTCTATCCCCCTCTCCTTGTGAATCATGAAAGGCCTTACCATTGCATATTTCTAAGCACTCTCACACATCAAATTCCCCTTCTTCCCATCCAAACATACCAAAAAGAGAAAGAAGAAGAAGAAAAAAAAAACCATGGCTTATTCTCTGGTTTCAACCGCGGTGGAGAAGTTGAACACCATCCTCCAAGATGAGGTGGCTTTGTTGGTGGGTGTCACCAATGAGATTGAAAAGCTTTCCAGTACGTTCACCTTGATCCAAGCTGTGCTTAAAGATGCTGAAACTCGGCGATTGAAGGATGAAGCAGTGAAGATATGGTTGGAGAAGGTCAAAGACGTGGCCTACGATGTGGATGACATACTAGATGAGTGGATGACGGATGCTCTCAGATCACAAGCACCAGATTCAGGTGATGGGTCCTGTTTCAGCAAGAAGAACGTAAGATGCTTCCTCTCCCCTGTTACTTGTTTCAATCATGTCAAGTTACGCCACAAAATTGGGAGTAGGATAAAGGAGGTGAGAGGTTGATTAGATGATGTCGCTAAAGAGAAGAGCCAATTGGGTCTTACAGTACATCCGGATGCTGAAGTGAGTTCAGACGTGATCAGAGAGCGAGAGACAAGCTTCCTAGTCGACCCACCGTCGATTGTAGGCAGAGAAGATGACAAAAATGAAGTCCTAGACTTGTTGCTGAGGGGGAGTAGTGGTGAGGTAAATGATGCGCCCACTGTCATTTCTATCGTCAGCATGGGGGCGTGGGCAAAACCACCCTTGCCCAGCTCGCCTACAACGATGAGGATGTCAAGGGTCATTTTGACATGAGAATGTGGGTGTGTGTTTCAGAAGATTCTGATACAAAATGGATTACAAAATCAATCATTGTAACGCTCCATATTTTCGAGATTTATTTGAAAATTTTTGAAATTTCATTTTTAATTTATCTTTTATTAATTATCGTACATTTATCGTTGATTTGTGAATAGCGGGACATCCGTATGAGATCCAATAGGGGACCATTTATAAAAGTTGCTTAGAATGATCCCATAAACATCATAAAAAGATCAGATTTCAAAAATCTTGCACTTTTCAGATAATTACGAAAATGCCATTAATTAAACTTAAGTTAATATGTCATTTTTAAGTATTATAGTTTCTGACGATTACTTTCATGAAAAACCTTGGATTTAAGCTTTTGGGCACATATTAACCATACACATCAAATTTCAGCCCTTAAATCATAGTAGAAGTGCTCCGATTGTCAAATCAGCCCCTTAACCCTTGATTTTCATGTCCATCGAGTGAGGAAAGTAAATGGTTAGTCGTAGTCGAATATTTCTCTTCATATGAGTGACTTGGATCGTCTTTATTATGGACCAATAGTGTGATTTGAGTGCCCCACCTTGATAAGCATCTTTCTTATGCGCGAAGTTATCTCGTTTTAGAAATTAATGAGTTACCAACTCATTTTAAATCTGAACCTTTCAATTTACCCACTTCTCAAATTTGGACCACCCATTATACTCATATGACTACGAGTTTATACAAAATTTGGACCTCGATCTATAATCCTACACCGTTGAACCACAAAGCCAGCCCCTTCCTTTTTCGCCAAAAGTTGAAATTTCAGATCTAGGCATTTCTCACCATCAATCAACCACTAAATTTTGTAAAATTATTTTCCTATCATGACCATATATTTTTTCAAAATTTGGGCCCTGATCATCAAGCGTAGACCGTTAATTGAGATCAAGCCCATTTTAGCACCCGTTAGGCCATTTTCAAGGATCGGCCAATCTAGAATGTGGATCATCAAGAAATTTACGTATTCTGACTCTACTCTTTGAGCTTGATAAGATAAACGGATTGGAATTGATCATAGATCATCCGAATATTGAGATTTGAAAAACTCACCTTAAGAAGTTGTTACACGAGACCTCGCGTGCACATCCATCTCCATATTTCTACTACGCACTTCCAAATCCTTCTCCTAACCCTAGCCTCCATGCCCTAGAGAAAGAGAGAGAGAGAGAGAGAGAGAGAGAGAGAGAGAGAAGAGAAGAGAGTTCTTTCTCATATTTTTCCAGCGGCTAGGATCTTCTACAACCCTCTTCTTCTAAGTCCATCCTAAGGTGAGGATTTTCCTTCAAGCCTTTCATTAATAATATCATGATTATCATAAGTTTCTTTGTGGCATGTGAAGTTATTTTGTTTTGAATTGCTGATCCATATAACATGAAGTTTAATGTAGGATTTTTAATGAATATCATTATATAATGATGTGATTCCTTGTTTAGATTCTTGACTAAGAAGCATGTTTATTTGTGTTATTTATCTTTGTGAAATCTATGCCCTTATTTTCTTAGTCTATGTGTTACAAGTAACATTGATTTTCATATTATGATATATATGAAATATGTGTATAAGATCATCATATAGACATCCCATTATTGTATACTCTTTGTCCCTAAGTTAGTAAAATTATTCGATGTAGAGAGATGGAACCCGTGAGAGGTGTCCATGATGGAAGAATATATCTTGACTTAACTGAGAGAATGAAGTGATTCTTTGTTAATAGATCCTTACATGTACATGATGCTTGATTGGATCCATTTACATTACATGAGTATTTTAATGAATTTGGTCATGATGTATAACATTGGCTTTTTGAGACATGATGAAATCATAAAACGGGACAATGAGTGAACACTAATGGTATAAAAATTCTCATGAGCCGGGGTTGGTGCCATGGACACTAAGCCCGAGCTGTTGGCCTATGCTGGGTCACTTGTGACTTCCTATAGTGACAATTGAGTTTTATTTAAATTGGTTGTATGCGAAAACACTTAAATAAAGGTGAAACTAAAGTCATGCATTCACTTGGCTCCATGTGGGTGTACGGAATTGAAAATAGGCTAGAGCGTCCTACTTCTCCCGTACACTATCACGTGTAAATTTGGGCTATGAGCGTCTCGTTTCTCACGTGGTCAGGCAAAACTATGCGCTTGTGCGTCCCAGGAACCTCTGGTGACTAGTGGCTAGCGTGAAGTCGTAACAAGGAGTCTCCCACTTCATGTATTGTGATTCTAGACATGGTACCTTAGCCAGAGCATGCATTCCATGCATCGTATTAACAAAGATTTTTACTTGATTGTTTTGTTTGAATAAAGATATTATTGTGTTGTGTTACTCTGAGTTTTGTACATTGTTATTCTTGATAGTCTTGGAGGGAATATTCCCCACTATGATAGCGTTTAACGCTATCCCAGACACAATTTAGGTGATGCGGTGAAGATCCAGGTATTGAACCCGATTTTTAAGGAGAAGAGTTTGATGGTTCGTACAATCACATGGCGGATGACGATGTTGGAGAAACTTAATCTATATTTTCATTTATTAAATGTTTCTTTTGAGTAGTTGATACATTTATGGAATTGTAATAAGTCTTCAAGAGAAGACATAAATTGGTATTTTAGTTATATTTAAACATTGATGATGACATAGTGAGTTTGATAGAATAAGATGAAAATTGTTTCCGCCATTGTGCTTGAATGCTAGATTTCATTATTTGACAAATTAGTTATTCTATAAGTTACTTGGGAATTTGGCTGTTGTGTTATACACGAGAGTCGAAAATCTCGGGTCGTTACAATCATAGAATCTGCAACTGGGACTAGTTGTGAGTCATTGGACTTGGCCCCATTGCAGGATCGTCTCTGTGGTATGTTGGACACAAATCGATTCTTGTTGGTGCTTGACGACATTTGGAGCAATGACAACGAGATGTGGGACAAGCTAAGACTTCCCTTCCAAGTTGGTGCACCTGGGAGTCGAATCATTGTAACCACTCGTAGAGAAGATGTTGCACAGACGGTGGGAAGCACGCACATGCACAAACTGGCAGTTTTATCTGACGACGATTGCTGGTTATTGTTCAGCCGTAGAGCACTCAAGCATAAGAGCCTTTGGAGTTGGAAGAGATTGGAAGGGAAATTATAAAGAAGTGTGGAGGGGTGCCTTTCGCAGCAAAGACAATAGGGAGTGCCAAGCGCTCGAGAAGGACAAAAAGCCAATGGAAGCTTGTCTTGGAAAGCGAGATATGGAACTCAGATGATGTCCTGGGAGGCATTTTACCAGCATTGTTGCTAAGCTACCACGACTTGCCTCCTGCACTGAAGCAGTGCTTCTCATATTGCTCTGTTTTCCCGAAAGATTGGTGGATACGGAAGGATGAGATAGTCAAGCAATGGGTAGCCCAAGGTTTCATCCGCTCCAAGGGAAGTAGAGACATGGAGGAAATCAGCAAACTGTATTTTGATGATTTGTGGAGGCACTCATTGCTCCAAGATGCAGTAATAGGTCGTGATGGAACGATAGACTGGTGCAAGACGCATGATTTAGTTCATGATCTTGCACAATATGTTGCAGGAAGTGACTGTTCAACTGTGGACATCAGAAAGCAAGACTCACTGAATCATGATTTAGTTCATGATCTTGCACAATCTGTTGCAGGAAGTGACTGTTCAACTGTGGACATCAGAAAGCAAGCCTCACTGAATCTAAACAATGTCCGTCATTCTTTTTTAATTGTCAGTGATGAAGCTGGTGATGAAGTGGCTTCCATTTGGGGCACATTCAATAAGGCCCACAAGTTGAGGACGTTGTTACTCAAGTCAAGAATCTTCAGGGTACCATTGCCATTGGACAGGACTCCCACTGACATTAAGATATTGAGAGTTCCACATGATTTATTTCATCATTTGAGACTGCCTGAGGACATTGAAATTGAGTGGCACTAGCATCAAGGAATTGCCTGGAACAGTAGGACAGTTGAAACACTTGAGACATCTTGATCTATCTTACACAGGCATAGAGGAGTTGCCAGAGGAGGTGAGTAATTGTATAAATTTACAGGCCTTGATACTCAATCACTGTTATGAGCTAATAAAACTGCCTAGAGGGATTGCGAAAATGATTAGCCTGATACTTCTGGAATTTGACAATTCTAATAGTCTGAGATACTTACCACAGGGTATAGGGAGACTAACTGCCCTTCGGAAGTTAACAAAGTTCATTGTGGGGGGTGGTGACGAAGGATGTAAATGCGGAGAACTGAAACACCTCAATCATCTTCAAGGAAAACTTAAAATTACCGGCTTGGGAAATGTCAGGAGCAAGGATGAAGCTAGGGAGGCAGAACTGGATAAGAAGCAGCACATTCATAACTCGTCATATCGCTGCGAAGGTGGTGAACCATTGGATGATGATGAGGTGAAGAGGATGGATGATGTGCTCCAAAGCCTCCAGCCCCACACAAACTTAAAAGAGTTTAGAATACGGAGTTATAAAGGTTCCAAGCTTCCCGCATGGTTAGAGGATCCGGTGTTCTCCAATCTAGTCACTGTAAAACTCCAGTTTTGTTGTGAGTGTAAACAACTGCCGGGTCTTCGGAAACTACCATCCCTTACATACATTGAAATTGATGGAATGGAAGAGGTGAGAAAGGTGGGTGGTGAGTTTAGTGGGGATAATAACAATGATGGAAGTGGCCATGTTGGTGTCTTATTCCCCAAGCTGGAGACTCTTCACTTAAATAGAATGCCAAATTGGGAGGAGTGGGAATTGAGAGGGGGAGATGGACAGGTTATGCCATCACTCCTCGAATTAAGAATAGGAAACTGCACAGAGCTGAAGGTGTTGCACTGCAACCTTCTACCTCTCCTCCGGACATTGATTTTAAAAAGAATTAACAGCGGGATGTTATTGGGAGGGCCCTTACCTGTCATCCCCAACCTTAAACAATTGATAATTGATGAGATTGATGAGGTGACATCACTAGCAGGTGGTTGGTTGGGACAACTCAAAGCCCTTCAAACTCTGGAAATCAAGTGGTGTCCACTGTTGGTGTTTCTACCAGAGGAGTTGCAACACCTCACCATGCTTCAACAATTGAATATTGTGATGTGTCCAGTCTTAGAAGAGCGCTGCCGAGATGGAGAAGATTGGGACAAGATTGCACACATCCCTCACACCAAATTCAGCTAAGGTGGAGAGGAAATCAACCGCAGTTTTTCTGTTCCTTTTGTTTCAATGAATTGTGTTGCTTCAGTGGGTGACTGTATTATGTTTTTAGTCATTTTCTTTTTTCTTTTCTATTTTAGTCAATCCATCGATGAAGACTAGTTTGCTGAGTTTCTGCCTTGTTCTACTAATAAACAAAAGCTGTTTATTAGATGTTTGATTGCATTTTATTTGTTCCAGGTGTGATCATGTTCATTGTTATGGAGGTCAGGTTCTTTGCTCCCCTCCATCTTTCTGTAATTTTTCTTTTTTATTAATAAAACTTGTGGTGGTACCGTCCTACCTTCACCTAAAAAAGAAAAAATAATATAACTGAAGATCATGTGACCCCGACTGTATAGTTGTCTGTCCTCAAAGATTTATATAAGATGATCAAATGGGCCACATGTATATTGGATAGTTGGTCGGTTTCTCTTAATTGTGGAGGGGCCCACCGTGATGTATCCGTTTATCCACTCCGTCCATGTAATTGGAAAAAGGCTGACCAATGGGATGGCTGAGGTTTTTCAGTAGAGCACTTCTTTTGGTCTACTCACTTGTCCTCTCTGAAGCCACCATATAAACGGGCCGGATTGATCAAAGCTAGATGCGACCCATACAGAATGCTGCTCCAAACTAAAAGGAGCTAGCACCAGCCAAAAACATTTCTATAGAACCAATTCGAGTGGCGAAGATGGCTGTGATCGTAGTGAGGGTGGTGTCTCATTAGAGATGAAGACCCTTACCAATTGGAGAATGCGAAATTGGGGGGAATGGGAATGCACAAGTGGAATGAGTAATGACAATGATGCAATCTCTCCTTGAGTTAACTATACAAGACCATCCGAAGCTGAAGGCACTACCCTACATCATTCCGCCGCTCCTCCAGAGGTTGATTTTATACATGAGTAACAATGAGATTTTGTCGAGAGCCGTCCTCCTCAACCTTAACCTTTATGAGATTATTAGCATTGATGAGCTGATATCACTGCCCGGTGGTTGCTTAGGACAACTCTGGAGATCCGTTGTGTGTCCAGAGTTGACGTCTCCACCAGAGGGGTTGCAAAACCTCACTATGAATATCGTGAGGAGTCCACAGTTAATGAGTTGTATCTTAAAGTGTCTGTCGTGATGGAGGAGAAGATCGGGACAAGATCAGCAACATCCCCCATGTCAGCATTGCTTCATTTGAGAGATACACCTCAATAAGAGGTGTTGAGGAAATGTTCTTCTTTTTCTTTTTCCTTAATTGAGAGGTGGGATCACACCACCTGAAAATGTATTGATACCTTATAAATCCAGCTACACAATCGGGATCTATACAAAGACCACCTAAGAACATCACTCTGGACCAAAAAGCCACCCCAACCCTACAAATTATGCTAGACCAACCACAGGGGCGCCATCCATGATCCAAAGCCCAGCTGCAACTATTGCCCTGGAACTAACCTCGAGCCTACAGCCAACTACAACAACTGATACACGCCCAGCTGCTCCAAACTTCAGTGGCCCTAGCACAGAGAAAAGAAGCAGCACTATCAACCTCATCTCCAATCTCTGATCCAAGATTTGGAGCTCCAACAGAAGCAAAACTTTATCTCACACCAACAGAATGGTGTGGTAGAGCGGATGAATTGGACTATGATACCACTTGACACAGGAAAGGACATGATGAGATCGATCACCATCTTCCTCAGGGGATGACTACCTTGAATCCACAAGGCCCCTATTGAATCAACAAGAGAAGAAACTACAAAAGTAAAAAAAAAAAAAAATTGATTGATAATATAAGAGTTAAACCTTAACAATGAGTTAAAAAAGTGTTTATATAACCCTAAAACATAATTAAGTAGCTACTACACAAATAAGGAAACAAAAACTAAAAAACGCGCAAAATTCCGTTGTCCGTCGATCGCAGTCGATCGATCGACTGGTGCTTTCAGGCGATCAATCAGTCGATTAATCAAACTGGTCGATCGACTGAAATGGCTTCAAAAATCTAGCGACCAAACTTGAATTTTTTAGAGTAATTTCGATCGATCGATCGGTCGACCGTAAATAGCCCAAAAGTGTCCAGAGAGCAATATGAATTTTCTGGTGTATTTTCGATTCACCGAACTATGCTGATTTTCATTGATTTCTCTTAGACTCCCTCCTTCGATCCATTTGAGCCAGGAATGTGTCCGTGACCCGTTCTACATCAGTGGCTCACCTATTGTCCTACATCCATGGACAATCCGAAAAATAAAAATTTGCCATTTTAAGGAGAGATCATAGAGAACAAAGAATGGATTACATAATTCAAGAATACAACAAAACCCCTATTCAATCCAAGTTCAAAAGAAAAATCCTACACCATTATAATGCTAGTATTAAATTTTCTCACTTAGGACATTTTAAGAAGAACTTAGAATACCTCTTAAAAAGCCTTGAATCTTATTTTCAAGAAGAAAAATCCTATCTTGAAAACCCTTCTTTTGTGAGAGAGAAAAACCCTCTTTCACTCTCTAAAATCATCACTCCACCTTAACCACACTATAACTTAACCTTAAAAACCTCCGTTTATATGTGAAATACCGAAAATACCCCTCTAAAGAGTCTACTGAAAATCTGGCCTTGTTTAACATGAGTCAAATGAGCTTTGATAGAATATCTAAACATTATTGTAATATTTATTTATGTAAAGGGCCTTTGTGTAAATATTTCTCAATGTGATATAAATATCTTGGCCAAACCCTATTTGGGGTACGGCACTTATTCTTTACATGGTATCAAAGACTAGGTTCTCTAATATCTCTCTCCTTTACTATCATGGCCTCTTCATCCTCGTCGGCTGACTCCACCACCGTCTCCACCTCAACCATCCCTCCTTCATCAAACCATTCTTCTTCCACTTCTTCATCATCTCTTGTTGAATTATCCTACTATAATTACTTGGTGTGGAAATCTCTTTTTATTCCAGTTCTAAAGAGTTTTAATGTTCTCGGCCATGTCGATGGCTCTCTTCCTTGTCCGCCTTTAGTTATTCATGATTCTTCTCATATCTCCTCTTCACCCACCACAACTCCTAATCCCGACTATCTAACTTGGATTCAACGTGATACAACTATCTTATCTTGGATCAATACCACTCTTTCCCTTGAGATCCTCGAGTCTATTCTCAGTTGTTCCAACACATCCACTCGAAGTCCATGGTTAGCGATTAAAAAGTTTTTTATTGATCAAGCTTCTTCTCGCCATCTTCAATTGAAGTTGCAACTTCAAACTTTTAAAAAGGAATCTCTCTCCATGACTTCCTTTCTCCAAAAGATGAAATCCACAAGCGACTCTCTTTATGCCATCGCCACAGATATAGATCTTGTTCTTCATGTTCTTGCGGGATTACCTCAAGGCTATGAAGGTTTTGTTACGACAATTACTACTCGTCCACCACTCCCATCTTTTAAAGAACTTCGCCCCCTTCTTCTGAATCAAGAACTTAGTCTTCAGCAAATCCATCAACCTATTGAATCTGACTCTTCTACTGCTGTCTTTCTTCTCGAGGAGGACATACTACCAACAACCATGGCTGTGGAATTCATAGGTGGTGGTCGTGGTTTCTCTCGTGGTCGTGGTCGTAGTTCTTCCTCATCTGGTTTTTCTTCTACTCATCATACATCCAATTTTGCTTCATCTAATTCTAGTTATGGCTTTCTTGGACCATCCCCACATGCACCAACTAGAAATGTCAGATATGTAACAAGTTCAATCATTCTGCTCTATAATGTCATCAACGGTTCAATCATTCCTTTACTATGGATGATGTTACAAAATCTCTTGCTGCCATGCAACTTTCTGACACTGTCGATCAGTCCTAGTACCCTGATAATAGGAGCATCTTCTCACATGACATCCAATGAGGTTGACCTTCTTGCCAAACAACCATACTCTGGCAATGATCGTATCTTCATTGGCAATGGTGATCTCTTACCCATCTCCTTTATTGGTCATTCCACTCTTAAAACTCCTTTCTCTACATTTCACTTAAACAATGTTTTAGTCGTCCCTGATTTAAAGAAAAATCTATTATCTGTTCATCAATTTTGCAAAGATAATAACTATGTATTTATTTTTGATGAATCTGATTTCTCAATTAAGGATCTGAAGTTGAAGAATGTCGTTCTACAGTCCAGTAATGTGGGGTCTCTCTATCCGCTTCATCCATCTGTTGCCTCTATTAGTTCATTGCCTCATGCTCTATCTGCCTCTAGAATAAGCTTCGACACCTAGCATCGTCGTCTCGGTCATCTTGGCTCTGTCGTTCTGTCTACTCTTTTGAATAATAATATCATTGTTGCTTCTACTTCTAAAATGTCATCGTCTGTTTGTAATGCTTGTCAATTTGGCAAGCAATCACGGTTACCTTTCAATAATAGTGTTTCTTGCACAATTTCTTTTTTCTCTTTAATTCACTCTGATGTATGGCAATCCTCCATCAAATTTGTCTCAGGTTTTTTCTATTATGTTATTTTTCTTAATGATTTCACCAGGTTTTCTTGGGTTTTTCCTCTTCGCCTTAAATCTGAAGTTTTTGATTAGTTTTACGTTTTTCAAAAGTTCGTGGAAAATACTTTTTCCACAAAATTAAAGTTTTCCAATAAGATGGTGGGGGTGAATTTCTGAATGGTTGCTTCCAACGTCATTTTCTAGAATGTAGTATACATCTTCAGTTATCTTGCCCCCACACTCCTCAACAAAATGGCTTAACTAAACGCAAGCATGGTACAGTAGTAGCAATGATTGGCTCACTGCTTTTTCAAGCTAATTTACCTACAGTATTTTGGGTTGAAGCTCTCAAATATGCTGTTTACATTATCAATTGCCTTCCTTCTCGCACCTTAACCAACAAAAGCCCATTTCAAATTCTATATAATTCAAATCCAGATTTTTCACACATCCGTGTTTTCGGTTGTCTCTGCTATCCTAATCTCTCATCGATCGCTCGTCATTAGCTAGCCAATCGAAGTATTCCTTCTGTCTTCATTGGGTTCTCTGAAAATCATAAAGGATTTCATTGCTTACACCCTTTCATTAATCAAGTATTCTTGTCGTGTATCCATTCCTCTTCATTCGATAAGACAACAATGAAATCTTCTTCTCTTAATCGTGTGGATCCATCTTCCATTCTTGGGACTCATTTTCGTAATATTTCAACACCTACTACAAATAAACCTACAGATCTCAACGTCCTATATCTTCTAGATACTACACCTAAAAGCTCGCATGCCATAAAATCGGCGCCCGCCATACAAGCAATGCAACATCAAGCTGACGTCCGCTCCGATCCACATTCGTCACAAAAATCTTCTCCATTCATTCCTCCTTCAACGTTATCTCCCACCCATTCACTTTCCTATTCTGTCCCAACCACACCTTCAAATATTCTTCTCAACACGTCATCACCCATCTCCAAATCTCCTACCATATATGCAACACAATCCATTGAAAATCCCAATCACTTGAATTCAAAATCTGATTCTATTCCACACTTGGCAAGTGTCACATCACCTCTTTCACAATCCTTTTATGACCACAATCAGATCCCCAATCCAATGGGATCTCTTTCACCGGTCTCACCTTCCCATCACAATTTCTCCAAAGATCCACTCCAGCTGTCATTGAGTCGTATACAACACCAGGCCCAACCCGTCTACAACTCTGATAGGAACACCTCCACTGCTACAGTTAATGCTCCACCGCTCATAGGTCCCACTTCGTTTTCTTCTCATACTAATACTCACTCCATGGTCACACGTTCTATGATCGGTACTCGTAATTTTGATGAAACTTTTAGTCATGTCGTCAAGCCCACCACCATTCGCATCGTACTCTCTCTCTTCAATTATGAGATCTTGGGAGATCAAACAGCTTGATGTCAAGAATGCTTTTTTGTATGGCCATCTTCATGAAGAAGTTTTCATGCGTCAGCCACCTGGATTTCTACATCCCGACAAACCTGATTATGTTTGTAGACTTCGGCGTGCTCTATATGGTTTAAAGCTAGCACCTAGGGCTTGGTTTCAACGCTTTACTGAGTTATTTATTAAACATTGGGTTCAATTGCAGTAAGGCAGATACTTCTATGTTCATTCTCACTGTCTTCACATGAGATGGTGGTCCTACTCTTATATGTGGATGACATCATTCTAATTAGCAGTTCTTCATCCTCTTCTCTTGTCTATCATTTGCAAACTGCAGTCTGAATTCTCTATGAAAGATCTGGGTAATCTCCATTATTTTCTTGGCATTGAAGCTCATTCTTTGTCTCAAGGTTTGCTCCTTTCCCAATCAAAGTACGCCAAAGATGTCCTACTTCATAGTGGCATGGATTCTTCTAAACCCGTTGCCAATCCAATTGCTTCTAATCTACACTTGTCTACTCAAGATGGTGATCTTCTCGATGATCCTACTACCTCTTGACGCATTATTGGGAGCCTTCAATATCTCACTTTTACTTAGGCCCTGATATCAACTACGCTGTTAATATTGTATTTCAGTTTATGCATACTCCTCGAGAGTCTCATCTTCAAGTAGTCAAGCGTATCTTATTCTATCTCAAGGGAACATTGGATCATTGTCTTCTTCTCTATAAGAATTCTGAGGTTTTCCTATGTGTATATTCTGATGCTGACTTGGGCTGGTTGTCCAGATACTCGAAGATCAACAACAGGTTTTTGCATTTTTTTGGATAAAAATTTAATATCTTGTTCCGCCAAGAAGCAACCAACTGTCTCGCGCTCTAGTGCTGAATCAAAGTATCGATCGTTGTGTTATGCTTTTGCCAACACAATTTCGATTCGTCAACTTCTTCGTGATTTGCGCGTCTACCTATCCAAACCCATCACAATTTATTGTGATAATGTCAGTGTCACTTATTTAACTGCAAATCCTGTTTTTCATGCATGCATAAAGCATATCGAGATTGACTTTCACTTTGTTCGTGAGAAAGTTACGACAGGAGATCTTCTTGTTCGCTATTTCCCAACTGAAAATCAACTTGCTGATTTGTTCACAAATTATCCGTGGCTTGCTTCAATTTCTTAAGTCCAATCTCAATGTCACATTTCACTTGAGGGGATGATAGAATATCTAGACATTATTGTAATATTTATTTATGTAAAGGGCCTTTATGTAAATATTTCTCAATGTGATAAAATATCTTGGCCAAACCCCATTTGGTATACGACACTCATTCTTTACAGGCTTAACCATGCGTCCATGCAGATTTGTCATGGGCAAGTCTCAAGCGTCATGCAATCTTTACCCATAGTTGAGTTGGATGGGGACCATTTCCTTCCCTAACTTTCCATCGATCCGTCCATTGGCTTCCAACCAAAAGTGATTGAGATCTTGGATTATTGATTTTTAGGGTGTGGTTCATTCACTGAGGTATACATCAGATGAATAGTGAGGATTTGTAAAAGCCTTGGGTCTAGATGAGATTATTCCATTCACTCTGTACCGGAAGCGGATTGCGTCGTGTGCCACACCTTGGTAGGGAATTCATGTGGCAAAATTATGTAGGCCCCACCATGATGTATGTGTTATATCCATATTGTCTGTCCATTTTGCAAGATCATTTTAGGGCATGAATCCAAAGTGGAGGTAGATTCAAACTTCTAGTAGACAACACCATCTAAAGCAGTGGGGACAAAGATGCCCACCATTGAAATCTTCATAGGGCCCACCTATGATGCTTATTTTCTATAAACCTGTTCATGAGGTCACACAGATTTGGATGAAGAGAAAATACAAAAATCAGCTTGATCCAAAACTCCTGTGGCCCTCAAGAAGTTTTCAATGGTAAGTGTTCAATATCCACTGCTTTCTATGATGTGGTATGCCCTAAGGTTTAGTTCTGCTTCATTTTTTAGCTCATGCCTTTAAATGATCTTGAAAAATGGATGAACAATGTGGATATGACAAACACATTATGATGGTGCCATATAATTTACACCAATGAGGTTGGTGGTGCCCCTAACACTACGCAATCCGCTTACTCTTTATGTGAAGGGAGCAAACCCGTTCCTCTGCTCTTAGCAAAGCAAACGGGGATTTTTTGTTCCTACAATCATTAAGGTTTGTAATAGCGGCCATTAGGTGCGGTGTTGGTCTCACCCAAGCAGGTGCAACCCTTGCTCTGAGGCCCACTTTAACGCTATGGTTTTTTTTTTTTTTAATGTTTATTTGCCATCCAATCTATCAGTAAAGTCAGATAAACCTGGATGAAATAAAATAAAAAATAAAATAAAATAAACAGCTTTCATCCAAAATTTTCCAGCCCATTAATTGCCAACCACCATTGCTTCCCATAGCATGGTCTGCCTAAATTAGATGTGCTTTCGTTTTGGTATATGCCCTTAAATGATCTGGGAAAAAAAATGAATGGAAAACATGGATATAAAATGCAAGGATGGTCCCTAGGTAAAGGCTGTAGGCCGGGTCCACAGTGGAGCTTCTTATGATGGAAAGTTAAGTGAGGCCCACTATGATGCTTGTGAGAAATTCAGCCTGTCCATTGGTAAATCAAGTTAGGACATGGGATCGAAAATGAGGCAAATTCAAAACTCAAGTGAACTTCACTGACAGATACCACTGGTACCTCCCTATGGTCCACCGTGACGTTTGTATGCCTCCCATGCAAATCATAAGATTATCCCTACCGGGCTAGGGATTTTTTACAATAGCCCCAAGTTGTGGTTGTTTTTATAAAAAGTCTAATTTCTTGTGAGGCTCGTCTTTTTAAACATTTTCAGGAGAAATTATAAAGCTTTCCGTCGAAAATGCCCCCTTTGACCACCACTCATCTTTTTTGCCCTTTGAGCACTATGGATCTCAACTAGGGGGTGGTGGATCTCCTTGAATACTATGGATCCTCTTGAGCCATGTAGATCTCACCTAGGGGTGGTGGATCCCCTCTGAGTACTATAGATCTCACTTGGGGGTGGTGGATTTAAGTGCTCAGGAGGGCTTTTCAGTGCCCAAGGGGGACCCACAAGCCTGTCCGTACGCATGAGTAGATGGTTAGAGGAACATTATCGACCGAAATTTTTTCAATCCAAAAAAGATGAGCCTCATGAGAAATTAGGACTTTTTGTAAAAATAGCCATACCTGGGGGCTATTACAATAAAAAATCCCACAAAGATGAATTGAAAATACAAAATATTAGCCAAATCCAAAATTTTGTGGCCTCTTAAATGTTTCAACAGTGGATGTCCAATCTAAATTGTTTCTTGTCTTGTGACCCACTTAAGTTTTAGATCTATGAGTGCGGATTAGGTACTACCCTCATCAAGACTTACCTAGAGATGGATGATCCTGTTAGGGGCTCTGAGGGCCCACCGTGATGTATATATTTTATCCATGGCATCCATACACTTTGAAAGATCATTTAGCCCAAAAATTAGGCAGATTAAATGCCCAACTGGACGATACCACAGGAAGTTGTGGGGATTGAAAGCTTACCGTTGAAAACTTCTCAACGGCCACAAAAGTTTTAGATGAAGATGATATTTTTTTTCCCATCCTACAGTTCTATGTGACCTTATGAACAGGTTGGAGGGATAATAGTTGAAAAAGCCCTGAATTATGATGTCATTTTCGTTATTGACCCGTCCGTATAGAACCTATTATTTATGTAGCCTGCTGGGCATTGTAACGATTTTTGCTGCACCAAAATGCCCTCCGTCACACCCTACCACACCTCCTCTTGTACGACAATAGCTTTTTGCATAAATTAAAAAGGCTTTTTGTGGATTGGTTGTGGGCCTCATAAAATCGATTGTTGGGACCATCCCCATGGCCAATCTGATCCATTCACTTTAATCGAACATCCGTAAACTCATTTGAGGGTCATTTTGAAAAAATAAATTTAGACCTTTTGTGGCCCACTACCTACGTTAACGGTGTAAGTTCATTACAAACTGTTTCATCCGGTGTGGTTCATTTGTGATGAGTTTTGCCCTCGAACTTGGATAGATGGTATGAAATTAAAACCCCTTTCATATGGACGACTTGGATATACTCCAAGACTATTTAGTAGACCCCACATAAGATGTGGGATGGGTTCAATAGATGGGTCCCTTGTGTGGGAAAGGTCATTCAGCATTTTCCTTCATTTTTTTTCGGGAGGGGACCATTTGGCTGTTATGACCATTGCCACCTCTGTGGGACCTACTCTGATGAGCTTCCAACTTGCGTCCGGGTCATTCCATCCATTCCAGTGAGCTTCTGAGCGTTTTTTTTTTAATGAATTGTCATAACCCCATGTAGGTTGTAGTTCCCATGAAAATGGGGCCCACTTTTAGGTAATCAAATGGTGTCCAAATGAGGTGATTCTAAAGCCATCTGAAAGTTCATTAAGGGCATGTTTGGGCAGCCGTATCTCAAGGGATGGAATGGTATTAGATGGGACCGACATCATTTATTGCTTATTAATTGCATATCTACAAATCCAATGGTAATAGATAAGATTAACATCATCCTTTTCTACGTTTGGGATCATATGCTTTTTCTTACCAAATAAACTGTATTATGTGAATTCTGCGTTTGGTGGGCTATGGAATTGTAATCGATGGACCGCATTTCACAACTAATTTTGGTCAACCGTGCACATGTGCACATTGAATGGAATATGTAAAAGGCACATATGAATGGACGTCGTTGATAAAACACACGCATCAATTTGGGGCCCACAACTGTATCGGATACCGGAATCCACCAGAAATTCATCAAAATCCACCATTAGCATTGGAATACGTGATACTGGATTAATCCAAATATTTCTTGTATTATCAAACATAGGATGAAATTGGCACGGGACCCAATGCTATATCATACCACCTAATGCTATCTAATATGGCTGCCCAAACAGACCCTAAATTACCTTCCCAACAAATACAAGATCACCCAAATCGAACATGTAACGAGAGAGTTATTACCATTTTTGTCAGATTTGCGAATGACGGAATATCGACGAGCAACAATAACTTTAGGCTCACTTTTGAGTAATCAAGTGGGGTCTAAATGAGGTGATTCCAAATTTATCTGAAAGTTCATCAAATTAACTTTTAAACAAGTATAAGATCATCTAAATCGGATATGTAAAGAGGGAATTATGACCGTTTTCATTAGATCTATGAAGAACGGAGTATCGAGGAACGACAGTGACTTTGGGTCCTCTTTCGGGCAATTAAGTGGTGTCCAAATGAGGTGATCCAAAGTCTTTATGAAATTTCATCAAATTAGGTTTCCAACAAGTAAAAAATCACCTAAATTAGACATGTAACGAGGGAGTTATGACTGTTTTCGCCAATATACATTAACCATCGCTAACACTCACTGTCCATCATTGATACTGCATTGTCAATCATCGATAATGCACTTTCAATATCTGATACTCACTGTTAATCACCGATATTACACTTTCAATTGCCGATAGTGCAGTATCGGCAATTGACAGTGTAGTACAATGCAGTATCGGCGATGACAGTGCAGTGTTGGCGATTGACAGCGCAATATCGACGATAGACAATGAGTATTGGCAATGGTAAATGTCTATCGGCGAAAACTATCATAACTCTTTCATTACATGTCCGATTTGGGTGATCTTATACTTGTTGGAAAGCTAATTTGATCAACATTCAGATGAATTTTAAATCACTTCATTTGGCCACCACTTGATTGTCCAAAAGTAGGTCCAAAGCCTTGTAGTTCATCGATACTCTGTCTTTCATAGATTCGATGAAAACGTTCATAACTCCCTCGTTAAACATGTCCGATTTAGATGATCTTGTACTTGTTGAAAAGGTAATTCGATGAACTTTCAGATGGCTATGGAATCACTTCATTTGGACAGCACTTGATTGTCCAAAAGTAGGCCCAAAGTCACTATCATTTGTCAATACTCCGTCGTTCGTAGATCCGAAGAAAACGGTCATATCTCCCTCGTTGCATGTCCGATTTAGGTGATCTTGTACTTGTTGGAAAGCTAATTTCATGAAATTTCAGATGGAATTAACGCATTTGGACACCACTTGATTATCCAAAAGTAGGCGCAAAGTCACTGTCATTTGTCGATACTCTATCATTCACATATCTGACGAAAACGGTCATAACTCCCTCGTTATATATCCGATTTGGCTAACCTTATACTTGTTAGAAAGCTAATTTGATGAACTTTCAGATTTTGGAATCACTTCATTTTGACACCACTTGATTGCCCAAAAGTGGGCTCAGAGTCACTGTCATTCGTCGATACTCCGTTGTTTGCAAATTCAACGAAAATGATCATAACTCCCTCGTTGCATGTCTGATTTGGGTGATCTTGTACTTATTGGAAAGGTAATTTGATGAACCTTCAGATGGCTTTGCAATTACCTCATTTAGACACCATTTGATTGTGCAAAAGTGGACTCCGTTTTCGTGGAATCTACAACCTCATAGAGTTATGATAGTTTATAACTTTAAAAAAAAACGCTCAAAAGCTCACTCGAAGGAAGAGAACGACGCTAAATATACGTCAAAAGCTCGTCAGAGTGGGTTCCACGGAGGTGGCAAGGGTCCTAATAGCCAAATGACTCTCTCTATGTTAAAAAAGGAAGAAAATAAGGAAAATGCAAAATGGCCTTTCCCTCACAAGGAATCCTTCTATTGAACTCATCGCACGTTCTAATAGTGGGGTTCACTGAATAGTCTTAGAGCAGATTCAAGCTGTCTATATGAAAGGGGTTTTAATTTCATGTCATTTGTTTAAATTTGATGGCAAAAATCATCACGGATGGACCACACTAGAGGAAATGGTTCGGAATTAACTCACCAAATTAACGTAGGCGTGGGCCACAGAAAGATATAATTTTTTTTAAATGACCCTTCCGTAAGTTCACAGAAATTCGATTAAAGTGAATGGATCTGATGGGTTGAGAGGTGGGCCCAACAGTCTATTTTGTAGGGCACATACCCAATTCTCAAAAGGCTTTCTCGACTCCCGTAAAAAGTTACTAATGTACTAGAGGAGGTGTGGCAGGGTATGGCAGAGGAGTATTTTGGTCCAACGAAAACCACAATAGTGCCTAGTGGACTACATAAATAATAGGTTCTAGACCAACAGGTCAATAACAAAAATAGTGTCATAATTTGGGGCTTGTTCAACTATTATCGCAGGTTGGATGGCAGATAAACATGGCAGTGGGCCCAATACTTTTCACTGGTAGGAGTTCAATCCCCAAGGCTTCATATAGTGTGGTCCACGTAGAGTCCTCAATCTATTTTCTTTTTGGGCTCTTGGCCTTAAAATGATACGTCAAAAATAGACTAAAGAAATGGGTAAAACATATATATGAGGGTGGCCTCATGAAGCCCCTGATATGACCGTTAGTCTCTAGCTAGGTCCCCACGTGGATCTACCTTATTTTTTGAGGAAGCGGATTGGCTGGTGCAACGTTTCTGGTGTCCCGTGTAGGGACATGACGGAAACAGAGCGAGTGCGCAGTCCACGAGCACCGTGTTTGTACAAACGGTTCAAAGAAGATTAAGGCTATGTGGACCCCACAATGATGTATTTGGCATATCCAAACCGTCCATCCATTTGGAGAGATCATTTTAGTGTATGATGCCTAAAATGAGTCATATCCAA
Organism: Liriodendron chinense; assembly: GCA_003013855.2. Classification (NCBI taxonomy): domain Eukaryota; kingdom Viridiplantae; phylum Streptophyta; class Magnoliopsida; order Magnoliales; family Magnoliaceae; genus Liriodendron; species Liriodendron chinense. Next base: position 1,059,458 of record PVNU02000491.1, on the reverse strand, counting down.
AACTCTAATGGACCACACCACTAAAGAAAGTGGGGACAATGATTCTCACCGTTAAAACATACCCAGGGTCCACCATGATGTTTATTTGTCATCCAAACTGTTCATAAGGTCACACAGACCTGGATGAAGGGTAAAAATAAATATCAGACTGATCCAAAACTTCTGGGACCTCCAAGAAGGTTTCAATCGTATACGTTCAATCTCCCACTGCTTTCTGCAGTGTGGTCCACTGGATCCTTTCATCTGTCTTAGTTATTGGTTCAAGCCTAGAATGATCCTAAAACATGGACGGACGATTTGGATATAACAAGTAACTTATGGTGGGACCCACAAAACTTGATGACGTCACTACACCAGCAACATAGCTGGTATAGGTTGCACCAGCCAATCCGCTTCCATTTTGTTACCCTCTCCCTAATATAATCTGAAAAAATTGATGGACAGTGAGGATTTGTTACAAACATCATGATGGCCCACCAACCTTTCGTGGCAGAGAGTTAGGGCTCGTTTGGCACCATGGATTTGAGGAGAAGTGGAATCCATAAAGTAGTTCTCCTCGATTCCAATTCTCTCGGAATCCACAATGCTGTTTGGCAACTTGGAATGTGAATTACTCTGGAATCCAGATTTTTCGTTTGGCAGTTTGGATTTGTAGAGAAGTCAAATTATGTAGCATATTCACACCAACATGGTTATAACTACATATAATATGTTAGAATACCTTAAGTTGGGCCATAATACCTCTACAATTATATAATGATTACAATAAGCCCATCTTAATATATCATTACTTCAAATTTGAGGTCCATCTTCTATTTTAAAATTATTATAATAATGCTGTTTTCTGAAGTATCGACTGATTGGAACGAAATAAACTAGTTAAAAAGAGTTATAGTTATACATGCCGATAGTCTTAAAAAAAAAAATTAACAAATAAAAAGCCATAAATTAACCGCATCACCCATGATTTCCCAGCATATTAACCAGAAATTCCAGTCGTAGATTGTCAGGCAACCGAACAAAGAATTTCGCCGAATCTTTATTTCCTATGAAATGCTTTAATGCATTCCACCTGAACTCTTTGTTGATGGGCAGATCCATCAAACACTGCATAACGCGTGTCTCATACTCATCTCTCGCGTCGAAAACATCGCTTTGCTTTTGCACAAAATTACGAATCGCCAATTTCAAGTCTCTCATTTCTGTGACGCCCTCCTGAATAGATGATCCTATTGTCTCTAAGTTGTTAGCCATTCTTTCTTGAAGTGCCGCCTTCTTCTTTTTCTTATGGGGTCTGGACGCTGAGGGCCCAGCTTGCTGAGTGTCGCTAACTCCAAACAGAGGTGAAAGGTCCAGTCCGTCGCCATGTTGGGTACCATAATCAGAGAAGTCACTAACAGGTGTGCACTGCGGTTGTTGCTCATAAGACATTGAGTCTGAAGTGACATTTTCGGTCGTAACTTCCGGTTCAGATCCCATCCATGCCCTGTTTCCGCTAGCACGATCCTTCCCAACAATTACCATCAAATTTTCGTATTGATCGAAGGGTTTATCTCGGAACTGCCCAGCATCTTTATGGCTCTGTGAGCATTAAAAAAAATATATCATCAGAATGCGTATTATTTCTCACTATCTATAAAATGAGATAATGCAGTTTACCTGGATATAAGCATCCCATACATCTAGTTCTGCCGTTACACACTTCAAATTGTTGTCCCATCCGAAACCACTTTGATCGAGAAGTGTGTTGACAAGATTGTACTTATTTCTTAAAGTCTTCAGTCGATTAAATTTTTCCCACATCGCATCTGCAATACTATCACGAAATCGGCTCCAAGCTTCTCTCCTCACTTTGGCTTGGTTGTACATTCGGCATTTCTTCATCTGAGCTCTCGATACCACTTTCATCCATTACCATTGGAGCAGACGATTGGGTATTACTACTAGGATGATCTTCGTCATCTACATCTTCATCATTATATACACTTTCCAAATCACTAATAAATACATCATTTCTCTCATTGACAATGTGATTGTGTATGATACAACAAGCTACCACAATCTTCACCTGTGTATCTAACGGATGTGATGGAGGGCACTTTAAAATGGGGAATCGCATTTTCAAAACTCCAAAAGCCCGCTCTATGGCATTTCTTAATGAAGAATGATGAAGATTGAACAACTCTTTCTTGTCTCTTGGAATGGAACCCCGTTGAAATTCCTTCAGATGGTATCGGACACCTCGATATGGTGCTAAGAAATGGGGGGTGTTAGAGAATCCGGCGTCAACTAAATAAAACTTACCCCTAGGTAAAGGCAAATTCTCTTCTCGTTCGAGTGCTGATGCTAGCACACGTGAATCGGCAGCTGATCCCTCCCAGCCAGCAAGAACATACGTAAATTTAAGATCAAACGAGCATGCCGCCAGAACATTTTGCGAGATGACTCCTTTTCTATTACGCCACGAACCTTGCTCTAACAATGGGACCTTCGCTGGGATGTGTGTACCATCTATAGCTCCGATACAATCTTTAAAATATGGAAAAAATCGTTCATTATTTTGAATATCAAGAGGGATACTCAAACTAGGAGGAATTATTATTGAATCGTGAAGATCAAGAATAGCGCTAAGTACTTTGTTAAAGTACCGACTGATTGTTTGCCCAGAACGATTGAAATGGTGTTGCAGAATGCGATTTTTTACGCTATGGCTAATGGTGTATAAGAACATTAGTAACTGTTCTTCTAGGCTAACTTCATCTGTGCCAAATAGACTTCCCATTTGATTTATTTTATTCCACAACTGCATAAAACAATCCTTATTCATCCGAATGTGGTCGAAACATGTTGTACTAGGACCATTGAGAATTGCGTTGGTGGACTGGATACCTGTCCAAGTGCGGAAATGCCGGGGGTCTTCCTCGTCTGATGAGTCAAAAAAATTAGATGCGACAACTGCCCCCGCCGAGGCTGCTGCTTGGCAAAGCGAATTGAAGTGGGTTGTAGCAGCTATTGCCGCCGTCATTATTATAATTGCTTGCTCATTTCTGTTGTCGGAATCTGAGTCCGAACTATCTGAATTAGCCATTTCAATCGATCCGCACTTCTCTGTCCAAAATAATATAAATGTGTTAAAGTGGCCACCTCTCACGACCTCACACCTAATTTTAATGGTAAGTGCTCAATGACCATAATTTATTGTGGTGTGGTCCACCTAAAATTGGCATCAGGTTTATTATTTGGAAAGTAACCTAAATTAAGTTGAATAAACAGATGGATGTCATTTATATAAACCTGCTGATTACCCAACTAACAGGGTAGGCGCGTTGCATGACTAACAAAAAAGAAATCTTATATTTGTGGTCTATAAGCCTGGGTGGACTGCAACATAAGAAACAGTGAGCCACAAAAGTTTTCTATCAGCCTGATATTTGTTTTTTACTTTCATCCCTGTCTACGTGACCTTATCAACAGATTGGATGGTCAATCAGATTACGGTGGGCTCCAAAAAGTTTTCCTTTCATCCCTGTCTACGTGACCCTATCAACAGAACTGTTTCTTGGGCTGTGGTCCATCTAAAATTTGCATCTGCTTCATTTTTGGTATTACATCCTAAAATAATAGGACGAAATAGATGGACGGCATGGATGTACAAAGAATACATCCAGGTGGGCCCTAGGTTCAGGGTCCCACCTACATCGCTGGGGTCTCACCCAAGTCGCGCCCTGTCTGGGAGCGAATTAGATGTTACCCTGGTAACACCTTAGTGAGTGTTACCCCTACCGTGTGGGGCCCATCGTGATATATTTTTTATATATCTATACCGTCTATCTGTTTTCTCATATCATTTTAGGATATGATCCAAAACCTTAAGAAAATCCAAATCTCGGGTGGACCATACCACTAGAAACAGTGATTAATAACCTTTAAAAATGTTTTGTTGGCCATAAAAGTTTTGGATCAATCTGATATTTACATTTTCCCTTCATCAAGACCTTGACATTATCAAGAGCTTGGATTGCAAATAAACATTACGAAAACCTTACTATGGGCTCTTTGGAATTTTTAATGGTGGGGCACTCAATCACACTGTTTCCAGTGGTATGGTCCACTTGAGATTTGGATCTGCATAAGTTTTGGAACCTTATACTAAAATGGGCTGAATAAACGGATGGACGGAGTGGATATACAAAATATCATCCATGTGGGCCATACGGTAAGGGTAACACTGATGTGCGCGGATTGCGTCTGGGCATAACGCGGATTGCGTCTGGGCATATACAAAATATCATCTCTATCTGAGCATAACGCGGATTGCGTACTGATGTGCGCGGAGTAAACTCTGTGGGGCCCACAGTGATTTACATATTTTATCCACTCTGTCCATCCATCTTAACTGACTTTCAACGGTGGGCCTGGGAAGGTTTCAACGCAGCCACTTCCATCCATATAAACATCACTGTAGGGCCTGGGAAGGTTTCAACGGTGGAAATCATTTTTACCACTGTTTCCCATGGCATGGTCCACTTGAGATTTGAATATGCTTAAATTTTGGGCTCAACCACTTAAAATTAGCTGGAAAACATATGGACGGAATAGATAAAGCACATACATTCTAGGTGGGCCCAACTGAGTTTACTCCGCACGATAAGAGCGTGCGGAGCAATCCGATTACCCAACTAACGTGTATCCTGCCAAAGCCTTGCGCACGGACTTCCTCCGCTGACAACCTAGGTGGGGCCCACCACGATGTTTGTCAGAAATCCACCCCGTTCAGCAGTTTCTATAGGTCATTTTAGGACTCGAGAAGAAAAAAGAATCGGATCGTCGAGTTTAGTGGGCCGAAAACGTGCCGAATGAACGTACACAGTTGAAATATTGGTGGGGCCACAAAAGTTTTGAATCACTCTGATATTTGTGTATTCAGTTCATCCCAGTAGGACTGACATTATGAACGGCATGGATGTCATATAAACATCACTGTGGATTCTAGGGAAGTTTCAACGGTGATTCAACGGTAGGATTTTTTCTTACCCACGCGGCCCACTTGAGTATTGGATATGGATCAATTTTGATCTCATGTCCTAAAATGAGATCTAAAAATGGATGGATGGTGTGGATTTGTCACAAACATCACAGTGGGCCCCGCCCAAGTTACAAACCCCAAAAGAGGCTTTCTCCGTACATCACCATTGGCTCTGTGTTTTTAACCCACGCCTTCCATCCGAATGCCATTTTTATTCCAGCAACCGTAACAACCGAGAAGCGGAGAGTGACAGGAGATGGGAGAAGGAGGGTGTACCTGAAAGATGATGCCGCTGCCGGAGATGGGGAGGATTTCTTCTTGTCGTGGACGGAGCGTCGGGAGAGAGAAAGCTTGAGATTGTTGGCCTGCGAATCTCTTCTTGTAGGAACTCTCCCCCAACGGTCCGAAATAGATCTGTTGGGGAGGATTTCTCTTGAAATCCCAACTTTTTTCTTGGATTTGGATTTGCCCCAAAAAGGTGATTTTTTTTCTCCTAGATTCCCTCGGTTTCCACTTCTCCTCAAATCCCTACCACCAAACACGATAAAGCGCCCCCTTTCCCTCACTTTCTCCTGGAATCCACGGTGCCAAACGGGCCATTATGGGAAAGAGGGAATCCGCGTCCCTGCATGGCGGCAGGGAGCGATTTAGGTGTTACCCTGGGAAGGCACGCAATCCGATTCCGGTAAGGTGTTACCCTGGTAAGGTGGGAGCGAATTAGATGTTACCCTGGTAACACCTTAGTGGGTGTTACCTCTACCGTGTGAGGCCCATCTTGATGTATTTTTTATATATCTATGCCGTTTATCTGTTTTCTCGTATCATTTTAGGAAATGATCGAAAACCTTAAGAAAATCCAAATCTTTGGTGGACCATACCACTAGAAATAGTAATGAATAATTATTAAAAACGTTTTGTGGGCCACAAAAGTTTTGGATCAATCTGATATTTATATTTTCCCTTCATCGAGACCTTATTAACATTATCAAGAGCTTGTATTGCAAATAAACATTACCAAAACCTTACCATGGGCTCTTTGGAATTTTTAATGGTGGGGCACTCAATCACATTGTTTCTAGTCGTATGGTCCACTTGAGATTTGGATCCGCATAATTTTTGGAACATTATCCTAAAATGGGCTGTATAAACGTATGGACGTACTGGATATACATAATATCATCCTTGTGGGCCATTCGGTAGGGGTAACACCCACTAAGCTGTTCCCGGGTAACACCTAATTCGCGCCCAAGTAAGGTGTCACCCCTGACGTCGGGACCACATGCTAATCTGCTCCCATGGCGGCATAACTTTTGACAGGCCTCTGCAAGCTAATGAAGCGGCTCCGCGTTAAAGGATACAACCTTAGTCGGTGTCACCCGAGTACCACCTGTCCGCTCTCCTCTTTACTTGCGTGCAAAATTTTGAGAGCATCTGCACCACGCCAATGAGGCGGCGCAACGTCAGAGATATCACCTTAGTCGGTGTTGCCCTAGTGACACTATCCAATTTCTTCTTTGCCTTCTTCCAACGTTTCAAACTTAAGGCCGAAGGGAACTTTCGCATAAATATGGATCGACTTGTAGCAATGATGGCAAAACAAGATTTGTTTCTTTTACTGCCTTTATCCTTCTCTCTATTCTATTCCATTTCTTCACTCTTTACCATTTCCTATTTCTACACCTCTTTTCAACTCCAATCCCTCCCTTCTTCCCATCCATACATACCAAAAGGAGAAAGAAAGAAGAATAAAAACATGGCTCATTCGCTCATCTCGACAGTAGTGCAGAAGTTTAACAGCATTCTCCAAGATGAGATGGCTTTGTTGGTAGGTGTCACTAGCGAGATCGAAAAGCTTTCCGGTACATTCACCTCGATTCAAGCTGTTCTTGAAGATGCTGAGTCTCGGCGTGTGAAGGACAGAGCAGTAAAGATCTGGTTCGAGAAGGTCAAAGACGTGGCCTACGATGTTGACGACATACTAGATGAGTGGACGACAGAAGCTCTCAGATCACAAGCACCCGATGAAGGTGATGGTTCTTGTTTCAGCTTCCTTGTTACTTGCTTCCTCTTCCCTGTTACTTGCTTCAAGGATGTCCTGTTACGCCACAAAATTGGGGGTAGGATAAAGGAGGCCCGTAAAAGATTAGCTTATATTGCTGAAGAGATTAGTCAATTGGGTCTTGGAGTAGATTGTGGAGAGAGGGAGAGAGTGCATAGTGAAGTTAGGTGGGGTGAGATTAGAGATCGAGAGACAAGCTCCCTAGTAGACCGACCATCAATTGTAGGCAGAGAAAATGACAAAAATGAAGTCCTAGAATTGCTGGTGAGGGAGAGTAGTGGAGAGGTAAATGAGGTGCCCATCATCGTTTCTATCGTTGGAATGGGTGGCTTGGGCAAAACCACCCTTGCCCAGCTCGTCTACAACGATGAGAAAGTAAAGGGGCATTTTGACAAGAGAATATGGGTGTGTGTTTCAGAAGATTTCGATGTGAAAAGGATTACAAAATCAATCATAGAGTCTGCAACTGGGATTGGTTGTGAGTCATTAGACTTGGCCGCATTGCAGGATCGCCTGCATGGTATGTTGCACAAAAAGCGGTTCTTGCTTGTGCTAGATGATGTTTGGAGCAAGGACAGCGAGAAATGGGACAAGCTGAGACTTCCGTTCCAAGCTGGTGCACCTGGGAGCCGAATCGTTGTAACCACTCGTATTGAAGATGTTGCATGGATGATGGGAAGCACTCATATGCACAAACTGGCAGTCTTATCCGACGACGAATGCTGGTTATTGTTCAGCCATAAAGCGCTCGAGCATCGGAGTGCAGAAGACCGTACAGTGTTGGAAGAAATTGGTAGGGAGCTCGTCAAGAAGTGTGGAGGGGTGCCTCTCGCAGCGAAGACAATAGGGAGTGCCATGCACTCGAGGAGGACTAGAAGACAGTGGGAGCTTGTCCTGGCAAGCGAGATATGGAACTCAGGTGATGTCTTGGGAGGCATTTTACCAGCTTTATTACTAAGCTACTATGATTTGTCTCCTACTTTGAAGCAGTGCTTCACATATTGCTCTATTTTCCCAAAAGACTGGTGGATCAACAAGGATGTGATAGTCAAGCTATGGGTGGCCCAAGGTTTCATTCGCTCCCAGAGAAGTGGAGAAATGGAGGAAATCAGCAAACTGTATTTTGATGATTTGTTAAGGCGTTCATTACTCCAAGATGCAGAAATTGATAGTGATGGCAACATATTCAGGTGCAAGATGCATGATTTAGTTCATGATCTTGCACAATTTGTTGCAGGAAGTGACTGTTCAATGGTGGAGATCAGAAAGCACGCCTCGTCGAACCTAAACAATGTCCGCCACTCTTTTTTAATTCTCAGTGATGAAGTTGATGATGAAGCTGATGAAGTGACTTCCATCTTACATAAGGCCCACAAGCTGCGGACATTGCTACTCTCAAGCATCTCCACAGTGCCACACAATTTATTTCATCATTTGAGATGCCTTAAGGCATTGGATTTGAGTCTAACTAGCATTAAGGAATTGCCTCAAACAGTTGGACAGTTGAAACACTTGAGATATCTTGATTTATCTTATACACACATAGTGGAGTTGCCAGAGGAGGTGAGTAACTGCAGAAATTTACAGACCTTGAGACTCAATGCCTGTGCTAGACTACGTAAACTGCCTATAGGGATGCGGAAAATGATTATCATGAGACATCTAGAAATAGAAGACACCCGCATGCTGAAGTTCTTACCGCAGGGTATAGGGAAACTAACTGAGCTCCGGACATTAACAGATTTCATTGTGGGGGTTGACAATGAAGGATGTAAATGCGGAGAACTGAGAAACCTCAATCATCTTCAAGGAAGACTTCGAATTAGCTGCTTGGAAAATGTCAGGAGCAGGGACGAAGCTAGGGAGGCAGAACTCTATAAGAAACAGCTCCTTCATGCTCTATCCTTGCAGTATGACGACAGATGTGGTGAACTGTTGGATGATGAGGTGAAGAGGATGGAGGACGTGCTCGAAATCCTCCAGCCCCACCCAAACCTGAAAGAGTTTAAAATATGGCATTACCAAGGTTCCAAGCTTCCCAAGTGGATAGAGGATCCAGTATTCTCCAATCTAGTCAAGGTGAATCTCATGAATTGTTGGAGGTGTAAAAAACTGCCTGGTCTTGGGAAAATTCCATCCGTTAAATACCTTATAATTGAGGGAATGGAAGAGGTGAGATACGTGGGTGGTGAGTTTAGTGGGGATGATAACAGTGACGGGAGTAGAGGTGATGTCTCATTCCCAAAGCTGGAGATCCTCATCTTCTTCCATATGCCAAACTGGGAGGAGTGGGAATTGAGAGGTGGAGATGGAGAGGTTATGCCATCTCTCCTCCAATTAGAAATACTTAATTGCCCAAAGCTAAAGGCGTTGCCCTACAACCTTCCACCGCTCCTCCAGAAGTTGGCATTAAATATAACTAATGATGGGATGTCATCAAAAGGGCCCTTACCCATCCTCCCCAACCTTAAACATTTGGTGATTTGGTATAGTCCTGAGCTAACATCATTCCCTTGTGGTTGGCTGGGACAATTCAAAGGCCTCCAAACTTTGGAAATCTACAGGTGTCCACTGTTGGGATCTCTACCAGAGGAGATGCAACACCTCACCATGCTTCGAGAATTGAAGATCACATGCTGTCCACTATTAGTAGACCGCTGCCAAGATGGAGGAGAAGATTGGGATAACATTGCCCACATCCCTTGTACCAAAATTTTTACTTGAATGATCTGCCTCAATAAGAGCAAGTGGAGAGGAAATCAACGACAGCTTTTCTTTTGCTTTTGTTTTGAGGAATTGTAATGACTAAAAAAGTACAGCTTTTTATGGATTTACTTTCACTACATGTCAATCAATCCATAAAGGCTAGTTTGCTCGGTTGCTGCCCTGTTCCACTACACAAAAGCTGTTTTTCAATGCGTTTTGTTTGTTAAATGTTGAATGCCTTTTATTTGTTCCACATGATCTTGTTCATTGTTGTGGAGGTCAGATTATTTCCATCTTATGTAATGTTTTCGTTTTAGTTATAAAGCTTATGGTGGTCCCCACCCAATAAAAGAAGAAGAAGAAGAAGAAAAGAAAAAATGAAAAAAGAAGAAGAAGAAGAAGAAGAAGACCCATTTTTAATTTCCAATATGAGGAAAAACTGTTGGGATTGGACGCCTCTACTCTTCACGCATGAAGACCACCGACCGGTCGGTCATGTTGGATCAAGATAGCAGGTATTGCTGGAACGTTTTTGGGCCATCCGGCCGGCCAGCCGACCAGTCGATGGGGGGTCCGGCCGATCAACAGTTTCCTTTTTGGACTGGGTCTCTTGTGCGGTTTGTTGCGCAAGGAGTTTCTAATTCCGGTTTTTCCCTATTTAAGGGGATGTAATCCAAGATTAGGGTTGCCGCCTATAGGCCAAGGGATTGTGAGAGTTCTAGGGTGAGAGAAAGAGCTAAAAGGAAGCTTGGAGTTCTCTAGGATGAGGGAAAGAGATGTATTTGTCCTCCTCATGTGAGAATTAGCTTTGTTAGCTTGGGCTTTCTCTTGTGGGTTGTAATCCGGGTTGCGTTTCTTCTATCTCTTGTAACTTTTGATATCATAGTGGATTTGTGTTGCTTTGTGCCGTGGTTTTTTACCCGTGAGGAGTTTTTCCACGTAAAAATCAGATTGCCTTCTTGTGTGTGATGATTTGCTTGTTAATTGCCATTGTGGTGTGTTCCTCGCCTGCTTTGATTGCTTCCGCTGCGGGGCTCCTAACCCCAACAAAAACTACATGCAATCCTTCTTTGAGTGCACTTTGAAAGTGCATTCACATCACAGATAGAAATAACTACAACTCATTTCATCCCCATTTTCATTTTAGATCACCATCTCCCATTTTCCATTTTACACCCCCAAAACAAAATCCCTAAACAACTACAACCCATTTTATCCTACAAAAGCCGAAAGGAACCATAAAACATTATCAGAAACTGAATCAACTACCAGTGCATGAAACCAGTCTATTAGACAAGCCTATTAATAGTTCAACTGAGGATACACAATTTTCAAGGTGGACAAAAAATGACACTTTCAGTGCTTAGTCTTTCTATTTGACGTTGACGGTGCGGGATGGTATTCTCCTTGTGTGAAAGTTTGACCGATCAGGATCAAATCGATCATATTAAATTGTGGGGCCCACAGGATCAAACAATGTTCTACAAATCCACTGGTCTGTTATTTAATTAGTTGTTAGAGCTATAGCTATTCTGTTACTTGTAGGACAAGTTTTCCTTTGTATTTTCATCATTTATTTTGTAATCCATTTTTTAAGCATCGAGCAATGTCCGAATGGCGAAAAGTTGGACCCATTTGGAAGCCTATTGAGTTAGCTTTCTAATGAGCTTATGATTAGACAATTCTGATATCATTTGAGTTATAAACAATTTTTTGAAGTAATATATGACTGTGGCGAATGAAAGGATATTTTGGTAATCTCCAAGAAGGCTAGAATTAGAACCAACAGATGCATTGAGCAGAGTACTAGCCAGTAAGGTGCGGGCTGGGGAGTGCAAAGTTGCTGAATTTCATACGTCCTGTGCTCAATAAAGATTTACTCTGTTTGGTGGATGGTGGGTCAGTTTGAATTTAATATTCATTGAATGGATGCCACAGATTATCTTATGGCTAAGGGCCTGGAAGGGAGATTGATCGAGGCTCAGTGCCTAGTATCTCGTTTCTCCGCTTTATCTGTAGCAGGTTGTAGCCTTCATTTATTCTGCTGTGGGTATGGCTGGTATGGTTGAAAGCTAATTGGATGGGTGGTCCTTAATGGTGGTAGGTTGATGTTTGGTTACTGCTTTGATGTTGCAGGGTGCTATGGCAGTTGATTCTTCAGCTTCTTGTTGGAGTGGATCAAGATATCCTATAGCATCTATTTAAGCCCTCCCTGTGGCTTTGGTGGTTGGAAAGCTCTTAAGTTCTCTGTTTGTTGGCTTTCCTGTCTCCCCATCTTCAGTCCTCTCTGATTATAGGTTGTCAGTCTATGCTGCGATTCTGTTTATTTATCCCTATAATTTGTTTTTTTTTTTTTTTTTAAAGAATTAGACGACTACCTAATGAGCCCCCCTCTAATATTATCAAGGCCAGCCTTGTCTAACATCAAGCAACCAGTCACAAATTTAGGCGGATCAATACTTCTGCTGAATACTATATCTCCGTGAACCTACTAGCCCACTACCCAACCGAGCCAGGGCATCCACAGGTGCATTCCCCTCCAGGTATGGATGGGAAATCTTGTAGTTCATGGTTGCAAGCTCCAGGTAGAGGTCCCCAATCATGTACACAATAGTCCAAGGAATGATCGATCTAGGATTCTCCAAGAGGTCTGTGACAATCTTCGAATCCGATTCCACCATCACATTTTTCAACCTAAGGGATTTACAATGTTTTTATACCATCCAAAATGGCTAATGACTCTGCAGTTGTGTTGGTAATTTGCCTGTAATGCCGATGGAAGGCGAAAATCAGATTGCCCGCATGATTTCTGCAAACACTGCCAGGAACACCTTCCCCCTAGCTAAACCATCCGTGTTGTGCTTGACCCACCCAACATCCGGCCTTTTCCATTTCACAATTATCCCATCTGTGTTGTGCTTGACCCACCCAACATCCAGCCTTTTCCATTTCACAATTATGGTGCCTCTCTCTCTCATATGTGGTTATAGTGAGCCCATACCTTTGACGCTAGGAGACTTTCTGAAGATGATCCAAATTTTCAATGGAGTTTCTGCCAATGGAAGAGGCTTGAGGTATTCCTGTTATCAAGTTCTGATCTTCTTGGTCTCCCTGCATCTCGCTGTGACTGTTGCTGGAGACTCAGTTCTTTTTGTTGTCCTCCATCTGCATTTCTGGGGATGATGGCTAAGGTGTCCAGCCCACTCTATCATCCATTTCCTGCTGGTGAAACAGACTACCAGCCATCTCTTCCTCACCAATATTCGGACTACAAGCTTGATGACTGTTCTCTTCAAAGTCTGAACAAAAAACACAGTTAGAAGCAAGTTGAACCCCTACCTTCTGGACTGCCGCATCAACAGGTACAGCTCCAAGGAGAATTCTCCATGTGAAGAGGGAAATCTTCGGTGGCATGTACTGATTCCACACCCATTTGTGGCTCACATTACCCTGCTGCCTTTAGATTGAATTTGGTTCCATGCTTGTTAGATGAGAATTTGCCTGATGACGTCACTATTCACACAAGACGATCCTTCTTGTTACTAATGTCAACATTGCTCTCCTTTAATCGCTGAATAATCTCAACTGCAATAGAGAAATTGGGCAAAATTGCTGAAGATGAGGTGTCTTTGTTTGAGGTTGTCACCAATGAGATCAAAAAGCTTTCCAGTACGTTCTCCTTGATCCAAGCTATGCTTAAAGATGCTGAAACTCGGCGAGTGAAGGAGAAGTCGTGAAGGTTTGGTTGGAGAAGGTCAAAGACGTAGCCTACGATGTGGACGACATACTGTTGCGCAGCACGCCAACAACGCCAGTGAACCGAGATCCAATCTCCGGTCTCACCCACAAACGATAAACAGGAAGAAAATAATAACTTGAAAGGAATCACACAAACCAACAATCCACAAGACAGAGATTTACGTGGAAAAACCCCAACAAGGGTAAAAAACCACGGGTGCAAACTTCACTATGAAGAAAGAACGAAGTTACAAGCAATACACTTACCTTCTCCTATGCTCCCGTGCACAGAGATAGCCCTTTTGCTAATCATCTCGCCTTTTTCTCACCTTGGATGTATAGAAGCCCTAATCCCTATGTCTAATCCCGGTTTACACCCCTTTATATAGTAAACCCCGCAATTAGAACAAAAAATAGGAAACCCGTACTTTGGGTCCGCGGTCGGTCGGGTGCCCGGTCACTTTGACCGTCGGGCGCCCGGCCAATGCAAAGAACGTCCAGCGTGAATTAACAAGAAACAGGGTGAATTTCGGGCGCCCGGTCACTTTGACCGTCGGGCGCCCGGCTACCCTCAAAACAGTCCAGCGGACTATGGCCAAAATAGTCTGAATATGGGGCGCCCGGTCATCAGACCGTCCGGGCGTCCGACCATGGACATGTGTGATTTTCTCCACACTCAACAATCTCCCACTTGGAGACACTCACCACCTGATCCTTCGTCTTCTACATCCGGAGTGCACCACCTCCCAGTCTTCAAGCCTGAAGACCAACCAAAGCTAAACAGAGCTTCAGCTTCTCCTGTGTGACCGCCTTGGTCAACATATCTGCAAGATTCTCACTTGTATGAATCTTGATCCATCTTCCAGTAACGAACGTATGAAGTGATATCTGATGTCAATATGCTTGGTCCTCGAATGAAAGGCTGAATTCTTAGCCAAGTGTATTGCACTCTGACTATCACTGTACAGCTTGCAATCTGCTTGCTTCTTTCCCAACTCTTCCATAAAACCTTGCATCCACACCATCTCCTTGCACGCTTCTGTAGCTGCAACATATTCTGCTTCCGTTGTACTGATGGATACTATCTTCTGTAACTGAGAGATCCAACTGACTGCAGCACTACCCAGGGTAAAGACATACCTTGTAGTGCTCCTTCTGCTGTCGATATCTCCTGCCAAATCTGAATCGACGTAGCCTTGTAGCTTGATTTTCGATCCTCCATAACACAGCCCTACATCCACAGTACCTACCAGGTATCTGAGGATCCACTTCACAGCTTCCCAATGTTCCTTCACGGGGTTGTTCATGTACCTGCTAACAACTCCCACTGCTTGAGCAATGTCTGGCCTCGTGCTAACCATAGCATACATGAGGCTCCCTATGGCTGACGCATAAGGGACTTTAGCCATGTAGTCCCGTTCCTCCTGCGTCTTAGCTCCTTGCTCCTTAGAAAGCTTGAAGTGGTTTGCTAATGGAGTGCTAACCGGCTTAGCACCTCCCATGCTGAATCGATCAAGTACCTTAGCTATGTACTCTGCCTGTGACAAAACCAGCTTCTTGTTTTTCCTGTCACGCTTTATCCTCATGTCTAGGATTTGTTTTCCAGCTCCTAAATCCTTCATGGCAAACTCTCTAGACAGTTGTCTTTTGAGATCTGAGATGTCCTTCATGCTTGATCTGGCCACAAGCATATCATCAACATACAGAAGAAGGATGATGTACAACGTATCAAACTTCTTCAAGTAACAACAGTGGTCTGCATGACATCTCCTGTACCCGTTTCCCGACATGAAACTGTCGAACTTCTTGTACCACTGCCTCTGGGCCTGCTTCAGACCATATAGACTCTTCTTCAGTCTACACACCTTGTTCTCCTTTCCTGGTGCCACATATCCTGTCGGCTGATGCATATATATCTCTTCTTCAAGGTCTCCATGAAGAAAGGCTGTCTTAACATCTAGCTGCTCTAGATGTAAGTCCTCTGTAGCCACTATACTCAAGACCATGCGAATCGTAGACATCTTCACCACAGGTGAAAATATCTCTGTGAAATCGATACCTGCCTTTTGTTGGAACCCTTTCACAACCAGTCTAGCCTTGTACCGTTTCGAACCATCGTGCTCCTCCTTCAGTCTGTAAACCCACTTGTTATGAAGAGCTTTCTTGCCCTTGGGTAGAGTGACTAGCTCCTACGTACGATTAGACTCAAGAGAGTCCATCTCATCTTCCATGGCTTGCTCCCACTTAACCCGCATATCTGACCGTAACGCCTCTTCAAAACACTCTGGCTCACCATTATCTGTCAGCAGTAGATAATGTAAGGAGGGTGAGTATCGGACCTTGGGTCTCCTCTCCCGAGTAGACCTCCTCACAACCGGTGTCTGCGGCTCTGCCTCATCATGCTCCTGTGCATGCTCATCCTGTGGCACTGTAACACCCGTGTCCGGTAACTCTTCCAACTCTACGAATTCTTTGTCATCGGCCTTGTTCTGCTTTTGCTGCACACTGTCCTTATGCATCACCTTTTCATTGAAGACTACGTCCTTACTTCTGATAATTTTTCGGTTCTCTGCATTCCAAAACCGGTAGCCAAAATTATTCTGCCCGTAGCCTATAAACGTGCACCTCCTGGACTTCGCATCCAGCTTGTTTCTGTGCTCTGCATTAATGTGAACATAAGAAGTGCAACCAAACACTCTGAGATGTGCAAGGTTCACCTCTTTCCCAGTCCATGTTTCATCTGGTAGCCTACCATCCAATGGTGCTGAGGGACTTCTATTGATGAGATATACGGCAGTATTCACAGCATCTGCCCAAAAGGTCTTGGGCAACCCTGCATGTAGCCTCATGCTCCTAGCGCGCTCAAGGATGGTCCTGTTAATGCGCTCGGCCACACCGTTCTGCTGCGGTGTCCCTAGAATCGTTTTCTGATGTTTGATTCCATTTGCTGCACAATACTCCTCAAACCTCTTATCACAATATTCTCCCTCATCATCTGATCTGAGACACTTCACAGTTTTACCGGTCTCATTTTCTACCATAACCTTCCACTTCTTAAATACATCAAATACATCTGATTTGTGTTTTAAGAAGTAGACCCACAGTTTTCTACTAGCATCATCAATAAAGGAAACAAAATAACGTGAGCCACCAAGAGATGATACCTGTGCCGGTCCCCACACATCAGTGTGTACAAGCTCCAATAGATGCGTCTTTGGAGCGCGTCCTGTCTTCTTGAAGCTAACTTTCTTCTGCTTGCCATACACGCAGTCCTCGCAGAATTCCAGATCGATTGCCTTCAACCCTGGTAGCTTCCCCTTTGACAATAACACTTCCATCCCCTTCTCACTCATATGTCCCAACCTCTGATGCCATAACTGCCCGTTCATTCCAGTTGATGCAACTGCGAGTGAACTATACGATCCGGAAGTCACATACAAAGTGCCTTCCTTCTTGCCTCGAGATATAACCAAGGCACCTTTTGTGACCTTCCATGCATCGCTCGTGAATGTCGTCACATATCTGATATCGGCCAACTGCCCTACTGAGATCAAATTCCGTCTCAAACTCGGTACATGTCTGACATCCTTCAGCTTCAAGACCGTTCCGTCTTTCTGACTTAAATGAACGTCTCCTTTGCCAACAATACTGCATGGCTCATCATCACCCAGGTAGACTCTTCCAAAGTTACCTGAGACATAATCACGAAGAACTTCTTTTGATGAAGTGGCATGAAACGAAGCACCCGAGTCTATAACCCAAGACTCATTACGCGCATCAAGAGACAAGATCAACGCCTCTGTGTCACTCTCCTCAGATAGATTCACTGAATCCTTCCCACCTTGAGAGCTTCCTTCTTGTTTCTTAAGCGCTCTGCAATCACGCTTCATGTGCCCCTTCTTCCCGCAATGCCAACACCCGTCCTTGTCTTTCGGTCCCTTGGACTTATTCCTCGACTTAGAGCGCCCGTGTTTATTGCCACCTTTGTTTGAAGATCTTCCTCTTCCTTCAACGTTTAGAGCATTTCCTGAATCCCCTGAAGTTCCTGATGCCTTCCTTCTAGATTCTTCGCTTAGAATTAGACCGGCCACATCATTGAATTTCAACTTCGTAGATCCTGAAGAATTGCTCACGGCAATCACCAAACCATCCCAACTGTCTGGCAAACTGGACAAGATCAATAGCGCCCTGACCTCGTCATCAAAAGTGATGCCAACGGATTCCAATTGGCTCATGACTGTATTGAACTCGTTTAGATGTTCAGCCACGCCCCCACCATCTGGCATCTTCATGTTGAAAAGCCGTTTCATGAGATGAACCTTGTTGGACGCCGAGGGTTTCTCATACATCGTAGCCAAAGCCTGCATCAATTCTTTTGTGGTCTTTACTTTGGATATATTGAAGGCGACGCTCTTAAACAAAGAGAGTCGGATCGTTCCTAAAGCCTTCCGATCCATTAAAGCCCATTTATCATCTGTCATCTTCTCCGGTTTCTTCTCTTTTCCTTCTAGAGGAATGTAGAGGTCCTTCTGATACAGATAATCCTCCATCTGCATCTTCCAGAAGGCAAAGTTTGAACCATCAAACTTCTCAATTCTAGTTTTCCCATCTTCCGCCATCGCTCCCAGTTGAACTAAACCAATAGCTCTGATACCAGTTGTTGCGCAGCACGCCAACAACGCCAGTGAACCGAGATCCAATCTCCGGTCCTCACCCACAAACGATAAACAGGAAGAAAATAATAACTTGAAAGGAATCACACAAACCAACAATCCACAAGACAGAGATTTACGTGGAAAAACCCCAACAAGGGTAAAAAACCAAGGGTGCAAACTTCACTATGAAGAAAGAACGAAGTTACAAGCAATACACTTACCTTCTTCTATGCTCCCATGCACAGAGATGGCCCTTTTGCTAATCCTCTCGCCTTTTTCTCACCTTAGATGTATAGAAGCCCTAATCCCTATGTCTAATCCCGGTTTACACCCCTTTATATAGTAAACCCCGCAATTAGAACAAAAAATAGGAAACCCGTACTTTGGGTCCGCGGTCGGTCGGGCGCCGTCACTTTGACCGTCGGGCGCCCGGCCAATGCAAAGAACATCCAGCAGTGAATTAACAAGAAACATGGTGAATTTCGGGCGCCCGATCACTTTGACCGTCGGGCACCCGGCTACCCTCAAAACAGTCCAGCGGACTATGGCCAAAATAGTCTGAATATGGGGCGCCCGGTCATCAGACCGTCCGGGCGCCCGACCATGGACATGTGTGATTTTCTCCACACTCAACACATACTAGATGAGTGGATGCCGGAAGCTCTTAGATCACAACCACCTGATGAAGGTGATGCGTCCTGTTTTGAGCAAGAAGAAGGTAAGAAGCTTCCTCTCGCCTGTTACTTGCTTCAATCATGTCGTGTTACGCCGCAAAATTGGGAATAGGATAAAGAAAGCAAGGAAAACATTATCTTCTATTGCTGAAGAGAAATCAATTGAGTCTCAGAGTAGATAGTGGAAAGAGGAAGAGCGTAGATAGTGAAGTGAGGCAAAGCGAGATTAGAGAGCGAGAGGCAGGTTCCCCATTCAACCAATCGTCAATTGTAGGCAGAGAAAATGACAAAAATGAAGTCCTAGACTTGCTCTTGAGGGAGAGTAGTGGAGAGGTTAATGAAGTGCATGTCATCATTTCTATCATTGGAATGGGGGGCTTGGGCAAAACCACCCTCGCCAAGCTCGCCTACAACAATGAGGATGTGAAGGGGCATTTCAACATGAGAATGCGGGTGTGTGTTTCAGAAGATTTTGTTGCGAGACGAATTACAAAATCAATCAAAGAATCTACAACCGGGTCCAATACTTAGCATCGTAAGTTAAGCTTATCTACAATGAGTTCAATTTCTTCTTTTCACAATAAAACTAGGTACTCGCAGCTTTCATTAGGGATTCTTAGCAGATACTCACAATTCTTCTCTTTATTACAGTTCTGCCACTAGATTTTGGTGAGCATCTTCAATCATGAAATGTGGCCCACCTTAGTTAAATATAGTTATCAATACCCTTGCTCACAACCTTCTTGACTATGGGCAGAAAATCAGGCTGATCTAAGTAGTAGGTGGGCCATACGAAGCATCGAAAGTGGCTAAATTCTTGGTCATTAAAAGAAATATGACCAGTGTGGTCCACTAGATCATTATATTAAGTTCATTTTTATAGAAATATCATATTATAACCCGTACATTGAAATGGACAGTACGGATTAGCCCGATTACAATGGTGGACCATACTTACACAGTTCACCATGACTTGACGAGTTTATGATAGAGAGCAGATCACATGTCAATTATTGGTGTGTACTCCCCTCCTGTGGTCCGTCCTAATTATTTTATATTACATCCACGTCGTCTGACTGATTTTCCATCTCATTTATAACTTGATCCAAAAAACTTTAGCATATCCAAAAATCAGGTGGATCATACTGACTGGACACTATGAAAAATGACCACTAAAATCTTTTTTAAGAGCAACAAAATTTTTGGATCAAGTTGATACCCATGTGGTCTCTTAGTCTAGGTCTTTGTGACCATATAAAACATGATTGACATTGTGGATGTACGTCACATACATCCTAGTGGGCCCCACAGTTATGGTTGAACTTTGTGTGGGTTTGGATCCTCACAAACCTCCACAGTTACAGCCAATTGCTTATGATTGAACTTTGCGTAGTTGAACTAGTGTCCCACCATGTTCTATGTGATCCATGTTGTCCATTCCATTTGCCCATATCATTTTAGCGCATTCTTTAAAACATAACTCAGATCCAAATCTCAAGTGGACCACACTACATGGATCAACGGCGATTGAACTCCCAAAGAACTTTATTGGGCCTACAGCAATGCCTACCGTAATGTTTTCTTTAGATCTGATCCGTTGATAAGTTCAAGTAGACCTGGATGAAGAGAAAATACAAAGATTAAGCTAGATGGGGCCCGTTTGAGGTGCTAAAACTTAGTTCATACTAATCCGGTCTGGGAGACTTGAATTGGGTTGAATTAATCTTATATGACCTTAAATTGTTTCGTTTTGACTCAAATTTGGTGTGAAGCTTACTTAGAATATGACAGGTTTTTTGAAAAAATTTCTTCCTGAATTGGGCCCTTTCGAGGCAGTCACGCCGAGCTCACTCTAATCGGGCTTGAGAGGAGTGCAATGGGGTATGTGGTGTAATGTGACATTATCATTTATTGATTCAGCTCGATACAGTTGTGGAACTTATTCAAATTATCTGAAGCATGCCATTAAAATTTCGCCTGGATGGGGTTTGTTTGTGGTGCTTAAAATCAGTTTACACTACTTTTGATCTGGAGTGGTGCAGTGTGTTGAATGGTCTGATGTGAGCTTAACTTATTCCAATTGGGTTCAAAATTGGTGTGCAGCTTACTCAGAACATAACAGGCTTGCTGGAGAAATTTTGTCCCAGATGGGTCCAGAATTAGACGATAGACCTAGCTCACTCTAATCTGGTTCGGGAGGAATGAAGTGTTGTGGTGCTATCTGATGTGGTATTTTCTTTGTCCGATTTGGCTCAATACTGGTGTGGAACTTACTAGGATCATCTTAAGTGTGCCAGTAAAATATCAGCCTCGATGGGGTCAGTTTCTGGTGCTAAAAATGAGTTCATGGTACTTTTAGGTATAAGTGTGCTGATGTGGTCTTATGTGAGTAACTTTTTCTGATTCGACTCAAAATTGGTTTTGAGCTTTACATAAAACATGGCAGGCTTGCCGGACAAATTTTGTCCAGGATGGGTCCCTTTTGAAGCAGGAAAGAAGTCGAGGAAGTTTTCAATAGTAGGCATTTGTTTTCCCAATTTTTCCTTCTCGTGTGGCCTACCTAATTTTTTGGTCTAACTTATTTTTTGTGGCATGTCTTAAAATAAGCTCGTAGATCGGATGGAAGGAGTGGATCTGACAAAAAACAACATACAATGCCACACGTGCCATTACAAGTGGTCAAAACGTTAGGAGTGGTTAAGGCGTTACTCTGGTAGCACCTTATTGGTTGTTACCCTTACCCACCTCGCTGAATATATTATATATTCGCGCCGTCCATTCATTTTCTCAACTCATTTGATGATTTTATTAAAAAACCAATCATATCTAAATCTTCAGAGGGTCACACCTCTATAAGAAGTGATTATCCCCTCAATGATCGACATCATTATCCCCTCCTTTTCCCATATTGGGGTCCATTTAAGCTTTATTTATACTTTAAATTTGGTCTCAACCCCTATTATTAGCTGAAAATTAGATGGGCAGTGTGGATAAGTCACATGCATCCATGGTGGGCCCAACAGAGTTTACTTGATGGTCATTAACCATTGTTTCCTGTGTTGTGGTCCACAAGGGCCCATGACCCTTTTTTTTTTTTTTTTTTTTTTGCTGAATTAGGTGGGCCATTTGAAAATCTCTCCCATAAGATGACAACAGTCAAGGGTGGGTTCCACAACCCTTGGATATGCTGGAAAATTAAAATCTCGCGACCCTTGGCCCACCAAGGCCCATGTAATTTCTGGAGTGCAAAATGGCCCACCAACCTGGGTGTACACGTACATGACGACGGGGATCATCAGTTTGGCTGGAAAGCAAACATCACAGTGGGCCCAAGGATGCTTCAATGGTAGGCGTCATTCCCAATGTTTCCTTTGGTTGGGCCCATCTTTGAATTTCATCTACCTCATTTTTCGACCAATGACCTAAAATGATATTGTAAACGGGAAAAAACTACGGCCCCATAACACGGTGTGTCCGACTCCCATTCATCAAGTGAGAATGACCTCATAGCCAATATGGATGGCATACAAACCTCACAGTGGGCCTTGGGAAGGATTCAGTGGTGGACGTCATTGTCCCACTGTTTTCTGTGGTGTGGCCCACCTGAGATCTAGATCTACCTCATTCTTGGGCCCATAGCCTAAAATGGCCTGGAAAAATGGTTGGACGGTGTAGACACACCACCTTTGACTACAGAACTGGTCGAATGGTTAGATGGATGGAGTTCCACACCCAATCCATAGTTCAAACCGTAGGACCAAACCCATCAGCTCACCCATCAGCTTACCCAGTACAAACCCAGTTTATCTCTCTAACCGCAGGTCCAAACCCAGTCAACTCACCCCTAAACATCAACCTGAAAAATAACACATACGAAAGATCAGTCCAAAATTCCCCAGTAGGTCAAACCGGTGAGTCAACTTACTAAGTCAACTCACCCAGTCAGTGCAGCCCTTGCACCCAGTCAACTCACCTAGTTAAGACCCAAAACCAAGCCTAACTTCAACGCTCAAGTTTAGAGCAAGTTCGGACAAGAAAAGTACTCCGAACCTGAGGCTTTTTCACTTTAGGTTCGGAGTGCCAGCTGTCTGAATGAGAGAGAGTGACCATAGAGGGCCGCCTATACCTATTTACTAGAGTTGTCACTCCTCGCAGTTATAAATACCCCGTCTCTCCTTCATTTTCCCAGAAAATCCACTAGCTTTGAGTCCTCCTCTGTGAGAAGCGACTCATCTCCATCCCCTTTAGCCTATTCCTCCACCAAGGAGAGCCTGAGTGAGTGAAGAGTCTAGCCCTGGTCTAGCCCAACCTGACCCTGGTCCAAGCCTCTCAAGCTACCCAAGTCTCAATCCTAACCATTTGCGCTAACCCTTGCGATACCTTCGTCCATCCAATTATTCATATACCAGTATCATCTCATTCGTATCTAGCATAGTATAACACTAATTATTCTTCCAACCCTTTGCTTCTCAAACCTATCATAAACACTTGATCAGGTCTTAACGTCTGCTCTTAGGTTCGCCGGCTTGCCTGAATCTTACCCATAAAAAAATGACTGGTCAAACACACTATCATGCATCTTGCATAGCACCTGTCAGTTTAAGTGTTTGCTCTGCGGCTTGTCGATTCAATCGGATCCATAATACGGTGCGCCTACTCCCATTCATCAAGTGAGAATGACCTCATAGACAATACGGACGACATACAAACCTCACAGTGGGCCCTGGGAAGGATTCAGTGGTGGATGTCATTGTCCCATTGTTTTCTGTGGTATGGCCCACATGAGATTTAGATCTACCTCATTCTTGGACCCATGGCCTAAAATGGCCTGGAAAATGGTTGAACGGTGTAGACCCCACCTTTGGCTACAGAGCTGGTCAAATGGTTAGATGGATGGAGGTCCACACCCAATTCATAGTTCAAACCCTAGGACCAAACCCATCAGCTTACCTAGTAAAAACCTAGTTTATCTCCTTAACTCCATGTCCAAACCTAGTCAACTCACCCCTAAACAGCAACCCGAAAAACCAGTTATAGGAAAAACCAATCCAAAATTCTCCAGTAGGTCAAACTGGTGAGTTAACTCACTAACTCACCTAGTCAGTCCAGCCCTTACATCGAGTCAACTCACCTAGTTAAGACCCAAAACCAAACTTAAAACCAAGCCTAACTTCAACCCTCAGGTTTTGAGCAGGTTCGGATAGGAAAAGTACTCCAAACCTGGGGTTTTTTTCACTCCAGGTTCGAAATGCCAGCTATCCGAATGAGAGAGAGAGTGACTGTATGGGCAGCCCCCTCCTATACCTATTTACGAGAGCTACAACTCCTCGGAGTTATAAATACCCCGTTTCTCCTTCATTTTTAACATCCTAAAAAATCCAGTAGCTTTGAGTCCTCCTCTGAGAGAAGCGACTCATTTCCACCCCTTTTAGCCCATTGTTCCACCAAGGAGAGCCTGAGTGAGTGAAGAGTAGACCTAGTCTAGCCCAGCCCAGCCCAGCCTGACCCTGGTCCAAGCCTCTCAAGCTACCCAAGTCTCAATCCTAACCGCTCGAGCTAACCCTTGTGATACCTCTGTCCATCTAGTTATTCATGTACCAGTATCATCTCATTTGTATCTAACATAGTGTAACACTTATTGTTCTTCCAACCCCCTGCTTCTCATCCCCATTATAAACACTTGATTTGGTCTTAACCTAGGCTCTAAGGCTCGCCGGCTTGCCCAGATCTTGCACATAAAAAACTCTGACCAGTCAAACACACTATCATGCATCTTACATAGCACTTGTCAGTTCGAGTGTATGCTCTGCAGCATGCCGATTCAATCAGTTACTGCCCATCAGATACTATTACTGATCAGACTCATATTTATGCATTATATCATCTACGAGAATGTACAAGGATTGATTCAAACTTTCAAAGACTAGTTAGATTTGTGAAGTAGAGACCGTACTTTTACACGGGCAGGGTAGGTGTGTAACACCTTCCCACTTTGTAACTGTGATCCCTTATCTCGAATCTTTGATTGCAGATCAAATGGGTCATTTTAGAGGAAAGAATCTCTGGATCCCCTTCTCTGATGTTTCTACAGGGTATAGCCAACTGTAGATTCGAAGTAACTGGCTAGTGGCGACTCCATTCTTATATGAACATATCCAAGCATATCAACCAAAACCCAAAAAGCCCTCGAGAATGAGGCAAGCTCGTGGAAGCGACGATTTACACCTCGAAAACACTGATCACCAGTGTTCACAGAATAACGACTCCACCGGGGAAATGCTAGTCCCGCTAGTTGTGATCCAACTTGAAAAATAGAATCTCTCGAGTACTTGAAAGTCAATAGTCATCATACATCCTCATTTGCATAGCATCTCATCCATAAAAAAAAAGAACATAGAAAAATCCCAAAACCTAAAAAAGAGTAGGACATACTTCCACACTATTGTGCCTCATCGGGCTCTTGACGTCCTCGGAAACAGCTTCCCTACTGCAACATAATTCGCACCAGAGCTCAGCAAGTCATGTCAGACCACAAGGAGGAAGGACACCTTTTCCCTGCCCTCGACATGAGCGAAGCGCAACCTGTAGTCAACAACCGCAAATTGAAAGCACATCAATCATTCAAGAGTTGCACAAGGAATGAGAGTGATGCAAGAAATGCTCTTGCAATTCATGCAAGCACAAACCACAGCAGCAGCCAACAATCAAGCTTATCCAGTTCAACAACCACAGTAACCATCCAGGGCCCTCCAATTCGAATCAAGTACAACCATCGGAGTCTAACCAAGGCTACCGAGAACAACCATCTCAGCCCTCCATTGTGGGGCATTCCTCCCAATACCCTCCCTGCGGCAATGAAACCTTCACAGAGCATTCTTGCCGCAGGGACTTCTAGTCAACTTCCAGCCAACCTCATAAGCGAAGATCTCAGTAGATTTCAGCATGTTCCCGTCGATGGACCTTTTTCATTTCTCAGCATGTCCCCACCGATGGGACTTTTAATCAATTTCAGCCCATCCTCGCTGATGGGATTTCAGTTCAATTTCCAGCAACAGGGACTCACTGGTGAATGCCCGCAACGAAGGTCAGTATAAAGCTCACATCAATCAACGCATAGTGGCGAATACCCAACAAGGGGGTCACTTCTCAACATCTCAGCTTCCTACAAACAAGAGCACCTCTTAATTCCAACACATCCCCACCGATGAAATTTCAGTTAATTTTCAGCAATCTCCAGTTAATTTCCAGCACATCCCCACCGATGGGATTCCAGTTAATTTCCAACAATCTTCAATACAACAATCTCCAATTAATTTTCAGCGCATCCCCATCAATGAGATTCCAATTAATTTTCAGCAATCTTCAATTCAGCGATCTCCAGTTAATTTCCAGTACATCCCCGCCAATGAGATTCCAGTTAATTTCCAACAATATTCAATTCAGCAAAATCCAATTAATTTCCAGCAAATTCCTGTTCAATCTCCAGTTAATTTCCAAGAATTTTCAGTTCAATCCCAACAATCTCTAGTTCAATTACAGTCATTTCCAACACAATCTCAACAAATTCTAGTTCAATCATCAAGTCAATCTCAGCAACCCACAATTGCTTTCCAGTAAGCTCACAGGGTCAAAGACATTGACCATTATGCCAAAGAACGTGCCTTACTACGAGAAGCATCAATCACTCAAGCAAATCATACAATACTGGACAAGTTACGGGATTAGTTCCAAGCCTTGCAAAATCAACTTCAACGATAACAGGGGATCGACCTCCCCTCAACAAAATTCAGGGACCTATCCCTTTCTAGATGCTCAGATAACTCAAAACTTTAAGGTATCGAAATTCAAAAGATACGATGGTAGCGGCTACCCCACGGCACATCTTAAGGCTTTCTGTAAAAAGCTAAGCGCAGTTGCAGGAAATGAATGGGCACTCATCCGCATTTTCCAAATATCTTTGAAGGGTGATGCCCTAGATTGGTACACGTCATCGGATTGCCACCACATCAAGTCTTGGGAACAACTTTGTCAAGCTTTCATTGACAGATTTGCATACATTCTTAACATGGCACCCAGGAGAGTAGATATAGCAGCTCTCAGGCAGAGAAGCGGTGAAACATTGTCACCTATGTTGGACGTTGGCGAGCCATCAAAACCAGAATGCGAACAACCATAGACGACGAGGAGCAAATCTCCATGATCGTCCACTCAACTTATCCAAGAATCTTTGGGTATCTCATCTAACACCCATATGCGAATTTCTCTTAATTGATCCGTGCCAGAGAGCAAGTCGAAGCAGGAATCCGCACGGGGACAATCTCCCCGTGGCCTCATCAGGACGCTACAGTCAAGCGAAATAGAGTGGAAGGAAGACCCATAGGATACGAGAATGGGAATGACAGTGGCTCTCCCCCTCGCTCGACAGAAGTAAACAACATCGTCGCCACTGCTCAGCGAAATCGGTACACTCCCCACATGGACGCCAACCATATCAACAAAATTAACCTCAGCATCAACCGCAAAGATACCAACCACAACCACCTCAGCCACAACCAATCATCAACCACAACCGCAACCACCCGACAACAGCAGCAGTCCAGGGAAAATGGCCAATACCCTTATCAGAACAGGCAGATGTACAGGGAGCCTAAGAAATTCACCCCACTCACTCAGCCACTCAGCCAGATCATGACTATGCTGATATAAAAACATCTACTCACTCCAATGGCGCCCAGGCCTCCTCCGAATCCTTTACCTCCAAACTATCATGAAAACGAGTATTGTGCCTACTATCAAGGGCGCGACCACACCACTGACCGATGCATGACTTTGAAGAACGTCATCCAAAACCTGATCGATGACTGCAAGATCGTCATCTCAGTCCCCGAAACTCCTCCAGTTGCTCTCACCAACATCCTTTAGAACTGTCAACCTCAGCATCCAACAGACCCCAGTTCGTCCCACGGCCTTACCGTCAACAGCGTAAAAGAAGGAGAGCGCATCGATCGCTTCTTCTCCCCCATCCAGTTCATCATACCTACACTTTTGGCCAACAAATCCTCCTCAGATCCTGTAAGGGGCAAACCCCCTACTTCCCTCACATTTTGAACCATTTGTACTCGAGGGAGCACCTCTATATGATGAGCCGGTTGCCCAGCCACAGAAAATGCCAACTCTAAATCCCTTCATTCTGCAAGGGGCACCCTATGGTCACCAATATTGGGAGTCAGTCATCTTAGAAGGGGTGTCATCGCACATTGAGCCTGCATACGAGCCCGTCATCACACAAGGGGCAGCATCAACTCAGGAGTTATTTAATTCCCAATGGAGGCCTCACACCTTTCATCATCAAGAGCCCATTATCTTAGAAAGGGCTCCCCCATCAAGTTAGTCATATTGGAACGGGTGGTTCCTGTCCTCGAGCCACGAAGAAGACCAGGCGATATTTCAATTACATTACATCAGCTAGGCCGCACAGGAGGATCCCTCACTGTGACAAGATGACCAATGTTCCTCCCATGGGAACCTCCAGCTCCAAGGACAATTGAGCCAGGGCCTCGACCTTATGTGATCTATGAAGATAAGCCTCACCATTATCACTTCATACAGGCAACAATGTAGTCCTTAAAGTAAAAGCTTCATATGAGGAAGATCTCGTACCCCCACCAACACAACTGTAAGAGCTAGTGCTTCTAGAAGGCAAAGGGGAAGAAAGTTACAACGAGGTCTCATGGCACTACCTAAAATGTGCAGAGGTAGGAAACATAAATCCCAATGGGTGTTGCATCCAGAGATATAATAAGAACAAATGACATCTCAAGGGCATCCTTGCGTGCGTCGGTAACAAAAATGAAGCTGCATATGATGTCGCAACTTAGCTCAAGTCAATCTCTACCCAAATCTCGGTATGAGAACTACTTTGCACGTCCCGTTTACACCGAGAAATGTTCGCCAAGATGTTGAGTGATGCCCACATCTCCTCAGACACAACACCTGAAATGGTAGCATTGATGATCGGATATCTTCTGGCTCCGCGCGCTATCACCTTCACCGATGATGAGCTACCACCAGAAGGACGCAACCATGGACAGTCCCTCAACATAGCCATATGATACAAAGAAGTTTGTGTTCCGCTGGTCCTTATCGATAATGGTTCGAGCATAAATGTATGCCCGCTCAAGACTGTCGAACGCCTAGGAATCAGTCCCTCCTCATTTCGACCCAACACCATGTACGTCAGGGCATTCGATAACACCCGTTGGTCAGTGGAGGGAGAGGTCGACATAGAGGTACAGATAGGCACAAAAGTGGAGCTCTTAATAGAGCAGGTCAGATTCGAGATTCAATTCACTCTGAATCCGTATAATGTGGATTTGGATCTTAAAATAGGTCCGATTATTTAAATGGATTGGATTTAGATCTTAAAATAGGTCTGATTGCTTAAATGGACCAGATTTGGATTCACAGAAACATATCCGAGTTCGATCCGAATCCGATCCAGATCTGACTCCTTGTCACCTTACTGTATATGTTATATTCATGTTGGCCATTCGTTTTCCAGATTATTTTAGGCCATGTCTCAAATTTGAGACATGCCACTCTTAGGTTGACCATATCACAGTAAATAGATTGCATCATTTTTGCTATTAATTAAATTTTATATATATATAGATTAAATATTATATATAGAGAGATTTTTAATGGGGTGGATTCGGACCTAGATCCAACCTGAATCCGATGGTTATATGAATTTTAGATCGGATATGGATATCACCTTATATATATATATATATATATATATATATATATATATATATATATATATATATATATATAAGATTTTTAATGGGGTGGATTCGGACCTAGATCCAACCCGAATCCGATGGTTATATGAATTTTAGATCGGATATGGATATCACCTTTTGGATCCAAGTTGGATCTGAATCCGTCTACAGATATTCGGAATTGGAGTTGGATCCGATCCAGATCCAACTCATTGAGAGCCCTACCTAGAAGTCTCCAGTACTATCACATTTCAAATCCTAAACATATCAGCCTCCTTCAACATGTGGCTCAGACGACCTTAGCTGCATAAGGTTAGAGTTGTACTTTCCACCTTGCATCAATGGGGGAAGTATATCTGCGGGAATCAAGTGATCGTGGTCCATTCAGAAAAGGAACTCGTCATTCCTCCCAACGCTAGTACCACTGAGCTAGATATCCCCGTCATCGACACCCAACACACTAAAGAAGACGTCCGGTATCACAGATTCGAGTTCAAGACTGTGAACACCATCGCCAACCCAATACCAATGTGTGTGGACTATGTCTTCCCACCAGCAGAGCGTCTAAACCTTAAGTATCACATGAAGAACCATTTCAAGTTCAAAAAGATGTAGCTAGTATATAATCAATACAAATAGGGACTCGGATATCGGTCAACCATCATGGATAAAAGGAAAAAGAAGTTCTGGTGTTTAAAAGAAGTTCCGGTGCTTACCCATTCAATTCATCAAGTGTGGGGAACCCTGCAGAGATCTTAAAATTTGAACCCATAAATTTTTTATTATTATTTTTTTTTTTTTGAAAATCAACAATTTAACTTGTGCACTCCTACACACACTTCAACACATCTTTATTTGATCAATCATTTCGGAACCTTTTACTTTTCGCCATTTGATTCGTAATAACCAACGTGAAGTGTTCTTTTAGACAACCTAAACACCAGTCGATCCATCTTTAAATCTATTCGTCCATGATCAAAATAATTCAACCAACCATTAATCCGAAACCCTATCGTGTTCATTTATCCATGTACCATATAAAGCGTGTTCTTAAGAGTGTGAGACAAATATGTCATTAGAAAAGGCAATAAAATGTTTTAATAGTTTTTGAATAAGCGTAACATGATGGTTTTGAGAGGGATAGGGCTCTCAATGGAGCGGGTCAGATCCGAGATCTGAATCACTCTGAATTCGTATAATGCGGATTTGGATCTTAAAATAGGTCCGATTAGTTAAATGGACTGGATTTGTATCTCAAAATAGGTCTGATTACTTAAATGGACCGGATATGGATTCAGAGGAACATATCTGAGTTTGATTCGTATCCGATTAAGATTCGACTCATTTTCATCTTACTGTATATGTTATATTCATGCTGACCATCCGTTTTACAAATTATTTTAGGCCATGTTGACCATACCATAGTAAATAGTGGGATTTGCATCATTTTTCTACTAAATTAAATATATTATATTATATATTTTATATCATATTTTTTTTAGATTTGTAATTGGGGGTGGATTCAAACCTAGATCTAACCCAAATCCGATGGTTATATGGATTTTGGATCGGAAATGGATCTAACAATTTATAAATGGTTCGGATATGGATATCACCTTTGGATTCGAGTTGGATCCGAATCTAATACAAATCCGTCTACAGATATACGAACTTGGAGCCAGATCCAATTGGATCCGATCTAGATCTAACCCATTGAGAGCCCTTGAGAGGGAGGGAAACAACGGTGGGTTGCTGTGCCTTTATATATATATATATATATATATATATATATATATATATATATATATATATATATATATATATATATATATATAGAGAGAGAGAGAGAGAGAGAGAGAGAGAGAGAGATGATCCACTGCGCTTCAGAGCGCAAATAGCCTTTTACGCACTATGAATGAAACCTCTTAATCGCGTCTTTCGCTCGAAGTGCGGATTAGGTACGTCCCCGCCTGTCCCGAGCTCAAGACTAGGCTGGGACTCTTAAGGCCCACCGTGATATATGGATTTTATCCACACCGTCCATTCATTTTTGCATGTCATTTCAGTTCATGAGCCTAAAAATGAGGCAGATCTAAGCTCAATTGGACCATGAAATGGGGATTAAAGGCTAACTGTTGAAAACTACTTGGGTGCCACAATAAGTTTTAGATGAAGTTGATATTTTTGTTTTCCCTTCATCCATGTCTCTATGATCTTATGAACAGATTGGATGGCAAATAGACATCACGGTGGGCCCTGGGAAGGTTTCTATGATAATAATCATTAACACCGTTACTTCTTGTGGTGTGGCCCACTTAAACCTTAGATCTTCCTCATTTTTGGGACAATTTCTTAAAATGACATGGAAAAATGCATGGACGGTGTGGATAAAATCCATACACCATGGTGGCCCTTAGAGCCATAACCTATCTTGAGCTCGGGATAGGTGGGGAAGTACCTAATCCGCGTACCTTTTTCGCTCGCGCAAGAGAGCCCGAGGTACTCAAAGAGACTTGTTGGAGGGATTGCGTTAAAATTCTCTCCAAAGAGGATTGCGTCTTGTGTCAGGACTCCATGGTGTGTTGACATCATCAAGTTCAGTAGGCCCCACCATAATAGATGTGTTAAATCCACATCGTTCATTCATTTTTTGAGATCGTTTTATGGGATGGGCCCAAAAATTAGACCGATCTAAAGCTCAAGTAGACCACACCACGAAAAGAAGTGGGGTTAAACATCTACCATTGAAAACTTCTTGGGGCCAGAAAAGTTTTGGATCAAGCTAATAGTTGTGATTTCCCTTCATCCAAGTCTGTGTAACCTTATCAATAGGTTGGATGGCAAACAGACATCATGATGGACCCTAGAAAGGTTTCAACGATGAGTGACATTGTCTTTACTGCTTTATGAGGTGTGGTCCACTTAGATTTAGATCTACCTTATTTTTGGGCCCATGCCGTAAAATGATCTCACAAAATGGACAGACAGTGTAGATATAACACATGCACCATGGTTGGGCCCACAGAGCCTAGTAACATCAACACACGACTAGTGGTCTCTCGCCAGCCACTCAATCTCAATCCTTTCTTGAAGGATTGCCTATTCACGCGATGCGGATTGCCCGTCGAAAGAAATCTGCGCGGATTGCCTGTCGAAAGTTTAGTAGGCATCTCCTGGGCTTGAAATCTAGGTGAGGCTCACCATGATGCTTGTAAGAAATCTATGCCATCCAACCATTTTATGAAATCATTTTAGGCGTTGAGACAAAAAATGAACGGAATACAAGACTCAAGAAGGCCGCACTAAAGAAAAAGGTGGGTAGGGAAATTCCTACCGTTGAAACCTCTATGGGGTCCATAGTGATGTTTATATGCCACCCATACCGTTCATAATGTCATTCCTACTGAGATGAACTGAAAACACAAATATCATCTTGATTCGAAACTTCTGTGGCCCCATGAATATTTCAACTGTGGAAGTTCAATCGTCATGTTTTCGGCCCACTTAAACCTTCGATCCCATTCATTTTTTGTCGCAACGCCTAAAATGATCTCACAAAATGGTTAGACGGCGTAGGTTTCTCACAAACATCACAGTGGGCCCCACCTAGATTCTGAGCGCAGGAGATGCCTGTCAGGCAATCCACGTCCCTACTCACTCACGCTGGTGAGACCCGGAACCAGCTATGTGGGTGGGACCCTGAACCTAGGGCCCACCTGGATGTATTCCTTGTAGATCCATGCCGTTGATCTTCTTTTCCAAATTATTTTGTACTATGGTACCAAAAATGAAGAAGAATAAAATTTTGGGTGGACTACATAAGAAACACTAATTAATGACCGTTAAAAACCTTTTGTGAGTCACAAAAGTTTTCTATCAACTTGATATTTGTTTTTTCCTTTCATCCCTGTCTACGTGACCTTATCAACAGATTGGATGGTCAATAAACATTACGATGGACTCCAGGAAGTTTTTAATGGTCACGGTTGAATGATAACTGTTTCTTAGGATGTGGTCCACCTAAAATTTGCATCTGTTTCATTTTTGGGACTGCATCCTAAAATAATATGAAGAAACAGATGGACAGCATGGATCTACAAAGAATACATCTAGGTGGGCCCTAGGTTCAGGGTCCCACCCACATCGCTGGTTCCGGGGTCTCACCCAAGTTGCGTTCGCTGTTAAGTGGGCTCCACCATAATGTATATGTTTTATCTACGCTGTTCATCTATTTTTTCAGAGATGCCTGCCAGGCAATCCACGTCCCTACTCACGCTGTTAAGTGGGCTCCACCATAATGTATATGTTTATCTACACTGTTCATTTATTTTTTCATATTATTTTAGATCATGAGCCCAAAAATTAAGACGTGGGCCACATCTCCATAAACAATGGTGATTGAACACTTACCATTGAAAACTTTTTGAGGGCCACAAAAGTTTTGGATGAAGATGATATTTGTGTTTTTCCTTCACCTAGGTCTGTATGACCTCATCAACAGGTTGGATGCCAAATAAATATAACATTGGGCCATAGGAGATTGTTAATGGTGAACATTTAATTAATACGGTTTTCCATGGTCCACCTTAGATTTACATCTACCTAATTTCTTGGTCAAAGTCCTAAATGATCTATCAAAACAGATGAATGGTGTGGATAAAACACGTTCATCACGGTGGGGTCTACAGCTAAACCGTATCTCACTTCTCTCACGCCTTCCAAGTCGGATACGGATTATGTACCTTGGACGAAAGCTAGGTGGGGGCGTGGGGCCCACCTTGATGCTAGTGAGAAATTCACCTGGTCTTTGGGTGATCAGTAAATATGGTGATCAGTTTTGGCAACTTGAGCCAATGGTTCAGTAATCCACACCATTGGACTGTCTCATCTAATGGCCTTAGATGAAGTATGCAGAAAAAAAAAAATCTTTCGATGAGACAATCTAAACTTTCTATTCGAAATATACTCCAAATCTCTTATCTCTACCCACCAACACTTAAAAAGAAAAAAATTAAATAATAAAATAAAAGAAAATAAAGAAATAAACATTGATATATAAATAATTTGCCCAATAAAATGTCAATGACAATTGTTCATGACAGTTAATACCTAGCCCTGGTTCAAACGACAAATAAAAATGATATCTAACTAAAGCTTTGTAAGTTCCTCTTTCTTCAATTACTTTGCGAGATCATCACGCCTTGCTTTTTTCTCTTAATTGACCATCATCTTTGCTTTTTATTTCCTGCACATGTATCATAGAGAAACATTATTTAAATTATTTCAGCTCATGAATACAAAGCAATCACAACAGATTGGAACTGAAAAACTGCATTCAATGTTTAAATAGCTGAAATATTGAAGATAAAAGGAACCCAAATTGTGATTACAATTAAGAAATAAAAAATTCAAAATACTATGGACACCTCCAGTATGTAGCGAAAGATAAAGAACTTTGACCACTCTAACTTGTTGACCAAGCTCCAACCTAGTCATGTCAATGAAAGAAATTAGCTATAACAATCAAATAATGTAACCTTTTGCAATACAAATATACATATATGAATTATAAAAATAATTATCATACCTTCCTACTCATCAGAGGCAGATTCTTCAATAACATTATCACGGTTGAATCTACCTGGACAATTACGTAAGTCATGCTTAAGACCACGCTTCCCACAACCATTACATCTTCTTTGATCCTTTTTTTTTAATTTCCTCCTCCCTTTTTGAGATCATTCTCTTTCCACTTCCTTTATCTTAGCTTTATTCGGATCTTTAATATTCACTTGATTTTGTCTAGTTGCCTTTTTCATCGATTTTCTTATATTTTCAGCATCTGGATCTATTTCTAGAGTACGTACTTCTTCCAAAACTTCATAAAGCCTTCCTCTAACTAAATGATATCCATGTTTTGAGGAAGCTCCTCCATTGATGAGTAAACCGCATATTTGAGATAAATCATTATGCCGTAGTGAAATGGATTCATCTAAATCTGGCTTATTTCCAACGCCACTATTATCGTGAATAGAATCCACCTTCGCATACCTTGTCCACCTCTTCAAAATATAGTAATCTAGCAATAAAGGAACATGAGCATGACATAAAACGCATAATATATATTTACATGGTATACCTTCAAACTCAAATTTAGAACAATTGCAAGCTGCACGTTTTTCATTCACTTCATATTTAACCACTCATTCATTTTTTGTTTCTTCCAGGCTTCGAAGTTTAAAAACTTTATAAATGGAAATATGTTCATCTTGATGTTCCCTTTCTGCAACATAATCCAATGCTTCATATAACTCTTCTTGAAATTTATAGAATACCTTCCTTGTGTATGTTTCTTCCATTGCTTTCTCCATTTCCCACGGTGTTTTTAACTTAGCTTTACTACTTATTATTTCATGATCTGTAATGAGCTCATTATGCCTTTGACGTGCAACTGCCCTATCGAACCGAACGATGAAATCCATAAGTGAGTTACGCTTTGAGACGTACTTACGGAAGAATGAATTTATGATTTCACTACGCTGACTGCTGGACATACCCGCAAAGAAAATGTGTCTTACAAATGCAGGTATCCATTTATGGCGGATATCATAAATCGAGACTAACCATTCATTGTCCTTATAAATCATTTTCTCTAATAATCTTCTCCCACAAATGTTCGAACTCTTCTGGTGTTTAAGAATTCCATACACATTTTTTGAAAGGGTCAATAAATTCTTTCCTATATGCAATGGCGCCTAATTTTAGCATTATGTGCCATATACAATGCCGATGGAAAGTATTTGGAAAAACAAAAGCAATTGCTTTGGCCATAGCTAGATCTTGATCAGTTATGATTGCTTTTGGAGGCTCCCCTTGCATAGCTCGTAGCCATGACTTAAACAACCAAATAAATGACTCAATTGTTTCATTTTGTAAGAAACCACACCCAAGTGTAATGGACTGACCATGGTGATTTTACTCCAGTGAATGGTGCAAATATCATCTCATATTGGTTAGTATTATACGTTGTATCAAATACGATAACATCACCAAAATGATAGTATGCTTTACTTGTAAACGAATCAACTCAAAAACAATGCGTCAGCTTTTCTTTATCATTGACCTTCACTTCATATGCAAATGTGGGTTGCATTTCTTTCATTTCTTCAAAATGTTCATATAACAACTGAGCATTACGACCCTTAGATTTTTTCTTCTTGTATCTTTTATAATTACTCATATCTCGTTCAGTGCATCCAATATTTCCATACCCACCCATTTCTTTTCCAAGCACTGCCATTGTTTGTGACGTCTTTACCCCAACAGCATCAAAGTTATCTATCAAGGTTTTCTTCGTTTTAGTCATCTTACGATGTGACTTCAATAAGTGCCTTTTATGAGGGGTCACTAGCTCATGGTTATGCTCCTCAACTAACCTTTGCACTACGTAATTTGAATTTAACTTATTAAAAGTGACGGTCATGAGAGCATGACAACCATCTTGTGTTTCACTTCACTTTCTTTTGCGTACATTTTGTACCTTCTCATCTGTCATTCCCTCTTTTGAACATACATATATTTTCCAAATTATTTGACGTTTCTTTTTGCAAACCACTTCACCTTCCACTTTCTTTTCTTTCTCATACTTACATGAGTGACTACGTACACTAAATCCGACACATCTTGCATATTCATTATAAAATGTGTATGCTTCCTTCAATGAGGAGAAAGTGGTTTCTCCTACTTTTGGCTTTCGACATTCTTTTACATTTGGACTCAATTCTTTTCTGCCAGTAGATGTGCTTCTATAATATTCATTATCAAGATTATTTTCATCCTCACTCATTTTTGATCGAGTAATAAAACCTTACTTATAGTAAAAAAAAATTGCAAAACATTATTAAATTGAACAAATAAATAAAAGAAATCATAATTTCTAATTTCGGACCGGAGTTGTCAAATTTTGTATACATAAATCAGTCAAGTCCAATCATTAGGTGGGCCCCACCATAGAGATCTTATACAAACATAAAAAAATGTACCCCCATGATCAAGCGGTGTAGCCTAATATGTATACGGTCTCCAATCCAACCCAACCCACCATGATGACGAAACACTCAAAAAATCATGTCAATCCAAGCAATAGATGGGGCGAGATCACTTAGGTTATTTTTCATTGTTTTTGTTCGTGTAGCCCATATGATGATTGGATCACACATGCATTGCCCCTATTGCTAGAAATAAAACCCGTGCATGAAAATTACTCTTGCATTGTATCCAATATGTAATCCATGAAAAAAAAACAAAGAAAATATTTTGTACAGCCACACCATAGAGAGAATGACAGACAAACCTGACGTGTGCGCGTGCTGTCAAACCTAAGCTTTGGCTCATGCGTGGGAATCTTCTTCTCCAGATCTGGTGTGCTCTCTTTCTAGTGGAGGGCATGCATGAGAGATGTTCTCCGGTTCCGGCCTCGTTCTCTAGTGGTGGCGGAGGGAGGAAGGTATTGAGTGAGAGAGGAAGGGAGATATTGGAGAGATAGAAGTGCGTGAGTGAGAGAGGAAGAGAGGACAAGAGATAATAAGAGAGATGTCGAGAGGGAGAAGTCCTGGTTCACACAAGACTCATAGTTGGAGAGGGAAGTGGAGCGCACATATAGCCGACACTGTCAGTAAGCACATGGTTAGTGGACGGTGCTCTGTAGGCCCCACCATGCTGTACGTGTTTTATGTGTGCCGTCCATCTATTTTTCCATATCATTTTAGGTCAGGATTCTAAAAATGAGATTGATACAAATCTCAAATGTACCACACCACAGTAAACAATGGTTAATGAATTCCCACGGTTAAAAACTTCCCAAGGCCCACTATAATGTTTATTTTCCATCCAACTTGTAGATTAAGTCACAAACACATGGTTGACGGGAAAACACAAATATGAGCTTCATAAAAAACATTTACAGGCCCCAAGAACTTGTTAATGGTGAGATTTCAATCACCATTGTTTTAAGAGGTGAGGTCCGCATGATATTTGGATCAGACTTAAATTTGAGCTCATACCATAAGTTGATACAGAAAAATGGATGGACGACATGGATAAAACATATATATTACAGTGGGAGCCATAGTACACCGTCCAGGAGGTCGTGGATTTTTACGGCGTCACTACGCAATCTGGGTTCGGAAAGGGCTTGAGTGGTGTGCGCAGGCCAGTCCACCGACTTCCATCTTGTGTTGATGTCACCATGCTATGTGGGACCAACAGTGGTTCATGTGTTGTATCTACACCGTCCATTCATTTTGTGAGATCATTTTAGGGAATAGGCCCACAAATAAGGAATATCCAAACCTCAAGTGGACCACACCTCAGAATGCAATGGGGATAGTTACACACATCGTTGAAACCTTATTAGGGCACACCATGATATTCATTTTCCATCCAAGTTATTGATAAGGTCACACATACTTGGATGAAGGGAAATCACAAACATCAGCTTGATCCAAAACTTTATAGCCCAAGAAGTAGTAGGCGCTTAATCCCCACTTCTTTCTGTGGTGTATTCTGCTAGTGTTTTGGATCTGTCCAACTTTTGTACCATCTCCTTAAATGATCTTGAAAAATGATGTATCATCTACTTAAATGATCTTGAAAAATGAATGGACGGTGTGGATATAACACATACATTATGGTGGGGCCCACAAAACTTGGTCACCTAAACACAGATACCATGTGTGGACCCTCGCCGATTTTTCGCGCTCCCACACGACGTTCTTCTCCCTTCCCCTTTCCTTTCGGAAAAGAAGGAGATGAGGATGCGTGAGTGCGAAATCGCCGTTTGTGCCACTGGCTTGCCTCGTTCTCGAGGGCTTCGTTTGGTTGTCGTGTTAAGCTGGACGTGTTAAAATGAGTTTGTATAAGACCAGAGCCGCCACTAGCCAATTACTTCGAATCTACAGTCGGCTAGACCCTGTAGAAACGTTAGAGAAGGGAATCCGAAGATTCCTTCCTCTAAAATGACTCCTGTTGATCTGCGGTCAGAGATTCAAGGTAAGGGATCACGGTTACAGGGTGGGAAGAGGTTAAGCACCCCACACACTGCCCGTACCGAAGTACGGTCTCTACTTCACAGAATCGATCGAATACTTGAAAGTCTAGTTTAATCCTCGTATATTCTCATGGATGACATGATGCATGAATGCGGGTCTGAACAGTAAGAGTTTCTAATGGGCAGGTTCCAACAACGGGCAAGCCCAGAGCGTACGCTCGAACTGACAGGTGCTTTATGCGAGATTATGCATGTTGTGTGCTTGAATATTCAAAGTGTTTATAGTGATATGCAGGTCTGAACAGTAAGAGTTTCTGATGGGCAGGTTCCAACAACGGGCAAGCCCAGAGCATACGCTCGAACTAACAGGTGCTTTATGCGAGATGCATGCGGTGTGTTTGAATAATCAAAGTGTTTACAATGAAGCAGGGGGGTTGGAAGAAAAGTAAATGTTGCACTTATGCTAGATGCAAATGAGATGATGCTGGAAAAATAATAGCTGGGTGGACGGAGGTGTCGCAAGGATTGGCTTCGAGTGGCTGGATCAAGACTTGGATGGCTTGGGAGGCTTGGACCAGTGGTCAGGCTGGGCTGGACCAGGGCTAGGCTCTCCTCACTCGGGCTCTCCTTGGTGAAGGAATGGGCTAAAGGATGAAGGAGGGTGACTCAGACAGACGGGCTCTCTCTGGCTGAGTGGTGTGTTGAAATGAGAAGGGGAGGGGGGTATTTATAGCAGCGGGCAATGGCAGAGCTCGTAATTTATTTTGGGCGGCCTGCTATGGGCCGCCCGTACGGCCGTTTCTTGGGATTCAGCGGCGATTTGGGCGGCCTGCCATGGGCCGCCCGTACGGCCGTTTCTTGGGATTCAGCGGCGGTTTGGGCGGCCTGCTATGGGCCGCTGTTTGGCTCGGTGGGTTGACTCAGTGAGTTGACTCAGCGGGTCGACTTGGTGATTTGACTCAGCGGGTTGACTCGACGGGGTGACTCGGTGTTTTGACTCGACGAGTTGACTCAGCGGGTTGACTCAGCGGGTTGACTCAGTGGGTTGACTCAGCGAGTTTGACTTTTTTGGGATTTCTTGACTGGCTTTTCTTATGGGGGGTTTTTCAGGGTGATGTTTAGGACTGGGTTGACTGGGTTCAGGCTTGAATTGGGCTATGGCATGGGGGTACGGTCCTCCATTCAACCAGCTATCTCTACCAACAGTGTAGCCGAAGGTGGGGTGTCTACAGATGCCCCTCTTTGGCAGAGGTTGCGTGCAACCGAATGCCAAAGCGAGTGGACACCCCACTTCTGACCCGGTCATTCATAGATCATGTTCTGAAATCTTTGCTTGCTTTTGCATCTGTAGTCAATTGATCGTTTGGAAACCGATCACTCGCACATACCGTGGGAGTTTGGAGAAAACGTTGCGATTGTCCCTGCATGCGCTGCAACCTGGGTACCCAATCGCAACCCTTCCATTCCCGATCGGTACTAACATCGGAAAGGTACAGCAG
The DNA here is from genome assembly GCA_003013855.2 of Liriodendron chinense. Lineage (NCBI taxonomy): Eukaryota > Viridiplantae > Streptophyta > Magnoliopsida > Magnoliales > Magnoliaceae > Liriodendron > Liriodendron chinense. The sequence continues at coordinate 1,018,269 of PVNU02000491.1, read as the reverse complement.
AGCCTCTGCGTCGACAGTCTTATAAGGATGCTGACCCTGAGACTGATTGTATGATGTTTGATGTTTTCTCAGATTACTCCAGGAGTACTTGTTTCGCTTGACTGTCAAAGTGGTTAGACGCCCTGCGTCAGATAGTCTTACGGGATTCTACTACGCCGACTTGGACTCAGTCAAGGTACTTCAGGCATCCACGCCTAGGTATATGCGGGTGGGCTTTTTCCACCTGATCCGCTGGTTTCGATGCTTAGTTTGCAATTCATTCTTTCCTTGATTGTGGTCTGGAATCTTTGTTGTCCTTTGTATCTGAGTCAGTTGATTGTCTGGAAATTGATAACTCGCACATACCGCGAGAGTTTGGAGAAAACGTTGCAATTGTCCCTGCAGTTTGCTGCAACCTGGGTACCCAATCGCAACCCTTCCATTCCCGATCGGTACTAACATCGGAAAGGTACAGCAGAGCCTCTGCGTCGACAGTCTTACGAGGATGCTGACCCTGAGACTGATTGTGTGATGTTTGATGTTTTCCCAGATCACTCCAGGAGTACTTGTTTCGCTTGACTGTCAAAGTGGTTAGACGCCCTGCGTCAGATAGTCTTACGGGATTCTACTACGCCAACTTGGACTCAGTCAAGGTACTTCAGGCATCCACGCCTAGGTATGTGCGGGTGAACTCTTTCCACCCAATCTGCTGATTTTGATACTTGGGTTACAATTCATCATTTCCACCTGTTCAAATGGTTTCTGTGACCGAACCTTTTGGCTTTTCATCTTTTTGTATCTTGGCATGTGGTACGACCGCACTGACACTGGAGTTTAGTTCGACCGTACTTTGAGTGCATTGGATCCGATGGTCTCCGGGGAAACCGCGAGACATCAGATCTTATTTGATTTTTGCGTCGGCTCCTACCCAGAGATATGGAAGATCTCCTGGTGTTTTGGAGGCAGAACGCTCTACTGGAAAATATTTTTGGGTTTTTGAAAAGATACCCACTCTGGGGAGTGATACTCCGTGGGGTTTTTATTTGCAAATAGAAATATTTTTTGTCTTTTTGAAATGAAAATCTGGTTTGCATGTGCCTCCACTAGGGATGGCTGTGGGGTCTTTATCTAACCGACTTTTATTTTGAAAGCAGGTAAACATGATGATTGATGCGATGGATGCTGATGCATGGAGATGCATGATGAATGCATGGCTTGGTTCATTCTCTTTTCGTTTGATGATTTTGCTTTTGCTGGAGATGCAGAGAATTTTGAGCTTATTGCTTGCAGGGTTGTACTCCCTTGGGGATTTTTCTTTTTGATACGGAGGTTTGGACAGCGGGTTGGTCAAGATCCCGACCCGTGGTCGATCAGGTCCATCGTCCCAAGATGCTGTTTCTTTGCTAATGAGAATGTACGAGGATATTATTCGACTTCAAGATGTTCTTCTGGGCATACGTGTGATTGAGATGGTGTTTGGTTGCCCGTTTTGGTCAAGATTCCAATTTGCGGGCGATTAGATCCGTCATCCCATACTGTGAAGTGAGCGGAGTTCAAGACTCCTAAATTGTAGTGCTGGGGATGCTAATTTTTGTGATTTTTTGTAAATATGTGGTCCGGATCTTTTACCTGAGTAGTCAGGATAGAGATCGGTTATTGAAAATACAGGAAATATTTTTTGTGATTTTCGAAATATTTTTGATGAAAGCAAGAGGAATATTTTTGTGATTTTTTGACAATATTTCGATTGAAAGCAAGGGAAATATTTTTGTGATTTTTTGACAATATCTTGATTGAAAGCAAGGGAGATATTTTTGTGATTTTTTACAAATTTTTTATTTGAAAGCAAGGGAAATATTTTTTTGTGATTTTTGACAATACTTTGGTTTGAAAGCAAAGGAAATATTTTTTTTGTGATTTTTGCCAATATTTAATTTGAAAGCAAGGGACATATTTTTTTGTGATTTTTGAAGAGGTGATTTTGCAATGTTTTTGTATTTTGTGATTTTTCTGAAATGCAGGGAAAAGTATGGAATTTTCATCCACTTCCAGCTTCTACTGCTGGTAAGGCACCCGATCCATTTTACGTCAGCGAGCAAGACGAGTCTCACACAGTTAAGTGCCGTAGTTTTACATCTTCGGATGAGGGAATTTTGAGGGTTTTCAGTCAACACACCCACAAAGTTGCCTGTTCCTCATGTGCAATGCACATAGACCACGTATCGTCCGACGGACTCCTTCGGCCACAAAATGAGCCACATCCTCACATTTCCCTTAGTCAATCCAGTTTGGGGCCTTACGTTGCTCACAATTTCGTGAGAGTGCGCTCCACCTCCCAACAGCCTTAATCCCCTTCATGAGTTCTAGGAACAGGGAACATCCGTCAGCTTCAACAGCGACTTCCAAATCAAGGTTGTCTATCACGGTGCGTTCAACACGAACAGGATTGCGGAGTTCTGCCCACCACAGCCCTTACCTGTTTAAGAGATTCCAGACACCCGTACGATCAAGTGTCAGCCATGCCTGGAACAGGTTAGGAAAGAAAGCCCCCGAGAAGTTAATCCCAGTGTAGTTTAAGGTCTTCGGACCGCTGGGGATAAATTGGTGCGTTTGAAACTAGTGGTGAAATTTTTTTTATTTTATATTGTATCTATATATATTTTTTTGTTTTGAAAAGGTTCCAGATTTCAACTCGATTGATACTGGTTTTTATGGAAAGCTTTAAAATATTTTTGGTATTTTTGAAATGATCCGGGTTATCGAACCATGATCCCAACGGTCGAGGCCGATGCTGGTTTTTAGTTGAAAGCGAGAAAGGTCCCCCGAGAAATTAATCCCAGTGTAGTTTAAGGTCTTCGGACCATGAAATTGTACAAAAGAGGGGCAAACATGTTTTTTTGTTTTTGAAAAAATGTCCGATGTCAGCGGATGGACAATCCAGACTGATGCCGGTTTTTATTGAAAATCTCTCGGGATGTCGATCCCGACGTAGTTTAAGGTCTTCGGACCAAAACTTTAAAAGCTGGGCTGGTAATATATTTTATGTTTTTCGAAATGATCCAGATCATCCGATGTTGGTCTTAAAGACTGGGATCGATGCTGGTTTTTATTAAAATCCCTCGGGATGTTGATCCCGACGTAGTTTAAGGTCTTCAGACCAGTTTTTGGGGTTGGGCATACTTACCTTGCTTTATTTGGCTTCTGATGGGGCTGACTGTGATTTGAGTGGTCTAAATTGCTTGATTTGGCCTTGTGGGCCCTTTGATCATCGGATCATGGATTCCGGCCTTCTCTCTTGATGATCATGCCTTTGATCTTGCTGCTTCCTGACTTGTGTAAGCTTTCCAATGGTTTGGATCCTGATGATTTAGCCCTTGAATGGTTCAGATTGATAGATTCGGCCCTGTGGGCCCACTTGCGACCTTGGCTTTACTTTGGGGCACCTCTTTTGATGATTTGTGAGGCTAAGAAGGCTTCTCATGGTGTGGATGATGGCTTGTATGGCTCAGATCGCTTGTCTTGACTTTGTGAGCCCACTTGATGGTTAGATCTTGGATTCTGACCCTTCTTTTGATGATCAAACCCTTAGCCTTGCTATTTGATGACCCATGCGAGCTCTTCCATGGTTCAGATCATGATGATCTAGTCTTTGAATGACTTGGATTGCTTGTGGCCCCCACTTGATCTCTTTTCCTTCTCTTTGACTTGATCAACCATGTTCTGGCCGCATTGCTTCGTGATTGGACCGGTGGGGCACGTTTTATATGATCTTGATTCACCTCAATCGAAATCTGGAGTGGACCGGAGCCTTGGGCCGCCCATGGAGTGCCATCTGCTGACGTGGACTGTCAGCCTCACCTACCAAGAACCCTGGAGCCAATCCCGTGGAGAGAGAAGGAGCGCGTCCGTACGGGCGGCCCATAGCAGGCCGCCCAAGGCTCGCCTCTTGTGCGGTCTGCGCTGGCTCTGGTTCGGACATTCTCTTCTGTCCACTGCTCCTGTCCCATATTCTTTGTACGCCCAGGTACGATTCCGGCCATGAATCTTCCCTTTGTCTCATCTTTCCTCCTCCTTTTGTCTTTTTCTTGCTTGGTCCTCTCTTGGGCAGCCATTGATGATGGCTTGGGGGCCATTGTGGGAGAGGTTGGTGGGTCCCACACTTCAGAAATTGGTGAAGACTTTAACGATGGTGGGATGCTTTGGATTGATGGTAGAGATGGAGCTTTGAATGAGGGCATTGATGGGGGTTTAAGGATGGTGGTTAATGGAGCTTTTAATGGCTCCATTAATGGGGAGATGGCTGAAATTTCATATTTGGATGGGGTATTGATTATGGGAGAAATGGATGGTATGGATGAGATGGGGAGATGGGACATAGGTGAGGCTATGCATCCCTTGAGTGTGGGCCACGTGGATGATGTGATCAATGGTGGTGATAGGGCTATGATGGACATAGATGGGCTGATCTCATGTTACCTTGTAGTACCTGTGAGGAGAGAAAACACTTTAGCAAAAGGATTAAAGCATTAAAGCAGGAAGAGAGATACTTACCTTCTGGGATGAATGATCGGGAGAAAGGCGCTTGTACGAGGCACTCTGTGAATAGGCTGGGGGATGTTTATTTTGAAAGCCCTGTGAGATCTTTTTTTTTTTTTTTTTGCATATATACGAATAAGGAAAAATGATTTTTTTTTTGGAAAATATATGTAAATCATGAAGTAAAAATTTATGTCAAGTGCTTATCTGTCTGTGCATGATTTGGACTTGTGCTTTTAGATGTAGGAATCAGAATATTTGACTCAGCCTGATGTCATACTCGATTTTCTTAATTATTCACCAAGGGTCTTGGTCCCCTTAAGATAGTGCGCAATGGTATCCTGCCCCTAGAATTTGGGCAGATCTTAAAAGAATTCTCGACTCATAGCCGTCATCCTTGCTTCCATTGAATCTTCATGTCGCTTGGATCTCTCATGTACCTGCTTTTTTTTCTCTTTTTTTCCCTTTTCTTTTCTTAGCCATTATTACCCGCAACGCCCTTTTGGGTTTTCGCTGCGTCCGGCTTGCCCGTCATTGTTGCCCGTGGCGCCCTTTTGGGTTTTCACCACATCCCGGGTATTTGATCTTGCCTGCCCCTTGGCAGCTATGCTGTTTTTACCCTTGACGCCCTTTCGGGTTTTCACCAAGTCCGCTGTGTGCCCACTGTTTTTACTCGGAGCGCCCTTTCGGGTTTTCACTCCGCCCTCTTTGTTTAGGCACACATTCTTCTTTTTTTTTTTTTGGATAACTGCGACAACCAGAGGTCAGGAATCCGTCGTTGCCGGCCGATGGTAACCTTTCGGCCCTTATCCTACGTTACAATGGCAGAGCTGTCGGCCTTAGCTACAGACCCTTCTAAGGTGGATGGATGGATAACTGTGTTTCTCCTTGGGTTGATTTTTTCTTGGGTACCTTGCTTTGGCTTCCCTTTTTCTTTCTCTTTTCTTCTTCTTTTTTTTTCTTTTTCTTTTGTATTCTTTTCTCTCTTTTTTTTTGTCTGTCTTTTCCTTTTGAATCCCTTTTTTTTTCTCTTTTTGAATCCCCTTATTTGAAACACTTGTTGGTGGACGGAATGGATTCTCAGAGGTCTAAGCCTTGACCTCTTGACTTCAGCTCTACTAATGTAACTCTTGATAAGGTTAGATTGGCTTACCTGTGAGAGATTTTCACGTTATCGGCGTTGATTAGCTCAGGAAGATCCACCCCTCTCATGCTGGTGAGTCTGAGGGCGCCTCCGGGAAGTACTTCTCTGACAATCAGTGGCCCGTCCCACGAGGGTTTGAACTTTCCTCTGGGATCTGGAAGGTGCGACGGTAGAATCTTCTTCATGACCATGTCGCCTACCTTGAAACTTCTTTTTCGGACTCTCTTGTTGTAAGCCCGAGCGATCCTTTTCTGATAACACTGAGAATGACTTAGTGCACGCATGCGCTTTTCATCTGCTAGTTGCAACTGATCGAATCTGGCCCGTTGTCATTCTCCTTCTTCAATTCCGCTTTCTAATAACACCCGAAGTGATGGTATTTCCACTTCGACTGGTAGAACTGCTTCCATTCCATAAGTAAGCTCGAAAGGAGTAACGCTCGTAGCAGACCGTACAAATGTTCGATAGGCCCAAAGTGCATATGGGAGCATATCTGACCAATCTCGATAGGTCACGACCATCTTCTCGAGTATCTTGACGATTGTCTTGTTTGCGGCTTCTACCCCACCATTCATCTGGGGACGGTAGGGGCTTGATCGATGACGTTGGATCTTGAACTTGCTGAGGAAGTCATCCATCTTCTTGTTGACGAACGGGGTCCCATTATCTGTGATGATAGCATTCGGGATTCCATATCGGCATATGATGTTGTTCTTCATGAATTTGATCACTTGAGATGCTGCAATCGTGGTGTAGGAGGCTGCCTCTACCCACTTGGTGAAGTAGTCGACTGCCACAAGTATGTACTCATGACCATTTGATGCTTTGGGACTGATTTTGCCGATGATGTCGAGTCCCCACATGGAGAAGGGCCAGGGGGTGGTCAGGTTGTATAACTCTGATGATGGGGCATGGATTTGATTTGCATGCTCCTGACACTTGAAACATTTTCTGACGCACTGGCAGCAGTCTGTCTCCATGGTGAGCCAATAGTAGCCGAGTCGTAGAATCTTCTTTGCCATCATGTGCCCATTCATGTGTGGGCCACAGATTCCTTCGTGTATTTCTTCCATGATTTTTGCAGCTTCTGTTTCATCGACGCATCGAAAGAGGATGTGATTATAGGACCGCTTGTAGAGAACTTCGCCACTGATGGTGAATTGGCCCGCCAAACGCTGGATGGTTCGGCGATCTGTTGCTGTTGCTGACTCTGGATACTCCTGGGTTTCGAGATATTGCTTGATGTCGGCATACCAGGGTTTGTCAGGGACAGCTTCGGCTTCTTCTATTTGTAGGCAAAAAGCAGGTTCTTCTTGAATTTCGACTGTGAGCTCCCATTCTGAAGCTCCTTTTGGGATCTCGAGCATTGATGCAAGTGTGGCGAGAGCATCTGCAAACTGGTTCTTGGCTCTAGGCATGTATGAGAAGGTGATTTCCTTGAATCCTTCGATCAGATTGTCAAGATACACATGATATGGTATCAACTTCTCATCCTTGGTCTTCCATTCGCCATTGGTCTGATTGATGATAAGCTGTGAGTCTCCAAATACTCGTAGCTTCTTGACACCCAAGATTATGGCTTCCCTTAAGCCAGCGATGCATGCTTCATACTCTGCCATGTTGTTGGTACACTCGAATGCGATGCGCCTCGAGATAGGAATAGGGACATCATCTGGAGAGTAGAGGATTGCTCCAATACCACTCCCTTTAGAATTTGCTGCGCCGTCGAAGAATAACGTCCACTCATCTTTTTTCTTCTTTTCATCTCCTTCAATAAGTAAGAGATCTTCATCAGGGAAGAACGTCTTGAGCGGCTGATAGTCCAGGAGAGAGTGAGCCGCAAGATGATCGGCGAGGGCCTGTCCCTTGATTGCCTTTTGAGTGACATAGGTGATGTCGAACTCAGACAGGAGTAGCTGCCATTTAGCTATCCTTCCAGTGAGTGCCGGCTTCTCGAACAGGTATTTGAGCGGATCCATGTGAGCGAGGAGGAGGATAGGGAATGCAATCATGTATTGACGGAGTCGCTGAGTTGCCCAGACTAAGGCGAGGCAAGTCTTCTCGATCGGCGAATACCTGGTCTCGTAGTCGGTGAACTTTCGGCTCAAATAATATATTGCTTGTTCCTTCTTCCCGGTTTCGTCGTGTTGGCCGAGGACACAGCCAATGGCTTCTGCTGCTACCGAGATGTATAACAATAGTGGTCGTCCAGGAGTGGGCGGCACTAGGACTGGAGGATTCATGAGATACTTCTTGATGCGGTCGAAGGCGACTTGGCAATCATCATTCCATTCTTTTGGGACGTTCTTCCGAAGGAGCTTGAATATGGGCTCACAGATAGGTGTGAGCTGTGCGATGAAGCGACTGATGTATTGAATTCTGCCGAGGAAGCCACGAATTTCTTTCTCTGTTCTAGGAGGGGGCATCTCGATGATTGCTCTGGTTTTGGTCTCGTCGACCCTGATGCCATCCTCGCTCACCATAAAGCCTAGGAGCTTACCTCCCATTGCACCGAAGACACATTTCTGAGGGTTGAGACGGAGCTTGTACTTTTCTAATCTGTTGAATAACTTCTTCAGATCTTCAAAGTGTCCTTCAATTGTGCGAGATTTGACGATCATGTCGTCCACATATACTTCAAGCTCTTTGCTCATCATGTCATGGAATAATGCTGTCATTGCTCGTTGATATGTTGCTCCTGCGTTCTTCAGACCGAACGGCATCACCCTGTAACAGAAGGTTCCCCAGGGAGTGATGAACGACGTCTTCTCGCGATCTTCGACGGCCATCTTGATCTGATTGTAACCTGAGAACCCGTCCATGAATGAGAAGACCTTGTATCCAGCAGTGTTGTCGACCAGAGTGTCGATATGTGGCAAAGGGAAGTCATCTTTAGGACTGGCTTTGTTGAGATCTCGGAAGTCGATGCACATTCGGACCTTGCCGTCCTTCTTTGGTACTGGCACGATGTTGGCGAGCCATTCAGGGTAGTTGGAGACTACCAAGAATCCCGCGTTGTACTGCTTGATGACTTCATCTCGAACTTTCAGAGCCCATTCTGGCTTCATTCTTCGGAGTTTCTGCTTTACTGGCTTCATATCTGTCTTGGTTGGCAGATGGTGTACAACGAGCTCTTCATCGAGCCCCGGCATGTCTTCATATGAGAACGCGAAGTTGGACAATCTTGGAGCTAGGAACTCTATCATTTTCTGTTTCATCTCAGGCGGCAACGATTTTCCAATGTGTACTTCCCTAGGGATCTCAGGCGTCCCCAAGTTTACTATCTCGAAATCATCAGCTACAACATTGGCTTTGGATTCGAACTTTTTGAGGAGATCCTCTAGTTCGGGAGCAGGATCATCATCTTCCTCGTCCCGAGCTTCGTCCAGACCCATGAGTTCGAAGTCTAATTCGATGTCGAAATCATATGATTCGACTTCAAACTCATGCGACTCTTTAGACGAACTTGGCACACTATTGAATGCAGGGAAAGAAATGTTTTTTGGTTTTTGAGATTTTTCTGAAATGGAAATACTAGATGTTTTTGGCTTTTGAAAGTTTTTTATTTTTTTGGATTTTCGAAATTCACGGGACTTTGAACAAGCGGGCATTGCAGACCATGATTGATCCCAACTTGTTCCAAAGTTCCGGTTGCTGCTTAAACAGGCGTTTTTTTTTTTGAAGCCAGAGCCCTTAGATGGCTCTTTGGCTGATTCAAAAGTGAGGGGAACAGATGACCATTCAGGACCCCACACTTCCTCCCCTGAAGAGGTGGGGGTTGATGATTTGGGCGAAGAATCATGGTCTGGCCCAATGACCATGACTTCTTGCTGGTCGGGTTCGAGATCTGAGTCGTACTCAGTCCCTCCCGGATCACTTACCTCGCATTGCAGTTCGTCTGGTTCCACAGTGAGACACAAGTCTGGAATCTGGACATCAGACCAATCTAGGGCTGGCCACTTCCCTTTCTTGGTCCAATGGATGGGCTGCTTCTGCCCCTGGCTGATGATTGAAGAAGTTGACTTTGCAGAGATGGGCAAGTCATGCCCCTTGCTAATTGGTGCTGAGATGGGCAAGTCGTGCCCCTTGCTGATTGAAGTGGGCAGGTTGTGCCCCTGGTTGAGAGAAGTGGGCAAGCTGTGCCCCTGGTTGAGAGAAGTGGGCAAGTTGTGCCCCTGGTTGAGAGCAGGTGTCAGAGTAACCTGGTCCTGAAACTGCTGTATTTGACTTCCTTCTTCGTCTTCATCCTTTTCTTCTTCTTCTGGAGATGGTTCGAGAATCTGATCCCATCGAATGGGAGGCCATGTGGCCCAAAGTAGGCTCATCGGGAGGCCTTTGTGTAGTGCAGTCGGTTGATTCCCTCCTGGATCTTTGCAAGGTTCTCCTGGCTTGACGAACTGGATGGGTGAGCACCGAAATTTCTTCCTCCTTTTGTCCATGAATGTTGACCTGTATCCGAGTCCCCATTTGCGTTGGTTATATATCAGCGGTACCTTTCTGGATTTGAAGTGATTCTTCATTCGGTATTTGAGGCTCAGACGCTCTGCCGGTGAAAAGACACGGTCCACCCTTATTGGTTCTGGATTAGCGATAGAGTTCACAGTCTCGAATTCGAAACTGTGAAACGGGATGTCTTCTTCAGAGTGCTGGATATCGATGACCGGGATGTCTGGTTCAGTGGCAGCAGCATTGGAAGGAATGATGAGCTCCTTCTCTGTATGGATAGAGATCACTTGATTTCCACAGATATACTTCACTCGTTGATGCAGGGTTGATGGCACAGCTCCAACCTTGTGCAGCCACGGTCGTCCGAGCAACATATTGAAAGAGGCTGATATATCCAGAACTTGGAATGTGATGGTGGAGACTTCCGGACCTATCTGTACCTCTATGTCGACCTCCCCTTCCACTGATCGGCGGGTGTTGTCGAATGCTCTGACGCATATGGTGCTGGGTCGGAATGAAGAAGGACTGATTCCCAGACGTTCTGCAGTCTTGAGTGGGCAGACATTTAAGCTTGAGCCATTATCGATAAGGACCAGCGGAACACAGAGGTCTTTGTATCGTAAGGCTATGTTGAGGGATCGCCCATGATCACGTCCCTCTGGTGGCAACTCATTATCTGTGAAGGTGATGGCGCGCGGAGCCAGGAGTTGTCCAATCATCAAAGCTATCATTTCTGGTGCCGTATTGGAGGAGACATGAGCATCGTTCAAGGTTTTGGCAAACATTTCTCGGTGTATGCGAAATGTGCAGAGTAGCTCCCATACTGAGATTTGTGCAGGGATTGACTTGAGCTGAGTCGCCACATCGTATGCGGCTTCATTTTTGTTGCCGAGGCCTGAGAGAGCGCCTTTGGTATCTCCTCTGTTCTGATTATCTCTTCGGATACAACGCCCATTGGGATTCATGTTCCCCACTTCCGCACATTCTGGATAGTGCCATGGAACCTCTTTGTAGTTTTCCTCCCTTTTGCCTTCTAGGACCACCGGTTCTTGCAATGGTGCTGTTGTGGGTACCAGATCTTCCTCGTATGGAGCTTTTGCCTTGAGGACTACATTGTTGCCTGTGCTGAAGGGGTAATATCGAGGCTTGTCTTCATAGACCACATAAGGTCGTGGTCCTGGCTTGACTGTTCCTGGGGCGGGAGGCTCCCATGGAATGAATACTGGTCCTCTTGATATGGCAGGAGGTTTCTCTGTTCGTCCGAGCTGCCGTAGCGTGATTGATACGCCTCCGGGACTTGCCCCTTGCAATATGACAGGCTTGACTGGAAGAGCTCCTTCCAAGACAACGGGCTCTTGCTGCTGATGAGTATAATCCTTCCATTGCGGATTGGATTGTTCTGGAGTTGCCCCTTGCAAGATGACAGGTTCGTATGTGGGCTCAATGTATGATTGTGCTCCTTTCAGGACGACTGGTTCCCAACTTGAATGGTTGTAAGGTGCCCCTTGAACAACTGGTATATCATATGGAGGTGCTCCTTCAAGCACTACTGGCTCGGAGATTGAAGGAAGAAAGGGACTTGCCCCTTGCAAGACTGGAGGAGGATTTGTTGGCTCATAAGTGTAGGCGTGAATGGATTGGATGGGGGAGAAGAAGCGATCGAGATGATCCCCTTCTTCTATACTATTGACTGCAGGGCCACGAGACGAACTGGGGTCCGTCGGATGTTGAGGCAGAGGATTCTGAAGGATGTTGGTGGAAGCTGCTGGAGAAGTTCCAGGGACCGAGATGACGATCTTGCGGTCATCAATTAGGTCTTGTATAGCATTTTTCAAAGTATAGCATCGATCAGTGGCGTGGCCACGTCCTTGATGGTAGGCACAGTACTTATTTTCTCGGTAGTTTGGAGGCAGAGGATGAGGCGGAGGCCTAGGTGTCATCAGAGTGAGTAACTGCTTTTGTACCAACGTAGTCATGATTTGACTAAGTGGTTGATTGAGTGGAGTGAACTTCCTGAACTCCCTGTAATTCTGCCTGTTCTGGTATGAGTATTGGCCATTTCCCCTGAACTGTTGCTGTTGTCGAGGTGGTTGTGGCTGAGGATTCGGTTGTGGCTGATACCGCTGAGGCTGATGCTGAACTTGATTCTGCTGATACTGTTGACGTCCCTGTGGGGGAGCATGTTGATTTCCTTGAGCAGTGGTATTGATGTTGTTTACCTCTGTTGGGCGGGGAGGAGAACCACTGCGGTTTCCATTCCCATGCCCGACAGGTCTTCCTTCCACTCTATTCCTCTTGACTGGAGTGGCTTGATGAGGCCATGGGGAAATCGTCCCGGCACAGATTCCTGCTTCGACTTGCTCTCCAGCACGGATTAGCTGCGAGAAGTTCGCATATGGATGCGAGATGAGATACCCGGATATGCCTGGATATGTTGAATGAACAATCATGGAGATTTGTTCTTCATCGTCGATGGGTGTCCGCATTCTGGCTGCCATAGCTCGCCAACGTCCCACATAAGCTGATAGTGTTTCATCACTCCTTTGCCTGAGTGCTGCGAGGTCGGCTCTTCTGGGTGCCATGTTGAGATTGTATGCGAATCTGTCGACGAAAGCCTGGGAAAGCTGCTCCCATGTTCTGATGCGGTGGCAGTCCAATGAAGTGTACCAATCTAGGGCATCGCCCTTCAGAGATTTTTGGAACAAACGAATAAGGGCCCCTTCATTTCCTGCGATTGCACTCAGCTCCCCGCAGAAAGCCTTGAGATGTGCTGTGGGACAACCGCTGCCATCGTATCTCTTGAATTTTGGTACCCCAAAGTTTTGAGGTACTTGAGCATCTGGGAAAGGACACAAGTCTCTGAACTTGGTCGAAGGTAAGTCGATTCCTTGTTGTCGCTGAAGCTGATTTTGCAAGATCTGGAACTGCTCCCGCAACTCGTCCAGTCCTGAGTGATCTGTTCGAGCGACTGGTGCCTCCTGGAGTAAGGCACGTTCTTCTTCGGCATAGTGGTCGATGTCTTCGACCCTATGGACTTGCTGAAAAGCAACCGCGGGTTGCTGAAATTGATTTGATGACTGAACTGGATTCTGATGAACTTGTGCTTGAAATGATGGTAACTGAACTGGAGACTGTACTGAAGGTTGAACTGGAACTTGCTGGAAATTGACTGGATTTTGCTGAATTGAAGATTGCTGAAAATTAACTGGATTTTGCTGAATTGAAGATTGCTGGAAATTAACTGGAATCCCATCGGCGGGGATGTGCTGGAATTGAAAAGTGCTCCTGTTTGCAGGAGGCTGAGATGCTGGGAAGTGACCCCCTTGTTGGGTATTCGCCACTGTCCGCTGATTGATGTGGGCTTGACACTGACCCCCATTGTGGGCATTCGCCAGTGCTGTCCCTGTTGCTGGAAATTGAATTGAAATCCCATCGGCGGGGATGTGCTGGAATTGAAAAGGTGTCCCATCGGCGGGGACATGCTGAGATCTACTGAGATTGTTGTTTGCAAGATTGACTGGAAGCTGACTGGAAGTCCCTGCGACCGGGATGCTCTGAGATGGTCCTGTTGTTGCAGGAAGGTATTGAGAAGGATGCCCCATAGCAAAGGGCTGAGGAGGCTGCTGTCGGTAGTCTTGGGCAGACTCCGATGGTTGTGCTTGATTTGAACTGGAGGCCGGAGGGATCCGGCATGGTTGTTGAGATTGCTGAACTGGGCCAACCTGATTGTTGGCTGCTGCGGTGGTTTGTGCTTGCATGAATTGCAAGAGCATTTCTTGCATTGCTCTCATTCCTTGTGCCAATTCTTGTATGATTGGCGTATTGTCAACGGGCTGTTGCGCTGGAGGTTGCGCTTCGGTCATTTCGAGAGCAGGGAAGTGATGAGTTTCTTCTTCGTGGTCGGACATGTCTTGCTGAGCCCGAGTGCGGATTATGCTGCGGAAGGGAAGTTGTCTCCGCGTACGTTGAGCCCGATGAGGCGCAATGGTGAGGACTGTACTCTACTCTTTTTGGGTTTTGGGATTTTCTATTTTTTTTTGTTTTTGGTTTTGGGTAGAATGCTATGCAGATGAGATTGTATGAGGATTAGTGACTTTCAAGTACGGGAAGGATTCTGTTTTTCAAGTCGGATCACGACTAGTGGGACTAGCTTGTCCCCAACAGAGTCGCCATTCTGTGGACCCTCGCCGATTTTCCGCGCTCCCACACGACGTTCTTCTCCCTTCCCCTTTCCTTTCGGAAAAGAAGGAGATGAGGATGCGTGAGTGCGAAATCGCCGTTTGTGCCACTGGCTTGCCTCGTTCTCGAGGGCTTCGTTTGGTTGTCGTGTTAAGCTGGATGTGTTAAAATGAGTTTGTATAAGACCAGAGCCGCCACTAGCCAATTACTTCGAATCTACAGTCGGCTAGACCCTGTAGAAACGTTAGAGAAGGGAATCCGAAGATTCCTTCCTCTAAAATGACTCCTGTTGATCTGCAGTCAGAGATTCAAGGTAAGGGATCACGGTTACAGGGTGGGAAGAGGTTAAGCACCCCACACACTGCCCGTACCGAAGTACGGTCTCTACTTCACAGAATCGATCGAATACTTGAAAGTCTAGTTTAATCCTCGTATATTCTCATGGATGACATGATGCATGAATGCGGGTCTGAACAGTAAGAGTTTCTTATGGGCAGGTTCCAACAACGGGCAAGCCCAGAGCGTACGCTCGAACTGACAGGTGCTTTATGCGAGATGATGCATGTTGTGTGCTTGAATATTCAAAGTGTTTATAGTGATATGCAGGTCTGAACAGTAAGAGTTTCTGATGGGCAGGTTCCAACAACGGGCAAGCCCAGAGCATACGCTCGAACTGACAGGTGCTTTATGCGAGATGCATGCGGTGTGTTTGAATAATCAAAGTGTTTACAGTGAAGCAGGGGGGTTGGAAGAAAAGTAAATGTTGCACTTATGCTAGATGCAAATGAGATGATGCTGGAAAAATAATAGCTGGGTGGACGGAGGTGTCGCAAGGATTGGCTTCGAGTGGCTGGATCAAGACTTGGATGGCTTGGGAGGCTTGGACCAGTGGTCAGGCTGGGCTGGACCAGGGCTAGGCTCTCCTCACTCGGGCTCTCCTTGGTGAAGGAATGGGCTAAAGGATGAAGGAGGGTGACTCAGACAGACGGGCTCTCTCTGGCTGAGTGGTGTGTTGAAATGAGAAGGGGAGGGGGGTATTTATAGCAGCGGGCAATGGCAGAGCTCGTAATTTATTTTGGGCGGCCTGCTATGGGCCGCCCGTACGGCCGTTTCTTGGGATTCAGCGGCGATTTGGGCGGCCTGCCATGGGCCGCCCGTACGGCCGTTTCTTGGGATTCAGCGGCGGTTTGGGCGGCCTGCTATGGGCCGCTGTTTGGCTCGGTGGGTTGACTCAGTGAGTTGACTCAGCGGGTCGACTTGGTGATTTGACTCAGCGGGTTGACTCGACGGGGTGACTCGGTGTTTTGACTCGACGAGTTGACTCAGCGGGTTAACTCAGTGGGTTGACTCAGCGAGTTTGACTTTTTTGGGATTTCTTGACTGGCTTTTCTTATGGGGGGTTTTTCAGGGTGATGTTTAGGACTGGGTTGACTGGGTTCAGGCTTGAATTGGGCTATGGCATGGGGGTACGGTCCTTCATTCAACCAGCTATCTCTACCAACGGTGTAGCCGAAGGTGGGGTGCCTACACTATGCAATCCGCTTTCCATTGAGAGATTTTCTTCAGCAAATCTCTCTCAAATATTGGAGAGATTTTCTCCGGCGAGTCTCTCTCGAATACCTCGGGCTCTCTTGCTCGAGCGAAAGACCTGATTAGGAGGTTTCATTCATAGTGCGCAAAAGGCTATTTGCGCTCTGGAGCGCAATAGATCATATATCTCTCTCTCTCTCTGTGTGTGTGTGTGTGTATATATATATATATATATATATATATATATATATATATATATATATATATATATATATATATATATATATATATAGAAAGGGGGGGGGGGGAGGGTAGGTTAGCAGCTAATTGCGTTAGTGGCCTTAGGTTTAGAAAGCAGGCGTTAGTGACGTAAATTGTCGTAAGTACAGCAAGTGTAGAGTAGGCCTTTCAATTATCCAACATCTCAGTCGTCCATCTAAGTGTCATTACCATTCATCTATATAGCCGTCAACCCAATTACCCATCTGCATCTACAGGTTCACTAAATCCAAACTGTCCATCTAGCAACTACAATCGTCCAGCCCACCAAGCGTCCCAACCGTCCATTTAAAAGTAGTTCTTCAATCCAGAAGATTCATCATTTTAAATCATCAAGACCATCCACCATTTAGTTGTCCCTACATGTATCTTTACCATTTGAGACTTCGGTCCAGCCAACAAGAACGACCGACAATCTCACCATCTAACCGTCTGCCAAGATGGACCTCCGAGAGGTTTCGATGATAGGCATCTCCCTGCCCTCTTCTTTATGGTGCGGCCCACTGAAATATCAACACTGCTTCATATTTGGACTAGGGGTGTCAATGGGCCAGGTTGGCCTGTCCGGCTATCGGGCTTGGCCCGCATTGGGCCGGGTTCGGGCTTCCCGATTTTTAATCAGGCCGAGTTTGGACTAATCCAAAAGCCCATAAGCCCGACCCAAACCGACTGAGATTTAAAAACTAAAATTCCAACTGGATGGAAAAGTCCGGGGGGGGGGGGGGGGGGGGGGGGGGGGGGGGATCTACCTGGCCACCATGTCTATCACCCCACGTAAGTCCCAGGTTCGAAAATTCAGCCTCGGCCATGTTTTAGGTGGGCCACACTACTGAAAACCGTGTATAGGGAAATCCTCACCCTCTAAATCTTTTCCCTCTATGTGGCCCACAGGACTGATAGATTGGCCGGATATTTGGGCCCCTGACTTAATTTTTTGTTTGATATCCAAGGGGTGGAGTGGATTTTATATAATAATTATGGTGATCACTATCAATATCAAGGGCGAATATCACTCTCCAGCTGCTTTCCTTGGTGTGGCCCACATGAGTAGAACGAGGTGTCCAATTGACTTAAATGTAGAGATGTTCATTTGGTTTCTGGAGTCGTCAATTAGCGAGATAAAGTTTATAATCTACAGTTGGTTAGAAACCATAAAATCACTTATGGATCGGGAAATTGTGAAATTCCTCAACTCCAGTGACTCCTATAGTTAGTCTGCGGCCATAGATTCTAAGGATCTTGGTGACAGAAGAAGATAGATTTAGGCATCCCTTTCTACCCCCAGAGCATGTGGTCTCTACTCCACTAAATATTATGACTTTAAAGGGGATTTTAAAAAACTTCGACATTATGTGTCTAGGCATGCTTCACATAACGCACGAGGAGCCGAGCAGGCAAAAATAAAAAGATCCTAGCCTTTCTTCACAAAGTCAAATGACTTCGAGTAGGTGAATGTTATAAGAAAAATTAAAGAGAGGTAAAAGAAAAAAAGTAAAAGTTCGAGTAGATGATGCAAATATATTAGGAATGTGTGGTGGAATGCAATCTAAGCTTGATTGAGATGTGAGAAAGAAAATAAATTTCAAACACCTTTTTTTATGCAAAAGGGATGACCAATATCTCCGATTCTAAACTTAGTCTTTAACTTTGATCAATTTTTTTGTAGAATTTCATCTAAGAGATGACTTTTATAGTTGGGCAGGGCCTCAGTGTTAGTTAGAGATCTCCAAAGTATTCATAATAGAGGACCCGGTCCTACCCTAATCTCTCACTCTCTGTCACTCTCTCTCTACCCCTCTCTTTCTTTGAAATGGGCGCAATTACGTTCATTTATATATAGAGTTTGTCAGCTTGCGGTGAGCAAATGTTGGACACTTGTCTTATTCTCAGATTTTGGTGTCTATAGGTTCTGAATATAAATCTTTATTCAGTAAAAATTGTGATAAGTGACGGTCAGTTTACGGCAAGCCGATAGTCCACATGGCACTATTTTATTTGATAAAGTCGATTCCTTCATAGTATTGGTGCACTTTTCTATGGCATACTAGTGCACCTTATTTGCCAATCACGTGTGTCCATGTATTGTAACGTCGGTTAAGCCTTGACAAACTGAAGACCAAAGATTCAAGTGGAGAAGACGCATCAAGGAAGAAGAAAAGGTAAAAGAGATGCCTTGGTGACCATAACCCTTAGAACCAAAACAACCATAACCTCTAGATGACTTGGACCATATAGGAAAACCCTTAGTCATCTTCATTAGCCTTAAAACACTTAGCAAAACATGATAACTTAAGCCAATAAAAGAGGTGCAAGCTGTTGTAAACAGACTAACCTAGGCAATAGTTTTCGATTGGACTTCGATCCATTGAAGTTCATTTCGATGGGTCTTTGATGGAATCAAAGACCAATTCGATCCATCAAACATATGTCCAGCAACATTTATAAACTCTCTGAACAGTTTCTCGATCCCTTCGAACAACCATTTGATCCATTAAAATTGGTTTTTTGATACCATCGAAACATGTTTCGATCCATCAAATTGGATGTGCAACAACTTCTTAAACTCTCTGGATAGTTCTTCGATCCCATCGAAGATAGCTTCGATGCCATTGAAGCAGCCGTTTTCTATCCGTTTTATAGACGTTGGAGATTCATTTATAAAAAGGGGAGACTTGACTTTTTTGCTTAAAAGAGGGATTTTAGTGCATTAGAATCCACCTTTGTTGCAAACACCCATAAGCTCTAATCCTAACCCATTCAAGTCATCTTCCTTATAATTAATCACATGTTGGAGCATTCAATGCTCAAATAAAGATGATCTTGTTCCCTCTTGCTCTCTAAGAATTTAAGCACATTGACTATAGGTAAAACATTTGTCTCAACACTCTCTAGAGATCCTTTAGATGAATCCTTCTAGGAAACCCAATTCCTATATCTTGTATAAGATTCATCAACCTCTCATCACCTTGAACAACTCAAGAAGATTACATACAAGAAGATTGATCGTAGGAGCTGAAGCATTGGCAACGCCCTGACAACAAGATCAGGGGAGTACATGGGGAGTTCATTGAAGCACGGGAGAGCGAAGATCAAGCAACATAAGCGGCGCATCAACGAGGCTCAAATTCGACAAGTAATTTTATCAATTTATAGAGTCCAATCACTCTCTTCCCGTGGGGAATTAAGTATAGATTTTGAATTTCTAAACTCAATAGGTTCAGTTGTAGGACCTAGGCCAGGTTGTAGGGCAGAAACAAGTCTCTATGGGAAGCCTCCGGCGGGAGTATACGCTAGGTTCCGTTGTAGAACCTTGGCTTAGTTGTAGAGCCTAAAACCATTGGGGTTCTTGTAGAGGACCTTGGCTCATGTGTTAAGCTTAAATTGAGGTTCGGTTATAGGACCTTGGCTTTTGAGTAGAGCCTAAATTTTCAACTCTTCCTAGAGAGCCACCAACACGAGTATGTACGTGGTCCATCAACATGGGTGTGTACATGTAGGTTTTTGAGTACGTAGGACCCGATCCTTCAGTAGGCTTGTAAGGTTGGGAAGAACATATTTAAAACTCCTAAGTTGTGAGGTGAACTTAATTTAAAACCCTCATAATGAAATACGGTGTGCTCAAGAGTGAGTACGGCAATCGAGAGTGGAGTAAACAAGTAGTCGAACCGCTATACATGCTTGTGTTTGTGATGTATTTGAACACATTTTTACTTATGCATTGTATGTTTAATTGCTTAATTATGAATGCTTAATTTAAATGTATGTTAGGCACCAGATAGGCACATTCAAATACAAGATGTATTTTCACTAGTTGTGTCGACTTAAGCTTATATGATTACATCTCATAAAGTTTACATAGGTTGCATAGATTATTTGCTTGATTTGTTAAATCATTAGTAATATATGCGTTTGGACTAGTTGCTTAATTGTTATATCTTTACTAGTATTTGTGAGTGGACCCACTAAGGCTTGGAAGCCGAAATGTTCTTGCTTAGTACAAATTGTTAAATTAGTTAAGTAGGCGAAAAGAATTTCAAAAGGTCGTAATCAGACCCCCCCCCCCCCCCCCCCCCCCCCCCCCCCCCCCAGGACTTAAACATAATTCTAGTAGCTCTGTAAGCTTCCTCAAAGCGCATAGCATGACAAGGTGTTGTGTTAGAATACCCTACGCAATTTCAATTGGTATCAGAGCGGGTTGCTCTTCAAGGACTTAACCGTCTAGAGTAAGATCTATAGGAGCTCTAGAATAATGTCTACCCAAGATGGGAGCACCATTAATTGTCCACCATACTTTAACAGGTCCAACTATGCCTATTGAAATATTAGGATGCGGATTTTCTTACGATCCATCGAAGTTCACTTCCAACAACATTTATAAACTCTCTGGACAGTTTTTTGATCCCATCGAACAACCGTCTGATCCATCGAAGTGGGTTTTTCAATGCCATCGAAACATATTTTGATCCATCGAACTGAATGTCTAGCAACTTCATAAACTCTCTAGACAGTTCTTCGATCCCATTGAAGTTAGGTTTTGATCCATCGAAGGTATTTTTCAATCCATCGAAGATATCTTCAATGCCATTAAAGTACCCTTTTTTGCCCGTTTTATTGTCGTTGGAACTTCATTTATAAAATGGGAGGACTCAGTCTTTGGGCTTAAGAGGGAAATTTTAGTGCATTAGAAGTCATTTTTGTTGCAAACACACATAGGCTCTAATCCTAACACATTGAAGTCATCTTCCTTGTGATTAATTAATCACATGGGGTTATTGAAGTACGGGAGAGAGGAGATCAAGCAACCCAAGTGGCACATCAATGGAGCTCAAATCCGACAAGTAAGGTTATCAATTTATAGAGTCTAGTTACTCTCTTCTTATGGGGGAGTTGGGTGTAAAGTTTGAATTACCAAACTCGATAGGTTCAGTTGTAGGACCTAGGTCCGGTTGTATGGCTGAAGCAAGTCTCCGTGGGGAGCCTTTGGCGAGAGTTTACGCTACGTTCGGTTGTAGAACCTTGGCTTGGTTGCAGAGCCTAAAACCATTGAGGTTCTTGTGGAGGACCTTGGCTCATGTGTTCAGCCTAAATTGAGGTTCGGTTCTATGACATTGGTTCTTAAGTAGAGCCTAAATTGTCAAATCTCCAAGGGGAGCCACTGACACTGGTGTGTATGTGGTCCACTAACACGGCTGCATCTGCATAGGTTTTAGAGTATAACCCGGTCCTTGAGTAGAATTGTAAAGTAGGGAGGAACCTATTTAAAACTCCTAAGTTGTGAGGTGAACCTGATTTAAAACCCCCATAATGAAATCTGGTGTACTTAAGGGGTGAGTACGACAACCAAGAGTGGAGTAGACAAGTAGTCGAACCGCTATACATGCTTGGGTTTCTGATGTATTTGAGCAAATTTCTACTTATGCATTGTATGTTTAATTACTTAATTGGAATGTATGATAGGCACTAGATAGGCACATTCACACACAAGATGTATTTTCACTGGTTGTGTAGACTTAAGCTTATATGATTGTATCTAGTTTACATAGGTTGCATAGATTAGTTGCTTGATTAGTTAAATCATTAGTAATCTATGCATTTAGATTAGCTGTTTAATTGTTATATCTTTATTAGTCTATGTGATTGGACTCACTAAGTCTTGGAAGCCAAAGTGTTCTTGCTTAGTTTAAATTGTTAAATTAGTTAAGTAGACGAAAAGAATTTTAAAAGATCCTAATCACCCCCCTTCTAGGACTTAGCCATAATTTTAGTAGCTCTGCCTAGATTCCGCAAAGTGCATAGCGTGACAAGGTGTTGTGTTGGACTACCACATGCAATTTCAAACACCTGTGAAAGCGAAAAATAAAAGTAGGAATGATGATGTCACTGTCGGCTCACTGCGAGCATATAGTTTTATTTTGTTAATTTGGTCCATTAATTGCTTCTAAGGGCTTGTTTGATTTTCATATTTACAGGTAAATAACTATAAATCAGTAATTATTACTTGTTACCTGTTTTTGGTTTTTCGAGTAATTCCTTCATCAAATATCGTGCCAATTTTAAATGAATTTGGTGCGTTTTTATACATTAAAAAATATGGAGCCCACCTTGATGAATATGTTATATACATTCCGTTCATATGTTCTAAAAGCTCATTGCATGGCATGCCTAAAAAACTGAGGCAAATCCGCAATTCAAATGGACCACACCACATGAAACAGTGGTCCTAACGGGCTTCATCCGTTAAAAGTCAATGCCTTTATAGGGCCCACAATGATGTTTATTTGTTATCCAACCTGTTCATAAGATCACTGTTGGGGTCCCAAAAGTCAGGATCTTCAAAACAAGGATTATATGTGTACAAACCATCACCTTACTAGAGTTAGGGGCCAATGCATCAGCAAATTCAACAGAAATCACAACGCACATCGGACTTTAGCAAAAATGGAAAGTGGACCCCAAGGGTGGGCCCCACCATTCATTATGATGAAAACCCTCCAAATTTGGGAGGGTAAGTTCAATAATGAACAAACACAACCAGTGCATCAACATCCACCACGAAACGGGCCCCACAAATCATCATTTTTGCAAGATAATCACAAATAAGTACATCGGTGCATCAAGAAATTCATCGTCAGCGCATCATGAAATTCAGTCATTTTACAAAGTGAATTTCAGGACGCACTGACCCTCAGCGCATCCAGAAACTCATCCAGCGCATCAAGAAATTCAGACAGTTTTACAAAGTAAATTTCAGGACGCACTGACCCTCAGCGCATCATGAAATTCACCCAGCGCATCTAAAAATTCAGGAATTTTAGGACGCACTAACCCCCAGCACGTCCAGTAATTCAGGAATTTCAGGACGCACTAATAGTTAGTGTGTCCCAAAAATCAGCACTTAAGTGAAAACATTTTACGATGCGCCGATTGATTTACTCGACGCACTGACCAATTTTCTCGATGCGCTACACGTGGCAGCCTCCTATTGGCCGACTTCCGATATTTTCGGGTATAAATACCCCCCGTTACTATTCATTTGGACGGATCCAGAGAAAGAGAGAGTTTTGTCCCTTGTGCATTTCGATAAACCGCCGGAACCCTCTTTCCGATCGCCGAAAACCTTCTCCGATCACCGGAAATTCCACTTCCGACCACAGCAGGTCCGACGAAGAAATAACCTAAAATTATACAAGTATAGTCGCGCATCAGAAAAATACACATCTTAAACAGTCATTTTTGGACGCACTGGCCCCACGCATCACAGAAATAGGGTAGAAGATCAGAAAAATACACGTCTTAAACAGTCATTTTTGGACGCATTGGCCTCAGCGCATCGCAGAAATAGGCAAGCGGATCAGAAAAATACACATCTTAAACAGTCATTTTTGGACGCACTGGCCCTAGCGCATCATAAAAATAGGCTAGCGGATCAGAAAAATCAAACATTTTAACAGTCATTTTTTTACGCACTGGCCCCATCGCATCAATAAAATCAGCCCAGCGAATAAGGAAAATTAGCACTCTCAACGTCCATTTCAGCACCTTTAAATCTTCATTTTGTGATGTTTTCGGGCCCCGCTTGAGCCTATTTTGGGTATTTCGAGCATTCCGAACGCAATGGAGCAATCAAATAACTCATTCGAGACACCTAATGAGCAGAATACAAGCCCTTGGAGTTCGATCCAATCAAATACGATGAACGAAGTAATTTCTCGGAAAGAGGCCGTCAGTGCCCAGAATCATACCAATGTATCATCATTACATATACTATCATAATATGACCTGGATTCAGGTCCAAACTAAGTAAATGGGACTATGGTTAACACAATAAACCATACCAAGAGAGTTATAAATTATTACACAGAATTTGTTAAAGACTGACACTTCAAGAATAGTCGATGCCCTACCCATTCAAACGGCATCCGCTGGTTGAACTGCTCAAGTACATACAACTACAGAACAGTCTTCCCGCGGTCACCCGTCACAAACGACGAGCGCAAGCCCAGAGTTGCACCCCTTGGTTAAAAACCCTAACAGTCTCAACCCGAATCTCCGGTCAAAATATGGATCAGTCCATAACAAAACACAACAAATACAGGTCTCTTCGACCATACAAACACAGGTCTCTTCGACCATACAAACACAGGTCTCTTCGACCACATAAAATGCAGGTCTTTACGACCATGAACTCTGAGACCATAGTCCCCGCTGACTAGTCTTTTGCCTTTTAATCAAAGGTCATTGATCATTCGATGTAATTAAGGGCTCATGCCAGATCACGACCTGGAATGTACAAGATCTCAGGACCTCTGGAATAAAATTCGTCTTGCGATATCTCTTCTCTTGTGTACTGTTGTGAATGCTTGTGATTGTCTATGAATGCTTCTATTATTCAGAACCCCAGAATAACAAAACACCAGAAAACTGCGTTTGAGCATTTTCTAGTTCCAACAAACTGGCGACTCTGCTGGGGATCGAACCATACCAGAATCTCTAGTTATATCTGAATATAGAAGCAATCTAAGATCAATTACTTGTAAACATGAATCTATGCATAAGAAAGTTACTGCGAGGCGTAATGTTTCGGCGCCCCTCGGGCGCCAAACTGGCGACTCTCAACAGGAACGTTCTTCCCTTCATCTCTAAGGCAATAGACATCTAAAAGGTTTTCAAACCCACAAACTTCCACGACTACACGCATTTGTCTCCTTCTTGCTTATTTTTGTCAGTTTATGCACCGCGATCAATGGGTTCATACTCCCGACCGCATTTGTGAACTGTTCTAATGATTTTTATGACGCAGCAGAATTAGCCAGATACTAAAACAGACAGAAGAAATGGCATGCTCAATAACTAGTTCGTGCACCTTCCTTGCCACCGGAGGTTTTAGCTTCGCCCACTTCATCCCAACCACGACAACTGCTTCTAACTCAGGATGGCAGTTGGTTGAAATGCTCCGACAGAAGAAAGAGTAGGTAGAAGAAAGCAATCGTCTTAGCAACGTACAAGAAGGTGAACGTTGCAAGACCTCGCCCCGTAATCGGGAGACGATGGCAGTCAAAACAAGGGCAGAAGATCCCTATCAGCAGTCAGGTCATATCAACCATGTCCTCAGTGCCTGTAATGACAATCGAACATTTTCCACCATTGCCCAGGGCTACCGGTGTCACACATAAGTCGACCAAGATCACACATGTAAAGAGCTCCAAGCCCGTGACAATTCTCGAACCAAAACAGAGGCAGGTTCAGAAGGTACGACAGATGCTAGTCGCAATGGTTCAAGTAGCAGAGGAAGAAGAAGGACCATATGAAGCAAAATAATTGCCTACAGTCCAAGATCAGATCGACAGGTTAGTTCAGATTAATCGTGAGACGAATGAACGAATGAGGATCATCCAGGAAGCGTTGACCACTTTGATAGCTCAGAACGCTACCAGAAGTCCCATATCACCTACGCGCCAGTCAGCTGAAGAGTCTCAAGGGGCAGCGGAAGGACCAGCTGACGCCGAACAGCTTGTCCAGGCCAGGAGAGTTTCAGCGGAGCGAATGCCAGTCCCGACTGCACGAATGTTGAGAGAGGAACTGTCGCAAACACTCACAAGTCTCATGTAACAAGAGAAAGAGAAAGAAAGAGGGGCTGGGTATAAATATCAAGTTTCATACCCACTAGAGATAGAAGAAATACCATTTTCGGTCAACTTCAGATGTCCGGACTTCTGAAAATTTGACGATAGAGGATCACAAGAGGAACATATTACTCATTTCCTTACAGCATTGGAGAATTGGTCAGCCGTCCCACAGTACTGTATGCGGCTATTTGGGTCGACGTTGACAGGGAAAGCTTTTCAATGGTACATGTCGCTACCGGCCAGATTAGTGAGATCGTGGGAACAGATGCGAGACAGTTTCATCTCGAAATTCTTCTCTATAGAAAGAGAAACGTCGGTAACAAATCTGGCTTTGATCAAATAGAGACAGGGCGAACCCGTGGAAAGGTTCATGGACCGATGGGGGACGATAGCTGCTCAATGCCAAGAGTTACCCAGTGAGAAAGAACAGATAAAGATGTGTATGCGAGCCCTGGACCCAATGATATCGTACAGGTTATCCGGGAATAGTTTTCACTCTTTTCGAGAACTGGCCACCAAAGTACACTTGGTGGAAGAAGCTGCAACACGGGTGAACTTCAGACCCGAAAGGCAAAGAATAGAAGGAGGAAGGATTGCAGAAATGCACAATGTAGACAAGGGTAAAGACGTAAGAGATCGAAAGTTGTCGGTCGTGGAATCCAAGACGGACATGAAAGCAGCGCCTACCCAAGATAAAGGCAAGAGGCCTTACGTTTCTCAAGGAATAACAATAGCCGAGAGAGAAAGAGACAATGGCCCGTACACATTCGACATGGCTGATCTTATCCCCATCATGGAATAACTAGTGGAAGAAAATGTAATCCGCTTACCAGAACCAATTCATCCACACAAAGTTGGGAGAGTGAATGATCCTCGGTATTGTAAATACCATCGATGTCTAAGTCACAAGACAGAAGACTATTTTAGTTTAAAAGGAAGAATACAAGGGTTGATCAACCAAGGGGTGATTAGTATGAAATCACCAGAAACAACAAGGAAGGAAACATCTGGGGTAATTTCAGCGTTTCCCTCAGAAGAAAGCATCCGATTGCACACCACATTCCCTGAACCCGAAGAACCCTGGACTTTGGTCAGTAGCAGGAAGAGGCTCGAGAATAGACGGAGACTCCTCAACCGCAAGAACAAAGGGACGAGAAAGAAGAATAGCCAGGAGAAGAGCCGACTTATCGAGGCTCAGGTTCAGTGTGCGATGGTATCATTCACAGAACAACCGTCAGTGGGAGAGACATCACGGGTAAGTGAAGAAGAAGTCAATGCCGTCATCCTCCAATTAGGAAAATAAATGCCGGAACGTGTTCCGCCAGAATCAGTCAACCCGATGCAAGAAGATGGGAACCCGGATATACCATCAATAAGGCCTCAGGGGCACAAGTTGAAAGAGAAAGTAGTTGAAGCCACGTCCAGTCGACCGGCGCCAAGGCAAGGGCCAGTACCAGTAGCATATGATGTGGTGTCACACCTACGAAAAGTCCCGACTCGCTTGAGCATATACGATGCCTTATGTCTCTCAAAAGTGTATAGGGAGATGTTGATCAATGCATTGCTAGATAGTGAAGTCAGAGAAGTGATGATGACAGAGATCGAAGCAGAAATGAACAATCCCAATAAATTCTGGGAAGGAAATGCACCAATTCAGCAAGCAATGCAGATAGATCACCCCTCTATAATCACGTTTTCGAAGAAGACTGCATGATTGAAGCGACAAACCATAATCGTCCGTTGATGGTTACAGGGACAATTAGAGACACAGAAGTTAAGCGATGTATGCTTGATGACAAATCCACAGTTAACATCATGTCATTGAAAACACTACAGAGGTTGGGTTACAAACCGTCAGCCCTGCCTCCCAACACCATGGTTATTCAAGGGTTTAATCAAGATAGCCAACGCACCCTGGGGTCGATCACCGTGTTGCTAGAAATCGAAGAACTAAAGACGAAAGTAACATGTCAAATAATCGACGCAGTAACAACATATAATCTTCTGCTAGGGAGGTCGTGGCTCCATCAGAACCGCGTTATTTCCTCAACCTATCATTAGTGCTTCAAATATAGCAGAGAGGGAGTTCAATATAGGGTGGCAGCAAATCGAAAGCCATATACAATCGCAGAATCATTCTTGGCGGATGCCCGGTACTATAACTTAGTTGACGAAAGAGAGGACACGAAGAAGCCCGATGTAACGCAGAAGGGGCAAGGGACGAAACCTCGAGTCAACAAGTTTGAACAAAAAAGCAAGCCTCAGTTTATTACTCAGAAAGAAGCCACAAGTCGTTCAGAAGAAAAACCGCAAGAAACCACCAAGAAGTTTTATATAGTTCCGAAGCACTTGCGACAGCCAGGACAATCCGTCTTAGAGATGATATCAAATAAGCACATGAGTGTGCTCAAATCTAACTTCAACATGCTAGTGCCGAAAATAGGAAAAATTAAGCCTTTCCCAAGATCTCCTAGCCAGTTTTTGGTACCACCAAGTGCTAATGCGAAGAAAGAAATCAAATTTTATTCAGTACCAAATGAGCCTGTGCAGTTTAAGGACGAGGTCGAGAAATCATTCCGTTTACCTCAACCGATAAAAGAAGAAAGATATAGTGAAGCCAGCCACAATATCATGAAGAATATGGGCTTCTATTATTCAGAATCAGCCCCGAATGGGAGAATGTTAGTACCATTCGAAGAAAACACTGAAGCTTACCAAGGCAGAGAAGGGCTAGGGGCAAAGATGAAGATTAGACACGTCAACATGGTGACAATCAGTCCCATAGAAGAGGCACAGCCACAAGAGTTAGTCGACATCATCCAACCCAATGCCACACCCACACAAATAGAGGACGACGGACAGCCCACGATAGATGAGCTTGAAGAAATAAATCTGGGAACACTAGAAGAGCCTAGAAATACACAACTGAGCCGAAATGTCCCAGAAGAAGAGAGGGAGAAATACATCCAACTGTTGAAAGAGAACAAAGATGTGTTCGCTTGGACGTACTCAGAAATGCCAGGGCTCAGTCCAACAATTGCGATGCACAAGCTGGGCACCATGAAAGGGAAAAAGGCGGTCAAGCAACCTTAGCGACGATTCCATCCAGATATAGTGCCCAAGATCGAAGAAGAGGTTGAGAAGTTAATCCAAGCTGGGTTCATCCGAGAAGTCAAATACCCACGATGGATTTCAAATATTGTGCCAGTCAAGAAAAAGAGCGGTCAAATCCGAGTCTGCGTAGACTTTCGGAACCTCAACAAAGCATGCCCTAAGGATGATTTCCCATTGCCTATCCCAGAACTACTAATTGACAACACGACAGGATATGCAGTAATGTCCTTCATGGATGGTTACTCAGGGTACAATCAAATTCGAATGGTCCCAGAGGATGAAGAATCAACAGCCTTCCGTTCGACGTTGGGCATATATTGTTACCGTGTGATACCGTTTGGGTTGAAGAACGCAGGGGCAACATATCACTGCGCGATGCAAGTAATGTTGCAGGACATGATGTATAAGCACGTCGAATGCTACATAGACAATCTGGTAGTGAGGTCGGCCGAGCATGAACAGCATAGAGAGCATCTGCGGCAAGTGTTTCAAAGATTGAGAAAGAAAAGCCTCCGTATGAACCCGTTGAAATGCGTGTTCGGGGTTTCCTTTGGCAAGTTCTTGAGGTTTGTCATTAGGCACCGAGGCATAGAAATCGACCCGACAAAGATTAAGGCAATTAGAGAGATGCCACCTCCGAAGAATCTCAAAGAGCTGAAGAGCTTCCAGGGCCTGGTCGCGTACTTAAGAAGATTCATCTCGAACTTATCTGGCCGTTGTCAGCCATTTTCACACCTCAACAAGAAAGGAGTCCAGTTTGAGTGGGACAATGATTCTCAGAAAGCATTTGACTCTCTGAAAGATTTGCTCGAAAAATCTCCAGTCCTTATAGCACCGATCAAAGGGGAGCCACTAATCCTCTACATCGCTGTTGGCGAAAATTCACTGGTAGCCCTCTTAGCCCAGAAGAACGAAGAAGGAATGGAAAGCGCACTCTATTACTTGAGCCGCACACTAGTGGGAGCCGAGTTTAACTACTCAGCGATCGAAAAAATATGTCTGGCATTGATCTTTGCTGTCAAGAAACTCAAACATTACTGTCTCTCTCACCAGATAACATTGATATCCAAAGCGGATCCCATCAAGTTTCTCATGAACAGACCCATGTTGTCTGGGCGGTTGGCCAAGTGGGCCCTTCTCTTGTCAGAATTCGACATGACATACATGCCAGCTCGGGCTATCAAAGGACAGGCAATTGCAAACTTCCTTGCTGCACATCCGGTACCAAGTGGTGAAGAAATAGAATATGACCTCCCAAACGATCAGGTGATGGCGACTAATGAAGCACACCATTGGGAGATGTATTTCGATGGTGCAGCCAGAGCGATAGGGTCAGGGGCAGGAGTTATATTCATCAGTCCGCAACGGAACTTGTTACCCTATTCATTCACGATAGTCCTAGCATGCACCAACAATGAAGCAGAGTAGCGGGCTCTTATTATCGGGTTACAATTGGCCCTGAAAATGCAGATCAAGTAAATACGTATCTATGGAGACTTTAGGCTTGTTATCGGACAACTGACAACAGAATACGAAGTCCGCAAGCACGAATTATCACCCTATTGCCATCAAGCATAGTCAATGTTTGATCAGTTTCGGAACAGCAGTATCTCACACATACCGAGACAGAAAAATGTACAAGCAGATGCACTCGCTAGTTTAGCCGCTGCTTTGGCTAACCCTGGGGGCAGCCCGTTTCAAGTAACAATTGAAGAAAGAAGAATTTTGCCGATGACCGCGCTGCGTAGTGGAGAATTGAGTGCCAATCCCATTTGTTGCTTCGAGATTACAGAAGAAGACGATTGGAGAAAATCATTTACCGATTATCTGAAGTACGGATTTTTGTCGGAGGATCCTAAAATGCGCACACAAGTCAGAAGACGTGTCAATTCATTTATACTCCAGAATGACGTACTTTACAAACGGTCATACGAAGGAGTACTACTACGATGTCTAAGCCAAGACGGAGCACATGATACATTGAAAGAGGCTCACGGAGGAGAATGTGGTGCTCACCAAGGAGGCAAGAATTTACATCATCGTGTGCGACACATGGGTTACTACTGGCCCGCAATGACGAAAGATGCGATAGACTATGTCAGGAAATGTCATCAGTGCCAAATCCATGCGGATATCATACATTCACCACTGGAAGAATTGCATCAGTCAGTAATGTCATGGCCTTTCGCAACCTGGGGCATGGACGTGATCGAGCCGATTAGTCCTCCATCCTCCTAGTGGCATCAGTACATCCTTGCCACAACTGATTATTTCTCCAAATAGGCTGAAGCAGTCACCCTGAGAAATGTGAAAGCCAGACACGTCGAAGGTTTCATTCGTTACACCATATTGTACCGACATGGTATCCCTGAGAGAATTACCACGGACAATGGAACACCCTTCAAGAACGCTACTATTGATAAGCTGTGCGCAAAGTTCAAGATCAAGCATTTTTATTCATCGCCCTATTATCCTCCTACGAATGGGCTGGCTGAGGCGTTCAATAAGACTATCGTGAAGATTCTAAAAAAGACAATGGTGGAGAATAAGAAGGATTGGGACAGATGATTGCCCGAAGCACTATGGGCATATCGGACTACACACCGCACAGCCACTCGAGCTACGCCCTACTCACTGGTGTACGGTACGGAAGTTGTGATCCTGATGGAAATACAGGTTAAGTCACTATGGGTCGCACTCCGACACTCCTTGACAATCGAGCACAGTGCCAAGATCAGAATGGTCGAACTCGATGATTTAGATGAAAGAGACTCACCGCCCAACAAAGGCTAGAAATGTATCAAAAGTAAATTTCAGCCGTGTACGATAAGTGTGTCAGGGGCAGATCATTCAAGAAGGGTGATCTTGTGCTAATGATGAAGCGATCGGCACTGACCCTAGGACCGAAAAGTAAATTTGACCTGAAATGGGATCCCGTCTGTATCATCGATGAAGTATATTCCAATGGAGTCTATCGGGTAATAGATTGCAAAGGGCAGGGCATCAGTTCACTGGTGAACAGCCAATTTTTGAAAAGATATTATACTTGACATAGGCTTATCGTTGTGATTTGTAAACACCCCATTAGAGGGAAAGTGTAATAACGTAGATACCAAAAGAAATGATACCACACAACGATTAAATCAAAATACTAATCATCTACTTTGTGCTTGCACAGGTATCAGAAAAGTCGTTAAGACTTAGGACACGTCGAGTATGGCACCCCGCCCTTTTTGAGACCATAAAGAATCGGGATAAGCCCTAAACCAAGACTCGTTCTCATCTTCATTCACATGAGTATAGGTTTGAGTCCTAACAGGGGGACGTTCCTTTACAAATGGCCCAATCTATTTGCATTCAAATTCAAATAAAATGGCAAGTAGGCTAAAGACACAACATAAATTCAAAACCACAATAGTATACATATTATTACAATATATATTACAACATGTTCCAAATTACAAATAAAGATTGTTACGGCTCAACTATCTAAAGTTTTCAAACATTGTTCTACTAAGTTGACTGTAGATTCTTCAATCACCTTCTGTATCGTTTCAGCCTCAGCCAAAACTTGGGTAGGGTCGGGAGTGTCCTGGAGAGACTGCTTCAGCTTTGCAACCTGTGCCCTCACGGCATTACACTTCGCCTCGTGCTGTTCGATGGAGGACTGCAGACGAGCCTTCTGACCACTGAACTTCGAAAGTTTGAGGTGGACGACAGAATGTTCGGCTCGTAACCGGGCCATCTCATTTTCAATCTCTGCAAGACGTTCAGTCGCTTCTTGACATTCAGCATCGGCAACCTGCCAATGTTTCCTTACTGAAGCCACATCCACCTCGTGTAACTCGAGTTTCGAAAGAAGGGACCGTAAATGATCACGTTTTTCCTCGACGGAAGGGTCAACCTTAAGGTTCCTCGCCTCGTTCACTCGAGTCATCTCTTCCTTGAACTGAGCCATGCGACCGACTATCAAAGAGATGTCAATCCCGAGCCAGGTAGCATTAAGTTCCAGTGCCTGCAATGCTTCATCTAAGATAGACCATTCATCCCCATTCTTTAAAGAGTCGGCGATGTCAGACAGAAAGCTCTTCAGAAGATTCGCTTTGGTCCTTGACAAGCCTCGGAGAGATGAAATGAATACCTCAAGCAAAACTGCAGGTACCGGAATGCTGGCAGGAGCAGTCGCTGGCAAAGAAAAATGATAAACATTAACATACAGAAGCCACAAAGAAAGGAAGCAAATGAAATAATAAAGGCAAGTAGTATACCAGTAGCTTCAGGAACTTCATCGACCGGTGCATGGGTTGAAGCGACAGGCGTTAATGATGTGGGACACATTCAGTTATAATTTCTGCTGCTGGCTCAGGCAATTCAGGAGAAGAAAGAACGACGATCTCAGGGGCAGTGGCAACTTGAACTGGTTCAGTAACAGGGGATGCTTCTGTGACAGGCTCCGGTGAGATAGCAACATCAGAAACCGCAGCCTCCTGAGAGGAAGGACCGGCCTCCTCAACCCTAATGACTCCATCGTGTGGAAGTATCGAGGGAGATACCGTTTCTGCAACAGTAGCAGGTCCTGCCTCAGGAATAGGGCTAGGGTTGGTCGCAGCCTCAGTGCTGGCAGGGTCGGTAAGGGGAGGATCTTCAGCTTGTACCCCACTGTCAAGATCCATAGGGACGGGTTCTGTATCTGCTTTGAGAACAGATCTATCATATATCGGCTCGTTATCTTCACCCTCCTCTGTGGGGCGATTTCTACTTAGGTCTGTTTGAGAGCTCATCTCCCCTTCCTCCCTTGGTCCACTGGCATCATCGATCGGAACGCTGCTGGCGGTTTTAGAGAGTCGACTACGTACTTTTTTCGCCCTGTACAGCCTCCACATATCCTTGATCTTCTTTCCCCCGTCGACGATGGGAACGCGATGGGCAGTCTTCACTCGAGGCCCAGACCGCTCAGGAGACGGTTCAGAATCACTATCTCCGGGAACAGAGCGTTTGGATAGACTCGTCCGACTCGCCGGACTCTGATCATAACCTCCCCGACCACCAGTCGATGGGGTCCCTGCTGCAACACCGCCCTCACCATCACCGTCTCCACCGCCCTCGATATTGTCACCCTCATCACCGCCACCTCCTCCATCATTGCCATCACCAACATCATCGTCATTGTTATCCCCGCCATCATCCCCACCGGCATCCTCATCTCCACCAACATCCCCTGCCACGTCAGCCTCATCATCATCGTCGCCGATATCATAACGCTCTCTCTGTCCCTCTGTCATGGGACCAACAAGTGAGGAATCCGGATTCCCTTGCAGTGTGACCCTCTGCCCATAAGCGATCCACCCTTCAAGTGTATGCTCGGGTTTCTCATGATCTATTATCACATTCAGAGAGGTCATAAACTTCTGCACGCCCTGGGGTGGCTAGTTGATGAAGCGGCTCTGACACATAGCCCAAGCCATCGGCGGGAGCAAGATCGATGATCGGAGGCGAAATGAAGACCAGGTCAACTATGTGACGATTATTCGGATTAAGGAATATTGATGAGCCCACCACCTCATCCACCCGTATGTAGCACCAGGAGTGTACTCTGTACCCGGAACGATGAAAGAATAACCCGACCTGGTTAGGAAAAGTTGCCGCCATATCCACTTCCAATGGATTGGTCTTATGTTATAGGCTCGCTGTTCTCTCGTCACTGGTTCAAGCGTCTCCGGTACCCCTTGGTCATAACCAAACTGACGGGCAAATCTGTTTGGGTAGTACGGCTCCCTCCAAAACTCAGCACCCTCCCTCAAAGGCAGTGAGCCCGGGCGGATTGATATAGAAAAGCAACGCCCGTAGTGAGCCAAGACTTTCATCGTCATCGAGCAAAACCGGGTCTTCACTGTTAGTGCCCGAGAAGAGAAAGAAGTCGGCGTCATCCTGGCGAGCTATCTTTGCCTCGATAGTCGCTAAGTTTCCGCTGTTCATCTTCCGTTTCTGAAAGGCATGCAGTGGGACCAATCCTCTTCGAATGAAATCCTTGAGCTCCACGCCGTAAACCCAAGGGAAGTAAACCCCGAGTCAGCCCGAGAAGAAATGCCACCCGCAGAAAGAGGAGTTGAGTCCAAAAGAGGTGGAACCCTTATTGCTAATGACACCACCGAAAGCCCGATATATGGAACACAGCACTACCGGAGCCAGTGCATAGTGATGGCCATTAACTAGACTCCCCGCTATGGCAAAACAAGAGACTCTCACACTGTCTGCCTGCTTAAAGCTCGGAAGGGCCACGCAGCATAGCCAATATGCTAAAAATCCAACTAGTTCGCAGGTAGGAGATAATTTGTTTGGCTGCAGGAACTTTGTCTTCATCTTGGCCTCTAAGACCAATTTATCTCTGCGACCTTCGTCATAGGGAACGTAATCCAAGCTGAGAAAGACAGAGAAATCATCAGTAAAAGAAAAGAATGAAACGGGATACAAAAGTACAACTCAAGTGAAGAAACTCACTTCAGACCATGACTAAAGTAAATCAGTCAATCTTCAAAGGGCACCTTATCCTTGGAACCCAAGAATTGCGGAAGCTTCGCAAATAATTCATAGTAGGCTTCGGAATAAAAGCCTTCATCGACGCCCTTCTTCTTCTTGGATAGCTCCTCATCGTTGGGCGTCCATTCATCATAGATTCAGGCTGTGAATAGGGAGACCTGCAATCCGATACAGGTCCCAGAGCGATATGCTCATTTCTCCGTACAGCAGGTGGAAGGAGTTTATAATAGAACTCCAGTGATTTAGAAACCCTTTGTAAGCGCACGACTCTCTATAAAAGTAGCTTGACGTCGCTTGGATGGCCCTCAGGAGACCCACTTGTTTCAGGGTATCTTCGTGCTGCTCGACTATCCGTTTGGCCCAAGCCTCATAACCTGGATGAGGGCTCAAATGACCTTGGGTCCGGAACCCCCCGGTCGGCCAAATTTCTGCATTGGACAGGGGGGGGGGGGGGGGGGGGGGGGGGGGGGGAATCTCTGGCATAAGCTCTCATAATAGTGGGTTGGAAACGGTTGATGTGGATCGTGGTTTGGTTCCAAGAATATCATGTCCTTCTCCCCAAGGACAGACTGCAGTGTGCCATTCTTGGATACGGCACAGTTGAGAAATGTCTCCGGGATGGACGTCCAAGAGTCGACACTGTAGAAGAAGTTGGCGCGGCACACATCGGAAGACTCGATGCTTCGAAGGGAACGGTATCTCTGGAAACTCTTCGGAAATTGGATGTACTGCTTCGTGTACGGGTTACGGATCATAAGAGATGACACCGCTAACTTGACCGAAGACCAGACAACCTTCATTCTATCAGACTTCGACTTGACCTGATTCTCCATATATACCTACTTGGCACTCTTTCTGGTCGTCTTCGGGCGACCCCGTTTAATAGGTGGAACAAGTGCAACCGGGCTTGCCTCGCCCTCTTCGGACCCAACCACTTCATCAGTCCGGAAGCCTCGCAAGGGAGCATACCAAGCATCACATTCTTCCTGCGTACCTTCGTCGGGGGGGGGGGGGGGGGGGGGGGGGGGGGTTGGCAGAACTTTATCACAAAGGATCTTTCGTTGAATATCTTTTGGTAGTGTGAGGATGCGCTCATAAAAGTTGAACTTCTCTGGAGGATGGAACCACTACGGGTTCTGATCAGACGGTCGCGTCACCTTCTTGGGCGAGGTACGCTTGCGTTTACGCATAGGTGCTTTGGACCCAAAGGACCGGCATTAGAGGAACCGCCAGCCATGAGTATCTGCACAAGCACACCAAAATATTAGGCAAAGCGCAAGCACCAGAAAAGCATACATTCAGGTACACACAAGCTCTAAGTAACCTAAATTAAAGAGAGACATCACATCTGGTTCGACGTGATCCAAGAATTTCAGGCATATAAGATCCAGCATACCTCCAATATTGTAAAACATCTACACTTAACAGGTCAAAAGGGGAAGATTAGACCCCATACGCCCCGAAATGACAACCCCAATATCATAGGTAATGATCAGTTGAACCAAGGTGCGAGCATATTAATCAATAACAAACATGTTAAGTCAGTGGTCCAAAAATTAAACAACTTCATAAACCCAAAAATCAATCCGCGCCAGCCCTGGCGCGTCCGACAAATGAACAATTTTGTAACTTCGAAAATCAGTGTGCGCCAGCCCTGGCGCGTCCGAAAATTGGGTCAAATTTCCAGTCCAGAATATTGTACTCGCCGACCCCAGCGCGTCGCGCATGACCTGGCGCATCGAATAAGTCATGCAAAAATCACGAGAACACCCGCTAAGGCCAGCGCGTCAAGAAAATGGGTTTTTTTTGCCGAAAACACGTAAGGTCGCGCTGGCCCCAGTGCGTCGATAAAATGGGTTAAATTCACCCCAGTGCGGCATCGAAATTGCAAAACGCGTTGAGGCTAGCGCGTCTAAAAATCTGAAAATCCACCAAGTCCTATTTCAGGACGCGCTGGAGCCAGCGGATCGAAAAAGGAGTCCGACCTTGTATTACTGGACGCACAAGACAATTAATTGACGCGATGGCAACAATTGTTCGACGCGCTGGCAGAGAGCTCCAGTCGCTGAAAATGTGTGAAATGACCAAAATGACCCAGACTCTTCTATTTATACTAGGACCCAAAAAATCCGACACAGTGCAATGAACGGCCGATGTTCATCCTATCGCATCGGAGGGGCATCTGTTGGGGTCCCAAAAGTCAAGATCTTCAAAACAAGGATTATAGGTGTACAAACCATCACCTTACTAGAGTTAGGGGCCAATGCATCAGCAAATTCAACAGAAATCACAACGCA
Organism: Liriodendron chinense; assembly: GCA_003013855.2. Lineage (NCBI taxonomy): Eukaryota > Viridiplantae > Streptophyta > Magnoliopsida > Magnoliales > Magnoliaceae > Liriodendron > Liriodendron chinense. The sequence goes on along the minus strand of PVNU02000491.1, from coordinate 980,602 downwards.
CATTGGACTTTACCAAAAATGAAAAGTTGACCCCAAGGGTGGGCCCCACCATTCATCATGATCAAAACCCTCCAATTTTGGGAGGGTAAGTTCAATAATGAACAAACACAACCAGTACATCAACATTTATCGCGAAGCGGGCCCCACAAACCATCGTTTTTGCAAGATAATCACAAATAAGTACGTCGGTGCATCAAGAAATTCATTGTCAGCACATCATGAAATTCAGTCATTTTACTAAAGTGAATTTCAGGACGCACTGACCCTCAGCGCATCCAGAAATTCATCCAGCGCATCAAGAAATTCAGACAGTTTTACAAAGTGAATTTCAGGACGCACTGACCCTCAACGCATCATGAAATTCACCCAGCGCATCTAAAAATTCAGGAATTTCAGGACGCACTGACAGTCAATGCGTCCCAAAAATCAGCACTTAAACGAAGACATTCTACGATGCACTGACTAATTTACTCGACGCACTGACCAATTTTCTCGACGCGCTACACGTGGCAGCCTCCTATTGGCTGACTTCCGGTATTTTCGGGTATAAATAACCCCCGTCACTGTTCATTTGGACGGATCCAGAGAGAGAGAGAGAGTTTTGTCCCTTAGGCATTTCGATAAACCGCCGAAATCCCTCGCCGGAACCCTCTTTCCGATCGCCGGAAACCTTCTCCGATCATCGAAAATCCCACTTATGACCATAGCAGGTCCGGTGAAGAAATAACCTAAAATTATACAAGTATAGTGGCGCATCAGAAAAATACACATCTTAAACAGTCATTATTGGACGCACTGGCCCCAGTGCATCACAGAAATAGGCCAGCGGATCAGAAAAATACACATCTTAAACTAGTCATTTTTTGACGCACTGGCTCCAACGCATCATAAAAATAGGCTAGCGGATCAGAAAAATCAAACATTTTAACAATCATTTTTGGACGCACTGGCCCCTAGCGCATCAGTAAAATTAGCCCAACGGATCAGAAAAATCAGCACTCTGAATCTCCATTTCAGCATCTTTAAATCTTCATTTTGTGATGTTTTTGGGCCCCGTTTGGGCCTATTTTGGGTATTTCGAGCATTCCGGACGAAATAGAGCAGTCAAATAACTCGTCCGGGCTACCCAATGAGCAGAATACAAGCCCTCGGAGTCTGATCTGATCCAATACGATGAACGAAGTAATTTCTCGGAAAAAGGTTGCCAATGCCCAGAATCATACCAATGTATCATCATTACATATACTATCATAATATGACCTGGATTCAGGTCTAGACTAAACAAATGGGACTATGGTTAACACAATAAACCATACCAAGAGAGCTTCTAAATTATTACATGAAATTTGTTAAAGACTGACACTTCAAAAACAGTCGATGCCCTACCCATTCAAACGACATCCACTGGTTGAGATGCTCAGGTACATACAACTACAGATCAATCTTCCCGCGGTCACCCGTCACAAACGACGGGCGCAGGCCCAGAGTTGCACCCCTTGGTTAAAAACCCTGACAGTCTCAGCCCGGATCTCTGGCCAAAACATGGGACATAGACATCTTACTCGTACAAAGATGGATCAGTCTATAACAAAACACAACAAATACAGGTCTCTTCGACCATACAAACACAGGTCTCTTCGACCACACAAAATACAGGTCTTTACGACCATGAACTCTGAGACCATAGTCCCCGCTGACTAGTCTTCTGCCTTTTAATCAAGGGTCATCGATCATTCAATGTAATTAAGGGCTCGTGCCAGATCACGGCTTGGAATGTACAAGATCTCAGGATCTCTGGAATAAAATTCGCCTTGCGATATCTCTTCTCTTATGTACTTTTGTGAATGCTTGTGATTGTCTATGAATGCTTCTATTATTCAGAGCCCCAGAATAACAAAACACTAGAAAACTACGTTTGAGCATTTTCTAGTTCCAACAATCATGTAGATATGGATAAAGAGAATTATTAAGATCAACTTGATCTAAAATTTCTATGGCCTTCAAGCAATTACAACGATAGGCATTCAATTAGCATTGTTTAATGCGGTGTGGCTCACCTGAGCTTTAGATCTGCCTCATTTTTTGGCTCATGCCCTTAAATGAGCTGGTAAAATGGATGGACGGCATGGATACAACTTATAAATCACTGTGGGCCCCACAGTTTTTGCATCTAAAATTTATTTCCACCTCTATTTTGCGCCAAAATAATTTACCTATCAATGTCAACTTTGATTCAAGAGACGTAAATACAGGGGAAATAATAATAACCAATTTACAATGTATTTACTTTGTAATTTAGAAATCCAACAGGCCTTAAGAGGTGTTAGGGATCATTAATATGCAACTTGTTTGGATTAATAATGTTTTACAAGTTGGATAGAGATTATTTTAGAGTGACAATCACAGTTTCCAGAGCATCTAGATGATCGGCCCATATTTAATTTGTCGGGTTCCAAATCTATTGATCAGATCTGTCGGTTGTTTTTGCGAAGTGTCAAGAGTCCCGTCGATTTAATCAATTTAGATTTTCAATGGTCCACGGATTTTTCAAATGATTTTATCAAAGCTCAGCAGAAATCTAAAAGGTAATTTAATCTCGTTTTGGGTGGTGTGTCTACAATTGTATTTGCCTATATAAGCAACATAAATGTACATAACAATTCATTAATTTATTATCAAATTTATTTTAATTTGATAGTTACAGTATAGAATAATAAAAAAAGACTAATTATTTGAATAGTTATGACCTAATCTGTTTAAGACTTTGAAAATCCAACTTTTAAAAATATGAAATGCCTATGTCCATCCCAGCGGACCTCATGGTTATTATTGAAAATACTTTGCTTAAGAATGTATTTTCTACTTACACTCTACATCGCAAGTCCTGCCTGCTATAGGTAGAGGTCTCAGATAAGCTAAGTTACAATTTGAAATATACCGATCATTTAAAAATTAAAGTCAGTCATTCGAAAAGAACTGGAGGAGGTTGAGATAAAATGGGAGATTGTTGCAATTCGTACAGAAGTGGTTGTAATGTAATGGAATCCTTGCTAGCAATTATCGTAAGAATTGCATATGGGCCAAGATGTCACATGCATAGGTTGAGGTACCTAAGACGTGGGTTCCACTTCGAAGATTATTAGCCTCAAAATTCACATCAATCCACTCATATGGGTTCAATTGTAGAAAATGGTAGAAAACATTCAACGGTACATGAATTACTGATTTAATATACACACGGCCCACCAAGTGAAGGTACCACCCTCATCTTATACCCAATGATTTACGCCACCTACGTTGTCATGTAACATTGATGAAGCCGGACCAACTAAGCATCTTTGTAGGCTACCCTACAATGAGATGTATGTGGCCCACCGTAATATTTTCATGATATCCAATCTGTACATCATGTGTATACCATCATGTTCACTTTGGTGCTGGTAAATCAAACCTATGCAATACTCAAGTGGGCCACATCATGGATCCTTATATTTGAAACACATGACTAGCCAAAACAGACTCAGTTGAATGGATCGTTCATATTGATTGCTGGACTTTTTTTTTTTTGTACATGATCCAAACCGTCCATTTGCATGTCAATATTGACTGAAAAGAGAAGGCCGCTTTGATGTCTATGAATGTTCATTGTTGTGATTTTGATAGACGGTCCACAGTGGGCTAACCAGATCACACGTCAAGTATAAATAATCGTGACTGGGGACGTCCACAATGGCCCACCAGGGTTAATGCATGGAATCGATTTTTTATGCTGCGTGAGTCACGAGGTATCGCGTGGGACATGATTTCTGAGCGGATTGCCTGTGACTCTGGGCACAGAGATATCTCTGTGCCCGGGGCTATGTAGGGCTCATAGAGATGTACGTGACAAATCAATTCCGTCCGTCCGTTTTGAAAGACCATAATAGTACACAATTCTAAAAATCAGGTAGATCTAAAGCTCATGTGGGCCATTCCACATGAAAAAGTGGGGATTTAACTCCTGGCAGTGATAGAAGTTTTGTATCAGGATGATATTTGTTCCTACAGTCTATCTGAGTGGTAGTAATTCTAGAATGGTTTGAAAGGCATATAAACATCATAATCAGATCCAGGAAGATTTCAACGGTGACGTTGCTTTTCCCACTGTTTTGTTGGTGTTGCCCACCTGAGTTTTGGATCTGCCTGATTTCTATAATCATTTCCTACTACCGTCTTAAAAGCATACGGACTGAGAGGATTTGTCACATGCATCTCTGTGGACCCCACACAGCCCCAACACAGAGATATCTTTGTGCCCGGTGTCACGGGGCACAGAGTTCCATTCCCTTAGGCGGGTCCCTATCTAGAAGTGGATTGCCTGTGACCCTGAGATATTTCTGTGCCCGGGGCTGTGTGGGGCCCACAGACATGTTAGTGACAAATCCTATCTGTCCATCTCGTTTGCAAGACCACAACAAAACAGAATTCTAAAAATAGAAAGATCCAAAACTCATTTTGGCCATGCCATACGAAACAGTGGGGATTGATCGCCTAGGGGTGTCAGAATTTTTGTATCAAGCTGATATTTGTGCATATGGCTTATCTTAGTGGTAATAATCATATGAACGATTTGGATGGCATATAAACATCACGTTCAGCTCGAGGAAGGTTTCAACGGTAAACGTTTTCGTTTCCACTGTTTCATTGGCACGTGGATCTTTCAAACAGATGGACTGAGTGGCGCAAATTAGGTGTTACCCTGAGAAAGCTTAGTGGGTGTTACCCCTACTGTATGGCCCATATGGATGATATTTTGTATATCCACTCCGTCCATCCATTTCTATGGGCCATTTTAGAATGAGGTTCCAAAACTTATATAGATCCAAATCTTAAGTGGACCATACCACTAGAAACAGTGTGATTGAGTGCCCCACCATTAAAAATTCCAATGAGCCCATTGTAAGGTTTTGATAATGTTTATTTGCAATCCAAGATCTTGATAATGTCAATAAGATCTTGATGAAGGGAAAATATAAAGATCATATTGGTCCAAAACTTTTATGCACCACAAAACATTTTTAATAGTTATTTATTACTATTTCTAGTGGTATGGTCCACCTGAGATTTGAATCTTCTTAAGGTTTTGGATCACATCCTAAAATGATATGAAAAAAACAAATAGACAGCATAGATATATAAAAAAATATATCAACATGGCCCCCACGTGGTTAAGGTCACCCCGTTACGTTGTTCTTAAGGTAATACCTAATTCAGTAATGTACCCACACAGCCAATGCCGATTAGGTACTACCTAAGCCTGTCCTGAGCTTAGTACATAATAGCGTGTGGACAATAGGGTAGCAGGCTAATGACAAGTTAGTACACGGCGTGTGGGCATTAGGGTAGAGGAGGCCTAACATGATCGTGTCTTGCTGACGCGGCAGGCCTTTTGACAACGTGCCCTGCACCTATACAAATGCGACACATACTCAAAGCTTGGCTCGGATAAGTACCTTAGAGCTCCACACGCGTTCGGCGTGGATTAGGTACTATCCTTAGCTAGAGACGGACGGTCTTATCAGGAGCTTTATTGGTACCACCGTATTAAATATGATTTATCAAACCATTTTATGGAATGAATAAAAAATAAAAAAAAAAGCGTATAAAAGGCTCAACTGAACCACACCACATGAAACAGTGGATATTAACCAACGGCCATTGAAAATTTCTAGGGGGCGATAAGTTATCGATGGAGCTGATAATTATGGTTTTACTTAATACAGGTCTATGTGAGCGTTTTAACTTGGATGGTTAATAAAAATCACCGTGGGCTTTAGAAATGGTTCAACGGTGGGCATCATTGTCTCATGTGCTTCCTGTGGTGTGGTCCACTTAAGCCTTCAATCTGACTACTTTTTTTCTCATACCCTAAAACTATGTTTCGAAATTGATGGACGGCTTAGATAAAACACATACAACATAGTGGGACCCACAAATCTCATAACGACCTTCTCTAGCTACGTACTGGCGGGTAGTACGGTATTACCCATCCACGCCCCTTGCACGCAGCGCGAATTAGGTGTTGCCTCGGACCAGCTTACGGCTGTTACCCGTACCGTATGGATTACATGGATGATATTTTGTATATCCATGCTGTCCATCCTTTTCTACAGCCCATTTTAGAATGAGTTTCCAAAAGTTATGAAGATCTAAATCTCGAGTGGACCATACCACTAGAAACAGTGTGATTGACTGCTCCACCATTAAAAATTCCAAAGAGCCCATCGTGAGTTTTTGGTAATGTTTATTTTCAATACAAGCTATTGATAATGTTAGTAAGGTCTTGATTAAGGGAAAATATAAATAACAGATTGATCCAAAATTTTCGTGGCCCACAAAACGTTTTTAATGGTTATCCATCACTGTTTCTAGTGGTATGGTCCACCTGAGGTTTGTATCTTCTTAGGGTTTTGGATCACAACCTAAAATGATATGAAAAAACAGATAGACAGCATTGATATATAAAAAAATACATTAAGAAGGGGCCACACGGTTAGAGTAATACCCACTAATGCTTAGTTCCCAAGGTAACACCTAATTCGCGTCCAACAGGGCCACAGGAATCCGCTTCTTCCTCCTCCCTTACTTTATCCACTTTACTTTTACTTTTTCTTTTCTTTTTCTTTTTCTTTTATTTTTTATTTTTTTTATTATTTTTTTACCAAAATTTATTCAAAGTTAAACTCATTCGGGGAGGCCTAAAAAAGATCAGACCCTATCTATCGGGGTAGGCCCGGCCCACTTTATCCTCTTTACCGGCGCATGGTAGTGCACCGTTATAATTCATCAGAATTAGGATATTTGGGGATTCCAATTGATCAATCTGAACCGTCCAGTAGGTCTGGAACATAGATTTTAAGGGATAATATTAAAAATGACATTGAGCAGATGGTTGAAGCAATCAATAAGCTTTCCCTCTCTTAAATAGCCGTTTGTTTTCCAAGCCGTGGATGGAATGGTTAGGATTGGCCGGTAAAAGGAGCGCTTTAAAACAATTTAAGCGATCCATTATAGTGTCTAACAAATGGATGGCTGGACTTATTTCCTTGCAACCAATCTGGACCGCCCGTTTTATAAGTTACTGATTGAATGCCTGCGATTGTCTGATCAGTGTGATTTTTGGTTGGTAACCCATAAGATGTCCTTCAGAGCTAACCGGAAGTTCGGTCTGATCGATTGAACTGTCCCAAGTGGCTGGGCCGTTGGTTATTACATGTGGGGCCCATGGTTTGGTACTCTGGGCCGTTGATCTTTCGAGTCATGCTGTAGGTGGACCATCACCCAAATTCTTTCATATTAGAAATGTTGATATCTGCACCTCCCCATCCAAAATCCTTTACGTTTCCTATTTCTAAAGCTCTTTGAACTCAAATTCCTCCATTCGAGAACATGGTCGATTCGCTCGTCTCGATCGTAGTGGAGAAGTTGAACGCCATCCAAGATGAGGTGGCTTTGTTGGTGGGTGTCACCAACGAGATCGATAAGATTTCCAGTGCATTCACCTCGATCCAAGCTGTGCTTGAAGATGCTGAAACTCGGCCATTGAAGGATGACGCAGTGAAGATATGGTTGAAGAAGGTCAAAGACGTGGCCTACGATGTGGATGACATGCTAGATGAGTGGATGATGGATGCTCTCAGATCACAAGCAAATGATGAAGGTGATGGGTCCTGTTTCAGCAATAAAAAGGTAAGAAGATTCCTCTCGCCTGTTACTTGCTTTAATCATGTCATTTTTCGCCATAAAATTGGAAGCAAGGTAAAGGAGGCGAGGGGTAGATTAGATGATATCGAAAAAGAGAGTAAACAGTTGGGTCTTAGACAATATAGTGAAGTGAGGCGGGATGAGATCAGTGAGCGAGAGACAGTCTCTGTATTGGACCGGCAATTAATTGTAGGTAGAGAAGAAGAAAAAAATTGTATCTTAGAATGGCTGCTGCAGGAGGTTCCCGTAAATGAGGTGCCCGCCGTCATTTCTATCGTTGGAATGGGGGGTTTGGGCAAGACTCTACTTGCTCAGCTCGCCTACAATGATGAGAGAGTGCAGGGGCATTTTGAGATGAGAATGTGGGTCCGTGTTTCCGAAGATTTTGATGTGAAAGGGGCAACGGAATCAATCATAAAATCTGTCAAAACCGGGTTTAATGGTGAAAAATTAAATTTGGATCAATTGCAACTCTGCCTCTGTGATATGTTGAATGCAAAGCGGTTCTTGCTTGTGCTTGATGATGTTTGGATTGATGATAGTGAGAAGTGGGACAGACTGAGATTTCCCTTCCAAGTTGGTGCATTAGGAAGTCGAATCCTCATAATCACTCGCAGTGAAAAGGTTGCACTGGTGATGGGAAGTTTTCGAGTGTACAAAATGTTATGCTTAGCTGATGAGGATTGCTGGTTATCGTTCTGGCATCAAGCGATGGAACATCGGAGTGCAGAAGAGCGATTTGCGTTGGAAGACATTGCAAAGGAAATCGTAAAAAAGTGTAAAGGGCTGCCTCTCGCAGCAAAGATAATAGGGAGTGCCATGCACTTCAGAAAGACAAGAAGCCAGTGGCTGGTTGTCTTAGCAAGCGAGTTATGGAACTCAGATGATGTCTTGGGAGGTATTTTACCGGCGTTGTTACTAAGCTACTATGAACTGCCTCCTGCTCTGAAACAGTGCTTCACTTATTTGTCTGTTTTCCCGAAAGATTGGTGGCTGGAGAAGGATACAATAGTGAAGTTATGGGTGGCCCAAGGCTTCATTGGCTCTGATAGAAGTAGAGATGTCGAGGAAATCGGTCAGCTGTATTTTGATGATTTGTCAAGGCGCTCATTGCTAGAAGTTGTAGAAGTGGATAGCGGTGGCAACATACTCAGGTGCAAGATGCATAATTTAGTTCACGATCTTGCGCAATTTATTGCAGGAAGTGAATGTTCCACTGTGGGGATAAGACAGTGGGCCGAATTGGACCTAAGCCAGGTCCGCCATTCTTCGTTATTTGTCAGTGATGCTTCCATTTATAAGGCCCACAAATTGCGGACATTGCTTATCAAGCCAGGAATCCCTATGGGGCAGCACTTCCATCATTTGAGACTCCTTAGGGCGTTGCACTTGAGTCGATCTAGCATTGACAAATTGCCTCAAACAGTAGGACAATTGAAACACTTGAGATATCTTGATTTGTCAGAGACATGGATAAAAGAGTTGCCAGAAGAGGTGAGTAACTGTGTAAATTTACAGACCCTGAGACTCAATGGCTGTTATTGGCTAGAAAAGTTGCCTAGAGAGATGAGAAAAATGATTAGTCTGAGGCATCTAGAATTAGAAGGTGCTAGCTTGAGGTACTTACCGCAGGGTGTTGGGAGACTAATTGAACTTCGGACTTTAACAGATTTCACTATGGGGGGTGGCGATGAAGGATGTAAATGCAGAGAACTGAAACACGTCAATCATCTCAAAGGAAGACTTCGAATTACCGGCTTGGAAAATATTACGAGCAGTCATGAAGCGGCGGAGGCAGAACTGGACAAGAAGCAGAACCTTCATGCTCTATCCCTGCATTATGTGTACATACGTGTTGAACAGTTGGATGATAAGATGAAGACGATGGAGGACGACGTGCTCGAAAGCCTCAAGCCCTACACAAACTTGAAAGAGTTTGAAATATGGTATTACAGAGGTTCCAAGCTTCCCAGGTGGGTAGAGGATCCGGTCTTCTCCAATCTAATCAAGGTGACACTTGTGTTTTGCAGAAGTTGTAGACAATTGCCAGGTCTTGGGAGATTACCATCCCTTCAATACCTTGAAATTGTGGGAATGGAAGAGGTGAGAAAGGTTGGTGGTGAGTTTAATGGGGTTGATAACAATGACGGAAGTGGGGATGTTGTCTCATTCCCGAAGCTGGTGACCCTCATCTTCTTCAAAATGCCAAATTGGGAGGAGTGGGAATTGAGAAGTGGAGATGGAATGGTGATGCCATCACTCCTCGAATTACCATCACTCCTCGAATTAAAAATAGATCGCTGCCCAAAGCTAAAGGCGTTGCCCTGCAACCTTCCACCTCTCATCCGAAGGCTGACTTTAAATGTAAGTAACGATGGGATGTCATCAGGAGGGCCCTTACCTGTCTTCCCCGACCTCAACCATTTGGTGATTTCGAGCAACCGTGAACTTACTTCGCTCCCTTGTGGTTGGTTGGGACAACTCAAAGCCCTCCAAACACTGGAAATCCATGACTGTCCAGAGTTGAGGTCTCTACCAGAGGAGTTGCAGCAACTCACCAAGCTTCAAAAGCTGCAGATCGTTGACTGTCCAATCCTAGAAAAGCGCTGCCGATTCGTGAACCATCCACTCTTAGAAAAGAGTTGCCAATGCGTGGACTGTCCACTCTCAGAAAGGCGCTTGGCACTTGAAAAGCGCTGCCAGTGCATGGACTGTCCACTCTCAGAAAGCCGCTGCCAAGATGGAGGAGAAGATTGTGACAAGATTGCCCACATCCCATGTATCAGATTTGGTCGTGAATGATCCACCGCAAAAAGAGCAGGTGGAGTGGAAATGGACAACAAATTTTCTTTCAATTTTGTTCCAAGGAATTATGTTGCTTTATGTGTTACTGTTTTACTCTTTTTGAGTCCTTTTTTTTTTTTCTTTATATAGATTTACTATATGTCAATCAATCCATTAAGACTTACCTCGTTGGTGCCTTGTTTGCTAAACAGAAGTTGTTTTCCTGGTCGTCCTGTTTATTAGATGTTGATGGTCTTTTATTTGTTTCCATGTGATCTAGTTCATTGTAATGGAGGTCAGGTTCTTTGCCCACCTCCCATCTCATGTAATTTTTCTTTTTAGTAATAAAGCTTATGATGGTACTGGCCCCCTTACACACACACACACACACACACACACACACACACACACACAAAAAACAACTAAAGTTCATGTGAGCATGACTGCATAGTTTCCTTTTCTGCAAGATCTGTTATATAAGATCATGAGATGAGCCATGTGTAAATTGAATAGTTGCTCAGTTTCTCTCAACTGTCCATTTAAGTGCACATGTGCAACAGCTTCATTCTAGACATATACACATGGAGCAGCCACCCGGCAAGTGGCTTAAATGTATCACAAATGTGATAAATTCCAACATGTCCAAGGTGGTGCCAAAAATTTACGCTCACTTGAATTCACTTGGCATTCACCATCATGTTGAATTGTTAAATTTAGTAACATACTCCTTGCCGGTTGGATGACTGGGTTTGAAAATCCTGGACTGTGAGTACAAAAGAGCTCAGCCCAGCATAACAACCATCAAACATCCTGGACAGTGTCATGGAGAACTCACGGGCCTTTCTTCAAGCATTAGTCCTGATGAAGAATGGCATGTTGTGGGGTACCCAATCTGGTCAAAGTAGGATCCACCGTGAATGGAGGGTGCCCAAAAAAAAATCTTTTGGATTCAAAGATCATCATCCTTTTCATGTATCGGTTACCTTTTTTTCTTCAAGCCTGGAAAAATGAATGCAGGCCAGTCCAAGACACTTAACTTTTAAGTTGGTCCCACCTGATGGGTGGACCTGCCTATTAGTTCTTCGGATAGAATTGTGCTAAAATATTTTGCAATAGCATACATCCCAACTTTGGTGTTTGGATTTGCGGCTTCTTTTGATGGAGATGAGGTTACTTCTCACATTATCTGACTGTCTGTTTGATGTGCGTCCTGTTGAATCGTCTTTTGCCTTTAGTGGGAAATAAAATCAGGGTTGCTCATTCGTCAGAGGAGCCATGTACATGATTTAGATTCTTCGCTTTTCACCTTAACATGCCTAGCTGCATGAAACCTCTGTTATTTGAATGATTAAGATTGTCCTATGAACCTCGTCATTTGTATCTGCAGTTGGGATTTTTTGGCCTTCCAAACATCCTCAGTTCAATATGCATACATACACATGTAAGGGGAGGTGGAGCAGAAATAAATTTTGCTTTCCTTGCAAGGAAGTGTGTTGCTTGTGTTTGTGACCGCTCTAATTTTTTTCTTTCTTTCTTTTGCCATTTTCTTTTCTTTTTTCTATGTATTTACTTTTAATGGATGTCAATCAATCCATGAAGACTAGTTTGCTCGATTGTTGCCTCATCCTGCTAAACAAAAGCTGTTTTCCAATGCGTCCTGTTTATTAGATGTTGATTGCCTTTTATTTGTTCCACGTGATCTTGTTCATTGTTTGAAGGTAAGGTTCTTTCCCCTCTTCCATATTATGTAATAAAGCTTGTGGTGGTACGGTACACCTTCACCTAAATTATTTAAAGAAAAAAAAAAAAAAAAAGAACATGAAGAAGTTGAAGACTTTAATGTGGAAACATGACGCAGGGAGGACGTGGTAGGTCGATCACCGTCTCCCTAACCGAGTGTTCTCGAATCTACGAGAAGAAAATAAAAGAAAAAATAAAAGGAAATAAATTCCGAATAATTGATTTATTGATAATTGAATGAATAAAAACGAAATTACAATGCATATAAATAGGAAACTAAACCCTAGGTGAAGTATTAGAATCCAACTCCAACTAAAACTCCTAGAAAACGCAGCTTACTATAAATAGTAAACTTACTATTTATAGAAGTCGTTCAATCCTACCAGAACTCTTGGTTTTCGGCCAAAAATAGAAAGTTTTCAAACGGCCTCAACCACGTTGTTCTACTAGATATTCTAAGCCTTTTTCATGTTGGACACTAACTCTAAAGCCCTACAGATGCAAAGTTATGATCGAATTAAAACTTACTATAAATAGTAAAACTGAAAATAAACTAGCCTAATGACCGTCGATACGGTCGATTCTCACGATTCCGGCTTGGGCAACCCGGCGTAGCGGGGTTGGTTGGCTAAAGTAGCTCGAGCTACCCCAAATTGATATATTATACGTCCCGTAACTCATTCCGGTTTGTGAGATACGACCGATTTACGGTCCTGACGGTCTGGATCACTTTCGACTCCGACCGGTCTTCTTTTGCTCCATCTGGGCCATGAAATAATCAGCGACCCGTTCTACATCAAAACAAGAAACATGTGGGATAATAGATCAGAGCCTCATCAGGCAATCCTCCTATGATAAAAATAAAGTTCAATGATCATCATTAGGTTACAAAAACAAAATAAATAATCAGTCAATAGAAATTTACTAGCAATCCATATTTTCTGCAATGGAGCGGACAACTAAATATGGCATCCTTGGTATTCTATTATACATGTGTGTACGCAATAAGGATTTTTTTTTTTTTTTTCTTTTTTGGCAGGAAGTATATAGCAGGAGGTATATACAGGTATACCTAGTTTTTGCGTGTGAGCCAAACACGCACAGGTACACTTAGCAACTCTCTTTCAATATTGATGCAGCTATTAGCAAATCTCTACTATATATAAAGTTACGGGTAAAAATATGACATGCAATTAGTTATCTGAGTGGTGTAAATTTTGTATAATCATAGGAAATAGGGCAGTCAGGTAACTTTGAATTACCAAGGTATAGACACCATTGCCAGACACCCAATTGCATAAGCACAATCCATAGCCATAACCATGTCCATAATTGAAAAAAAAAAAAAAAAAAAAAAAAAAAAAAAAAAAAAAAAAAAAAAAAACCTACGCTTGAAGAAATCCATACGCAATCAAACAGCATACAAACGGTGATTAAAAAGAAGCAGAAAATTCATCACACAGATCAGGGAGATGTGACAGCACATTCTGTTTGAAAAACTTAAAATTCCTCTAAAAGCATAAGCAAAGGTCAATCTCAAGGCCTCGCCCACAGATCAAAAAAAAATAATCCACATAAAAAGAAAATAAACGCAATCATCTCTTATGTTCCATTTTACATCCCATACTACAACTCATTTCACCCTACAGCAAGCCAAAAGAAACCATAAAACAATCCCGGAAATTGGATCAACTACCAATGCATGAAACCAATCTGTCAGAAAGCATATTGATAGTTCGACTAGCATGGGAAATTTTGGAGGTGGACACCAAATGGCAGTTTCTTTGCTAATATTTTCTATTCGATGTTGACAGTGCGGGGTGTTGATTCTCTTCATTGTGCTGAAGTTTATGAGGCTTTCTGTGCGCCCAACAGTTGAAGCATTTACATAGTTTGTCACAACAAGCAAAAAATTAACATCGGATAACTTAAAAGAAGCGAAACATGAGTTTTCCCAATATCTATTTCATGTGCAAGATGTTGGATACATCTCATTTGAGATAGTGATTGATGTGGCCCACATTCAATTGCCATGTCATCACACAAGTAGTTATTATCACATCAGCTCATACTTTAGTTAGTTTTTAAAATTATTGGGTCTTTTGAATTATTGTAACCGTTCCCTCTAAGTTTCTAATTGGTTAAGCAATTGTGGTTAAGGTGTAGGAGATAACTACCCATCCACTATCTCCATATGATAACTACTTTCTTGATAGGAGAAAGATATAAAGTTATTTTCATGGAGGGTCCCTAGTCTACCAGCAAAAATAGCCTGTGATTTTCCATCTAATCTATACATGAAGTGCTTGAATAGATTAGAAGATTTCTCCTTTGAAATAAGGATATTTAGTTGTTGAATTGTGTCACACCATTGAAGTATCATCAACTCCATTTGAATTTCAATCTTTGATAAAATATAAAGCTAATCATCATGGCCGGAGGTAAGATCTTGAACTTCCGCTGATTTTATTCTTCTTTAATATCCATCATTGTGGTATCAGAGCCACACTCTGGAACATGATGGTTGTTTTATACTTTGTTATTTATTTTTTTAGAGAATTTATGTGAATTTATAAGGTTCTAAGATTCACATAAACTCCATATGGATGTCATGTTAAAATTATAATTTTTATTATTGGAATTGATTGATTTCCAAAAAGGTTTTTTTTTTTTTTTTAAATCTCATGGTTGGTTTTATTTTTTAACGAAGGCACCTAATTATTGGTGTAATTTATTCGAGATGATGGTGATATATCTATCACTTTATTGCTTATTTAGCTTTTGGCATTTTAATGAAAAGATCATGAGATCCTATACTTTTTTCCCTTTTAATTAAATCTATCTTTCATGTTTTCTTAAAGTTAAGCCAAATGCATTTGGACATTAATTTTATTATATTTTAGATTAAAAAGAAAGAGAATTTAATTCAGGGGCATCTTTCTGTAATTTTATTTTTTGGGGATCTGTTTTTAAAATTCGTAACAGGGACCTGTGTACAATAAAAATTACAATAAGCATATAACTGTAATATTACAGGGTCCTATACAAAATTTAACAGGGGCCTATTTACAGACAGAAAATTACAGAAGTACTTTATTGTAACAGAATGGAGATTTTGATGAAATTTACACATATTACCATGTATTTAATATTTTATGATTCCATATTGGTTTAGGATCTTACATTGACATATAGTTTAGCCAATTTATAGACTATTACCATTAGATGCCATTATAAAGTTTAAAACATTTGATTGGCTTAAAGAGTAGCCACAGCATCTTAAACCATGATAATGTCTAGCCACAAATTACATCATAAATTGTATGTGATTATTCCTAAAGCAATGGCATCAACAATTATGATTATTCCTTGAAAATTAATGGCTTTGCCCCACAGGGAGGCTATTATATTTCATGGATTAATCAGAATGAGATAATGAATTTCACATCAATAAAAAAAAAAAATTATTCTAAATGCCCATAGGTATAGGATTTTTTTTTTTTTTTGATGTCATGAAATTGTTTAGTTTTATTATAAAGTTATTAAATAAATCAATAGCGTGTTACAACCCCTGCCCATAGGAGGGTTATAATGACGCATTGATTTTTTCTTACTACCAGATTTGCTAACATGAGTTAGTATTTTGAATTTTTGTTATAAATGTTTCATAGCACCTAAATAAGCATTATTATTATTTAAATTTTGCAGCTATGTCATCTGCTTTTATGTCAAATGAATCATCACGTATCCCAATGTTAAGTGGTGACAATTTCTCGGATTGGAAGGAGAAAGTTCTCCTTACATTAGGGTTCATGGACCTTGATTTGGCACTTCGTATGGATGAACCACATGTTCCTACGGAATTAAGTACACCAAATGAAAGTGTCACATATGAGCGTTGGAAGCGATCTAATCGCTTAAGCTTGATGCTCATTAAGACCCATGTAGGAAAAATTATTAGGGGATCTATCCCTACATGCACTAAGGCAAAGGAATTCCTTAATGCTGTTGAAGAACAATATGTGAGTTCCGATAAGGCATTGGCCAGCACCCTAATGACTAAAATGTCATCCATGAAGTACAATGAAAATAGTGGAGTGCGTGAGCATATTATGGAAATGAGGAATATAGCAGCCCAACTCAAATCCCTAGAGATTGAGATTTCTGAGACATTTCTTGTCCACTTCATACTCAACTCCCTACCTACTGAATATGGGTCATTCAAGATTTCCTACAATACACATAAGGAAAAATGGTCAATTAATGAATTATTGACCATGTGTGTTCAAGAGGAAGGGAGATTAAAGCAGGAGAAACTGGAGAGCGCTCATCTAATAACTCATGGAAAGGGACATATAAGAAAGAGAAAATGTGCTTTTCAAAAGAAGAAGAATAAGAAAAAGTCAACTAATCAAGTTGGCAATAAAGATACTATCACATGCTTCTTCTGCAAAAAGAAAGGACATATGAAGAAGGAATGCCCCAAATACACGAATTGGCTTGAAAAGAAAGGTAATCTCATCTCCTTAGTGTGTTATGAATCTAAATAGTTGATATTCTTCATAACACTTGGTGGATTGATTCGGGTTCTACAATCCATGTTGCCAATACCATGCAGGGTTTTCTCAACCAAAGGAAACCAACGCAAAGTGAACAAAGCATCTATTCAGGAAATCGGATGCATTCGCATGTGGAAGTTGTTGGGACCTTTAGACTTATCTTGGAATCTGGTTTTATATTAGATCTTGATAGGACTTTCTATATTCCATCTCTTTCTAGAAATCTTATTTCAGTTTCCAAACTTGTTCCTTATGGTTTCAGTTTTAGTTTTATTGGTACTACCTTTAGTTTACTAAAAAACTCTATTATTGTTGGTAATGGAACTCTTAATGATGGGTTATATAGACTTCAATTAAATCCAACCTTTTATTATAACCATCTAACTGTGCATGGTAATATTGGTATAAAGCGTAGTGTTATGAATGAAAAACCATCAATATTATGGCACAAAAGATTAGGACATATCTCCATAGAGAGAATCAAAAGGTTAGTGAATGGAGTCCTCAAGACTCTTGATTTCTCTGACTTCAGCATTTGTGTGGACTGCGTAAAGGGAAAGCAGACCAACAAAATTAAGAAAGGTGCCAAGAGGAGTTACAAAATACTAGAAATCATACATACTAACATTTGTGGACCTTTTCCTACTCCATGTTTGAACGGTCAGAAATATTTCATCTCTTTTATAGATAATCATAAACGATTTATGTATCTATATCTGCTATATGAAAAGGCTGAGGCACTAGATGCTTTTAAAACATATAAAGCAGAGGTAGAGAGACAAATAGAAAAATAAATTAAAATCGCGAGATCAGATAGAGGTGGAGAATATTATAGTAGGTACACGAGCACAGGACAGAAACCAGGATCGTTTGCAAGGTTTCTTAAAGAACAAGGTATTGTTACTCAATACACAATGCCAGGTGAACCACATTAAAATGGTGTAGCCGAAAGACGAAACCGTACATTAATGGACATGGTAAGGAGTATGATCAGTAACTCCACTCTCCCATTATCCTTATGGAGTAAGGCCTTAAAAACCGCTATGTACATCCTAAATAGGGTTCCCACTAAGGCAGTTTAAAAAACACCCTTTGAACTTTGGAATGGTTGGAAATCAAGTTTAGGACATATACACATATGGGGTTGTCCAGTTGAGGTCAGGGTGTACAATTCACAAGAGAAAAAGTTAGACCTAAAGACAGTCAGTGGATATTTCATTGGCTATGCGGAAAAGTCTAAGGGATTTAAGTTCTTCTGTCCTTCCCATACACCTAATATTGTTGAAGCAAGAAATGTCAAGTTTCTTAAGAATGATGATATTAGTGGGAGTGAGCAACCTCGAAATTTAATTTTTGAAGAAATACAAGTTCCAATTATTCTTCCTACTCTTATAGAAGAGTCAATTATACTTCAAAACAATCCTCAAGATATCATTATGGAAGAACAACCAATTTTAGAAGTGTCACTACATGATGAACAAGTTGTCATAGAGCCTGTTGTTCAACATCCAAATAATATAAATGTTGAGATGGCATTAAGAAGATCCTTAAGAACGAGAAAACCTACAATTTCTTCTGACTATGTTCTGTACTTACAAGAGTCTGACTTTGATATTCGAATTGAGGATGATCCAGTCACGTTTTCACAAGCCATGAGTGGAGATAAATCTACACTTTGGTATGATGCAATGAAAGAGAAAATGAATTCGATGGCTAAGAACCAAGTTTGGGATCTCATTGAATTGCCTAAAGAAGTCAAGGCCATTGGCAGTAAATGGGTCTATAAGACTAAAAGAGACTCAACTGGCAATATCGAACAATATAAAGCTAGACTTGTAGCTAAAGAATTCACTAAGAAGGAAGGCATTGATTATCACGAGACATTCTCTCCAGTCTCTAAGAAGGATTCATTTTGGATAATCATGGCATTGGTAGCTCATTTTAATTTAGAGTTACATCAAATTGATGTGAAAACGGCATTCTTCAATGGTAACCTAGAGGAAGAGGTATACATGACTCAACCTGAAGGATTTTTTTCAAATATGAAAAATCACTTTGTTTGCAGACTTAAGAAATCCATATATGAGCTAAAACAGGCTTCCCGTCAATGGTATTTAAAGTTTCACAATATAATTTCTTCATTTGGTTTTAAGGAAAGCATTATTGATCAATGTATATACCTTAAAGTCAGTGGGAGCAAATTTATATTTTTAGTCTTATATGTGAATGATATTCTGCTTGCCAGCAGTGATATAGGATTGCTACATGAGGCCAAGCAATTTCTCACGCAAAACTTTGATATGAAGGATATGGGTGAAGCCTCTTATGTCATCGGCATAGAGATCTACAGAGATAGATCTCGAGGAGTGTTGAGATTATCTTAAAAGGCCTACATTAACAAAGTTCTGGAGAGGTTCAAAATGAAATATTGCTCGCCAAGTGTTGCACCTATCATCAAGGGTGATAAATTCAATTCAGATCAGTGTCCGAAAAATAATATAGAGAGGGAACAGATGAAAAACATTCCTTATGCATCTGCAATTGGAAGTCTAATGTATGCCCAAGTCTGTACAAGACTGGACATAGGATATGCAGTTGGAATGTTAGGCAGATATCAAAGAAACCCAGGGATTAAACACTAGAGAGCTGCTAAGAAAGTGATGCGATATCTTCAAGGGATCGAAGAATACATACTTACATGTAGTTCATCCAATCATTTGGAAGTAGTTAGATATTCAGATTCAGACTTTGCTGGATGTCTTAACTCTAGAAAGTCGACATCGGGACATCTCTTTCTGTTAGAAGGAGGGGCTATTTCTTGGAGGAGTGTAAAGCAATCATTAACCGCCTCTTCTACTATGGCAGTAGAGTTTGTAGTATGCTATAAGGCAACTTCACAGGCATTATGGTTACGAAATTTTATCACAGGACTTAGAGTTGTGGATTCTATCTCTAAGCCATTAAGGATTTACTGTGATAATTCTACAGCAGTTTTTTTCCTCTAAAAACAACAAAAGTGGTAGTTGAAATAAGCATATCGACATAAAGTACATTGTTGTTAGAGAAAATGTTCAGAATTATCGAGTAATTATTGAGCATATTAGGACCAACCTAATGATTGCAAACCTCATGACAAAAGGGTTGTCACTCAAGTTCTATAAAGAACATGTGGGGCATATGGGACTGATTAGTTACATTTCTGTTTGATTTATTATATGCATCTAAGGACTCATTTGGAGTTTATTTATCTTAATATTGCAATATATGATTTGTGATGATTCTATTTTAATGTCTTCTCATTATTGGTATAAATAAAGTTTTAGAGAATGACAGAATGTCCATTTGGACAATAAAGTTGGACCCTGAATGAGCATTGGGTAGCCCATTCATGAGGAAATTATGCCACATAAAGTACTCAGTTAAAGGAAGTTAATAACATTGTAATACATGGAAAATAATACTCTTTTTAAAAGTATTTATCGCCATGATTTATGTATTGAGATTCTTTGATTGGGTATATGTTTTCTTGAAAAAGCTAGAAATGGAACAATTTTGTTTTCAAAATGTATGGCCACACGTCAGGTATTTCCAAAGATTTCAAAACGAAAAAAAAAAAAAAAAAAACCAATGTCTCTTTTTCAAAATCAATTGTGTCTATGTAGGCCAAGTGGGAGAATGTTAAATATATCTCATTTGAGATAGTGATTGATGTGGCCCACATTCAATTACCATGTCATCACACAAGTAGTTATTGTCACATTAGCCCATACTTTAGTTACTTTTTAAAACTATTGAGTCTTTTGAATTATTGTAACAGTTCCCTCTAAGTTTCTAATTGGTTAAGCAATTGTGGTTAAGGTGTAGGAGATAACTACCCATCCACTATCCCCATATGATAACTACTTTCTTGATAGGAGAAAGATATAAAGTTATTTTCATTGAGGGTCCCTAGTCTACAAGCAAAAATAGCCTGTGATTTTTCATCTAATCTATGCATGAAGTGCTTGAATAGACTAGAAGATTTCTCCTTTAGATTAAGGGTATTTAGTTGTTGAATTGTGCCACACCATTGAAGTATCATCAACTCCATTTGAATTTCAATCTTTGACAAAATATAAAGCTAATCATCATGGCCAGAGGTAAGATCTTGAACTTCCGCTGATTTTATTCTTCTTTAATATTCATCACAAGAGAGAAGAATTGTTGTCCATTTGTATGCTGCCGAAAGAGGTCAGGAACATTTTCCTTCCACAGTTCAAGACTTCTTAGACTTCAATAATTTCATTGAAGAGGTGTTCTTGAGATTTTATGGGGATTACAGAGGGAAAGGCATAAAACATTTACATTTTAAAAAAAAAAGAAAAAAAAGGAGAGAGTAGAAGAGCTTTTTAGGATAGAAGTTTTGCCAAAAGATTCGTTAAGAATTTCAGCTATAGTTGTTAAATGGGGGTTGCCAGGACAAGAGTTTTGAGGGTGTTCTCTGAGCAGACCTTTTTGGGAGATTATAGGGTGGGATCTGGATATTTGAGGTTAGTTCCATGTGTGGGGATCTTCGTAAATTTCATCATCTTTTGGAAAAAAAAAAAAAAAGATCCGTTGGATAGGCCATCCTCAATCGGCCATATCAATAGTTAGGATTGCCATAAACATGGGATCCACTAGCACAAACTTAAAATCCAAATGCAGTGCAAAACCTGGGCCAAATCATTGTATAAATCAAGAGATGGATATTTATGACATCATGTAATACCTTTCAAAATAGATGGATGGCTTGGATAAAATATATAGATTACCATGGGCCCCACAGAGCCCTTGATAAGACCGTCCGTCTCAAGCTAGGTCCAGGTCGGCAGGAAATCTCATCGTGATGTTTGTGAGAAATCCACCCCGTCCATCCACGTTTTTTTAGCTCATTTTAGGACATGAGATCGAAAATGAGCTGGATCCATATGCCATCCATATCATTCATAAAGTCATTCCTACTTGGATGAACTGAAAACGTAAATATTAGACTGATTCAAAACTTCTGTGGCGCCACGAATGTTTCAACTGTGGTAGTTCAATCCTCACATTTTCGGCCCACTTGAGTCTTGGATCCGGCTCATTTTTTGTTGCATATACTAAAGTGATCTTACAAAGCGGATGGACGGGGTGGATTAAATTCTCACAAACATCACAGTGGGCCCCACCTAAGTTCCGAGGGCAGGAACTTCCTCTGACGGTTCAGTGGCTATCTCGCCATGAAGCGACGTCACCAAGTTCTATGGGCCCCACCGTGGTGTATGTGTTGTATCCACATGGTCAACCATCTAGAGAGATCATGGCTTGATAAAAAGAATAGGGTAGATTCAAAGTTCAAGACCCATCACAAAAACAGTGGGGACAATGGTGCCTCATGCTTGTGCCTTGCCACCTCTGGAAGAAAATCCTGGCTCCGCCCCTGTGGACCCTCGCCGATTTTTCCGCGCTCCCACACGACGTTCTTCTCCCTTCCCCTTTCCTTTCGAAAAAGAAGGAGATGAGGATGCGTGAGTGCGAAATCGCCGTTTGTGCCACTGGCTTGCTTCGTTCTCGAGGGCTTTGTTTGGTTGTCGTGTTAAGTTGGATATGTTTAAGTGAGTTTATATAAGACCAGAGTCGCCACTAGCCAGTTACTTCGAATCTACAGTCGGCTAGACCCCGTAGAAACGTTAGAGAAGGGAATCCGAAGATTCCTTCTCTCTAAAATGACTCCTTTTGATCTGCGGTCAGAGATTCAAGGTAAGGGATCACGGTTACAGGGTGGGAAGAGGTTAAGCACCCCACACACTGCCCGTACCGAAGTACGGTCTCTACTTCACAGAATCGATCGAATACTTGAAAGTCTAGTTTAATCCTCGTATATTCTCATGGATGACATGATGCATGAATGCGGGTCTGAACAGTAAGAGTTTCTGATGGGCAGGTTCCAACAACGGGCAAGCCCAGAGCGTACGCTCGAACTGACAGGTGCTTAATGTAAGACGTATGCAGTGTGCTTGAATGATCAAGGTGTTTTATGGTGAAGCATGAATGCAGGTCTGAACAGTAAGAGTTTCTGATGGGCAGGTTCCAACAACGGGCAAGCCCAGAGCATACGCTTGAACTGACAGGTGCTTTATGCGAGATGCATGCGGTGTGTTTGAATAATCAAAGTGTTTGCAGTGAAGCAGGGGGGTTGGAAGAAAAGTAAATGTTGCACTTATGCTAGATGCAAATGAGATGATGCTGGAAAAGAGTAGCTGAGTGGACGGAGGTGTCGCAAGGGTTGGCTTCGAGTGGCTGGATCAAGACTTGGGTGGCTTGGGAGGCTTGGGCCAGTGGTCAGGCTGGGCTGGACCAGGGCTAGGCTCTCCTCACTCGGGCTCTCCTTGGTGGAAAAATGGGCTAAGGGGTGGATGAGGACTCGGACCGCACCCGGACTGGCTGGACTTGAAGGGATTTTGAAATGAGAAGGGGAGGGGGGTATTTATAGCAGCGGAGAGTGGCAGCTCTCGTAATTTTGTCCGGGCGGCCTGCCATGGGCCGCCCGTACGGCCGCTCCTCGGTTTCCAGCGAGTACGGTCGCTCCCTCGGGGCTGCTGTTGGACTCGCTGGTCGACTCAGTGAGTTGACTCAGCGGGTCGACTCGGTGACTTGACTCGACGGGTTGACTCGGTGTTTTGACTCGACGGGTTGACTCGACGGGTTGACTCAGCGGGTTAACTCAGCGGGTTGACTCAGCGGGTTGACTCAGTGAGTTTGACTTTTTTAGGATTTTTTGACTGGCCTTTTTTCTGGGGGGTTTTTCAGGGTGGTGTTTAGGACTGGGTTGACTGGGTTCAGGCTTGAACTGGGCTATGGAATGGGGCTTACAAGGGTGAGTTTGGCTGAGTTTGGACTTGGGATTTGGGGGTATGGTCCTCCATTCAACCAGCTTTCTCTACCAACAGTGTAGCCGAAGGTGGGGTGTCTACAGATGCCCCTCTTTGGCAGAGGTTGCGTGCAACCGAATGCCAAAGCGAGTGGACACCCCACTTCTGACCCGGTCATTCATAGATCATGTTCTGAAATCTTTGCTTGCTTTTGCATCTGTGTCAGTTGATCGTTTGGAAACCGATCACTCGCACATACCGCTGGAGTTTGGAGAAAACGTTGCGATTGTCCCTGCATGCGCTGCAACCTGGGTACCCAATCGCAACCCTTCCATTCCCGATCGGTACTAACATCGAAAAGGTACAGCAGAGCCTCTGCGTCGACAGTCTTACGAGGTTACTGACCCTGTGATTGATTGTATGTTCGATGTTCTCCCAGATCACTCCAGGAGTACTTGTTTTGCTTGACTGTCAAAGTGGTTAGACGCCCTGCGTCAGATAGTCTTACGGGATTCTACTACGCCGACTTGGACTCAGTCAAGGTACTTCAGGCATCCACGCCTGGGTATGTGCGGGTGGGCTCTTTCCACCCGATCTGCTGGTTTCGATGCTTGGTTTGCAATTCATTCTTTCCTTGATTGTGGTCTGGAATCTTTGTTGTCCTTTGTATCTGAGTCAGTTGATTGTCTGGAAGTTGATAACTCGCACATACCGCGAGAGTTTGGAGAAAACGTTGCGATTGTCCCTGCATGCGCTGCAACCTGGGTACCCAATCGTAACCCTTCCATTCCCGATCGGTACTAACATCGAAAAGGTACAGCAGAGCCTCTGCGTCGACAGTCTTACGAGGTTACTGACCCTGTGATTGATTGTATGTTCGATGTTCTCCCAGATCACTCCAGGAGTACTTGTTTTGCTTGACTGTCAAAGTGGTTAGACGCCCTGCGTCAGATAGTCTTACGGGATTCTACTACGCCGACTTGGACTCAGTCAAGGTACTTCAGGCATCCACGCCTGGGTATGTGCGGGTGGGCTCTTTCCACCCGATCTGCTGGTTTCGATGCTTGGTTTGCAATTCATTCTTTCCTCGATTGTGGTCTGGAATCTTTGTTGTCCTTTGTATCTGAGTCAGTTGATTGTCTGGAAGTTGATAACTCGCACATACCGCGAGAGTTTGGAGAAAACGTTGCGATTGTCCCTGCATGCGCTGCAACCTGGGTACCCAATCGCAACCCTTCCATTCCCGATCGGTACTAACATCGAAAAGGTACAGCAGAGCCTCTGCGTCCTCTAGTCTTACGAGGTTGCTGACCCTGAGACTGTTTGTATGACGTTTGATGTTTTCCCAGATCACTCCAGGAGTACTTGTTTCGCTTGACTGTCAAAGTGGTTAGACGCCCTGCGTCAGATAGTCTTACGGGATTCTACTACGCCGACTTGGACTCAGTCAAGGTACTTCAGGCATCCACGCCTAGGTATGTGCGGGTGAACTCTTTCCACCCAATCTGCTGATTTTGATACTTGGGTTACAATTCATCGTTTCCACCTGTTCAAATGGTTTCTTTGACCGAGCCTTTTTGGCTTTCATCTTTTTGTATCTTGGCATGTGGTACGACCGCACTGACACTGGAGTTTAGTTCGACCGTACTTGGAGTGCATTGGATCCGATGATCTCCGGGGAAACCGCGAGACATCGGATCTTATTTGATTTTTGCGTTAGCTCCTACCCAGAGATATGGAAGATCTCCCGGCGTGTTGGAGGCAGAACGCTCTACTGGGAAAATATTTTTGGATTTTTGAAAAGATACCCACTCTGGGGAGTGATACTCCGTGGGGTTTTTATTTGCAAATAGAAATATATTTTTTTGTCTTTTTGAAATGGAAATCTGGTTTGCACTTGCCTCCATTAGGGAAGCCTGTGGGGTCTTTGGCTAACCGACTTTTATTGAAAGCAGGTAAACATGATGATTGATGCGATGGATGCTGATGCTGGGAGATGCATGATGAATGCATGATTTGGCTCATTCTCTTCTCGTTTGATGATTTTGCTTTTGCTGTGGGTGCAGAGAACTTTGAGCTTATTGCTTCCAGGGTTGTGTTTCCTGGGGATTTTGCTTTTAATGCGGATGTTTGGTCAGCGGGTTGGTCAAGATCCCGACCCGTGGTCGATCAGGTCCATCGTCCCAAGATGCTGTTTCTTTGCGAATGAGAATATACGAGGATATTATCTGACTTCAAGATGTTCTTCTGGGCATTTATGTGATTGAGATGGTGTTTGGTTGCCCGTTTTGGTCAAGATTCCAATTTGCGGGTGATTAGATCTGTCATCTCATACTGTGAAGTGAGCGGAGTTCAAGACTCCTGAATTGTAGTGCTGGGGATGCTAATTTTTGTGATTTTTTGTAAATATGTGGTCCGAGTCTTCAACTGAGTGGTCAGGATAGAGATCGGTTATTGAAAATACAGAAAATATTTTTTTGCGATTTTCGAAATATTTTGATTGAAAGCAAGGGAAATATTTTTGTGATTTTTTACTATATCTTGATTGAAAGAAAGGGAAATATTTTTGTGGTTTTTTAGAATATTTTGATTTGAAAGCAAAGGAAATATTTTTGTGATTTTTGCAAATATTTGATTTGAAAGCATGGGAAATATTTTTTTGATTTTTGACTATATTTTGATTGAAAGAAAGGGAAATATTTTTGTGGTTTTTGAGAATATTTTGATTTGAAAGCAAAGAAAATATTTTTGTGATTTTTGCAAATATTTGATTTGAAAGCAAGGGAAATATTTTTTTGTGATTTTTGTAAATATTTTGATTTGAAAGCAAGGGAAATATTTTTTGTGATTTTTTTGAAGAGGTGATTTTTGCAATGTTTTTGTATTTTGTGATTTTTCTGAAATGCAGGAAAAAGTATGGAATTTTCATCCACTTCCAGCTTCTACTGCTGGTAAGGCACCCGATCCATTTTACGTCAGCGAGCAAGACGAGTCTCACACAGTTAAGTGCCGTAGTTTTACATCTTCGGATGAGGAGATTTTGAGGGTTTTCAGTCAACACACCCACAAAGTTGCCTGTTCCTCATGTGCAATGCACATAGACCACGTATCGTCCGACGGACTCCTTCGGCCACAAGATGAGCCACATCCTCACATTTCCCTTAGTCAATCCAGTTTGGGGTCTTACGTTGCTCACAATTCCGTGAGGGTGAGCTTCACCTCCCAACAGCCTTAATCCCCTTCATGAGTTCTAGGAACAGGGAACATCCGTCAGCTTCAATAGCGACTTCCAAATCAAGGTTGTCTATCACGGTGCGTTCAACACGAACAGGACTGCGGAGTTCTGCCCGCCTCAGCCCTTACCTGTTTAGAAGATTCCAGACACCCATACGATCAAGTGTCAGCCATGTCTGGAACAGGTTAGGAAAGAAAGCTCCCGAGAAGTTAATCCCAGTGTAGTTTTAGGTCTTCGGACCACTGGGGATGAATTTGTGCAGTTGAAAATTTTGGTGAATCATTTTTTTTGTGTTTTTTGGAAAAAGTTTCAGATTTTAACTCGGGTAACCGCGGTTGATGTTGGTTTTTATGGAAAACTTGAAATCTTTTTTGGTATTTTTGGAAATGATCCGGGTTATCAAGCCTTGATCCCAACGGTCGAGGCCGATTTTTAGTTGAAAGCAGGAAAAGGTCCCCCGAGAAATTAATCCCAGTGTAGTTTAAGGTCTTCGGACCTTAAAAAAAAGCTTTATGTACATGCTGAAAGTATATTCTTTTTTGTGATTTTTCGAAAACTGTTCCAGGTCATAAAATCTCAATTTTGAACGGTCAGGATTGACACTGGTTTTTATTGGAAGTCTCTCGGGATTTTGTTCCCGACGTAGTTTAAGGTCTTCGGACCAAAAACTGTACAAAAGGGGGCAAACACATTTTTTTTTTGTTTTTGGAAAATGTCCGGTGTCAACGGATCTTGATCAAGACCGATACCGGCTTTTATTGAAAATCCCTCGGGATATTGATCCCGACGTAGTTTAAGGTCTTCGGACCCAAAAACTTTAAAAGAGGGGCTGGTGATATATTTTTTTATTTTTTCGAAATGATCCAGATCATCCGATGTTGGTCTTAAAGACTGGGATCGATGCTGGTTTTTATTGAAATCCCTCGGGATGTTGATCCCGACGTAGTTTAAGGTCTTCGGACCATAAACTGTACATGTGAACAGTAATCAAGGGTGGAGATTCTTGGGATTCTTCTTGGAAATGGTTTGAATCATCTGATCATGCCTTTGGATGGTTGAGATCACTGTTTGACCAAGTCAAATTCTTCTTTCTTTTCTTTGAAAATTCCATGGAACTTTTCCACATCATCAACCCAATTTCTCACCCATTTTTCATGAGATGAGATTTTGGTGAGATTTCTTCCTTTTTCTCACCATTCTCTTCCATCACTTCATTCTTACATGGAGGTACAAGATTCACTTGCAACCACCCTTCCCAAGGAGGAGTTCTTCCCAAGGAGAGGGGGTGAGAGGTCGTTTCACCTAGGTAGGGGCTAGGACGGCCTCCCATGGGCCGCCCGACCGGTCTCTGCCTTCTGGTCTCTTCAGTGGGCTGGGTAAAAGGGTGCCCTCCCCTTTTCTATATAACATGGGGCACCCTTACCCCCTCAAACGTGCAATCTCTCTCTTCTCTCTCTCATACTCTATCTTTTTTTCAAGTTTTCTCTCTCTTCTTTGGTGGTCCTTTGCTCTTCTCAAGTGGTGGGCCTTAGAGAAATTTTGGGACAGCAAGGTGGTCCCTCTTTGGTGAGTAGTAAAGGTATGGGCTACTTCCTTTTCCTTTCTTGTCTTTTTCCTTCTTCATTATCTCTTCTCATGGCTCTTTTCTTTTCTTCATGTAGCTATTCCAAGAGGTGTGAAGGTGGGCCCAAGTATTCTTGACCTTTTTCTAGATCTCAAGTTTCTTTCAAAGGTGGTGCATGGAGAAGGACATTGCAAGCTCTCCACTTCATCATTTTTTCCTTTTTCACACTCCCTCCATGTGCATGTAAAGAGTGATTTTGCCATGTCATCAAGTGTTCATGGCAAAATACTCTATCTTTTTTATGGGAGTTGGGCCTCTTTTTATATGTATCAAATGGGCTCAAAGTGAAGTCATGGCCCTTGGTGTATTTGATGGGCCCAATGCTTCATTTTGGGCTCCCTCATGCTTTCTTACCCTTGTCATTTTTCCTTAATGCTCTTCCTTTCTTTTCCATTTTCTTTTCAAGGTTTGGGCCCATGGGCATGGTAGGGCCCATCTCAAGTTTTGGGCTCATGGGGCTCACTTTAGGTGACCC
The DNA here is from genome assembly GCA_003013855.2 of Liriodendron chinense. Classification (NCBI taxonomy): domain Eukaryota; kingdom Viridiplantae; phylum Streptophyta; class Magnoliopsida; order Magnoliales; family Magnoliaceae; genus Liriodendron; species Liriodendron chinense. The sequence goes on along the minus strand of PVNU02000491.1, from coordinate 951,570 downwards.
CATCTTTTTTCACATATGTATGGATCAAGATGACTAGCCCATTCTTCATTTGGATTTCAAGTGGGCTAGATTTCCTAGTTGGGCCTATATGGACAAGTGGCCCAACTCTTCCATCATTTCTTGATTATGATGTACATCTTTGCACAAAGTGTGGTGGGCTCCTTGGAGTTTTTTATGTGGATGGGCTTTTGGGCCTTCATTGGAGCTTGGATTTCTTTGGACCATGTGTGCACCACTACACTTTGCCCATGTAGGCTTTTTCTTTCATGCTTTTTCCTTGATGGATGGAGGACTTGAGCTACTTGACCATCTACAAGTCCCATGAGTGAGTTGTTCCCACAATCTCACTAAGTTCAAATGGTTTTCTTTGTGGTATGAATGTGGTTCTCAAGAGTTTCCCTCTAATGTTATCAATCTCAAATGGATGATCCTCAAGTGAGCTATCCATACAACCATAACTCCTTGATCTTTTCTTTGGGGCTTGGTGGGTCATCCACCATCATTCTCAAGTATGAGTGATTTCTTTTTTCAATTTGTGGGAAAGAATGATAGCCATAAGTTGCCCAATTTTGACCCATGCTTTGGATTTTGATCTCTAAGTGGGCTATGTGTATCATTTTTAGCCATTTATGATGGTTGGGCGACTCATCAAGCCATGCTCTTTTGTGCTCAAATGGTCTCCCTTTTGGTGAAAAAGTTGGTGCACATAAGTTGCCCAAACTTGCCTTTTCATGGGCATTTTCAACTTTGATTCTTCATATGGGCTATGTGCATCAACTTTCTACCCCTAGCTTCTTTGACTCATATGTTTGTGGGTAGACCTCCTTGTTGCATTTTCATGGTCAAAATTTTCATCAAGATGAGGCACATAAAGTCGCCCATGGTTAACCCATGAATGGGTCCTCATATTCTTCAAAGTGGGCTATGTGCTCTCTCCAATCCATTGAGATGAAGCATTTGGGTTGCTCTTGGGGGCCCACTTCCTTTCTATTCCCCACTTGTCCATACACATGTGTAAAAAGATGGAAACATCTTAAGTGAGGAACATGGCCTTGGCATGAAAGTGGATCAATCCTTGGCCACATATGGACTTTTGACGAGGGACTTCTCATGTGAAGTGGGATTCTTATCCTTTGTTGATCTCATGGCATTTGGGTGCATTTGTTGTCCAAAATGTGTCCTTAGGTGATGGACTTTCTTGCCTAAGGCATGCCATGCCACCTTCTTTAAGGTGGGCCTTACTTTTTCCAATGGGCCCAACACATATCCTAAGTGACACATGGAGTTGGACTTTAGATTTTGCATTTGAATGTGAGTCCAATCCCATGGGTTTCTTGGATGAGAATTTAGATTTTAATGGGTAAAGGGATAGGGACTTACCTTGTCGAGCTTGTAGGATTCAATGGCGGATGGTACCAGAGGTCACCGAGTAATTGACGAAGATGATCCCGCCTTCATCGTCCGCCAAGGGGACCACATGTGTTCCTTAGCTATGGAGCATCAACCTCTTCCTGCTATTAAGGGTCGAGGTACCAGGGATCGCTGGGATGACTGGATGAAGGATCCACAGCCCTTGCTTGAACGAGTACTGGATGGTACTCCTTTTGCTGGCCTCCTCACCCTACGTTTCCACAATAATGATGCTAACCGCATGATTCTTGCGGCCCTTTGCGAGCGGTGGCGAGATGAGACCCACACCTTTCAGCTCCCTTGTGGAGAATAGGGGATAACCCCCTTGGACATTTACATGCAGATAGGCTTCCCGTTTCATGGGGCAATTGTCCCTCAAGTCAGCTCTCTAGCTCCTCTCACTTCCACCGACTGGCTACGGCTTGTTGGTGACGTCCCACCCGAGGGCGAATTCCAAGGCCATCAAGTGAAGATGCGATTGTTCTACAACAGTTTTGCCTCCATCATCCCCACCACTGAGCGAGAGGCCCTCCACAAAGCGCGGGCCATGATCACCTATGCTTTTGGATCCTTTCTTTTCTGTCATGCGAATGAGAGAGTTGATCCCAAATTTTTTCGTTTAGTCGAGGATCTTCATCACCCCTATAACTGGAATGGGGCTATCTTGACCCGTATCTTTCAAGGTCTGGACAAGACCTGTCGGCATAGCCGGTCCTTCACAGGCTTCTGGCCTGTTGTTGAGGTACCTTTTCTTTCGTCTTCCTTGAAGTCATTTACCTTCTTCTTCTCTCTGATCATTAGATGTGCTTTTGTCCAGACCTGCTTTTATGACCATTTTCCCCATCTTGCGCCGAGGATGAGGGATGATGTTGAGCCCTCTCAGTATCGCCACATGTACTGGCATCAACAGAACCATCAGCGGAACTCTCGAGTTCTCGGGGACAATTGGCGTGCTGACATAGACGGGCTGACTATCGAGGATGTAAGTATCTTGCTTGTCTTTGTCCTCGTGCCGTACTGTAACTGATCATGGTGACTTCATTTGCTGCAGCTCGCTCGGATGCCATATGCTAGTTTCCCTCTCTATTACACCCCCCAGCGCGTGGAGGCATATGATGCTTCATGTCTCCGTATCATGCTTTCGGACGCTGAATCTTTTCAGTGGTACCTGGGGGAGAGGTTGCTTCGGCAAGTCACTGGGGTGGCTCGGGTCCCTTGTTCTGCACCTCCTCCAGCTGCTCGGATGCCGGTTGAGGAGAGAGTTGAGGCTCTCGTGGGCCAGCCCGGATTTCGCTTCACGATCCCGGATCGTGATTATGATGAGTGGTATCTGCTGTTCGGCCAGGGGCCTCTGCTTCCTTCGCTTTATGTTCCAGGTGGCCGTCGCAGGTATGCTGGAGGTTCGGTGACTGCTCCTTTGATGGATCTTTATAGTCGGGAGTGGGACACGAGGAGGGACGATGATGATTATGTTGGCGACTTGTAGCCTGCTCGGGTGCTCTGCTTTGTATGGCCTTGTATTTTTGCTTTTATCTTCTTTTGTATCAAGCTCTTTTTGAATGAATATACAGTCTTTGACTTGTCTCAAATTCTTTGATGATGTCTGGACGCTTTGACTTTTGACTTGTTCCTTCATGATTTGAGACTTCCTAGCTGCATGGATGATGACTTGAACGGTCCAGATTGCTTGTTTAGGCCTTGTGGGCCCACTTGATGATTAGATCTTGGATTCTGGCACTTCTTTTGATGATCGAACCTTTGATCTTGCTGCTCCATGACTTGCGTAAGCTTTCCAACGGTTTGGATCCTGATGATCTAGTCCTTGAATGGTTCAGATTGATAGATTCGGCCCTGTGGGCCCACTTGAGACCTTAGCTTTACTTTGGGGCACCTCTTTTGATGATTTGTGAGACTAAGAAGGCTTCTCATGGTGTGGATGATGACTTGAACATCTCAGATCACTGGACTTGGCTTTGTGGGCCCACTTGATGGTTAGATCTTGGATTCTGGCCCTTCTTTTGATGATCAGCTCTTCAATCTTGTTGTTTGGTGCCTCATGTAGGTCCTTCAATGGTTTAGATTATGATGATCTGGTCTTTGAACAGCTTGGATTGCTTGTGGCCCCCACTTGATCACCTTTCCTTCTCTTTGGCTTGGTCAGCCCTGTTCTGGCCGCATTGCTTCATGATTGGACCGGTGGGGCACCTTTTGTATGATCTTGATCAACTTCAGTTGAAATCTGGAGTGGACCGGAGCTTTGGGCGGCCCATGGAGCGCCATCTGCTGACGTGGACTGTCAGCCTCACTTACCAAGAATCCTGGAGCCAATCCCGCGGAGAGAGGGGAACCGCGTCCGTACGGGCGGCCCAGGGCAGGCCGCCCAGAGCTCGTCTCTTGAGCGGCCTGGGCTGGCTCGTGCTCAGACATTCCCTGGTCCCTGTTGCTGCTGTCCCCACCTGCTGTGTACGTTCAGGTTCGATTCCAACAATGAATCTTCTCTTTGTCTCCTCTTTCATTATCATCTTGTCCTCATCTTGCTTTGTCCTTTCTTGGGCCATGGATGGTGGTGATTTAGGGGCTGTGGGGGCTGTCCAAGGTGGGTCCCACGCTTCAGATTGTCAATTGAGCTTTGATAATGGGGAGATGCCTTTAATGGGTGGTGGAGATGGGGCATTGAATGGAAGCATTGATGAGGGGCTAGGGATGGTGGTTGGTGGAGCTTTGAATGGCTCCATTAATGGTGGGATGGCTGGATTTTCAGATTTGAATGGGACCTTCATTATAGGAGGAATGGATGGTATGGATAGGATGATGGGATGGGATATAGGTGAGGCTATGCATCCCTTGAATGTGGGCCCCATGGATGATATGATGGATGGTGGTGATGGGACCATGATGGATATAAATGGGCTGATCTCATGCTTGGATGGGATGGATGGTTCAGATGGTACCTTTGACGGTTTGGATGCTCTGGATGAGGGCCGAGATGTGCGGTATACTTGCTTGGGTGGACTTGATGTGATCATTGATGATGTCCCCCTGATGATGGACGGTGTGGATGCCTCAATGATCCCTTTGATCGGCCAGGATGATGATTGGATTCATGATTTCCTGTTGGAGGGGGCCGCAGGTCCAGATCTGACAGTTGATTCTTCGATCGGGGCTGCCCGGACCCTTTTTTATGGTTCAGATGTATTCTTTGACGGTCAGATTAGCCAGGATGTCACGATGTGCGGTGTGATCTTCACTGACAGTCCTTTTGATGGGGAGCATTGTCCTTTTCTTGGTCATCGGTCATTTGCGCACTCCGTTCATGAGGTGGGCGAGTCTTCTCATGCGGCTGAGGTTATGACAGTTTCAGACAGCGATGCGACTATATCAGACATAGCCATCACTGAGGGCAGGTCAGGGGCTGTCGAGTCTGCAAAGGTTCCAGCTTTTCCTTCTCCTTCGCCCGTTGACCTTCCGATCCTTGATGAGTCATTATTGATTTCTGGGCCTTTTGTGCTGGAGGGGGTACCAGTGAGGACTTGTCAGCTGCTTCCTCGTTCTTCTTGCTCGCCACGACTGCTTGCTTGGCTTGACAGCTTGTCAGTTTATGAGATTCGGGAGTTAGAGTCCTATGGCTTCGGCAGTCTGATCCATATGGCCAGAGTTGATATTGACTGGAGGATGCTCGGAGCTGCCTTGATTGACTGGGTCCCTTCGTTGAACTTGTTCGCGTTCAACGATATGGAGATGGGGCCTTCTTTGGAGGAGCTTGCACGCTTGACTGGTCTACCCTGGGATTATTCTCAGTATTTTTCGCCGAAGACGTCACCGAAGACTGCCACACCGCAGAACTGGTTCGGGATCCCCTATCTTGTTCGGCCTGCAGCCGGTGGCCAGGATGCTGTGGTGTTTTCCTTGGACTTACTGTATGATCTTTTTTCGGGTCCTCGGAGTATGGCCGGTTCTACCTTTGCTCGGAACGCACCGATGTTCTACTTGATTGCTGAGGTGCTGTTCTCAGGATGGCGCAGATCCCAGACTCCTTTGCTTTTTGAGGTGATGAGTCGAGCTATCCGACAGCAGGGGATCATTTCTCTTATCTTGGCCGAGCTGTTTAATGGGCTGACTGACTGCGCCCTGGGCTGCACTCGTGTTCTTCGCGGCTGTTGTGCCTTTCTTCAGGTATCTTTTCTGCACCCTTTTTCTTCTTGCTTTGTTAGGGATTGCTTTGCTTTAGCTGAACTTCTTTTCCTTTTTTGTGATCAGGTCTGGTTATGGGAGCGTCTTTCGCTGACTGTTCCTGTACCTTTTCCTGACACTCGTCGCCCAGACCTTATGCGACACATTATGGAGTTTCTTCCTCATACAGCTAGGATGAGCGAGCCCTTGTATCGCAGGATGTTTGCTGAACTTCGTGACTGGAACGTTCGTTGGGAGCCATCTTGGCTTTCACTTTCTCCAGTGCTTTGCGATGCACACCGCCATCCTCTGATGTTGGTAGGCTTTCGATCCTACTTTTCTTACCATCCCATTCGGTTCCTGCGGCAGTTTGGGTATGAGCAGGATGTTCCTCTTTTTGCTTTCACGGGTATCGGGCGTCGAGTGCTTCCATCTAGGTCCTCTGACTTCAGGACCCGGATTGATTGTTCCTGGGCGAGTCACTTGACTGCTGATTTGCTGGGTTTTGAGCTGCGGACTTTTCCGATGGCGACCGCCCCATATCAGTACTGGGTTGCTGAGCAGTCTTTGTATCGACGTATCCCTTGTTGGCACCAGACTGTTGACGAGGATGAGCAGGATATCCTTGGAGATGCTGGCTCTTCATCTGGTTCATATGAACCCTTTGAGGAGCGCCCGTTTATCGATCCTGGCTTCCTTTTAGCCACTCATGGCCATCTGCTGTCTGAGATCTCTGCGCTTCGGTATCATTGTGAGATGATGTCGAGGAGACTGGCTGCCAATCAGAGGTTGTCTGACGAGGAGACAGCGATCCGTACCCTTGAGCGCGATGAGGTGCATTACCTGCGTATGGAGGTGAGCAGGTTGAGAGCGAGGCTATCCTTTTATGAGTCAGAGGACTTACCTGATGTGGCCGAGGAGGAGGGTAGAGATTGATTTTGTTGGCCACCTGCACATTCTTTTTTGCATATATGATTGATGATGATGCATTTTTTTGTATTTTTTGAAAAAGATGATATGTTATATGTAAAAGAAATATGATGCCTTTAATTGAAAAGAAAACTGTTTGAAAATCTACTGTGCCATGAGTTGTCTTGTGAGTGTGTGTCCGGATTTTGTGTCGGGATATAGGAATCAGAACTGGGGCTCGGCCAATGATTTGACCGATGTCTCGAGATTTGACTTGCTTGATCCTTTGGTTCCCTAGAGATGTAGGCAATGGAAACTCTTGCTTCCTGAGATTGTCAGAGTTTGTAGAGCTCTTCGCTCTTGACTGCACTTCTTGTTCTTGAACTGTAACTGCTTGAACCAATCTGGACCGTCTGATTTCTTGGTACCTGCACTTTTATTTTTTCTTTATATTTTTTTTTCGAGCCATTTTTGCCTGCAGTGCTCTTTCGAGTTTTCACCACAGCCGGCCTTTTCCCGTCATTTTTGCCCGTGGCGCCCTTTCGGGTTTTCACCACGTCCCGGGTGTTTGATCTTGCCTGCCCCTTGGCAGCTATGCTGTTTTTACCCTTGGCGCCCTTTCAGGTTTTCACCAAGTCCGCTGTATGCCCACTATTTTTACTCGGAGCGCCCTTTCGGGTTTTCACTCCGGCCTCTTTGTTTAGGCACACATTTTCTTTTTCTTTTTTCTCTTTTTTTTTTCTTTTTCTGAATCCTTGGATAACTGCGGCGGCTAGAGGTCGAAAATCCGTCGTTGCCGGCCGATGGCAGTCTTTCAGCCCTTATCCTAAGTTACGATGATAGAGCTGTCGGTCTTTGCTAAAGACCCCTCTGAGATGAACGGATGGATGACTGTGTTTCTTCTTGGACTGATTTTTTTTTTCTTTGGGTGCCTTGCTTTGGCTTCCCTTTTTCTTTCTCTTTTCTTCTCTTTTTTTTGTATTCTTTTTCTCTCTTTTTTTGTCTTTTCCTTTTGAATCCCCCCCTTTTTTTGTATTTTTTCTCTTTTTGAATCCCCTTATTTGAAACATTTGTTGGTGGACGGAAATGATTTCTCAGAGGTCTTAGCTTCGACCTCTTGACTTCAACTCTATTAAAGTAACCTTTGATAAGGTCAGAATAACTTACCCGTGAAAGATCTTCACGTTGTCGGCGTTGGTTGGCTCAGGAAGATCCACCCCTCTCATGTTGGTGAGTCTGAGGGCGCCTCCGGGAAGTACTTCTCTAACGATCAGTGGCCCGTCCAACGAGGGTTTGAACTTTCCTCTGAGGTCTGGAAGGTGCGACGGTAGAATCTTCTTCATGACCATGTCGCCTACCTTGAAACTTCTTTTCCGGACTCTCTTGTTGTAAGCCCGAGCGATCCTTTTTTGATAGCACTGTGAATGACTTAGTGCACGCATGCATTTTTCATCTGCTAGCTGTAACTGATCGAACCTGGCCCGTTGCCATTCTCCTTCCTCAATTCCGCTTTCTAATAACACCCGTAGTGATGGTATTTCCACTTCGACTGGTAGAACTGCTTCCATTCCATAAGTAAGCTCGAAAGGAGTAACGCCCGTAGCAGACCGTACAGACGTTCGATAGGCCCAAAGTGCATATGGGAGCATATCTGACCAATCTCGATAGGTCACGACCATCTTCTCGAGTATCCTGACGATTGTCTTGTTTGCGGCTTCTACCCCACCATTCATCTGGAGACGGTAGGGGCTTGATCGATGACGTTGGATCTTGAATTTGCTGAGGAAGTCATCCATCTTCTTGTTGACGAACGGGGTCCCATTATCTGTGATGATGGCATTGGGGATTCCATACCGGCATATGATGTTGTTCTTCATGAATTTGATCACCTGAGATGCTGCAATTGTGATGTAGGAGGCTGCCTCTACCCACTTGGTGAAGTAGTCGACTGCCACGAGTATGTACTTATGACCATTTGATGCTTTGGGACTGATCTTGCTGATGATGTCGAGTCCCCACATGGAGAAGGGCCAGGGGGTGGTCAGGTTGTATAACTCTGATGATGGGGCATGGATTTGATTTGCATGCTCCTGACACTTGAAGCATTTTCTGACGTGCTGGCAACAGTCTGTCTCCATGGTGAGCCAATAGTAGCCGAGTCGCAGAATCTTCTTTGCCATCATGTGCCCGTTCATGTGTGGGCCACAGATTCCTTCGTGTATTTCTTTCATGATCTTTGCAGCTTCTGTTTCGTCGACGCATCGGAGGAGGATGTGATTATAGGATCGCTTGTAAAGAACTTCGCCACTGATGGTGAACTGGCCGGCCAAACGCTGAATGGTTCGGCGATCTGTTGCTGTTGCTGACTCTGGATACTCCTGGGTTTCGAGATATTGCTTGATGTCGGCATACCAGGGTTTGTCAGGGACAGCTTCGGCTTCTTCTATTTGCAGGCAAAAAGCAGATTCTTCTTGAATTTCGACTGTGAGCTCCCATTCTGAAGCTCCTTTTGGTATCTCGAGCATTGATGCAAGTGTAGCGAGAGCATCTGCAAACTGGTTCTTGGCTCTGGGCATGTATGAGAAGGTGATTTCCTTGAATTCTTCGATCAGATTGTCAAGATACACATGATATGGTATCAACTTCTCATCATTGGTCTTCCATTCGCCATTGGTCTGATTGATGATAAGCTGTGAGTCTCCAAATACTCGTAGCTTCTTGACGCCCAAGATTATGGCTTCCCTTAAGCCAGCGATGCATGCTTCATACTCTGCCATGTTGTTGGTGCACTCAAATGCGATGCGCCTCGAGATAGGAATAGGGACATCATCTGGAGAGTAGAGGATTGCTCCAATACCACTCCCTTTAGAGTTTGCTGCGCCGTCGAAGAATAGCGTCCACTCATCTTTTTTCTTCTTTTCTTCCTCTTCAATGAGCAAGAGATCTTCATCAGGGAAGAATGTCTTGAGTGGTTGATAATCCAAGAGGGAGTGGGCGGCAAGATGATCGGCGAGGGCCTGTCCCTTGATTGCCTTCTGAGTGACATAGGTGATGTCGAACTCAGACAGGAGTAGCTGCCATTTAGCTATCCTTCCAGTGAGTGCCGGCTTCTCGAACAGGTACTTGAGCGGATCCATGTGAGCGAGGAGGAGAATAGGGAATGCAATCATGTATTGACGGAGTCGCTGAGTTGCCCAGACTAGGGCGAGGCAAGTCTTCTCGATCGGGGAATACCTGGTCTCGTAGTCGGTGAACTTTCGACTCAAATAGTATATTGCTTGTTCCTTCTTCCCGGTCTCGTCGTGCTGGCCGAGGACACAGCCAATGGCTTCTGCTGCTACCGAGATGTATAACAATAGTGGTCGTCCAGGAGTGGGCGGCACTAGGACTGGAGGATTCATGAGATATCTCTTGATGCGATCGAAGGCAACTTGGCAATCATCATTCCATTCTTTTGGGACGTTCTTCCGAAGGAGCTTGAATATGGGCTCACAAATAGGTGTGAGCTGTGTGATGAAGCGACTGATGTATTGAATTCTGCCGAGGAAGCCACGAATTTTTTTCTCTGTTCTAGGAGGGGGCATCTCGATGATTGCTCTGGTTTTGGTCTCGTCGACCCTGATGCCGTCCTCGCTCACCATAAAGCCGAGGAGTTTGCCTCCCATTGCACCGAAGACACATTTCTTGGGGTTGAGGCGGAGCTTATACTTCTCTAATCTGTTAAATAGCTTCTTCAGATCTTCAAAGTGTCCTTCAATTGTGCGAGATTTGACGATCATGTTGTCCACATATACTTCAAGCTCTTTGTTCATCATGTCATGGAATAATGCTGTCATTGCTCGCTGATATGTTGCTCCTGCGTTCTTCAGACCGAACGGCATTACCCTGTAACAGAAGGTTCCCCAGGGAGTGATGAACGATGTCTTCTCGCGATCTTCGACGGCCATCTTGATCTGATTGTAACCTGAGAACCCGTCCATGAATGAGAAGATCTTGTATCCAGCAGTATTGTCGACCAGAGTGTCGATGTGTGGCAAAGGGAAGTCATCTTTTGGACTGGCTTTGTTGAGATCTCGGAAGTCGATGCACATTCGAACCTTGCCGTCCTTCTTTGGTACTGGCACGATGTTGGCGAGCCATTCAGGGTAGTTGGAGACTACCAAGAATCCCGCGTTGTACTGCTTGATGACTTCATCTCGGACTTTCAGAGCCCATTCTGGCTTCATTCTTCGAAGTTTCTGCTTCACTGGCTTCATATCTGCCTTGGTTGGCAGATGGTGTACAACGAGCTCTTCATCGAGCCCCGGCATGTCTTCATATGAGAACGCGAAGTTGGACAATCTTGGAGCTAGGAACTCTATCATTTTCTGTTTCATCTCAGGTGGCAATGATTTTCCAATGCGTACTTCCCTAGGGATCTCAGGCGTCCCCAAGTTTACAATCTCAAAATCATCGGCTACAACATTGGCTTTAGATTCGAACTTTTTGAGGAGATCCTCAAGTTCGGGAGCTGGATCATCATCTTCCTCATCCCGAGCTTCGTCCAGACCCATGAGCTCGAAGTCTAATTCGATGTCGAAATCATATGATTCGACTTCAAACTCATGCGACTCTTTAGACGAACTTGGCACACTATTGAATGCAGGAAAAGGAATGTTTTTTGGTTTTTGAGATTTTTCTAAAATGGAAATACTAGATGTTTTTGTCTTTTGAAAGTTTTTTATTTTTTTGGATTTTCGAAATTCGTGGGACTTTGAACAAGCAGGCATTGCAGACCATGATTGAGCCCAACTTGTTCCAAAGTTCCGGTCGCTGCTTAAACAGGCGTTTTTTTTGGAAGCCAGAGCCCTCAGATGGCTCTTTGGCTGATTCAAAAGTTAGGGGAACAGATGACCATTCAGGACCCCACACTTCCTCCCCTGAAAAGGTGGGGGTTGATGATTCGGGCGAAGAATCACAGTCTGGCCCAATGACCATGATTTCTCGCTGGTCGGGTTCAAGATCTGAGTCGTACTCAGTCCCTCCCGGATCACTTACCTCGCATTGCAATTCGTTTGGTTCCACAGTGAGACACATGTTTGGGATCTGGACATCGGACCAATCTAGGGCTAGCCACTTCCCTTTCTTGGTCCAATGGATGGGTTGCTTCTGCCCTTGGCTGATGATTGATGATGTTGACTTTGTAGAGATGGGCAAGTCGTACCCCTTGCTAATTGGTGCTGAGATGGGCAAGTTGTGCCCCTTGCTGATTGAAGTGGGCAGGTTGTGCCCCTGGTTGATTGAAGTGGGCAGGTTGTGCCCCTGGTTGATTGATGCTGACGTGGGCAGGTTGTGCCCCTGGTTGGGAGCAGGTATCAGAGTAACCTGGTCCTGAAGCTGCTGTGTTTGACTTCCTTCTTCGTCTTCATCATTCCCTTCTTCTTCTGAAGGCTTAGATGGTTCGAGAATCTGATCCCATCGAATGGGGGGCCACGTGGCCCAAACTAGGCTCATCGGGAGGCCTTTATGTAGTGCAGTCGGTTGATTCCCTCCTGGATCTTTGCAAGGTTCTCCTGGCTTGACGAATTGGATGGGTGAGCATCGAAATTTCTTCCTTCTTTTGTCCATGAAGGTTGTCTTGTATCCGAGTCCCCATTTGCGTTGGTTATATACTAGCGATACCTTTCTGGACTTGAAGTGATTCTTCATTCGGTATTTGAGGCTCAGACGCTCTGCCGGTGAAAAGACACGGTCCACCCTTATCGGTTCTGGATTGGCGATAGAGTTCACAGTCTCGAATTCGAAACTGTGAAACGGGATGTCTTCTTCAGAATGCTGGATATCGATGACCGGGATGTCTGGTTCAGTAGCAGCGTTGGAAGGAATGATGAGCTCCTTCTCTGCGTGGATAGAGATCACTTGATTTCCACAGATGTACTTCACTCGTTGATGCAGGGTTGATGGCACAGCTCCAACCTTGTGCAGCCAAGGTCGTCCGAGCAGCATGTTGAAAGAGGCTGATATATCTAGGATTTGGAATGTGATGGTGGAGACTTCCGGACCTATCTGTACCTTTATGTCGACCTCCCCTTCCACTGATCGGCGGGTGTTATCGAATGCTCTGACGCATATGGTGCTGGGTCGGAATGAAGAAGGACTGATTCCCAGACGTTCTGCAGTCTTGAGTGGGCAGACATTTAAGCTTGAGCCATTATCGATAAGGACCAGCGAGACACAGAGGTCTTTATATCGTAAGGCTATGTTGAGGGATCGCCCATGATCGCACCCTTCTGGTGGCAACTCATTATCTGTGAAGGTGATGGTGCGCGGAGCCAGGAGTTGTCCAATCATCAAAGCTATCATTTCTAGTGCCGTATCAGAGGAGACGTGAGCATCGTTCAAGGTTTTGGCAAACATTTCTCGGTGTATGCGAGATGTGCAGAGTAGCTCCCATACTGAGATTTGTGCAGGGATTGACTTGAGCTGATTCGCCACATCATATGCGGCTTCATTTTTGTTGCCGAGGCCTGAAAGGGCGCCTTTGGGATCTCCTCTGTTCTGATTATCTCTTCGGATGCAACGCCCATTGGGATTCATGTTCCCCACTTCCGCACATTCTGGATAGTGCCATGGAACCTCTTTGTAGTTTTCCTCCCTTTTGCCTTCTAGGACCACCGGTTCTTGCAACAGTGCTGGTGTGGGTACCAGATCTTCCTCGTATGGAGCTTTTGCCTTGAGAACTACATTGTTGCTTGTGCTGAAGGGGTAATATCGAGGCTTGTCTTCATAGACCACATAAGGTCGTGGTCCTGGCTCCACTGTTCCTGGGGCGGGAGGCTCCCATGGAATGAATACTGGTCCTCTTGATATGGCAGGAGGTTTCTCTGTTCGTCCGAGCTGTCGTAGCGTGATTGACACACCTCCGGGATTTGCCCCTTGCAATATGACTGGCTCAATTGGAGGAGCTCCTTCCAAGACAACGGGCTCTTGCTGTTGATGAGTATAATCCTTCCATTGCGGATTAGATTGTTCTGGAGTTGCCCCTTGCAAGATGACAGGTTCGTATGTGGGCTCAATGTATGATTGTGCTCCTTCCAGGACGACTGGTTCCCAACATGAGAGGCCGTAAGATGCCCCTTGCACAACTGGCACATCATATGGGAGTGCTCCTTCAAGTACTACTGGCTCAAGGACTGGAGGAGGAAAAGGACTTGCCCCTTGCATGATCGGAGGAGGGCTTGTCGGCCCATAAGTGTAAGCATGAATGGACTGGATAGGGGAGAAGAAGCGATCGAGATGGTCTCCTTCTTCTATACTATTGACTGCAGGGCCACGAGACGAACTGGGGTCCGTTGGATGCTGAGGCAGAGGATTCTGAAGGATGTTGGTGGAAGCTGCTGGAGAAGTTCCAGGGACCGAGATGACGATCTTGCGGTCATCAATCAGGTCTTGTATGGCATTCTTCAAAGTATAGCATCGATCAGTGGCGTGGCCACGTCCTTGATGATAGGCGCAATACTCATTTTCTCGATAATTCGGTGGCAGAGGATGAGGAGGAGGCCTAGGTGCCATTAGAGTAAGTAATTGCTTCTGCACCAGCGTAGTCATGATTTGACTAAGTGGTTGACTGAGTGGAGTGAACTTCCTGGACTCCCTGTAATTCTGCCTGTTCTGGTATGAGTATTGGCCGTTTCCTCTGAACTGCTGCTGTTGTCAAGGTGGTTGTTGCTGAGGATTCGGTTGTGGCTGATACCGCTGAGGCTGATGCTGAACTTGATTCTGCTGATACTGTTGCCGTCCCTGTGGGGGAGCATGTTGATTTCCTTGAGCAGTGGTGTTGATGTAGTTTACCTCTGTTGGGCGGGGAGGAGAACCACTATGGTTTCCATTCCCGTGCCCGATAGGTCTTCCTTCCACTCTGTTCCTCTTGACTGGAGTGGCTTGATGAGGCCATGGGGAAATCGTCCCGGCACGGATTCCTGCTTCGACTTGCTCTCCAGCACGGATTAGCTGCGAGAAGTTCGCATATGGATGCGAGATGAGATACCCGGATATGCCTGGATATGTTGAATGAACAATCATGGAGATTTGTTCTTCATCGTCGATAGGCGTTCGCATTCGAGCTGCCATAGCTCGCCAACGTCCCACATAAGCTGATAGTGTTTCATCACTCCTTTGCCTGAGAGCTGCGAGGTCGGCTCTTCTGGGTGCCATGTTGAGATTGTATGCGAATCTGTCGACGAAAGCCTGGGAAAGCTGTTCCCATGTTCTGATGCGGTGGCAGTCCAATGAAGTGTACCAATCTAGGGCATCGCCCTTCAGAGATTTTTGGAACAAACGAATAAGGGCCCCTTCATTTCCTGCGATTGCACTCAGCTCCCCGCAGAAAGCCTTGAGATGTGCTGTGGGACAACCGCTGCCATCGTATCTCTTGAATTTCGGAACCTCAAAGTTTTGAGGTACTTGAGCATCTGGGAAAGGACACAAGTCTCTGAACTTGGTCGAAGGTAAGTCGATTCCTTGTTGTCGCTGAAGCTGATTTTGCAAGATCTGGAACTGCTCCCGCAACTCGTCCAGTCCTGAATGTTCTGCTCGAGTGACTGGTGCCTCTTGGAGTAAGGCACGTTCTTCTTCGGCATAGTGGTCGATGTCTTCGACCCTATGGGCTTGCTGACAAGCAACGGCGGGTTGCTGAAGTTGATTTGATGATTGGACTGAATTCTGATGAACTTGTGCTTAAAATGATGGTAACTGAACTGGAGACTGTACTGAAGGTTGAACTGGAACTTGCTGGAAATTGACTGAATTTTGCTGAATTGAAGATTGCTGAAAATTAACTGGATTTTGCTGAATTGAAGATTGCTAGAAATTAACTGGAATCCCATCGGCGGGGATGTGCTGGAATTGAAAAGTGCTCATGTTTGCAGGAGGCTGAGATGCTGGGAAGTGACCCCCTTGTTGGGTATTCGCCACTGTCCGCTGATTGACGTGGGCTTGACACTGACCCCCATTGTGGGCATTCGCCAGTGCTGTCCCTGTTGCTGGAGATTGAATTGAAATCCCATCGGCGGGGATGTGCTGAAATTGAAAAGGTGTCCCATCGGCGGGGACGTGCTGAGATCTACTGAGATTGTTGTTTGTAAGATTGACTGGAAGCTGACTGGAAGTCCCTGCGACTGGGATGCTCTGAGATGGCCCCGTTGTTGCAGGAAGGTATTGAGAAGGATGCCCCATAGCAAAGGGCTGAGAAGGCTGCTGTCGGTAGTCTTGGGCAGACTCCGATGGTTGTGCTTGATTTGAACTGGAGGCCGGAGGGATCCGGCATGGTTGTTGAGATTGCTAAACTGGGCCAACCGGATTGTTGGCTGCTGCGGTGGCTTATGCTTGCATGAATTGCAAGAGCATTTCTTGCATTGCTCTCATTCCTTGTGCCAATTCTTGTATGATTGGCGTATTGTCAACGGGCTGTTGCGCTGGAGGTTGCGCTTCGGTCATTTCAAGAGCAGGGAAGTGATGAGTTTCTTCTTCGTGGTCGGACATGGCTTGCTGAGCCCGAGTGCGGATTATGCTGCGGAAGGGAAGTTGTCTCTGAACACGTTGAGCCCGAGGAGGCGCAATGGTGAGGACTATATTCTTTTTGGGTTTTGGGATTTTTCTATTTTTTGTTTGGGTTTGGGTAGAATGCTATGCAGATGAGATTGTATGAGGATTAGTGACTTTCAAGTACCGGAAGGATTCTGTTTTTCAAGTCGGATCACGACTAGTGGGACTAGTTCATCCCCAGTGGAGTCGCCATTCTGTGGACCCTCGCCGATTTTTCCGCGCTCCCACACGACGTTCTTCTCCCTTCCCCTTTCCTTTCGGAAAAGAAGGAGATGAGGATGCGTGAGTGCGAAATCGCCGTTTGTGCCACTGGCTTGCTTCGTTCTCTAGGGCTTTGTTTGGTTGTCGTGTTAAGCTGGATATGTTTAAGTGAGTTTATATAAGACCAGAGTCGCCACTAGCCAGTTACTTCGAATCTACAGTCGGCTAGACCCCGTAGAAACGTTAGAGAAGGGAATCCGAAGATTCCTTCTCTCTAAAATGACTCCTTTTGATCTGCGGTCAGAGATTCAAGGTAAGGGATCACGGTTACAAGGTGGGAAGAGGTTAAGCACCCCACACACTGCCCGTACCGAAGTACGGTCTCTACTTCACAGAATCAATCGAATACTTGAAAGTCTAGTTTAATCCTCGTATATTCTCATGGATGACATGATGCATGAATGCGGGTCTGAACAGTAAGAGTTTCTGATGGGCAGGTTCCAACAACGGGCAAGCCCAGAGCGTACGCTCGAACTGACAGGTGCTTTATGCGAGATGATGCATGCTGTGTGCTTGAATATTCAAAGTGCTTATAGTGATATGTACGTGAATGCAGGTCTGAACAGTAAGAGTTTCTGATGGGCAGGTTCCAACAACGGGCAAGCCCAGAGCATACGCTCGAACTGACAGGTGCTTTATGCGAGATGCATGCGGTGTGTTTGAATAATCAAAGTGTTTGCAGTGAAGCAGGGGGGTTGGAAGAAAAGTAAATGTTGCACTTATGCTAGATGCAAATGAGATGATGCTGGAAAAGAGTAGCTGAGTGGACGGAGGTGTCGCAAGGGTTGGCTTCGAGTGGCTGGATCAAGACTTGGGTGGCTTGGGAGGCTTGGGCCAGTGGTCAGGCTGGGCTGGACCAGGGCTAGGCTCTCCTCACTCCGGCTCTCCTTGGTGGAAAAATGGGCTAAGGGGTGGATGAGGACTTGGACCGCACCCGGACTGGCTGGACTTGAAGGGATGTTGAAATGAGAAGGGGAGGGGGGTATTTATAGCAGCGGAGAGTGGCAACTCTCGTAATTTTGTCCGGGCGGCCTACCATGGGCCGCCCGTACGGCCACTCCTCGGTTTCCAGCGAGTACGGTCGCTCCCTCGGGGCTGCTGTTGGACTCGCTGGTCGACTCAGTGAGTTGACTCAGCGGGTCGACTCGGTGACTTGACTCGACTGGTTGACTCGGTGTTTTGACTCGACGGGTTGACTCGACGGGTTGACTCAGCGGGTTGACTCAGCGGGTTGACTCAGTGAGTTTGACTTTTTTAGGATTTTTTGACTGGCCTTTTTCTGGGGGGTTTTTCAGGGTGGTGTTTAGGACTGGGTTGACTGGGTTCAGGCTTGAACTGGGCTATGGAATGGGGCTTACAAGGGTGAGTTTGGCTGAGTTTGGACTTGGAATTTGGGGGTATGGTCCTCCATTCAACCAGCTTTCTCTACCAACAGTGTAGCCGAAGGTGGGGTGTCTACAGCCCCTCAACAAACCAATGGACCAACGGTGTCATAGAAGCGGTGTTCCACGGCAAGAGGAAAAAATGAAAAGCCCAACAAGGTTTCACCCAAGATGGTACGGCCCTTACCGTGGGGCCTACCTTGATGTGTTAATTATATATCCACGCCATCCATCCGTTTTTCCATATCATTTTAGAGTATTAGCTAAAAAATGAAGAAGATAGGAGTCTCATGTCGACCATATTATACGAAACTGTGGTGATTGAATGCCTACCATTAAAAACTTTCTAAGGCCCATAGTAATGTTTATTTACCATCCTCCCTCTTGATGAGGTCACATAAAGCTGGATGAAGGGAAAAACAAATATTAGCTTATTTTTTTCTATGGGTTAGTTCACACACCCCACAGTTAGTACACCCACCCACCCTTATTAGTCACATCACAATGTTAGCCACCCTCACTCTGGGAATCCATACCATGACCTCAGAACGAGGCTATCTTCACTCAGTCTGCCACTTGAGCTATGGACCTGGGTGTAAAACAAATATTAGCTTGATCCAAAGCTTTTGTGGCCCATTGATGGTCAATCACCACAGTTTCCTATGGGATGATGGTATGGTCCACCAGAAAATGAGATCTCCTTGGTTAATGGGTGCATGCCTAAAATAATATGAAAAAAGATGGTACAGCGTGGGCGTGAGGTGCTACCCCGGAACAACTTAGTGGGTGTTACCCCTACCGTATGGCCCACATGGATGATACTTTGTATATACATTCTGTCCATCAGTTTCTAAATCCCATTTTAGGATGAGTTTCAAAAAATTATGCAGATACAAATCTCAAGTGGACCATACCACTAGAAATAGTGTGGTTGAGTGCCCCACCATTAAAATTTCCAAAGTGCCCGTCATAAGGTTTTTGTAGTGTTTATTTGCAATTCAAGCTCTTTATTATGTCAATAAAGGTCTAGATGAAGCGAAAATATAAATATCAGAATGGTATGGTTCACCTAAGATTTGGATCTTCTTAGGAGTTTGGATCACATTCTAAACTGACACGAAAAAACAGAAAAAAAGCTTGAATATATAAAAATAAATAAATCAATATGGCCCCACACAATTAGGGTAACACCCGTTGTTCTCGGATAACACTTAATTCTCGCCCGTACAGTGTGGATGGGTGAGAATTAGGTGTTACCCGAAAAAGCTTAGTGGATGTTACCCCTGACATATGGCCCACATGGATGATATTTTGTATATCCACGCCGTCCATCCTTTTCTACACTCCATTTTAGAATGAGGTTCCAAAATTTATGCAGATCTAAATCTCAAGTGGACCATACCACTAGCAACAGTGTGATTGAGTGCCACACCATTAAAAATTCCAAAAAGCCCATCATAAGGTTTTTGTAATGTTTATTTGCAATCCAAGCTCTTAATAGTGTCAATAAGGTCTTGATGAAGGGCAAAGATAAAGATCAGATTGATCCAAAACTTTTGTGGCCAACAAAATGTTTTTAATGGTTATACATCACTGTTTCTAGTGTTATGGTCCACCTGAGATTTGGATCTTCTTAGGGTTTTGGATCATATCCTAAAATGATATGAAAAAACAGATAGACAGTGTCGATATATAAAAATACATCAAGATGGCCCCCACACGGTTAGGGTAACACCCACTAATCTGTTCCCAGGGTAACACCTAATTCGCGCCCAGCGTGGATAAGGAATAAATACATCAAGGTGGGCCCAGCCGCACCGCACCGTCTTGGGTGAGTCCGTCGTCTTACTAACCGCTGTCTTTTCTACATTTGCATCTTTTCCTGGTCTCTCTCTAAATTCCTCCGTTCTTCCCATCTAAGCCAAAACCAGAAAACATGGTTGATTCGCTGGTCTCGCTTGTAATAGGAAAATTGTATGCCATCATCGAAGATGAGGTACCTTTGCTGGTGGGTATCACTGACGAGATCCAAAAGCTTTCCAGTACGTTCATCTTGATTCGAGATGTGCTTGAAGATGCTCAGCATCGGCGCGTGATGGACACAGAGGTGATGATGTGGCTGGAGAAGGTCAAAGGCGTGGCCTACGATGTGGACGACGTACTAGAGTGGATGAACGAAGCTCTAAGATCACAAGCACCCGATGAGGGTGATGGGTCCTCTTTCAGCAAGAAGACGGTAAGAAGCTTCCTCTTACCTTTTATTTACTTCAATCATGTCGTGCTACGCACCAAAATTTGGCGTAAGATAAAGAAGTTGAGGGCTAGATTAGATGATATCGCCGGAGTGAAGAGCCAATTGGGTCTTAGGGCATATAATGGAGAGAGGGAGAGAGTGGATAGTGAAGTGAGCCGGTACGAAATTAGACAGCGAGTGACAGGCTCCCTAATCGGCCCAACGTCAATTGTAGGCAGAGAAAATGACAAAAATAAACTCCTAGACATGCTGCTGAGGGAGAATAGTGTAGAGGTAAATGAGGTGCCCATCGTCATTTCTATCGTTGGCATGGGGGGCTTGGGCAAAACCACCCTTGCCCAGCTTGCCTTCAACGATGAGGAAGTCATGAGGCATTTCGACTTCAGAATGTGGGTAGGTGTTTCAGAAGATTTTGATGTGGGATGTGTTATGAAATCAATCATAGAATCTGCAACCAGGTCTTATTGTGATCTTCTGCACCTGGAGTCGTTGCAAATTCACCTCCATGAAGTGTTACATGCAAAGCGATTCTTGCTTGTGCTTGATGACATTTGGAGTGATGATAGAGAGAAGTGGGACAAACTGAGACTTCCCTTTCAAGCCGGTGCATTAGGGAGTCGAATCGTTATAACCACTCGCAGTGAAAGTGTTGCAATGGCGATGGGAAGCACACACGTGTACAATCTGACAGTTTTATCTGACGATGATTGCTGGTTATTGTTCAGTCAGAGAGCAGCGTTTGAGCATCGGAGTGCAGAAGAGTGTTCTGAATTAGAAGATGTTGGAAGGGAAGTCGTAAAGAAGTGTGGAGGGTTGCCTCTCGCAGCAAAGGCAATAGGGGGCGCAATGAGCACTAGAAGGACGAGAAGGCATTGGGAGCTTATATTGGGAAGAGAGATATGGAACTCAGGTGGTGTCTTCGTAGGCATTTTACCGGCTTTGTTATTAAGCTACGATGACTTGCATCCTGCTCTGAAGCAGTGCTTTACATATTGCTCTGTTTTCCCGAAAGATTGGAAAATAGAGAAGGATATGATCGTCAAGTTATGGGTGGCCCAAGGTTTCATCCGCTCAGAGGGAAGTGACATGGAGGAAATCGGCAAACTATATTTTGAGGATTTGTTAAGGCGCTCATTGCTCCAAGATGCTAAAATGGATAGCAATGGCAACATCACATGCAAGATGCATGCTTTAGTTCATGATCTTGCGCAATTTGATGCAGGAAGTGATTGTTCAACGGTGGAGATTGGAAAGCAATCTTTGTTGAACCTAAACGATGTCCACCATTGTTTTTTATCTGTCAGTGATGAAGCTGGTGATGAAGTGACTTCCATTCCGGCCACCTTGAATAAGGCCCACAAGTTGCGGACATTGCTAATCAAGTCAAGACTCTCCAGGGTGCCAAACAATTTATTTCATCGTTTCAAATGCCTCAGGGTATTGGACTTGAGTTGCAATAACATTACGAAATTGCCTCAATCAGTAGGACAGTTGAAACACTTGAGATATCTTGATTTATCTTACACCAGCATAGATGTGTTGCCAGAGGAGGTGAGTAATTGCAGAAATTTACAGACCTTAAGACTCAATGGCTGTTATAAGCTAAGAAAACTGCCTATAGAGATGAGAAAAATGATTAGCCTGAGACATCTAGAGTTTGAAATTTTCACTATAAGGTACTTACCGCAGGGTATAGGGAGACTGACTGACCTTCAGACGTTACCAGAGTTCATCGTGGGCGGTGGTGAGGAGGGATGCGAATGCGGAGAGCTGAAACACCTCAATCATCTTCAAGGAAGACTTCAACTTACAGGCATGGAAAATGTGAAGAGCGGGGATGTAGCTAGGGAGTTAGAACTGTATAAGAAGAACCTTTATGCTCTATCCTTGCAGTACGACTACAGCAGTGGTGAACCATTGGGTGATGAGGCTAAGAGGGCAGAGGACGTGCTCCAAAGCCTCCAGCCCCACCCAAGCTTGAAAGAGTTTAATATATGGTGTTATCTAGGTTCTAAGCTTCCTAAATGGATAGAGGATCCGAAGTTCTCTGTTCTAGTCAATGTCGAACTCCAGTATTGTCGCAAGAGCAAACAACTGCCAGGGCTTGGGAAACTACCGTCCCTTAAATTCCTTAAAATTGTGAGAATGGAAGAGGTGAGATACGTGGGTGGTGAGTTTAGTGGGGATGATATCAATGACGGAAGTGCTGTTGCTGTCTCATTCCCGAAGCTGGAGACCCTCATCTTCTCCAACATGTTAAAGTGGGAGGAGTGGGAATTGAGAGGTGGAGATGAAGAGGTTATGCCATCTCTCCTTGAATTAGAAATAAATGACTGCACAAAGCTGAAGGCGTTACCCTGCAACCTTCCACCAAGCATCCAGAAGCTGACTTTAAACATCAGTAATGATGGGATGTCATCAGGAGGGCCCTTACCCGTACTCCCTAACCTTAAGCATTTAGTGATTTCGAGGAGTCCTGACCTGACAACGCTCCCTTGTGGCTGGCTAGGACAACTCAAAGCCCTCCAAACACTCGAAATCTCCAGGTGTCCAAGGTTGAGGTCTCTATCTCTACCAGAGGAGCTACAACACCTCACCATGCTTCAAGAATTGAAGATAGTGTTGTGTCCAGTTGAAAAGCGCTTCCAACACGGAGGAGAAGATAGGCACAACATTGCCCATATCCCTTGTATCAGCATTGGTGATTTGAATGGTCCACCTCAATAAGTGCATGAGGAGAGGAAATCAACGGCAGCTTTTCATTTGCTTTTACTTCAAGGGATTGTGTTGCTTCTGCGTGTAACTGCTCAACTTTTTTAGTTATTTTCTTTTTTCTTTTTTCTTTTTTTTCTTTTTAAATGTTCAATCAATCAATGAAGACTAGTTTGCTGGGTTGCTGCCTTGTTCTGCTAATAAACAAAAGCTATTTATCAGATGTTGATTGCCTTTTTATTTGTTTGTTGTTTTGGAGGTCAGGTTCTTTGCCCCCCTCCATCTTATGTACTTTTTCCTTTAAGAAATAAAGCTTATGATGGTACCGGCCCCCTTCACACACACACACACACACACACACACACACACACACACACACACACACACTGAACTACTAAATTAAGTTCATGTGACCAGGACTGCATAGTTGCCTTCTCCGAAAGATCTGTTATATAAGATCATGAGATGAGCCATGTGTAAATTGAATAGTTGGTCAATTTCTCTTAACTGTCCATTCAAGTGCACATGCGCAACAACTTCATTCATTTTCATGCATATTTTGCTATAGCATACATCCCAACTTTGGTGTTCGGATTTGCGACTTGTTTTGATGGAGATGAGGTTACTTCTCAATGATCTGAGCTGTTTGTTTGACGGGCATCCTGTTGAATTGTCTTTTGCCTTTAGTGGGAAATAAAATCAGGCTTGTTCCTTCGTCAGAGGAGCCATGTACATGATTTAGATTCTTAGATGTTCACTTTAACATGCCTACCTGCATGAAACCTCTGTTATTTGAATGGTTAAGATTGTCCTATGAACCTTGTCATTTATATCTGTGGTTTGGATTTTTTGGCCTTCCAAACATCCTAAGTTCAATATGCATACATACACATGTACTTTGTGTATATGTAGCTAGACGTGCATACAGAATCGGTTGACTTGAATGATCTACCCCAGTAAAGGGAGGTGGAGCAGAAATAAATTTTGCTTTCCTTGCAAGGAAGTGTGTTGCTTATGTGTGTGACTGACTACTCTTTTTTTTTAGTCATTTTCTTTTCTTTTTTTCTATTTATTTACTTTTAATGGATGTCAATCAATCCATGAAGACTAGTTTGCTCGATTGCTGCCTCATTCTGCTAAACGATAGCTGTTTTCCAATGTGTCCTTTTCATTAGATGCAGATTGCCTTTTATTTGTTCCACATGATCTTGTTCATTGTTTGAAGGTAAGGTTCTTTCCCCTCTTCCATCTTATGTAATAAAGCTTGTGGTGGTACCGTACACCTTCACCCAAATTATTTAAAAAAAAAAAAAAAAAAAAACGAGAAGAAGCTGAAGACTTGTTTGTAATTTCCAATATGAGGGAAAACTACATGCATTTCTTTGAGTGCACCTTGAGAGTGCATTCACTCATGTGGAAACAAGAACCATGTGGGATAGATCAGAGGTTCTCATCAGGCAATCCTCATATGATATCTTAAAAATAAAGTTGATTGATCATCATTAGGTTACAGAAACAAAATAAATAATCAGTCAATAGAAAATTACTAGCAGTTCCTGTTTTCTGCACTTATGCGGACAGCTAAATATAGCATCCTTGGTATTCTATTATACATGTACGCAATAAGGATCTCCATATTAGTGGATTGACAACACATGCCTTTTTTTTTTTTAAATTGCGGGAGGTATTTCCATATTAGTGGATTGACATCACATGCCTTTTTTTTTTATTGTGGGAGGTATATACAGGTATACCTAGTTTTCGCGTGTGAGGCGAATACGCTACACTTAGGAACTCTCTTTCAATATTGATGCAGCTATTAGCAAATCTCTACTCTATATAAAGTTATGGGTAAAAATATGACACGCAATTAGTTATTTGACTGGTGTAAATTTTGGATTATCAAAGGAAATAGGACAGTCAGGTAGCTTTGAATTACCAAGATATAGACCCCATTGCCAGACACCCAACTGCATAAGCACAATCCATAGCCATAAGTATGTCCATAATTAAAAATAAAAAAAAATAAAAAAACCTACACTTGAAGAAATCCATACGCAATCAAACAGCATACAAATGGTGATTAAAAAGAAGCAGAAAATTGATCACACAGATCAGGGAGATGTGACAGCACATTCTGTTTGAAAACTTAAAATTCCTCTAAAAGCATAAGCAAAGCTCAATCTCAAGGCCTCACCCACAGATTAAAAAAAATCCACATAATAAGAAATTAAACACAATCATCTCTTATGTTCCATTTTACATCACTACAACCCATTTCACCCTACAGCAAGCCAAAAGAAACCATAAAACAATCCTGGAAATTGGATCAACTACCAATGCATGAAACCAATCCATCAGAGAGCATATTGATAGTTCGACTGAACATGGGAAATTTTGGCGGTGGACACCAAATGGCACTTTCTTTGCTAAGATTTTCTATTCGATGTTGACAGTGCAGATGTTTTTTTTTTTTATTATTATTATTATTATTAAGTTAGTCATGCAACGCACTCACCCTGTCAGGTAGTCACACGATGCACCCACCCACTAGTGCAGGATGTTGATTCTCTTCATTGTGTTGAAGTTTAGAAGCCCCCAGCCCGCCCCCAACCAACCAACCAACCCCCCCCCCCCCCCCCCCCCCCCCCCCCCCGAGTCGAAGCATTTCCATAGTTTGTCACAAAAAGCCAAAAAATTAACATCGGATAACTTAAAACAAGGGAAACATGAGTTTCTCCCAATATCTGTTTCATGTGCAGGAGAGAAGAATTGTTGTCCATTTGTATGCTGCCGAAAGAGGTCAGGAACATTTTCCTTCCACATTTCAGGACTTCTTAGACTACGATAATTTCATTAAAGAGGTGTTCTTGGGATTTTATGGGGATTGCAGAGGGAAAGGCATAAAGAAGTTGCACTTAAAAAAAACAATAAAAAGGAGAGTAGAAGAGCTTTTTAGGATAAAAGTTTTTCCAAAAGATTTGTTAAGAATAAGAATTTCTGCTATGGTTGTTAAATGGGGGTGGCCGGGACAGGAATTTTGAAGGTGTTCTTTGAGCGGATCTTTTTAGGAGATTAGGGTGGGATCTGGATATTTGAGGTTAGTTCCAGGTGTCGGGTTCATCGTAAATTTCATCATCTGAAGAAGAAGAAGAAGAAGAAGAAGAATAAAAGATCTGTTGTATAGGCCATCCACAATGAGGCCCATCATATCAAAAGTTAGGATTGCCATAAACATGGGATCCACTAGCACAAACTTAAAATCCAAATGCAGTGCAAAACCCCGGCCAAATCATTGTATAAATCAAGAGATGGATATTTATGACATAATGTAATGCCTTTCAGCAGTCCAGACCAACCATCTGGTGGAAACCACAGAGGATGGGCAATGGACCCAAAACAACAACATCATACAATCCTAGCCGTTGGTTCTTTACAAGAGTAGAAGTAAAATATAGACAACAGCCAAAACGCAATTGGAAAAGGCCAATCAATCGGATGGCTGTGATTTTTCAGTAGAGCTCTTCTTTTGGTTCACTCATATGTTCTCTTTGAAGTCACCAGGTGAACAGGCCAGATTTTTTAATTTTAATTTTTCACACTCACTCACACACCCCATGCATGCCTGCGCACTCACACCACAATGGATGCTCAAACCCATGACCTTGGGTTGAAACAAGCCATAGGGTCGCAGGCCAGATTGACCAAAGCTAGGCAGCACACATACAGAATGTTGGCCCAAACTAAAAGCACTACTCCAGCTAAAAACATTTCTATAAAACCAATTCGACATCTTGCAAAATCCATATACAAACAAAAGCAGAACGCACCTTAATTATTTAAATCAAACATGTAATCCACCTGAATCCAAATTCAAACATTTAGCAAGAATTCAACAAAAACACCTCAAATGCAATTTGTGTCCCGCTCTCCACAATCGCCTCAATCTTTCCAACATAATCCTTGAGAAAACTGACTGTTTGTCGTAATTGCGAAGATTGTTCAAAACAAAAGGCAAAGAAACTGCAGCAACAACAACTGCAAATCAAGTATGTAGAACTCAAACTGGGTGATTTGGAACCTACAGCAGTTGGAGCAACAACAGGGCTTGACCTCAAGGATCAGAGTCAAGATAGCCAAGATGGTGAAAAGCAGCCCAAGAGAAGATGATGGTGAAAACAGAGTGATGAAAGCCAAAAAGGAGGAAAGCTTTGAGGCTTTAGAGGGTGCAGTTGAGGAGAGGACAACCGGATTCCTCTTCATGGTTCTTATTTAGATAGTGGAGGAGAGGACCACTGTATTCCTCTTCACGGTTCTTGTTTGGATAGTCAAGGAGAGGATGACTGGAGAAGGTTCACCTCATTTCCCCACGGATGAAAACGGAACCTAGAATGCATCCCCTGCAAACGACATTTGGGGTCAAAGTGTCATCCAAACATGCTTAAAACCCCATTTGGTCTTCGTAATCAGGTGAAACAGGTTGAACATTAGGTGTCATCCAAACAAACAAGGCTAACCGATTTGTTTAAACCGACTTTCCATTTCAAGAACCGAAATATTAATACTTTTGTACCATGTAAATTCCAAAATGGAAAGTAGCATAAACAAATCAATCAAGAGAGGTTCATTATCTTATCATTTTTCAATGAAGCATAACTGCATTTATCAGTTAGAGCTTTGCTAAGCCCACACACATGTACAAGTCAGCTAATGCACAGGCCTCCACATATGCCAGCGAGGCGGACAGGTGAAATATCCAAGGCACCCATCAGGTTGACTGCATCGTGTATACGTTACTGCCCAAAGATAAAGGTGGTCCATCTAGTAAGCCCATCAGTGATGGATGGTTTGGATATTTCAGCTATCTAACATGATGGCATATGTGGGGATGTGGGCATCAGCTGACTGGTACACACGTGTGCTTACCAATGTTCTATCAATATCAGTGATAAGTTATGATTAAAAAAAATATTTAAATGATCCTTTCCCCAATTGCAATGCTTAATAGAAAATGCTGATAGTATTTGGCAATAGTTGACACATTGAGCAATGCATTAAACGATTTTTTTTTTTTTTTTTTGTCTAAAATAAGCATTGAATTCTCAAGAAACAGTCTTAATTTATCCAAATATGCAAGTCAGCAGCAAGCCTTTAACTTGGATAGAGCATCACCCTCCATGCCCTGGTAGCCCACAAAGAGTTAGAAAGTGACGCAGGGAGGATGTGGTAGGTCGATCACCGTCTCCCTAACCGATTGTTTCTCGAATCCACGAGAAGAAATAAAAGAATAAAAAAAAAAAAGAAGAGGAAATTAATTCCAAATAATCGTTTTGATAGATTGAATTAATAGAAACGGAATTACAATGCATATAAATAGGAAACTAAACCCTAGGTAAAACATCAGACTCCAACTCAAACTCAAACTCCTAGAAAACGCAACTTACTATAAATAGTAAACTTACTATTTATAGAAGTCATTCAATCCTACTAGAACTCTTGGTTTTCGGCCAAAATAGAAAGTTATTAAACGGGCCCAACCATGTTGTTTTACTAAATATTCTAAGCCCTTTTCATGTTAGGCACTAACTCTAAAACCCTACAGATCCAAAGTTATGATCGAATTAAAACTTACTATAAATAGTAAAACTGAAAATAAACTAGCCTAAGGACCGTCGATACGGTCAAATCTCGCGATTCCGGCATGGGCAACCCGGCATAGCAGGCTTGGTTGGCTAAAGTAGCTCGAGCTACCCCAAAACTATATATTATATGTCCCGAAACTCATTCCGGATTGTGAGATACGGCCGGTTTACGATTCTGACGATCCGGATCACTTTCGACCCCGACCGGTCTTCTTTTGATCCATCTGGGCCATGAAATAATCAACGACCCATTCTACATCAGTCTCCTCCACTTCAAAAGAACTCGACCCGAAGTTCTCGTCCAGTTTTGGTTCATGATATTCGTACAGATCTGCCACGTTGAAAGTCCTTGAAATCTCCATGTCATCCAGAAGATCAACAACATAGGCATTGCCATTGATCTTGGGAATGATCGGTACCGGTCCAATCTTCTTGTGTTTCAACTTATTGTAGGTTCCGATAGGAAATCATTCTTTACGCAGATGGAACATCACCTGATCACCTATTTCGAACACTTTGGCACGCCGATGCTTGCCGGCCGCTTCTTTGTATTTTTCGTTAGAAGTCTGTAATTTGTTGCGCACGTCTGTATGTATGTCCATGATTCGGTCCGCCATATGTTCAGCTGTAACGCTCATGCCCGGAAGCTTGGGCAGGGGAATCAAATCGAGTGTGTGACAAGGCACGCACCCATAAACAATCTGGAACGGGAATTTTCCTATCGATCGGTTTACCATGTTGTTGAAGGCAAACTCCGCTTGAGCCGGTGCCATGTCCCACTGCTTCGGCTTATCACCTGAAAGGCAACGGATGAGATTCCCCAATGTGCGGTTTACGACCTCAGTCTGTCCATCTGTTTGCGGATGGTAAGCACTGCTAGACTGAAGTAGCGTACCGAACCGATTCCACAAGGCTCGCCAAAAATGGCTAACGAACTTTGCGTCCTGGAACTCATTCCGGATTGTGAGATACGACCGGTTTACGGTCCTGACGATTCGGATCACTTTCGACCCCGACCAGTCTTCTTTTGGTCCATCTGGGCCATGAAATAATCAACGACCTGTTCTACATCAGAAAGCTCACTTCCTCCAAAGAGTTCCATAAAAAGTAACTTACCATTATTTTCCTGTAATCACGCTCTTATATCCTTTCCCTGAGGTCCACAGTACAGGACATTCACTTTGATGTATGTATTCTATATTGACATTGTCCATACCTTTTTCCATATCATTTTAGGACATGAGCCCAAAAACAAGTCAGTTCAAAATCTCAGGTGGACCATACTAGCGGAAACATGTGATTGAAAAATTTCTCATATCAGCTTCAACCAAAAAATTTATGGCCCACGAGAAGTTTTTAATGATCAATCACCGTTGCTTTCCATGGTATGGTCCTCCTGTGATTTTGACTGCTTCATTTTTGGGCTCATAACCCAAAACGTTATGGAAAACCAGATGGACAGTGCGAATATAGAATACATACATCAAGGTAAGCACTAGGCTAAGCGCCACACCATTCAATTGGTGGATTGCTGATTGTGGGGCCTACCATGATGTATATGTCTTACATCCACACTGTCCATCTGTTTTGACAGCTCATTTTACGGCACGGTTCCAAAAAATGAAGTTGAAATCTTAGGTGGACCACAACAGAAGAAATATTGGTGATTGAATACCTACCTTTAAAAACTTCTTTGGACCACTGAAATGTTTATTTGCCATCCAACCTGTTGATAAGGTTATAAAGACATGGATGAAGCGTCCACAAAAATGTTAGCTTGATACAAAAACTTTTCTAGCCCACAAGAAATTTTTAAATGTTAATCACCGCATTTTCCCGGAATGTGGTCCATCTGAGATATCTGTTTCATTTTGCGATAAGCCCTAAAATGATCTGTCAAACCGATAGATGGTGTGGATGTAAGTATATACATCATAGCGGGCCCCACAATCAAGGATCCCACCTTAACAGAGTCAAGGATCCACCGAAGCTATATGCCTAGGGGGTGGATTGGGTACTGCCCCACGAGGACATAGCTAGAGGCAGATGGTCCCAACAGGGGATCTGTGAGCCCAGCAGTGATGTGATTTATCCATGGAACACAGATTGGCTAGTGACAATGGTTGTGAGCCTGACCATGCATGCATTTCAGCTCGAGACCTTCCTACTGCTACTACCTCTTTGAGGCCCCCCATTCGTCTATCTGCTCGACATCTCAGACTTATCCCTATTGGACCATTGCCCGTGCTGAGATTACAGTCACTAGAATGGGTCTCCTCTACTACTCCCCTGACAATTCTCCACTCTGGGGAATAGTCTCTGATTATGCCACACCAGGTACGGTAGATAGGTGCTTAAAAACTTTATCCCTTGTTATTCCTAATATTTGTTCTGATCTTACTGCAAGGTCCCGCATCCTTGTGCACAACCACCAAAGTCTTACAGCTGTTAAAGACACGTCTTCCTCTTCATGGGAGATGCGCCTGTTTGCTCGGAGGCTTCACTTTCTCACTTCCCAAAGCTACCTTGGGATTACTACTCGTAGCCTGCGGATGTCCCTTTCCAGATTTGCTGATATTCAAATGCAATCCCCCTCCCGTTTTATCACTGACACTGAGATCGCTACTTTGATGTGATGGTGTCCCAGGCTGGGGGCTTTCCCCCCGCCCCCTTCCTTTGCTCATTTTCCTCTTCTCCATCTTCTCCTTTGTTCTTCTTTTATTTTATTCCCTTGTGCCCGGGATAGAGGTTGCTTCCTTTTCTTAAGGGCATGCCCATTCTGTTGTATCCTTTCAGGCTTTGCCCTGGGTAAGTAATAAGAAGGTTTCCTCGCTTGCTTTCCCAAAAAAAAAAAAAAAAAAATGGTTGGTGATTTGTGTGCCTTACTATGATGCATGTGTTTCATCAACTCCGTCCATCCATCTTTTTCAGTATGGATCGTCTATGTTGAAAGCACAGGAAATTCCAGTGCCACCGCCTCTCATTCACCCACATAATTTTCGATATCTCCCGCTAACAAAATACCCTGAATTTCTCTCTTCCCAGTAAATTGTGTGCTACATAGCACTGTTGGAGTTAGGAGCCCCGCAGCGGAAGCAATTAAAGCAAGTGAGGAATACACCACAATGGCAATCACACAAGAAAATCGACACACGCAAGAAGGCAATTCGAATTTTACGTGGAAAAACCCCTCACAGGTAAAAAATCACGATACGAAGAGACACCAATCCACTATGATATCAGAAGTTACAAGAGATAGAAGAAACACAACTCGGATCACAGCCCACAAGAGAAATCCCAAACTAACAAAGCTAATTCTCACATGAGAAGGACAAACACATTCATTTTCCTCATCCCAGAGAACTCCAAGCTTCCACATAGCTCTTTCTTTTGCCTTAGAACTCTCTCAATCCCTTGGCCCATTGGCGGCAACCCTAATCCCGGATTACATCTCATTAAATAGGAGAAAACTAATATTAAAAACTCCTTGCGCAACAAACCGCACGAGAAACTAAGTCCAATTAGGAAACTTCCGGCCGGCCGGATGGCTCAAAAAAGTTCTAACAACTTTGCTGCCTTGTTTCACCGTGATCAACTGGTTGGTAGCCTCCATCCATGGAGATTAAAGGCGTCCAATCCCAACAAACTCCACCACAACTCTAATCTCCATGCAACACCTTGCCACACACATCTTCATCTCTACTCCGTCAATATCATAGCTCCACCACTTCTCATGCCTCATCGACTTCATCCTTGAACCTTCACCACCCGCTCGCTCATGTGGCCCTTGCGCACGCCACACAAGAGCAACCGTGGATCTCACTGCCGATCCCGCAGCTCCACCATGAATAGCACTCCCAATCAAACCCGATCATAGTCGATAAATCTAATTGAGATATTGGCGTACCGATCCACCTTCTTCCGCTCTACTTCTTTCATAGATACCGATCGGTTTCCATGTTTTTCTTTCACGGAATCCTTTTCCATATTGAATCTCATGCTATAAGACGCCATTGATGCCTCGCCTCAGATTCTCTCCGCCTCCTCCCAACTTTTATCTCTGATACCACTTGTTGGGGTTAGGAGCGCCGCAGCGAAAGCAATCAAAGCGGGCGAGGAACACACCACAATGGCAATCACACAAGCAAATCGACACACACAAGAATGCAATCTGAGTTTTACATGGAAAAACCCTTCACGGGTAAAAAACCACGGCACAAAACGACACCAATCCACTATGATATTAGAAGTTACAAGAGATAGAAGAAACACAACTCGAATCATAGCCCACAAGAGAAATCCCAAGCTAACAAAGCTAATTCTCACATGAGAAGGACAAACACATCCCTTTCCCTCATCCCAGAGAACTCTAAGCTTCCACATAGCTCTTTCTCTTGCCCTAGAACTCTCTCAATCCCTTGGCCCATTGGCGGCAATCCTAATCCCGGATTACATCTCCTTAAATAAGAGAAAACTAATATTAGAAACTCCTTGCGCAAGAAACCGGGCAAGAAACCAAGTCCAATTAGGAAACTGCCGGTCGGACACCTCCACAGGCCGGCCGGATGGCCCAAAAAGCTCCAGCAGCTTTGTTGCCTTGTTTCACCATGACCGACCGGCCGGCCGGCCCGTCCATGGAAATTAGAGGCATCCAATCCCAACAAGCACAACTTTAAACATGTGAAACTTCACCGCCCCTCACCATGACCTTTGTGTTACATCCACACCATCCATCAATTTTTCCAAATAAGTTGAGAGCATGATTCCAAAAACTAGGTACATCCAAAGCTCAAGTGGACCACACCAAAGAAAGGAATGGGGATTACACAAACTGTGGTTGAAACCTTCCTAGGGCAAGCGTGAGGCTTATCTGACATCTAACTTGTTCATAAGGCCACCCATACCTGGATGAAGGTACAACACAAATATCTCCTAGATCAGAGCCGTCCGAGGCCCTAAAAGTTTTCAACGGTAGCATCAATTCGACCATTTTCTATGGTGTGTTCCACTTGACCTTTGGATCTGCCTTGTTTTTAGACTTATAACCTAGAAGGATCTGAAAAAATATATGAACGGTGTGGATCTCAGAAACAAATCATCATGGGCCTGCATAAATTTCCCACGTCCAGAAATTCTGCTGCTTGCTTAGAGTGAAGAAAACCCGGTTGAAATGTGGAACTTCCATGGGTCTCATCATGATGTATTTGTTATATCCACACCGTCTGCCCATTTTTTTCATACCTTTTAGCCACGAGGTCGAAAACGAGTCAGATCCAAAGCTAAAGTGGGCCACGTGACAGGAAAGAGTGGGAATTGAATGCCTACCAT
This sequence comes from Liriodendron chinense, assembly GCA_003013855.2. Classification (NCBI taxonomy): domain Eukaryota; kingdom Viridiplantae; phylum Streptophyta; class Magnoliopsida; order Magnoliales; family Magnoliaceae; genus Liriodendron; species Liriodendron chinense. Next base: position 917,920 of record PVNU02000491.1, on the reverse strand, counting down.
TGAAAACTCTTGGGGCCACAGATGAATCTGATCAAAATGATGTTTGTGTTTTCCCTTCATCAAGGTCTGAAGTGACCTTATGAAGAGGTTAGATTGCAAACAAACCCCACAGCGGACCGTAGGAAGGCTTCAACGTTACTCAGTCAATCTCATGCTTTTTGTTGTGTGGTCCACTTGAGCTTTGGATGTGCCTCATTTTTTGTCTTTTGCTTTATAATAATCTGAAGAAAAAAAATTGATGGACGGTGCGGATCTAACAGATAGATCATGGTGAGGCCTAGAGAAATTACACACGGTAAAAGTGGGGTTGTGTAGCACACAATCCATGCTTGAGAGGGAAAATGGGCTTGTTCAGTGAGCTGACGTCATTAGTGATCACGTGGACCAATGAGACCATCCACACTCTTTTTTCGTATCATTTTATGGTATGAGCCCAAAAATGAAGTAGATCTAAATCTCAATTGGACCACATCTAGGAAAGAGTGTTGATTGAACACCACGATTAAAAACTTAGGGCCACACAAGTTTTGGATCAAGCTGATATTTGTTTTTCCCTTCATCCAGGTCTGCATGACCTAATTAACAGGTTGGATGTCAAATAAACATTACAGTGGGCCCTAAGAGGTTTTTAATGGTGGACATTCAATCACTACTGTTTTCCTGCAGAGTAGTCCAGCATCAGAGATTTAGATCTGCCATATTTTTTGGATCAGGCCCTAAAATGAATGGATAGCATGGATCAAACACTCACATCATGGTGGGGCCCACAGCACTGACCACTAGGCTAGTGGCACAGGTCGGGTTAGGGTCGGGTTGGGCCCAATCCTGGACCGAACCTAAACATATTTTAAAGGTTCGGGTTTTGGTCTAGGTTGTGACCGGGTTGGGCTGACCTAACCCTAACCCTACCCTACTTGCAGAAGAGTCAACCCTAACCCTACCCAACCTTATATGTTGAATCGGGCTAGGTCGGGTTAGGACTAAACAGATGCATGGGGTGGATTTCTCAAAAAATATCACGGTGTGACTGATGGATGATCTAGATTTTAGACACATTAAGAGGTTTTCCACATGAGAGAAACTTACTCCGGTACGTACCTAGGAATTAAGAAGAGGTACGCAAGACATTTCTACTTGGAAGTTACCGTCTAAAGCTCCATTTTTGGGGCAATTCAGGTCAGGTGGGTTTGGCGTATATCATAAACCGTACCTAAATTAAAAATGGTCCAATCGTATTCACCCAGGACCGGACCATTTTCTCTTTCGGGTTAAGACGAATTGGATTTTTACTGGGTCGGGTCGGGCGGGTTAACCCGGCAGATGTGCAGCCCTAGTGGTAGCATCACTAGCCAAACCGGGGCCCAAAAAATGAAGCAGATTGAAGGACCACACCACACTAACAATGACAACCACGGTTGAAACCTTTGTACAGCCCACAGTGGTGATTATTTGCTATATAACTTGTTCATAAGGTCACATAGGCATGGATGAAGGGAAAAACAAATATTAGCCGGATCAAAAACTTATGGAGCTCACAAGATGGTCCACCTGAGCCTTTGTTTAGGGTTGTAAATGGGTCAGCGGACCCAATGGGGTATCCAGACCCAACCCATTTAGACCCGACCTAGACCCAACCCATTTGTTAAATGGTACGGGTCTGGGTCCAAGAACAGACCCATTTGCTAAACGGGTCTAGGTCTGGTTTCCTTTATATTAGGCTCGATCTGACCCGACCCGAACCCATTTAATAAATGGGCAGGTTTGGTATATGTTTCAAGGGACCCGTCCAGTCCAAACCCTTCCAAACGCGATTTTAAGCCTTGTAAAAATGCTTACATGCCATATCCAAACCCAGACCCAAACCCATTAGACCCGGCCCATTAATAAATGGGTATGGGTGGATCTCCCTCTACTAGACCTAGACCCATTTATAAATGGACCTGATGGGTTGACTTGGACCCAACCCAGACCGAGACCCAGACCCAGACCCAGACCCAGACCCGCACATTTAGTAAAAGGGTTTGGGTCTAAAATTTGGACCAAAATGCATTTAGTAAATGAGCGGTCTAGTTTTAGCTAAACCCAATCCGAACCCGACCATTTACAGCCCCACCTTTATAAGTGGGAGTGGATTAGCTGTTACTCGGATAAACAGCTCAGTGAGTGTTACCAACCTTGTTGTATTTATTGTATGTCCATACCGTCCATCTGTTTTCCCATTTCATTTTAGAAGGCCATCCCAAGACTTAAGAAAATCTATATGTAAGATGGACCATTCCACTATAAATAGTGATGAATGGCCATTAATTAATAGTTTTTTTTTGTTGGCCACAAAAATTTTGGATCAAGCTCATCTTAGTATTTTTCTTTCATCCCGATCTTCTTTAAATTAGCACCAGGTTGGATGGAAAATTAACATTAGGAAAACCCTACTATGCCCTTTGGAATTTTTAATGGGGAGGCGCTCAATCACCACTTTTTCCTATGGTGTGGTCCACCTCAGATTTGGATCTACTTAATTTTTGGCATCCCCTCCTAAAATGGATTGGAGAAACGAATGGACGGCATGGATATACAACAAATCAATAAGGTTGGCCCCAGGTTCACACCCACTAAGCTGTTATCCGGGTAACAAGAGCGGATTAGGTGAGACCCCTGCCTGACGGATGCGGCCATTACCGTGGGGCTACTGTGGGCCCACCTTGATATATATATATATATATATATATATATATATATATATATATATATCCACGCTGTCCATCCATTTTTATAGATAATTTTAGGGCATTATCCCATAAATGAAGCAAATCCAATTATCAGATGCACCATACTATAAGAAACGGTGATGATTGACCATTAATGGACTACAAAAGTTTAGATCAAGATGATATTTGTTTTTCTCCTTCATCCATCCAGGCTTATGTGACCTTATAAGGATGATAAATAAACACTACAAAAACATTAATGTGCGCACTAAGAAGTTTTTAATGGTAGGACGGTCAATCACCACTGTTTCTCATGGTATGGTCCACCTGATAATTGGATCTGCTTCTTGTTTTGTATAATAATCTAAAATACTGTGGAAAAACGGATGGACGGAGTGGATACATAATACATACATCACGTTAAGGGCCGCACCCTCTTGGGGAGTCCGGCGTCTCACCTACTTGGATTGCGTCCGACCGGACCGTTGAGTGTATATGGGTAGATCTCTATGGGGACCCACTGTGATGTATCGATTTATCCAAGCCGTTCATCCCTCTCATAAGATCATGTTAAAGTATGACCCCAACAATGAGTAAGATCCAACGCTGTAGCCGACCACACAAAATAGTAAGCTTGGGTTGCATTAATGCATATTATTTAATGCAAGCTGCATTAAATGCAATACTCGTCTCTGGTGTGGTCCATAACACTGTTGGATCTACCTCAAGTTTTGGCCTATTCCTTAAAATTATCTCAGAAAATGTATGGACGGTGTGGATAAACATATACCTCACGGTGGGCCCTCGCACAGATCTGGTCGGACGGAATCCGGGTCCAATCCGCTCTCCCAGATAATGGACCCTACAACTTCAAATACCCTAAAACTTCACGGCCGCCGCAGGGGTGAAGTAGAATACCATCCTCCAAGATGAGATTGGCGTTTTTTACATTCTCCAGCCAGATCTTCACTGCTTAAAGAAGCTGAAACTCCGCGATTGAATGACGAAGCGGTGGAGATCTGGTTAGAGAATGTCAAAGACGTGACCTACGATGTGGACGACATCCTCAGATGAGTGGATGGCAGAAGACCTCAAATCACAAGCACCTGATGAAGGTGTTGAGTCCTCTTTCAGCAAGAAGAAGGTAAGAAGCTTCCTCTCCCCTTTTACTTGCTTCAATCATGTCAAAGTTATGCCACAAAGAGAGTGGGAGAGTGGATAGTGAAGTGAGGCAGGGCGAGATCAGGGAGCAAGAGACAAGCTCCCAACTCGACCCACCGTCTATTGTAGGCAGACAACATGATAAAAATGAAGTCCTAGACTTGCTGCTGAGGGAGAGTAGTGAAGAGTTGAATGAGGTGCCCATCGTCATTTCTATCGTTTGAATGGGGGGCTTAGGGAAGACCACCGTTGCTCAGCTCGCCTACAATGATGAGGATGTGGAGGGGCATTTTGACATTAGGATGTGGGTGTGTGTTTCAGAAGATTTTGATGCGAAACAGATTACAAAATCAATCATAGAATTATTGTAACCACTCAGTATTGAAGATATTGCATCGATGATGGGAAGCACTCGTATGCACAATCTGGCAGTCTTATCCAATGATGACTGTTGGTTATTATTCAGCCGTAGAGCGCTTGAGCATCGGAGTGCAGAAGAGTGTGGAGTAGCAACATCTTCAATATGAGTGGTTACAATGATTCAAACTAACATTAAGAAATTGCCTCAAACAGTATGAAGGTTGAAACACTTGAGATATCTTGATTTATCTTACACATACATAGAGAAGTGTTTTTTTTTTTTGTTGAAAGATCACATACGTAGAGAAGTTGCCAAAGGGGATGAGTAATTGCAGAAATTTACAGACCCTGAGACTCAATGCCTGTGCTAGGCTACGTAAACTGCCTATAGGGATGAGGAAAATGATTAGCATGAGACATTTAGAAATTAGAATTAGAAGACACCCACATGCTGAAGTTCTTACAGCAGTGTATAGGGAGACTAACTGAGCTTCGGACATAAACAGATTTCATTGTAGGGGGTGGCGATGAAGGATGTAGATGCAGAGAACTGAAGAACCTCAATCATCTTCAAGGAAGACTTCGAATTACCGGCTTGGAAAATGTCAGGAGCAGGTAGGAACCTTGGGAGGCAGAACTGTATGAGAAGTAGCACCTTCATGCTCTAATCTTGGACTACGACCCCATAGGTGCTGAACCATTGGATGGTGAGGTGAAGAGGATGGAGGATGTGCTTGAAATCCTCCAGCCCCACTCAAACTTGAAAGAGTTTGAAATATGGAATTACGAAGGTTCCAAGCTTCCCATGTGGATTGAGGATCCGGTGTTCTCCAACCTAGTTCAGGCAAATATTATGAATTGTTGCAAGTGTTAACAACTGCTGGGTCTTGGGAAACTGCCATCCCTTAAATACCTTATAATTGAGGGAATGGAAGAGGTGAGATGCGTGGGTGGTGAGTTTTGTGGAGTTGATAACTGTAACAGGTATGGAGATGATATCTCATTCCTGAAGCTGGAGATCCTCATCTTCTTCCATATGCCAAATTGGGAGGAGTGGGAATTGAGAGGTGGAGATTGAGAGGTTATGCCATCTCTCCTCCAATTAGAAATACCTAATTGCCCAAAGCTAAAAGCGTTCCCTACAACCTTCCACCACTCCTCCGGAAGCTGGCTTTAAACATAATTAATGATGGGATACCATTAGAAGGGCCCTTACCTGTCCTCCCCAACCTTAATCATTTGGTGATATAGTAGAGTCCCGAGCTGACTTTGTTCCCTTGTGGTTGGTTGGGGAACTCAAAGCCCTCCAAACTCTGGAAATCTACAGGTGTGCACGGTTGGGGTCTCTCCCAGAGGAGTTGCAACACCTCACCATGCTTCGAATAATGAAGATCGCGAGTTGTCCACTGTTAGTAGACCGCTGCCGAGATGGTGGAGAAGATTGGGATAGCATTGCCCACATCCCTTGTATCAATTTTTTTTCTTGAATGATCTGCCTCAATAAGAGCAAGTGGAGAGGAAATCAATGACAGATTTTCTTTTGCTTTTGTCATGAGGAATTGTATTGATTATGGATTTAATTGATGTACTTTTTTTAGTATTTTCTTTTTTCCTTTTTCATTTTTTGCTGTGGATTTATGTTCAATACATGCAATCAAACCATGAAGGGTAGTTTGCTCAGTTGCTACCCTGTTCTACTACACAAAAGCAGTTTTCTGATGCACCCTGTTTATTAAATATTGATTGCCTTTTATTTGTTCCACGTGATCTTGTTCATTGTTTAGGAGGAGGAGGAGGAGGAGGAAGAGGAGACGATATCGTTTGAGTTGTGACCAATTTTTTTAGGCAATATATGATTGTGGTCATCTCCAAGATGGCTAGATCTAGAACCAACAGATGCATCGAGTAGAGTACTACCCAATGAGCCTCTCTCTAACATTACCAAGGCCAGACTTGTCCAATATCAAGCAACCCCTCACAGACATAGGCAGATCAATACTTGTGCTGAATATCATATCTCCATGAAGCTACTAGCCTACTACCCAGCCGAGCCAGGGCATCCACAAGTGCATTCACATCCCAGTATGGGTGTGAAATGTTGTAATTCATGGTTGCAAGCTCCTGGTATAAGTCCCCAATCATGTACCATATAGTCCAAGGAACGAGCAATCTAGGATTCCCAAGGATATCCATGACAATCTTCGCATCTGAATCCACCATCACATTTTCCAACCCAAGGGATTTAAAAATGTTTTATACCATCCAAAATGGCTAACACCTCCACATGGTCATTCGCCTGTGATGCTGATGGAAGCTGAAAATCAGATTACCCTCATGATTTCTGCAAACATTGGTACCACCACCTTCCCCCTAGTTGACCCATCCATGTTGAGCTTGACCCACCCAACTTCCTGTGTTTTCTTCACAATTATGGTGCTTCTCCCTCTTTCCTTTACTTTTTGAATGTGTATAGCAAGAAAGAGCTTATGAGGTTGCCCAGGAGACACATTCCAATTCTCAATGATCCAGCAGTTAGCCTTCTTAATCACGACCTCAGCAGTTGCAATTTCAACGAGAGATTGGCGAGCCTAAACCAGAGGAGGGTCCTTTGAAAGATAGGTTGAGTATTTTGCAAGGGAATATCAAATATGCGGTTATAGTGAGCCCATACCTTCGAGGCTAGGAGACAATTGCTGAAGAGATGATCCAAATTTTCAACAGAGTTTCCGCCATTTGAAGAGGCTGTGGTATTCCTGTTATCAAGTTCCAATCTTCTTGGTCTCCTTGCATCTCGCTATGACTGTTGCTGGAGAATGAGTTATGTTTGTTCTCCTCCACCTGCATTTCTGGGGATGATCGCTGAGGTGTCCAGATCGTCCATTTCCTGCTGGCAAAATGGACTACCTTCCATCTCTTCCTCCTCATCAATATTCAGACTACGAGCATGATGACTGTTCCCGGAAGTTTATGTTACCTTCACCTACCATCCAGCTCGAGTGGCTGATTAAGAATGGAAGAATGGTAGCTAAGCTTCTCCAAAGTTTTAGGCTGATCAATCTGTTATTGGAAGGATTCCTCACGAATTTAGAAAGGTACTTTGCATCCATATACTTCGCATTTTCTCTATTACTTATGACTCGGCAACGGTTAGGGCTGTAAATGGGTCAGTGGACCCGATGGGGTACCCAGACCCAACCCATTTAGACCCGACCCAGACCCGACCCATTTGTTAAATGGTACGGGTCTGGGTCCAAGAATAGACCCATTTGTTAAACAGGTTTGGGTCTGGTTTCCTTTATATTAGGCCCGACCCGACCCAAACCCATTTAGTAAGTGGGCGGGTTTGGTCTATGTTACAAGGGACCCGTCCAGCCCAGACCCGTCCAGACCCGGTTTTAAGCCTTGTAAAATGCTCACATACTTGATCCAGACCCGGACCCATTAGACCCGGCCCATTTATAAATGGGTCTGGGTGGATCTCCCTCTACCAGACCCGGACCCATTTATAAATGGGTCTGATGGGCTGACTCAGACCCGACCCGGACCCGCCCATTTAGTAAAAGGGTCTGGGTCTAAAATTTGGACCCAGACCCGTTTAGTAAATGGGCAGGTCTGGTTTTGGCTAAACCCGCCCCGAACCCGACCATTTACAGCCCTAGCAACGGTGATGATTCCATAGAGCTCGAAAACCCAGAGTATGGTAGAGCCATGCAGGGAGATGCATGGATTGGTTGATTGGGTCCACCCATATGATGGTATCAGAACTGATTTCTTATGTTTTAAAAATAAAACCCACGAGACAATGCTATCCATTACTGCATTTTATCCCACTACATATTAAACCATCAGCTATTTTTATTTTCTTTTTCTTTTTTTAGCTGTTTTTATTTTTCACTGTCACTTTAATGGCCATAAACAGATGGATATAATTGTCTAACAAGTGTGATTTTTGTGGCATAAACCATCCATGTTAGGGCCTTGCATATGAGTGGACTCGATTTGCACATCACCTTGCCATGTGTACTATAGAAGATGGATCTACCATATTCCAAATCTTCCAGCTTCACCTTATCATCTTCCACTCTGCAATATGATATTTTTCAGGTGTAGCTGGCATTCAACAGTTTATAAAGTAAACTCAATAACTTAGCCATATAGAATGCAAGCCGGTAGGTATGATTTTCAAAAGGACACATGTTCCAATGCTCTCAGATCACCATAAGTTGTGTCTCTTCATCTTGTTACTTGGACAGTCCAATTGATCAGCCAATCTGAACTGTCTATTAAGCCCAAAAAACATCTATGGACTATAATGCTAATATCACACTGATCGTATGATCCAATCCATCCCTAATTTATCTTTATTTTTATAGCTATCCCTTTTTTCTGAGTCATGGATGGGGTTAGGATTACCTAACAAAGGTAAACTCTTCAGAATCATAAGCAATCTATAATGGGCCCCAACTAAATTTTTTTTATTGTAGCAATTCTTTTGTAAATGATCTTGACTGTCTATATTAAAGGCTAATGGTTGTGATTGTTAGATTGGTGTGATAGTTTGATAGTAACCCCTGAAGTTCTCTAAGAGCATTGGAGCATTTCCCATTTTCAAAACACATGCCTAGTCCACCATGAAATAATGCATGCATAAAACCTCCACCTATTACTTGCAATTTGTCTAACACACAATAGGGTAGTTGCATGAGGAGGCGAGTAATTGTTGTGATTTACAGACCACGAGACTCAATTGTTGTGATAGTCTACGTAAACTACCCAAAGGGATGAGGAAAATGGTTAGCCTGTGATATCTAGAATTTGAAGGGTCAAACCAACTGTGGTACTTAACTGCAAGGGACAGGGAGGCTACCCTCGGGACATTATCTATTTCATTGTGAATATGGAGAACTGAAGGACTTTAACCTGCTTGGGGAATGTAAGGAGTGGAGACAAAGCTAGGGAGGCATAATTGTATAAGGAGAAGTATATGGAATATGCAGACATGGTGAACCCTTGGATGATGAGGTGAACAGGATGGAGGACATGCTCGAAAGCCTCCAATCCCACACAAACTTGATAGTGTTTAAACTGTGCTATTATCAAGTTTTCAAGTTTCCCAAGTGGATGATAGATCCACCACTCTGCAATCTCATCAAGGTGATACTTGGGAAAAAAAAAGAAAAGGTGACACTTGGGTTTTCTCAGAAGTGTAAACAACTACCAGGACTAGGGAAATTATCCTCTCTTAAATGCCTTGAAATTGGGGTATTGAAGAGGTGAGATATGTGGGTTGTGAGCTTTGTGGGGAAGATGACTGTGATGGTAGTGGTGTCGCATTCGCATAGCTGAAGACTCTCCTTTTGGAGAATGCAAAATTGGGGGAATGGGAATTGAGAAGAGGAATGACAATGATGCAATCTCTCCTTGAATTAACTCTATGGGACCAACCTCAGCTGACGGCGCTACCCTACGACTTTCTGCCGGTCCTCCAGAGGCTGACTTTATATAGGAGTAACAATGAGATTTTGTTAAGACCCATCCTCCCCAACGTTAAAGCATTTGGCGATTCTTAGTATTGATGAGCTGACATCAGTACCTGGTGGTTGGGAGAATTCAAAGCCCTCCCAACTCTGGAGATCTTTGAGTGTCACCAGAGGAGTTGCAACACCTCACCCTGCATCAAGAATTGAACATCATGAGGGGTCCATAGTTGAGGTCCCTAGAAGTTGTTGAAGTTCTTGAAGTGTCCACTCTCAGAAGAGGCTGAGGAGGAGGAGAAGATGGGACAAGATTGCCCAAATTCCTCGTGTCAGCATTGCTCGATTTGAGTGATCTCCGCCTCAGTAAGAGGTGTCATGGATTTTTTCTCTCTCTTTCTTTTTTTCTTTCTTTCTTTTTTTTTTTTTAATGAAAGGTGGGAGCACACCACCTGAAAATTTATTGATACCAGATAAATCTGGCTACACAATCCTTCAAGCGGGCCTGACAAAAAGAAATGGGGCCTCACCTATTATATCAACCTAACTCATGCAGAATATATACAAAGACTACCTAAGAACACACTCTGAACCAAAAGCCACCCCACCCCTGCAAATCCTGCTAGACCAGCCAGAGGGGTGCCATCCATGCTTTCCTATTGGCAACCTCGATCTCACCAACTACAACAACTGATACAGGCCCAGCCACTCCACTTCAGCGGCCCCTAGCACAGACACAGAAAAGCAACAGCACCAGCCATTTGGCCAGATACAATTCAAAAGGCAAATCCCTCCACATAGCCATTACCACAAGCCATCCCCCAGGCACACTTTTCTCAAGGAACCCCACACAGGCAACTGATCAGCCCAACACTATCAACCCCATCTCTGATCCAAGATTTGGAGCTCCGACAGAAGCCCAGCCTGAGAAACTCTGCCACACAATACTCAAAAACCAGGCATATAAGGAAACCAACAAGCCATTGACACTCATAACGAGTCACCCAAACCTCCACCTCAGCCCAGGCGACCTCATCTGACACAAGATATCCTTGATAAACAGACTCAGCCGCAATCATCACCAGTAAGCATGAGACATGGCAGTAATGCAGCACAGAAGCACTCAAATCTTGGATTAGGAATAGAGAGAGAGCTGGCTGAATAGATAATGAGAGGGCCTGATCCACAGCCCGATGAAAAGAAGAAGGAGAGGAAACCAATGGCAACTTTTCTTGTGCTTTTGTGTGGAGGAATTCTGTTGCTTTTGTGTGTAACTAGTGTACTCCATGTCTCCCTTTCTTCCTTTTTCTCCTTTTATGGATTTAGTATTTGCCAAGAAATGCATGAAGACTACTAGTGTTCTGTTAAATAGAAGTTGTTTTCCAACCTGCCTACTCTGTTTAATATCGTGTGATTGTCTTCTCTTTGTTCCATGTGATCTTGTTTACGGCCCGTTTGGATTGTAAGTTACTATAAGCTATTTATCCGATAAGTAACTTAACTTGTTTCTACTTAATCAACGGATAAGCATATTTGGCAAACAACGTACTTATCATTCAAAAAATAGAAAAGCATGTTTGGTTTCCAACATCACAAGTAATCATCCCTTAAGCCTATTTGGTCCCCCTCACATCCACTGTCCATCATGTGGGGCCAACCTTTGATGTGGATCATTCATTATGTGGCCCCACTAATGTGGGCCATCCATCATGTGAGGCCTACCTTAGATGTGGGCCATTTAGCATTAGGGTCCAATCTTTAATTTGCACCATTCATTAGGTAGGGCCCACCTTTGATGTTGGCCATCCATCATGTGTGGCCCACCATCAATTTTATTGTCCATCATGTGGGGCCCATCTTCAATATCAACGGCCCATCATGTAGTACCCACCTTTGATGTGGAGCATCCATCATTTGGGCCCACCTCCTATGTGGGCCTCCATCATGCGAGGCCCGCCTTGGACATGGGCCATTCTCATTAGCCTGACCTTTGATGTGGACCATCCATCATGTGGGGCCCACCTTGATGTGGATCATCCATCATGTGAAGCCCACCATTATTAATTGCCCATCATGTGGAGTCCACCTTTGATGTGTACTGTCCATCATTTGGGCCCCAGCTTCAATGTGTAGCCAACCTTTGATGTGGGTCATCCATAATGTAGGGCCCACCTTGGATGTGGGAAATTCATCATTATGGCCCAACCTTTAATATATACCATTCATTATGTAGGGCCCGCCTTTGATGTTGGTCATCTATCAAGTTGGGCCAACCAGCAACGTTATTTTTCATCATGTGGAGCCCACCTTCAATATCCAATGCCCATCATGTGCACCCACCGTGCACACCAACAGTATCTATTCATATGGGGCCTACCTTGGTGGTAAATAACATGCTTATCCTTTGCCTCTCTTTGGCTTTCTCATGTTCCCCTCAGCAGCTTGTGAAAAAGTAAAAAAAGTTAAAAATAATAACTGAAGTAATTATGTAATTTTAAGTAAAAAAGTTACTTATTACTGATCATAAACCAAACTTACTTATCTGAAATAAGTTACTTATCTACTGCTGTAAGTAGAAAGTAACTTATTTGGTAGGGCCCTTACTGTTTTGGAGGTCAGCTTCTTTATCTGCCAGGCAAGCCACAATCGTTGATGTTGGAGGATAGTCGATGGTCTGACTCAGTCAACAGTTGTGGCCCGCCTCTTGGTTGATTGGCCAGATTTTGACAATTTGGCAGGAAAGATGGGCTGCACTGCTGTAGTTGATCAGATTCATTATTCAACGGTTGGATGGGCAAAATCAGATTCTCAAGGCAAATGCTGGTGCCCTCCATAACTCTGATACTTGGGCAGAATATGATGGATGATGGGCAGGCACTTAGAAATTGCATACGTGGCATGTAAGTAATTCAAATTAGATTGTCCAAATTATGTGTCTCTGTTTAGAGTATCAGGAATCAAAATTTTACGCTTATTTGATATTCTTGTAGTGGATTTGTGGACATTTAGGGCCCATTTGGATACTACCAAATAAGTTACTTTTCGATTGAACTTAAGACGTTAAGTTACTTTTGGCATTTAAGTTGGTTTGGTAAGTCTAATTGAAAAGTGACTTATCTCTTGAAAATTACTTATCTTAATAAGTATCTTTTTTTTAACTTTTTGACTTTTGACTTTTTTTACTTTCTCTCTTATGTCACGCTTTTACTTTCTCTCTTCCTTCTTCTTTTGTCAGCTTCAGGCCCATTCCTGACCAGTGGATCAACATGATTCTTATGTCAGGGCATCCATATCGTGGTCTTGTTCTGACAGTTGGAATGTATCTCGGACCAATCGTGCTATGCTATCACATGCATGGCATGTACATGAGCTTTATTGCATGCACGGGGATTTAGAAAAGCTCATTCTGTTAGGAAAACTGCCTCAACGCTTAGCTTTTTCTTTTCAGGTCAATATGTTGCTTGGTATATGTAGATTTGAAATTTTCTTTCCAAAGGTTACTCATCAACGTGTTATTACCAAACATACTTATTTATTTATTGGCTGATAAGTATGTTGTTTACCAAACACACTTATCAGCTTAATAAGTAAAAACCAAGATAAGTAACTTATTTGATAAGTAGCTTACTAAAGTAGAGCCACAATTAAGTTACTTATTTAAGAAAAATAAGTTAAAGTCCTATTTATAAGTTACTTTTTTTACTGAAAAAAACTCTAGCATTTCACTTCTTTTTAGCTTTTCTACTTTTCTCCTGCAATTAAAAAGTTGAGAGGAGACCTCCGAAGAAAGTTGCTCATTTCATTTTTTATCACCTGCCTCTTACTTTTACACTTTTGCCAACTGCTAGATATACTAAAAAAGAAAGACTTGACTAATGTGGTTAGGAGATGCTCTTCAGATCTTAGTCTTTGTGATGACCCTTCTCATCTTTCTTGCAACTAATGAGGAATCGTTATATTATTATGCATGGGACCCATAGTTCGGTCAATCTAGACCGTTCATTTGATGGGCCTCACCATTGATGTATTGGCCCAATATGGATACCCCAGGTGGGAAAGTTTCATTGATTAAGCAATCCAAGCCATCAATCACCCTTTTTTTCTTCTAGATTAATTGGACATTTTTGGTTTCCAGTCCACGTGGGCCCATCAGATCAGTCCAATAAGTGGATTGCATGTGACCCAAAAATAACCATGACTTAATAATCACAGCCATACGATTGATGGGAGGTAAAAATGGGCAGGAAGTATAAACATGGTTTCATTTCTCCTCTCAACCGTCCATGTGCAGGCACCAAATTGAAAGGTTAAGATATCTTTTCAAGGATGTCTTTAAGCTGTATGGGGACACCATAGACCAATGATAAGGATTACCCAAGCATGAGCCCAACTTGTCTATGATTGAAAACCCATGTATATTGCGCATAAATGCATGCCATGCATGGTATAATTTCTTATAATCAAATGGCCCATGTAACATATGTGGAGCCACACAATCTCAGCCGTTGGGTCAACTACATTTCTAAAGCGATGACCCTCTTATTATTTCATATATATATATATATATATATATATATATATATAGAGAGAGAGAGAGAGAGAGAGAGAGAGAGAGATCGCAGGGGTCTTGCTGGTGAGGTACTCATCAGCACAAAAGGCATTCTTCCATTTACATACAGAGATTTGAAATTTTCTTTTTAAAAGGTTAATTAAGTAATATGCTATTACCTAACATACTTATCTATTTATTGACTGATAAGTATATTATTTACCAAACATACTTATCTACTTACTAAGTAGAAACTAAGATAAGTTACTTGAGGCATAAATAGCTTATCTTAGATAACTTGCGGTCCAAATGCCCCTTTATTGTGCAGTTAAAAACACGGAAAATATCATATTGTCCTCTATCAACAGACAAGCTATCAACAGACAAGCTGTCCATGAATTAGAGGTTAGGACTGATCAACCAATCTGCCTGATTTTGGGATGGTTACTCAGCGACAATGGGTTTCACAATATGTTGGTTACTCAGCGACAATGGGTTTCACAATATGTTCTATGTAATTTGAGTTAATGTATGCCACGTGTAATTTATGAGTGCCTGTGCATATGTACCTCGTCTGTGAAAGTATCAAATAAATTTTTATTTTCATTTTTAAGAGAAGAACTTCAATACTCTGGCAGAGTCTGATAGATGATACTAATGCACTTAGAAATTGCATACTTTGAATATAAATAACACAAAGCAAACAATCCAAATGGGTTCTAGTTTAATGTATCATGAAAAAAAAAAATATGCATATTTGATAATCTGACCATCAGATCAGTGGACAATGATTGAACGGATCAAATTGAAAATTATCCAGTGGTCCTACTAGCCTAATTTTTTTTGGCCATGGCACGTTGTGTGGGGCCCTACCTACTCAATGGCTTAGATCTCTGATATGAACCGTTGGCACGTTGTGTGAGCCCCACCTGCTCAATGGCTTAGATCTTGCATACACACACGTTGCCACGTGAGAGGAGAGTAGGAATCAACTGGCTACTTTAGCGGTGCCAGATTGAATTGCACGTGCACAGTGTGATTGGTGGGGCGAGCCTGCATAAGGCCAGTGCTACTCATAATCGTTGGTTCAACATCATACTCTGGGAGCAGACGCGGAAGCTTGATCGATGGAGAGGATCTAGGCCGTTTATCAGGCAAGCCCTCTGAATTTATGGAAGCGGATTAGGTGCGACCGGGCCTCACCTAAGAAGATGAGACCCTTACTGTGGGGCCCGCCTTGATGTATGAATTCTATATCCACGCTGTCCATCCGTTTTTTCAGGTCCTTTTAAGGCATGAACCCAGAAATGAAGCAGATCCAGTTCTCACGTGGACTATACAATAGGAGCAGTGGTGATTGACCATTAGTGGGCCACAAAAGTTTTGGATCAAGCTGATATTTGTTTTATACCTTCATCCAGGATTATGTGACCTTTGGATGGCAAATAAATGTTACGAAAACCTTACTGTGGGCCCTTGGAAGGTTTTAATGGTAGGACGCTCAATCACCACTGTTTCCTGTAGCATGGTCCACTTGAGATTTGAATCTCTTTTTTTTTTTTTTTTTTGTTGGGGGGGGGGGGGGGGGGGAGATGATCTCAAAAAACAGGTAGACGGCTTGGATAAACAATACATACATCAAGGTAGGCCCCACGATAAGGGATGCACCGTCTTGGCTGAGGCCAAGGCCGCACCTAATCCGTTCCCCGAGTGCCCTCACCCAAACCCACGCCATCCATTTGCCAAGTGGGCAACATGAACTTGTAAAAAGAAATGGACGGTAAAGGGATAGACTTGTGGACAAAATTCAAAGCACAGGGATGGCCCATCAGCTAACGGCTTGGTTCTCACACAAACCATGTGTGAAAGGAAACCAAAAGAAGGGAGAGAATGGAGAGGGGAGCTTCTGAGTTTAGTCCCATACTGACTGGAGAGAGGAGAATGTGGGAGTAATCGTAGTATAAAAGGGATAGAAGGAGAATGAGAGAAGCATACCTTTCTCGGCCTTTTGGCTAAGATCAAGTGTAGTATCTGTTCTTATCAGTTTAATATCTGATACGTGGGCCATCGGCTCACATGATATTAAATTAATTTCTTGTGGGGGAGGGCCCACCACAGTAGCTTGCTACTGGGGTCCTCGAGCGTCGCCCTTGCGTTGCACTATTGCATGGGCCTGGCGCACCCCTCCCAAAACTAAGAATAAATCTTTTCATTAATCCATTGGGCCCACGAGATGATCTTGATTGTGAATCTAATTATCCATCTCATCATGTGTTTGATATGATTTAGTCCCTATTGAAATATGGTTATAGACCAAATAGACCGTGTGTTTGGATATGAGCCTATTAGGTAATACACAGTATTACTTTGTCCTTATCATCCGGGCCCACCTTGATGAATGTATTGTATATCCACACCATCTATCCATATTTTTAATTACTTTTTTTAGGATGTTTTCCCAAAAAATAAGAAGATCCAAACCTCCAACAGACCACACCACTAGAAAAAGTTGTGAATAACCATTAAAAGCTTTTTGTATGCCATAAGAGCTTTTGGATTATACTGACCTTTGTATTTTCCCTTCATCCCAGTTTCGTTGACCTTATCAATGTATTGGATGACAAATAAACATTACAAATATTCTTAAAGTGGGCCTTTGGAAGTTTTTAATGGTAGACAATCAATCACCATTGTTTCTTGGAGTGTAAGTCTACCTGAGCTTTGGATTTGTCTCACTTTCGGGCTGAAGCCTTAAAATGATCCCACCAAATGGATGGACGGTTTGGATAAGACACATATATTATGATGAGGCCCACAAAACTTGATGATGTCAACGCACCACCATCATCCGTGGTGCGTGGAAAATCATAGAATCCCACCAGATTGGCGCAAATTCCCCGCCAAAGGCTTCTGCAGGAAGTTCCGGCACCAGGAACTTGGGTGGGGGCCACCGTGATGTTTATGAGAAATCCACCCTGTTCATCCATTTTGAGAGCTCATTCCAGGACATGCCACTAAAATGAGCTGGATCCAAGACTCAAGTGGGCCACATGAGAGAAAACAATGGTGATTGAGTAACCGCCGTTGATTCTTATAGCCACAAATGTCTTTTATCATGATTCTTTTTTCCGGTTAATCCCAATGGAAATTACCTTATAAACAGTTTGGATGGCATATAATCATCAAGGTGGAGCCAGAAACATTTCAACAATTGCCATATTTTCCTCAATTTTCCTTCGGTGTAGCCCACTTTATTCTTGAATCTAGCTCATTTTTTGTCATATATCCTAAATATGAGATGGAAAAATGGAGGGATGGTGTGGATTTCTCATTAACATCATGGTGGACCCCAGCTAGGCTCGTAGCACAAAATGTGCATCCGTCTGACTTATTAGGAATCACTGGAAGTCTATGCAATACCTCCGACTTGAAACTTCGAGTTTGTGGGATTGGGGTTAAAAGTGGTTGAAAGGTTGGGATTTGAGATCGCCACGTGGCGGCATCTCCTTAGTTGGATGCTTAGTAAAGGTGTAAATTGAGCCAAAGGAGAGGTCAGCATTGGAAATGTACATCTCCACACATTTTGGAGGAGTAAAAAAGAGTTAGTTGTTATGTACACGAGGCCTCCTCCAAGAAAGAATGCCACCTCTCCCACTGTCCCTTGGTTTTGGCAGGCTCTCCCCTCACGTGTAGAGGCTCTCTCCTTTATTTTGTCAAGTTGCTACCCTCCAACTGCTTAATTTGGACTCGATTTTTTGCTTGAGCTTTAGTTTTTGGTGTGGGCTTAATTAGGTGAATTGACTCAAAGTCCTAAGTTTAAGGGTTCCAGGGTTTAATAAATTGGATTGGCTGAGTTAAATGGGTTGAGATGGGTTGAGTTAGGATTAGGGTTTGAGGATTGGACTAAGGTTTAGGGCTAGACTATAGTTTAGGGTTGAATTATGGTTTAGGGCTGAATTATGGGTTTTGGAATTGGGTTAGGATTTTGGTACTGGATTAGGGTTTAGGTTTTTGGTTAAGGTTTGAATCTAGGGTTTATATCTAGGGTCAGGGCTAGATGAGGACTAGGGTTTAGGATTGGGTTTAAGGTTTTGGGTCACCATCCATCCTAATTGTCCAATCTCAATTAGCTTGTTGGCCTGGGGTGAGGTGTCTATAATAGTTTTTCTAAAATTTATTTAAATTCCTAAAAAATCTCATAAAGTAGAAAGCCCAGATTGTGTTAGCGAAAATGGTGCATTCTCCTTTCCTTTTCCATCGCCTAAGCCCCCAATTAGAATCTTTGGCCGTAAACCAACATAAGAGTAACTTGAGTTGGGGGAAACGCAACTCCTAACCCCTAATTGATTCTTTCTAGTCAACCATAAAATATAACTTCATTGGCTTAGTGATGACTTCATATTATATGCAGCGTCAAATATGAGTTCACACTGCAACTCACCGGCCTGAACAAGAAGAAAGCCAAGGAAGTGATGGCAACGCTTGCGTGCGAGCATTTACAGAAGTTTATTAGGTGTCCAAATTCAAAGTGCACGTGCTGTTTGCCATCATAGCACACTTGTACAAGCAATCGCAGATCTGGATGGGAGCGGATTAGGTGAGAACCCGGATCCACCAAGGTGGGTGGGACCCTTACCGTGGGGCTTATAGTGACGTATGTGCCTTAAATCCAGGCCATCTAACCACTCTGAAAGCTCGTTTGAGGGCATGATCCTAAAAATGAAGCTGATTCAAGTCTTAGGTGGATCACATAACAGGAAACAGTCGTGATTAAATCCCCGTCATTAAAAACTTCGTGGATTCCACTGGAATGTTTATTTGCCATCCAACCTGTTGCTAAGGTCACAAACCCCTAGATGAAGAGACCACACAAATATCATCTTGATCCAAAGCTTTAGCAGCCCACAACAAGTTTTTAATGGTCAATCACCACCGTTTCTTGTGCTATGGTCCACCCGTGACTTGGAACTCCTTTATTTTTTGGATCATGCCCTAAAATGAACTTTCAATATGGATGGACGGCGTGGATGAAATCACATACATCATAG
Organism: Liriodendron chinense; assembly: GCA_003013855.2. NCBI lineage: Eukaryota > Viridiplantae > Streptophyta > Magnoliopsida > Magnoliales > Magnoliaceae > Liriodendron > Liriodendron chinense. The sequence goes on along the minus strand of PVNU02000491.1, from coordinate 898,620 downwards.
TAGGCCCCACAGTCAGGGTCCCACCCACATCAGTGGATCCGGGGTATCACCTAATCCGCGCCCGATCTGGATCATCCATCTAGACTAGATACTCTCCTTGCAGGCCCACATGGATGAATATTGTACGGATCAGTGGATCGTGGACATCAAAGTATTGTCATTTGTAAGTGTTCCTTGTGCGGACAATTCATTGGATGGTTAGGATCATTGGATCAAAGCAGGGGTTATGGGCACTTGAAGGCGTGCTGCCCAAGGAGGATACAGATCAACGGCTGAAACTGACCTGAGTCAAATGACGGGATAATAGGTAGCGCTCATCACCAGATGTCCTCTGGGTGGCCCACCATCGAGTATGAACCGTTGGTCATTACCTTCTAAGACTCTTTGTTTTATGTTTTTTTTTTTTCTTCCCTTCCTTGTACGAGGCCTATCTGGTGAGTCACCTAGCCTGACTTTCTGGCCATGGCACGTCGTGGGGGCCCCACCTATTCAATGGCTTAGTTCTTGCACACACATACACATTGGCACGTGTGAGGAAATCAGGAATCAGGTGGGCTACCTTCGTAAGTAGCGGTGCCACCACTGTTGTATGGCTTGAATGTGTGACTGTTGGGACAAGCCTGCATAGGGCCAATGTTACTCAGAGCCGTTGGTTTTAACATCATACTCTGGCAAGCAGGCACTGAAGCTTGATACATGGAGAGGATCTAAGCCGTTTATCAGGCAAGCCCTCTACATCTATGCTCTTCATCCATAACCCATGCCATCCATATGCCAGGTGGGTCAATATGAACTTGTGAAAAGAAATGGACAGTAAAGGAGTTGACCTGCGGACCAAATTCAAAGTGCTGGTGTGGCCTGTTAGCCAACGGCTTGATTCTCACACGCCCATTCCAGCACGTGCCATGTTTGAGTTTAGTCCCACATCGACTGAAGAGAGGAGAATATGAGAGCAACCGTATTATAAAAGGGCTAGAAGGAGAATGAGAGAAGCATACCTTTCTCGGCCTTTTGGCTAAGATCAAGTGTAGTATCTGTTCTTATCAGTTTAATATCTGATACGTGAGCCATCGGCTCACATGATATTAAATTAATTTCTTGCGGGGGAGGGCCCACCACAGTAGCTTGCTACTGGGGCCCTCAAGCGTCGCCCTTGTGTTGCACTATTGCATGGGCCTGGCGCACCCCTCCCAGAACTAAGTATAAATGTTTTGTGTTCTTTTATTGTTATGCTGTGAATGTGCATTCTCCCAACTCTGGATAGTACCGTCTGGATATTGATTTTGGAATATCAAGGCTGATCTATAATGATACTTTTAAATGTGGATTAGGGCCCCATCTAGGCAACGATTGATAAGCCATAGCTGTCATAGCCCAGAAGGTAGAGCCATTGGACCCATAGTTGCTCGATGATGCAAATGGGCAATGGCTGGTTGACCCGGTGGGCCCACCAGGTCAGTGGTGCTAGACGATTGAGTACTTGTCATCATCATCCTTTTCCTTGATCTTTCTCATACAGGTATGGTCACCCAACGAATGGACCAGACTGATTGTGGGCCAGGACGTGCTCATCATATGCCCCACCTGCTAAGTGGCCGTATCTGGCACGCATGCCCGGAGATCACCTCTTTTTGCGCTAATTCAAGCTGCACTTCTTGGCCTTTTGGGTGAGGGGGCAATTGCACCCATGCAAGTGTGAAAACTAGCGCACATGTGCATGATCTAATCCATCCATTTAGGTGTGGTAAATGCCCTTATTTGACAGGATCTGATCTGAACCTGTCTCGCAACCAAAAGTCCAAATGACCCAATTGGTACTTGATTGATTGGGGTCCAGGGCGTGAAACGAGGTCCAGACCCGAACCATATCAGCTTAGACCGAGAACTTGAGGAACCGACTAGGGGGTGGCAATGGGCCAGCTGCCCAGACTTGTAGGGGCAGGGCTTAGTTCCCCAAACTTGGCCTGAGGGGCGAGCCTATGCTTGAAATTTAAGAACTAGTGTCCTAGTCAGGGTCCAATTATAAATGGCTTGTCCAATCATTTAGTGGGTAACTATCACACAATAGAGTAAATTATATGAAAATACTTGAGTGGTCTTCATCTAATGTAGAAATTTTAGCTTCAAAGTCAGAAGTGGACTACGTGTTGTATCCACATTGTCCATCCATTCTCCGAGATGATTTTAGGGCATGATCTAAAAAACTGGTAGATCCAAATCTCAAGTGGACAACGCCACAGAAAGCAGTGGAGATTGATCACCTACCATCGATAACTTCCCAGGGGCCACTAAGGTTTTCGATCAAGCTGATATTTATGTTTCCCCTTCATTCAGGTCTGTGTGACCTTATGAACAGGTTGGATGGCAAATAAACATCATGGTGGGGCTTAGGAAGGTTTCAATGGTGGGGGAGGGCCCACAACAGTAGAGTTGTCAAGTGTCACCCTTGCATCGCACTATTGCATGGCTAGGCTCAGCTCTCCCAAAGCTAAGTATAAACCTTTAATTTAATAAGGCCTCTTGAAAGTGGAAGTAATACGGGTTGGACCTTTAAGTGTCCAACCAGATCTACATGGGACCCACCATTATGCATCTGTTTATCCATGCCATCCATCCATCTTCTAATATGATGCTTAGGATATGGGCCCAAAAATGAGGCAGATCCAACACTCTAATGGACCACGCCAAAGATGACTCATGCATTTAATTCAACTTGCATTTAATGATTTGCGCATTTAATGCAACCCAAGCTTACTATTTGGTGTGGTCCATTAGAGTGTTGGAAGGGCCTCATTTTTGGGTTCATATCCTAGCATGATCTTAAAAAAAGGGATGGATATCGTGGATAAACATATGCATCATGATGAGCCCCCACGCAGATCAGGTCGGACACTTAAAGGTTCGACTAGGGTCGGACACAATCCGTTTAGCTTGAAAGTAAGTATAAATCATAAAGCCATTGGGGGCCACTAGATAATCTTGGAGAAGGGAGAGATTGCATTGGGCCCACCCGATGATTTTGATTGTTACATCATTCTACAGTGTGGGTATGAAATCATTCAATAACGTTTATATAGTTTTACAAGAAGTTGAATGGTTAGGTTTATGCTATAAATGGTCTTTTGTGTGAGAAATATTTGCTTTCCCCCGTGGAGCCCGTATATGCTTTCGCATTGGGCTATGCCACTTAAGGGTTGCAGGAGATTCATGTGGCCCCTAGTTGCAAGCAATCCATGTTGGATCTATGTCAGTGTAGGCACCCCTTGGGCCCAAAGGATGATTAATATTGAACGGTTAAGATGGATGGTGATCCGTACTCTTAAACTAAACCCTAATCCAAACTCCAAGCCCTGATTCATATCTAAACCAAAACCTTGATCCTTATCCAAACCCTAATCTAAAACCCTCATCCCTATCCAAACCCTGATCAATAGCCAATACCCTAATTCAAACCCTGATCCTAATCCAAACCTTGGTCTAAACCCAAAACCCTAACCCTAACCCTAAATTCTAAAGGTCACCTGAAGGAAAAACCGAGCAAAACTTCCCAATGGGTCAACCCAATGAATCAACTCAACTAGTCAATTTGTTGAGTCAACTCACCAGGTCAACATAACCCATCAACCCAGTCAACTCACCTAGTTAGAACCCAAACCAAGCCTAAGTCAAAGCCTTAGCTGCAAAAGGAGGCTAGGACAACAAAGTACCCCAAACTAAGGGAGAAAAAGCATATAGGTTCAGAGTATAACTGCCCAAAGCTAGAGCTCTTGTTGTGGGCGGGTGGCACGCCCTGGGTGTCGCCCACCACTATTTACGAAAGATGCCACTTGGGGTGGCTATAAATACCCCCCTCTTCTTCATTTCAAAGCATCCAAAATCCACAGCTCTACTCCTCGAGTAGTGACCCATATCCTTTTAATCTTAGCCCATTCCTTCACCTAGGATAATGAGAGTGAGCGAGAAGAGTCTAACCTTGGTCTAGTCCGGTCTAGCCAAGATCTAAGCCCTCAAGCCATTAAAGTCTCAATCCAAGCCACTCGAGCTAGCCTACGTGACATAACCGTCCATCTAATCGTTCAAATACCATCCTTATCTAGTTTATATCTTAGAATAGCGCAACACTCTTTGTTTTTCCAATCCCCCTACTCATTGCATCCATCAGTATAGCATTATACCACCCTCTAACACCCGATCAATTCGAGCGTATGCTATGTGCCTTGTTGATTTAATCAGATTCTATCCATTAGAAAATCTGACTGATTAGAACCACCATCACATATCATCTCATTACATACATCAACCTATTGAGAGTACATAAGAACTGATTCTAACCTTAAAAAATTAGCCAAATTTGGTGAAGTAGAGACCGTACATCTGTACGGGCAGAATAGGTTCCTAACACATTTCTTCTTTATACCATGGTCACTTACCTTGAATCTTTGACTGTAAATCAAGAAGTCATTTTAGAGGGGGAATCTTCAAATCCTCTTCTCTAATGTTTCCATAAAGTCTAGCCGATTGTAGAGACGAATTAATTGGCTAGTGGTAACTCTAGTCTAATCAACTATCTCAACCTACACCAAAGAAAGCCCTTGAAAGAGGCCAAACACGTGGAAGCCACGATTGTGATCCGAAATTCTAGGACCCAGCGTCCATAATCGATTCTTGATTGATCAATCAATCTGCCATGTCTAGTGCAGAGATGGCTCTACCATATTTAGGGCTTGTCTGGTTGGCATCTGGAAACTTGTTTTCAGGTTAAAATCTAAATTCTAGTGAAATTCAATTTTAACTGGTGTATTTAGCGGCAAATTTCAGCCAAACAAGATTCCATCTAGAAACCTAAATTGGCTGGAATCGAGATTAGTGGAAACAGTGTGGGAGACCTTTTCTACGGAAGGGAAAAGAGGTAGATGTGAGCATCATTCAATATTGACAATAATACCCCTACGATGGTGCCCACCTCGATGTATGCGTTGTACATCTATGATGTATGCGTTTTATATCCACACAATCCATCCATTTTGAGAGCTCAATTAAGGGTATTAGACGAAAAAATGAGGCAAATCTAAATCTCAAGTGGACCACACCACAGTAAAACAGTGTTGATTGAATGTCCACCATTAAAAACTTCCTAGGCCCTACTATAATGTTTATTTGCCATCCAACTGGCCATCTGTCTTGCGAGACTACTATAGGCCAGGGGTTAAGTTATCAAGCGGATCCATAGCCCAAGTGGCCCATGCCGTAAGCAACGGTTGGATTACACAATTTTCAACCAAACATAATCTAGATTACACAGTTTTTAACCAAACAGCAAGTTCCAGATGAAATCTGAGTTTCTAATTCAGTTTTTGCAATTTTGGATTCCACATTGGAATTTGAATTTTCTCTAAAATCTAGATTTTGTAACCAAACAGGCCCTTAGTTCTTCCAGCTTCGACATCTCCCATGACAATTATGAGCCCGTTGTGATGTAGGGTGAGCTAATAGGCACTAATAATACAACCCTGCGATCTTCTTCTTTTTCTTTTTCTTTTTTCATTTTTAGGAATTTTTAGAGCAAGTTCCGTTGAGAATTTTGATTGCAGGAAAATGCCTTCATGGATCAAAATACTCGAAAAGTGTCTTTGGATAGAAAGAATTGTGAAAAAACATTTGTTTAATCTTTTTTACTTAAGAGGAGATAAAGTTGATAATTTTAAGACTCATGTGGTGTATGTATGACATCCATGTTAGGATTTGTGGAATCTTATCATCAAAGATGTACTGTTCTTCCAACTATCACTTTTACAGGATAGTAATGCCCCTTTGCTTGGGGTCCGAGAGTGTACCCCTTGGCATGGAGGGTAATTTTGTAATTTACATGGAGTTTTATGTAAATCCTAGTTCATTCGAGGTAATATATATTTTATCTTGAGAGGGACAAAGAAATAGCCATATTGCATTGAGAGTTGCTTCTTCATTTTTTTTTTTTTCCTTTGAACATGGTGGATTGGTATGAATTTGTGAACATACTGAAATGAAACCGTAAATCTCTATATTGTGGTTTACATCTTTTCTATATTTTCTTTTGATTTTGATATTGTTGTACGTGTGTATGGTTGAGAGGGAATTCTTCTCCCAACAATCCAACCTACCGAACATATGCACCCAAACATGTTGAACACCAAACCAAAAAGGCCCATGAATCATCAAATGGTTACTCATGAATCTAGATGTTTTTATGCGGGGGTATACTGTTAGGGGGCATGGCCACCTAATGATTGGATCCTCTAGATTTTTTATTCATTTGGTTGTCATGAGTGGTTGCCTCCGTTTGAAGAGGTTGGATGTCATACACATGCTAATCGAGCCCTATAATTCCCTACTTCAGCAATTTCCAAAGAAAATATTAGCATTTTGGTAGTTTCACCTCTCCAAAAGCATCCCTTAGGAATTTCAGTATCACATAGGCATTACTGGGTAAAATCTGAATTAGTGAGAAACTTTTCGTAAAAAGTCCTAACTTCTTTTTTTTTATATATATCCAAATATTATTAGAATGCATACCAAACTATTGCAAACAAAAGCAAGATTCAAGCTGTCCAACAACTGGACTAACCATCGACATTAGCTGAGCCAAAAATGAGAGCGGAAGTGGGCAACATGAACTCGTGAAACGAAATGAACGGTGAAAGACTTGGCCTGCAGACCAAACTCAAAGTACAGACGTGGCCCACTAGCTAAGGGCTTGGTTCTCGCACACCCAAGCCAGCACACGCCATGCTTGAAATAAAATCAAAAGAGTGGAGAAAATGGAGAGCAAAGCTTTTGAGTTTAGTCCCACATCGACCCAAGAAAGAGGAGAATATGGAGACATCATAGTATAAAAGGGCTAGAAGGAGAATGAGAGAAACATACCTTTCTCGGCCTTTTGGCTAAGATCAAGTGTAGTATCTGTTCTTATCAGTTTAATATCTGATACGTGGGCCATCGGCTCACATGATATTAAATTAATTTCTTGTGGGGGAGGGCCCACCACAGTAGCTTGCTACTGGGGCCTTCAAGTGTCGCCCTTGTGTTGCACTATTGCATGGGCCTGGTGCACCCCTCCCAAATCCAAGTATAAATGATTTTAGCTGTGGTTGTGCCCAAAAACAAGTTGTTTCAGCACGAGCCACTGTTCTTTTATATGGAACATCTATTTGGTGGGCCATGCTATGGATGGGTAATTTGCAAACTCTGGATTGTACTGTCTGGATCATGGATTGTGATTGGTTGCACAGTTATTAAAATGTGGAACTTTTACATGTTGACCAGGACGTGCTCATCATATGCCCCACCTGCTAAGTGGCTGTATCTGGCACACATGCCCGGAGATCACCTCTCTTTGCGCCAATTCAAGCTGCACTTCTTGGCCTTTTGGGTGAGGGGGCGATTGCGCCCATGCTATTTGACAGGATCTGATCCGAACCTGTCTCGCAACGAAAAGTCCAATGGACCCAATGGGTACTTGATTGATTGGGGTCCAAGGCGTGAAACGAGGTCCTGTAATTCACTATAACAGTAAAAAAAAAAAAATCATCAAAAGGACAAATCCTCAACTTCGCAAATTTCTGAATTTTCTGTAATTGATTGTTGAATGGATGATCCAGTCTGTACAAAACTTGATCTCTTGGTCTATTATGTGCCTTGGTCACAAGGTGTTTAATTCCATTGGAGCCACACTCGGCTTTAACAAGTCTAGCACATCTACACCACCAACACAACTAAAGCTTGAGCCAAACAGCTCCTTGCGCAAGCCATTCATCGGATTGCTAGGAAGGTTGCTGCCTTGCGTGGGTGGACGGTCCAAACTTATGAGTGAAATTGCTTTTACAGCCAAATGACTGGATAATAGGTGGCGCTCAGCACCGGATGCGCTCTGGCTGGCCCGCCTGGAATATGAACCGTGGGCCATTACCTTCTAACATTCTTTCTTCTATGTTTTATCCCTACTGCATACTGGGCTAATGTGGTGAATCACCTAGCCCAATTTTTTGGCCATGACACGTCGTGTGAACCCCACCTGTTCAAATGGCTTAGATACATTGGCGCGTGAGAAGAGAGCAGGAATCAGCTGTCTACCTTGAGTAGAGAGCTTGATAGATGGAGAGGATCCACGCCGTTTATCATGAAGGCCCTCTGCATCTATGTCCTCACTGAAAACCTACGCCATCCATTTGCCAAGTGGGCAACATGAACATGTGATCAAAAGAAATGGACGGTAAAGGAATTGACCTGTGGACTAAATTCAAAGTACAGGTGTGGCCAGTCAGCTAACGGCTTGATTCTCGCACGACCATAGCAGCACGTGCCATGTTTGAATCGGAATTAAAAGAAGGGAGAGAACGTGAAGTAGAGCTTTTGAGTTTTAGTCCCATACTGACTGAAGAGAGGAGAATATGGGAGTAATCGCAGTATAAAAGGGGTGGAAGGGGAAGGAAGAAAGCATACCTTTCTCGGCCTTTTGGCTAAGATCAAGTGTAGTATCTGTTCTTATCAGTTTAATATCTGATACGTGGGCCATCGGCTCACATGATATTAAATTAATTTCTTGTGGGGGAGGGTCCACTACAGTAGCTTGCTATTGGGGCCCTCAAGTGTCGCCCTTGTGTTGCACTATTGCATGGGCCTGGCGCACCCCTCCCAATTCTTAAGTATAAATGAGTTTAGCTGTGGTTGCGCCCTCATTTATCTTCCACAGTGCTCTTTTAGTTAGGATGGCTAGTTGTTAGACCTTCTGTATTGTACTGTCTGGAAACCCATGATGAATGGTCTGGATCTTTTTCTTTTTTTTCTTTTTCTTTTTTTGGGTCTGTTCACACACCCAATTGTTAGTACACCCACTCCACCCCTTTTAGTCACATCAGAATGGGCTGGATACAGATTTGTGGCTGGTCGAACTATATTAAGACCACGTCAGTGGTGCTAGATCATGCCACAGTCGATCGTCATCATCCATTTCCTTGACCTTCTCATACAGTTATGGTCACCGAATGAATGGACCAGCCTGATTATGGGCCATGACGTGCTCATCATATGCCCCACCTGCTAAGTGGCTGTATCTGGTACACGTGGCTGGAGATCACCTCTCTTTGCGCCAATTCAAGATGCACTTCTTGGCCATTCGGGTGAGAGAGTGGTTACAACATGCATGTGTGAATGGTAGTACACGTGCTCATCATCTAATCCATCCATTTAGATGAGCTACTTGCCCTTATAGGTGGCAGTGGGCCTGCTGCCAGCCTTGTAGGGCTAGGTCTTAGTTCCCTATAATCAGCCTGGGGCCGGCCCAAATGTCTGAGCGAGGACCAATGTGGGTCCTGTCAGAGGTTTCAACCGTTTGGATCACGAAAACATGGTCCCACATCCAAAGTTTACGGAGGATGTAGGACCTTATTAAGTTCCTCAAGGGTAGTCAACGGGCCAATCCTGAGGTTGGCTTAGGCCCGGAATTTCCGGGCCTGTTCAAAAGTTACATTTTGCGGCCCGAGACCGGCCCATTAACAGCACCTACTTCGAAGGAAAGCACAGGTTAAGCTCCTCCCGCCCGCAGGCACAAGTTAGGAAAGGGGAAGAATGGAAGGACAGGATCATCTCGAGGATTTCATTGTTGGATCTCTCCCCACACTGTTCTACTTTCCTAACTTCATCACAGATGCTGATCAGGCCCTCCTCCTCCATCATGTAATTCAACCTTCCCCTTCTTCCCAAATCACTACATGTTTGGATCTCTCTCTCTCTCTCTCTCTCTCTCTGGCTTTTTTTTTTTTTCCTTTAATAACATTCACACAGGCCTTTTTATATTTTCCATCTATAGATTTACCAAACACCCATATCCAAGTGGAAATCTTTGAAAAACAGGAGATTACAGAACTGGGGTATGTTGGGTTCTCTTTGTTTTTCTCATATCAGTCATTGAATTTTCTCTATCGTGTTTGTGTTTGGACTAAAAAAACATACGTTTCTCAGTTATTGTTAATGGGTATTTTCTGTTTGGCAATGTCGTTTGGTGATTTTTGTTGACAGGAGGAGTGGTGCATGAAAAGGGTCTTCTCCCACAGGACTGTAAGTGGACAAAATCACTTTTTTTTTTTACTGATTTATTCATGGGTTTGATTTTTCTTATACTTAAAATGGGAAGTGGAAACTTCATCCCATGGTCATTTCAGGAGTTGGTAATTTATGATTTAGGAATTTCAACTCTGAATTTCCCAAATTTCAAAGTCAAGTTTCAAGATGAGTAGGAAAAGTCTCCGCAAAATGATCTTTTTCTAACCAAAACCACCCTTGCCAAAAGGAATGAATCAATTCAAGCTGGCATCACCCAAGAGCATTGTAAAAGCTCAAAAATCTTTTCCCAGACAGCTCTTGCTAGAATATAGTGCAAGAACAAATAGGCCATGGGTTTGGCATCCTGAAGACACATAACACGTTACGGATGATCATGTCTCTTCCAAAGATTATCAACTACTAGCACTTTGTTTTTTGCCCACTAACCAAGCAAAGGCAATAATTCTAGGTGGACTCTCGTATAACCAAATTTCCTCCATCGGGTCATGAGAGAATTGTAACAAAGGAATGGACCCGATCTTCCAACCTCCATACCTAATTGTCTTTGTTGAGCATAGACATGACATAGTTCTGCAGCAGTTCTAGGAGTTTTACCATGTCCTCCAATTCATCTTAATGTAAGTTCCTGCTACAAGGGGGAACCCACACCACTTAACCACCTAGAGTAAAAAAATAATGAGAAATGGGTAACTCCCTCTCAGAGGCAATGCTGACTAGTATAGGGAACACCAAAATCATATTCCACCATTGCTTACATTGGACACTATTTCCTTTTGAAAGCAGACAACTATTTTGAAAATTACCTTGCGGGACCCTTAAGCTCAATGCATAGAAGAGGATTTAGGGCCTGTTTGCATTGATGGTAAATTAGAGGAATGCAAAAATGTAACATAAGTGGGAGGTAAATTGACATCAGCGCTAGGGCAAGGAAACCCTTTGCACCTGTTTATTTTGTGAAAGAAAAATCTTAGAAAATGTTTTTCCTTTGCATTTGAAACTGTTTAGATTGCAATCCCACAATGGGAAACCTTTTTTCCCCTTCAAAATGTCATTTAAAACGTCACATCAGTGGTAAAATATTTTCCTTCGATTTGAGGAGGGAAATACAAAGGAAAATTATATGATGTAACCAAGGCATTAAAAAATGGTTACATAAAGGTAACGGTGGGAACTAGTGCACATTTCAAGGCCGCAATAGTGTTTTTTTTTTCAATTCAAAAAAGAAAAAAGAAGGTTGTAACAGACGTTAACGTTATTGTTATTGAATACCTTAGACATCACATCATTTGATTCCCAAGCAAGTGCAAACATCTTGTCAATGTAAATTAGATGTTTCCCCTAGTTCACCTTCAATCCAAATAGGCCGTTATTGTTATTGAATACCTTAGACATCACATCTTGTCAAAAGTGGATACATATTGGCCACATCGGCTGATACTTGGAGGAAATGGTCACCTCCATTATAAGATATGGCCATGAATCGGCCGTTATGAAAAAAAAAAAGGCCATATCGGTCACTAAACCCCATTTTGACACTGTTGCTTGGTCAATACAGCTGTTATAGGCTGATACAACCATTAAAGGCCATTTTGAAGATTTTTATTTCCAAATTTCTCTCATTTCCCCACTTCTTTCTTCATTTTAACCATGAAGGAAGCTTAGAAACTAATTTTAAACTAGATCTAGGGCTATTTTGATGGTCAAAACACAAATTTGAGTAGGATTCAATAAATTGAGCGGATTGAACCATTTTTGTGAAATATTAACAAATGGGTAAACCACTACTTTTCTTCATTTTTTCCTTCTTTTTTTTGTTGTATTTATATGTAATGGGCCCTTATCCACTAAATCATATGATTGATTTTTGTTCAATTAGGGCCTATTTGGTTGACTTTCAACAGGTGACATTGCCTGATTGACATCATTATTCCCAAAGAATGGCCTAGTACACCATCAATTCATCAAATGAAAGTCCAAACCCAAAAAAGAATACATATTTGGCATACTCGCATTTTTTAGAATTTGGGGTTGTATTAGCCAATATGTCCTATATCGTATTGGTCAGCGAGCTAGCCAATACTGTTGCGTGATACCTTGAGCCCATAGCTTTCTTCCACCAACCATCTTCCCCCACCCCAAATGCCCATTAGATATTTCCCCAGTTACACCATATTCATAGTTTTCTTATCTCTTATGCCAACTCCGCCTTTGCTAATAGGTTTGCATACTTCGCCCCATTGCAAAGATGAAAGTTGTGAATGCTTCCTGAACCTGCCCAGCACCTTGTGAAATCTAAAAACAAAGTTTGTTTGCCAAGATCTTATACAGACCCTTTTTGTGAGCAGCCTTACTCTCCTTTGTAGGCCTGCTTCAGTATGTTCACAATATATTGTTGGGAGAATCACTGAAGATGGGTCTAGGAGTCATGGAGTTGGGTAGATCATGGAGGGTGACTCAATGCGGTAGTTAAATGCAGGAATTAAGGATGTGGTGTCTTTTGGAAGATCACGTAGTTATTTAGCAAGATCTTCAACTTGCAACAGATCTCAGAGGAGCTTCATATTGTATCTACTAGGGCATACAGCTAATGCCCTAGCAAATATCTTGATACATAATCTTGTAGTTCAACTTCTTTAGCAGCATAATATCGGGAAATAACTCCTAATGGAAATAGGCACTGCGAGTTCACCCCTTCCGTTAGTGCTGCGTCAAAGTAATTGCAGACAAGGTCAAAAACTACCTAATCATCAACCTGGCCTGGCCCAGATATCAAAAAATTGATTTTGAAGTGCAAGTTTTTGCATATCGTGAATCAAATACTCTGCGTATGTGCATACCATGCTATATGTGGATAAATGAATAGTACAAGGTAGTCTGTGTTATTAGGTTTATTTACTAACTCTCTGTTTAACTAGAGACCAAGGTGTTCCATAACGGTGACGGTGGTCGTAACAGCCACCACGGTTACCGTTACAATACGGGCCGTAACGGCCGTTTTGGACCCCGTATCAGCCATTACGGCCCTTTTTTTATTTTCTGAAAAAAAATTGTTACAAGACCATTACAAGGCCATTACGGCCTTTTTTTTTTTTTTTGTAACGGCCGTTATGGCCGTTTAGACCCAGTAACGCGTAACGGTTATGACCGTTTCCATTACGTATCAGCCGATATGGCCGATGCGTAACCGTTTTGGGATACCTTGCTAGAGACCAAGGGGCCATTTGGTTAAAACGTTCCATTTGGATAGCCTTGTCTAGAGTCTAGACATGGTATGTCTATGGTTTGTCAAAAATAATTATCTAGTCTTCAGGCAGGACATTAATTTCAATAAAACTAAAGACAAGGGTGTCCAAGAAATAGCTATCATTGTAAATTAGGTTATCCAAAGAAGAAGTTGGTTTTAAGCTTTTAACCCATTTCCATGAAATAAATGGAGTAGTGATGCAGGATGCCCTAATTATGATGCATGCATGTGATCATATATAATCCAGCGGAATAACATAAGAAATAACAATTAAACATTCAACATTCACCATCATAGCTAAGGAAATTAGAGAGAACACATGCAATAATGTGGGCCATCATCACAACCACGTAGTATAGATTTCAAGTATTGCGTAGAATGGATCCGGCGAGGGATGAAACCTCCCGATCGTGCATGGTTATGATCCAATCGTGCAATGGGATTCACTAGTCCGGGAGATCAAAGGATTTCTCGAATTAGGGAATCGAAAATCTGAGAAAGTAGGGTTTTCAATCAAATCTCATATTTGGGTTGTAGAGAATGTGAGAGAATAGGTTTAGAAGAAAGAGGGAAGAACAGAATTACCTTAGAAGAAGAAACTTGGAAGGAGAAGGAAGAAGAGAGGGAAGAAGGGAAGAATCCACCAAGAGAAGAGAGGAGGTAAGCAAAAGGCTTTTTTTTATTTAATAATCAACTAAATTCGTGTTTAGGGCTTAACCCTCTTAAATAAGCATTAACTAAAAAGGAAAAGACAAAACTACCCCTAATACTTGAGAAAACGGAACTAAAAAAATAATAATTCATGCGGTCATCGGACGGGACGTCGGGTGCTCGAAGCCAGTCCAAAACGTCTAAAGACATTCAAGTGCCAGATAGACAACGACCGACGATAATCTAGTGGGTTTTCTTCTTTTGCTCCTCTTTTAACTCATGCTCCATGCTCCTCTTGAGTTCTTCCTACACACGTGTCTTTCCATTATGAGGTCTTCTACGTGCCAAATCACATGTGTAGGGTCTTCAATGCTCTTCATTATCTCACGTACCATCATCTAGCCACAAGGACGCATGAGATGCTCGCTAATTTCGCTGATACACCTTGAAGGGCTTGATGTCCGCATCAAGTAGCAATCTTTTTTTTTTTTTTGAAAGGTAATGAAGTAGCAATCTTTGGTACACATGTATGGTACATGTGCCACATTTACCACATAGGCTGTACGTATGAATATTCCATAAGTGCGGCCACTCATCTTCAACCACCCCATATGTACCACATTTGATCTTTGAGTGCCCCACATGTTCCACATGTGCCAATACCCATGTGTATGTATGCCACATGTTCCATCACACATATTCAAGGGATCGACATGTGCTACCATGCATCTTCAAGTAATCATTATATGCCACATGTGCCATTATTAATCTACAAGTATGCCGCATGTCCAAATGTGCCTAATGTATGCAAGAGCCACATATGCTCGTCGAGGTAGAGTGTTTGACAAACAGCAAGCAGTACAACAAAATAGTCCATTCATACAAACTTGTTCAAACACCCGTGGTTGGACATGTGTTCAAAAAGTTCTACCTGAACACGATGGTAACCAAACAGGTCCTAAGTGCAATCATGAAGAGACCTCTCTAATGATTATAACAATAATTCGTTATTTCATTAGATTGGATTATGTCCTTAATGAGTATTGGAATTTCATATATTGCACCCTTATTTATTGAGGCACTTATCTTCCACCTGTTAAACACCCACCAATTTGTCCCTTCCAGCCCGTGCCAAATTACTAGTCGAAGGAGGTTTTATTTTATTCATTCGCAATCATGATTAGGCATGCCAATCGAGGCTCACGTTGGGTCCACCAGGATGGTCCTGCTTATTTTCAACCAGAATAGAGAATAAATTTACTAACATCCAAATTGATGTCAATGCCCATAGGGATTTATTGATTCATTCTATATGGCTTATGCAGTGCCAGCTTGGTTGACGAAGATTACACAAAAGATATGTGAAAAGACAGGTCTTTTTCCCTCACCGATCAATCATGTGCTCATCAATGAATATCTGCCCGATCAAGGCATCATGGTTTGTACCAAGAACCTCTTTCTTCACTACTATTACATGATGATAAAATTGGAAATATTAAATTGTCAGGCCATCTTCTCCTGAGCCCTGGATCCAGGTGGTGGAGACCCAGTGAATATGTGTAGCCTGAAATTCAAGCTGGTCCGTTCATCTGGTGGGAAACATGCATTTGTGAAAAATCAATTGGTTAGAAGAAAAAAGTGGTTTGCAATCAGAGCTTTGCTAAGCCCACATGCATGTACCAGTCAGCTAATGCACTCTCCACATATGCTATGTTAGCGTAGCAAACAGGTGAAATATCCAAGCCATCCATCAGAAGAATACGCCTAAGTAAATTCTCTATCCCAAGAATCAGGTCAGTCCACCAGCCAGGTGGCCCACAGTTAACAAATGTACGGTTGTTTTAAAAAAAAAAAAAAAAAAAGGCCCAAGTTTTAAAACCTGTCCACTTTTTGTAATATCATGGCACACCAAGTGGACCTCCTTCATCATTCAGCAGTAGCATCTATAGATGATGAGGTCCACATTATGGGTGGCTTGGATATTTCACCTGTGTCCCCTGCTGGCATATGTGGTGGTGCATGCATTAGCTGACTTATACCCCTGTAAGGGCTTAGCAAAGCTCTTATATTCAAGATGCATAGCCTGGTTTATGAGTCAAGGCATGTTAACAATGGGCCGACCCGATGAATGGTCCCAATTTCACACACGTCATGCCAACACGTGTCATGCAGATATTCTTCTATCAACTTTCTGAGAATCTCCTCGGCAAGGTCCTTCTGCTGTACACTGTTGATTTTTTCTTCTGAATTCTGCCACTGCTTATAACTAGCTGAGAATGACACTCTTATACTGTATCCAGCCACACCAGGATGGGCCCGCTTATTTCCCTGTTGTAGCGATCCTGTCTCTTGGATCACCCGTTGTGATAAATTTCACCCCTCATCCAAGATTGAGAGGTAGAATTGGAGAAAGAGATGTTGCCGAAGAATCAAATTCTGATAAAATGGCAGTAGAGATTGGGACCGATGAACAGTCGAAGGTCATGACCTGCAGACCAATAGATGACCACCATTGTTCATCCATCCTATTGATGCCTCACAGTTTATTGATATTCAAAGACGCAGCGTATTCAGGTCATTTCTAATTCTCTGTTGCTTCCTCTTGTTCTTAGCCTAAGATTTTTTTCCAAGTTCAGTAATTTTCTCAATTGTCTTCGCCAAAAAAAAAAATCTCATTTTTCTCATGATTTCCAGACTACTTGCATGGCATAGAGGATACCAACATTCATAGTCTAGATGAGGTAAAATTTTTGACTCAGATGAATTAAATTCTTTTTTGTCATGGTCCATGAATGTTTATTGTGCATGTCTTTGAACATGTTCCTTTCAGACACAGCAGGTGTGTACAAGATCACTCTTCTTGTGGGCCACACCACATGACCATGCTTGAAAAACCCAGTTCATAGAGACGATAAAAAATGCCTGCCCATTTATAGGGTTTGTTCTAATCAAGTGTCTAGATCCCATTGACCTGAATTTTTTCCCTTTTGATGACCCATAGATGGTGCAGCCCACGATGTGATTGCTTACAATCTTGTACGTGCCTGCCAAGTGTCCACATGGGAAGTGTGTGCACTGTGCAAAGACCATTCCTCAGCTGCACTTAATTGGTGTTTGTTCTTCCAGGTTGTGAACATTGCCGAAGCTCAGAAATATCAGGAGCAAATTTCTTCCATGAGCTCAGAGGAAGCAGCAAGAACCAACATTGCTGAAGAGCATTCAGTCATTCATAGAACGACCACCCGAGTATCATTAACATGTCGATTAGTGTTAAAAGTCCACAAAAATCTCTTCAAGTTTTAAAAATCAACAGTGCTAAATTGATGCTGATGTAACCTTTCAAGAGGGGGGAAAAAGTCAATAGTAATGTATTTTTAAGGATGGATAGTCATCTTTTGGCATGATATTCTGATTAGTGTGATTTCTTTAACTTTATTTCTTTGATGAATTATTTAGGATGGATGTCCTATAAACTGATGGCAAGAGAGATAATATGTCTCATTCCATATGCAAATGGGTAAAGTCCCGGATCGCTCATTGGAGGATTTTAGGCAGATAGTTGATCCACTGAACCCCATTAGATGAATGCTCCAGATTGCTGAAAGTTGGGTCCCACTTACAAGGGGTCATTTGGCTGCATGAATCGGCCATTTAGGGCATGTTTGGGTACATGAAATTCATTGAAAAGAAAGGAAAATAATAATGATAATTATCTAATGATGGAAATTACCTCAAGTGGAATTCCATATTTAGAATTCTTGTTTCGATAACAAGTGGAAATATCATATTACTCTCACGGCGGTTTCCTAGTTTCTTATGCCAGCAATCCAAATTATGAGAAAGTGTACTTATTCTTTTTGGAATCAGTCTTTTCATTTGCTATCCAAACAACAAAAATTGTGACAAAGGGAAAAACCTTTTCCTTTTCTGTTGTTTGGCATGAAATCCTGGTATCTGATCATGGCCTTGTGGAATCCATTTCTGTTAAGTCCATGCGTTTCAAGCATTACAATCTGTGGAAACTGTTGGAAGTAGTTAATCTTGGGAACACGGAACATTTTTTCCCTTTCTTGTCTCTTCATTCCCCCCCCCCCCCCCCCCCCCCCCCCCCCCCCTCCCTATCCAGGTGGGGTCCACCTTTTTTTATGACCAAGCAGAGATGACGTCCACCTTTTCATGAACAAGGTGATTGATCTGGTGGGCCTATTATGGTATTGGACATTCCTACTAGACCTCTTATCAGATGGCCAGAGAATTATAACTAGTGCCCACATTTAACATGGCCTACCATGAAACTGACCAATGTGAGGCAGTTGGGTTCACTTAATATGGGAAGATAACTTTCGGCCTGGCCCACCACATGAAAGAAATTATTGGACCACATGAACACTTCAATGGACCAGGAGGATGTTGCTACCTCGCATATTCTAACTGCTATGGCATGTGTCAAATTTTCAATTAGAGCAATTTCATTAACATGTGGGATTTGATTGGGGTCCACAAGCCACTTGAGATGGGTCCTGGTTGCCGAACAACTTATAAACATCCTTTTTTATTAGCCTTCCGTCCAATCAAATCTCACCACATTGCTGCCTGCTTTTGCTAGCTATTAGTGGGGGCAGTACCTAATCTGATTACTTCATACAGCAGGCCTTCGGACTTCAAAGTGGAAATCAGAAAAAAGTTGGACCCTCACTCCAAAGTCAAGAAATAACAAAGATAGTGGTTGACTCTTCGTCTCACAAGAACTCCTAACCATTCATCTATGCTACTAATGGCCCGTTTGGCACCATGGATTTGATGAGAAATGGATTTGAGAGTAATCTAGAAGAATTCAAAAAGGCACTTTTAGCTCTTTTTCAAGTTCTCTAAAAAATGTGGGATTTAAGGAGAAATCCTCCCCAACGTGAAACCCATTGTAATGTGTCCCTAACTATGAAACCCAACATGATATATATTTTCCATCCAACCTGTTGATAAGGTCACAAAGACCTGGATGAAGGGACCACACAAATTTCTGTTTAAGCCAAAACTTTTATGCATCATAAAGGTCTCACTCTCCACTTTTTCTTGTTTTATGGTTCACTTTAGAAGTAGATCTGCTTTATTTTTGGATCCTGGCATAAAACGATCTATAAAAATAGATGAACAACATGATTTAAAATTCAAGGCTAATACGGTGGGATTAAAATTTACACTATTTATTCCCTCATTTCTGATTTCTCTTTAAATCTTGGCAGCCAAACAGAAAATCTGGAATTGATAAGAATTGGAATTGATGAGAATTCATATCATAGAATCCACTTCTCCTCAAATCCATGGTGCCAAACGGGCCATAAATGGATAGTTAAAAGTAAAATAGTGAGTTGTTTAAATTTAAAAGCACAAATTAGACAGTTAGGGCCGTTTGGACACCACCAAGTAAGTTACTTTTTCTACTTACATTAGTAGATAACTAATTTGAGATAAGTAGATTTGGTTTAAGATTAAGTTACCATTTTACTTAACTTATTACTTCAGCCTAATAAGTAGAAACCAAAATGAGTTCCTTGAGGCATTACTGGTTTATCTTACCTTAAGATCCAAACACCCCCTTAGCGAAAGTGATTGCATTTGTGGCGACAATCAAGAAAGATGTTGCAATATGTAATCAACTAAAATTTTCTAATTAAGTGAAAGAACTAATGTCAATATTCAGTTGTAGCTCTAGATCAAGGTCAATGGCATGTTAATCTAGATTGTAAATATGATGGGTCTCATATGAGATGCAGCATGGGCCCAAGAAAGACCTTGGAAGTTGGCTAATAATTCCATCCATTTGATCCATTAGTATTATTGTTTTATATTTTAGTTAAAACTAATTTTAATTGGGTAAATTATATAAATGCCTTCAAATGTGATAGATGTCTAAATCTGATTTTCTCGAGTCACATACGTCAGATGGTCTGGTAAATTGATAGACATTGCCAATGTTATTCATGTCCTGCTCTCATTCATAAAGTGGAACTCTTCCTTCATCAATCCCTTCAAGAACCACTTTGATAGAATGATCCTAACCACCCATTCCATTTAATTTTATTGGATTACGGCCGTCGATGATTCTCAAGAATCACTTGGACCAAATAATTTAAACCATTTGGAAAATGGAAAGAAAAATGGATGTTCTATATTATGATTTGATGGAACCACCCTGATGGAATGATTCAAACCATCTTATCATTGGCCATTCTTTTGTGCCCTAATAAGCACTTTGATCAAGTGATCCTAAACATCAAACCATTGCTCAGGGTATGAACAATCCACATTGAATACACAGTACGTGGGCCCCACATTTTTATCAATGACAAAAATTTAATAAATTTACAAAATTAAATACAATAATACATTTAAAATCCTAACTACATATTAAACATATAGTGAAATAATGCTTTGGTCTTTGTTCTTCCAATCCATCTTTTTGTCACCAGTTTTGTCACCAGATCTTTCATCTTACTCATCGCCTGTAAATTAAAACATAAAAAGAAAATGGTTTCTGTAAATACCAAAAAAAGAAAAAAAAAGCCAATAAATACAAAAATAAGAAGAGTGAGAGTGTGTTTGGTTGCTCAGTCTAATATTGTACAAAAATTCATGATATTTCAATCAAATTTGGTGCAACCAAACACACCCAAAACAAAAGAAAAATAATTTTTTTTATTTTTTTAGCCCGCGTATGCATCACTGCCCCTTCGGGAAGGGGCTCTGGCCGCGGGCAGTCTTCATCGCAGATAAGCCAAGCTCCTCTCAGACAGCCCCCAAAACAGAGGAGAAGCCAGAAACGCTACCAAACACCCGCCTGGGAAGCGCAGGGGCAACTTTTCCGGGAAGCTCCGTACCGTCTCGGGTAGTGCCGTACCGAGATATGGAGCGGCCGCTGCTCAGATAAGATCAAGTAATAAGCAGCTCTAGGTCTTTCCTTGCCCTTTTATAGGGGAGCGGATTAGGTGTTACTGAGATAACGCTGGGTGTTACCCTGACCGTCTGGGGCCACCTTGATGAATTTTTTGTATATCCACACCGTCCATCTGTTTTTAGACCTCATTTTAGTACGTTATCTTAAATTTTAAGAAGATCGAAATCCCTGAACATACTACTGGAAAAGGTGGTGAATGACTGTTAAAATCTTTTTGTAGGCCAAAAAAGTTTTGAATTAAGCTGATCTTTATATTTTCACTTCATCGAGCTCTGGTTGACCTTATCAACGGGTTTGATGGAAAATAAAAATTACGAATCTGCTTACGGTGGGCCCCAGGAAGTTTTTAATGGTGGACATTCAATTACCACTGTTTCCTGTGGTGTGGTCCACCTGAGACTTCGATCTGCTTAATTTTTTGGGCTGCGTCCTAAAATGAGCTGGAAAAATGGATGGACTGTGTGGATATAAAACGCATCATCAAGGTGGGCACCACGGTAAGGGCAACACGAACTAAGGTGTTACTGGGTGCTGCCTAATCCGCTACCCTTGTAGAGGCCCAGGGTGCTTACTGGCAATGGGCCGGGTAGCCCACCCTGCTCTGGGTCGGGCTTTGACCTACAAGCTGGGCCCATGGGACAAGCTTGGGTCTTGCATACATCGCCCTATCGATATTCCACTCGGGCAAGCACTCAGGTCATTTTTAGGGCCTGTTTGGATACCACCAAGTAAGTTACTTTTTCTACTTACAACAGTAGATAAGTAACTTATTGGATGTAAGTAAGTTTGGTTTATTATCAATGATAAGTAACTTTTTGGCTTAAAGTTATTTGACTACTTCAACTTAATAAGTAGAAACTAAGTTACTTGAGGTATAAGTAGCTTATCTTAAGTAACTTATGATCCAAAGGCCTCCCTAGACTAACCTAACGTGACCGAGCCTAGCTTAGTTTTATCTGTACCTGTGTTATAATATGTCATTCCAATCCTTCCATCAATCTGTTTTGAAGGTAAATGGCTGGTTTCATTTCTTTGAAAGGTCCATCATGTGCATGCATAGCCCACCTAGTCAATGGATTGATTAAGAACATTTAACATAGAAATAAGGATTGTCTTAATTTTCAATCCATGCCATGTTTAAGTTGGGTCAAGTTGGGTTGACCTTTGCTCGATCAATGTTTATTGAGTAGGGTTTGGGCCTAGTGTGCTAGGCTTATAGTGTACTTAGGCTAGGCTCAAGCGTTGAGTACTAAGTATATGTAGATACCCCATCCAAAATAAGAATAAATTACTATCTGACTTTTAGCCGAGCTTCGATAAAAGTCATTAAAAATTCACATGAGTCGAACATTATGTATTTCAACAAATCACAATAGTATTGGACAACCGAGATTAGCAGATCAAAGGACTCAACCAATTCAAATCAGATCAAGCCGCTCAGACTATGCAGAGACTCAAAATGTACACGCTTCGACAAAGCATCTCCAAATGGACTAAGTCGAAAGGATCCTAATATTATCCCAAAGTCTCCCAGAAACAACTACCAAACTCAATCGGCCAATGCCAAATCTAGGAGGGAACAAATCAGGGTCATACAACCTAGTTCTCTAAATCTTAAAAACCCCATACGTGGTAGTTGACACAAAGAAGGAAAAAAAAAAAAAAAAACAAAGCTAATAGGAGGCTCTTCAAGGGCCTTCTTTTCTGAAACATTATAAGAAGAGGGAAAACAAGACACCCTTTTTTTTTTTCTTTTTTCTTTTTTAGGGGGTGGGGAGTGGAGTTTTACTCACAAAGGGTATTATACAATGTACTCAGGTAAGAAAATGTACACTATACTGATCATGCATTTTAAGCAAGTGGGCCTGCATGATAGAGGTATTACCGCATATGCATCCAACTACTTATCTATATTTTCATAATTTAGCTAACTAATAATACTTTTAATGAAAATATTAAATCATAAATAGTGATAGGGTTTGGATAGATGGAGATAGCTAACTTAGAAAGTTTTTGGCCCACACCACGTCTAAAGTAAGATCTATTAAAACAATCTAAATCATTATGCCATAGTCCCCGGATCTTACCTGGCACTTGTATAAAATTAATGAGTGCATTAAGAGATGGTGCACTGAGAGTTTTATGAGTCGTAGAGCGTAACTACATGCGTGACAAACTTACATGCCAATTTAAACTATCCAAGTTCTTGTACACATATTGAATGGAATCCTAAAATTGAATTGATAGGATGATTTTAACTGTTAACAGCTAGCTACGACGCTTAGTCAAAACAGCCACGAGATTTGCTCTTGACAGTTGTTCTACCTTCATTCAGTTGCCACATACAGAATATATGTTTCCTAACTTGGAGGATCCGTTATTGTATAATCCCTGTATATATTACACATAGATGGAATGAAAAAGACATGTAAATTCCAAATCTAATATGGTATTAGAGCCTAGGAAGTTCTGACCTTTGGTTTTCTGCAGCGTCTTCTCCTTGGGTTTTCTTCACTGTTATTCAGAGCATGTTCATCTCCTTCCATTTCTGATTCTCTTGGATCTCATCCGTGTTCACTTATTATCTCCAGTCATCATCTCTTCTTTGTGTCATGGCTACGTCAGCCAATTCTTCTGAAGGCAATGAAGCTGGAATGAGTCATACAGCTCTCATTGATTCATCCAACCCCTACTACCTACACAATTCAGACAATCCTGGCACAAATCTTGTCTCTCGTGCTTTAACCGGAGACAACTATTCCACCTGGAGTAGGGCCATGCGTATGGCTCTTAGCGCAAAGAATAAGTTGGGATTCATTGATGGCACCGTCCCCTATCCAAACGTGGCAGCCACTCCTAATGACTTTGCACTATGGCAACGATGCAATGATATGGTAGTTTCTTGGCTTCTAAACTCCATTAATGCAGATCTTATGAATAGTGTTATTTACACTGATAAAGCATCAGAAGTCTGACATGACCTCAAGGAACGATTCTCTCAGAGCAATGCACCCCACATTTACCAAATTCGTCATGCCATTTCCTCTCTTCAACAACAACAGTCCTCAGTGGCAACTTATTTTAACAAACTGAAGGCCTTTTGGGATGAGCTTGCCTCTTATCATCCATTTCTTACATGCACGTGTGGAGCAATGAAAACCCTCCATGAACGTGATCTGGAAGAAAAAAGTTTTACAATTTTTAATGGGTCTTAATGACTCCTACGCCACTGTTCGTGGACAAGTCCTTCTTATGAATCATCTGCCCAGCATCAATAGGGCCTATGCACTTGTGTTACAAGAGGAGAAACAACATGAAGTCACCACCTTGGTTCAGTCCCCTGATAGCATAGCCCTAATTGCATCAGCCCCTCCTGATGGTGCTACTTTGGCCGCACGCCATTTTTCTCAGAATGCCAGGCCACCATCCAACAACACAGGATATGGGAACTCGCGTGGTCAAGGACGAGGGCGCCCTTCATGTGATCATTGTCGAAGCCTTGGCCTGACCGGAGATGGGCATACCATTGATCGATGTTACAAGATCCATGGATATCCTCCTGGTCATCGACTATACAAAGCCACTGAAAATTCTTTATCCAATACTACACCTAGGGGAAAGGGCACTTCTCATGTCGTTCCCTCCTTTACTCCAACACAATATAAACAAATCATGGCTCTCATCAATGAAGGTACCCCGCACTCATTGGCCAACGTCGCAGGTAGTTGTTTTCCCACTTCATTGTCCCCTACTTCTTTTTTCTCTTCTCAGCCTCTTTGGATCATTGACACTGGCGCAACAGATCACATGGTTTGCACCAATGACTTATTTACAAAAACATCTTCACTTATCAACTCTCTCATTCGTCTCCCGAATGGCACCGCCGTCCCCATTTCCTCTTATGGTTCAATTGCTCTTACTCCTGATCTACACTTAGATCATGTCTTTCATGTTCCTTCTTTTAAAGTTAATCTACGCTCAATCAGCAAACTCACTAAAAATCTCAATTGTTCTGCCACCTTCTTTCCTGATTTTTGCATTTTTCAGGACCTTGCAACGAGGAAGACGATTGGATTGGGTAAGGAAGCCGGTGGTCTCTACCTATTTAGTCCACCGTCTACTCCACCACCTCAAATACATGCTGCACACACTACCGTATCTCCTACGACATGGCATCAACAACTTGGCCATCCCTCCTCTGGTCATCTCCAGCGTCTGGCAAAAATAAATCATTCAATCAGTTTTGATTCTCATTTTCTTTATGAGACTTGCCCCTTAGCTAAGCAAACTTAGAATTCTTTCCCACATAGTTCCATTTCTACTAATAAACCTTTTGAATTAATACATTGTAATATTTGGGGACCTCAGCCTATTGCTTCTTTGTCTAGTGCACGTTATTTTCTGACTATAGTTGATGATTTCTCGTATTGCACATGGGTGTATCTTATGCAGCACAAATCTGAAACTCGTGGCTTGCTCAAGACCTTTTTTTATATGGTTACTACACAATTTTAACGTTCCATTAAAATTATTCGCAGTGATAATGGTATTGAATTTTTTTCGAATGATTTCACTTCATTTCTTTGTGAAAATGGTGTGATTCAACAACATAGTTGTGTTGCAACTCCCTAGCAAAATGGAGTGGTTGAGCGTAAACACAGACATCTCTTAGACGTAGCTCGAGCTCTACGCTTCCAAGCGTCCCTTCCTCTACCCTTTTGGGGTGATTGCATTCTCACCGCTACCTATCTCATTAACAAGATTCCTACACCAATTCTCTCTGATAAAGCGCCGTATGAATTTTTGATGCATAAGCCACCTTCCTATGATCACTTATGTGTTTTTGGTTGCTTATGCTTTGCAACTAATGTTGCTCATAAACACAAATTTGATAGTTGTGCTTGACGTTGCTTGTTCCTGGCCAAAAGGCTTATCGGCTCTTTGATCTGGATTCAAAAGAAATGTTTACCAGTCACGACATGATCTTCCATGAGTCCATTTTTCCTATGACCAAGCTCGTTGGTCTATCACCACCCGACTCATCCCCTCCTACCCAACCAGTCTTACCTTTGCCAGTCCACGATGCCGCACCACCTACCACCTCTACAGAACCCATTGCTGCTCCCATAGACCACACGCCCATCCCACAACCCCCGCCCAACACCACCACTAATTCTGCTCCATTCCAACGACGTCCCGCTCGAACACGCCAGTGTAGACACCCCACCTTCGGCTACACTGTTGGTAGAGAAAGCTGGATGAATGGAAGACCATACCCCGAAATCCCAAGTCCAAACTCAGCCAAACTCACCCTTGTAAGCCCCATTCCATAGCCCAGTTCAAGCCTGAACCCAGTCAACCCAGTCCTAAATATTAGCCTGAAAAACCCCCTATAAGGAAAGCCAGTCAAAAAAAGCCAAACTCCACTGAGTCAACCCACTGAGTCAACCCGCTGAGTTAACCCGCTGAGTCAACCCGCTGAGTCAACTCGTCGAGTCAAAACACCGAGTCTACCCGTCGAGTCAACCCGCTGAGTCAAATCACCGAGTCGACCCGCTGAGTCAACTCACTGAGTCAACCCACCGAGCCAAACAGCAGCCCCGAGGGAGCGACCGTACCTCGCTGGAAATCGAGGAACAGCCGTACGGGCGGCCCACAACAGGCCGACCAAAAATATTTACACGAAATGCCACTGCCCGCTGCTATAAATACCCCCCTCCCCTTCTCATTTCAACACCCCTTCAAGTCCATTCAGCCCGAGTGCGATTCGAGTTTCCTTCTCCACCCCTTAGCCCATTTTTCCACCAAGGAGAGCCCGAGTGAGGAGATCCTAGCCCTGGTCCAGCCCAGCCTGACCACTGGTTCAAGTCTCCCAAGCCATCCAAGTCTTGATCCAGCCACTCGAAGCCAACCCTTGCGATACCTCCGTCCATCCAGCTACTCTTTTCCCAACATCATCTCATTTGCATCTAGCATAAGTGCAACATTTACTTTTCTTCCAACCCCCCTACTTCACTGTAAGCACCTTGATTATTCAAGCACACTGCATATGTCTTAAATTAAGCACCTGTCAGTTCGAGCGTATGCTCTGGGCTTGCCCGTTGTTGGAACCTGCCCATCAGAAACTCTTACTGTTCAGACCTGCATTCATGCTTCACTACAAAGCACCTTGATTATTCAAACACACTGCATACGTCTTGTATTAAGCACCTGTCAGTTCGAGCGTATGCTCTGGGCTTGCCCGTTGTTGGAACCTGCCCATCAGAAACTCTTATTGTTCAGACCCGCATTCATGCATCATGTCATCTATGAGAATGTACGAGGATTAAAACAGACTTTCAAGTATTAGTTCGATTCTATGAAGTAGAGACCGTACTTCGGTACGGGCAGTGTGTGGGGTGCTTAACCTCTTCCTACCCTGTAACCGTGATCCCTTACCTCGAATCTCTGGCCGTAGATCAAAAGGAGTCATTTTAGAGGAAGGAATCTTCAGATCCCCTTCTCTAACGTTTCTACAGGGTCTAGCCGACTGTAGATTTGAAGTAACTGGCTAGTGGCGACTCTGGTTTTATATAAACTCATTTAAACATATCCAGCTTAACACGACAACCAAACAAAGCCCTCGAGAACGAGGCAAGCCAGTGGCACAAACGGCGATTTCGCACTCACGCATCATCCTCTCCTTCTTTTCCCGAAAGGGGAAGGGACGAGAACGTCGTGTGGGGAGCGCGGAAACGGGGAGGGTCCACAGAATGGCGACTCTGCTAGAGATTTACTAGTCCCACTAGTCGTGATCCGACTTGAAAAACAGAATCCTTCCCGTACTTAAAAGTCACTAATCCTCATACAATCTCATCTGCATAGCATTCTACCCAAAACAAACAAAAAAAAACAGAAAATCCCAAAACAAAAAAATATAGAAAATTCCAAAACCCAAAAAGAGTATAGTCCTCACCATTGCGCCTCCTCGGGCTTAACGTGTTCGGAGACAACTTCCCTTCCGCAGCATAATCCGCACTCGGGCTCAGCAAGCCATGTCCGACCACGAAGAAGAAACTCATCTCTTCCCTGCTCTTGAGATGACCGAAGCGCAACCTCCAGCGCAACAGCCCATTGATAATACGCCAATCATACAAGAATTGGCACAAGGAATGAGAGCAATGCAAGAAATGCTCTTGCAATTCATGCAAGCACAAGCCACCACAGCAGCCAACAATCAGGTTGGCCCAGTTCGGGAATCTCAACAGCCATGCCGGGTCCTTCCGGCCTCCAGTTCAAATCAAGCACAACCATCGGAGTCTGCCCCAGACTACCGACAGCAGCCATCTCAGCCCTTCGCTATGGGGCATCCTCCTCAGTACCTTCCTGCAACGATAGGGCCATCTCAGAGCGTCCCCGTCGCAAGGACTTCCATTCAGCTTCCAGTCAATCTTGCAAACAACAGTCTCAGTAGATCTCAGTATGTCCCCTCCAATGGGACACCTTTTCAATTTCAGCACATCCCCGTCGATGGGATTTCAATTCAATTTCCAGCAACAAGGACAGCACTAGCGAATGCCCACAATGGGGGTCAGTGTCAGGCCCACACCAATCAGCGGATAGTGGCGAATACCCAACAAGGGGGTCACTTCCCAGCATCTCAGCCTCCTGCAAACAGGAGCACTTTTCAATTCCAGCACATCCCCGCCGATGGGATTCCAGTTAATTTTCAGCAATCTTCAATTCAGCAAAATCCAGTTGATTTCCAGCAATCTTCCATTCAGCAATCTCCAGTTAATTTCCAGCAAGTTCCAATTCAACCTTCAGTACAGTCTCCAGTTCAGCTACAGTCATTTCAGGCACAAGTTCATCAGAATCCAGTTCAATCATCAAATCAATTTCAGCAACCTGCGGTCGCTTTTCAACAAGCACATAGGGTCGAAGACATCGACCACTATGCCGAAGAAGAACGTGCCTTACTCCAAGAGGCACCAGTCGCTCGAACGGATCACTCAGGACTGGACGAGTTGCGGGAGCAGTTTCAGATCTTGCAAAATCAGCTTCAGCGACAGCAAGGAATCGACTTACCTTCGACCAAGTTCAGAGACTTGTGTCCTTTCCCAAACGCTCAAGTACCTCAAAACTTTGAGGTACCAAAATTCAAAAGATACGATGGCAGCGGTTGCCGCACAGCGCATCTCAAGGCCTTCTGTGGAGAGCTGAGTGCAATCTCAGAAAATGAAGGGGCCCTCATTCGCTTGTTCCAAAAATCCCTGAAGGGCGATGCCCTAGATTGGTACACCTCATTGGACTACCACCGCATCAGGACGTGGGAACAGCTTTCCCAGGCTTTCGTCGACAGATTCGCATACAACCTCAACATGGCACCCAGAAGAGCTAACCTCGCGGCTCTCAGGCAAAGGAGTGATGAAACACTATCAGCTTATGTGGGATGTTGGCGAGCTATGGCAGCCAGAATGCAGACACCTATCGATGACGAAGAACAAATCTCCATGATTGTTCATTCAACATATCCGGGCATATCTGGATATCTCATCTCGCATCTATACGCGAATTTCTCACAGTTGATCCGTGCTGGAGAGCAAGTCGAAGCAGGAATCCATGCCGGGACAATCTCCCCATGGCCTCATCAAGCCACTCCAGTCAAAAGGAACAGAGTGGAAGGAAGACCCATCGGATATGGGAATGGAAACCGAAGCGGTTCTCCTCCCCGCCCGACAGAGGTAAACAACATCAATACCACTGCTCAGGGTAATCAATACGCTCCCCCACAGGGACCTCAACAGCGTCAGCAGAATCAGGTTTAGCACCAACCTCAGAGGTATCAACCACGACCAAATCCGCAACCACAGCCACAACCACCTCGACAGCAGCAGCAGTTCAGAGGAAATGGTCAGTACCCATACCAGAACAGGCAGAATTACAGGGAGCTCAGGAAGTTCACCCCACTTACTCAGCCACTTAGTCAAGTCATGACTATGCTGGTACAAAAGCAGTTACTCACTCTGATGGCACCTAGGCCTCCTCCTCATCCTCTGCCTCCAAACTACCGAGAAAATGAGTACTATGCCTACCATCAAGGACGTGGCCATGCTACTGATCGATGTTTTACTCTGAAGAATGCCATACAAGATCTGATTGATGACCGCAAGATCGTCATCTCGATCCCTGGAACTCCTGCAGCAGCTTCCACCAACATCCTTCAGAATCCTCTGCCTCAGCATCAGACAGACCCCAGTTCGTCTCGAGGCCCCACCGTCAACAGCATAGAAGAAGAAGAACGCCTCGACCGCTTCTTCTCCCCTATCTAATCTATTCATGCCTACACTTATGGGCCAACAAATCCTCCTCCAATCCTGCAAGGGGCAAGTCCCTTCTCTCTTTCAGTATCTGAGCCAATCATACTTGAAGGAACACTTCCATATGATGTACCAGTTGTTCAAGGGGCACCTCACAACCATTCATGCTGGGAACCAGTCGTCCTGGAAGGAGCCCAATCATACATCGAGCCCACATACGAACCTGTCATCTTGCAAGGGGCAACTCCAGTTCAAGAACAATCCAATCCGCAATGTAGGGATTATACTCATCAACAGCAAGAACCCATTATTTTGGAAGGAGCTCCTCCAGTCGAGCCAGTCATATTGCAAGGGGCAAATCCCGGAGGCGTGTCAATACACTACGGCAGCTGGGACGAACAGAGAAACCTCCTGCCATATCAAGAGGACCAGTATTCATTCCATGGGAGCCTCCTGCTCCAGGAACGGTCAAGCCAGGACCGCAGCCTTATGTGATCTATGAAGACAAGCCTCGATATTACCCCTTTAGCACAGGCAACAATGTAGTCCTCAAGGCAAAAGCTCCATACGAGGAAGATCTGGTACCCACACCAGCACCGTTGCAAGAACCGGTGGTCATAGAAGGCAAAGGTGAGGAAAATTATAAAGAAGTCCCATGGCACTATCCAGAATGTGCGGAAGTGGGAAACATGAATCCCAATGGGCGTTACATCCGAAGAGATAATCAGAACAGAGGAGATCCCAAAGGCGCTCTTTCAGGTCTCGGTAACAAAAATGAAGCCGCATACGATGTGGCGACTCAGCTCAAGTCAATCCCTGCACAAATCTCAGTGTGGGAGTTACTCTATACATCTCGCATACACCGAGAAATGTTTGCCAAGACCTTGAACGATGCTCACGTCTCCTCTGATACGGCACCAGAAATGATAGCTTTGATGATTGGACAACTCCTGGCTCCGCGCGCCATCACCTTCACAGATAATGAGTTGCCACCAGAAGGACGAGATCATGGGCGATCCCTCAACATAGCCTTACGATATAAAGACCTCTGCGTCCCACTGGTCCTTATCGATAATAGCTCAAGCTTAAACATCTGCCCACTCAAGACCGCGGAACGTCTGGGAATCAGCCCTTTTTCATTTCGACCCAGCACCATATGCGTCAGAGCATTCGACAACACCCGCCGATCAGTGGAAGGGGAGGTCGACATAGAGGTACAGATAGGTCCGAAAATCTCTACCATCACATTCCAAATTCTGGATATATCAGCCTCTTTCAACATGTTGCTCGGACGACCTTGGCTGCACAAGGTTGGAGCTGTGCCGTCAACCCTGCATCAACGAGTGAAATACATCTGTAGAAATCAAGTGATCTCTATCCATGCAGAGAAGGAGTTCATCATTCCTTTCAATGCTGCTGCCACTGAACCAGACATCCCAGTCATCGATATCCAGCACTCTGAAGAAGACATCCCGTTTCACAGTTTCGAATTCGAGACTGTAAACTTTATCGCCAATCCAGAACCAATAAAGGTGGACCGTGTCTTTTCACCGGCAGAGCATCTGAGCCTCAAATACCGAATGAAGAATCACTTCAAGTCCAGAAAGGTACCGCTGATATATAACCAATGCAAATGGGGACTCGGATACAGGTCAATCTTCATGGACAAAGGAAGGAAGAAATTTCGGTGCTCGCCCATCCAATTCATCAAGCCAGGAGAACCTTGCAAAGATCCAGGAGGGAATCAACCGACTGCACTACACAAAGGCCTCCCGATGAGCCTAACTTGGGCCGCATGGCTCCCCATTCGATGGGATCAAATTCTCGAACCATCCAAGCCTCCAGAAGAAGAAGGAGATGAAGAAGGAAGTCAAATACAGCAGCTTCAGGATCAGGTTACTCTGACACCTGCTCCCAACCAGGGGCACAACCTGCCCACTTCAGCATAAATCAACCAGGGGCACAACCTGCCCACTTCAATTCCAGCCAGTCAGGGGCACAACTTGCCCATCTCAACATCAATCAGCAAGGGGCACGACTCGCCCATCTCTGCAGAATCAATATCAACAATCACCAGCCAGGGGCAGAAGCAGCCCATCCATTGGACCAAGAAAGGGAAATGGCCAGCCCTAGCTTGGTCTGATGTCCAGATTCCAAACTTGTGGCTAGCCGTGGAACCAGACGAGCTGCAATGCGAAGTAAGTGATCCGGAAAGGACTGAGTACGACTCAGATCTCGAACCTGACCAGCGAGAAATCATGGTCATTGGGCCAGGCTGTGATTCTTTGCTCGAATCATCAACCCCCACCTCTTCAGGGGAGGAAGTGTGGGGTCCTGAATGGTCATCCGTTCCCCTAACTTTTGAATCAGCCAAAGAGCCATCTGAGGGCTCTGGCTTAAAAAAAAAAGCCTGTTTAAGCAGTAACCGAAACTTTGGAACAAGTTGGGCTCAATCATGGTCTGCAATGCCTACTTGTTCAAAGTCCCGTGAATTTCAAAAAGCAAAAAAAGTCAAAAACTTTCAAAAGCCAAAAACATCTAGCATTTTCATTTCAGAAAAATCTCAAAAACCAAAAAACATTCATTTTCCTGCATTCAATTGTGTGTCAAGTTCGTCTAAAGAGTCACATGAGTTTGAAGTCGAATCATATGACTTTGACATCAAATTAGACTTCGAGCTCATGGGTCTAGACGAAGCTCGGGATGAGGAAAATGATGATCCGACTCTCGAACTAGAGGATCTTTTCAAAAAGTTCGAATCTAAAGCCAATGTTGTAGCCGATGATTTCGAGATAGTAAACTTGGGGACGCCAGAGATCCCTAGGGAAGTACGCATCGGAAAATCGTTGCCACCTGAGATGAAACAGAAAATGATAGAGTTCCTAGCTCCAAGATTGTCAAACTTCACGTTCTCATATGAAGACATGCCGGGGCTCGATGAAGAGCTCGTTGTACACCATCTGCCAACCAAGGCAGATATGAAGCCAGTGAAGCAGAAACTTCGAAAAATGAAGCCAGAATGGGCCCTGAAAGTCCGAGATGAAGTCATCAAACAATACAATGCGGGATTCTTGGTAGTCTCCAACTACCCTGAATGGCTCGCCAATATCGTACCAGTACCAAAGAAGGATGGCAAGGTTCGAATGTGCATCGAATTCCGAGATCTCAACAAAGCCAGTCCTAAAGACAACTTCCCGTTGCCACACATCGACACTCTGGTCGACAATACTGCTGGCTACAAGGTCTTCTCATTCATGGACGGGTTCTCAGGTTACAATCAAATCAAGATGGCCGTCGAAGATCGTGAGAAGACATCGTTCATCACTCCCTGGGGAACTTTCTGTTACAGGGTAATGTCGTTCGGTCTGAAGAACGCAGGAGCAACATATCAGCAAGCAATGACAGCATTATTCCATGACATGATGAACAAAGATCTTGAAGTATATGTGGACGATATGACCGTCAAATCTCGCATAATTGAAGGACACTTTGAAGATCTGAAGAAGTTATTCAACAGATTAGAAAAGTACAAGCTCCGCCTCAACCCTCAGAAATGTGTTTTCGGTGCAATGGGAGGAAAGCTCCTCGGCTTCATGGTGAGCGAGGATGGCATCAGGGTCGACGAGACCAAAACCAGAGCAATCATCGAGATGCCCCCTCCTAGAACAGAGAAAGAAATTCGCGGCTTCCTCGGCAGAATTCAATACATCAGTCGCTTCATCGCACAGCTCACACCTATTTGTGAGCCCATTTTCAAGCTCCTTCGGAAGAACGTTCCAAAAGAATGGAATGATGATTGCCAAGTCGCCTTCAACCGCATCAAGGAATATCTCATGAATCCTCCAGTCCTAGTGCCACCCACTCCCGGATGACCACTATTGTTATACATCTCGGTAGCAGCAGAAGCCATTGGCTGTGTCCTCGGCCAGCACGACGAGACTGGGAAGAAGGAACAAGCAATATATTATTTGAGCGAAAGTTCACCAACTACAAGACCAGGTATTCCCCGATCGAGAAGACCTGCCTCGCCCTAGTCTGGGCAACTCAGCGACTCCGTCAATACATGATTGCATTCCCTATTCTCCTCCTCGCTCACATGGATCCGCTCAAGTACCTGTTCGAGAAACCGGCACTCACGGGAAGGATAGCTAAATGGCAGCAACTCCTGTCTGAGTTCGACATCACCTATGTTACTCAGAAGGCAATCAAGGGGCAGGCCCTCGCCGATCATCTTGCGGCCCACTCCCTCCTGGATTATCAACCACTCAAGACATTCTTCCCTGATGAAGATCTCTTGCTCATTGAAGAGGAAGAAAAGAAGAAAAAAGATGAGTGGACGTTATTCTTCGACGGCGCAGCAAATTCTAAAGGGAGTGGTATTGGAGCAATCCTCTACTCTCCAGATGATGTCCCTATTCCTATCTCAAGGCGCATAGAATTCGAGTGCACCAACAACATGGCAGAGTACGAAGCATGCATCGCTAGCTTATGGGAAGTCATGATCTTGGGCGTCAAGAAGCTACGAGTATTTGGAGACTCACAGCTTATCATCAATCAGACCAATGGCGAATGGAAAACCAAGGACGAGAAGTTGATACCATATCATGTGTATCTTAAAAATTTGATCGAGGAGTTCAAAGAAGTCACCTTCTCATACATGCCCAGAGCCAAGAACCAGTTTGTAGATGCTCTCGCCACACTTGCATCAATGCTCGAGATACCAAAAGGAGCTTCAGAATGGGAGCTCACAGTCGAAATTCAAGATGAACCTGCTTTCTACTTGCAAATAGAAGGAGCCGAAGCTGTCCCTGACAAACCCTGGTATGCCGACATCAAGCAATATCTCGAAACCCAGGAGTATCCAGAGTCAGCAACAGCAACAGATCGCCGAACCATCCAGCGTTTGGCTGGCCAATTCACCATCAGTGGCGAAGTTCTTTACAAGCGATCCTATAATCACATCCTCCTTCGATGCGTCGATGAAACAGAAGCTGCAAAGATCATGGGAGAAATACACGAAGGAATCTGTGGCCCACACATGAATGGGCACATGATGGCAAAGAAGATTCTACGACTCGGCTATTATTGGCTCACCATGGAGACAGACTGTTGCCAGCACGTCAGAAAATGCTTCAAGTGTCAGGAGCATGCGAATCAAATCCATGCCCCATCATCGGAGTTATACAACCTGACCACCCCCTGGCCCTTCTCCATGTGGGGACTCGACATCATCGGCAAGATCAGTCCCAAAGCATCAAATGGTCATGAGTACATACTTGTGGCAGTCGACTACTTCACCAAGTGGGTAGAGGCAGCCTCCTACACCACGATTGCAGCATCTCAGGTGATCAAATTCATGAAGAACAACATCATATGCCGGTATGAAATCCCTAATACTATCATCACAGATAATGGGACCCCGTTCGTCAACAGAAAGATGGATGACTTCCTCAGCAAATTCAAGATCCAACGTCATCGATCAAGCCCCTACCGTCCCCAGATGAATTGTGGGGTAGAAGCCGCAAACAAGACAATCGTCAGGATACTCGAGAAGATGGTCGTGACCTATCAAGATTGGTCAGATATGCTCCCATATGCACTTTGGGCCTATCGAAAGTCTGTACGGTCTGCTACGAGCGTTACTCCTTTCGAACTTACCTACGGAATGGAAGCAGTTCTACCAGTCGAGGTGGAAATACCATCACTACGAGTGTTACTCGAAAGCGGAATTGAGGAAGGAGAATGGCAACGGGCCAGATTCGATCAGTTGCAGCTAGCAGATGAAAAGCGCATGCGTGCACTAAGTCATTCACAGTGCTATCAGAAAAGGATCGCTCAGGCTTACAACAAGAGAGTCCGAAAAAGAAGTTTCAAGGTAGGTGACATGGTCATGAAAAAGATTTTACCGTCGCACCTTCCGGATCCCAGAGGAAAGTTCAAACCCTCGTGAGACGGCCCACTGATCATCAGAGAAGTACTTCCCGGAGGCGCCCTCAGACTCACCAGCATGAGAGGGGTGGATCTTCCTGAGCCAACCAACGCCGACAACGTGAAGATCTTTCACGGGTAAGTCATTCTGACCTTATCAAGAGTTACTTTAATAGAGCTGAAGTCAAGAGGTCGAAGCTAAGACCTCTAAGAAATCATTTCCGTCCACCAACAAGTGTTTCAAATAAGGGGATTCAAAAAGAGAAAAATACAAAAAAAAAAAGAAAAAATATACAAAAGACAAAGAAAAAAAAGAGAAGAAAAGAGAAAGAAAAAGGGAAGCCAAAGCAAGGTATCCAAGAAAAAAATCAACCCAAGGAAAAACACAGTCATCCATCCATTCATCTCAGAAGAGTCACTAGCTAAGACCAACAGCTCTGTCATCATAACTCAGGATAAGGGCTGAAAGACTGCCATCGGCCGGCAACAACGGATTCCCGACCTCTAGCCGCCGCAGTTATCCAAAGATTCAGAGAAAGAAAAAAGAGAAAAAGAAAATGTGTGCCTAAACAAAGATGGCGGAGTGAAAACCCGAAAGGGCACTCCGAGTAAAAACAGTAGGCATACAGCGGACTTGGTGAAAACCTGAAAGGGCACTAAGGGTAAAAACAGCATAGCTGCTAAGGGGCAGGCAAGATCAAATACCCGGGACGTGGTGAAAACCCGAAAGGGCGCCACGGGCAAAAATGACGGAAAAAAGCCGGCTGTGGTGAAAACTCGAAAGAGCACTGCAGGCAAAAATGGCTCAAATAAAAAAAGAAAAAATAAAAGTGCAGGTACCAAGAAATCAGACAGTTCAGATCAATGCAAACAGTTACAGTTCAAGAACAAGAAGAAGTGCAGTCAGGAACGAAGAGCTCTACAAATTCTGACAATCTCAGGAGGCAACAGTTTCCATTGCCTACACCTCTAGGGAACCAAAGGATCACACAAGTCAAATCTCGAGACATCGGTCAAAGCATTGGCCGAGCCCCAGTTCTGATTCCTATATCCTAACACAAAATCCAGACACACACTCACAAGACAGCTCATGGCACAATAGATTCTCAAAAAGTTTTCATCTTTTTTCATTAAAAACATCATATTTCTTTTACACATATCATGTCATCTTGTTCAAAAAATACAAAAAAAAAAATGCATCATCATCAATCATATATGCAAAAACGGGAATGTGCAGGTGGCTAACACAATCAATCTCTACCCTCCTCCTCGGCCACATCAAGTAAGTCCTCTGACTCATA
Organism: Liriodendron chinense; assembly: GCA_003013855.2. NCBI lineage: Eukaryota > Viridiplantae > Streptophyta > Magnoliopsida > Magnoliales > Magnoliaceae > Liriodendron > Liriodendron chinense. The sequence goes on along the minus strand of PVNU02000491.1, from coordinate 861,147 downwards.
AAAAGATAGCCTCTCTCTCAACCTGCTCACCTCCATACGCAGGTAACGCGCCTCATCGCGCTCAAGGGAACGGATCAATGTCTCCTCATTAGACAATCTCTGATTGGCAGCCAATCTCCTCGACATCATCTCACAATGATACCGAAGTGCAGAGATCTCAGATAGCAGATGGCCATGAGTGACCAAAAGGAAGCAAGGATCAATGAATGGGCGCTCCTCAAAAGGTTCATATGAACCAGATGAAGAGCCAGCATCTCTAAGGATATCCTGCTCATCCTCATCAGCAGTCTGGTGCCAGCAAGGGATGCGTCGATACAAAGACTGCTCAGCAACTCAGTACTGATATGGGGCGGTCGCCATCGGAAAAGTCCGCAGCTCAAAACCCAGCAAATCAGCAGTCAAGTAACTCGCCCAAGAACAATCAATCCGGGTCCTAAAGTCAGAGGACCTAGATGGAAGTGCTCGACGCCCGATACCCGTGAAAGCAAAAAGAGTAACATCCTGCTCATATCCAAACTGCCGGAGGAACCGAATGGGATGATAAGAGAAGTAAGATCGAAAGCCTACCAACATCAGAGGAAGGCGGTGTGCATCGCAAAGCACTGGAGGAAGTGAAAGCCAAGATGACTCCCAACGAACGTTCCAGTCACGAAGTTCAGCAAACATTCTGCGATACAAGGGCTTGCTCATCCTAGCTGTATGCGGAAGGAACTCCATGATATAACGCATGATGTCAGAGCTAGGAATGCCAGGAAGGGGTATAGGAACGGTCAAAGAAAGACACTCCCATAGTCAGACCTGATCACAAAAAGGAAAAGAAGTTCAGCTGGAGCCAAGCAATTCCTAACAAAGTAAAAAAGAAAAGGTGTAGAAAAGATACCTGAAGAAAAGCACAACAGCCGCGAAGGACACGAGTGCGGCCCAGGGCTCAGTCAGTCAGCCCATTAAACAGCTCGGCCAAGATGAGAGAAATGATCCCCTGCCGTCGGATAGCTCGGCTCATCACCTCAAAAAGCAGAGGAGTCTGGGACCTGCGCCATCCCGAGAACAGCATCTCAGCTATCAAGCAGAACATCAGTGCATTCCGAGCAAAAGCAGATCCGGCCACACTCCGAGGACCCGAAAAAAGATCATATAGCAAGTCTAAGGAGAACACTACAGCATCCTGGCCAGCAGCTGCAGGCCGAACAAGATAGGGGATCCCGAACCAGTTCTGCGGTGTAGCAGTCTTCGGCGGCGTCTTCGGCGAGAAATACTGAGTATAATCCCAGGGTAGGCCTATCAAGCGGGCAAGCTCCTCCAAAGAAGGTCCCATCTCTATATCGTTGAACGCGAACAAGTTCAACGAAGGGACCCAGTCAATCAAGGCAGCTCCAAGCATCCTCCAATCAATATCAACTCTAGCCATATGGATCAGACTGCCGAAGCCATAGGACTCCAAATCTCGAATCTCATAAGCTGACAAACCATCAATCCAAGCAAGCAGCCGTGGCGAGCAAGAAGGACGAGGAAGCAGCTGACAAGTCCTCACTGATACCCCCTCCAGAACAAAAGGCCCAGAAATCAACAATGACTCATCAAGGATCGGAAGGTCAACGGGCGAAAGAGAAGGAAAAGCTGGAACCTCTGTAGACTCAACAGCCCCTGACCTATACCCAGTAACGACTATGTCTGATACAGTCGCATCACTGTCCGAAACTGTCATAACCTCAGTCGCATGAGAAGACTCGCCCACCTCATGAATAGAGTGCGCAAAAGACCGACGATCAGAAAAAGGACGATACTCCCCATCAAAAGGACTACCAGTGAAGATCACACCATACATCGTGGCATCCTGGCTAATCTGACCGTCGAAAAATGCATCTGAACCATCAAAAAGGGTCCTGGCAACCCCGATCGAAGAATCAACGATCAGATCTAGACCTGCGGCCCTCTCCAACAGGAAATCATGAATCCAGTCATCATCCTGGCCGATCAAAGGGATCATCGAGGCATCCACACCATCCATCATCAAGGGGACATCATCAATGATCACATCAAGTCCACCCAAACAAGTATGCCGCACATCTCGGCCCTCATCAAGAGCATCCAAACCATCAAAGGTATCATCTAAACCATCTATCCCATCCAAGCATGAGATCAGCCCATCCATGTCCCTCATGGTCCCATCACCTCCATCAATCACATCATCCGCATGGCCCACATTCAAGGGATGCACAGCCTCACCTATGTCCCATCCTCCCATCTCATCCATGCCATCCATTCCTCCCACAAATCAAAGTCCCATTCAAATCTGGAATTTCAGCATGGCTGCCATTAATGGGGCCATTCAAAGCTCCACCAACTACCAAGCTTAAGTCTTCATCAATACCCCCTCTTAATGCCCCATCTACCCCATCCATTAAAGGCATCTCCCCTTTATCAAAGCTCATTGGAAAATTTGAAGTGTGGGACCCATCATGAACAGTCCCTACAGCCCTTGAATCTCCACCATCCATTGTTTGAGAGAGGACAAAGTGAGAAGAAGACAAAAGGAGAAGAAAGGATGAGACAAAAAGAGGAAACATGGCTGGAATTGAAAGACCTGTTACAGAGAATGTGGGGACAGCAGTAACAGACAGCAGGGAATGTCCGAACACGAGCCAGCCCAGGCCGCTCAAGAGGCGAGCCTTGGGCGGCCTGCTCTGGGCCGCCCGTACGGACGCGCTCCCTCTCTCTTCGCGGGATTGGCTCTAGGGTTCTTGGTAGGTGAGGCTGACAGTCCACGTCAGCAGATGGCACCCCGTGGGCCGCCCAAGGCTCCAGTCCACTCCAGATTTCGAGTAAGGTTAATCAAGATCATAAAAGGTGCTCCACCGGTCCAATCACGAAGCAATGCGGCCAGAACATGGCTAATCAAGTCAAAGAGAGGGAAAGGTGATCAAGTGGGGGCCACAAGCAATCCAAGTCATTCAAAGACTAGATCATCATGATCTGAACCATAGAAAAGCTCGCATGGGTCATCAAACAACAAGATCAAAGGTTGGATCGTCAAAAGAAGGGTCAGAGTCCAAGATTTAATCATCAAGTGGGCCCACAAGGCCTAATCAAGCAATCTGAACCGTTCAAGTCATCATCCATGCGGTTAAGAAGTCTCATCTTCCATAAATCATTAAGGAACAAGTCAAAGGTCAAAACATCCAGACATCATCAAGGAATTTGAGACAAGTCAAAGATTGTATATTCATTCAAAAGAGCTTGATACAAAAGAGGATAAAAGCAAAAAGAACAAGGCCATACAAAGCGGAATACCCAAGCAGGCAACAAGTCGCCAACGTAGTCGTCATCGTCCCTCCTCTCGTCCCGCTCCCGACGATAAAGATCCATCAAAGGAGCTGTCACTGATCCTCCAGCGTACCTGCGACGACCCCCTGGAATATAGAGCGAAGGAAGCAGAGGCCCCTGGCCGTACAGCAAATACCACTCATCATAGTCACGATCCGGGATCGTGAAACGAAATCCGGGCTGGCCCACGAGAGCCTCAACTCTCTCATCAGCTGGGATCCGAGCAGCTGAAGGAGGTGCAGAACAAGGGACCCGAGCCACCCCAGTGACTTGCCAAAGCAACCTCTCACCCAGATACCACTGAAAAGATTCAGCGTCGGAAAGCATGATACAGAGACATAAAGCATCATATGCCTCCACGCACTGGGGGGTATAATAGAGAGGGAAGCTGGCACACGGCATCCGAGCGAGCTGCAGCAAATGAGGTCACCACGATCAGTCACAATACAGCACGGGGGGTAAGGAAAGTAAGATACTTACGTCATCAATGGTCAGCCCGTCTATGTCAGCGCGCCAATTGTCCCCAGAAACTCGGGAGTTCCGCTGACGGTTTTGCTGGTGCCAGTACATGTGGCGATACAAAGAGGGTTCAACATCGTCCCGCATCCTCGGCGCGAGATGGGGAAAATGGTCATAAAAGCAGGTCTGGGCAAAAGCACATCTAATGATCAGAGAGAGAAAGAAGGCAAATGGCTCCAAGGAAGGTGAATGAAGAAATACCTTGACGACAGGCCAAAAACCTGTGAAGGACCGGCTATGCCGACAGGTCTTGTCCAGACCTTAGAAGATATGGGTCAAGATAGCCCCGTTCCAGTTATAGGGATGATGAAAATCCTCGACTAAACGAAGAAATTTAGGATCAACCCTCTCATTCGCATGGCAGAAAAGGAAGGACCCGAAGGCATAAGTGATCATGGCCCGTGCTTTGTGGAGGGCCTCTCGCTCAGTGGTGGGGATGACGGAGGCAAAAGTGTTGTAGAACCATCGCATCTTTACTTGATGGCTTTGGAATTCACCCTCGGGTGGGACATCACCGACAAGCCGTAGCCAGTCAGTGGAAGTGAGGGGAGCCAGAGAGCTGACTTGAGGAACAACTGTTCCATGAAACGGAAAGCTTACTTGCATATAAATGTCCAGAGGAGTTATTTCCCATTCACCACAAGGGAGCTGAAAGGTGTGGGTCTCGTCCCGCCACCTCTCGCAAAGGGCCGCGAGCATCATGCGGTTAGCATCGTTGTTATGAAAACGTAAGGTGAGGAGGCCAGCAAAAGGAGTACCAGCCAGTACTCGTTCAAGTAAGGGCTGTGGATCCTTCACCCAGTTGTCCCAGTGATCCTTGGTACCTCGACCCTTGATAGCAGGAAGAGGTTGATGCTCCATAGCTAAGGAACACATGTGGTCCCCTCGGCGGATGATGAAGGCAGGATCATCCTCATCAATCACTTGACGACATCTGGTGCCGTCCGCCATTGAATCCTACAAGCTTGGCAAGGTAAGTCCCTATCCCTTACCCGTTAAAATCCAAATTATCATCCAGGAAACCCATGGGATTGGACTCACATTCAAAGGCAAGATCTAAAGTCCAACTCCATGTGTTACCTAGGATATGTGTTGGGCCCATTGGAAAAAGTAAGGCCCACCTTAAAGAAGGTTGCATGGCATGCCTTAGGCAAGAAAAGTCCATCATCCAAAGACATACTTTGGACAACAAATGCACTAAGTGCCATGAGATCAACAAAGGATAAGAATCCTACTTCACATGAGAAATCTCTCTTCAAAGTCCACATGTGGTCAAGGATTGGTCCACTTCTTATGCCAAGGCCATGATTCTCACTTAAGATACTTCCATCTTTTTACATATGTACATGGACAAGTGGGGAATAGAAAGGAGGTGGGCCCCCAAGAGCAACCCAAATGCCTCACCTCAATGGATTGAAAGGAGCACATAGCCCACTTAAAAGCATGAGGACCCATTCATGGGTTAACCATGGGCAACCCTATGTGCACCATCTTGATGAAAGTGTTGACCATGAGAGTACAACATGGCGGTCTACCCACAAACATATGAATCAAAGAAGCTAATGGTAAAAAAGTTGATGTACATAGCCCACATGAAGAACCAAGTTGAAAATGCCCATGAAAGGACAAATTTGGGCAACTTATGTGCACCAATTTCTTTACAAGAAAGGGAGACCATTTGAGCACAAGAGGGCATGGCTTGATGGGCCACCCAACCATCATGAAAATAGCTAAGAATGGTATACATAGCCCACCTGAAGATCAAAATCCAAAGTGCCCCAAAGCATGGGATAAAATTGGGCAACTTATGGGTATCATTCTTTCTCACAAATCGAAAGAAAAATCACTCATCTTTGAGAATGATGGTGGATGACCCACCAAGCCCCCAAAGGAAGTTCAAGGAGCTATGGTTGCATGGATAGCTCACTTGAAGGAGGATCATCCATTTGAGATTGATAACATCTAAGGAAACTCTTGAGAACCACTTTCCTACCTCATGGAAAAATCATTGGAAACTAGTAAGATTGTTGGAGCAACTCACTCATGGGGCTTGTAGATGATCAAGTAACTCAAGTCCTCCATCCATCAAAAGAAAAAGCATGAAAAGAAAAAATCCTACATGAACAAAGTGTAGTGGGGCACACATGGTTCAAAGAAGTGCACAAGTTTCAATGAAGGCCCAAAAGCCCATCCATATGGAAAAATTCTAAGGAACCCACCACATCTTATACATAAGGATGTACATCATACTCAAGAGATGGTGGAAGATTTGGGCTACTTGTCCATAAAGGCCCAACTATAAAAAATCTAGCCCACTTGAGATCCAAGTGAAGAATGGGCTAGTCACCTTGGTCCATACACATGTGAAGAAAGATGGGGTCACCCAAAGTGAGCCCCATGAGCCCAAAACTTGAGATGGGCCCTACCATGCCCATGGGCCCAAATCTTGGAAAGAAGATGGAAAAGAAAAAGAAAGCTCCAAAGGAAATGACAAGGGCAAGAAAGTAAGAGGGAGCCCAAAATGAAGCATTGGGCCCATCAAATACACCAATGGCCATGACTTCACTTTGAGCCCATTTGATACATATGAAAAGAGGCCCAACTCCCATGAAAGAGATAGTATATTTTGCCATGCACACTTGATGGACATGGCAAAATTACCCATTACATACACATGAAGGGAGTGTGAAAAGAAGAAAAGGGAAAATGAAATGGAAAGCTTGCAATGTCCTTCTCCATGCACCACCTTTGAAAGAGATTGGAGATCTAGAAAAGGTCAAGAATGCTTGGGCCCACCTTCACTTCTTTTGAAATAGCTACATGAAGAAAAGAAAGGAACCATGAGAAACAATGAAGAAAGAAAAGGACAAGAAAGAGAAAGGAAGTGGTCCATACCTTTACCACTCACCAAGAAGGGACCACCTTGCTGTCCCAAAATTTTTCTAAGGGCCACCACTTGAAAAGGGCAAAGAACCACCAAAAAAGAGAAAGGAAACTTGAAGAAAGATAGAGTATGAGATAGAGAAGAGAGAGATTGCACGTTGAAGGGGGCAAGGGTGCCCCATGTTATATAGAAAAGGGGAGGGCACCTTTTTACCCAGCCCACCAAAGAAACCGGGCGGTACACAGGAGGCCATCCTACCCTCTACCTATGTGAAACGACTTCTCACCCCCTCTCCTTGGGAAGAACTCCTCCTTGGGAAGGGTGGTTGCAAGTGAATCTTGTACCTCTATGTAAGAATGAAGTGATGGAAGAGAATGGTGAGAAAAAGTAAGAAATCTCACTAAAATCTCATCTTGTGAGAAGTTGATGAGAAATTGGCTTGATGATGTGGAAAAGTTCCATGAAATTTTCAAGAAAAAGAAAGAAAAAAGATTGACTTAGTCAAACAGCGATCTCAACCATCCAAAGGCATGACCAGATGATCCAAACCATTCCAAGAAGAATCCCAAGAATCTCCGCCCTTGATTACTGTTTACATGTACAGTTTTTGGTCCGAAGACCTTAAACTACGTCGGGATCAATATCCCGAGGGTTTTTAATAAAAACCAGCATCGATCCTAGCCTTTCAGGCTAAGATCTGATGATCTGGATCATTTCAAAAAAAAATATAGGCTCTATTTGTACAGTTTTTGGTCCGAAGACCTTAAACTACGACTGGATCAACACCCCGAGAGATTTTCAATAAAAACCGGTGTCGATCTTATTTGCTCACATCAAGATCAGATGACTCCGGACATTTTTCAAAAATAAAAAAAAAATGTGTTGCCATGTTTTGTACAGTTTTGGGTCCAAAGACCTTAAACTACGTCGGGATCAATATCCCGAAGGATTTTAATAAAAACCAGCATCGATCCTAGCCGTTCAAGCCAAGATCTGACGACCTGGATCATTTTCAAAAAAAAAAAAAAAAGATTTCAAGCTTTCCATAAAAACCAGCATCAACCTCGGTTACCCGAGTTAAAATCTGGAACTTTTTCAAAAAAAAAAATACAAAAAAATATATAAATAAAAGATAAAAAAAAATTTGCCATCAATTTCAAGTGCACAAATTCATCTCCAGCGGTCCGAAGACCTAAAACTACACTGGGATTAATTTCTCGGGGGCTTTCTTTCCTAACCTGTTCCAGACATGGCTGACACTTGATCGTACGGGTGTCTGGAATCTTTTAAACAGGTAAGGGCTGAGGCGGGCAGAACTCCCCAATCCTGTTCGTGTTGAACGCACCGTGATAGACAACCTTGATTCGGAAGTCGCTGTTAAATCTGACGGATGTTCCCTGTTCCTAAAACTCATGAAGGGGATTAAGGCTGTTGGGAGGTGGAGCGCACCCTCACGGAATTGTGAGCAACATAAGGCCCCAAACTGGATTGACTAAGGGAAATGTGAGGATGTGGCTCATTTTGTGGCCGAAGGAGTCCGTCGGATGATACGTGGTCTATGTGTATTGCACATGAGGAACAGGCAACTTTGTGGGTGTATTGACTGAAAATCCTCAAAATCTCCTCATCCGAAGATGTAAAACTACGGCACTTAACTATGTGAGACTCATCTTGCTCGCTGACGTAAAATGGATCGGGTGCCTTACCAGCAGTAGAAGCTGGAAATGGATGAAAATTCTATACCTTTTCCCTGCATTTCAGAAAAATCAGAAAAATACAAAAACATTGCAAAATCACCTTTTCAAAAATCACAAAAAATATGTCCCTTGCTTTCAAATCAAATATTTGCAAAAAATCACAAAAAAATATTTCCCTTACTGTCAAATCAAATATTTTCAAAAAATCACAAAAATATTTCCTTTGTTTTCAATAACCGATCTCTATCCTGACCGCTCAGGTAACGATTTGGACCACATATTTGCGAAAATCACAAAAATTGTCACTATCCCCCAGCACTACACTTCAGGAGTCTTGAACTCCACTCTCTTCACAATTTGTGATGACGGATCCAATCGCCCGCAAATTGGAATCTTGACCAAAACTAGCGACCAAACACCGTCTCAATCGCATTTATGCCCAGAAGAACATTTTAAAGTCTCAACATCCTCGTACATTCTCATTAAGCAAAGAAACAGCATCTTGGGATGATGGACTTGATCGATCATGGGTCGGGATCTTGACCAACCCGCTGATCAAACATCCGCATTAAAAAGAAAAACCCCAAGGAAGCACAACCCTGGAAGCAATAAGCTCCAAGTTCTCTGCATCACCAGCAAAAGCAAAATCATCAAACTAAAAGAGAATGAGCCAAGCCATGCATTCATCATGCATCTCCATGCATTAGCATCCATCGCATCAATCATCATGTTTACCTGCTTCCAAAATAAAAGTCGGTTAGCCAAAGACCCCATAGGCATCCCTAGTGGAGGCGCATGCAAACAGGATTCCCATTTCAAAAAGATAAAAAATATATCTCCATTTGTAAATAAAAACCCCATGGAGTATCACTCCGTAGAGTGGGTATCTTTTCAAAATCCAAAAATATTTTCCCAGTAAAGCGTTCTGCCTCCAAAACACCAGGAGATCTTCCATATCTCTGGGTAGGAGCTGACGCAAAAATCAAATAAGATCCGATGTCTCGCGGTTTCCCGGGAGACCATCGGATCCAATGCACTCAAAGTACGGTCGAACTGAACTCCAGTGTCAGTGCGGTCGTACCACATGCCAAGATACAAAAAGATGAAAGCCAAAAGGCTCGGTCACAGAAACCATTTGAACAGGTGGAAACGATGAATTGTAACCCAAGTATCAAAATCAGCAAATTGGGTGGAAAGAGTTCACCCGCACATACCTAGGCGTGGATGCCTGAAGTACCTTGACTGAGTCCAAGTCGGCGTAGTAGAATCCCGTAAGACTATCTGACGCAGGGCGTCTAACCACTTTGACAGTCAAGCGAAACAAGTACTCCTGGAGTGATCTGGGAAAACATCAAACATCACACAATCAGTCTCAGGGTCAGTATCCTCGTAAGACTAGCGACGCAGAGGCTCTGCTGTACCTTTCCGATGTTAGTACCGATCGGGAATGGAAGGGTTGCGATTGGGTACCCAGGTTGCAGCGCATGCAGGGACAATCGCAACGTTTCCTCCAAACTCTCGCGGTATGTGCGAGTGATCGGTTTCCAAACGATCAACTGACACAGATGCAAAGGCAAGCAAAGATTTCAGAACATGATCTATGAATGACCGGGTCAGAAGTGGGGTGTCCACTCGCTTTGGCATTCGGTTGCACGCAACCTCTGCCAAAGAGGGGCATCTGTAGACACCCCACCTTCGGCTACACTGTTGGTAGAGAAAGCTGGATGAATGGAAGACCATACCCCCAAATCCCAAGTCCAAACTCAGCCAAACTCACCCTTGTAAGCCCCATTCCATAGCCCAGTTCAAGCCTGAACCCAGTCAACCCAGTCCTAAACATTAGCCTGAAAAACCCCCTATAAGGAAAGCCAGTCAAAAAAATCCTAAAAAAGCCAAACTCCACTAAGTCAACCCACTGAGTCAACCCGTTGAGTTAACCCACTGAGTCAACCCGCTGAGTCAACTCATCGAGTCAAAACACTGAGTCAACCCGCTGAGTCAAATCACCGAGTCGACCCGCTGAGTCAACTCACTGAGTCAACCCACCGAGCCAAACAGCAGCCCCGAGGGAGCGACCGTACCTCGCTGGAAATCGAGGAACAGCCGTACGGGCGGCCCACAACAGGCCGACCAAAAATATTTACACGAAATGCCACTGCCCGCTGCTATAAATACCCCCCTCCCCTTCTCATTTCAACACCCCTTCAAGTCCATTCAGCCCGAGTGCGATTCGAGTTTCCTTCTCCACCCCTTAGCCCATTTTTCCACCAAGGAGAGCCCGAGTGAGGAGATCCTAGCCCTGGTCCAGCCCAGCCTGACCACTGGTTCAAGTCTCCCAAGCCATCCAAGTCTTGATCCAGCCACTCGAAGCCAACCCTTGCGATACCTCCGTCCATCCAGCTACTCTTTTCCCAACATCATCTCATTTGCATCTAGCATAAGTGCAACATTTACTTTTCTTCCAACCCCCCTACTTCATTGTAAGCACCTTGATTATTCAAGCACACTGCATATGTCTTAAATTAAGCACCTGTCAGTTCGAGCGTATGCTCTGGGCTTGCCCGTTGTTGGAACCTGCCCATCAGAAACTCTTACTGTTCAGACCTGCATTCATGCTTCACTACAAAGCACCTTGATTATTCAAACACACTGCATACGTCTTATATTAAGCACCTGTCAGTTCGAGTGTATGCTCTGGGCTTGCCCGTTGTTGGAACCTGCCCATCAGAAACTCTTATTGTTCAGACCCGCATTCATGCATCATGTCATCTATGAGAATGTACGAGGATTAAAACAGACTTTCAAGTATTAGTTCGATTCTGTGAAGTAGAGACCGTACTTTGGTACGGGCAGTGTGTGGGGTGCTTAACCTCTTCCCACCCTGTAACCGTGATCCCTTACCTCGAATCTCTGGCCGCAGATCAAAAGGAGTCATTTTAGAGGAAGGAATCTTCGGATCCCCTTCTCTAACGTTTCTACAAGGTCTAGCCGACTGTAGATTCGAAGTAACTGGCTAGTGGCGACTCTGGTCTTATATAAACTCATTTAAACACATCCAGCTTAACACGACAACCAAACAAAGCCCTCGAGAACGAGGCAAGCCAGTGGTACAAACGGCGATTTCGCACTCACGCATCATCCTCTCCTTCTTTTCCCGAAAGGGGAAGGGACGAGAACGTCGTGTGGGGAGCGCGGAAATGGCGAGGGTCCACAGCCAGCCTCCCACTCGCCTACACGATTATCACTACCCTACCTTGACGGCTTCCTCCCTAACTCCATCCTCTACCTCTTTGCAGGTATATCATCCAGGTACTCGATATCCTCTCTCCAATTTTCTTTCATATGACCGCTTATCTTCTTCACATTAATGTTACATTTCTGTCATTTCGGAGAACACAAAGCCTACTTCTTTTGACCAAGCTATGCAGGACTATCATTGGCGGGCTGTCATGGATGTCGAATTCACTGCCTTAAAAGCCAATGACAACTAGTCCCTTGTTCCTTTACCACCTGATAAGAAGCCTATTGGGTGCAAATGGATTTATAAAATCAAGTATAAGGCAGATGGCACCATTGAACGTTATAAGGCCCGACTAGTGGCAAAGGGGTACACATAACAGGAAGGACTCGATTATCATGAGACTTTTTCCCCAGTGGCTAAACTCACAACTGTTTGTTGTTTATTAGCTATAGCCTTCATCCGAAATTGGTCACTCCATCAACTTGACGTCCATAATGCCTTCCTCCATGGTGACCTTGATGAAGAAGTCTACATGTCTCTCCCACCCAGACTTGGCAAACAAGGGGAGAGTCGAGTTTGTCGCTTGCAAAAGTCCATTTATGGCGTTAAACAATCTTCTAGAAACTGGTTTGCCAAGCTCTCATCAGCACTTCGGGGTGCCGGTTTTACATCATCACGCGCTGATTATTCCTTATTCACTTCCTGTCATGGTCTCTCAATTACAGTTGTCCTCGTTTACGTGGACGATGTCATTATAGCTGGAAATGATCCTCTTCCATTTCTCGCCTGAAGCAGTTCCTTCAAAAACATTTCCGCATCAAGGATCTTGGGCCCCTTAAATACTTTCTTGGAATTGAAGTAGCCCGTTCGAAACAAGGTTTATGCATCTCTCAAAGAAAGTATACCCTTGATATTCTAACTAATGCAGGACAACTTGGTGCTCGCCCTTGTGATTTTCCCATGGAGCAACACTTAAAGTTGTCCAATGAAGAAGGAAAGCAACTTCACAATCCGTCCACATACCGACAACTGGTTGGTCGGCTCATTTACCTCACCATAACTCGGCCAGAGATCATGTTTTTAGTTCATACATTAAGCCAATTCATGCATGCTCCTCGCAAGCCACATTTCGAAGCAGCCATGAGAGTGCTTATACATCACAAGAACTCGCCTGGTCAAGGACTTTTCTTCTCTTCAACCAGTTCACTCTCTCTCTCAAAGCTTATTGCGATTCAGATTGGGCCAGCTGCCCTATGACCAGGTGCTCTACCACTAGTTTTTGCACAATGCTCGGAGATTCTCTTATTTCATGGGAAAAAAAAAACAACCTACAGTTTCAAGGTCTTCTACAGAGGTCGAGTATCGGGCCATGGCAAACACGAGTTGCGAATTGACTTGGTTGAGATATTTGCTTCATGACTTCAAGGTTCCTCATTCACAGCCAACTATGCTATTTTGTGATAATAAAGTTGTTCTTCTCATAGCCTCAAATCCAATTTTTCATGAGAGGACTAAACACATAGAAATTGACTATCACTTTGTCAGAGAAAAGCTTCAAGCTGGGTTGATAAAAAAAACCTACATTCTTACATCCCAGCAACTAGCGGACATCTTCACCAAACCTTTGGGTCGAGTGCAGTTCATTGATCTTCTTGGCAAGTTGGGTGTTCGTAACTTACACACTCCAACTTGAGGGGGAGTGTTAACAGCTAGCTACGAGGCTTACTCAAAATAGCCACGAGATTTGCTCTTGACAGCTGTTCTACCTTCATTTAGTTGCCATGTACAGAATATACGTTTCCTATCTTATAGGATCAGTTATTGTATAATCCCTATATATATTACACATAGATGGAATGAAAAAGACACGCAAATTCCAAATCTAACATTAACCATCTAGGTAAAGGTTGCCAAGATGACTATGATCCAAATTCCACATATATAAATTAGTTATGTAAAATTATTTGGTTCGAATTCAGTCATACACAAGTCTGCTAGAGCCAGATGCAGCTTGATTCGAACCCAACGCCTTTAACCTCAAGTGCCAACATAGATAAAAAAAACAAGGACCTTGTTAGTTGATCATTTATTCAGTCATCTATTAGAGGGATTAGGCAATTTGTGAATGAGATAGTTAACCCTTTAAATGGATTTTTTTTATTGTCTTTTGGTGGAAATGACTTTAATATTCACACGATTGCTACCATAATTCAATAAAGGTATGTTTGGATTGAGGGTAAAGATAGGTAGGTGTTTAGTTTGTATTGTTGAGTAGTTTGTATTTGTTTAGAAATTAGATAATGTCATGATAAGTGTTAAAACTAGAAAAATCGTGCTCGTCATCAGTTTTTCCTGTGTTTCATTATTCTGGGGTTCTGAGTAAAGAGACATTCATAAACAATCACAAGCAATCACAAAGTATACACGAGAAAGCACCGCGAGGTGAATTTTACTCCAGAGATTCCGAGATCTTTTACATTCTAGGCTGTGAACTGGTCACGAACTCTTAATTACATCAATGGATGATCACCCTTGATTAAAAGGCAAAAGTAAATGCATGCATGTATCATAAATGAATTAAAGAAAGCGATAAAAGAGCATAAATATAAATAAAGCACAACATAGACAACACATAGATTTTTACATGGAAACCCTTACGGGAGAAAACAACGGCACAAAGCGACAAGATTTCATTATGAATTGCAGTTATACAATAGATGGAATATCAAAGGGATGAAGCCCGGATAGATCGAGCAAGTAGTTTAAATCATCAGGGATTATAGTCGCGAGTTCATGGTCATAGAGACCAAGTTAAGGATTTCTTATGGACCAAGCCATTGCTAAGACCAGTTAAATATTGGTTCCATACTCTTTCGGCCGTTCCTAGTTGAGTAGCAACCAGGATTTTAACAGAGTCGTGTATCTCAATGTCATCGCGCGTTTTTGTGGACGAAATGACTTTCAGGAATACACCCCATAGTTTTAATTTCGTGCAGCTAGGGCCTGTGACTGTCTCGTGTTTTGACTTGCTAGAAGGCACTCCATGATTTCTTAGTGCAACCAGGGCCAATGACCGTCTCGTGCTTGGACGAGTGACTTGCTGGAAGGCACTCCATGGTTTCTTAGTGCAACCAAGGCCAGTGACCGTCTAGTGCTTGGACGGGTGACTTGCCGGAAGGCACTCCATGGTTTCTTAGTGCAACCAGGGCCAGTGACCATCTCGTGCTTGGACGGGTGACTTGCTGGAAGGCACTCCATGGTTTCTTAATGTAATCAGGGCCAGTGATCGTCTCGTGTTTTGACGAGTGACTTGCTGGAAGGCACTGCATGGTTTCTTAGTGCAACCAGGGCCAATGACCGTCTCGTGCTTGGACGAGTGATTTGCTGAAAGGCACTCCATGGTTTCTTAGTGCAACCAGGGCCAGTGACAGTCTCGTGTTTGGACGGGTGACTTGCTGGAAGGCACTCCATGGTTTCTTAGTGCAATCAGGGCCAGTGACCGTCTCGTGTTTGGATGGGTAACTTGCTGGAAGACACTCCGTGGTTTCTTAGTGCAACCAGGGCCAGTGGCCGTCTCATGTTTGGATGAGTGACTTGCTGCAAGGCACTCCATGGTTTCTTAGTACAACCAGTGCCAGTGACCGTCTCGGGTTGGACGGGTGACTTACTGGAGAGCACTCATTACCTTAGCCACTCAACTGACGGATCCCTCTTTGGACAGGACGCACATCAACTGGTCTTAACGATGAAGTATTTCAGACATTTTAGAACTCTTTGATTACGGTTTCTGATGATAACCATAGTACCCTTTGATTTAGTTTCGTATCTCGATCCAGGATGAAATAAATTCATGCAATGGATGTAAATGAGTACAGTACAAAGTAAATATGCTTTATGCATGCTCGAGAGAGGATTGCATTTATGCTAGATGTTTAGTGCATCAGACAAATTATGCATTTGATTTAATTGATCTGCTTCGTGTATATCTTTGTGTCATCGATATTTTTGTCTTTGCTTCTTTGAGGTCGCAATTGATTTCATTTGGCATTAATCGATTTTTGGGCCATCAAGGCACTTCCTAGGGCTGAAAATGACTAAGTAGTGGACCTGTTTGCAGTCTGATCGGGGCATTCGATAGATACCGTCGATGATCGTCTTTGAATAGGGACGGATCATGTCTAAAAAGGTTGCAATGCGATCGCATTTCGATTTGCTTAGCGCCAGTCGATTTTTGAGTCGGCATATCATTTTTCAAGGCTGAAAATGACTAAGTAGTGGGCCTACTGACCGCTTAATTAGGGTTCTCGAAGACCCTGAGACCAGGTAATCTCGTTGTAATGCATGATTATGGTGTACCAGGTTATGGCGGAGAGAAGCCTCCCTCTCGGGGTCAGTCAAATTTCGCCCGATTCCTCTCGATTTTGGTCGTTTCCGACTTTTTCGGAGGGGTTTTCGAGGTTCGCAAAATTGGCTAAGTGTTGGCCTTTCTGATCAAATTGCTGATTTGACCCACTTAACATTGACCGTTAGCGAATCCGATCCGGAGGATGGATAGAGGGCATTGATGTCTATCCAGGAGAATTGGTTTGACCGAAAGGCGATCCAGATCGATGGCGGACCACACCATGGAAGGCCCCACCTCACCATCAGCATCCAGGCGCATGGGAGAGGTGGTGGGCGCATGTTAAAAGGTGATGGTGGGCGCATGTGCCATCTCCCGGGCACATGTCCACCAAAACTCATAAAAGAGGGAGAGAGAAAGGATCTCAGGCGCATGTGGCATTGCACATGCGCCCAACACTCCAGCTATGGGCGCATGTCCCTATGGGACTTGGAGATTTTTGAATTTTTCTCCCAAAACACAAAGGAGTGGGCGCATGTCACCATGCAACTTGGGGGATTTTGCTCCGGTGGGAGAAATCCCTTTCCGGCGAAGGCATTCGGCGAAGAAAATCCTTTTCGGTGAGGATTTCGGTGAGGAATTTTACCTCTGCAGAGCTCTGGATTAGTGATATAGTCCCTATTCAGCAAGTGAGTGGGGTATGTATAACACTTAATCAGGTAGCTGATCGGGTACCGGTCGCATGTGCATGTAGGCGCATGTGAGGGGAAGCAGGCGCATGATCAAGGAGGTGGGCGCACGTTCATTGCTCCCAGGCGCATGTGCCCATGCAGTGGACGCATGTTGCCCTTGGTGTGGGCGCATGTTGCCACATTTGCACATATTTGTATTTTTTGTAATTTTAATAACTTGAAAATGGGAAGATGGATTCACATGCGCATGTGGTGGAGGCATGGTCGCATGTCTCCTCATGGCATCCGTATGTGGAGAGAGAGTAGTGTATGCACATTCCATCACTTAGAATATTTCAGGTTTTAGGCTCCGACGGGCAACCTCAAAAGGGAGGCTACTTTTTCGGAGACCAAAGTCATTGACGCCAAGTCGCTTTTAAACCGCGATCGACCTCTTGAATAAATGGGGTAAGGTACCGATGGTCATCTGCTATGAATTTTGGTAGTTCTTTACCAATTTGGACCCTCCCGATCGGCTCCAAATAGTGGCAAAACATATTTCGGTGCGCACAGGTAAAAGTGTACATCATATGATATTCAAATTCGGGACTTAAGGGTTTCTGGACATTTCGGATCATTTGGCGGCCATCCGCATGTCCAGTTCCTTTTAGAAATGGCATTTATAGGCTTCCGAGGTCCTACGGTCGGATACGATCAGACAAAACTCATTTGGAAGCGCGCGGGTAACAATACGCGTCGCCCGACTTTAAAACTTGCAGGTTAAGGGTTTTGGGGCATTTCAGATCATTTGGCGGCCATCCACATGTCTGATTTTGCTCCGAAATGACATTTATGGATTTAGTCACGATCGCGCATGTTAGGGTTGCACTGGCGTTTTCCGAGTATTTCAAATCTCGAAATTTATCCGGATCGTCATAAATGTTCTGCTGAATACTGTTTTATAATGGGTGCGAATTTGAATCCCAACAATAAGTTATTTTCTTTTGCATTTTTCATCTCAGTAAGAGAGTAAAACCTTTCCCAAAAAATAAGTAGTGTTAAGATGAGTTTTCCTCTTATTTAAGGTTTTAAATGAAAAAAATGAAGGAAAAATGAGGTTTCCTTTTCACCCTTTGTGTGATTAACATCAAACTCTGAAAAATGTAAAAGGAAAGCATTATCTAAGACTTGTCTTTAGCAAAACAAGCGAGTGCAAAGTATTTCTTTCACCTATCACTAATGTCAGTGTCACTAATGTCAGTGTGCCATCTACTTATGCTACAATTTTACTTTCCCCTAGCTAATCTAAACAAGCCCTGATACGACAATAAAGAAAGAAGAAATATCTAGTCGAAATGATGATCGTTTAGAAGAGGATGACGATCATCTTAATGGAGGGTGATAATTGTCTGGCATAAGATAGCAATCTAGTGTAGCAGCATGTCAATTCATCAGAATCACATATCAGCATAACAACAAAGTAGCTAGCCATATATAATTTAATGTAACAACATAGCAGAGTAGCCATGTAGCTCCGTAACATCCTTACGAATAAGCAGTGTTGCGTTGGGTTTGGTTGTGTTGACATTCGCTCGTAGAACTCTATTCTTGGCTTTATTTATTGATGATATGAAACAATTGTGTAAACTCTTCACTACCTTCTTCGTTCTGGGTGGTCATGTAACTGCTTCACCACCTTCTCAATTATGGATGATTATATAACCGCCTCATCACCTTCTTAGTTTTAGGTGGTTAATAGAGTGATTAAGCCACTAAATTGTTATAGCCTATCATATCTCATCACGTATACATGACGCTTATTGCTGATCGAATTCAACTATATGCATGTGTCTCATGACCATGACTAATCAATTGTCATTGGTCGTTATCGACCGTAATTGGCCGTTAAGGCGACTAAATGGGCCTTTTGGCTGTTAGGACGACCATAAAATTGTATTGGCCGTTGAGATGACCAAAAGCATTTCAACTGCTAAATCGGATGAAAAGGTCATATTAGTTGTAAAGGCCATATCAACTATTTCAATTGACATATTATTGCTACGTACTATTTTTTGAGTCATCTTATCTGAGATAGTCAGATTAAGTATCAAAAGAAATATTCAACACTTAGGTAAAAAGTTTGTATAAAGGATTGGCAATGAATATCTATTTACTTGCTATATCTTGTTGAAACAATGGTTTAAGACATATTCAAACAAAAATAAATCGGTGGAAAATGTAATTGCACACCTATTTGGCTGATCACGGAGTAGTAACCTAACCAATGAAGAATCTTATTTCTTGTTAGATGAAGCGCAAACTTAATTACTCTCTTTGAAATATCTCGCACTCCTTATTAGCATATCTCTGGTACAATAACCTTTTAGCGCAAAATCCTTGAGATACAATCACCTAACATATAGTCTTAACAATATGCATAAGTTGTACGAAATCCAATGTTAAACTACTACCACACCTTCATTTGTCCACAAAAATCGAAGCGAAAATTTTGACGATAGAATTTTTTGATGTCGTATGAAACTCAATACTAAACTACCACCACACATTCGCTTGCCCAAAAAGTAGAAGAGAAATTTTTTAGGAATTTTTTTTTCTAAAGTTGTGTAAAATCCAAGAAACGAATCACTTATTTGAAGATAAAAAGAAAAAGTTCCGATTTTACTACGACGCATATACATCACACATGTGAAGATACGTCACATGATTGGAGATACGTAACATGATATGTAGAAAGACGCTTTAACCTAGCGAGCCATATAAAAAATAATTAAATTGTAATTATAAATAAAACCAAGCCCATTTTAACTTAAAGAAATAGACCTGCTTAAACCTAAAATGTAATGCTAAGGTTCCTAAACTTCGCTTGAAGGCCAGATCCGAACTTGAAATTTAGGCATGATAATCAAACCCTGAGAAGGCTAATAATAAATGGCCACACTTGGCCTATTGGCCCTATCCAATCATTAAGTGGGCTATTTTATAATAGTTAAAAAATGCCTACTAAAGGTTCCTTATCTACATAGTGATTTGGAGCCATGTTTTGACAATTTAAGTTACTTGTTATTAATAAATGATTATATACACTCAATCTGTCACTGTCAGATTAGGTACCCAAAAGATGCTACGTGACGACAATATTTTGCATGTGGTGAAGATGAACTTCAAAGTTAATAAATTAGAGGGGTGTCCATATTGGGAATCATTAAATGTAAGAGTCAAACAATGAAAAAACTCTCCAGTAAAGCTTCATCTACATGTTGTAAGACCAAAACGGCAATAACAAGAGTAATGCCCTAAGACAGCATAAATAATCACACTACTTGCTGGAGATGATACTTCTATACGTGGATGAGTGTCAAAGGTTATACTTACGTGGAAGCTTAAGAAGATTTGCACAAGTTCACATGGCTAACTAACTTAATTTCTTATGATACAAAAGATCGCTCTCCAAAAATCACCTCTAAAATCTAGAAAATCAGTAGAGAATGAAGAGCTCCAAGTATTGCCAATTCAATCAAATATAACTCTTATCCAACACAATGCTGCTTATCTTAGCTTTTTCATATTCAACACAATGCTGCAGCAAGTCTGGATGATTAACGTGGCCTAAATTTAGTTTCGTGCACTTCTATCCAACACAATGTTGCAGAGAATCTGAAATTAGTTTAACTCTTAGTCCATGACCTCATCATTAGTTCTTAAATTTTCAAGTCCTTGATGATTTCATTAAGCCACGATCAATTAGCCAAACCATAATCGTCTCTCGACCGACATATTTCATATGAATGTCAATCATTCATGACTGCTTCGCCCACATGAACTGCTGCAGGTAATTTTCTTTATTTATTTACTTGCTGATTGTACTACATTTCTCATTAATATAATAAAACCAGTTCTTGGCCTTATATTTTTCTTTTGAGTATTGCTTTGTTGATAAACGGTACAAGCTATCACCATTGAGATAAAAAATTTCTTGCTTTTAAGGCATGCAAAAAGAATCCACACGAAGGATTAACCACCCCCTTCATAAATCACTTAATTTCTTGTAATCTGACTATTTCAACGCCTGGGTCTTAAGGCATTCAGTTAAGTTTGAGTTGTATTTAACTTTAGCAAGCTCGACACATACGTAAACCCCAAAAAATCTAACAATCCAGCCATATATTACACGTGCAATCATATATTAGAATTAAAGCTAACAAGGATAACCTAAGAAGATTCTAAAATGAGTCTATTCAAAACTTATTAGGCATTTTTTTATCTTAAACTCTTTTTCTTAAGGCTTGGTTGTTTTAAAGTACTCATCATGATTAGATACATGTGGATATATCCACACCATTCATCTATCTTGTAATGTTATTTTAAGGCATGACCCCAAATATCAACTTCATACAACAATTCTGTGAGCCAAACGAAGTTTCTAATGCTAGGCATTTAATTCCAACTGCTTTGTGTAGTGTGGTCAATATTTCATATGAATGTGCCTCTGTTTTTTTTTTTTTTTTAGTCTCTTTCCATTAAATGATCTCACAAGATAGATGAACGGTTTTGGATACAACACATACATCATGCTGGGGTCCACAAAACTATAACGCATAATGCACCTCCGCCAATCCAAGTTAGTGGTAATTTCAATCGGATTACTTGATTTAACAACTTAGTTTACCGAATATATGATCGTGGGGGGCCTACCTTGATGTGTGTGTTCTTTATCCACCCTATCCATCCATTTTTCCAAATCATTTTGAGGGAATTATCCAAAAATCAAAGTAGATCTAATTATCAGGTGGACTGTAACATAGAAAACAGTGGTGATTCACCATTAACAAGCCACAAATGTTTTAGATCAAGATGATATTTGCTTTTCCCCTTCATCTAAGCTTCTGTGACGTTATCTGGATAACAAATAAACACTATGGAAACATTAACATGCGTCCAAAGAAGTTATTAGTGGTAGACTGGTAGGGTGTTCAATCACCACTGTTTCTTAGAGTATGGTCCACCTGATAATTGGATCTTCTTCATTTTAGGGCATGAATGATATGGAAAAACTGATGGACCGGGTGGATAAAGAATACACACATAAGGTGGGCCCCACTGTAAGGGCGGCACTGTATTGGGTGAGCCCGGGGTCTCAACTAATCCTCTTCCGTCCAAACCTAATTAGTTGGATTAGAGGACTACGATGACGGGACCATTCCTATTGTCTAGGGCTGTCAATGGTCCGGGCCTGGGTAGTCTCAGCCCGGATTTTTAACTGTTTCGACCCGGGCCTGTGGGACGGCCCTATTCAAAATTCTGATTTTTGAGGACCGAGCCCGGCCCATTGACACCTCTACTATTGTCCCCAACTTCCACACGCGGACATCATTGGCACGAGTGCAGCCCGCATTTGTACTCTCTTTCCCTCGCGCGACTGTTCCGGCTGCATCTGTAAACGCAACAGCCCGAGCTCTTTCTCTATCTGCTGGACTCCGGGGCGTGTGATTGCACTGAAATCTTCCATTTCAAACCCTCTTGTCTTTACGTTTTCATAGATTTGGAATCCCCGTTTTGATGGGTCTTTGAAATCATATGCAATCCTCTGAGTGTACAAAACCATGTCGAGGTTTCGAGCTCTCTGGCAAGCTTCTCTCAATGCAACCAAGAAAGGTACTCTCACCCAAGACAGAAAAAAAAAGAAAGAAAAGAGAACATTTTCATGAGTGTATTTAAATAATTCGATTTAGAATTCCAATTTCTGAAGTGGGGGTTTTTTTTTTCTGGTATTTATATTTCTGAAAATTTCCCGACCTTTCATTTGCATCTTTTTATTGCAAAAGAAAAGAAATGCATAGAATTCATTAGATTTCAGGGATGTGAGATTTTTAGATTGAGCAAGTTCGGATTTCTCCTTATTATGTTGATTTGGGAAATGGGTATTCGATATTATCATTCGTAAAAAAGAAAAAAGAAAAAAAAAAGAAGAGTCCATTTGTTAAAAAAAAAAGTGAATGACGCAAAGGCACAGAGTTGCCAATTGTATAGGCAACAGACTAGCATATGTGGGTTGGGTTCCAATTATTTGAGAACTTGGTGTACTTCTACTTAGAGATGTGGCTAGCTTGCCTTATTTTTGTCTCTTCATTAACATTATACACTTTTCTTAATAAAAGAATTTGGTCCTTATTTTTTTCTTCATTCACTATCAGTGGAAGTGCCTTTCTTGGAAAAGGAGGAGAAATTTCATTGAGATCAAGTAGCTATAATTTATACCTTTTTGTTTATAAAAATTCCATAGTGATTCCCTTGCACAAATGCTAAGAAAGCATGGTATGCGAGCAAGATCAGTTCTATCTCGTATAGAATATTATGCAGCATGTTTGATGTTTCGTTTTATATATTTAACCTGTAGCTCTCACATGGAATGTTGAAGACTTGATACCACCAAGTGAAAGATTCTTGTTCAATTTTAATTCGAAAGAGGAGCTGAAAAGGTGGCATTTGTACTCTGATTCGGAATATGGAGGTATAACTGGCTGTTTGTCTTGGTCACCATCTTTGTTATTTTGTTGATTCTATGGTATGCCCATTTCAATACATAAACCTTATCCAAAAAGTCAAATGGTGTCAAATGAGGTTTCCCTATGATGTGATGTTTTAAATGGCAAAATTGGAGGGAAAGAGGTTTCCCTTTGTAGAATTGCAGTTCAAACTCTGAAAAATGCAAAGGGTAAGCATTATCCAAGACTTTTCTTTAGTAAAACAAACAAGTGCAAAGGGTTTCCTTTCTCTAATGCTGATGTTAGTTTACCATCTGCTTATGTCACAATATTGGTTTCCCATGCATTCCCCTAGTTTACCCTCAATCCAAACATGCCTTTAGTTGGATATACCTTATTACCATACTTGTGACACCAGGTCAATTGATTTTGCTCAGTGTTTTAAATAGCGAATAGCGTGTAGCGTAGCCTTCACCTTTCTGAAGCGTGAGGCGTAAGCTACATAGCGTGTAGCGTAAGCTACACAACACTAAGATTTTTAATCAAGGTTGCACTTGGTTGCACCAAATTAGATGATTAATAATAAAATTTAACAAAATTTCATGCTATTTGGTGCAACAAATGCAACCTAAAGTAAGAGCAAGGGTAATGATTAAGTATAAAAGTGAAGAAAGAGCAACAAAACCGATTTAAAACTATGTCTTATATTATTTTACTATAAGCATCGAAAAGACTAACGAATTTTCATTGAAATAGAATTATGCAACAAATCATTTTTAATGATTGATTTTAATGTTATCGTGAAAAATGACTTGTAATGTGAGCTATGTAGCGTGCAGCGTAGTCTATGAAGCGTGTAGCGTATCCAAATTAATCATGTAGCATAGGCTACACGCAACTTAAGCTATTTTCATGAGCTACGTAGCGTTTAGGCTAAGCTACGCTACGTAGCGTAAGCTACATGCTACATAGCGTAGCTATTTAAAACACTGATTTTGCTAGTGCTGTTTCAAGAGTTTGCCTTATTCTTACTTTTTCCTTGACTGATTACTCTCACTATGTTTTCAAAGCTCACATATTGAGTTGCCTAAAGAATCTCTTTGCCATTTTGGAAGTACCATTACTCAGTAGCTTTTCTGTATCATTTCTCAGGTTTGTCATCAGCGTCCTTGGAGATCAAAGATGCTGGCAGTGGACTAAATGGTATGTGGTACCATTGCATGATGATCCATCCCTGCACTATTTTTTTTTTTTTTTTTTTGCAACTAATGCCTGCTTTAGAGGCTCATGTTCCATACACACACACAAGCTTGTTGACAGAATTTGAATAATTCAAAATAGCATGTAAAGCTTCATTTCGGAAGGGCATGTAAAGCTTCATTTTGGAAGGGAAATATGAACGTTACTTGGGAGAGTAGGACTTGAATCCTACTATGCCCATGCCAAAAGTGAAAGTGCATGTGAGTCCCAGGTTGTTCATCATCTGGGCCCCACTGTGGAAGTACCATGGCCTGAGAATCAGGCTGGTCCATTCATCGGTGCCGTGGAAATGTAGACAGTTAAAATACTTTCAAAAAGAAAGGTCCGGATGTGCCTCCCTGATGACTGAACCAGCCTAATTTTCAGGCCATGGCATGTAAGTGATGGGCCTTCCCTGACATGCACATGCCACGCTGGCACCTATGGGGATAGTGGGATATGAAATCCACTCCCGTAAGTAGCCTTCGCAGAAGTCTCAAAAGTTAGAACACTTAATGGAACCTTTTTCCAATCTAAATTTGTTCGATAAAATTTTTCCTAATAGTATCTTACACAAATAAACCACCACCTTAGAAGTTTTGAGAGGCTTCTAAAATGAAGTTGCTATAATCAAAGTCTTTCTGGTGAGTAAGTCATCTACCTCTGATGTTTCTCCAAAGTAGAATAGATTACAAGGAGTAGATATCCAACACTACCTTTTGTATTGTATGCTTGCGGCATCAAATTAAATTGTCTTACTTGATTCGATGCGTGATTTATTCACCAATGATTCCATTGTGTCTGTGGGGAAAGGGATTTTCTCTGGCAACCTTTCTTCGGATCTCACTGAGGGCTCAAGGTGGAGAATGAATCGAAGTGGCTTCTGCGGAATGCGGTCCAAGAAGGTGAACATTATTTTCACAAAATGGTTGTGAATCTTCTGAAGGCACGACCATCTGTTTATGCAAAGTGGGTTGGATGAAGAAGAGTTATTAGTGTCTAAATGCTATTTTGCTCGGACAATGCGACGGGTACTTGCTAGAGTAGCCTTAATAATTCCTAATTTCTCTACAAGTGCCAACTGCCAATGTAGCACGTGGGGAGAGATCTGGGCTTATTAGCAGGTAGGCCCCACTTGTTATGTGCCGTGGTTCAAAAACTAGGCTGGTCTGGACAGGTAGTCAATTCTTTTTAACCGTCTATTTTTCCATACACACCTTGCGCACCCGCTGATCGAACTTGACTGATTGTTGGGCCAGGCACATAAACCAATGGGCCTAACAGATGAGACCTAAATCTCGCACACATGCCACATTGCTGTGCATGGGGAGAGTAGGATTGGATGGCTATTCTTGGGAGTAGCTGTTGAATTGCTAGTTTCACCCTTGTAAGAAACTACTGTCCACCTGACTAGTCTTAGTACAATGTTAGTATTAGCTCCAGTGCCTGTGCATCTTATTTCTATCTTTTTTTTTTTTGTAGTTCAATGGTTTCATTGACTTGGATGCATATGATACACTAGCCTTGAAGCTCAAAGGAGATGGGAGATGTTACATATCTACTGTAAGTTTCTCCTTTCATCACCCATGCAACTGATAAGAACAGGTACTATACTTGATCTTAGCCAAAAGGCCTAGAAAAGTATTCCTCCACTCATAAAAGAAATCAATTACAAAAAGAGAGCCAGAAATGTATTTCTCGTGCAGTGGCTAATCACGCAATTTGTTGAATGCAGATATACACGGAGAACTGGGTAAATTCACCTGGGCAACAGGAAGACAATTCATGGCAGGCTTTTGTGTTCGTACCGAAAGATAGCTGGTATATTGCAAAGGCAAGTTCCACGCCCTTAAAGTTCTCTTTTCTGTACTTGGGAACTGTTAGGTGATCTCCATGCAGGTATATGATTATTTCTTTATTGTTTTTAAAATAATCTTAAAATTTCTGACTGATCGGTATTCAGTTGGACATACAATCCATTACATTAACTGATCATTCTGTAAAATCTCTATAACACACTCATGATTATATGGGATTAATACTAACCCCACTGGTGGGTGGGTGCGTTGCCCAGCTAACAGGGTGGGTGCGTTGCCCAGCTAACAGGGTGGGTGCGTTGCATGACTAACTTAAAAAAAAAAAAAGATTTTATGGGATTAATACTAACTTGAAGAAATCCATTGGTCATGTATTGGACACAAATCCACATGGCTAACAACCAATAACTATAGTTCTCTCTGCTTCTATTGTTGATATCATTGTATATTATTTATACAAGAGGGCTGCGCTCCAGTTGTACTGCTACCACCATAAACTTACGGCGGTACCGGGCGGATGTAGGGCCAGTGATGTGTTCAAGGAATCCAGCCTGTCTATCAGATTTGTCACCTCAGAAAACCCCTAGGATCCAAAACTCAATTCGATACAAAACTATGGTATTGGTAGCCCACATCAAAGGAATGAGTTGGAAGGGACCGCCCACCCTTGAATTTCACCGTGGCCCACCTAAGTCGCAAAACAGCTTAATGTTTTGCTAGACTGGATGAAGGGTCTGAATGGCCTTGATCATACATACAAAACATGGCGGACCTCCTCCCCTCTCTTCTGTAGCGCATATGAGTTTTGGATCTTACTGATTTTTGGGCTTTCAGGGTTTTTCAAAGTGATGCATCTTATGGATGGGTTGGATTCCTTGAACGCATCGGTGGGCCCCACATCTGCCTGGAGCCACTGGAGCGTGCCCCTTCTCTAGATGCCAGTTCAGCTTTCAATATTTTGTATAAATACATGACATTTCAGTTTCTCAAAATTTTGAGGATTGCCATGTCCGATACCTCAGGTCCGTGTCTGATACTGTCGCGCCAATGTCTAATCCACATATCTTATTTGTATGTTCATATGCTGGAATGCAAACACATGCCCATGTGCACATTTATCAAGGTTAGTCGTCTTGACTCGGGACTTGCTTTAGTCGACCTTATGCCCCGTGGATAGAGCTGGACATCGAGCCGAACCAAGTCGAGTTGGGCCTAGCTCAGCTCGGATTGACCAACAGAAAATCTTGGCTCGAGCTTGGCTCGACCATCGAGCTGGAATAGCATATGCTTGGCTTGGTTCGGTCGAGCTTTCGAGCCGAGTTCGAGCCACTTCGAGCCGATTTTGAGTCTGGAAAAGCCCAAAATTTGAATAGGCCCAGCCCAAAAGCCCGGCCTTATTGCTGCTTTTATAGACAACTTTCCCTTTTATTCCTTTGCTCACTTCCGACGTGGGACTAAAAAACCTCACTTTCCAACTACCTGAGTCGAGTCAAACTCGAACCAAGTCAACATGAACCGAGCTTCAAGTCGAGCCGAATTAAGTTCGGTCCAGCTCGAACTCGACTCGATTTTTTTTCGAACCCCACCTGCCTAGCTCGACTCGGTTTGAACTCGGCAACAAGTCGAGTTGAATTGAGTTTTTTCGAGCTGACTCAAGTCGAGTTAACCGAGTTGGCTCAGCTCATGTCCAACTCTACCGATGGAGTCAAAATTGTTGCAAACTTAGTTGGGATGAAAATAGTACATGAACTGGGTGGGCTTTACCGATTTTCCAATGACTTTTTCACCTAGTTTTCATGATTTTCTTTGATCTTATCTTTTCCTCTGTTTTGTTTTATCTAATTCTAGAGGTATGCCATTTAGGTAAAAGGTTAAGAGAGTTTCACTCTTTGAATTTTAGTTGTACAAGTGAAGTGGGTCCCACATTTAGGGCCTGTTTGGATCTTAAGTCATTTGCTTAAGCTACTTATGCCTCAAGTAGCTTATCTTGGTTTCTACTTATTCAACATATAAGTATGTTTGGTAATCAACGTACTTAACTACTTATATGAGCCAAAAGTAGAGAAGCACGTTTTGTTTCCAACATCACATAAGCATTTTTTTTTTCCACGTTGCTTTACTTGAAATTTGCATGGATACGGCTTCCTGTGGCCATCACTACAAGTACAATGTGGGCCGGTTGGTATTCTTGGCATTACTAAAAAATGCAATCCAACACCATAAGCAATTTAAAAAAAAAAAAATCTTTATTTTTATGAAGGTAAAAAAAACTTCAATTCAAATAAAAAAACAAAACACAATATCTACAATCATATTTAAGCATTTAATATAACACCATAAGCATGGATAGATTTAAAAAAGTAATCTATAATGTTCAACCTTTTTTTTTTTTATATATCTTATCTCGAACTATTCCCATCTCCCACTGTTGTTGTTGACTTACGTCCACATTTGAAGTAGATAAACCAACACCTCCATCATCATCATCTTGAATCACTGCATCCTCCCTCTGCTATATCTCGAATAGTGGGTCTTGTTGAGCATGACGCCTAATGAAATTGTGTAGTGCACATGAAGCTACCACAATATTCCTCCGCTTTCAGAGTGAATAAGAAAGTATCATTTTTAGGATGGCGAAGCATGCTTTCAATAGCCCAAAGCATCGATTAATCACATTATAAAGTGATGTGTGAGCGTGATTGAAACATTCTCTTGCTGTTCGGGCCTCGGGGTACTCATCCCCTACAATTGTTCAGATGGAAACACTCTCCTTTAGCCTGAAATCCATGCATATTTATGTACCCAAAGTCCACAACATAATACTTTCTTGAAACAAATTATTAAGCCCCGGAGGGCACCTCGTCACTAGCTGCCTAGCTTTCCTAACTAATAGGAATAACTACCTTCTTTCTTTCCTTCTAGCTTTCGACTAACAAAGGCAAGGCAGCTAAGAAAGGAAAGATATATTAACCAGAGATGAGAGTGGTTAAAGACAGGTGTTCTCTAGTCGTGACTTGTTGGACTTATGACTTGCTTTAGCTGGATGGCGAAGCATGGAATCTAGCTAGCCTATCTAGTGACGTGGCCAGGAAGGATAGACGCTACCGGAGTGGTCTTCTCCGAAGGCAACAAGCAGGAAAGGGAGATTAGATCACAACTGGAGAGTTGTAGAAAGCCCCCCTAACCCCCGGCGGGGAAACCAACCACCTTAAAGCTAAGAAGGCATGTCATCTTAAAGTTTGTTGTAACATGTGTAAAGCATGTAAATCAGGTCAATGATTACCTTCAGGAGAGCATGGGAAGCCCAATGTTGGATTTGTAATAGCTTCCATTAAGACTCTTGCATCATTAGCCGATCCTTCCCACCCAACTAAGACAAATGTAAAACATATGTTAAAGTCATATGCACACATTATATTCTGGGTCATATTGATCTTCCTCCCTCTATATGATATTTGTTGTTTATCCGCTGGCACAAAAGCATTTACATGCCTGCCATCAATTGCTTATACACAGTTCTATAGACAAGAATGGGTTTGTATTTAATTTATATATTTAAAATAGAAAATGTCAATTACATTAAAATGTCAATGTCAAGTATAATGTTTCCTTGAAAAAAGGTCCAATACTTCTCATTTATAAAGTGAGGGTTTTAAGTGATAAAATCAGGTTCCACGATTACTCCGCAAACTGGAAGCAATTAACAAGCTATCTTTGACCCATGGTGGCCAATCATCATCAAGAAAATTCAACAGGCATATATCTTGCGTCTTGAATAGACCTTGCTACCTAAGAGCAGAGAAGACATTTACGAAGACATGTGATTCCATACGAAATATGTCAAGGCACCTATGAGAGTTTCTTCAAACTATATTCATGGATGACATACTCTACCCTTGTTAGTATGCCATCCCGGTAAGGTTGCTTACATAGATGTAAGTTATAATGATGTTCGGCAATTACAATAGATATCAATTCATCAACTCTCATGAGTTCATCATTGGATGAATCAATGAGTATTTTGGGGGTTCATCCCGTGTTCAAACCATTCACACACAATAAGATGAAAATCTGTAAGCTACTTGATAATTTCCATTAATCCATCCACAAATAACAACATTTTTACCATTCGGACTATTCCATCAATAACATATAATATTGAAATAATCCAAACCATTCCAAATTAAAATTTTAAACATTCTCATCCATACACGTAACGTTTAAACATCTAAACCATTTATAGAAAGTAACATCCATCGCAACAAAATGAAAACCATTCAAACCAAATAAAACAGTTAAAATTAAAAAGGTCCATGCTTATTAAGCTGTGCATTGTGTTGGTAGTGACGAGGACATCAGTGGTCTACCCTTTAGAGTGTACCAGAGGAGGAGGCGTCGCCGACAGAGTACTGGAGCAGAGGAGTTGATGTGGATGGACACCGGGCCCATCGGACCCATTTTCTGACGCACTACGAGTACGCGAGTAGCAGGACCGCAGGACCGTGGAGCTGATTTAGTTTTCAGGCGCTTTTCTATTCTTTTTTCTTATATCTAGGTACTTTAGTGTCATTGCTTAGTTTGTGTTTTTTCTTTTCTTTTTCTTGTTTTTATGCACTTTGGTGCACTTTAGTATTTTTGTGGCTTATATATACCTATGAGAAACCTTAATTTTATTATTATTGAATGAATAACATTTTGTATGTTTTCTTCTTCTTTTACCAAAGAGATTAGAGTTTCAAGATTGGCCATCGGGTGTTAAGGATTTCACCCCAGTTTCAGATTTTCCTTCTTTCTAGATCTTTAAGGTACAAGAAAAGGTAAGAATCATCCGTTTTTCTTGTTGGGATAATCCGTATTTTCTCTCATCTTGAACCCATCTCTTCTCCATCTTTTTCGTTCTTCTCTGATTCTTCCCCTTTTGGTATGAATAGAAAAGAGGGATGACTAGCCATGAGAATCGGATCCAAACTTGACCGTGGATTAGCCATGAGAATTGGATCCAAACTTGACCGTGGATTAACTTATGTTTGATCTGGGATATCCTCATATCCCTAGGTCCTCCTTTTTTACGGTTTTACGTGATTTTATGCAAAGGGGCATGATCCTGACGGATCGATCATATCTTTGTGTTGAGATTTGCTTAATCCCTTTGATTGAAAATAGTTAGTTGATTAGTTTTATTATTTAAATCTCCTCAACCTGGTTATATATGCGTTTAGGGTGAAGTCATCACATGTCCCTACATTAGGTAGCATTCATCCCATCCATCCCATCGAGTGTTATAATATTCAAAATAAAATAGGCCAATGCTTAAGAAGCAAAATATGATGGCATAAAAAAGAATATCTAACTGTAGTCCTGTATTCTCAGCAAGAGGGTTCTCTTCCGATGGTCTGGCATAAGAATGAAGATCTCTCCACCTTTGTTGCTGGAGCTAGAGCTAGACATGAGTTGAGCTAGCTCGGTTGGCTCTCTTGACTTGACTCGAACCAGCTCGACTCGACTCGACTCGAATCGAACGCTGTGTTCAAACCGAGTTGAGCCATAAGTTCAAAGATTTTCAAGCTAAGCTCGAGCTAGCCCTGGCTTGATTCGGAGTGGCTCGTTTCTAATTAATAAATTAATAAATTATATATATATATAACCAACTTAAGATGGGCGCCCCTTTTAGATTTCGACCTAAACCCTAACATTTTTGCTCGCCCCCCTTTACACTCGACGACCAGACGAGTCGCTCGTTTGCCTCGCCCATCCAGTGTCTCGGACACTCCAGTCACCTCTCTCGAGTATTCTCTCTCTCTCTCTCTCTCTCTCTCTCTCTCTCTCTTATTCTCGCTAGTCACCCGTCCACCTCTGCCCCCCTGCGGCCTTGCCCGATCTTGCCTGTCCGCCTCTGGCCCGTTGACTATTGCCTTTGCCCGTTTGCCTGTTGCCCAGCAGCTGTTGCCTCTGCCCGAAAGCTCGAGCTTGCTAGAACTGTGGCCAAACCAAGCAGAGCTGGCCTGCCCCACTCGAGGATCAAGCCGAGCCGAACTTGAGCTCAGGTAGTCCTCTGATCGAGCCGAGCCGAGCTATGCCAAGCTCGATTCGGTTCGGCTTGGTGTCCAGCGAGCAACTCAATGATTTGAGGTAGGCAAGATCATCTAACTCATCAATCATCTCCTTCAAGATCTGTATGATAGTTTCTATATTGCACTTGTCTTTTGGTCTTTCCTCTATCCACGATGGCTGATACTAGACGGCGTACGCAAGTGACGTCTAAAAGGGCATGCTTTAACTTCACTATCATCCATGCTCGCATTGTTAGTAGATGGTCAATTTGCAGGAGTTGATGGCAAAGGATTGGAAGAAACACTTGAAAATATATTTTCTTCAATAGCAATTGCTTATTCCTCATGCTCATCATCAATGGAATCAAAGGTATGCTTGTATGAAGCTTGGGGGTGTGTAGTTGTGCCTCTAAATATCACACAAAGCTGGTCATACTCAAGATAGCCCGCCTTATGAAATTTGGATGCTTGTGGGTTTATATGTGGTACGTTAGAAAATTTACGTTGGTACCATACAAGAAAGTTATAAAAACTTAACGATAATGGAATGAGATGAAGAAGAGAACCTTCAAATGTGCATCCATCCTCTGTTGTCATTGTTTGCAAGATCGGATCGCACACCAGTCCAGATGCTTTTTTCAAAAGTTTCCTAAAGCAACTCCACATATTATTCAGATGATGACATTTGTTCTTAAACTGTTTGTCATCATACTTCTTCCCAGATTGATTGTGAAAAGTCTATCCACATTTCGTTTCACTCTTTTTTATTGAAGGTTGATGTATGCCTATTTGAATTTGCTATTATCTTTGAGACCATCAGTTCCATAAAGAAATTCTTCTGCTCATGAGTCCAAATTGCATTCACGCAATTTGTTGCTTCATCAAATGGTGGCAAATTAACATGTTTTTTGCCATCTACATTCATGGAATAAATATTTTATTAACATTTCATTAAAGTTCAAATGTACAAGTTGGTAGCAACATACAAATTTTAATTCATGTACAAGTAAAATGTTCAAGTTAGTAACATCAAAGTTTTAGACCCTTCTGAAACTAAGCTACATTTCACAATAGATAGCATCAAATTTTAGACTCTTGCCTTTTTTTAAAAGGAATAAAAAAGTTTTAGACCCTTCTAAAGCTAAGCTACATTTCATATTTTTCATGTCATGTACTTTAATCATTTTGTAATATCATGATCAACTTCTCTTGACACACCTTAATAACTGAACCAAACCAATTTTAACAGATTTGTAATTCTAGAGAGTTTAAATTATCACAATAAGAAAAAACCACATCTTATGATGGTTATATTCACAAAGTCAGCCATTACAATCCATCAAATGAAAAAAGGAAAAATGATGGAGAAGAGCACGAATAAAAAGACAACAATAGAGGTAACACACAAAGAAACCTCAAAAACAATGTAATCGAAGTGGTGGGAGAACTCAAAACTAGAGCATGAAGAGAGAATTTTAACACTCCAAAAACAAAAACATTAACACGTTGACCAATTTCCAATTTCACTAAAAATGAATGGAAGGACACAAATAAAATCACAAGCTATAACTATGATGTTGAATTTTGCAAATCCATTATCATATCAATGTAAAGAAGAAGACTAACTTCCAATCTTCACAAGAAAAGATTAAAAAACACAACAAAAATAAAAATATTGGAACTTGAGCCACCAAAAAACTCGAAACAAAAGAACCAATGGTCTAGTCTTTTCCCCCTCTTCTTTCTCATACGAACATAAACAGCAAGACCCACATCCATCTCTTGTGAAAAGATCACAACCAAAGTCACAACAAAC
The DNA here is from genome assembly GCA_003013855.2 of Liriodendron chinense. Taxonomy (NCBI): domain Eukaryota; kingdom Viridiplantae; phylum Streptophyta; class Magnoliopsida; order Magnoliales; family Magnoliaceae; genus Liriodendron; species Liriodendron chinense. The sequence continues at coordinate 827,044 of PVNU02000491.1, read as the reverse complement.
AAACATTAAGGGCCTGGAATTGTTTTGGAGTGATGTTTAGAGTGCATGCTATTTAACAGATCAGATGTAGTAAATCACCTTGTTCTATTTTGTGCCCTGATATTCTTATGCTTTTTGTCCTTCTTAAGGTGTTTGGGTGTGCGTGCTTCGTACATTAGTTAGGTCATGTTATTGACAAGTTTGAACCCAAGGCTATCAAGTGTATCTTTCTCAGACACTCATGTACCCAATGAGAATACAAATGCTACAATCCTTTCTCTCGCAAAAGTTATGTCTCAGCTGATGTCACGTTCTTTGGATGTGCCTCCTATTTTTTAAAGATGGTTAGTCGTTACAATTTGGAGTGATGTTTGCTACTCTTCCCATTGTGCCTAACACAAAACTTACATAAGAGGAAATGTCTGTATAACGTTTAGTTCCGCCATTGCAAGTGTATTCTAGCCGTCATAACCATGGTAATGAAGTTCATCCAATTGTGGCTTCCAGCAATCCTCTGGCTCCATCTGGAGATCATTGTCCTCTAGAATCTACTTTTCTAGCATCTAATAAAGATGGCTCATCCATTTCTCTTCTCAAGGGTATATGTTCTTGTACTAAACATCATATTTCTCATTTTGTTTCATTTGATGCTTTATCTCATTCTTTTTACAAATTTGCTTTGTCCTTGTAATCTGTGTCTGTTCCACATTCTTTTCATGAAACTCAAGTCATGATGGATGGAAACGAGCTATGGAAGATGAGATGGATGCTTTCTATCACAATCAAACTTGGACAAACTGACTTGCTGGAAAATTCGTTGTTAGGTGTATGGTTAAGTACAATCCTGATGGCTCAGTGGAACGCTTAAGGACTCGGTTGCTTGCTAAATTTTCTTAGGCCCTAGGAGTTGACTATTCTGAGACATTTTCTCTGGTGGCAAAGCTTAATTCTATGTGGGTGACCATTTTGATTGCCACAAATTTGGATTGGCTCTTATACCAGCTTTATTTAAAGAACGTGTTTCTTTATAATGATCTTATTGAAAATCTCTATATTCGCTTGGCTTTGTTGCTCAAGGGGAGTCATACAAAGTTTGTCCATTTATGGTTCAAAACAATCTCTAAAAGCTTAGTTTGATAAATCAGTAAAATAGTATTTGAATATAGAATGAAACAAAGTCAGGCTAACCATTGTCTCTGTAAGGCGAAGTGTGGCAGGCGTCATTGTTTTGGTAGTGTATGTGGATGATATCATTGTCATTGGCCTAAAAAATGCGCGTATTGACAAGTTTTTTTTTAATTAATTAATTTATTATTATTAGAACACAAGGTATCCCTGCCCCTTGGGGTGAGACTATTCCCTGCGGATGCACGCAATCACCCGCAAACCACAGGCATTGGGTAAGTGTCTGGGAAGGGAGTTGAACCCATGCTTATAGGGAGCAAACCCGCGGTTTGGCCGCTCGCCCAAACCCCGATGGGTATTGACAAATTAAAGACATTTTTGCAGTAACACTTCTATACAAAGGACTTGTTTTGTCTTTGAAACTTCTTAGGTATTGAAGTAGCTCGATCTAAGGTAGCATTAATTTGTCGCAATGTTAATATGTGATGAATTTACTTGTCGAGATTGGTCTTCTATTAGTCAAACTAGTTGAAACTCCTATGACCCAAATCAGAAGCTTAGTGTGGACCGGGGAAAGTTAGTTGATGGTCTAGGAAGATACCATTGACTGGTTGAAAAATTGATTTACTTATTGATCACTTGACTAGATATCACTGTTTTATAAGTTTGGTTGGTTAGTTTATACAGGCTCCTCATGTTCCTCATATGGAAGCCGTATTTTGTTTACTCAGATACTTGAAGAGTGCTCCTGGTTGTGGTATTTTATATAAGCATAATGGTCATCTTCAAGTAGACAGGTATTTAGATGCTGACTGTGCTCGTTCTCCATTTAACAGATGATTTACTACAAGCTATTGTACCTTTATAGGAGGTAATCTTGCTATGTGGAGAAGTAATAACGAGTGTGGTGGGCCATTCAAGTGTATAGGGCAATGGCTCATGCTATGTGGGAACAATGTTTTTCGTATCGTTATCGGTTAATGTATCGCACCCTTGGGATACGGATATATATCGGTTATTTACGGGATATATCAATTGTATTGTGTAATTTATTGCTGTTGTTGGAAACCATCGGGACACATTGGGAAATTGGTCGAATTTTTCAATGAAATTTCAAGGATTGTTAAAAAAGGCACCAATACACGCTTAAAAATAAGAAAATCACAAAAACAAGTGCACATGATAGGTTTCCTTTGCATAGGGTCGTAATCTATGCATTGTTTGACTGAACTGATACAACTTTAGTCAAAGTCAATTAATAAAATTTATAAATGTAAGAAGACATGCATGGAAACACAAGCATTACATTCAAAAGCAAAAGAAGAAATAGAAAACTAGAAATATACTTGTGGATTTTAAAGAATTTTTTTAAAACATTTTTAATTAAAAAATTATTTTTCTGAAAAATCCCCAAATCTCCAAGAATGTGTAGATTAGGTTATATACATGTTTGATCTCGTGTTTGGACACTAAGATTGCAACCAATTTGGGAAAAATTGGGGAAATTTTGAGTTTTTCCAGAATCTCTACAATTTAGCCCATTTACTCCAAATCTCAAAATGAAAGCTCCAAATCTATAATTCTTTTATGCAAAACATGAAGAATCATGGATTTCTTACCATTTCACACTAGTTAGTACATATAAAAACGAAAAAAAGAATCAAAATTAAAAAATAGGGACCTTTTAGAATCTAACCCTAAGAAGCTTCCTGATGCGGACATCAGTGGTGCACCCTTTAGAGTGTACCAGAGGAGGCAACGTTGCAGATCGAGTGTTGGAGCAGACGAGTTGATGTGGATGGACGCTGGGCCCATTTTCTGACACGTTACGAGTGCGCGAGATGCAGGATCACGCAGAAGCATCATGACCGCTAGACCATGGAGTGGATTTACGTTTAGGCGCTTTTCTGTTTATTTCCTTGTTTCTAGGCACTTTAGTGTCGTTATTTACTTTAGGCGTTTTTATGTTATTTCTTTGGTTTTCAGGCACTTTAGTGCACTTTTTTTTTCGTAGCTTATATATATTGTGAGAAACCCTATTTCGAAATTATGGAATGAATAGAAAATTCGTGAGTTTCTTCCTCTTTGTTTGAGAGATTAGGGTTTCAGGATTGGCCCTCGGGTGTTGAGGATTCCGCCCCGGAGTTTCCGTTTTTCTCTTCTCTATTTCTTCAAGGTGCGAGGAAAGGTAAGCTTCTTTTGATTTCTATTTCGTGCTTCATGAGAACCTATTGCTTTTCAACATCCCTCGTCCTTTTCTGAACCCCCCCACACCCTTTTGGGTACGATCGAAAAGAGGGATGCCTAGCCATGAGAACCGGATCCAAACTTGACTGTGGACTGGTCTATGCTAGATCTGGGATATTCTCATATCCCCAGATCCTCCCTGTTTTACGATTTTACATGGTTTTATATGAAGGGGCATGATCCGAACGGACGGATCTCATCTTTGTGTTGAGATTTGTTAGTTTCCTCTGATTGAAAGTAGTTAGTTTTGTAATTTTATTATTTGAATATCTTCCAACTGAATATACACGCATCTAGGGTTAGGTCATCGCATGCCCCTGTATCACTTCCAATTGCGATTTCGGAGAGATTTCGAAGATTTTCTTCCAATAAACTATTGTGGACCGGTTGAAATCACCTTATAATGTGTTAGGAAGAAGTTTTTTTTATTTTTAATGGATTTTCCATAGAAAACAGCATCGGTTTCCTTTTTATCCCTTCAGATATTGTACTCAATATTGATATATCGCACGATACATTAAGAATTTATAAAGGGGGAGTGTGGATATATAGCACAATATCGTGATATCCACAATATATTGTGATATTGTGCGATACCATGAAAATTAGATTTTAAAGTTGGGTTTTTTATCGCCCAGCTGGGATAACAAATATATCGTGGGATATATTGGTGATATTGCAAGATAGTGAAAACATTGCGTGTGTGCTTGTTTGGTTGAAGACGATGAGTGAGTTGGAGTTTATGGTTGATGTTCACATGAAGCTAGATTGTGATAGTTAAGTTGGTTAAGTTGCTTCTCATCTTACCAATAATCCAATCATGAGATAACCAAGCACATCGAAGTTGATTGTCACTTCAATAGAGAAAAAAGTTGTGAGGAAATTTGTGTGCAATTTGTCAAGTCTCAAGATCAATTAATAGATGTGTTCGCTAAGGCTCTTGTTCGCACTCATTTGGATCGTCTCTTCATTAAGCTGGGTATTCATGATATTTATACTTCAGCTGGAGGGGGAGCGTTGACAGACCGTGATGGATGGTGATGATCACACGTGTGGCCCACTTCACATGGAGATTATGGTTTCTATTGTTTCATATTGTTATTGCTTTTGTTTAGTCCTTAAGGTGATGTGGTAGCATAAAGTTTAAGTAGATAAGCTAACTTAAGCATGTGGTTGTTTTTGTACTTTTATATTATTATGAAAGCCCTAATGATAATATGAGGAGAGGCTAGGGGCATCCCCCCCCCCCTCTCTCTTCTCGTGTCTTTTCATATTCTCCCTTTCTCCTTTTCAATCTAACTTAAGGAACACGTACAAATGAACGGCCTTCAAATGTACCTTGACAATGAAAATTTGTTATTTGTGAGCCCCATACACACAATATACATGTCAACCTAGCAGGTACATGGGACATCTAATGTGTGCATGTCTTATTTATTTATTTTATTGCTTTTGGCATGGTGCATATTCTTTTATTTTATTTTCTTGCTTCAAGTATTCATGGGTTTTTGGACACAAAAACGATAGACAAAGCAAAATAGAGACTTGAACCAGTGCAAGAGAAATGGAAGAAATAACAACAGATGGTGCTCGTCCTCTCTTGGAAATCATAAATACTTGCAGCATCTCATGAAATATTTTTATTTAATACATGTTAAACCTACATTACTATTGCAGATATTGAATGGGATTTAACCATATATGTGGATGATTTAAATGCCTTCAACAATATCATATATCAAAGTGGTGAAGTATATTTGTAGATATTTGTAAAAGGGTATAATCATTCACTAGTCATGAATATGAGAATTAAGAAAACTTTTTGTTTATCGAATGAAATTTCATGATACATATTCTTTATACATTATATTATAATCATGTCACACCAACATGCATACCAATATAATTGATGGATAAATCTGGGAGGTCATGATGTCAATGTTTAGGTTCACTCATCTCGTGGTCCCACCTACAGTTGAAGTGACACCCATGTGCAAATGCATGCACATTTGACTAACTATACTGATGTAAAAATGAAGTAACAAACATTTGTATTGTCTCTGATTAATTTATCTGATAACTTTTTATTGCCATCATTCAGTGTTTACCACATGCATTGCATATGTATTTTACTAGCATGAATCTAAATGCCAAGTTTCTGAGTCTGAAGACTGACGTCTGGTACTTATTTCAGATTCCTCTTGATCGATATTTGCCAACGTGGAGAGGAAATGTAATAGATGTGAAGATGGAAATGAATCCATCACGAATAGTAGGAATGTCTCTCTCTGTTAATGCAGAAGGCGGTTTTCCTGGCGCAAAATCTGGACCCGGTGATTTCAGACTGGAAATAGATTGGATCAAGGCCTTGAGGACACAGTAAGTTATCATGAGATTATTTGTTTATTTGAGTAAGAAGTTTCAGTTCTAGGAACTACTTACAACAATCTGTTTTATCAAGCTCCATGATCTTGCTTCCTACATGAAAATATTTACATGCTATTGTTATGGAAACAAGTGCTGCATGCAGATGGTCTCACACCATTTTCCATAAATGCTTTTGTGCATTGTCTATGTAACTTGTGTTCTCCTTTTGAGATTACTGTTCAGAGCCTTAGTTATATACTTATATGTTTTGGTGTTAGATTTTTGTGGTTATGCTTATCTTTCTCACATTGAGAACTCTCAGAAGGGTTGAACTTTGCATTCTTTTTTTGAGTCTGCTAAATAGCTCCTCAAAACTCATATAAGGGGTCGTTTGGTTGCTAACAAAAGTTGGGTCCTGGAGAGGCTATTATGGCCAGTCCAAGATGGACAATCTTAGACTAAACACATCCGTCTTGCTCTTCAGGATTGAAAATCAGTTTTGGTGTACATATCAACCCCACCATAACCAATACATATCAGCTGTATCAGTTGATACGAGCCAATACACACTAGTAAAAAAATGATACTCTGGCAAGATGTGATGGATGATACGTAGGAACTTAGAAATTACATAGAAATTGCATCATGTTGCATACAAGTAGATTCAAATTAAACCATCTGAATTATGGGTCTAGCTTAGATGTATTTTGGAAAGAAAGATTATGCTTATTTGATTATCTGATTATCTTGTTGCTGAGCATGTATTTGGCAGTTTAAAATGAAAAATATCCAATGGTCCTATTTCAACAAACAAAGTGTCCACAAACCAGAGGTATATTGTTCAACCCATCAGATGTTGGGACTGACTTAGTGCTGTGGGTTCCACAATTTAATTGGTTTAATTTGAGCTCATGCATTCCACGTGTACAATTTTTTAGTGCTATGTATCAAGTGTCATACTCTGGTAGAGTATCAAATAACTCCCCTTCGTTGAAAACGAAGAAGGGCATCATTTATTGCAACACACTCGCTCATATGTTATAGTGACCGTATGGTGGAGTACTTTTGGGCCTATAATGATGTTTATGTGTAATCCAAACCATGCATCAGGTGAGCCCCACCATGAAGAAGGGACGCTCTAAAAATCAGGCTGATCCATATCTCATGTGGGCTGCACCATAAGAAAAAAATTGTAAAGACATGGTCAAAACTTCAAATTTGAGTGGTTTGGCCTATGGCATTAAAAAACGGTTAATTAATTTATGGCCTTATCTGCTGTTTCAGCCCTGATGTAAAGGAAATGGTCACCCCCGTTATGCGATAAGGGGGTGAAGCGGTCCATTACAAAAAAGATGGGTCGTATGAGCCCATATTGGCGCTTGTGGCCATTACAAGCTGATGTGACCATAAAAGGGCCTATAATGGAACATTTTATTTTCAATTTATCTCTTGTTTTCCCACTTCTTTATTCATTCATGAAAGAAGCTTAGACACAAACTTCGAACTAGATTTATGCCTATTTTGAGTATCAAAACACAAAATTTGACTGGGATTTGATGAATCAAAGCAGAGTGGACCATATTGGGAAGTTTTAGAAGGGGTAAATCATCACTTTTTCCATTTTCTCATTTTCTTTTTTTTGGTTGTATTTATATGTAACAGGCGCCTTAAGCCACCAAATCATGCTTGATTTGTGTTTGATTTGGGCCTATTTGGTCTATATTTAGCAGAGCTGACACTACTTGACAAACAATTTCGTTACCAAAGAATGGCCCCATTACACCATCAAATAGATGTCCAAAACCAAAAAGACTCCCCAATAATTTTTTAGATTTTCTCCCCCCTGAAAGAAACTTCGACTGTGATGAGGATGTATCAGCTGATACAGACTTGTATCAGCCAATGTAGTCCTTACTGTATCGGCCAGAAAGCTTACTGATATGCTGGCCAATACCTTGGTCTGGCCTACCTGTGTTTTCAATGGTTAGGTACACCTTATGAATTAGTTGGATGTCATACACATACCACAATGGGCCCCACATAATTTATTCTCTTTTTCTATCATGGGTGTTCTCCCCTGAAGTTCCTTGTTTTGCGGCCCACCTGAGTTATGAATTAGCCTTACTTTTGGGCTTAGGCCAGACGGTGGCACACACCTGATAGATGGGTTGGATTTTCCACTAGGTGATTTGCATGGGAGTGACTCAATCAGACCCACCCCGACTTCTCTGAGGCAGCCCGAGACGCATGATTTAGTGGCAATTTAGGCTGAGTCACCCCCTAATATTGCATATAGGAGGGGGTCTACTGTATCATTAGGTTCCAAACTGAAATAGGTGTAAAACACTTTTATTAAGACACCAGTATTCTCATAATGTCATAAATTTTGGATACGCTATTCCCATTTCCCACTGTTTTGGGTTCCCATGCCAAGATAGTTGTGCACAAACACAGGATAGGTAGCAGAGGACGGTCTTCGGTGGGTCCACTGAGGTCAGTGGATCCCTGTGGGCCCACCGCGATGTATGTTTCTTATATCCATACTGTCTATCTGTTTTGCTGGATAATTTTAGGGTATGAGCCCAAAATTTAGCAGATCCAAATCTTAAGTGGACCACACCACAGGAAACAGTGGGGATTGAATCCCCACCATTAAAAACTTCTTGGGGGCCACCGGAATGTTTAATTTCCATCCAACCTGTTGCTAAGGCCACAAAGACCTGGATGAAAGGACCACACAAATATCACGTTGATCCAAAACTTCTTGGGGACCACCGGAATGTTTATTTTCCATCCAACCTTTTGATAAGGCAACAAAGACCTAGATGAAAGGATACCACACAAATATCACCTTGATCCAAAACTTTTGCGGCCCCCGAGAATTCTTTAATGGTCAATCACCATTATTTCCTGTGGTGTGGTCACCTGTGATTTGTATCTGCTGAATTTTTGGGCTCATACCCTAAATGATCTGATTAAATGGATGGACGGCGTGGATGTAAGACACATATATCATAGTGGGCCCCATAGTCAAGGATCCACCCATTTAAGGATTTCAGAAACTGTGTTCGACTACTAGGAAAGAGTTGCTAGGAACCTGGGCATGGGTATTTTTGTAACAGTGAAATCGGGTCCCTCGTGCCAATATGGTGCATGTACTAAATTGAAGACATTTGTTGGGCTAGGTAGCCTGGGCCCCTCATGATGTAGCCTCGATTCAAAGAATAGGCTAACTCAATCATCAGGTGGCCCACAAAGTGGGCCCACTGATGCAGCTACCCAAACATGCAATGGTGTCACACATGCCTAGGGACCATCGCATGCGCCAATGGACCGCATTTCACATGTGCCTCTTGATGTTGTGCCAATGTCACTCCATTTTTTGGTCATTTGCCTATCCAAGGACACCCTCTATTGCTATACATGAAGGTGAAAGAAATAAGGCTGTGACAAATGATTGTAGAGAGAGGTAGTGATGCAAGTATCATCTTTTATTTTCTTCTCGTTTCCTCTTTTAATTTATATTGTGTACTCATGTGGAGTACTATACTGAGCTCACTTTGTATTAATAATAAGAGTGCCAGTTAGGAAAACTAATCTCTCTACCAAATATAATGGCGAGTGGCAAAGGGCGATTTTTTTTTTCATGCAATTAGTTTTTTCATTATAAACTCTGCCAGTGGGAATTGAGAGCTTTGTGCTCTCATTGTAGGTCCCGAGCCTAGATAAAGGAGGAGGGTTGTGTTATATTGACATGGGATTTTGTAGGATGTTAATGGCAGTAGCAGCAGTAGGGGCCGAGATCATGATCTTTTGACTGTCGATTAAATCTTAAACCGCATGCTTCAGAGTTTAGCAACAGTTTGTTGTGGGACTCCTAGACTAGTGGTATGGGCAATACTCATTCTCATTGTAGTTTAGTGGCAAAGGATTTGGCAGCGGTCTAGGCTAGAGTAGGGTGAGGAGTTGCCTTTGGATCAATGTGGGTAGCCACTCATTGTACATTTGAGCCAACGGTGTGAATCGCTTAGGTTTTCATGCTGTCCTCATGTACCGATTTTGGTTGGGTTATTGCGCATTTGCCCTCTATTGCTGTTGTTGTCCTTTTTGAGGCACGAATGACGCGCCTTGTGCAGAGGCGACAACATTATTAATTTCAATTGGACATTAGATGGGTTTTCGTTCTCAATTCCCATATCCCATAGGTTTTCCTTCGATTCGAGTTTTATGTGCAAGGGCGGCCTGATGCAGCTAAGGGGAGAATCGGGAGATCATCCCAATCCATATTCTAACTTCGACTTGTTCTCCGATATGGATGAGTTGAGTGAGTTAGCATAGGGATAGCAAATGAGATACCCAAAAATGCTTAGGTTTGCCGAGTGGATGATCATGGAAATTTGTTCCTCGTTGTTAATGGGTGTTTTCATTCTGGCGGCCATCACGCCAATGTCTGACATGAGCTGATAATAGCTCGTTGTTTCTTTGCCTCAAGGCTACTTGATGCAGGACAGCCCTAAATATGATGCATGCTCATGAACACAATTATTCAGCGGAAATAAAAGCAATAATAATAATGAAATCTAGCATCAATCATCATAAACTAAGAAAATCATAAAGGAAACATGCAATGGGACGGGCCATCATCACAACCATGGAGTATGGGATTCAAGTAGCGTATAGGTTGGATCCGGCGAGGGATGGAACCTCCCGATCTTGCATGGTCATACCCAATCGATCAATGATGATCACTAGTCCGAAGAATCAGAAAGTTTCTCGGATTAGGGATTTGAGAATTTGGGGGTTTAGGGTTTAGATCGATTCTCAAGGTTTAGATCGTGGGGAATAAACAAAACAGAAGTTTAGAAGGATAATAATAGAAGATGAAATACCTGGAAGAAGTTAGAGGGGCACAAGAAGAATAGAGAAGAAGGAGATCAAGGAAGAAGAAGAAGCACCATGAGAGAGGGAAAGAGGAAGGAGGCAACCAAAGGTTTGCTCTTTTTCATAAATCAACAACTAATCAAAAAGGTTTAGGGCAACACCCTTATAAAATTCGGAATTAGCATGATTACCAAAATACCCCTACTAACAAAATTTCAAAAAAAAGACATTTGCATGAAAAAACGTACCCACACTAACCCAAAACTCAAATAAGTAAAAAATGCGTAAAATAAACTCAAATCTAAGATGTCCAATGCGCTCCAATGATGGTGTGATGAAAGTGGGCCACAATGAACCAACGGTCCGATCACATCATCATCACGATCCAACGGTCTGATCATCTCCTCAAAGCAACTTACACATGTCTTCCCAAGGTGGGGTCTTTTCAAATGTCTCGGACTACATGTGTAAGGTCTTCAATGCTCCTCAATAGTCGCCTATCCACAAGGATGGTACGTGTGGTTGGCGCTTTCTTCATTGGTACACTTGAAATGGTTTTGTGTTCCGCATCATTCTCCTCGTCTGAGAAGAACTCGACTCCGGCGAGTTAAAACTCTTGTGGCGCTCTAGTAAATCTGGATTAACGCTCTGTAACTCCACTTCTATCAACCATGTAGATTCTGACGGTGGTTTGTTCTTCCATTTGACAATGTATCTTTGGAAACTTCCGCCTCTCATAAAAATGATCTCTTCACCCAAGATCTCCTCAATTTCTTCTTTATGGGTAATGGGTGGAGGAAGGGGTGGAAGGGGTTGTGTAGCAACATCAGAACAAGGCCATGAAAGGGACGATGGATCAACGATGGGATGGTGGGAACGGACTAGATCTTCCACATTAAAAGTTGGGTTAATGCCCATTTCAGATGGAAGGTCGATCCGATATACGTTGGACCCAATTTTCTGCAATATCTTGAATGGTCCAGCACTACGCGCTTGTAATTTCTTAGCGGAACCTTGTGAGAACCGCTTTGGCCTTATCCTCACCATTACATAGTCTCCTTTCTGAAATTCTTGCAATTTACGATGAGAATCAGCTGAGATTTTAGAATCATCATTGCTCTTATTTATCCGCTGTCTAATATGTGTATGCAAATCATGAATATGGCGTGCGAATGCATTGGCTGACTCTGAAGACATTTGGGTGACTGACATGGGTGAAACTAAAGGACTCTTTGAAAAAGCAACGGACTTGAAATAAATAATCCTATGACCTAGAACTTGAAAAACTGAAACAAAAGGACACTTCCTATGGGTGACACATAATTTCTCATTATAAGTATTATAAACAAGGATGATTTTCAGGTATCCCAACACTTGAGAACAAACACTAGTAATACTAAGTCTTAAGCAGACCTTGGCATCAGCCATTATGTCCAAAATGTCACCAAGATACGGGATAAGGACTATGGTCATCATATCCACCATGACGTGAATACGTCGCATGATGGCTTGATACTTGATTAAAACTTTGTGGACAGTCAGGATATGCCCACTTGTGTGCCACATGCCATTATTCTTGGAAGTGAAAAGACCAGGCATGACACACAAAACAAAACTCCCAACTCAAACTTTCCTTATTGAATTCTTCCCCAAGAAGTTTATCAAATTGACGCTGCATTTCTGTATTTTCTACGGGGTTCACCTGGTATGGAGGAAAGCTTGACAGGACTAACCTAGGGACAAGATCGATTGTGTGTTGAATGTCCCATATGGGTGAAAATTTATCCCATAAATCATCTGGTGGGATATCACAAGTCATGTGGGTGTCTACCATCATATCCTCACTAGTCTCCTTTTCAAATTCATTCGTGTGCATTATGGTAAGAGACTTAGATTGGGATTCTACATCACTTAAGTCACACATGACATCTGGAAGTGGTGCGGTCTCAATTTCTTCGACCTTTTCATCACTAGCACACACTTGGTCATCCTCAACGATGATGAGTGATGCCTCAATTTCTTCCATTTCCTCACTACTAACATTAGGCACGTACTCTTCCACTTCATAAACAACCTGATTGGATTCTTCCAACTGGCCATTCACCAAGGTATTATCTCGCTTCCAAGGAAATATAATTGGTGTTAAACACTCAAATTGTTCATAAGCCGAGATTTCCTTAATGATGGGTTGGACCACTTTACAAGGAGGGGACCATATTGGTTCTGTGTTTGGATGAGAAGGTGGGGCAACTCTCTTCTGACCTAAGGGCTTTTCACGATAAGAGATGGGAAGATATTTTTCTTTCAAACGCTCTTTCATCTCGTCCCATTGTGATATCGGGGCTCTCCCAACTTTATCAAGTCGTCGCTCCAAATCTGTCCAAAACGACTTGGCTTGGCCCTCCAATTTCCACTTGGCAAACCTCACTCGACGATAACTTGACATATCATACCAATCAAAAAAATAGTCCAAGTCCTTAAGCCAATCAAGGAAGGTTTGTGGGTCCATGTGACCATTAAAGTTAGCCAAATCATCGGAGTTCGGCTTTCCATTGGGTCTTGACGGCCACACGACAACACTTAATGGCCCTGAAGATCTCAAACGCCTATACTCCATTCACTACGGGGAGACTACGGACTGGGTGACTCACAATACGAATGCAATGAATTTAAACTACAATGAACTGACACTAATTAATTCTAGATGATGCGACTCAAATCTGGAATTTTTCCAAATTAGGAAACTTTCTAAAATTGGAAAGTTTCTAAAATTGGAAACTGTCTAAATCTGAAAATTTTCCAAATTAGGAAACTTTCTAAAATTGGAAAGTTTCTAAATCTGAAAATTTTTCAAATTAGGAAACTTTCTAAAATTGGAAACTTTCTAAATCTGGACATTTCCTAAAACAAACCTAAAAATCAAAACCCTAATTGGATAACTCGATCTAGATAAAAACTATGCAAGCCTATTCTCTGATACCAAATTTGATGCAGGACAGCCCTAAATATGATGCATGCTCATGAACACAATTATTCAGCAGAAATAAAAGCAATAATAATAATGAAATCTAGCATCAATCATCATAAACTAAGAAAATCATAAAGGAAACATGCAATGGGACGGGCCATCATCACAACCATGGAGTATGGGATTCAAGTAGCGTATAGGTTGGATCCGGCGAGGGATGGAACCTCCCGATCTTGCATGGTCATACCCAATCGATCAATGATGATCACTAGTCCGAAGAATCAGAAAGTTTCTCGGATTAGGGATTTGAGAATTTGGTGGTTTAGGGTTTAGATCGATTCTCAAGGTTTAGATCGTGGGGAATAAACAAAACAGAAGTTTAGAAGGATAATAATAGAAGATGAAATACCTGGAAGAAGTTAGAGGGGCACAAGAAGAATAGAGAAGAAGGAGATCAAGGAAGAAGAAGAAGCACCATGAGAGAGGGAAAGAGGAAGGAGGCAACCAAAGGTTTGCTCTTTTTCATAAATCAACAACTAATCAAAAAGGTTTAGGGCAACACCCTTATAAAATTTGGAATTAGCATAATTACCAAAATACCCCTACTAACAAAATTTCAAAAAAAAGACATTTGCATGAAAAAACGTACCCACACTAACCCAAAACTCAAATAAGTAAAAAATGCGTAAAATAAACTCAAATCTAAGATGTCCAATGCGCTCCAATGATGGTGTGATGAAAGTGGGCCACAATGAACCAACGGTCCGATCACATCATCATCACGATCCAACGGTCTGATCATCTCCTCAAAGCAACTTACACATGTCTTCCCAAGGTGGGGTCTTTTCAAATGTCTCGGACTACATGTGTAAGGTCTTCAATGCTCCTCAATAGTCGCCTATCCACAAGGATGGTACGTGTGGTTGGCGCTTTCTTCATTGGTACACTTGAAATGGTTTTGTGTTCCGCATCACTACTAGATCCGCTTTCTTGGGTGCCATGTTTAGGTTGTATGAAAATCGATCGATAAAGGCTTTGGAGGGCTGCTCCCAAGTCTTGATCTATGATAATCAAGCGAAGTGTACCAATCTAATGCGCCAACCTTCAGGGATTTCTGGAAGGGCGAATTAAGGTCCATCATTCCTTACCACGACATCGGGCACACCATAGAAGGCTTTGAGGTATCCTGTGAGACACTCGCTACCGTCATACCTTTTGAATTTGAGCATTTCAAAGCTATTAGGGACCCAGGCATCTGGGAGGGACAAAGGTTCCTAAACTTTGTGGATGGAAGGTCCATGCCTTTCTGCCTTTGCAGCTTATTTTCCATGGCATGCAATTGCTCTTGAATATCCTTTAAGAGTTGCTTGATTTCCGAGGAGCTGGACTAGAGGGGTTTTGCCCCTTGTGTTGTGATACTTAATTGCTTCTTCATCATAGTGGTAGACCTTGCTGACATTCCTATGGCTCCTGTTAGGGGGGAGACTGGACTTGACTGTGGCTCTGGTTAGGGGGAGTATGCTGGAAATGGGTCCCGATTGTAGGAGGCTGAGACTGGAGGTCTCCTGTTAGGGGGAGTCGGCTGGAAAGGGCTCCTAGTTGCAGGAGGCTAGATTAACAAGAAATTATTGTGACTTTTGTTAGGGGAAGTTAACTGAAAATAACCCTCGGTCGAGGGAGGTCGAGTATTTTGATGAGGAGGAAAGTTGAAGATAGGAGTCGAGGTAGGAGGAAGAGTGAAAGTTGGAGGAGATTGATTAAATGGAGCGCCGAGTGGCTGTGCTGGCGCATTTTGGGCTAGGGGTGCGGCCCCGACCTAAAAGAATTAGGACACGAGGTCTTCTAACCTCTTGAGACTTTAGGCCATTTCAGCCATGGGAGAAACTGCTGGGATACCATCGACTGCAAACTCTGATGGTTTTGTGGTTAATAGGGCCACAAGCATGTCCTCTCGAGCAAACATCGTCGCACGTGACCTAGTGCAAATTGGACTACGAGGAATGATTGCTGGAATTTTTCTGGGATGCCGGACACATAGGTTACTTTTGGGCGCAATGGTGGGGGCCAACACTTTCACCCCCTTTCTTTTTCTTTCTTTCTTTCTTTCTTTTCTTTTCTTTCCTTTTTCTTTCTTATATATATATATATATATATATATATATATATATATATATATATATATTGAATTTTTGTATTTTTTTTTTTTTCGTTTTTGTTATTTTTTTATCCTTTTTTATTTTGTTACCAAGAGTGTGTTGGTGGATGCATGCAGCTAAGGTTTCTTGACTTCCAACAGTTCCCTAAGTGATATACCTCCTGACCCAGGTGGATGAATCTTTGGTATGTGCTTGGGTGGTGCCTTTTGAGGGTCCTTGACAACAAGATTGGAGAGGAATCCCCTTGCAGTCAGATAGGTTGCTACATGGTGGGGTGGTGCTTGCATTATGATATGCAAGTGGTGCAACGATTCCTAGTTTACTGAGGAAATGTATAAAAAATAAATATGTTGGAAAGTGAAGTGCAAGAAAAATAAATAACTAAAAAGTAAAGAATTGAAAATATAAATGAACCGTAAATAAAAATCTCCAAAAAATCTAAATCCCACGTTTCAAGTTGAGGTCTAGCTAGTGGTTAGCCAAGTTTCCTAGTGGAGTTATAAGTTTGTGGATAAGCGCGTAGGATGATGCGGTCTCACCCTCAACTGCTGTCTTTGAGTTGGTGCAGATTGTCTCTTGATTGGTTGTGGGGTGGATTAATGCCACGTGAGGTAAAATTCTTAACTTGGAGTCACCACTAGCCTTTAATCTCATAATCTACGGTCGACTAGACATTGTAGAATCAAATGAGTTGGGAAGTTGGAGTCCCCTTAACCAATATGACTCCCGATATTGGTTTGGGACCGAGGATTTCGAGTAAGGACCTCGGTGATGGAGAAGAGGTTAGGTACCCTTCTTCGTCCACACGCACGTGTAGTCTCTGCTTTATGGACTTTTATGATTTTTGGGGATTTAAGGGTTCCAAATGTCTTATTGTCTAATCGGTTGAGGACAAAATTTGAAGCCGAATAAAGACTTGGTGCTCAACCTCAATCACAACCTAGGAGATGGCGATGGCTCAATTTTAGTGATGATCAAGGGGGTGATGACTAGAGAAAAGAGAAGGAAAAGCGCTAACTAAAACTCAACAACGGGCATGATTGTGGAGACGGCTTGCTCGCATTAACCATAGACGATTATTTAAAGAAAGACAAAGTGGAACGATCCTAGGTTTCTGATGTGTCAGGATCCGAGGGTTCGACAGGACAGAGCATACGCCCGAAAGATCATTCATAGATTGAGCAGGGGGGTTGTATGAGAAAGAGACTGTTGCAAAATGTAAGTAAGCGAAGTAAATGAATGATATAGAATTGCTCATGCATGAGGGAGATTTGAGAGGAGAAATGAGAGCTACAACACTCTTCTTTAGAAAAGGTGATTGTTGATCTCAAATCCTAACCCCACTTCAAATGAATTGAACCAGTGGGATAGTTTGTATTGATGTGTTGACTAGGCTTGATGGTTGAGATGGAAGGGATGGGTAAGATGAATACACCTCCCTCCCTCTCTCTCTTCCTTGTCCTCTCTCTCTCTCTCTCTCTCTCTCTCTCTCTCTCTCTCTCTCTCTCACTCTAGCTCTAACTTCCCATTGTAGAGAAATGTGGATTCTAGATAGATGTGAGATGAAAGGGTGAGAGGGGTGGGCTAATGACATTTTTTTTTACAAATAATGGAAAGTTAAGGGGTAAAAATGGCACGTGGCATGGTTTGATTGGCTGCTGGACATGTGACACCCATGAATTAGCTAGGGGAATTATAGAACTTGTAATTTCACTGAGACTTGGGTGGAAAAAGTAATCTGAGCACTCACTGAAAATTGGATTTCTGTTGGTGCTTAGAGTTGCACGTTAGCTTAGGGATCTGTGCACAGCTTTGTAGAAGATCATTTGTCTTTTGCAAGGGTAACGAAAATTGGATTTCTGTTACCTAGCCAGTCTCACATTTTTTACTCGCAGCTTGCTCTGTTGTCATCCCAAATGTCCTTCAGTGGCCAATGATTGGTCAAAAGGTGTTAGCGAAAAACCAATTTCCACGGGCAAACAGCGGCCATTTAGGCTCAACTCTCCATTTCGGGTGGTCGTATGGAGGTCCCGTGTCACTTTGAATTGGGTTATGGGGTTGCCTTGCTTACTTTCGAGGGTGAGTGGATGCCTAAATAGGGTTCCCTGGCTGTTGGTTTCTTAAGGGTTGTGGGTTTGGGTTGCCATTTGTTTTCAATTCAGTTTCATGTGCTTTGGTTTTATCAAGGTGGGGGTGTCTACATGAAGATATAAAGTGGGAAATGGTGGACTAATGGTGAGTTTTTGCCTAAGCCCCTCATTGGAAGCATTTTTTATGCTAGTAACCCAGGTTACCCTTGTGGTTACTTCATGGAAAGTCACCATTCCCCCACGGATTCAAGCATTCACTTTGGTTGCCTCAATGAACAATATCCTTACTAATGATAATTTGAAGAATAGGAAAATGGTGTTTACCAAACACTTGCTTCATGTGTAGTAATGATGATGATCCGTGGATCACTCAGTCCATTACCATGCAACAAAAGAAATTTGGAACCACTTATTCACCTTGTGAAGAGTTCAGAGGTTGATTGGGTGATTGGCCCTGTTTCCTACTGGAAAATATAATCCGGAAAGCGTTTCCTTTTTGCTATTCTTTGGGAGGGTGGTGAGATAGGAATGCTAGAATCTTTGAACATAAACCTTCGCCTATGCTCTTTCTCAAGCAGAGGATAGCCTCCTTGGTTTTTAAGTGGGCTATGGTGCTGCCGGGAGTTTTCTGGCATTTTGATGGAATCAATGCGAAAAAGACTGGAATTCTGTTTTTGGTTAGCCGGTTTTGGTTGTTCTTGCTTGTAGCTTAATGAAATGTTTATTTTTGTGAAAATGGGAGCTAAGGGGGCGTTTGGATCGCAAGTTACTTAAGATAAGCTACTTATGCCTCAAGTAGCTTGTCTTGATTTCTACTTATTAAATTGAAGTGATTAAGTTACTTTAAATAAAAAAGTTGCTTATAAGTGATCATAAACCAAACTTTATCTCAAATAAGTTACTTATCTACTGCTGTAACTAGAAAAAGTAACTTATTTGGTGGTAAGCAAACGGGCCCCAATTGTTCCTGGAACCCAAACCCAGAAAAATGGGCATGCGTATGAAATCTGTTTGACAGGAGCATTTTTCAAGCACCGGATCGGGGCGTTGGGAGAAATGCTATTCTGCCAAATTAACATTTCATTCATTTCAAGATTTGAAATGAATGAAATTGTTATTTTGGAATGTTGAAGTGGAAAAATGATTACCCTCCCATTTGGATTTTGTTTTTTTGCACTGCCCCAACCTCGGCAAGTTCCCCAAATTCCAATTTGGGATACTCCCAAACACTACCATAGAATTCACTCAATGAGATGTATCAACAAAACGGATGCAATGCAACCATTGAAATTGTTCTATCTTTTTGCCATTGTTTAGGGTTGTCAATGGATGGTTGGATCTGCCGGTACCCAATGGACCTGACCTGATTTTAATGGGTCTAGGTCCCCTGTTTTGGGTCCATTAAGAAGTCTGGTTGGGTTCATGTCACGCCTTTTGGACCTGGTCATGGACCCAGTTAAAGTTGGGTCCGTTAGTTTCAATAGTATATACTATATACACTTAAGCATATAATTGATTAGCAAAAAATAAGGTTTCCCAATTCACAACCATGTAAGAGAGGCCATTCACACATTGTGAATGTGTCAAACTGGCACATTGTGTGCAATCTAATACATCCATCGGGTGACCAAACCATGTATATGCGTGTCCTGAACCCAACTAGAAACATAGATCCAAAGACCCAATGCGTACCTGAACCTGAATGGATCTGGTTCTTCAAGAACTAGACCTAGACCTAGGGGTGCACATTTAACCGGTAAACCGGACCGGATCCCGGTTAGTTCGGTTCAGTTTGGTCTGGTTCTGAAGCGCACTGGTTCGGTTTCGGTTCCGAAAATCAAAGAACCGGTTGGTTCGGTTCAGTTCTCGGTTTGGTGTTTTGTAAAACTGAACCAGACCATGGAACTGAACTTAGAACCAAACCTTGGGTGTTCAACCGTCACTGTTTCATGTCGAGTAGTCCACTTAAAATTTGGATCTATCTGATTTTTTTCTAATGTGGCCCACCTAATCATTGTCTAACAATGAGTATGGATATGTACATCTAACAAACACATTGCATTGCATTAAGGAATCCAGTGCAATTGGGCTGCATTATAAAAAGCCCAGAACTTCGTAACCGAACCGGTTTTTACGGTCCGGTTCTGGTTCCGGTTTGGTTCTAGGGTGCTAACGGTCCGGTTCCGGATTTCTTGGAACCGTTGGAAATGGTTTGGTTCCAGTTTCACCCTAGAACCGGACCGGACCAAACCGTGTGCACCGCTACCTAGACCTAGGCCTACACCCAAATGGACTTGAACCCAGTTAACCCGGGTACAGATACGACCCAAACCAGGCCTGTTGACAGCTCTACATTTGTTGGAAATCTATAATCCAAGCTGTTAAGCATGTCTTTGATAAGGTGACGCGGGACCGGAATAAAGCAATATCTTGACAGTACACGTGGCAGAGTTATACATCAATCAGGATATCCGTTCTAGTGGGCCCTAGGATCATCCCATGTTTTGCATTTTGAACTAGATGCAAAGTCCTGATGGATAAGTTATGCTGCCCACCTGCACTGATTGGAGATGACTGTTCCATATTCCAGTTGGGTGGGGCCCACCCTATCATCTCCCTGAATAAAAGCCTTGTGGGCCATGGTTTGTTTTGAGTTTAGCACACATGGGCTGTCCTAACTTTGTTATTTTATAGGCAAATGAATCCATTTGGTGGAGGACAACTCATCAGCACTGTCCATTTCTGGGATGTGTGGCCCACTCGATTATAGAAGAGATAATGCATCTATGGAAGGAGAGAAACGAATGCTAATTGCTAATGTATAAGTTACGAAGCACTCAGTTTCCATACAACTGGCATAGATGTATGAGATCCATACGTCAGAAATCACTCTATTCAGATGATCCTAGCCACTGATTGAAGGATTCTCATCCATTGAATGTTGGATTGTAGGGCATGATTCAAATCACAGGCGGACCACACCACAGGAAATCAGTGTTGATTGAACGTCCACCATTAAAAACTACCTAGGGCCCTCGGTAATGTTTATTTTCCATCCAACCTGTTGACAAGGTCAAACAAACCTGGATGAAGGGACAACACAAATATCAGCTTGATGCAAAACTTCTGTGGCCCCAAAAGGTTTTACACTGATAAGCGTTCAATCCCCACTGTTTCCTGTGGTGTGGTTCAACTGAGACTCTGATTTGCCTCATTTTTGGGCTCATACCCTTAAATGATCTGACAATATGGATGGACGGTGTAGATAAAATGCACACCATTGTGTGGCGTGTTGGGATCAGTAGCCAAACCGCGTCCCATTTACATATTCATCTCAAGTGTATTAACTTATTCAGCATAGTTCAAGACTTATTCAATACTCTCTTCCAAGTTAGAGCATTTTATATCTTAGGATTGGACTGATCCACTCAATAGGTCGGCCACAATTGTATTTTGAGTCACACTGCCAGTTTTCAATTGATTCCAACAGTGTGGTCCACCTCATGACTTTGGATTGGCCTGATTTTTATGTCAGTTGATCTTCACTGGTGGGGCCTACATTTTTCATGACAGTGATGTCCTACACAAGTGGCATGTTGGTGGATAGTAGGATGCCCCAAGTTGTGGTATCTCCTAGTGTCCTTGACCAAATCTTACACCTTGAAATACATATAAACCTGGCTAGCTTGGCTTTTAAATCCCAAACATTGGATCCAAAACCGCTACCTCTTGGATGGCCCTTCTAATGGATGGTCTGGATCAATAAGCATATTTGTACATTGGATTTTAAATAAGCATATCCATACATTGCTGGCTCCGTTTTTAAATCCCATACATTGGATCCCATGCAGCTACCTGTTGGACGGTCGGCATCAATAAGCGCATATATAATAATAATAATAAAGCTAGAATAATATAATTTGGAAATAGAAAAACTTTGATGCTCTGGCGGTGGGATGGATGATATGCAGGCGATTAGAGATTAATTATAAATTACGAACATGGCAGAAAAGTAATTCAAATTAAACCATCCAAATTATGTATCCAAGTTTAGGTATATCATGGACAAAAAATTAGGCTTCTTCCCGAGTGTTGATTATTGGATTGGTGGACATTTATTGGAAGGTTAAAAATGAAAATTACCCAATGCTACTATTTCAACAAACAAGCGTCTATGAATCAAAGGTTAGGATTGTTCAACCAATTTTATTTTGGGAATGTAAGTTAGCAACAACAATTTACACAGTTTAGCCAGTTTAGTATCAGTAAGTGCATGCCATGTGTTCAATTTCTGAGTGCCTGTGTATGAAGTGTCATGTACAGCAGAAGTATCAAATAACTCTTTAAAAATGGCCTCTCTTCTAAAAATATAATATTTGGAAATATTGGGATGTATTGCTAATTACCTAGTTGTGGCTTTAGCTTTTAGATATGGGTCATCTTTCAATGATTAAAATCATTTATATGATGGACATTACCTTGGATAGGAGAGACAAAAAGTAAAAGCTCCTATAGCGAACTTTCAACCCTATGATCATTTTACTCGTTTCCCTTTAATACCAAGGGTCTTCTCTAAAGTTGAATAATTAAAGGGTTGAAATGTTTTGATACGGTAGTTTTTTAGGTTTGTACACAACCAATACCAAGACCACCATATAATCGTTTGGGTCATGGAAATGATTCTATACAACGGCTTTACACACACCTACAATGGCTAGTTTACTTTTTTCTTTCACACACACCCACACTCAGACACACCCGCACACTATGTGGGCGATCGATCCTATGATTTCAGTGTGCCAACCACTAAGCCATGGATCTGAACCCTTGTGACTAGTTTATTTAGATCTATTTCTTATGCCTGTCTGTTCTAGCTAGCTATGTGGGTCCAACCCATGTGGAATCCAAGCTGTCCATGCAGTTCATGTTTACCATACATCTCAAGAATTATCCTGATCTAAAGTTTAGGTGTGACACACCACATGGAGCAATGTACACGACAAGGAGCAATATAAAATCACACCTAAAACTTGTGTATTGACATGGTACAACCAGCCTAAAGTTATCAATGGCCTACTTTTGGTAGTTCGAAGGTATTTGAAGTAGATAATTTTGTTGTGTTTTAAAATATTTCAATTTTGTTGTGATTTTGAATCAAATGTCTTTTTTTAGCAACATTTTAAATCCAGGAGCGCAGTGACACCTCTCACGAGGCTACTAATTCATTGTACAAGTGATCGCTGATAATATCTCAAAACAATCAAAATATCAAGTTGCATTACTAAAATTACATCAACGGAATGATCGAGGCAGCTCAAACATTGGTCATTTAAATCAATGGTTGAAAAATGTTAATGAGCTGGTTGTTTGTAATCCCATGCATGTGGCCCACCGAGGCTTGGAATTTCATCATTTTTGGCTAAAGTATATTTTTCAATAGGATTATTATAATCATTCTGTCGAATATCACATGCTCACTAATTAAGGATATTAAATTTGATTTAGCGAGCAAAATCAAATTCCTATACATACACTAAATTTTCAATGCATTACTATTTCTGGATTCCAGTACATTTTGATTTACAAGTTATTAAACACAATTGAGGATTCAGAGTCATCTTGATTTGTGATCTGGAATCCAATGCATTCTAAACATAAGCTCTAAAATGGGCCCTTAAGAGGTCTAGGGCTGTCTCAAGGCAAGTTAAGGGCTTAGGCAAGGATCCAAATGAAGCCTTTTTTTTATTTAAAATATTAATAAAAATAATAGCTATATGTAATGAAAAAATACTACGAAAAAGGGTAAACCAGACAATGTTTAGTCGTTAGAGAAGGTTTTTCCCAGCTACTAAGAACAACACATGGAAAAAAAGGTATCGGAACCCATATCAGTCGGCTCCAATATCGATATTATATCAGTTGATATATCGGTATTAGTTGATATATGGGTCGTATCGGCGAGAAAATTTTGTATAGGAATTTAAAATATCAAGCTATATTTTATTTTTTTGGAGGTTTTTAGTTAAATACAACCCCCTAGAATAAAATAAAATAAAATAATAGAACAAAATGATGACAATGAACATATTTATAATAATCGTCAAATACATCGAGATTTAATTTAAAACATAACCAAAGTTAATTAATGAGTGAATGAACTTGTGATTGGAAGAATCTTAGTACTTACAGTTTGTTTAAAGTCTATTTTCTTGTCTTTTGAGACACGAATTTATTAATTAAGTTTGTATAGTCAATTTTATTAATCAAATCTTTTTCAATAAATAGTATGACTAATGAACTTAATTTTTCTTGTGACTTAGCGATCGTATGTAGAATTTTATTAATATTTTTTTATTAATCCAAAATAGCAAAACTCAAAACCAAAATAATATCTATTTAATCAACTCCAAAACCCAAAATTCCAAAACGATAAAACCCTAAACTAAAATGATCTCTATTGATTAATTTAACTGCAAAATTCAAAATCCCAAAATGGTAAAACCCCAAATTAAAATGATCTCTATTGATTGATTCAACTCTAAAACCCAAAATCTTAAAACGACAAAACCCCAAACCAAAATCAAAATTCCAAATTAAAACAAAATATGTTAAAGAACTTACCTAAAAAATGCCGTTGGCCATCCTTTACAAAATTAAAAAAAAAAAAAAAAAAGATTTAGAGAAGAGAAAGTAAGAACCTGGGAGGGCCAGAGGAGACTTACAGTTGTAAATTTTCAGCAGCTCAGGAAGATTCTTGAGTTCATTGTTTTGTGGAGAGTTGGAGTAAGGGGGAGAAGATTTGCAAAGAGTGAGAAGTGAAAACTTCTTGGGGTAAAGAAGGCTCTAATCAAGCTAATATTTGTATTTTAACTTCATCCAGGCATTTGTGATCTTATGAACACGTCAGATGGAAAATAAGCCTCATGGTTGGCCCTAGGAAAGTTTCAATGATAGTTTGTTTAATCCCCAATGCTTTCTATGGTGTAATCCACTTGGACTTTGGATGTACCTCATTTTTTGGCCCATGCTTTAGAATTATATAGAAAAATTGATGGATGGTATAGATCGAAAACCAAAATCATGGTGGGACCTAGAAAAGTTCCACATGTTAAAAGTTGGGTTGAGTAGCTAGGCAATCTACTTGAGAGAGAGAAATCAGCATATCCTATTAGATGGAGTCATTGGAAATGACGTAGGCCGATGAGAAGCTATGGCACACGTAGATGATGATCCGCACTCTTTTAAAAAATATGAGGCCTCACTCGACTGGAGACCTTAGGCAACCACCTAAGCTACCTACCTGTCGAGCTGGGCTGTAAGAGGATCATGTTGTAGAGATTAAGATAAGCTTAATTGGAGTTGTTACAACTATAAAGGGATAAAGCTAATTCTAATGTTGAACTCTTATAAAGTCTATATAAGCTGTGTAACTATTGGGAATCAAAGCATGAAAATTCATTCCTCTCTCTCACAAAGTCTATCACGGTATCAGAGTTTTAATGGCTTAGATCTCCAAATCCCACTAATTTTCTGTGGACCCCATAGATTCCTCATTCTGATAATTTTTTCAACTTTTCTTTTTGTCCTGAACATATGATTCCTTAATAGAGCCCTGATTATCTGCGCCCAATCAGGAATATATGGCAGATGTGTGCAGAGATGTCCAATCTTTCTCTAAGTGGGCCACAATGTACAAAATAAATTGTACATGATGGCCCATCTGATTGAAATAGTATATCTCTTGATGCAGGAGATTTCAGATATCCAAACTAGTGTGTCCCAGTGGGATATGTGATTTGCTGTGGGTGAGCACGTGTGTGGGCCCACACAAAAATCTCCTCTTTTGGGATTGCCCACACTGCATGTTAGGTGGGACCCACCATGTAGTAGGTTGTGACACAAGTTGAAAGCCTTTTTTTGAAGCATCTCTTAACTTACTCCACTGACTCCATTTTAGTTTCCTTGCATCATATTTCATTAAAGAAATGGCACGATAGAGACTGTAGAACCAGAATAGGTAGAGCCATCTCTCCACAGGACACACGGCAGGCAGATGTATCAATCGGGACCGTTTATTTAATTGGGCCTGTCTTGAATTGCCATTTTTCAAATAGAAAAGACTCATCAGACAATCCTATCCATCCATTTATTCACTTTACCCCACTATTATGCCAACCATTCACTATTTTTATATAATTATGTTACAAAAATATATTCCATTCATGTTACTATAAAAAAGAAATGATGGACGGTCCAGATTGATACATAACCCTTGGAAGTGAGATGCTTGGAGAGATAGTTCTACAATATTATGGTACAACCAGCTGTACCGGATCATCTCCTGCTTCATGATTGGGTATGGTCATATATGAAGCAGATTTTCCATCAAAACCGCTCTCCCTTTACAGCTTTTCCCTACCATGCTCTCTCCTTACAATATAATTGCCTTCATTGAGAGTGTCTGGCCATCCTACGCCAGGTGGGTCCACCCCTGATGGAGATAGGCCTTGGCACGCCTTACACGTCAGGTCAGGTTTACATGTGGCATACTCCACCAGGATGGTGTGGACCAGTTTGATGTGGCATTAGTCGATTTGGGTCCCCTACATCTGTCATAATCCACGTAGTGAAAGGGACCGAAATGGTGGTGTCATCCTTACATTGGAGTGGAAATGGGTCAAGTTGGGTTGGGTTAGACCGAGGGATTACCACCTAACCCTTTATATCGGGTCAAAACTTTGGCCCATTACCAACCCGTTAAAATTCAGGTTGAGCCAACGTTAGGTGGACGTTAAAAATAAAAAAAGGAAAATTTTACTAATTACTACTTCATTAATTAGGTATTTATATATCAGTACTTCTTTATAATCGGGTCAAAAATTTACCCATTCCCAACCCATTAAAATTCAGGTTGAGCCAAGGTTAAGTCTCGGCGAAAAATAATTTTTTTTTTATTATAAATTACTACCTCATTAATTAGGTATTTATATCTTATTACCCATTTATATTTGGGTCAAAATATTGGCTAGCCCATTCACAACCCATTAAAATTCTGGTTAAGCCTAGGTTAACTTTATGCTAAAAATAAAAAAGAAAATTTTAAAAATTACTCCCTTATTAATTTGGTATTTACATTTCAATACTTTTTTGAAAGGTTTTCAATAACATATCCTGCTAATCAAGCAATTATCACCCAAGTACCTCATGTATAGGGTTGTAAATGGGTCAGTGGACCTGATGGGGTACCCAAACCCAACCCATTTAGACCCTGACCCAGACCCGACCCATTTGTTAAATGGTACGGGTCTAGGTCCCAGAACATACCCAGTTGCTAAACGGTTCTAGATCTGGTTTCCTTTCCATTAGGCTCAGCTCGACTCGACCCGACCCGACCTAAACCCATTTAGTAAGTGGGCGGGTTTGATCTATGTTGCAAGGAATCCATCCAAGCTCGGACCTGTCCAGACCCAGTTTTAAGCCCAGTAAAAATGCTTGCATACCAAATTCAAACCCAAACCCATTAGACTCAACCCATTTATAAATGGGTCTGGGTGGATCTCAATTTGGTGGATCTCCCTCTACCAGACCCTAACCCATTTATAAATGGGTTTGATGGGTTGATTCAGACCTGACTCAAACCCACCCATATAATAAAAGGGTTTGGATCTAAAATTTGGACCCAAACCCATTTAGTAAATGGGCAGGTCTAGTTTTGGCTAAACCCACCTCAAACCTGACCATTTGCAGCCCTACTCATGTAGGGGTATCAATAGGCTAGGCTCGAGCTTGAAAAATCACAATTTTGAATAGGCTCGGTTCGAAACAGTTGAAAATCCAGGCTGAGACCTACCCAAGGCCCGACCCATTAAAATCCCTACATGTAACGGAAGAAAGTTTCCTATGTGAGGAAGGGGTCACAATTAAGGTGGGCCCTACTATGATGTTTATATGAAATCCACTCCGACCACCACGTGTGTCATCCCACATTAGGCTCAAATCTTAAAAATCAGCCCTATCCATTATTTAGGTGGGTCATGCATTTGGAAACAATGTACAGGGCAACACTCACCCTCCACACTCTTTACCTTAGTATAGCCTACCTAAATCGTGGATAGAATTTATTTTTGGGCCTAAATTTTTGTTTGAAATCTAATGGTTGTAATGGATTTCAGATAATCATCATCATGTGTCCTATAAAAATCAAGGGTAGACATGTCTCTCCTAACCGTTTCCTTTGGTGTGGCTCACCTGAATCACATATTGCTTGATTTTTTATTCCTAAAACTAACATGAGATTACACATCTACATGTTAGAGTGAATCTATCATATACATCTAGGTGGGCCCCATAAAAAATCAATGGTGAGAGACTCGTGGAGTTTTTCTCTTTTTAAGGGAATGCATCAAATCCAATTGGTTAGGACAGCGAGTTATAGTCCACCTAGTGGATAACTTCCAACATCACTCCCTTTCAATAGGTTGGCCCCACAATAAGGATCACCTGACAAAATAATAAGGGAAAATGATTTAAACCATTGATAAATAGTAAAATACAAATGATCAAGTCTAGTCAATGAATAGATCTAATTGATTTTTGCATGAAGAAATCATCATGGTGATTGCAGTGATTGCAACATATTGAATGAGTTACATGTTGCACATGAGTAGGTGTGTAAATGAATCGAAACAAGACGAATACCACAGTGTTCGATTTGAATTTGATAACCAAAATTCAAGTTTAAGTTTAGTTTGAGTTTGATTCGAGCCTGAACCTTAGTGTTTGTGTTTGATTTGTTTAAAGTTTGATGAGTTTAAGTTTGGTTCATTTAGGTTTGATTAGTTATACAAACCTAACTCACACTCAAGTTCGAGTTTGATTATGAGTTTGATTATGTATTCCATATCCACCTTAATGCATGTATTTCATATCCACTTCGTTCGTACACTTCACCAAATAATTACATGGCAAGAGCTAAAAAAATGAAGCAGATCCAAATCTTAGGTGGACCATATTATAGGAAACAATGATTTTTTAACTATAAATGAACCCTATCAAGCCTGACCCAACCGAACTCATGCCTGTTTGAATTCAGTTTGATCACTAATCAAATCACTAATCAAAGGAACTCAAACGAGCTTTACTCGGGCTGAACTCAAACCGTTCACGAATAGTTTGGTTCATAAACCACCCCTACACACGATTGAAAGTCTAGAGATGGTCTCTGGCTGTTGATTTTTTAAGGGTAATGTATATGAAAAATTCACTTCAAAGAAAAAAAATCAGGCTAACCTGTGATTTTAGGTGGGCCACACCAAAGAAAACCGTTGAGAGAGCAACATCCACCCTTATTTTTAAGGGCTCCACCATGATTATTATATGAAATCCACTCCAACCGTTAGATTTCAAACCAAAATTTAGACATAGGGCTTAAAAATCAGACCTATCTATGATTTAAGTGGGGTTTACACCAAGGGAAACAGTGCAAAGGGTGAGGGTTGCCTTGTACACTATTTCCAACCTGAATGATGGATGGGATTTTTTTTTGTCCTAGGCCTATCATGGGGTAACACACATGGTGGTTGGAGTGGATTTCATATAAACATCACAGTGTGACCCACTTGAGCTACCGACCCCTCACTCATATAAGAGAAACCCAACTTCACTTAAAGAAATCTAGTAAAGGTAGTTGTATGAACTTGAATTAATGGGGGATCTTATTGGAAAACTTTTTGAAAAAGTACCTAAATGTAAATACCTAATTAATGAGGTAGTAATTTGTAAAATTTTCTCTTTAAAGTTATCTTCAAAAAAGAAATTCACCATAAAAGTTATTAATAAAATCGCAAAGAAAACTCTTATTCCAATTTCTAACTTCTAATGAATGTAGAATTTATAAATTAAACTTTTAGTCTTTATTTGTATTTATATTAATTAACTATCACTTTCTTAGATTTGCATTGGCCTGCAGGAGTCGATGCATAGACAGTTCTAGGTTCTAGGTCCATTTTAGAATTTGTTCTACTCGGACCCATTTAAGAGCTGGTTAGTTTGGGCGGAGTTAATCTTAAGAGGTTCCAGACCTGACTCATTTAGTAAATTGTTGGAACTTTCTACTCTCACTTGCCCGATTTTATTATGTGGTTGGGTCAACCCAGCACACTTGCACCCCAACCCCAATCTATTAAGGGATTATGTGGTCGGGTCAACCAGGCATGTTTGCACCCCAGAATCAGCGATGTGGGTGCGACCCTAACCGGGACCTACCTCAATGTATGCATTCTTTATTCATACATCCATTTTTTTTCTTCAAATTTTAAGTGACCACACCACAAGAAACAATGATAGTTGAATGCCCACATTAAAAACTTCCTATGGTCCACCCTAATGTTTATTAATCATCTAATCTATTGAAAAGGTCACATAGAACTAGATGAAAGGAAAAAAAACAAATATCATCTTGATCCAAAGCTTTTGTTGCCTGGTGAATGCCACCTGGATGATGCCCCATTCTACTCTTGAGGGTAGAGTGGTTGAGAGGTTCGTGTGCTTGCCACTATTCTAGGTATGGTATCGATATGTATATGGTTTGTTCAACTAGATTTCATTTCCTTGGTTGTGAAATACCTTTCCAAGGTGGCTGGAACGGTGCATTTGAATACTTGGAGTCGTCGCTATCCAGTTAGGCTTGATACTTGTCCAGGGTTGGCTAGAGTCTGTGGACTTTCCTTGAGATTGTGGAATCATGAATTTTTCTTAACCGAATGACTCCAATGGATGGCCTACGATCGAGGAGGTCTGGGTAAGGGTGTCGATTATGAGAAGGGAAGGAGTTCGGCACCCTCTCTCTCCCCCATTGCATGCAGTCTCTACTTTAAAGGGCCTATGACTTTCAAGGGAATATGATACGTGCAAATATGCTATTCATCTAGCCGTGCTTCGCGTAATCCTATGAGAGAATTGGATAGGTAGGAAGCAAAATAGAAAGAGAGTCTTAGCCTTGTTACGCAAAGTTAAGTGATACCAGATAGAGAGTCTGAGTCTACTCTCGAATTGACTGGCTTGCTCTAGTCCATGGATTTTTCGTAGTTGGCTCGAGGGGAGCAAAATCTGGGCTTTCCTAGATGGCAAGGTCCTTTCCTAGGGGAGAGTTGGCTAGGCATGTTGGGATCCTACGCCTCTTTTTTCTAATCTTTATGCTCTTCTTCTTCTGTCTTTGTCTCCTTGTCTCTCCTCCTTCAGACAAGAGGTCGAGGCTGTATTTATAAGGAAAAAACTGTCAACTATCGGTTGGTCGATGGTGGACACTTGGAAATTTTTTGCCATGTAGGATCTGTCATAAGATATCCTAATCTTTGGCCCGTGCAAAGTGGGGCCAGGTGGCAGTCGGCCAACGGTTGGCTGATGGTTTATCTCTTACAATTTTGGTCCAATGGTTGTGTTTCCCTTTTTCTTTTGGGCTTTTTGGCACTGGCAATCAATGACTCAAGGATCTGATCCGCTCATCTTCTTTGAAAGGGGTCTAGTAGGAAAGTTTTTCTTTTGGCCAACTTGTAAAGGCTCTTTTGTCAAATACGTATGGCTTTATCAGAACATGTCGGCGTAGCAGCTTTGGAGATGGTCACCTAAGGGTAGAGGTGGCAATGGGTCGGGTCGGGTCATTTCCACCTCAACCCTAACCCGACTCAAATTGAATTCGGGTTGGATTTCCCAACCCTTACCCAACCCAAAGTAAATTGGCTTGGGTCAGGTTGACCTGCATTTTAATGATCAACTAACTAATTTGTAGATTAAACTAGATGCAGATAACACTAGCATTCAATTGAAAACCAAACCATCTGTGTTTAACAGGTACATAAGTGCCTATATATATATATATATATATATATATATATATATATATATATATATATATATATATATATATATATATATATATATATATATATATATGAGTCACTCTCAAGTTCAACTGGTTGGACCACATTTTGCAGTCCACCCAGTTGATTTCTTTAAACCTCTTAAGTGCTTGTGACATCCAATCCTCCTAGTAGGTTGGCCCCACCATGATGATCTTCTAATGTAAAAATCAGCCTTATCCCATCATTATGTGAGCTACAATATAGAAAATAGTATATAGCCATTGATTAATAGCAAAATTTTAGTGTGGTACACTGGGTTAGTGGATGAAGTTGATTTTTGTATAAATTGTTTCTCATGGTGGGGCCAACCTATTAGGAGGATTGGATGTCACAACAGCTTAACAGATGGGGAGTAATTCACTGGGTGGACTGCAAACTGTGGTCCAATCGGTTGGACTTGAAAGTGCCTCTCTCTCTCTCTCTCTCTCTCTCTCTCTCTCTTATACACACTACTATATACACACACACACACACACACACACGAGCCTTTTTTATAAAGTATTTCTATTACGCAAATACTAAAAGAGAAAAATAAATGGATAGAATGGAGTTAAATAGTTAAATTGTGGACACAATTATTGAAATGAAACTATTTGATCCTTTTATTTTAACTGTCCAATAAATTCCTATCAACAATCAAATAAATATAACAATTAAGATAATTTTATTAATTTATTTAATGGACCATTAGCTATCTTTCCAGTTCTCCAATAAATGAGCACTAGGAAAAAAAAAATCTCATGATATTTTAGTTCTACGTTTCATAAAAAGTAATCATTGGTGTGCACACGTTTATTAAATTGACAGGCATGTGGACTGTTCCCAACATGGTGTGTGTGAGAAATTTTTTTTATGTATTATTTAACTTAAAAGAAAATTAATATATAATAGTCTACTTAACCCCTATTTGATTCGGGCTGGTCACCTTTAACCATAACTTGACCTATAAAAATTCAGGTCGGGTCGGGTCAACTCAAAAATTAAATTCAGGGCAAATTTTTCAACCCTAAACTGAAAAAACCAGGTCAGGTTGTGTTAGCGGGTTGGTTGAATTTTGCTAGGTCTACCTAAGGGTTCTTGTTGCAGGACCGGGAGTTGGCAATCTTTAGATTAATTCTGATAGCCTTCAGAATGAGTCACAGGTTGTGTGTTTAAATTTGCTTGACCATCCAATAGCAATTCAGGAGGTTAGGTGCGGTTTTCATCCAGGGTTTGCAATTGACTCAAGAGTAATGTTTTTATAATCCAAGTGGGGGTGTATACAAGCCCACAAAAAGTTTTAATGATCAATAATCACTATTTGTTGTGGTATGGTCCGCCTAAAATTTGTATCTCCTTCACTTTTTGCCCTAAAATAAGCTGGAAAAACAGACGTACAGCGTGGAAATAAAATGCATACATCGAGGTGGGTCCGGGCTGCATCCACATCGCTTGTTCCGGGTCACAGCCAAGTCGTTGTTCCGGGTCGCAGCCAAGTCAGGCTCATTTGTTCTTGTGGGTCCAGGTCGCACCCACATCGCTTGTTCCGGGTGGCAGCCAAGTCTAGCTCATCTGTACAGTGATCCAGGCCTTACATCCTGTGAGCCCCGGCTGTGTACAGGCAACTACTTGGAATTCACAACAACAGTACGATGAGTTATACTTGGAATTTACACCCAACTGTCAGCTTATATTTTAACATGACCAAAGGGCCCCACCCAATGTACGGTAGGGATGATACACGGGGGAGAACGACCCTGATCGGACTACACAGAATGAGGATACTCCATCCGATCTAGGTGGGGCCCACAGAACATGTGTGGCACGAGAGCGGATTAGCTGTTACCCGTGGGAACAGCTTAGTGGGTGTTACCCTAACCATGTGGGGCCCATCTTGATGTATGTTTTATATATCCATGCCGTCCATCTGTTTTTCCATCTCACTTTAGGACGTTGTACCAAACCCTAAGAAGATCCAAATCTCAGGTAGACCATACCACTAGAAACAGTAATGAATGACCATTAAAAACTTTTTGTGGGCTACAAAAGTTTTGGATCAACCTGATCTTTATATTTTCACTTCATCCAGATCTTCTTGACATTATCAACAGCTTGGAGTGAAAATAAACATTACCAAAACCTTAAAATGGATTCTTTGGAAATTTTAATGGTGGGGCACTCAATCGACACTGTTTCCAGTGTTCTGCTCCACTTGAATTTGGATCTTTATAGTTTTTGTCAAAGACATCTTCAAATAGGCTGGAGAAACGGATGGACGGTGTGGATATACAAAATATCATCCATGTGGGCCACACGGTAGGGGTAACACCTAATTCGCTCTTTGTTGCCGCACAGTACGCTTCCGTCTGCTATTTCCTCAAATCTCGGAGATTTTGGTTGTCCGTTTACGTTGATGCTCATTAGGTCAACGATCTCAGGGCACCATCTGTGACAGTATCAGATTAGGTACGTCCCTGACCGTGGGGCCCACCATGATGTATATTTTGTAATTCCACGCCGTTCATCCGTTTGGACCACTCATATTAGTGAAAGATCCCAAAACCGAAGAAGATCCAATTCTTAGGTGGACCATACCACAGGAAACAGTGGTGATTGACCGTTAAAAACTTCTTGTGGGCCAAAAAAAGTTTCGGATCAAGATTATATATATTTTTTTCACTTCATCATGTCTTCATGATCTTATCAACAGGTTCGATAGCAAATAAACACAATTGTAGGTATTTCAGTGGGTCCTAAGAAATTTTTAATGGTAATCGTTCAATCACCACTGTTTCCAAACGTGTGGCCCACCTTATTTTTGGATCCGTCTCATTTTTGTGCTCATGCCTAAAATGATATGGAAAAATGGATGAACGGTGTGAATATACAAAATATATATCAAGGTGGGCCCCACGGTCAGGGCCGCACCTCATCCGCTCCCATATGTGCCCATTTAAAAAATTAATTACACGCAAATTCCTTAAGTCTACGAGGCTGAAAAACAGGAAGCGGATTGCGTACTGCCTCGCTGGACAGAATCGGTCCAAGCAGGGGCTCTGTGGAGCCCACCGTGATGTATGGGTTTTATCCACACCGTCCATCATTTTCCAGATCATTTTAGTAGATGATACGAAATAATAAGGCAAAAAGGTTCAATTGGACCACACAGCGGGGATTGAATACTCACAATTAAAAACTTCTTAAGGGCCACAGAAGTCTTAGATCAATCTGCGATTTTTATTTCCTTCATCAAGATCTATGTGATCTTATGAACAGATTGGATGGAAAATAAACATCACGGTGGGACCTACAAATGTTTCAACGGTGATCGTCATTATCAACTCTGCTTCCTATGGTGTGGTCCATTTTATCTTTTATATATCTAATTTTTGTTCTCATGGATTAAAATGATATGAAGAAATTGATGAACGCCATGGATTAAAACAATACATCACCGTGGTTCCCAAAGAGTAACATGTCTGAACCAATTCTGTCCAGCTGCGCGGGACGCAATCCACTTCTCATAAAAATGTAACAGAAAAACGTGATACTCTAACGGAGCTGGCAAAGATCCATACACTTTCACTTAATCAATGTAAAATTGGCAGAACAACATCTTAATCTAAACCGTTCATATATTGTAACCACATTTTATGATTGTAAATGGTCCATTTTGTCCTTACGATTCACAATTTAAATGAAACTAAATGAACATCAACGAATTTAGAAAAGCTAATACTCATCATGTAATTCAAAAACTATTTAATCAATATAATTTTAGATCCATTGATCATGTAGACCATTTCAAAGCATTTAGACGGTATAGATTTAGTTAAATAATTTCCAAGTGCACGCTAGCTAAGTCATGAGTATCGATTTTCTTACTCTTCCAGCGCATCCAGTTACTAAAAACGTTAGCAGGATGCGCAGTGCGCACCATCAGGGTCAATTTTTAGACAATTCGAGGGACAATCGCACGTGGCTACATCCACCCACGTTAAGTTCTTCGGCCAAGTATATAGGGCCCACTACTTTGTATATGTAAAATCAGTACCGTCCATCAGGTTTCATCTTTGATATTAGGCCTTGGAGCCATAAATAATATAGATCCATAAATCATATGGGCCTCACCACTTGCTAAAATGAAGATGAGATGCCAACCATAGATTTTCTGTATGTGGGGTCACCCTGATTCGTATATTTAATCAAAACCGTTGATCAGGTGTAACTGACTAGGATGAATAGAAAGTACCCTAATAAAAAACTCAAGTGGGACACACCGTGTGAATTTAGTGATTTCCCATTGATATGGCCCATATGAGGTCTTAGTCCTGTTTGCATTTATTAGGTACGGTGAAACTAATGGCTCTCAGCTGATGGACGGATCAGATTTTACACGTGCATCACGGTGTACCCCAGGTGCTCACGTGTTTTACCGGACGATTCCGGTCCAAGTTGTTCTGTTCGATAGACGCGCTTGCACACGTCAGCACGACGCGCCGAATACGCGGTTCCGTACTTTCTGCCAGTTTCGGACGCGAGGGGGGATTGTTACTGTAATAACCCTGTGGCTATTTTTACTAAAAGTTTAATTTCTCGTCTGGTTTTTTTTTTTTTGGCTTTTGACGAGAAATTAAAATTTTATCGTCGAAAATTCCCCTCCGACCGGTTCCCCTTAAAACTATGGATCCTCTTGAGGCACGGTGGATCCTCTTGAGGACACGGTGGATAGAGGGGCATTCTCGACGGTAAAAATTTCAATTTCTCGTCAAAAAGGCCAAAAAATGAGCCGTGTGGAAAATTAGACTTTTAGTAAACATAGCAGCACATCAGGGCTATTTCAGTACAAATCCCACGGGAGAGCGGATTGGGTGAGACCCCGGCCTCACCTAAGACGGCGTGGCCCGGTTTACCGTGGGGTCCACCTTGATGTATGTATTATATATCCATGCTTTCCATCTATTTTTTCACATCATTTTAAGGCATTATACTAAAAATTAAGCATATATAATTATCATGTGAACCATACCATGAGAAACAGTGGTGATTGCTTGACCTACCATTAAAAACTTCTTAGGAGCTTTTTAATGTTTCTGTAGTGTTTACTTACCATCCAATCCATTGATAAGGTTAAATACGACTGGATGAAGGGAAAAAACAAATATCATATCGATCCAAAACTCTCATGGCCCATTAATGGTCAATCACCACTGTTTCTTATGCTATAGTCCACCTAATAATTTGAGCTCTTAAGTTTTGACATATTACCATAAAATTATGTATATAAACGGTTGGAGCGCGTGAATATATAATACATGCATCAAGGTGGGCCCCACGGTAAACTTATGTAAAGGCCGCGCATTCTTGGGTGAGGCCGGGGTCTAAGGTGTTACCCGGGTAACACGTTAGTGGATATTTCCCTGAATGTGGGGCCCACGTTGATATATGTTTTGTATATCCACGCCGTCCATCAGTTTTACCGCTCATTTTACGGACTCGGCCAAGAAAGGAAGCAAATCCAAATCTCAAGTGGACCACACTATGATGTATGTGTTTTATCCATGCCGTCTATAATTTTGCTCAGCTCGCTTTAGGTCATGAGATAAAAATATGAGGCAGATTCAAAGTCTCAGGTGAACCACAGCATAGGAAAATAGTGGTGATTAAATATCCACCATTAAAAGTTTGTTAGAACCATTATAGTTTTCATTGGCCCAAGTCATGAAACATAAATATCAGATTGATCCAAAACTTTTGTGGCCCACCAAACGTTATTAATGGTGGGTGTTCAATCACCACCGTTTACAGTAGCTTAGTCTACTGGAGACTTTGTTATACCTCATTTTCTGCCTAGTGCCTTAAAATGAGTTGATAAAATACAGAGATAGCATAGATAAGACACATACATCATGGTAGGCCAACAGATCATCCGCCGGTGTCAATAGGCAATCCCGTCCCATCAGCAAAGCATGTGGCTTAATTAAAATCTAAGCCGTCCCCGATCCACCGGATACGGCTTTTGGCTTGTTCTTCTATTTTCAGCAAGGATCACCATCAAGTGGACCGTTTCAAAAAAATCTGGTGACTTTATTGGACGCGCATTGCCTGAGAAAGCCTTTACAAAGAAACTTCATGTTACATGAAGCTGGGTGGGTCCCACCGTGATGCTTGTGAGAAATTCAAAACTAAGATTTGCTACAACACAGGAAATAATAGGGATTGAATGTCTGCCATTAGATACTTAAGAGGAGCCATGGAAGTTTTGTATATGGTTTATTTGAATGGTAATAATCATATGAACCGTTTGGATGGTATATAAACATTATGGTTGGCTTTAGGAAGGTTTCAACGGTGGATGTTTCCATTCTCATGGCTGTATTAATTGTTTTGTGTAGTTTGTCCCACTTGAGTTTTGTTTCTGCCTGAATTTTAGATTTCTATCCTAATTTAATCTTGAGAAACTGATGGAGGGAAGTCAGCATTTTTGTGGGTCTCACATAGGTTTTTACCATAGGCTAGGTCATCAGGAGCGTTAGCTGAGTAATTCTTTAGCAGGTGTTTCCCCTAACGTGGGGCCCATCTTGATGTGTGTTGTATATCCATGCTGTCCATCAGTTTTTTCAGCTAATTTTTTGATGTTGTCCAAAACTGAAGCACATCCAAATCTGAATTGGACCCACTATAAGAAATAGTGGTCATTGAACATCCACTATATAAAAAACTTCCTAGGTTGCACCCTAATGCTGCTTTGCCATCACCTAGTTGAAAATTTCACATTGACCTGGTCCAAGAAAAAGTGAAAAACCATAAATTTCAGCTGATGGACAATCTGGATATACAACACATAAAATGGCCTGGAAAAACAGCTGATGGATAGTCTGGATATACAACACATAAAATGGGCTGGAAAAACTGATGTACAGCCTGTATATACAACACATACATCAAGATGGGCCCCACACTTAGGGCAACACCCACAAATTTGTTACCTGGTTAATACCTAATCAGCTCGAGACGTGGATTCAATTTATTTGGTGGTCTCTCTACATGCTAGGATTTGATTGGGCTACAATAGGCTATCAGACATGCATCAACAAAGCATGTTTGAAAGTTTTTCGGTAGAGTTACTGCCCATCACTGGCATTAGACAAATCTAAGGCACTCCAATGGGTCCACTCAATGTGCCCCCTTGTTCTTCTTGTTTGCACCACGTGTCACCATATGATGAGCCCATTTCAAAAATGGTAGCGACTCTTCAAACGTATGCATATCATAGTTCTATGGCAATCCAGACCGCTCATGTTTATTTTTCCTTGGAATTTGTCCCACCATCTTACTTCCAACAATAGATTTAATACACATTAATTAGGTGGTTAGGATTGCTTGATCAAGTGGTTTTAGATATATGCCTCAATTTGGACGGTCAGGATACACTGACACATGTGAGGAGGATGTGTGACCTACCATCTCTAAATGGTGCATGGCTAACATAGAAATCTAGCCCAATGTCCATTACATCAATCTGCTGCATTTTAATACATGAACCATCCACCGACGAATCTCTCAGATTGAGCCATTGGGTACCTTCAATGTGGGAGATTTCTGTGAAATCATTCATCCATGGTGGCACCCATCAGATTATTGGTTGGGATTATGGGATCATAGCCCTACAAGTCCTACGTGTTATAAGATTGTACATTTGTTATTGAGCCGCGACCTATCATTTCAGTTTGTCATGACAAGTTCAAGCGGAAATAACAACTCAGAGGGGTGAGAAAATCGATTTTATTTATTTATTTTGTAATGGATAAAAATCAGTTTCAATTTAATAGAGTAATAGAAATGATCTAGTGCTCCTAGGTGCATCAAGACACATAAGTATTTCAATCGGTCGATCTGGACCATCCATGCAAAATTCATACTGATCATATGATCCAAGTTTTTTTGTTTTTTTGTAGTAATCAGTTTTCTAAGTCATGATATAGGATGGTTAGTATTTACCTGTAAATGTGATTTTTCAAATTGTTACTTGGACAGTTTAATTAATTGGCTATCCAGCAAATCTGGACTGTCCATTAGGTCCATCACATATTTTATGGGCTAGGTGCAAAAATCACACTGATTAAATGATCCACCACACAATTCTTTATGTGTATATATTTCATTTTATAAGCCATGGATGAGATGGTCATATTTGCCTGATAAAAAGAGTGGTCAAATTATTGCTTGGACAGTCCATTCGATTGATCTGGATGGTCCATTAGGTCCATCACTTATTTAATGGGCTACCATCCAAAAATCGCCCTGATTAGATGATCCAACGCATTCCCAAATTGTTCTTCACATTTATATAATCATTTTATCATGGATTGGATGATGGTCAGCATTGCGCGATAAAGAAAAATGACTTTTTTAGAACTATAACCAATCCATGATAAGCTCCAACACAGACGGGTCAAAATTGTCATTTGGACAGTCCAATCTATCAATCTAGACCATCCATTAGGTTCATCACACATTTGTGGGCTACCATGCACAAATAAAATAGATGGATTACAATGAAATTTGGACAGTCAGAGTCCTACGATAAGGGGTACAAATAGTTTAGGTAGAGATGAGGTGGCCTGTTGTCACACATTAAAAAAACCAAAGTTCTTTGGTGTTATCGGCCGTCTCTTAGTGAAGTCACTTACATTTTTCAATAATTTAAATCAGTGCATTCCTTTGTAAAGCTTTTCATTTTTTAATGTCTTTAAAAAATACTCACATTATGTTCTACCCATTCACCATATGGGTATAAAAATTGGTCAGAAAATCAGTTAACCTACTGCATATGCACAAGCCCACCAGACTTGAGAGATTCCTTCCCTTAAATTTTGATAGGCCTAGTTTTGCAAAAATATACTTTTTTTAATAATTTTATTTTTCCCGTCTGGTGATAAACAATTTTTTTTTTTTTTTTTTTTTTTTTTGGTTAGTCATGCAACCCACCCACCCACCTAGTCAATCGCGCAACACACTCACTCAGTCAGAGCAGCATGAATATTTCACCACTGATGGGTTTTGAAGTCGATACCCCTTGTTGAAACTCCACAAGATCTTCCACCGAGGCAATGCCCTAAACCCTAATAATAATAATAATAATAATTGTGTCTCCTTGACTAGCCCAGCATATAGGCATTTCAACAGCTGGCCTCAGGTTCCAAATGCCAAGGAGACACACTAGCCCCACTTGTGGGTGGGTGCATCAAGTGACTAACCAAGTGGGTGTGTTGCATGAATAACAAAAATAAAAAATAAATCATTTTCTCTATTTTGCGTGCTATTTTGATTTGTTCTCTTTACTCTTTGTGGCATACCATAGTGTGTTCAATGATTTTAGTGTTGGGTTAACAATTATATCAAGGGAAAAAACATGCTAAGAGTCTACTTGCAATTTTATCGAGGGGCATGAACTATTTTAAAGAGACATTTCATCGGCTCTCATTTGTAATTTTGCCTTTGACGGTCATCATATTAAGTGTAATGCTTCTCATTTACCTTGATTTATTTTGTAATAATTTTCTACAACATGAGAAACAATAGCTAAGATCTTACCCATTTAAAGATTAAATCAAAGTTTTAGACCTAGACCGAATCCGTTGGGTTACGTCTAGTTTAGGTTTGTAGTCAAAATTTCCATTTATCACATGGGATCCAAGTCAAGAATAGAAATTACAAATGAGTTTTCACACAAATAACATTCCACATCATCCAATTAGTGAATTAGTGGTAGCTATCAATTAAGGTGATTTTTGGTATATCCTCTGCCGACAATAGTGCCCATGCCTTGCTGTCCAAATTGTCACAAGTACTGGATGAATAATTACTTTTTAGAAAATGACTAACAATTCTTCCTGTAGTCTAGCCCAAAAGAAAATCAAGATCCTACGTGAATAACCACTTTTTCTTGAGTTTTGATGTATTTTAGTACGACCCAAATGGACCCATCTAAAAACTGGATCTATTTAAAAACCATGCCCAAGTCCCATTGATCTTGAGTGGACTCAAATCTGATGCATTTAGTAACTTAGATCGAACTTTCGTAAAGAAGACTACCCAATGTGTCTAAATTTTTGGACCCAAACCATTAGTCGTGAGGCTGGGTCCAATTACAATTGAGTCGACCCAAATTGGTTGCATCTGTGTCTACATTTTTGGACCCAAATCCATTAGTTGTGAGGTTGGGTCCAATTAGCATCGAGTCGACCCAACCCATTTGTAACTGTGTCTAAAATTTCGCACCTAAACCCATTAGTTGTGAGGTTGGGTCTAATTTTTGCACCCAACGCATTTGCATCCTTACTGGCTCTCCAAACCGTCCATTTGTTCTATCACATTTTTTTTTTTTGTGGGCTAGCATGTAAAAATCAAATATATAAGATGATCCCGTCCATACTCAAATTCACTATCCTTTATAGGAATCCGGATCTCTCGTTGAAGCCTGAGTCAGAGACCTCTGCTCTGCTGACTGATTGTCCAGCTAGAGAAGTGACGAGCAGGGTTTCTCTGCTTGGTTTCAATAGAGGATCCGGACTCCCTTTATAGATGGATGGTTAGCATTGCCTGATAAAAGTGATTCCACAGTATGCAAATCCATGACTGCCAATTGCACCATCTCTATATAAACATCTAACCGTCAATTCTATACCTATTGATCAGATGGTTAGAGCTGCCCCATCCGTGTGATTTTCAAATGCTAGCCCATGAAATGTTGGTTGGACGCAATGGATGGTCCAGATTGACCAATTAAGACTGTCCAATATCTTAATGTAATAAGGAGCATTATAATTTTTAGTGCTCTGAGACTACTAATCATTTCTCATTACTATTTGTAATTAACGGAACAAAACATAATACTAGCATTGGAAGAACTGCAGGCTGGTGGGCCATCCCTTTTTACGAGAAAACGAAACCCCACCACCCAAAAAAAAGCAAATCCAACGAAGAAGAGAAAAATTAAGAACAGTTAAAAAAGAAAAGACAGAGGAAGAGAGGAGAGAGGAGGGGAGAAAAGAAGAAGAGAAGACGCGTTGTTTGGTGGTGGTTCTTCTCTGTAACTTCCTTTTCCTCCCCCCTAAAAACCACAGACTCAATCAAAGCCGCTTCTATCTACATTTCAAAGGTAGCATTTCTTTCTTTCATTTCTTCAAATTCCAGCAAACCAATGTCTTGTTTTTGCTTCTTTTGGGGCAATTCCGTGTCAAATCCTCCTTCTGTTTGATATATGTATGGTAAAAAAACAAACATTTCTACAACATTCTGGATTCTTCTCATCTGACTCGTAATATGTATATTTAAATTTCTAACTGCTTTTTCTTTAGCATGTCATTCTCTGTTCAGTTTTCTCTGCTTTTCTTTAATCTCTTTGTTGTTTAGAGAAAAGAAATATTGGGTTTTTGTTTTTGATTTCTATTCCATCTGTGTTTTGTTTTTTGTTGGAAAAGAGTGCTTCTTTTGTGTTGGTTTGTGATTTTGGGTGTGATTTTTCAAAAAAATAAAAAATGAAAGATCTGGTTTTCGTTGTGGGGGCTCTCTGTTTGAGCTTGAATTTCTGTGCATGAATGACAGTAATTTCCTTTTGGGGGGAGATTTCTATCTGTTGGATTGTGAAATTTCATGATATTGCTATTGGGTGCCTTCGAAATTTTAAAATTTCGAACTTTCTTCTGTGGGTGGTGTCCATTTGAATCATTGTGAAATACTGGAAGCAGATCTTCCTTTTGGTGTATTGGGTTCTGAAATTGCAGAATCTTGTACTTCATATCGGCTTCATGGGTATCTTTCTTTGAAAGAAAGATAAAAGAGTTAATCTTCTTGGTTGGAAAATTCCTGCCTGTTGCGGTGTGAAATTCGCAGGATCTTGGTCTTGATTTCCTGTTTTATAAAGTGGATTTTTTTGTACTGCAGAGAGATAGAGAGATGGGAGAAGCTCTGGTTGCTAGGTACTGGTGCCACATGTGCTCACAAATGGTGAATCCAATCATGGAAGTTGAGATCAAATGTCCATTCTGCGAGAGCGGGTTTGTGGAAGAAATGGATGGCAGGAGAGACCAGGACAACGATGATCTGGGATCCGATCGGGCCCTCTCTCTGTGGGCCCCTATCTTGCTTGGAATGATGGGTGGTGGACCTACCCGTCGCAGGAGATTTCGAAGAGAAGAGGAGGAAGAAGAAGGGCAAGGAGAATTCGAATTAGAACGCGACTCTGAATCGATTGTTCGAAGAAGGAGAAGAAGCTCGGCTGCAATCCTACAACTCCTTCAAGGACTTCGGGCGGGAATCGGGTCTGAAACGGAGAATCCGGAGAGCGAAAGAGACCGAGAACGTGTAATTCTGATCAATCCTTTCAATCAGGCCGTAATCCTTCAAGGATCGTTTGATTTGAATCAGACCCAAAACCATAATCATCACCCAGCCGATGGGTCAATGGGCGATTACTTCCTTGGGCCCAGTTTGGATATGTTGCTACAGCATCTAGCCGAGAACGATCCAAGCAGATATGGGACGCCCCCAGCCCAAAAAGAGGCAGTTGAGTCAATGCCCACTGTAAAAATTGGTGAGAATCTCCGATGTTCGGTCTGTTTGGATGATTTCGAGTTTGGATCAGAAGCTAAGGAGATGCCATGTAAGCATAATTTCCATAGTGGGTGCATTCTACCATGGCTGGAGCTACACAGTTCATGCCCTGTCTGTAGGTTTCAGATGCCTGTGGACGGATCAAAGGACGGAAATGGGTCTGGGAATAGTAGCAATAGGGTGGAAAGCAATGCCAATGCTGGCGGCAGCGAAGAGAGGAGTGGTGGTGGTAGTGAAGGCGGGAGTGGGAACGGGAGGCGGTTCTGGGTCCCGGTCCCATGGCCTTTTAATGGGCTCTTTTCAGTATCGGGTTCGCAGAGTGGCAGGAATTCTTCTTCTTCAGCAT
Organism: Liriodendron chinense; assembly: GCA_003013855.2. Lineage (NCBI taxonomy): Eukaryota > Viridiplantae > Streptophyta > Magnoliopsida > Magnoliales > Magnoliaceae > Liriodendron > Liriodendron chinense. The sequence goes on along the minus strand of PVNU02000491.1, from coordinate 782,369 downwards.
CTGGAAGTGCTTCTCGTGCTGATGAGAATTGAAGTAATTTGCCAAGTATCCTTCTTCTTTCTTGCTTTTTACCTCTGCTGTATATAGTCTTTTCCTTTAATCAATTTGCATCCTGGAAGGTTTGGTTCTCTTTTCTTTTTTATTCTAAGATGCTTCTCTACTACTTTGAATTTCGAGGAATCAGTAGAGAAAGCAATGGAATTCAACTTGAAGGGAAGGATGTAATGCTAAATATTTTACACATCTAGGCTGTGTTTGGATGTCCAAATGAATTGGACCCAAAGGTTCTATTTTCTAGTATTTGAAATGAGAAAGCGACCTAAATTGTAGTCATTCCTTTCAATTCCAACTTGAAAGTAATTCATTGCAATTTGAAGTCAAACCCTTAGAATTTTTTTTCTTTTTTTCTTTTCTCTTCAAATACTAGGATATATAAACAGACAAGCGCTGAAGCGTCCTAATACAAGTAGCTTATAATAGAGTTTGGGGTTCTGAGTCAGCTTGAGGAATGAAAGGTGTGATACAGGTGAGTGAGCGAGCCACCACATTACCTTCTTGAAGAATTTGGGCTGGTCCCATCCTAACAATTCCCTGCAGCTCGCGACGATGTTTGCAACTTTCCAAGCCAGCTCCCAGATGCTTCTAGTAGTGTTGATTACCACCAGGGAGTCTCCTTCAATCTTCAGAAAACTAATGCAGAGAATTGAGTCTAGCTATAGATCATGAAATTCTGCCAAGTTCTGCTACACAATAGGTGAGTGCAGCAAATGGTCACCATAAAACCTGCCGATTCGCCTCTTATGGCTACTCCCGATCCTCCCAAAAGAGGATTTTCAATAGCCAAGCCTTCAAAGTGGAAGTGGATTGCGTCCTGCCCCCATCTGGACGGAATTGGCCCATGCAGGAGATTTGTGGGGCCCACTGTGATGAATGGTTTTTATCCATGTCCCGTTTATCCATTTTTCCGAGTCATTTTAGGGTATGAGCCCAAAATTGAGGCAGATCCAATGCTCAAGTGGACCATAGAGTGGGGATTGAACACTCACAATTAAAAACTTCTTAGGGGCCACAACAGTTTTGGATCAAGCTGAAATTTGTGTTTTCTCTCCATCGAGGTCTATGTGACCTTGTGAACAGGTTGGATGGCAAATAAACATCACTGGTGGGAGTCATTATCACCACCGCTTCCAGTCGTGTTGTCCACTTGAGCCTTGGATCTGCCTCATTTTTTGGGTTCATACCCTGCAATGACCTGGAAAAATAGATGAACAGCATGGATAAAACCCATAAATCAGGGTGGGCCCCACAGAGCCCCTGCCTGGACTGATTCCCGTCCAAGCAGGGGCAGGACGCAATCCGCTTCCATCAAAGTTTAGCTAGTGCCAACCTGGCTTTGCGGGAGACCATTTCACTACCATGGGGCTAGAGTCATGTCTTAATAACCTATTAGCTTCTATTTGAAAGAATTGTCAGATGTTCATGGGTGTGCCAGTTTTTTTAGGACCACAAACATTGCAAAATTCCATTGTAGCTTTCCTGAGTGAGTGATAAGGTTTAGTCCTCAGGTTAGCTTTACTTCATACAAGATTTCATTCCTTTCCTTCCAAATGTGCAACCAGAGACATAAGGCAAAATGGGTTTCTTGAGAAAGTCCCTGTAGCAGTTTTCTTTTGCCATTCTCATTCCAGTTTAGGAAGATGTAGTTTTCTTCATATTCATGAGTTCCTACGTAAAGAAACATCTTTGCGACTCATGGCAAGTTCCTCCGCATCCTTTCGATGGATTTGCATAAGCTTGTTGCAATTTTCTTTAATCTGCTATAGTTGAGAATTGCTCTTTCGGGGTTCATTGTTCGAGCAAATGCGAACAGGGGCAGAAATTTCTTAAAGCAGAGAATTGCTCTTTCAGGGGTCATTGTTCGAGAAAATGTGAACAGGGGCAGAAATTTCTTAAACCCAGTCATCATTCCAGATGCGATGGACAAAATCAAGATTCATGAATTTGCTGGGAAGGATGATGGCGCGGACCCACATTGGTCCATTGCCTTCAAAACCGGCATCACGGCCCGATGGCAACCAGTTGTCCTCCCATATGCTAATTCGTTCCCCACTGCCTTCAGCATGAATGCTAATGAACTTAAAAAACAATGAATGATTCACTCTGATATTGCATCCAAACGCACCCCCATGCTATCATGTATGAGATTTGGAGCTCATTGGTTTGCCGCTGTTAATGGATGAGGCCATATGCCAAAAAAAAAAAAAAAAAAAAAAAATCGCAATGCTCTGATGATCTTAGGAATTGATTGAAGGATGTTTTCTCATTGAATGCCGATCATCCGTTGGTGAGACTTTCTTAGAGCTGAACATTTCTGATTATCAAGACTCCTCCTCCCAATCAGTGTGATTTTGATGATGTAACTCATCATTGGCTGATGAGTTTCAACACTAGGGCTTAGTGGTAGACTTCACAAGAGTTTCATGTGTATGGACAATGGAGATGAGAGCTCCTCAAAAGGAGTGTGGTTTGATTGGAATGAAGAATCAATGCATTAGAAATAGTGCCGTTTTCTGCCTTGTTTGGAGGGATTACTTTGAAAAGAACCACTCAAAATAAAAACTAGGACTTATCCATTTTGCTTTATGTTGGGATTCTGCAAGGTCTGAAAGGTTAATACACTGGAAAGCTTGTTTTAAAGCTTGATTCAGTTTTATAACCATAAAAGAATTTGATACTCCGGCAGAATGTGATGGTCCATACTCATGCCCACATCAATTGTATATTTACACACTGCACCTCAGATCAAACCATTGAAATCGTAGGCCCAACTATGAACTTATGATCCTAGCTGGCCGATTGGTAGACATCCCATGGAGGGTTAAAATGGACAATAATAGCCAATGGTCCAGTTTCAAAAAAGAAATTGTCCACCGTTCACATTCAGAGTCAGTCTAATCAATCTGATTTAGGAGGAATGAATGACCAATCTACAGTGGCTCCCACTATTTGGACAGTGGGTTTACTGACATGTGCGCAGCATTGTACAATGGCTGAGCGCATGTTAATGGATCCTACGATAAGCCACTTAAATCATTTGGACAAGCTCTTTCAAGATTTTACAGGAGAGATTCTGACAGATGCAAGAAATAAAAAATAAACAACCCTCACAAAATGACATATTCAAGAAATCACATCTGGATATGCTTGTGTGAAATCTGCGCCATTCATCATATGGGGTCCCAATAAAAACTCCCAGAGTTCCAGATCCCTACTAAACCTCAGGCTTTCTTCAGTTAAATGAATACAATTGCTCTCTGCACTCCTCACCTGAATTCCCATTTACAGGCTACAAATTGAAAACATAGGATTGTCCCATCAATGATTTGTACTAGACAGGACCCATCCAATTAATTAAAGGACCCAACAGCTCAATGGTCCAGATGGCTCAATACAGCCCCCTCTTCTACAACAGACGTTGGCCTTATGAACCCTAAAATTAATGGTTCTTTTCTAATTGCAAAATGAAGGATCATGTTAGTCATTTTTCCTCTCACGTTTTAAGGTGGAAGAATATTCATGGCATATCATCATCCAAGAAAAGGGGAGAGGAAGCATGAGGGGAACGCATCATTTGGTTGGCCATTTTGCATCTTGCTTTGGAAACTCAAAAAGCACCAGCTTCATGTCTCCCATTGAAAAGGTCAGAGTTGTACAGGACCATTTGAAAAAAAAAGGTACCATGCATGCAGCACACATTACAAACCACATACCCCTTTCATGAGTGGTCATGATGGATGCTTGTGTTTTCAGCAGCAAATTGATGATCAAAGTCTCGATCAATCCGTTGCTGAGTCAGCACCAAAATATGAATGGAGAGTTGTAATTCGCATGCATCGCTTCTTTCTTCTTCTTCTTTTTTCTTTTTTTTTGAGTCTAACCAAGCGATGCGATAGGTCATCAATAGATTTCTTTTTCCTTTCTTTTTTTCGGTATTTGGTGTTGTGCCGTTATAACACCTTCTGCTCAACTAGAGGCCTGACTCAGTGTCACGGCATCTTCAGGTGAACGAGAGGTGACATGACTCGGTGAGTTTTCAACTACCTCATCGACCTTTCAACCGGAAGAAATTACATGGCCCAAATGGATATTATTCTTGTATTTTCACTTTGTACAAATGCTCACCACTGTTCAGCTTGGTAGGCCTGGCTGCATGCTGGTTTGGGCCTGGAATTTAGAGTGGTCCGGCCAGGCCTACTCAAAATATTGATTTTGTCTGGCCGAGGCCTGACCCATTGCCTGCACTAGTTCAACTTCTATTTAAAATATTGATTTTTTCTGGCCGAGGCCTGACCCATTGCCAGCACTAGTTCAACTTCCAGAGAGTCTTAGTATATATGTGTTAGTGCCTGGCTCTTTTTTTGTAATTGCATGTCCACGGCTTTTCTCTTCTCCTGCAGTGTACTATATATTTATTCTAATAAAGCTTTGTGTGTAAGGCATATGGCTAACACACAACATTCACCCTAAACTCTCTCTCTCTCTCTCTCTCTCTCTCTCTCTCTCTCTCTCTCTCTCCTCTTCTACTTGGTATCAAAGCCAAGATCAGGCCATTCTACATCAGGGGAATTGAGAGGCGACATGTCAGATTGCTGATGTTAGCGGCCGTATGGCTGACCTCAGCAATGTACGGTCAAATGGACTCCGTTTGAGCTTAAAGTTTAGGGGTTTGATAGATCTTTATTTTAGAGGATTTGTTATGATTTTTTGAGAATTTTTTTTAGAGCTTTCTTGATGGTGATTTGGCTAAAATAGTGAAATTAAAAAATCGGGCCCCGAATCAGTTTTTCGTCAATTTTTCTCAAATCAGTAAGCTTTTCTTTTGTTTCTTTTCTCTAGATGGACTGATATCTCTCATCTAAGTTAATATTAGAGGACTTTTGAGCTAATATTGAGATTTGAGTAGGTTTTAACCCCAAATAGTGGTGAGACCATGCCATTTTTGGGCCTTTTGCGTCAGATCTAAGTATTTTGGGTGGTATTTTTGGAGATTTCTGGTTGATTGGGATTAGTCTCTAATCTCCTTAAATGATTGCTTATTAGAGACTTTGTTGAAGTACATTTTACTTGGACCCCTCATCCTTATGGAGGACAAAGGACAATCTCATCTTGGCATGGGTTCACTTGAACCCAACCCACTCCAAATCACATCGATTAAGTTAAATGGTGATAACTATCTTCAATGGGCACAATCTGCAAAAGTGTTCTTGGGGGCCAGTGAGAAGTTGTCGTATATTCTTGATGATCCCCCATGCTCTACAGATGACACCTACAAGACTTGGACAAAGGAGAACTATCAAGTTATTGCACGGTTGTTGAATAGTATAGATTCTTCGGTTAGCTACTCTGTGATGTTTTTGCCCTCGGCTAAAGGCATTTGGAACTCTATGATATGTACTCCAAGTCTAAAAAAATTTCGCGAGTATTTCAACTTATTCAAGAAATTGGTCGGTTCCAGCAAAACTCAAAATCATTAAAAGATTACTATTCGACACTTCGAGGCATGTGGGATGAGCTGGACTTATATCAACCTCTTCCTTCGAAATATCCAGACGATCATGAGCATGCTCGTAAGCAACAGGATGACACTCGTATTATGCAATTCCTCGCAGGGTTGAACTCCAACTACCTTAGTGTTCAGGATCAAGTGGTTGTTAAGTATCATCTTCCTCCATTGACAACAGTCTATGCCATGTGCCAACGCGCTACTATATCAGCTCTTCCTTCACATCCTTTTGTACTGCCAAAGCATTCGGCACACCCTTGTTGGCAATCCGTCTTCCCTTTTTCCTAGATCTCGTGCACCATCCTTGAGTTCGGGGCGCACTTTTGGTTATGGTGGTCGTGGTAGAGACCGAGAGGGAGATCGGGGATGTAGCGGTCGTCATCTTCGAGGTCGTGGTGGATGTGGACAAGAACATGATAGTTCCCGCATTTATTCGCATTGCGGCGGAACTAATTACACTATTTCACACTATTGATTACTGCTGGCAGCTCCATAGTCGTCCTACGTGTGCTGTTGCTTCTGTTACAACTACTGTTGCTCCTGAGGGACAGCCTTCCACCTTAGCAGCTGAGTAGCCTTCTTCACGGGAGTCTCATTATTTCTCGAGTGACTTATGATGGCCTTATGCGGCTTCATATTCGTGATGTTCCTAAGCCTTCTCATGCAGCTTCGACCCAGTCAGGTACCGCTCTTCTAGCGTCTTCCTCTACCATCTCCTAGGTCATTGACTCTAGAGCTTCATCCCACATGACCGGTAAGTCACATATCTTTTCCTCTTATTCTCTTTCCTCCCACTCTTAATATGTTACAGTCGCAAATGGAACACACGCCCCCATTTCTGGGATTGGTTCCATCTCCATTTCCCCTTCCTTTCCATTATCCTCAATCTTGCATGTGCCTCATTTCTTCATTAAACTTACTATCTGTTAGCTCCCTTACTAAATCGTTGAATTATTTCATTACATTCTACCATTCTCATTGTCTTTTTCAAGACTAACAGACGAAGAGAGTGATTGGTGGGAGGCATGAGCGATGAGGCGTTTATCTTCTCAATGATACGCCCGTTGCTGCTTCAAGTGCCTCTTCTCTTGATTGAAGCTCCATCAAATGTTGTGATATTTTTGAATTGTCAAAACATCATCGTACTATGTTTCCTCCAAGTGTTTCTGAGAGGAAATCTCAACCTTTTGATTTGGTTCACTCAGATGTCTGGGGACCAGCCCCGATTACTTCCACTTATGGTTTTAAATATTTTGTCACCTTTAGTGATGATCATTCTCCCATGACCTGGGTTTACCTTTCGAAATCAAAGAGTGAAGTGTTTGATGTGTTTAAAGTGTTTTATCGTGAAGTGTGGATTTAATTTCAATGCTCAATTAAAACACTCCATTCTGATAATGGGGGGAAGTACATGTCCACTACTTTTTTGTCATTCTTGCAGGAACATGGTATTTTGTTTCGAGCATCATGTGTTCACACCCCACAACAAAATGGTATTGTAGAACGAAAGAATCGTCACCTTCTTGAAGTTGCACGTACCCTTCTTCTTGGTATGCATCTACATAAGCATTTCTAGGGTGACGCTCTTCTTACTGTCACTTTCCTTATTAATCGTATTCCCTCACGTATATTGTCTTCCAAATCCTTATTTAATATATTATATCCTCATGACAATCCATTTCCTTTACCCCGTAAAGTTTTTTGTTGCACATGCTTCGTTCAATTTTGGAGGGTCGTAATAATAAACTTAGTCCCAGGGCAACTAAATGTGTTTTCTTAAGGTACACTCGGAGCCAGAAATGGTATGAGTGTTGTGACCCCTCAACTCGCAAGAAATATATTTCTGCCGATGTAACCTTTTTTGAAGATGTTCATTTTTCCGTCTCACGGTCAATCCCTCTATGATCCTCTTGCGAGTCAAGGAGAGCATAATGTTTCTCCCCTTCCTCTTGTCACTAGTGATCATAAGGAGACTCTTTCACCTCCCATTCCTGACTCTGTTGGTGATTTGGGTGACCCGAAGCCTCTGCGAGTGTATCATCGTCGAGATAAATCTCCACGCGCTTCGCCGTCCACTCTTCCACTAACTTTGGATGTTGGCTCCAGTGATTCTCCTACCTCAAGTCTGGATCTTCCCATTGCCTTACGCAAAGGGACATGATCATGTACTCAACACCCCATTAGCAATTTTGTTTCATATGATCATCTTTCACTATCCTTTCAGTCGTTTGCAACTTTTATTTCATCACAGGCTATTCCTCGGCCTCTCTCCCACGCTCTTCAAAGTCCTGACTGGACAAAGGCGATGATGGAAGAAATATTTGCTCTTGAGAAGAATCATACTTGGGAGCTAGTTTCTCTTCCTCCAGGGCACAAACCTGTTGGGTGTCGATGGGTGTACACTATCAAGTTCTTTCCAGATGGCTCTATTGATCGCTACAAGGCCCGTCTTGTTGCTCGGGGATATACGCAGACTCAAGGGCCTGGATTACTTCGAGACATTCTCTTCAGTGGCTAAACTTAATTCTATTTGTGTGGTGATCTCCTTGGCCGTCAATTTATCCTAGCCCTTGTTCCAACTAGATGTCAAGAATGCATTTCTTCATGGGGATTTTACGGAGGAGGTATACATGCATCAACCTCTAGGCTTTGTTGCTTCCCACAATCCTACGCTTGTGTGTTGGTTGAAGAAGGCCCTTTATGGGCTCAAACAGTCCCCCCGTGCTTGATTCGACAAATTCAGTCAAGCTCTCATGGAGTTTGGCTTTGTTCGTAGTCATGCCGACCATTCTCTTTTTATATGTCGACGATCGACGGGCATCATGGTTCTCATTGTGTATGTGGATGATATTGTACTGTCAGGCAATGATTTGGTTGGCATGGGCGATGTCAAAGAATTTCTAAAGAACAAGTTTGAGATCAAGGACATTGGTCCTCTTTGCTACTTCTTGGCCATCGAGGTTGCTTGCTCCAAAACTGGGGTAGTCTTATCCCAACAAAAATATGCTCTTGATCTTCTCATAGAGACTGGTATGTTAGGATGCAAACCGGCTACCACCCCTATGGATACTTCGCATAAGCTTCAGCCAAATGATGGCATTCTTCTCTCTAATCCCGGCATGTACCGTCGGCTTGTAGGTCAGCTCATTTATTTGATTATTACTCGTTTAGATCTCTCATTTGCGGTGGGTGTTGTCAGCCAGTTCATGCAAGCTCCTCGTTCTTCACATCTCACGGCTGTTTACCGCATACTCCGGTATCTTAAATCAGCCCCAGGGCCTTGGCATCCATTTTCAGTCTCATGGTCATCTTCATCTTTCGGGCTATTCCGATGCCGATTGTACGGGTAGTATATATGATCGTCGATCTAAATCCAGGTTTTGTACCTTCCTAGGTGGTAATCTTGTCACGTGGAAAAGTAAGAAGCAATCGGTTGTTGTGTGCTCTTCGGCTGAAGCAGAATATTGTGTTATGGCTCATGCTACATGTGAGCTCGTGTGGCTTCGCACACATCTTGACGAACTTGGCTATTCTCCTTTGAGCCCTATTCTTCTTCATTACGATAATCAGACAGCCATACATATTTCTCGTAATCCTATTTTCCATAAGCACACCAAGCATATTGAGGCTAACTGTCACTTTATTCGGGAGAAAGTTGCCTCTAAGGAAATCATCACTTCTTTTGTTTGGTCCAGGGATCAACTTGCGGATGTTCTTACGAAGTCTTTAAGTCGAGATGCTCTTCATCGTGTTTGTGACAAGTTAGGCATGATCAACATCTATGCTCCAACTTGAGGGAGAGTCTAGAGAGTATTAGAATATATGTGTGTTAGTGTGTGGCACTTTTTTTGTAAGTGCATGTGCACGTCTTTTCTCTTCTCCTGCAATGTACTATATGTTTATTCTAATAAAGCTTTGTATGTAGGGCATGTGGCTCACACACAACATTCACCCTAAACTCTCTCTCTCTCTCTCTCTCTCTCTTCCCTTCCCTTTCTTCTCTCCTCTTCTTCCACCCTAATCATCAAGTCTTCTTCTACTCGGCTAATCTAGAGCAATGATCTTATGGACCCCTACAATTGGATGGAGCATGCTGTCATGGACTTGCTAACTCTATAGCATGCACACACGTGGTACTCACACAAAACCCCAATACTAATCTAAGCCGGTCTAACTGCCACTTGCACTACCAAATACAACACCCCAAGAACTTCGTAATATACGAGTAGCTTGTATTGCACTACGAGAGAAGATTATAACTCTGTGGAGTTAAAGAGTCCCAAATGAGGGTACTTCCCTTTGTATGGGTATTAAAAATAATAATAAAAAAAAAACTCTCAAGATTCTCAAATCAATGGCTTTGATTTTTTTGGAAAGGGGTAGCAATTTATTAGGCAGAGCAAAAAAGCATACCAAACTATACAGGAAAAGAAAAAGAAAAACCTACAACTCTGAGAAAGAAACAAAAAGAAGAACAAAACTAAAATACAACAAAGACAACGGCCCCCAGGCTGGAAAATCCCTGGGAAAAAGCCTTCAGGTCACCTAATCCCTCAAAGTATATCTTAACCCATCTAACATCCATGAAGAGGAAAGACTTGTTACAGAATCAACAGTTGTTCCTTTCTCCCCAAATAGCCCATAGAGCAGCAAGAATGGATAATCTCTACTTCCTACCGAGCTTTCCTCCATCAGAAGCGTGCCAAGAGCATAGAAGACCAGCGAAAGAGGGAGACACATGTTAAGGTCGTTATGGGGCCATAAAGGTATGGTGGCAACTGTTACATGTTATGGGGTCATAAAGGCCATAACAGCCATTACTCAAAGCCGTTGCGTAAAGGTAACGGTGGCAACTGTTACACGTTATGGGGTCGTAAAGGCCATAACAGCCATTACTTAAGGCCATTACATCCCTCGTAACAGTCTGTAACGGCTACAGCCCCCGTAACAGTGTTACACCCCATATCGTAACGTAACAGTGGTGGCCGTTATGGCCACCGTTACTGTTACGGAATACCTTGGGGAGACATCACCCACGAAAGATCTGCAAGCGCAAGGATGCCGAAACAGATGGATGAGGAAAAAGGGCACTGAAGGAATAAATGGTCAACAGAATCCTAGCTATGCCATGTGGCATTTATCAAATAGCCAAGAACGTTATAGAAACATAGACTCTTCCACACAATCCTAGCTACAAAACTTACTAGAGAAGTCCAGAACCTTCCAGAGATCCCTACACAACTCCACCATGTTCTAGCCATCTCTAGGTTTGTGACAAAACACTTTAGGACTAGATTTCTCTACATTCTTCGAGTATGTACAAGGCTCTCATGTGTACAAGTAGAGCTAGAGATGGCTAATTCCCTTAGTAACCTCCACACCTGTACTACCAGGCCACAAATATCCCAGATGGGAAGATCCTAGCCATCCAATCTTTGGCCATTTTTCAGTTGAATGTTGACTGTTGCCGTCTTTCTTTTCTCAACAGTGTTTGCTGAGGGATTGGGATTGTCACATTTAGTTTTAGTGGTATTTGGTGAATGGTCCACTCCGGGGTCCTATCAGATCAACAGTCTGGATCACCTAAACATGGGCCCACTTGCACAAACTGAGAATAGGAAGATATCATATGATTCATCTAAAATAATTTCCCTGGGAACAAAACCGAGCAGATAAAAATGCACAAAATAAAAACAGGAATATATAAAGTACTAAATGGTATTGAAAAGGATGCTTAATCAATAGTCAATGGAGATAAATCCACTGAAACATTTAATCTAACTTCAGTTCAATGGAGAAAAAAAAGGAATAAATAGGTAGAATGGGATAACCTGATCATTCAATGGACTGAAACCAAAGATCAGTTATGTGTGACCTTGGGTTATGGTAACCAGTCTCGAACTTCGATCTGTCCCTCTGGAGGAGAAAAACACAACTGTATGATGACGTAGCAGAAGTGGAGCTCAAAAACTTGATAAGGGGAGCTCACTTCATATCTCATGGTCTTCAAATGGCCGGTGCACTTGCTGTTACAAATATCTCTATATATATCTTTGAAAAGCAGTGACTGTCCTCTGAAGAACTACTACGGCTAAACTGAGCACAGCATCCCACTAAGTTTGGATCTCTTGCTAATCTATCTGAACAGTTCAAAGCTCATCGCGGCTTTGAGGTTGGTTCATTTTCATCAAATCGAGTTTATGATGTAGGTCCTGTTGCATTTGCCAGTTTTTGTTCTCTTCAAAGGTTAGAATCAGAACTAGGAGAGTAGAAGAAGAAGAAGAGGAAAAGGAACTACCTTTAGCTTTTCTTCCAAGCAGACAGCAGGAGTCGACAGCAATGCAACATATCTGCCATTTGGACACAAGTGATAGAATACATAAATATATAATTAATGAGGAAATACACAATCTTCGACTGAGCATTGATCACCCAACGAAATGTACTACATGTAGAGCCCACCCTCTGGCAGTCCAAGTTGTTATTATGGAGTACCCTGTGGAGGGAGATAACAGATAAATCTTCCCCACTGGATAACACTAACCATCCGATTGAGCCCCTTTAAAATCTGGACAACTCTTGTTCTTGTCTATCTCCACTAGATTGCTAGGACTCTGATAGGGGAGATAATGAAGCATGGGCCATCTCATGAAGATTCCACCATATCAATGGTCTATATCACCAAAACATGCGCCTCATGCATACCAGTTTCAGGTGAACAAAAGGATTGTTTCTTTCATTTGAGCATCGTATAAGACCTCAGAATCAATACTTATGAACAAGAAATCATAAACCATCATTTTTCCTAATAGCAACACCAATCAACCAGTTGTAAATGCATGTAGCAATTTTTTGGAAGTGAAATGAACTTGTTCCAGAGGAGAGATTCTTACTCGCAACGGCTTGGTTCATCAACGTCAGTAAGTTCATTGTTCAATCCACACCTAAGCCTCACCTGTAAGAAACATGCTTGATGAGAATCATAATATTTCTAGAAGGCAAGACCACAGCTGTATGAATTACAAGAGATACAGCACATTTAAACTTCTGTCAGGCCCAGTTCCAGCATTTATCACCGTTGGAAAATTTCAGGACTCTGTAAGAATCATCAAATTTCTCCCAGCGCCTGAGAGTTTCAGAAAATGTAAAAATTAGAAAAGAGTTTCTATATATTCAACTTAGAAGATAATATCACAAGCTTTTACATTTTCACCTCGTCGAACATGAAATATGAATTCATTACATGTTAGATTGAAATGCAATAGTACCCTTGAGCTTGATTAAAACACATTTGCAGCAAAGAATGAATTTACTTCAGCCTGGACAAGGCAAACTTGTGTTTTCTGGGGAAAAGGATTAGTAGTCCACATGAAGGAAAGTCATCGCCTTGACCATAGTGGCAAATATCGTTCTCAGCAATTTCTCGGCTCAAGAATTTCTCAGGAGATTTAAAAATAAAAAAATGGTTTTTCTTGGGATATAACCGGGAAAATCTCGCTGAAATTAAAATAATTAAAAAATATTTATTATTAAGTAACAAATAGTTTTAACTACATTGTATGTTTATGGTGAATAATTTGACATCTTAAATAAATTTGCATTAATATTGCAAGAATTTCATGATAAAATCACGAAAAAACTTCTGAGGTATTAAAATCTCATGATATTATTGCAAAAATATCGTTTAATTTATTTATTGTAAAAATATCTCGAGATTTTCAAAATCTCAGCGACTTTTATAATTTCATGATAAAATCGCAAAAAACTTCTGAGGTTTTTAAAATCTCATGATATTATCGCAAAAATATCGTTTAATTTATTTATTGTAAAAATATCTCGAGATTTTCAAAATCTCAGAGCGACTTTTGTCCAGTGATGCTGGGAACAAATGGCACCTCACCTGAAAAGTCACTCCCCATGCTCATTGTAGGCCTGCTATTTCAGCAGCCAGTAGGAGGCTACGAAATGTGTAACTATGGATCTTTTGAACAACTTAACCAGTCAATCCAATCTCCCCCCTTTTCCAACGTAATTTTAAGGAACTAACAATCAACCTAAAATACCAATTATTTTGGCAGACAAAAGGAAAATATTTAATGATGCGGGACGCCCTAATTATGATGCATGTTCATGAGCATATATAATCCAGTGGAAATAAACAGCAAAAATATTCTAAAATTCATATCTACCATCATAAACTAAGAGAATTATAAAAGAGACATGCAACAGTGCGGGCCATCATCACAACCACGAAGTATGAAGTTCAAGTATTGTATGAATTGAATTCAGCGAGGAATGGAACCTCCCGATCTTGCATAGTCATTACCCAATCGCCCAATGGGAATGACTAGTCCGAGAGATCAAAGGATTTTCTCATATTAAAGATTTGAAAATCTGAGAAACTAGGGTTTGGGATCAATTCTCAGATTTAGGATTCGAGGATTGGGGATAATGGAAATAGAGAGAGAAGGAAGAAGAAACTTACCTTAGAGGAATATTGGAGGGGCATAAGAAGAAAAGAGAAGAAGAGGAAGTTCCAGGAGAGGGAGAGGGAGGAAGGAGGCACCACAAAGGTTTTCTTTCATTAATCAATAGCTAAATTCGTGTTTAAGGCTTAACCCACTTAAATAGACATTAGGAAATAAGTAAAAGACTAAAACACCTTCAGTACTTAAGTAAAAAAACTAAGCAAAAAAAAAAAACCGTGCGGTGGTCGGGCGCCCGATGAAGGCAAAAAATGCCCAGAGAGCAAGGACGCCAAGTTCCTGAATTTCAGGTGCTCGGTGACTTGTGGTCGGGCGCCTGACGACAATGAAAACTGTCCAACAAGCTTGTCTTCAGTTTGGGTGAATTTCGGGCGCCCGATGACCAACGGTCGAGTGCCTGATTACTTCCAGTCGGGCCTTCCTCCATCCTACACACGTGTCTTCCCAATGTGGGGTCTTCTATGTGTCAAACCACGTGTGTAGGGTCTTCAATGTTCCTCAATGGTCGCCTAGCCACAAGGAAGATGCTTGTGATGCGCGCTTTCTTCGTTGATAGACTTTGAAAGGTCTTGTGTCCTCATCAACTCTCCTCAGGTGAGAAAAACTCGACTCCGACGAGTTAAAGCTCTTGTGGCGCTCTAGCAAATCCGGATCAATGTTTTGCAATTCCGCTTCAGTCAACCACGTGGATTTTGACGATGGTTTATTCTTCCACTTGACAAGGTACCTCTGGAAACCTCCATTGCTCGTGGAAACTATCTCTTCATCCACAATTTCCGCAATCTCTTCCTTACGAATAATAGGTGGAGGAAGGGGTGGAGTAGGTTGTGAAGAAAATTCAGAGAATGGCCATAAAAGGGATGAGGGATCAATGATAGGATTAGGGGAATGGACTAGATCTTCCACATTAAACGTTGGATTAATGCCCATTTCAGGTGGAAAGTCAATCCGATACACTTTGGACCCAATTCTTTACAATATTTTGAATGGTCCAGCACTACGCGCTTGTAACTTCTTAGCGGTACCTTGTGAGAACCGCTCTGACCTTATCCTCACCATTACAGTCTCCTTCCTAGAAATCTTGTGATCTACGATGAAAGTCAGCTGAATATTTATAACTATCATTGCTCTTATTAATCCGTTGTCTAATATATGTATGCAATTCATGAATGTGTCGTGCAAATGCATCGGCCAACTCTGAAGATCTTTAGGTGACAGACATGGGTAAAAGATCTATGGGCATTCTAGGTTTGTAACCACTGACAATTTCAAACGGACTCATCCCTGTTGATCTATTGACTGACCCATTATAAGCAAATTTAGCGATAGGTATAATTAAGTCCAAAGTTTTAATATGCTCACCCACCAGACAACGTAAAAGGTTTCCAAGACTTCAATTTACCACCTCATTTTGTCCATCTGTTTGAGGGTGGTATGCAGTAGAAAATTGTAAATGAGTACCCATCATGTGCCATAACGTCTTCCAAAAGTAATTGGTAAATCTGACATCACGGCTAGACACTATGGTTTTAGGCAAACCATAGAGACGCACAACACTATAAAAAAAGACACGAGCAATATAAGACGCATCCGACATTTTCGAAGATGGGAGAAAATGCGCCATTTTATAGAAGCGATCCACAACAACAAAGATGGAATCGTGCTTTTTGATCGTCTTGGAAAGTCCCAGCACGAAATCCATACTAATGTCTTGCCACGGAGCATATGACACTGACAATGGTGTATATAGCCTAATATTTTGCTTTCGATGCTTTGTCAGTTGACACGTACGACATTGCCCTAAAATTTTGGCTACGTCTCGCTTGAGACTTGGTCAATAAAAACGACCCTCCACGAGGGCAATGGTCTTGTCTCCACCAAAGTGGCCGGCTATCCCCCCTGAATGAAGCTCCCAGACGAGGAATTCACGAAGGGACATACGGGGAATACAAAGTCGGTCCCCCTTGAAAAGGAAACCATCTTTAAGAACATAATCACCCATGCTACACTGGTCACTAAAGAGAGATACATAAGTATTTCTAAAATCAGGACATATGGGATACTTATCCTTTAGTGGCTCGAATCCGACTACCTCTACACTCAAGGAGTTGAGCAACGTCACTCTTCTACTAAGGGCATTTGCTGGTTTGTTTTCGACCCCGGTCTTATGTTTCAGGACGAACGAATATTCCTGAAGAAACGCTACCCACTTAGCATGCCTTGGGTTGAGCTTCTTCTAAGAATGTAAACATCTCAAGGCCTCATGGTATGAAAACAAGACGAATTCTTGCGGTAAGAGATAGTAACGCCAATGTCTTAGGGATTACACTACCGCATAGAACTCCTTGTTATAAGTGGAGTACTTCTGCTTTACCTCATTCAGTTTCTCACTTGAAATAGGCTACTGGATGACCCTCTTGGCTCAACACTCCACCTACACCAACACCTGACGCATCACACGCCACCTCGAAAACGTTAGAAAAGTCAGGTAGACGCATGACAGGAGCTTCTACCATTTTACCCTTAATTTCCTTAAAAGCCTTGACTGCGACTTTCAACCACACGAACTCTCCCTTTTTTATGCATTCTGTAATGGGAGCCATAATCGTGCTAAATCCCCTAATGAATCGACGATAAAAAGTTGTTAAGCCGTGAAAGCTTCGCACCTCGTGAATTTTCTTTGGTTCTGGCCACTCAACTATGGCCCTGACCTTTTCAGAGTCTGCGCGCATTCCTTCTGATGACACTATAAATTCTAAAAACACGACTTCACTAGACATAAACGCACACTTCTTAAGATTAGCATACAACTTTTCAGTCCTACGGACGATACAAACCTGCTTCAGATGTTCAAGGTGTGATTCCTTGGTGGTACTATAAATAAGAATGTCATCGAAGTAAACCACTAGGAATTTACCCATGAACGGTCTCAAGACTTGTATCATCACCCGCATAAAAATACTTAATGCATTAGTCAAGCCGAAGGGCATGACCATCCACTCGTACAACCCATCTTTCGTTTTGAATGCTGTCTTCCACTCATCTCCTGGGCGTATGCAGATTTGGTGATATCTACTCTTGAGATCAATTTTGGAGAAAATTGTGGACCTGGCCATCATGTCAAGCATATCATCAAGCCTAAGTATAGGAAACTTGTACTTGACGGTAATTTTGCTTATGGCACGGCTATCCACACACATGCGTCACGTACCGTCTTTCTTTGGCGTCAACAATGCGGGTACGGCGCACGGGCTCATACTCTCCTGGATAAAACCCTTTTGCAGAAGGTCATCAATCTGTCTTTTCAATTCTGCATGCTCTACAGGGTTCATCCTGTAGTGAGGAAAGTTCGGTAAAGTCGACCCCGGGATGAGATCAATGGCAAGCTGGATGCCCCGCATAAGTGGCAACTCATTCGGTAAATCATCAGGGAACACATCGCTATATTCCTTCAAAACTGATGTTACCTCATGGGGTAACTCTGATGGAATCTCGGGTCTAATCTCTTGCCACAAGGACATACACCATGGAATCCTCCTTAAGACTCTTTCTCGAACTCTCTCAGATTGATTATATGAAGAGACTTAGGTTTGGATTTCTTCACTTCCTTAGGCTCACTCGCCTTCTCACCCTTCTTTTTCCTTGATGTGTCCTCTGGTAGCATAGGATTAAGTTTGATCTTCTTACCGTTATGCATGAAGGTACACGCATTCGAATGGCCAAAGACCGTGACGTCATTGTCGAATAGCCACAGTCTACCTAGGATAATATGTCCAACATCCATAGGTATCGCATCACACCACAAGGACTCCTTGTATGACCCAAAACTCGATGGGAACTAAGCATTGATGGGTGACAGGAAGGGAGGTCTTATCAACCTAAGAAACTTTGTATGGGTCAGGATGAGGTGTGGGTTTCAATTTCAACCGGTTCAAGGTGTTAGCGGAAATCACATTTTGACAACTTCCACTGTCCACTATCACCCTGCAATTTTTTTCTCCACACTTGGCGAGTGTAAAAGATAGTGTTTCGACGCCAATTGACACTACACCTAAACTGAGATAGCACACTGCCTGACTACTGCAAGCGTTGTTTCATCGCTCACTTCGTCTTCATCAGTAAGACCTCCTTCAGGGTGATATTCTTCTACTTCATAATCACCCTGGTCATCTACACCTTCATGAGACTCGCCTATAACTAAGGCTTTTCCACGGTTCTTCGTGAGACACTGATTGGACATGTGACCGATATTCTCACACTCATAACACCTCACTTGACTACCCCCACTAGGGCCCGCACTAAGGACACCTTTGCCCTTCTCATCCCTAGGCTTAGGCGGAACAGTTGCTTGTGCCTTGGGTTGACTACCAATGTTAGGTCTAGTTCCCTGGGATCAAGATCTAGCATTAGAGTCTTGGGACTCAAAGCGTCGAATGACAGGAGCCCTCAGATATTGTTCCAACTCTTGCACAACTTGGTACGCTTCATCCAAGTCTGTTATGGGCCGAGTCAAAAGCTCGCATTGAAGATCCGTTCAAAGACCCGTCTTGAAACACGAAAGCATTACTAAAGGATCCTCTTGGATGTCGCATCGCATCATATACTCCTCGAACTTAGTGATGTAGTCAGCAATAGACATTGACCCTTGGCGCAAGGATTGTCATTGGTCAAGGAGCTTCTGTCTGTATGAGAGAGGGAGATACTTCTCCTTCAACTTCTCCTTCATCTCATTCCAATGTGTGACAGGGGGCTCTTCCAATTCTATCAATCCTACGCTCGGTGTTAGTCCAAAAATAATTTGGCCTGACCCACAAGCTTCATCTTAGCAAATCGTACTCGACAGTTTTCTGACATGTCATACCACTCAAAATAGTGATCCAAACGCCCATCAAAACTTGGGGCTTCCGCCCTCACACTCTTCATTGCACGCTCATCTGGATCGTAGCGGTCTGGGTAATCATATGTGGCTTGTACCTCCCGCACAACACCACGACCCGTTCCACGATCTCTACCACAATTATCTTCATGTGTGGGAGCGCGTTCTTAAACGATTCCTCCCGCTTGGGATTGCGCATCGTCCCCAGCAGTGGGGTTCTCCCTTTAGGATACCTCTAATTGCTCGACCTTAGTCATGGTGGTGGCAATTTGGTTGTCTATGCAAGCGAACTCAAGCCTTTGGCTCGTTTCTAAAGCGGTTATCTTTTGTATCAATTGAGCAAATTGCTCAAATAGCTACTCGTTATGCATGATTGGTTGAAGTCCGAAATCTCTACCTCTTCTCGTGGGCATGCAACAAAAGAATCGAACCAAATTCTACCCAACTTGCCCACTATGGTTTTCGACTCACAAGATGGATGCGATGTATTTAAACTACAATGAACTGACACTTAATTAGTTCTAGATGATGCGACTCAAATCTGAAAATTTTCAAATTAGGAAACTTTCTAAAATAGGAAATTTTTTAAAATTGGAAACTTTCTAAATTTGGAAATTTCCTAAAACAGACTTAAAAATCAAACCTTAATTTAGTAACTCGATTTAAACATAACCATGCAAAGCCTATTCTTTGATACGAAATTTGATGCAGGACGCCCTAATTATGATGCATGTTCATGAGCATATATAATCCAGTGGAAATAAACAGCAAAAATAGTCTAAAATTCATATCTATTATCATAAACTAAGAGAATCATAAAAGAGACATGCAACAGTGCGGCCCATCATCACAACCACGAAGTATGAAGTTCAAGTATTGTATGAATTGGATCCGGCGAGGGATGGAACCTCCCGATCTTGCATGATCATTACCCAATCGCCCAATGGGAATCACTAGTCCGAGAGATCAAAGGATTTTCTCGGATTAGAGATTTGAAAATCTGAGAAAGTAAGGTTTGGGATCAATTCTCAGATTTAGGATTCAAGGATTGGGGATAATAGAGATAGAGAGAGAAGGAAGAAGAAACTTACCTTAGAGGAATGTTGGAGGGGCATAAGAAGAAAAGAGATGAAGAGGATTGGAGAAGAAGAGGAAGTTCCAAGAGAGGGAAAGAGAGGAAGGAGGCACCACAAAGGTTTTCTTTCATTAATCAATAGCTAAATTCGTATTTAGGGCTTAACCCACTTAAATAGACACTAAGAAATAAGTAAAAGACTAAACCCTCAGTACTTAAGTAAAAAAACTAAGCAAAAAAAATAATCTGCGCGGTGGTCAGGCACCAGATGACCACTTGGTCAGGCGCCCGATGAAGACCAAAAATGTCCAAAGAGCAAGGACGCCAAATTCCTGAATTTCGGGCGCCCGGTGACTTGTGGTCGAGCGCCCGACAACAGTGAAAACTGTCCAGCAAGCTTTTCTTCAATTTGGGTGAATTTCGGGCGCCCAATGACCAACGGTCAGGCGCCCGATGACTTCCAGTCGGGCCTTCCTCCATCCTACATTTGTGTCTTCTCAATGTGGGGTCTTCTATATGTCAAACCACGTGTGTAGGGTCTTCAATGTTCCTCAATGGTCGCCTAGCCACAAGGAAGATGCTTGTGGAGCGCGCTTTCTTCGTTAATAGACTTTGAAGGGTCTTGTGTCCTCATCATTTAATCACCTAAGTTAGGATCTCACTCAAATACCCATCACTACATTGAATAGCCAGGTCAGAAGACAGGTTCTACAATGCAAAGACCGCAATAGAGGAAGGAGAAATTTGCAGCCAAACAACAGCTGCCCATAGGAGGGGCTTGGTACTCTACCTATCATGTGCAAAACTTGGAAGGACATGGCCTAGTAATATTGGAATCTACTTTTCTCAAAGCTCAACTGGAAAGTTTGGTCATCTCTATAAACATGGAGATAAACTATCCAATTCTGAACATGAATCCATGTGTTGGCAGTGGACATGGTGTGGGGCCCTTCTAAAAGACTGATTCGCTATCATGTTTGTACATATTTAAAATAATAAAACGTAATATTTTAAAAGTACATCATGGTTATTTGTATGTAATAGACTTAAAAGCATATAACGTTTTATCGTTTATTACAATAATAATAATAATAAACCAAAAAATAATTATATCTAAAAATATCCTGAAAGTAAAAGATAAAAACAATGAAAAGAAAAAACATACTTCTATATGAGATGTGTCTAGGGAGTTCCAGACAAGTGTCAACATGCTGCAGTGCCCTTGTTATATGTGAGATATATCAGTCATTTTCTCCATTTCAATAATATACCCAAGTACATGACTCTAAAATCTTGATGGGTTGTACACTTGAGAAGTAGTCAATAGAAAGCAATGAAACAACCTAACATAGCAAGTGATAGCTGCAAATAAAAATGCCACGAGATCTAGCCCATTGAATTTCTACCATTTAAACAGAGACCAAATGAGTGGCATGATACTAGAACAATGGAAAGCCCTTCAATCAAAACAAAGAGTCGGAACTTTCACGAGTAGCATAAATATTATCTACTTGAAAGCACATGTAATGCAGGGGCATTTTTTCACAATCAGGGGCTCGAGTGGGGCGGCCCGTACGACTCGGGGGCACACTCGGGGTGGGTGGCTTGTGTGGGGTGGGTGGCCCTTGTGACTCAGGCCCCACCCACGCGAATGGCCTGTGTGACTCAGGCCCCACCCGTGCGACTCGGGTGGCTCGTGAGACACGACCCATGCGACTTGGGGCCCACGTAGGAAGGGTTCGACCGGGGCTTGGCCTAGCCTGGGCTATAAGATAAAAGGATATTCCGTGCCTCCCCCATCAGCTCTGGAGCTTTTGGTGAGTTGGTCGGATGTCCTGCGTCAACATGCATGATTATGTTACATGTTCCAGATTTAAGAATGTTCATCAAAGCACGCCCACTGTGCATGTGCCTTGGCCCGAAAGACAAATTAGCCCACACATCAGGTGGGTCACTTGGACAGAAAATAGGACCAATGATCGACATTCAACAAATGTGGCAGTCTGATGAGTGGACTGGCCTGATTTTGAGCCAGAGAACATGCATAACTGGAGCTGCCTGATGAACAACATGGATCTCACACATGTGCCTTCAAGTAGGATTTTTGTCCTACTTGCATTAGTTGTCATCAAAGTATTGATTATTGGTGTCATAAAGCTTGAACCTCTTAAAATAAGAAGTATCTTCCCAGTTCTCATAATTTTGTCAACAATGGCATGATACAAATGTGAGCAATGAGAACTAACCCCAATTTGGTAGTACTGTGGCCTTCCACCTGGGAAGCTTGTTTAAATGGACACACCTTGTAGACATATCTGCAAGCAAGAAAAATATTAAAAGGCAAAAGAGTGAGGTAAATGTTAGAATTATCACAGTTTAGGACAATAATTAGGGCTGTCAAAGAGCTGGGATTGGACCAGGTCATCTCTATTTTTCAGGCCTGAGATTTTACGCCAAGTCCAGGTCAAGGGTCCACCACATAAAATCCATAAAAAAGCTTGGGTTCAGGTGTAAACTGGGCTCAATACAGAATGTTGCCAAAACTGGTTTAGGTTCATGCCTGGGCTCGACCTGCTGGCCTAAATATGAGAACAATTCACAGCCGGAAGCTCAATAGAGCCGGCACGGTCCATTGACAGCCCTATAGCAAAGCACTCAAAACATGAGTAGAGGAATTTGTGTTACTTGTTCTGCTTGTTCTCAAAGCAACGATCGTAGAATGAATAGAATTCCTTCTCCAACCCTAGCATGAAAATATAACTGTTCAGCAAGTGATTGGAGGCCCATTGACATATGCATCAGAGAAGCAACATATGTTTTTTGTAAAGGCATGCGGAGAAAAATAATGGAGTGTAAATGTACACAGATGCCAGCTGTCCTCCCAATTGCTCATACACAAAAACAGGAGCAAGCTAGAAGACACCCACAATGCAATCTATAGTCACCTGATGAGCATGCACCCTCATGAACTCATTAGCAAATACACACGAGCATATTGGAATACAGAAGTATATGCATGCCCACACACATCACAAGTATCCTCACCTATTGTGGGTAAGGTCAAGGTTTAAACCATGACCAAAACATTCCATGAGACATCCATGTGGGACACAAGTGAGTTCGTTAGATGAATATGATTGCTCATGCATTTGATACCAGTGCCACACATGCACATCAATTAACACAAACAGAATAAACCCTCACACACTACATGAGCAAATGCGCGCGCGCACACACAAGCAACATATACACAAATAATCACACCACGATCTTGCTTAGATGGACTTACCATAATCATGTTTCAGCTTTTCAGTTAGGCTTGATATTCTTGATTGTATTTTGGACAACTTCTGGCTAGAGTCTTCGTATTCCTTCCGAATTTGAGCAGCTTCTGTAAAATCAAGACACAAAATTTAGTGTATTTAAGAGTTATTTTTTATGGTCGCCTAGAGAACCCTAAATGTTAGATCCTGTAAGGCCATACCTGATTTATCAACAGGAGTCTTAAACAAGTTAACTGCCTGTAAAATGTTTCGGACAGTTTGTTGTATCTTATCCAACCAAGATGGGCTACTTGGGGTCAAATTTTCTGAACATACAAAAGAGTATGAGTCATCAATCTCTATAGCAATACCATCAAGTATATTAAGGAACATCTCAGGAAATTTAGAAATTGAAAAGAAATCATAACATGATCATAGGCTCGGAAGATTTATGAATTATCAGGTCATGACACGTCAGGGCATGAATGGGTTCCTGATCAATCTGTACAAATGGGACCCATGATCTGGAAATCCAGATTCCAGACCCTTGTTACAATGGCCCCAATGTTGACAGGACCAGTGGTCTGGAAATTCAAACATTTGTTCCTTGCGGCTAATTTAAGAGCTCTAGAGGTATTTGACAGGGAGAAACCCTCTCCTGCTTTCTATTCTTGCTGGTAGCAGAGGGAATGAGTAGGTTATTTAAGAAAGGCAAAAGTCGGGGTATGACAGAAGGCTTCTAGGTAAGAAACTTGTAGATCACGCAACTTCAATTTGCAGACAATACAATAGTTTTTACAAAGCATCCTCAAGGGACATAGGCAAAGTGAAGATTCATCCTTAGATGCTTCGAGGCAGTTCTGGGTCTTAAAATCAATTTGAGTAAGAGTTTGACGTCTCAGGTTGCTGTTAGTGATCATCACCTAAGTAAGCTTGTGAATCAGTTAGGTTGCAGTACTAGTGGCTTCCCAATAACCTATATTGGCTAGGGGTGAAAGGATCTTCTTTGAGCATTTGGGATCTAGTTATTGAAAGGATTGAAAAGAGATTGGCAGCATGAAGTGAGTATATCTACCTTTTGGTGGAAGGATGATGCTTATTTAATCGACCGTAGCCAACCTTCCTGTCTATTAATTATCTCTATTCAGGGTTCCGGCATTTTTTTTTTTTTTTTTGTTTGTGGGAAAGATGAAGCAATTTATTAGGCAGAGCTAGGAAAAGAAAACTTATATAGAAGAAAAGAGAAAACAAAAACAACCCCCCCCCCCCCCCCCCCCCCCCCCCCCCCAAAGAAAAAGAAACAAAATAAAACCAATCCCTCAACATAGTCATAACCCTCGCAAGGACCCCAGCCGAAGCTTGGCTCTTATTAAGGTTCCCTCCCCCCCCCCATCCCCCCAAATAGCCCAAAGAGACGCAAGAGGAGCATGCTTCCATCCTTTTCTCTCAATCTTCCCACCGCAATTAGCATGCCAAGAATAGAAGAAACCTTCAATACACAAAGGCATCACCCAAGGAACCTCGGCAAGGGAAAGTATACCTCCCCAGACTACACTCAAGAAGGGGCAATGAAGGAATAGATGAGCAACAGTCTCCGCATCCTCCAAATATAACAAGCACATGTTGGGAAAGATCATTCCTCTTTTACAAAGGTTATTGACCGTCAAAATCCTATTCCCGTCAGCTAAGCAGACGAAGGATGCAACGATACGAGGGGCACCATACGCCCAGATTGGGTCACTTTGCGAATTGAAACCAAGAACCTCGAGCTAAGACAATGCTTTATGGGACCGCACAGTGAAGACTCCTGAGCTCTCGTTCTTCCAAGTCAAAGAGTCCTCCACTCCCGGGGGAGAGCACAAGACCCCGCAAATAGGCCAGAATGCCAACCAAATCAACAATCTTGCTATCTCTCAAATTCCGCCTAAAGGGCGGGAGTCAAATCCCATCCTCCCCCCCCCCCCCCCCCCCCCCCCCAAGAAACAATTAGACACAGAGACAGCACTGAGAGAAGCCAGGGAAAGGACAACTTAAGGGAAAAATCCCCCACACCAAGGGTCCTCCCAAAACTTGATCATAGCCCCTTCCCTTGCTGAATAACCCACATGAACAAAAACCTTAAGAGCCACCAAGGCAATTGCTTTCCAAACATAGCAGGAATGATAAAGAGAGGACGAATTTGTCCACCACCCCAAACAAGACGCCCCATATTTGGCAGCTAAAATAGATCTCCAAAGACTTGAGTTTTCGACACCAAATGCCAAGACCACTTCCCTAACAAAGCTACATTAACCAAATCCAAACAATTAATCCCCACACCCCCTTCAACATGAGGGGAGCAGACCTCATTCCAGTTCAACATGAGGGGAGCAGACCTCATTCCAGCTAAAGGAAGGCAAACTTCCTACATTGGGAACCCCCTTGCCAAAGAAAGTCCCGTCTTTTCTTATCAATACGAAGGATAACAGACCTGGGACATTTAAAAAGGCACATGAAATAAAGGGGCATGTTTGAGAGGGAATATTTGATGTGAGTGATACGACCTCCTAGAGAGAGGAGTTTACTCTTCCTAGGGGATAACTTCCTTTCTATCCTCCCAATGACTCGATGACGCTATCCCAAAGATGCAAAGTGGGTTTCCTCACACACAGAGGCAATCCAATATAAAAAAAGGGAAAAGTGCTTACCTTACAACCAAAGGAAATAGCAAACCTCACTTGACACATGAATAACAAAGAGTTCAGATTTAGAATTATTTACCTTTGGGCCAAACACTACTTCAAACCAACAAATAGACATGCCAAGAAATCTACCATCTCTTCATTAGCCTCGCAAAACAATAAGGTTTCATCAACAAACTGTAAATGATTAATGCAGAGAAGAAAGTTTCCCACCGAAAGCCCTGAAACAAACCTAACTCCGGCCTCTAGAGAGCATTATGCTCAAGGCTTCTAAGACCAAAACAAACAGGAGTGGTGACAACAGATCACCTTGACAGAGACCCCAAGAGGACTTGAAAAATCCTAAGGAAGAACCATTAATTAAAACTAAAAATCTAGCCAAAGAGATACAATTTTAGATCCAGATTCTCCACTTGGGACCAAAGCCCATGCAAAGCAGCATGTAGTACAAGAAGGCCCAATCGTCATGATCGTAGGCCTTCTCAAAATCGAGCTTACATAGCACTCCTGACCTCCCAACCCTATCGTAGGAATCAATACATTCCTGGGCAATCAGCACACTATCTAGAATTTGTCTCCTAGAAATAAAGGCACTTTGGAATGGGGAGATAACCCTCAGGGGGACCTTTCTTAATCTGAGGCTAAGCAGTTTAGCTCAGTGTTTTAAATAGTGCGTAGCGTATAGTGTAGCGCAATGTTGTCGAAATCGTTATCGGATCGCAAATCATACTAGGGGTTGAATTGTATCACAAATCATAAGATTTTTTATTATTTTCTTAAAATTTTGAAAAATATATGAAAAATATAAATACATCGGAATTTTTTGAAGCTCATCAGTCCTCAATGAGCACCAAGTAATACCATGATATGATAGTGTTAAAGGAATCTTATTCCTTTATTTTTTTTCTTTAAAAAAAATATGTAAGGGTTCTTTAAAAAAAATATATAAGGGTCCTTTAATAATTTATGTTCTTGTTATCTTTCTAAAGTGTAGAATCACAGTGCAAAAGTGGCCTTTGATACTGTAGACCAATGAAAAAGGATATTTTGATTTCGAAATATCTTTCCATAATACATATAAGTCAACATGATCATAACCATCCATAATAATATTATAGGCAAGTGATATATC
This sequence comes from Liriodendron chinense, assembly GCA_003013855.2. NCBI lineage: Eukaryota > Viridiplantae > Streptophyta > Magnoliopsida > Magnoliales > Magnoliaceae > Liriodendron > Liriodendron chinense. The sequence continues at coordinate 755,293 of PVNU02000491.1, read as the reverse complement.
AATTTGGTGTTTTGACTAGTTAAAGAAGTAAGAAATCACAAACAGTGTTTTAAATAGCGAATAGCATGTAGCGTAACGTTCACCCCTTTGAAGCGTGAGGCGTAAGCTACATAGCGTGTAGCGTAGGCTACATGCTACTTCTAGATTTTTAATCAAGGTTGCGCTTGGTTGCACTAATTCTATGATATTCACCAAATTAGACTGATTAATATTGAAATTTAACAAATTTTCATGATATTTGGCGCAACCAAATGCAACTTAAAGTAATAGGAAAGCGTAATCGTTAAGTATAAAGGTAAAGAAAGAGCAACAAAACTGATTTAATACTATTACTTATATCATTTTTATTAAAAGCATTAAATATTAAAAATAGAAACATGTAACAAATCATTGAAAATATTATTTGATTTCAATGTTTTAACTGAAAAATAACTTGTAATGTGAAGTACGTAGCATGTAGCGTAGTCTATGTTGCATGTAACGTATGCAAATTATCATGTAGCGTAGGCTACACGCGACTTAAGCTATTTTCGTGAGCTAGGTAGCGTTAAGGCTAAGCTACGCTACGTAGCGTAAGCTACATGGCATAGCTATTTAAAACACTGATCACAAAAAAACAAAAAAAAAAGCTACTTGATTTAACGTTGAAGAGAATATATATTATTTAATCTCTTAAAAAGAACAAATAAAATAATTTACCTTTTCTAAAGGATTCTTAAAGCCCCCACCAATTTAAAAACATAAAACAAAAGCTAAGTGAAGCTTAAAATAAAAGAGAACAAGTATAATTTGAATCGTTAATCGTAGGATTCAAATCATATAATCGTAGGATTCATACAAAAAGGGACTCAAGGTTGGGATTCAAATCATTTTGCTTAAGATTCAACTAAAATCATATATCGTAAATTGTAAATCGTAAATCGTAGGATTTTGACAACAAAGGTGTAGCGTTTGGCCCTCTATAGCGTGTAGCTTGATACTTAATATTTTTAATTAAAATAATAGCGTAGCGTTTGGCCCTCTATTGCCTGTAGCTTGATACTTGATATTTTTAATTAAAATATTTAAAATATTTAAATTTTTACAAAATGCATAATTCCTATGAGTTTTTAACTACGAATCTGGATAGTCAACCACATATTTCCATGCAAAATCTGTCTCTTTGCCTTCAAACATCTCCAAGTGTGACCTTTTTTTTTTTTAATTGAAACATCAGAAATTCAAAATATGGACCACAATTTAGATGGTCTGGATTGTGATCTAAGTGCTCCATCCATGATATGGACCACAATTTGGATGGTCCAAATTTATCTAATGTAGTGCCATGTGTGATGGGGATGAGTCACCACCATTTTAAAATAGGTATTGAACTAACATAGAAGAAAAATAAAAAAATAAAAAAAGGAGATTTCAGGTAGCACAAACTACCTACGCTACGCTATGATATATGTAGCATACGCTACATGCCCCGTAGCTTATGCTACTAGGGAGCTACGCTTCCTGCATATGCTACATAGTATTTTAGCTACACTACGAGCACTATCGAAAACACAGGTTTAGCTAAGATCTTATATGAGCTCCCTATCAGGCTAATAGGGCAAAAATCTTTCAGGTTATCCGCTCACTCTTTTTTCAGAATAAGGACAATGAAAGAGCAGCCTAACTCCAAAGGCATATAACCAGTCTGGAATAAGTCCTCGACAAAACCATGGAGATTCTATTTGACCAGATCCCAAAATGCTGGAAAAAGGCCAAAGGAAACCCACCAGGCCCTAGCGATTTGTCCATTTCCATATTAGAAACCACGGCTTTGATTTCATCAAGAAGAAAGGGGCTCTTGAGAGATTCCGCTTCTTAGATCGTTTAGTTTTGGCCACTCGATACCCTCATCCAAAAGAAGACGAGAATAGAAATACACCAGCAAAGCAATAATACTATCCTTATCAGAGACCCTCACCCAATCTACCATTAGAGAGGAAATAGAATTAGAGCGCGTCCTAGCGCTAGCTATTCTGTGGAAAGCTCCAATATTTTTGTCTCCATCTTTTATCCAAACCGCATGGGACCATTGTCTCCATTTTATTTCCACTTCCCGAAGATGGTTGCAATCGTCAGAAGATAATTTCTCTACAAGATGATTCAGGTTCTGAAAGAAGGCCTCGTTCCTCTTTGATATCCAGCGTTTAAATTTCACTTAACAGGGAAGCCATCTCCTTCTCTATGAGCCCAGAGATCTCCCAATGCCACTCCTTGAGTTTAATTTTCAGCATCTGCAACTATTTAAAATTTTTAAAACCCTGCCTACCATACACCACAAAAGAAGATCACCAATTAGAAACCATGGTGGGGAAACCCACCATTTTGAGCTAAGCCAACTCGAATCTAAATGGTTTGGGATCCCAATTTAGCTCGTCGACTTCTAATAGGACAAGGCATTCAAGATTGGTTTGGGGAGACTAGACTAATGAGCAAAAGGGAAATGTTGAACTCAACCTGGGGAGACTAGGAATCTATCCAACAGGCACATGGTTGGGTGTGGGTGCGTGCGTGTGCCGGGGGGGGGGGGGGGGGGGGGGGGGGGGGGGGGGGGGGAACAAACTTGTGTTTCCCAACCACCTCAGCGAAAGAACGTATGTTGGAGGAAACCCGACCCCTCGGGGACTTTTTGAACAAAAAATGAATGACGTTGAAATTTTTACCCACACACCAGGGAAGTTCCCATCTATCCCAAACTGAAGACAATTCATCCCAAAAACCACCCCAGAGCGATGGCTAGTTAGAGCCATAAACTCTAGAAAAAGACCACTTAAACCCAAGGAGATTTCCTGCAAGACCACATTGACCGAGAATAGACCCACCTAGTTGTCCTCTTTGCGCTAGTGTGAGGCATCCCACAAAATCAAGACATCCCTTGCAGAACCAATGGTATCCAAGGACACCTAATCCACACCATGACAACTCCAAATAGACTTAACCAAATTCCCATCAACACAAGGGAGCTTAGTCTCCTAGATAACAATGAGGCCAAGTTTCAACCTTTTACGGATTTCTTTAACTTGAGATCGCTTGAGGGGGTCACCCAAGCCCCTGACGTTCCAGGAAAGGATCTTCATTGTGGAAAAATCTAATCCCTATACCCTTCCTCTAGCTATGAGTAATAACATCCAACTGAACATCAGGATCTAATCCAAGGTTTACAAACTCCCCACACTCCTTAATTGAGCTTAGAGAACAAACAAAGGGACCAACACCCAGGATCCTAATGCCTCTTTCAGCCACCAACTTAAACAGCGCGATGTAATCTTCATCTCGTTTACCAAAAACCATTCATACCAGCTTCCCCGCATGGCACATAACATCCTTCACCCACCTCTTCCTTTTAATAGCCTCCACTAAACCCTCCACACAAGCTTGCAAGATGACAAGGAGGGGACACCGAGCAGAGGGATCTTACAGCTAGGTGATGCATCTAAGGCCTCGAAGCTCCCAACATTTGTGGCAGATAGAATTGAAAAAATTCAAAAGGTAGTTCTTATGGGGGTCTACCACAGCCAAGAAGAATTTCCACTTAGTGAAATGGGAGACAATCCAAAAAGTGAAGGAAGCAGGGGGCCAAGGTATTGCCAAGGTCCAGGAAAGGAATAGAAGATTGCTCAGTAAATGGTGGTGGCACTTCGGGAAGGAAAGAGAAGCGTTGTGCCATAAGGTGATTTTTGACAAGTACGAGGCAACAAATGGGGTTGGGATCTTGTCATACCAAAATAGGATGACTGCGTCTAGAATTTGGAAAGGCATCGTTGGGATGGGAGATTAATCCAAGTTGTTCGGGATGACATTCGTGGAAATCCAAACCGTGTCGGAAGAAATTCGTGGAAGAATTTAGCTTCACGGTGAATAACAAAGAATCTATCCTACTAGGGGAAGATGTCTGGTTAGGTAGTCGTCCTCTAGCATCCAGTTTCCCTTCGCTATACAGATTGGTGAAGGAGAGAGATATTTCAATGAAGGATTGTGCATAAATTAGAGGGGACGGCTTATCATGGAACATCCTACTGTGAAGAAACTTGAAAGAGGAAGAAATGACCAACTTGCAGTCTTTGTTACTATCCTTCAGACCAACCGGTTATGCCTCTAGTTGCAGATGAAAGAATTTGGAGGTGGGAGAAGTCAAGTAAATTCACGGTCAAATATCTGCCCCTGTGAATAGATGATGAAGTTGTCTCTCGGGCAGGAAGATCCTTTGGAAGTCTTCAACTCCATCGGGAGTGGTTGCTTTCATGTGGTTAGCAATCCATCAGAAAATCTTGACAGTGGATAAGCCAATTAGTCGGTGAATGGCCATCCCAATAGGTGCATTATATGCAAGAGCAACATAGAGAATAGGACTCATTTGCTTCTTCATCAGTTGTGTCAGAGATATGTTATTTCTTCTTCACAGAGTTTGGGACGTCTTGGGCTAGAAGTGCATCCCCGGAGAAGTTTTTAATTGGAGAAGATCCCCAATCAGTGGTAATTGAAAGGCTTTATGGAACTTGACTTCATATACCATCTGTTGGGCGGTTTGGAAAGAAACGAACGACAGAATATTCAAGGACGGGCAGATTTCCACTACTGCTCTCATCAATAAAATCAAAGGCTATCTTATGAAATGGGCTATTTTGGCATCAAATTTCAGCGGCAGGCCAGGGCCCATTCTTTGGAAGCAGTGGTGCAACAGTTGGGAGTAGTTTCCCGCTATGTTTCTCTATTTGAGTAAATAATTCATTTAATTAGATGGCATGGGTTCCTGTCTTAGTGTTTTCCTATATAAAATTATGTAGGAGTGAAACGAAAAAGAAAAAAAGGAAAGAAAAGAGATGGAGAAAGAGAAGGCAAAGAGAATAGAATTAGGGTTACATGCACCAGTGTTCAGCAGTATCGGTTTCGCGTTACGTTTTGCACCCTTGGGATACAGATACATATTGCATATCGGTGGGAAATATCGGTTGTATCGCGGAATGTATCGCACTTTTTGGGAAACATGGGGAAACATTGGGAAATTGATTGAATTTTTCAATGAAACTTCAGGGATTGTTAAAATGGACCTCAATACACACATTTAAATCATAATATGTAAAAAAAAAAAGTCCACATAATGGAGTTCCTTTGTAAAAGGATCCTAAGCTATGCGCTATCTGATTGAACTGATGCAACTATTGTTTAAATTGATTCTATAAGATATACAAATGTAACATGAGATTAATGTAAACACAAATAATGCATTGACAAAGTAAAACAAGCAAGAGAATTGAGAAATATACCTATGGATGATGCAACTGAATGAGTATCCTTCAAATGCAGTTTTGACTATCCTGGTTTAACACAATGCAAGCTATCCAATACGGCCTAGATCTATATGAGGACTCAATAAAATCTAGAAAATAACTAATTAGACTCAACAAACTATGACCCCTACGCAACCGAAAGCCCAACGGTTTTTTTTTTTTTTTAGGAAGGAGAAACTAGAAGAAAATCGAACAAAAAATCATTTTTTTCTACAAAACGGGGGACTCTTGTGCGTCTGACCGATATAGTAAAATAGGAGAAAATTGAGAAAAAATAGGCCTCCCCAAGTTTTTTCTCCAAAAAAAAAAAAAAAAGTTTAAAAACATTCCGGCGTTTCTGACCGTGGAATCGCGTGAAGGAAAAAGCCCGATATCTTGCCGATATATCGTGCGATATCGATACAAACTACAATATTATCGATATCGCACGATATATCGTGCGATACCAAGGAATCAGAAAGTTTGTTTGTTATTACTCAGCCGATATGTATCAGCGAGCAACGATATCAATAATATCGGCCGATATTATCGATATTGTAAACACTGCTCCACACAACCCAAATGATTCCTGAAAGCTCTGTTGTTTCTATCCAGCCAAAAGTGGGTCGTACCACAGCACGATCCCTTATTTCATTCATCCAAGTGGGTCATATAGTGGTACAGCCCACATCCACAGTCATTAACATCTTGTTTGTTCTTCTGTTAGCATTTTTCAAGTCTTTTTTCATGAAATCTTCTGTTATTTGTTTTAAAAAAAAACAATCTCTACAGGACAAGCCCAAAAGATCTTCCAGATATGAAGATATTAGTCATCTAATATTTCACCTTTGTTTTTGGACCGTTGTTGTATTTCACTTATCTAGTTATTGGACTCCAACGATTAAAGGTTAGGATCGCATGATCTGGGAGAGTTTTGGGGGCCCTTGGATGCACAAAGCATAAGGGGAAGCGGGAGCAGATCCACATGCCAGAGCAAGGAAGCGTCTGCTTCACAATGTTAACCAATGTAGGCCTTGGGAGCAAGAGCAAGAGCATGAGTCCAAAGAGTGAGGCTAAAGCAGGATAATCACCTTGATAGAAGAGTCATACAACTAGGCTGGGGCCTTTTAGATCAATGGTCTGGATCAACATAGGCCCACTTGCACAGAGAGGTGCATCAGGACATTGCTTGTGTGCAGATGCACCAAGAAGAGCTTCAAAGAGAAGTGAGTTCACAGACCTGAAAAGTCAGTTCCGTGACTTCTGTCTTCCACATCGGTGTCATATGAGGGGTGGGGATCTTCATGCTCTCCTTCTTCATCCTCATCATCCACGTCATTGTCTTCTGTTTCATCATACGCATTCTTTTGTTCATCTTCGTCCTCTGAAGAGTAGCGATCATAGTCTTCATCCTGTGTATCATCTGGGATCTGTGAACTGCCTTCATGTTCTTCCTCTTTTGCATCACCCAATTCATTAGTTTTCTGACCAGCATTTTCTCCTGTCCAGCGAGAAGCTACAAGACGGCCAAGCTCTTCTCTAGATAACCCTTCAGTATTGTCAGGTTTATCTTCCTCCTGCAAATGCACATAAGAAGTTCACTTGCATTTAGAAAGTTTGCTTTCCGTTGAAGAACCTGCTCAAACTACATTAATCCAGTGTTACAATGCAACTGTATCAAGGAACATATGTTCCTTGGGCCATGGATAAGTACAGTATCCTCGGTCCTTTTTTTTTTCCCAAGTCGGGCCTTGGTTCAATGATCCAAACTGTTGATATGATGGGCCCCATCGCCCAAGTTGATGGACCATGTCCCAATCGTCTCCCCATCAGGACAACCCTAGCCCTTCGATGGCTAGCCTGCAAATGAATGGTTAAGAATAATACAACATTGGTCCACATCAATCTGGAAAAGAAAAAGGTGAAAGGACCTGAACTGGATGGATAGATTTGCTCCTTCCTCTCTCTTTTTTTTCTTTTGAGAGGATCATCACCTTCCTCTATCCAAAATTTATAAAAGAATACCAGAAATGGAAAGAACATGAAAATCAGGCTTTTGTTTGTAATATGTAGCTCTGGTTTTTAATGCACTGCAGTTTTGGATGTGCCTGACATTGTTTCCAGCAGGTCTATTCTGACAGTAATTTTTTATAAGTTAAATATAGACTATCCCTGCTACATAGATGGAGGTGCATCCCTTGGGTTCCTGCCAAACATCATTTATATCAATGCGCCTCTGCCAAAGGGATAGTATGATTTCTCACACAATCATCTACTTGAATTTGGAATTAACCAAACACCAGCATGCTACGCAATAGAAACTGCTCAATGCCACAAACTCTTTACTTAGTAAAAATGCATGAAATTAGATGCTCGAACAATGAGAGTGAATGCATGCCTAGTAACAAAACCACCATCCTTTTATAACAATGTTGATAAACTGAATCAAGAGTAGAATGAAAAAAAAAATGCATTGCCTTGTTTTCTGCATGATTGGAAGATGCCCCACTTGTTCCAGCATCATGACCAGTTTCATCTTTGACCAGAGTGTTGTCTTTTTCTACTGCCTGCTATAGAAAGAGTACAAAAATGACAATCAATACAAAAACATCCCAACAATTAGGCTTCAGTTGGATTGAATTTAATCATTCAATTCAATAAAGAGCAAAATGACCCAAATGAAGCAAGCCACACTTCATTCATAAGGAGGTAGTGGCCCCCAAACAGTAATTACTGCTGTTCCAATTCCAACTTGATTGGCATGTAATGGCAGTATGAGTTTGGTTATCATCATCAATATAAAATAGTGGCATGCCACTCTGGACGTGTCCAATTGAATGGATTGAAGTTCAGTTCATTGGAACATCCAGGTGCACCTTCGCAATTGTAAGAAGAAAAGATCATTAAACCAATGTTGTAATCAATAAAATGTGTTAGCAGAATGAGGACCACAGGCAGAAGCACTTTCCAGAACCTCTTTTGCTGCATGGATGGGAGATGCTTTGCTTTCAGCATTATCACTCATTGGAGCTTCATCTGCAGCATTGCCATTGTCTTCTGCCGCATGCTATTATCAAGGTAGAAAATCAACAATTAGAGAAAAAGAAGAAGAAGAAGCAAGAAGAAGAAGAAGAGAAAAGAAAAGAAGAAGAAAGAAAACTACTTGCAATAAGGCCCAATGGCCTTTCTTCATCTTTTCAGTCATCATCATCATCCTAGCATTTGCCTTTCTTTATCTTTTCGGTCATCATCATCATCATCATCATCCTAGCCATTCTCCCAGCAAATTGAGATTGGATTTTTAACTGGAAGATTGGCAAAAGTTTTGTGATCAGATGCATACTAAACATAAACTTCTATTAACTGAGCTCCAGAACCAGCCAATCTTCTTGACCTTTCTATTATTTTCCAAAAAGGATACTTGTCCAAGAACAAGGATAGGAAAATGGAAGGATAGGAAAAAGCCAATCTTCTTGACCTTTCTATTATTTTCCAAAAAGGATACTTGTCCAAGAAAAAGGATAGGAAAATGGAAGGATAGGAAAAAGGGAGGACCCCAGAGAGAGAGAGAGAGAGAGAGAGAGAGAGAGAGAGAGAGAGAGAGAGGATTTGGAGGTGAGGATTTGGACCATGATAGAGAGGAATTGAGGATTTGGACCATGATAGAGAGGGATGGCAGAACAGGATTCATGTAGCTGACCCCAATGGGTTGGGATAACACTTAAGAGGATGATGATGATGATGATACAGTAGATAGGTATATAGAAAGGTGATGCAGTGCAAAATAGGACCAAAGTCCATTTCATCCATGACCATAGAAAAGCCTATAATCAGGGCCTTGGAGGCACTAAATTCTGAGTCTTTGCGTGAGGGTCTATGTATTCAATCAGGGTGGAAAACATGTGCACTTGATTGTGGGCCCAAAACCCAGTTTGTTGTTTTAGTTACTTGCTTGAGCTTAGGGGTATTTTGTTATTTTTACATTCTATTAGTCTGTGATGACTTAATAAAATTAAGCTGAGGGTCTTTGTAATTTTCAGTTTTGATGAATTAATGAAATTATTTTTCTCTCTTTAAGAAAAGGAGGAAGAAAAGGTGGATTCCCTTCTCTTGTTCTTTAGATTGGATTTGATTGTCCCTTGAGTCACTCGTGGATCACCATCTTGGAGGATTCCATTCCTTTGCGTTGTAGTTGCTTGCCAGATTCAGAGTCCTCAACCACTGTCAATCATGACGTAGATTCAACACGTACCCCACCACATCAAAAGGTGACGCAATTTATTGAAAGAGCAAGACAAACAGAAATTTTGTGCCTTGAAATTACACAGAAGACTAAAATGAATAAGAAGATATAGATGGAACTCCCTCAAACTGCTTGAGGGACAAAGCCCACGCAACCACATCCATCTTAGCTTTCCTAAAGACCTCATCCACTAGACAACAGCTATTGTGGAAACATCTTTTATTATGCTCCTCAGAAATGGACCACAAACCCGGTAAAATAAGAATCACCACAACACTTTCCTTTTACGCCCAACTCCGCCCTCATGCCAAGACAAGAAAAAGACCCGATCAATGCCAGCATCACCCAAGAGCATTGAAGAAGACAAAAATTCTCGCCCAGACCCCTCTAGTGAAGATAAAGTATAAAAACAGGTAATGTAGGCATTTGGAATGATCACATTCCTTTTCTGAAGGTTGTCAACGGTGAGAACCTGGTTCCTTCCCATTAACCAACAAAACACCATAACCCAGGGCAGCCCCTATATGACTAGATATGCTTCATGGGCTCCAGGGAGTCACTAGCAGGATGGGAACAGAGCACCGAATAAAAGGATCAAACTGAGAATCAAGCCAATTTGTCCAACCTCCATGCCCATCCATCCTGCTCTTGATTCGAGGCAATCCAGCCTTGCAACAACCTAAGCAAACCAAGCATTTGCTTTGGTTTCCCACCTGTCAAATTCCTTTGGGATAGGGGGACACCAAACATCCTCCCAAAATCAAATTCGAGAGTTGTCCCAACCACAAAATCGCTTCCCACTTAAAGTGATCGACATTTCTGAAATTGCCTTCCAAGCACTCGAGGCACTGCACATGGAGGATCCTCTTCTATACCAGCTTCCTACATCGACACTGTACTTACTAGCCAAAACCTGTTTCCAAAGACCCCCATGTTTTCTGTTCCAAATCTCCTTGACATTTACCCAAAATAGTTTGATTCATATAATAGAGATCTCTAATGCCTACTCTGCCTTTGCGCAAAGTTTTGTAAATGTCACTCTATTTCAAAAAAATGGAAGTTGCGCTTATTTTCTGATTGGTTCCAAATAAAGTCCCGTTGAATCCTTTCAAGTATGCTACGAGTGCTAGATGGACACTAGAAGGGCGACTAGTACAAAGCATGTTTGTCATTGTGCCTTTATCAACATGATTCTTCCTTCAAGAAATGGGTACATGCTCGTCCAGCTAGAGAGCTTCCTTTCTATCTTCTCAACCACTTCATCTGACAATTGTTTGGCTGGCTTCCAAATACAGAGGAAGAATCAAGCAAGGTGTTCCATAATGGTACTGTTAACTTTATGATATGGACGTAATGGCCGTTACAGCCCTTTTTTTTTATTTTTTTAAAAAACTGTTACAGGACTGCTACGGCCTGTATTTTCTGTAACAGCTGTTATGGCCGTTACATTACCAATTTTGAATACTTAGGTTCAAGTAAGACAATGGAAGTCTTTCGATCATGCATCCAAAGATTCCTACAAGACTCGACTTCCTCCCCTACCATTCTACTGCCCAAAATCTCCCTCTTATGAATGTTGATCTTTAGCCTTGAGACCACCTAAATAATAATAACAACTTTTTGCAAGTAATTCACTGAAAAATCTTTTGCATCACAAAATAAGAGGACATTGTCTGAGAATTGAAGATTAGATATGTGGAAGTTACTCATTTTCCACCTTAAACCCATTCATTAGACCAACTAAGCCAATGTTTCCATCGTTCTGCTAAGAGCTTCTACCATCACCACAAAAAAGAAAAGGGATAACGGTTCTCCCTATCGAAGCCCTCTCACCCCATGAAACATTTATTCAAGAAATTTTTTGTCCACATGATCCAAATCCTAGGCCTTTTCTAAATCTAGCTTGCAAATTATGACCTTCTCCATCTCCTTGCATATCTATTCAATGCATTCATGGGCAATGAGAGCATCGTTGAGTATTTGTCTCCTATAGATGATGCCCTCTACGCTTTGGAGATGACACTTCCCAAAATCTTACAAAACTTGGAGGTGAGGACTTCTACAACCTGCAAGAATTTTATACGGCCCCCTACCAGACTTATAGGTATATAATCCCCCAAATCTTCCACTCATTCTTTCTTGGGGATAAGAGCAATGAAAGAGGCCCCCAAATCCGCTAAGAGGTGACTTCTAGTGAAGAATTCCAAGACAAAAGATTTAGCCCTCGTGAATACCTACCCTTCTTTCCTAGCGACATTGCAAAAGCATCTCTACTACTTCTTTTCCCCCAAATCACCCGCCATACAGCAACCAGAACCTGTCTCCAAAGGGCAGTCTTTTGCCTCCCAATTTTCACACCATGCCAACTCAGGAGTAACTCCTCAACTGAATTAGCATAGCCTAGGACATGCCGAAGGATCTGGTGAAACGACTCCACATCTCCAAAGCGAACTTACAATGGATGAAGAGATGGTTGACTGCCTCGACATCCGCCATGCACAACATGCATATATTGGGGAGCACCATAGCTCTTCTTTGAGGGTTGCCAACAGTGAGGACTCTCTTCCTACCAACCAACCAACCAACCAAAGGCTACTACTTTCAGAGAGGCCCCGTAGTGCTAAACATGGATCATATAAGCACAACGAGCAACCCCAGAGAGGTTATGAAGACACCCATAGAAGGAGTGAACCAAGAAGCAGCCTAATTTATCCCTTAGCCAAATCATCTTGTCCCACTCCTCTTGCCGGCACATACAATTGCAGACGGTCGAGAAGCCACACAAATTCCTCTATTTACTCATCCAGCATGTCTCTATGACAAGTAGGGGACCAAGCTACATTGTTTTCAACGAAAGAGAAACAATTGGAAACTAAATTCTTCCCCAACGAGAGCTACGCCATTCTTGAGGAACACAACCTGAAGAGGAGAGTCGTCAATCCACATGTCCTCCTAAAAATGGATTCTCTCCCCGTTTCCAAGAGAGAAGCCAACCCCAACTCTGATTTCCTCCTTTGATGAGATTCCCTATCACAAACTAGAAGCCCTGTATAGGGAGGAATCTTTAACCTGCCATCCCCCCTCCTAGCATCCAGATTTCCCTGCAATGACCTCTCCCCGCAACGATTCTTCCTCCTATCCAGGCCTCCACAACCATTTTCCCAAAAGAGCTCGATTCATCAACTCCAAGTCTCTAATACCCAAGGCGTGCCGTAATGGCCAGCAGCAATCGTCACACATTATAGGGTCATAACGGTTGTTAACGGAAAAAAGAGCCATAACAGCCCCCGTAACAAGCCGTTACACCCCCGTAAAGGCCGTAATGGTCCATTACAGGGCTGATACAAGTTTTTTACTTTTTTTTTCCAATATAAAAAGAAAGAGACCGTAACGGCTATTACGAGGGCCGTAACATAAAGGTAATGGTGGTGGTTGTTACAACTAGTGTTTTAAGTATCGACAATATTGGCCGATATATCCCACAATATATCTTGTATCCCACCTGTGCGATACGAAACGCACAAGTAGTGCGATATATCCCACATGTTCGATTCGGTGAGCATTTTCAATTTTTTATCCTTTTTTTTTCCTATAAATCATGTTAAATCGGTGTCAAATTGTTACAAATCCATGATTTTTCATATTTTGCATGAAAAATCATGAATTGAAAGCTTTAATTTCGAGATTTGAAGATGGGCCAAGTTGTGGAAAATATATATATATATATATATATATATATATATATATATATATATATATATATATATATATATATATATATATATATATATATATATATATATATATCCAATTTGTCGCAAATCGGATGCAACCTTTATGTCCAAACATAAAATCAAACATGTTTTTTTTTTTTTGAAGGATTAAAATCAAACATGTATGTAACCTGATCTAGTGATTCTTCTTTTTCTTTTGAATGTATTGCTTATGTTTCCACATGTCTTCTTACATTTTTAAATTATATGAATTGACTTTGAATATACTTGTATCAATTCAGTTAGACAACGCATAGATTAGGACCACATACAAAGAAAACCAATTGTGTGCACTTTTTTTTTTTTATAGTGTTTTGATTTACAAGTGTGTATTGATGTCTTTTTTAACAATCATTGAAGTTTCATTGAAAAATTCAAGCAATTTCCCAATGTTTCCCCATGTTTCCAACAACAACAATACATTATGCGATACAACCGATATATCCCATGCAATAACCGATACATATCTGTATCCTAAGGATGTGATACGTAACGCGATACTGATATTTCGAACACTAATTACAACCACCATTACCGTTACGAATACCCCAAAAAAAAAAATGGTGGTGGTTGTTACAACCACCGTTACCGTTACAAATACCCAAAATATATATATATATCTTCCAACGGTTTGCACACCTCTTCCCACCCCAAGAGGTGAAATTTCTTCCTCCCATCCAACCCCTACCACAAAAGCTGACTTCTTATCTTTCCTAGCCTAGCGAGAAGTAACTTGGGGCATCAGAAGAGGGACATGAAGTACGAGGGCAAATTCAATGTAGCTGACTTCATGAGAGTTATCCGGCCACCAAGAGATAAAAACCGACAATTTTATTTAGGTTCCTTTCAAACTACACCACTATCTCTCATAAGTGCTTTGTCGACTTCCCAACACAAAATGGAAGTTGAACGTAGATTGAGGAGGTCCCCACTCAACAACCAAAAACCCCCACCAACTGAATCACTTTTCTAATTAGGCATTCACACTCCCATCATCTCACTCTTAACAACATTCCCTTTAAGACCATATTTTTCACCCAAGTACCTTTTTTTTTAAAGAAGGAATATATTCAAATAAACCCGGCAGGATATACAACACTATCAGGCGAACGTAGATTGATTATATTCCTTTTTACAGAAGGAATATATTCAACTAAACCCGGCAAGATATACAACACTACCAGCCGCTCGCACCAAAAAACGGAAAGCGCCTCAGCCTAACGAAAACAACTAATTACATCCCTTCCCCAAGCAAAGACTGCCCACGCCTACCCTGTTGAGGAACAAAACCCCTTAATCAGCTGGGGTAAGCCACTCAAACTCTCAAAAAATCTTTGGGTTTGGGAGAAACTCCCCCACTTGGCCAGCCCATCTGCCACAAAGTTCGCCTCTCTTAGAGTATGCGAGATCCTGATGGCCATCTGCTACCTATGGGAGTCAACTCTGGCCCACCAGTACCACATCGCCCACGCCTTTGGGGATTGCTTGGTGAGGACGTCAACCACCACCTTGGAATCACTCTCCGCCTCAACTCTAGGAAAGCCAAAAACAGCACAATACTCCAAACCTTCCACAATCGTGTTTGCCTCGGCGCGATTGTTGGAACCAAACCCGTACCCTGAAGAGAAGGCAAAGATAAAGTTCTTGAATTTGTCCCTACAAACAACCCCTCAACCTGCCAGTGTTTTAAATAGCTATGCTATGTAGCATGTAGCTTACGCTACGTAGCGTAGCTTAGCCTTAACGCTACCTAGCTCACGAAAATAGCTTAAGTCACGTGTAGCCTACACTACATGATAATTTGCATACGTTACATGCAACATAGACTACGCTACATGCTACGTACCTCACATGACAAGTTATTTTTCATTAAAACATTGAAATCAAATAATATTTTCAATGATTTGTTACATGTTTCTATTTTTAATATTTAATGCTTTTAATAAAAATGATATAAGTAATAGTACTAAATCAGTTTTGTTGCTCTTTCTTTACCTTTATACTTAACGATTACGCTTTCCTATTACTTTAAGTTGCATTTGGTTGCGCCAAATATCATGAAAATTTGTTAAATTTCAATATTAATCAATCTAATTTGGTGAATATCATAGAATCAGTGCAACCAAGCACAACCTTGATTAAAAATCTAGAAGTAGCATGTAGCCTACGCTACACGCTATGTAGCTTACGCCTTACGCTTCAAAGCGGTGAACGTTACGCTACATGCTATTCACTATTTAAAACACTGCTACCTGCTAAACCTGGATTGCTCCTCGTTGAGCCATCAACATTCAACTTGATCCACCCAACGTTTGGCCTCGACCACTTCACCAACGCCGGAGCACCCCCAAGCCCACTTGGGGCGAGACTAAGGCCTTGGTAGAAAGTCACCCTGGAACCAGACATTCTTTTCGGACGTATGAGGGAGGGGCTAATACAACGAACCCACCTATCCACCTTGTTGATAATAACTAAGGCTTTCATCGAAACACCATCGAACCTAGCTGCATTTCTAGCCTGCCACAACTCCCAGAGGATTAGGCTAGGAAGGAGGCCCCTGATAGTAGAGAATGGTTTCGGGGTGGGCATAGCGGCCCACCATCTGCTCATTCTACTCAATGACGAGAGGGAAGGGGAAGAGGAGAGGAGAAACAGCGTCGTAAAGTGGTCCCATACCTGGACAGCCGCCTCACTCATAGACAACAGGTGGTCAATCGTTTCAGGCTAGGGGAGGGCCCCCTGGTCGTTGGAGTAGCATTCACACTTTGAGGCCAACTGGATACCCTTAGCTTGGATCCTTGCGTCCACCGAAACAGCTTTGGTGATAACCCGCCAAGAGAACAGCCCAATCTTCTGGGGCAATTTAGGATGCCAAATCCAGGAAGCCCAATCTTTCTTCTCTCCAACTGACCTGCTTAAGTTCCATGCCGAGCCAACCGTCAACTCGCCCGAAGAAGACCTTGTCCAGATGCATTAGTCTTCTCTGGTGGAGGTACAGAAGCCCTCATCTCTAATATAGTCTAGCACTAACTGCGGCAAGAGGGGCTGAAGGATGCCCATAGCATTTGGGAGCAGACCGGGAGGCCTAATGACTTGGTTACAGCTTCAAAACCAAATGGATGATTATTCTCAACTTTTCCACCATTGCTTCACCAGCTTCACAGAATAGAAGATTGTCAGCGACGAATTGGAGATGGGAAATTGGGGTATCACCCTATCCACCCTAAACCCATGGAAGACGCCAACCTCCTGCACTTTAGTTAGCATCCTTCCCAAGGCCTCGACCACCACTATGAACAACTAGGGGAAGAGAGAGTCGTCTTGCCAAATTTCCCTAGAAGGCTTGAAGAACCCTTTTAGAGATCCATTCACCAAGACAGAAAATCAAGCTAAATTACCAGTCCCTAATCCACCCTCTCTATCTCAGCCCACAGCCCATCCACCTTAGCATATAATCCAAAAACTTCCAATTGGTGTGATCGTAGGCCTTCTCCAAATCTAATTTACACATTATACCTCTACCTCCCTCCTTGTACCAAGAGTCAATGCACTCATGCTCTATAAGAGCACTGTCGATGATTTGCCTACCCACATAAACGCAAGCTAGTTCTTTAGATACAACTCTCACCAAAACCACCTGAAATCTTGAAGCCAATGTTTTTGCTAGGATCTTCTACAGCCCACCAAATAGGCTTATCGGCCTGAAATCTTTCAGGCTTCCCTCACCAATGACCTATGGGATTATGGCTATGAAAAACACTCCTAGTTCCATTGACAAACGTCCCCTTGTATAAAATTCCAACATAAAGCTCATGATCCCCTTTGACCACCTCCCAATTCTTTTTTTTATAGAAGGCCAACGGGAAGCCATTAGGATTGTCCACCAATAGCGTACAAAATTCAAGACTGTCCACCAATAGCCTACAAAATTCCCTCATCTACGAGAAGAGATTTGTAGAACTCGAACTTCGATATACTCACATGAGCTTTTTCTTTGATTCTTTTGCCTTCCACAACAACATTGCCTATCTTATGGTATCTAGCCCGTGCACTGGCGATACTATGGAAAAATCTAGTATTTTTACCCCCCCCCCTTTGACCACCTCCCAATAGTGTTTTTTATAGAAGGCCAACGGGAAGCCATTAGGATTGTCCACCAATAGCGTACAAAATTCAAGACTGTCCACCAATAGCCTACAAAATTCCCTCATCTACGAGAAGAGATTTGTAGAACTCGAACTTCGATATACTCACATGAGCTTTTTCTTTGATTCTTTTGCCTTCCACAACAACATTGCCTATCTTATGGTATCTAGCCCGTGCACTGGCGATACTATGGAAAAATCTAGTATTTTTACCCCCCCCCCCCCCCCCCCCCCCCCTCCTTTAACCAAGTGGTCCTCAAGTGCTGCTTGCATTTGATCTCTTTATCCTTAAGACAACTCGAGCATTCTTGAGATGGCCACACCCTTTAGTTCCTTTCTTCCTCTAATAACTCTACATCTTCAGCTTTTAAATCAAGAGCATGGATTCCTTTCAACAAATAGTCCATCTCCTCATCATGCCTCCCAAAGAACTCCCTCTTCCAAGAGTTGATTTTGCCATTACGAAACTTCAGCTTCTAACTTAACCAAAACCTAACATAGCCCTTAATAGTGAAAAAAGCCCACCACGGAGGGACTTCTTGTGGCAAGGCGTGGAAGAGAAGCAAAAATTTCACCTCCTAAAGTGGGATGAAGGTGCGAGCCGACTCGAGAAGGTGGTGCAAGGATTAGAAGAATGGAGTAAATGAACTTGCCATTGCTTGCAAATGGTTATGGAGGTTTCGGGGGAAGAAGGGAGGTTCTGGAGGGAGGTGATTGCTTGCAAATATAGACCGCAAGATGAGAGCCGGTGGGTGAAAGAATTGTCACTTTATGGAGCCTCAAGATTGTGGAAGGCACTGTGTAGGGTAGCAAATTTGTTTAAGGAGGAGATTTGGTTCTCTTCGGTAACAGGTAGTGAATAAGGTTTTGGGTAGATCGTTGGATTGGGAATAGACCTCTTCGAGAGGACTTTCTGAGGTTAGCTAGCCTTGTTTTGGATCGGAACATAACAGTTGCTTGTTGTTATTCTGCGACACAAAATGCAGTGACTTGGTCTCCCCCCATGTAGGATGAATCTATCAGATGAGGGAGCGGAGGAGCTAATTCAGCTTTTGGCAGGACTCCATTGTATCCAAGTGATGTTTGGCAATGCTATCGTACATTGCTGAATCTAAGTGATTCACAATTCAATCTTCATACAAGATGCTAACTACGTGCTCTTCTAGTGGGAAGTGTGGTAATACCTCCTAAGTTTGGCATCACGTGGCTCCTTCCAAGATCACGGCTTTTGTTAGGCTTGTGAGGAGGAATAGGGTGCTCACCATAGATAAATTTGCAAAAAAAGAGCAATGGCAATCCCCAATTGTTGCGTGTTGTGCATGCGAGAAGCGAAGTTGGTGAACCACTTGTTCTTTCACTGTGTGTTTGCTTGTGTGATATGGGGAAGTTTTCTTGCTCTTTACAACGTCTCATGGGTGATGTCGAGGTCTATTGACAATCTTTTCCTTGGTTACATGGGGGAGGAATAGGGAGGTGGAATGGAGGTTGGTTTTAATGGCGATCTTATGGTTAGTTTGGGGGGAGAGGAACAATCAAATCTTTCGTGGTAGTCGTAGGTCAGTAGCGGATGTATTGAGGAAGGCAAAGCTAGATGTCTTAGATTGGGTCAATTGTTTTATCACTTCCAACGATAGTGATTGGGTTGAGATGGTAGTGCCTTCTTCAATAAAAGTATAGTTACCTCTGGAAAAAAAAAAAATCAAAAGCCGAATCATCCACCTTCGGTAGGGGCCTCCCCTCCTCATGAAGGACGTCAAAATAAAATTCAACAACGGCATTGCACAAATGTTCATTTTCCTCAACTCTGACCCTGTTCACCATGAGGCTTTCAATAATGTTGCTCCTTCGCCTAGTGTTGACAATTCGTTAAAGAATTTTGTATTTTTATCTTGCTCTTTAAACCTTACCACTCTTGATCTCTACCTAGTTTGTTAAAGAATTTATATTTTTATCTTCCTCTTTAAGCCTTACAACTGTTGACCTCTACCTCCATTTGATCTCCTCAAGTTCGTTTTTCTGGTCGAGGATAAGCCATGACCTTGTATTGTTTTCATCCAAAGAAAGAGTTTGATTTCTACCTCCATTTGGTCTCCTCCTCCTTAAGTTCGTTTTTGTAGTCGAGGTTAAGCTATGACCTTGTATTGTTTTCATCCACAAAAAGAGACTTTGATTTCTTTGACACAAGTAACCTGAGTGTCATTGAGGATTCAGTATTTGACTTCTTCCGGCTTACAAAATGATCCTTCCTCCATTCCTTTATTTTCTCTTTCAGAAGTTTAAGCCTAACCGTCAAATGAGAATGACGCATACCAGTCCTAACCTTGTTGAGAGAAGCCTTCTTCTTCAAGCCAAATGTGCTCCAAATGAAAGGGCACTGATCCCCAATCATCCTCCTTGGATTTGAGGATGATGGGCAATGGTCTGAAATGGGGGGAAGGAAGGTTGCCGTGAAACCTTGACCCAATCTGCCAATACCAAGAACCAATCAAGCTTCAACATAGCCAATCACTCTTGCCCATTTGACCAACTAAATTTTACTTTAGATCCACCATCTCATGTCTATCCAACTGTGTAAATTTCATGTGTCACTTGTGTCGCCAGTGTATCAGCAATATGCAATGTATCGATATCGCTAAAAATTTATTTATTAAAAAACTCCATTTTAGTTTTCTTATGGGCACATGGTTATATGCAGTGACCAAATTGTCGACAATATTATCATTAACGCAACATGGGCAATATCGAGACCACATTCTTTCGTCTCCTTTCTAGTTGTCGATGATTTCTCAGCGAAATATCGTGTTATCGATATTATGAAATATTGATGGATGTTTGGATGTAAGGTAGGATGGTTGGATAGGCTAGAAGGATAGATGGGATTGATGGGATGGTTGGATTGATTTCTTACAACAACACATGCTTTTAAGGCCCCCATTAAATGGAAACTTAGTATGTATGCATTCTTTCTGCAATTTTTTATTCCTAAATATATAAATGTGTATTTTAGTATCTCCTAAAGTTTCACTGAAAAATTCCACCGTTTTTCCCATGTTTCCCAGCATTTCCAGTTATCAGCGATGTCAATATTGTTTCCATATCCCCGGTCAGCAAAACTTGTAGCGATACCAATACTTCAAACACTGAATTCCTACCAAGGAATTCAATAATGAAAGCAGTGGCTGTAACAACCAGCCTTGTGGCCATTACAACCACGTAAAAAAATTGAGGAAGAAATTGTAACGTATTAACCCCGTATTGGACCATTATGGGCCTGTATCAAACAGAAATGCCCCTGTATCGGCCCTTCATGGGCCCGTAACAGCCATTACCGCCTGTACATGCCCATTACGGGTCATTGCTTTTCAGAATGGGTGTTATAGCCATGTATTGTGTAATAGGCCCCACCTTTACCATTATGTAACAGCCATCATGCAACCATTTCTTAATGTCATGAATCTTGCACTGGACTGATGCACTGAGGTACCTTTTCCATGGTAGATAGATCTATGCTCCCTGCATCTGAACTCTCTAGCACGGAGGATGCTCGGAGTGTTGAGTATAACACACTGGAGTAAGCATTGTCAACATCACTTCGAGAGAGAATTATCGAAGAGTCTTCCACATAGGTTAACACGTCCCATAACTTAAAATCTCCCCCAGAAGTAGATTAGGTGATCTAAAAACTTCTGCATGTGGAGTTTTGTCCAGTGATCCAGCCTATTGATTCAATGGGCTCACATCTCCCAGATTGAAGATTCTAACCCTTCAATTGGAGGCACAAATGGACAGCTATGACAAAATATATCATTGACCGTAAGAAAGGAATAATATTATCTAGGCCACCTCTTCCAACCTGGGATCTTTTTGGTGCATCACCTATCAATGGGGGGGAGGGCATCAGACCATCATCACAACTCTTATGGCCCGGTTTGATCAAAACATTATACCCTTTTGAATGCATCAGGACCCTATAATACATCTCCAGATCTAGTCTCAAATACTTAATCAATTTTTCAAGTTCTTATTCCAATCACTAATAGTCCGGTGGCATCCATATAACATGAAAAAAATTTGGGCCACTAACATCAAGTAAAAAATATCAAAAGACAGACTATGCACAGGAACAAAGCAAGATTTTTACACACTAGTTTGGCATCCTTAATTTTCTGATAAGGCTAGTGATAATAAAAGCACCAAATAAGACAAAATTAAGCTTAGTAGGAAGTCAATAACT
Organism: Liriodendron chinense; assembly: GCA_003013855.2. Classification (NCBI taxonomy): domain Eukaryota; kingdom Viridiplantae; phylum Streptophyta; class Magnoliopsida; order Magnoliales; family Magnoliaceae; genus Liriodendron; species Liriodendron chinense. Next base: position 733,595 of record PVNU02000491.1, on the reverse strand, counting down.
AGCAATGATGAACAGTGACCCCATAGAAACACAAAAGACCATTATCTTGATTGAAAAGCTTGAGTGATATAGAGATGGTTGAATCATGATTGAACTGTTAAAGCAGGGACAGGGACTGTTAAAGCAGGGACAAGGGACTAACCTTATCTAACGTCTCTGGCAGGTCGCCCACATCATCGCGCATGTCATCACGTGGAGTCTCTTCAGCCTTTTTATTTTATCATAAAGAAGTGACAATCCAAGCAGCACATGAAACAAAGTTCCAATGGCGTAAGATACACTACTTGATAAGTTCACACAAGTAACTACTTAGTAGAATGCATCTAGACTAATGAATGGAGACATGGGACTAACCTGGTCCCATGCCTCTGGAAGTTCACCCAAAATGTCCTTTGTCTCGTCGGACGTGGGACTAACCTGGTCCAATGTCTCTGGAAGTTCACCCACAGTGTCCTTCGTCTCGTCATGTGGAGTTTCTGTGGGCTTCTTTTCTTGCTCAATGCTATTTTTTTCAGCTTCTCTTTGCCTTTTCTCTTCCTGTTCTTTCTCTAGGCGTTCTTGCTCCTCTGCCTTCTCTATTTGTTCCTTGCGCTCTACATGGGAGGTCAACCAAATACTTGGTAACAAGACACTGAGACAGAACCCATCATTCTTAAACAGCCATGATTGAAAAAATAAATTTTGTTGAGGCATAAACTCTACCAAACTTGTTGATTGTAATCGATCTATGTGCTAGACTAATAAATAGCGCTTGCTTGTAATCAACCTATGTAATAGTCATTTACATTGCACCTATGGAAGTTTTGGTCTCTCATTGTCGGTCCCAAGCCCGGATAAGGGTTGCATCGGGTAGGCAAACGTCATCAAACTGATGTCATTATTTCCATCATGAATACAAACAGAACAAGATTCATGTAGTCAACCCCAATTAACCAGGATAAGGCTTAGGTGATGATGATGAGGCATAGACTCTACCATAGAAAAAGAAAAAGAAAAGAAACAAACCACAAAGATGAGATAAACAGATTTGATCAATTCCAGATAGTGGACTCTATTAGAGTGGGATAATCTTCAGTACCAGCACCCACATTGGCATTCAGTGATCAATTCCAGATGATAACTCCCCACCTGTTAAGTGCATGCAACATCTAACCCATCCAATAGCTTGCCCAAACCACAAGGATCACCTAGAGCAAAAATCATTCATATCCACTCATCGAGTAGGCTACACTTGTATTTTTCTATTTATCAATGGCTAGACATTGTTTTCTGTGGTGTAGCCCACTTGATGAGTGGATAGGCGGATTTTTGCAAAAGGTGATTCTCATGCTGGGACCAAGCTATTGGATGGGTTGGATGTCGCATGCACTTAACAGGTAGGAAGTTATCAGCTGGGTGGGCCGAAACTTGTGGTCCAGCTGGTTGGACTTGACACCTGCTCTATAGTATAGAGTCCACTCAAGTCCAACCAGTTGAAAGTGGTTGGGTGTGCGTGTGCGCGCATGTGCGCACATCCAACCTGCTTAGAAATTGGCTATTTATTAATGATTAATTAATGCTAATAAATACAAGGGAGAGAAGGAAAAGGGGTTGCCAGCTCGGGTGGGCCCCACCGTAGTCTTTATGTGAAATCCACCCCAACAATCACGTGAGTCACCCCATGTTTGGTCCAAGGCCAAAAACTCAACCCCATCCATGATTCAGGTGGACCAACGATTAGAAACAATATGAAGGGAAACACTCACCCTCCAAAATGTTTGCCTTGGTGTGGCCCACCTAAATCATGGTGGATGAGCCTGATTTTTAAGCCCGAAGCCTAACTTTTAGTGTGTCATCTAATGGTAGTAGTGGATTGCATATAATCATCATGGTGGGCCCTATAAAAATCTAGTCCAGACTTCTTTCCCAACTATTTCCCTTGGTGTAGCCCACCTACATCAGAGGTCAGCCTGATTTTTTTGGCTCTAAGCCTAATATGGGATCACACATCTAATGGTCGGAGTGGATCTCACATACATGTCACTGTAGGCCCCATAAAAAATGAATGGATGTCGTACAGCTAAAACTTTTTTCTTAAGGTGGTCTCAAGTCCAACGCACTGGACAGTTCATGGTCTAACCTGCAGATAACTTCCATCCTTCCATGTGAATATGAACAGTAGATGTGTAATCTCATGTTAGGCCCATAGTTAAAAAATCAGGCTGACCTGTGATTCAGGTGGGCCACACCAAGGGAAACAATTTGGAGGGAAAGCATTCCCTACATACTGTTTCTAATCATGTCATCCTCCTGAATCGCGAATGGGGCTGAATTTTTTGCCCCAGCCTAACATGGGTGACTCACCCAATGGTCGAGGTGGAGTTCAAATAAACACTAGTGGGGCCAACCTGAGCAGGCAACCCCTTTTCCTTCTCTCCCTCGTATTTATTAGCATTATTTAGCATCAATTAATCATAAATTAATAGCTAGTTTCTAAGCTGGTTGGATTTGAGATTTTCAATGCAAGGAAAGGAAAACAAAAACAAAAACTATACTAAACAAGGAAAGAAAAAGGAAACAAGGAAAAAACCTAAGACTAAAAGAAGATACAAGGAGCGCGACCCCATCAACCCAACCAGTGAAGAGACTAGGGAGCCCACTCCTTTACAAATGAACTAACCCGCCTACAAGCCCACTCCTTTACAGAAGAGGCTTTCTAGCGAACTCGGCATGACCCAGCACATATTCGCAGATCTAAGGATGCTGGACCAAACAACCGGAAGAACGAACAATGGATAAACAGGTCATCAACAAATTTCTTAGCATTCAAATAGAGAAGGCACACATTGGGGAGCACCAAGGATCTTTTACATAGGTTAGCAATCGTAAGGATCTTGTTTCTGCTTGCCAGCCAAGCAAACGCCGCCACTTTCGAAGGTACCCCATAAGACCAAAGGAAGGAGGTGTGGCTCCAGCAGCATGAAGACACCGAATGCGACAGCTTAACATACACAACTGCACCGAAAACAAACCCAACTTGTTAAATCTCCAAACCAACGAGTTCGCGACACCCGAAGCAGGTGAAAACCCCTGCAAACGAGATAACATAGAAATTCAAACTCGTTCAAATTACGTCGACAAGGAGGGATCCACACCCCACTGGACTCCTGGGCTGGAAAACAATTGGCGACGAGATGTCCATTGTTGGACAAAGATTGCCAAGCGCAGGTTAAGACTCACAAAGGGGGAATCGCCACACCAGACGTCGTCCCAAGACCTAACCCTAGATCCATCCCCGATAGCGAAACCCAGACCATCAGCAAGAGCCAGGGAGACCCAAGCCACCGATTTCCACAAGAAAGAGGCCCTATACAGAGATGAATCACTATTGCACCAACCCATTGGAGATGAGACATATTTAGCAACGATAATTCTCCTCCAAAGGCCCTTTTCTTTTAACCCCTAAAAACCACACCCATTTACCCAAAATGGCAGAATTTACCACATCAAGGGGCTTGATCCTGGCTCCCCCTTCCTCGATAGGACGACAGACTTCATCACAATTAAGTAGGTGAAACCTCCTAGAGGGAAACCCACCTTGCCAAAGAAAATCCCCCCTAAATCTGTCAATCCCGGCCAACACCAACTTTGGACACTAGAAAAGAGACAATATATTCGGAGATTGGACAAAGAAGCTTTGATGAGGGTAATCCTGCCAGCCAACGATAACAATTGACTTTTCTAAGGAGACAGCTTTCTCTCCTCTCTCTCAAAACCGCTGTCTAAAATGTGCAAGGCAAGCTTTCCCAAACACAAGGGGAGGCCCAAATAGGAATAAGGGAAAGACCCAAATCGACAACCCTTTAGCGAGGTCTGCCTCCTCCCGAGAAATATTGATGCCCAGAATTTCACTTTTATCGACATTAATTTTCAGACCAGATATCACCTCAAAACAAGAATAGTGATACGCAAATTGGATGGCTTGGCCTCAAATGCCTAACAAAATAGAAGCGTACCATCTACAAAATGAATATGGTTAATCTCCTGTGGAAAATTAGCCACATTAAAACCATTAAAAAGACTAACCATTTGACCTCTAGATAACATCTTGTTGAAAGCTTCAACCACCACAATAAACAAAAAAGGGGGAGAGAGGAATAGAGGATCTCTTTACCGAAGGCCCCTGGAGGATTTGAAAAATCCAAAGGGGGATCCATTAATCAACATAGAGAATTTAGCTAGGCCATAACCCAGCCTCTCCACTTAACTCCGAACCCCAACCACTCCAACATATAGTCAAGGAATGTCCAATTAACATGATCATAGGCCTTTTCTCGATCCAGTTTACAAACTATACCACCTGTTCCTCCTCTGAAGCAAGAATCTAAGCATTCATGCACAATTACGACACTATCAAGGATCTATCTACCAGCTATAAACGGACTCTGGAAGGGCAAGATAACCTTATGCAACACCTACCTGAGCGTCTAATTAAGCACTACTTCCAGCTTGGGGAAAAGAGCCAGGAAGGAGCATCCAAGTTCAAAGGCAATACGACCAGAGTCGAAGAATTTAGAAATGAAATCGATGAGATTGGACTTAACCAACTCCCAAAGAACTCGAAAGAAAGCAATCGGAAAACCATCTAGGTCCTAGGCTATCCCTGCCCAAGTCCCACACGGACCCCTTAATTTTTTTCCAGATCGATAAGACCTTCCAAGGCCTCTGCCTCCACAGGGGAGAGAGATTAAAATCAAGATTATTCGGAAAGGGTCTGGGAGATCGACCATCCGAAAGCAAGGAAACATAAAAACTAACAATAGCCAAACTGATAGTCTCTGTCCGCAACTCTACCCATCAACAACGACAAAGGAAATGCAATTGGACCTAGCCCGGGCACTAGATATATATATAATATCCCCACCTTCATGGGGACATTAGCAACATTCCCAAACCTTTTAAACAGCATACGAGGTGACTTATTGTCGCTCCGAACCGTTCATTCATTCATACATCTAAGAGGAAGCCGTGGGTCAAAAATCACGCCAATCGGGTGTTCCTAAGCTTCCAATCAATAGCATGAAAATGGCCAATCAAGATTGACTGGATAAATAAAATACGTCCAATCATCATCTTGAAACACCTAGTAGATACATCCCACTTTGTATTTCTTATGATCCTAAAGTAACACTTTGATTTGATGATTCTAACCATGTGATTTGTGGCTTGTAAAGAACTAATGGTTGTAGCAAGTTGGCCCCAATCAAACGGTTAGGATCATCCAATCGGTGTGATTCTTGCACCATGGATTGCTCCTAGTTGTATGAATGAATGAACGGTTCGAATCGACAATAGGTTAACCTGTGAGACATTGAGGACGTTTCTAACAGTATGAAGGTGGGGATGTTAGCAAAACCATATTATATATATAGATAGATAGATAGATAGATAGATAGAGAGAGAGAGAGAGAGAGAGAGAGGAATGCTCACCTGCGCACAATTCTCACAAGAACTCGTGAGCACTTTTTGAGGACTCATCGCTAGTGATGCGAGCCCAAAATATGAGTCGTCCACGTGATGCAGCACCCTAAAAAACCCCAAGGCCCAACTTTCAACCTGGTCCAGAACTTTGGTGGGCCATGGCAAAAGGAAAGAGTTTCCTCCCTTAATTTGACTCTCTCTCTCTCTCTCTCTCTCTCTCTCTCTCTCTCTCTCTCTCTCTCTCTACTACAGCCCACTAGAGTTTTGGATCAAGTTGAAAGTTGCGCCCTGGGGATTTTTTGGGCGTGCCGCATCACATGAACGGCTCAGATTTTGGGCTCACACCACGTGTGATGAGTCCTCAAAAAGTGCTCACGAGTTCTCGTGAGAACTTGTGCGCAGGTGAGCATTCCTCTCTCTCTCTCTCTCTCTCTCTCTCTCTCTCTCTCTCTCTCTCTGTGTGTGTGTGTGTGTGTGTGTGCGCGCGCGCGCACTTAGACACACATGCATGCACCCACCCACATACGCACACATATATGCCTTTGTTTTTAGGGAGCCACTGGATATGACCACTCTAGCCTGGAAAAGTACCCATCTTTTTCTACTTTTAGTTACAAAATAGTATAGTTGTGAAGAATACATACAACAACACTCGTGCATATAAGTGTAAATCCCGCAACCTATGCAGATTCAGATGCAAAAAGGAACCATTTAACTCACGAATAGTGCTTCATTTTCTTAAATCCACATTTGTGCATTTGTCCCCATCAATCATTTTTCTCCACATTTGGGTTTTTTTTTTTTTTTATTCTCTATCAATCATGATATTGCAATCTTTGTAAGTGCAAATCAATTGATCCATGAAATCGATCAATTTGCTTTTTGGCATTGTCGACTCATTATGTTGTTAACACGTTCTTGTTCATTTTGATGTGATTTCTGTAGTGTTTAAGAGAATTTTTCCTTGAAAACCCATTGAGGATTTTTTTTTTTTTTTTTATTTGAAAGGTAACTCAGTAGGGAATTTACTCGTCACCAAAAAACTAGGACAAGGCCATGATGATTACAATGATTCAGTAGGGATCTTCCGTTGACTACTGTTTTCATCATTAGCGCATCAAAAGACTACTCAACGCCACCGAGGAGTTGCAATGATAATTTAATAGATAATGTGGTAGATGATAGTAATAATGTGAACAGTTAAGAAGAAAGTTTGTAATCCCAAATAAAATATAAAAAAAAAAAAAAAAGTAATCTACAAAATTTGCATGAGTGTTGGCAAGGCAGCACCTTTGAGCGTTTGAACCAGCCCTTTGAGTATCTTCTCCTCATTTTTCAACTTTGACAACTCTGCTTCATCCTTAGCAAGAGCCTGTTTTGCTTGCTCTACTTCCTTCTTCCGTATAACGACTCCTTCCTGATATGTTGTGATCTTCTTCTTTAATCTATCTCTAGCCACTTGACCAGCCTCCCAGCATGTATTTAGACATTTCACCTTACCATCATATTCATCACTCCCATCACAACAATCTGCTCATTTTAGCCAAAACAGAAATAAAGAAACTAAGGTATGCATTCATTCAGAGGAGATGCAAAAAATTTACATTTTCCAAGATGCAACAAGATCTTGAAATCAGAGAAAAAATCTGTCAATAGTCATAATAATGCATACGGCCATGCCAAGCCCAGCTACAGGGCATAAAAAAGGTTCACTCTTGATGTGGGTTTCATTCATATCAGCAATGGAACGGGCAGAGGAAAAGTGAGGAAGAATCGTTGCCATTCTAAAGCATATAATGACATGGGTGAGGTTTTTTCTTTCCCTTGATAAATCAGACATTGATGCAATCAAATGGGAAATGTGGACAAGTCATCCCAGAAACCAAGCTGGGGTCGAGTTCAATATAATGAAATAGGACGCTCATCGCCCCTGTTAACAAACTACCAGGCAACCAATTTGCAACCCTCATAGCATTTACTGGTTAACTTCAAGAAATCCTTCCACTAGGTTATTAATTTCTGGAAAGTAAGTTGGTGATCCTCCAAAGGAATGTGGCTGTTATTATAAGAAGGAGTTGCAAGGAGTTGGCCCTGTTCATAGCACTTTTCATTCTCTTTAGATTTGGAGAAGCTGAGCTTTATCCCCCAAGAAATTCCTTGGCATTTTAGAGGTGGAATGGGAAAGAGATTGAGATTCAGTATTGAGATTCAGTAGTCGATAGGAAGATCAAAAGTCAAAGCATGGTGACAAGTGGGCAAAGCCTCTGATTGGAGCTTGGAAACTAAATGTAGATGAAGCTTCATATCTAACCTGAGAGACTCAGGAGTTGGTGGAGCATTACGGGATGTGTGGCATTGGTAATTATAGCCACCCATATGCCTATGTGTGGAAAGCTCCCATTCCTACTAGAGTTCAGCCTTTTTGTTGATCACTACAGTGAAATCTCAACCGTTGACAATTTAAAGAAGAGGAATATGGCACTTCTGAATGTGTGCTTTATGTGCAGGAAAGCTGAGTCAGTGGATCATCTGTTTCTGCATTGCCAGTCAGTGCAGGCAGTTTGGGATTATTTTTGGCAGCTGTTTAGAGTTCAGAGGGCTGTTGGAGATCTGTTTTTCATGTCATTGCAGGTTGGTCTGCTGGTCCTTTTTCTGTGCATGAGAACCATATCCGAAAGCTGTTCACTGCAGGAGAAATTGGAGGTTGGCGCTGCTTGCAGTTTTGTGTTCAATATGGATGGAAGGTAACCGGAGATGTTTTAAAAACTGTAATCTGCCTCCTGATAGTATTGTCAGAAAAGTTTTCTTTCTCATCGGAGAGTGCTCTACTTTTTGGATTTTTAATAAATTATCATTCCTCAACACACACACATCTGGAAGCTGTACACACACACACAGGGATTGGAGTCTATTGTATTCCAGTGATTTTTGTTTGGGTCTCTGGCATCAAGTCCATCAACTTGTTCTTACTGTTTTTTAGTTCTCTGCATTCCAAGCAAGGTGGGGTGGCGACCTCTTGCCTTAGTCAGCTTTGTAGTGATTTTATTTTTTTATTTTTTTATTTTTTTTTGTGGGGGGGGGGGGGGGGGCACAAACTGGCCATAAATAAAGGTGGGAATAAACTGGTCCTTTTTTGGGTTGCCAGTATTCAATTATTCAAACAAAATGGAAAATCAGGGGTCCTTGAGCTCTTCCCAAGATTCCTTTTCCGATAAAAAAAAAAAAAAAAAACTCTTTGGACGTTCATTATGAGGTTGGAGCCATGGAGTTTCTTTTATTATGAACGAAACTAGAGGTATTGTGATTGGACTTATTGGTTTCTTTTTCTCATGTATCTAGAGTGACAGATAAGGTGACTGAACTGTTGTCAAAGGAGTAACACAGGCTTCACAGCTAAATCTATTCACAAGCATCTCTTATCCATGGCCTCAATGGGTGCTTGCATCTCTTCTTCTTAAACAAAATTTCCTTGCTTATGAAAACGAAATACGTTTCAGTCTTCAAAAGAAGAGGGATTTTTTTTAACAGATAAAAGAAGAAAGAATATATTCTACATTGTAAAAAATAAAAAACTCAATCAGTTATGTGAATGAGAACTCTGAGAGATTTTTCTTCGAAGTCTTTGAATCAGAGGAGGATTCACCCCCTATGCCTTAGAATCAGGAACCACAGTCCGCAGAAGGTTGAAGCTTTTGCTTGGACTGCCACCCTGATAAAATTGTCACCTTAGACCATCTGGAAAGTCAACAACACAAGCTCTAAAGCTCGGCTTCATTTGTAAAAAGGAGAAAGAACATTGCGTTGTCTCTTTATTCATTTTGAAGTGGCTAGAATTATTTAGTTTTCTTGTTATCTCTCTTTGGTATCCAATGGATGTTCCATAAATCATTGGGTGATGCCAACTAGAATTGTGGGACATGGCCTTTTTAAGGTCAGAGAATGAATTTTATGGTGTATGATGACATTGTTTTATGCTGGGAGATATGGAAGAAGGGAAATAATCGTATATTCAATGACGTGAATGCTACCATTAGAACGATTGTTGAAAGATAGTAAGCAGTCTTATTAAATGGCCTCTCTCCAAAATAAATAAATGGGGGGCTTTTGTTTTAGATATGCTTAAGGGGAGTGGGCTTGTTGTGGTCTCCAAGCAAAGAAGAGATTATCCGATGGAATACAAGTGTCTGGAAGTTTAACTTGACAATCTGGGTAATTTCAGCATTGGTGGCAACTTAAGAGACAGTTCCAGTGTTGTCTATATGTAAGTGGCCCTTGAGTTTGAGGTGAGGCCTCCAGTTAGAGCTGGACATCGAGCTGAACTGAGTCAAACTCTACCCAACTTGACTGGGCTCGGTCTGACGTTGATCTAGGCTCGAACTCAACTCGGCTTAGTCCTGGGCTCGATTGGATCAGCTCAAACTTGGTTCGGTCCAAGATCTAACTAATCCGAACCAAACTCAACTCGATCATACTTTCAAGTTGAGCCGAGTTTCTGTCGAGCCTACTCAATTTTCCTTTTTGTTTTATGTAATTTTTTTTTAAAAATCCTTAAAAAACCCAGCTTAGTTATAAAAAAAATGTTAAGTCCATGATGTTTTTGGCACACCTTGGCCAACCATCCAAGATGTAGGGTAGAGGGTTTGGGACAAGTCGAGCTCGGGCGCTAGGAGCCTAGGACAAGTCGGGTAGAATAGAAATGAATTAGCCTTTTTTATGTATTTATATATACACCAAACGAGTTGAACCAATCCAATTCGAGTCGAACCGAGAGTCGAGTTCGGTCCAGTTCGAACTCGACTCGGTATTTTTTCGAACCCCATCTGCCTAACTTGACTCGGACCAAAATCAACAACGAATCGAGTTATTTCGAGCCAAATCGAGCCGAGTTAACTGAGTTGGCTTAGTTCATGTCCAACTCTACCTCCAGTACTGAAGTTGAGTTTGTGTTTAATGAAATTTGCAATCCCGTATCTAGGATAAACATTTCATTCCCATGTAGGTAGAGAGGCTGAGACAATTCCAGTGTTGTCCGTATGGGCTTGGCCCTTGAGTTTGAGGTGAGCCCTCCAGTACTGAAGCTGAGTTTGTGTTTAATGAAATTTGCAATCCCGTATCTAGGGATAAACATTTCATCTCCATGTAGGTAGAGAGGCCAATTCTATAGCTGACATTCTCACTAAAGAATGTGTTAGCTCTGAGGTTCTTTGAATAGATAATTCCTTCCCGGTTTTCATTACTTCTCAAAATAATAAATAAAAAGGATTCAGTTGAACAAGATATTAATTCAGTAAAGAAATCAAGCAGCATACTCTATATACCTATTCCAGTAATTGAGAACCGGTTTAGATGATTTGACTCCACATATAATAAACTAGAGATGGTCCAGACAAGAAAAAGAGGTTTGATATGTGCTGAAGGGCCTGAAGGGGAAGAACTAAGGGCCTAGTTGAACACAGTCACTTAAAAGCGGGGTTTCCGAAAAAGGAGGTCTCAACCTAAAAATCTTGCTTTTTTGGTTGAATCGGCAAAAACCAATTGGATTGGTTTTTTGTCGAGTCAGCATTTTAGCGCCTATTTTGTCAAGCGGGATATGAGATGGAGGTCTGTAAAGTGCATCCAAATGCACAAGGTCAACTGTTGTTTAGATCAAAACAGAGCTTAGGCCTGAAATGCCCTTCCAGAGAGTGCGTCCAAATGGGCCCTAAGAGGACTTGAATAAGAATTCTTGCTCGCTTGCCAGCCACAGATAAAGTCATCGATAGACATGACAGGTGAAACTATATTCCTAAAGCCAACCCCAAATAGTCAGGGCAAGGCTATAATGATAGGGATGATGATACAAGCTGTTCTGATATTGAAGAACTTTTGTCATAAGACACGTCCTTTTGTATAACTCAGCTCTGACAAGAAGAGATGAGGAAAACTCCATGCCTAGTTTCATTATCTAAGAGACCTCAACAACCAAAGTAAACAGATCACAACGCCCTTTTCTCACTCTCATTAAAACAGCATGGCCTATATAAGAATATGCATCAATCTTGCCATAATAGGAAGAACAACATCATTGAGAAAATGGCAAGAACAACATCATTGAGAACCAATCCATGTAACGCATAATTGCTTTTTATTTTATTGAAAAAGAACCCATAATTCATCAATTAACTCTACTTGGAAAATCAAGGTATGTACAAAACATTATAAAAAAACAAAAAGCAGGCTGTCAAGGATTCTTACCACAGATACCATCATTCACTCTTGAGGAGAACAGGGTAACGGGAGAGTGACCTGCATTGCGACAATAGAATTTTCCCTCTGGGCATGCCGATGTTCCTGCACAAACATAAACAACCCATTTGCCGAAATATATTATATAAAAAATAAAAAATAAATAAAAAGAACCTATGGGTTTTGTTTAGGATTTTTGTTCATTGAGTCCTAATGAAAAAATGCAATAGATTTGTCTCTAAATTCATACCTAATAGTTCAATCAAACCGTGTCCCACTAAAAAATGGAACATTTTTTTTTTTTTTTTGAAAGATGGAACTATGTTAACAATTAAAAAAAAAATCCCAATCACAAGAAAAGAAAAGAAAAATGCAATACAAACTCTAAATTCACCCAAAAACAAAAATGACAGACATGGGCATCATAGCAACTTGGTATTCTTTTTTGTTTGTTCTTTTTTTTTTCTCTTCCACGAATAACCCCTTGAAGACAAGGATCAACTAGTTACACCACCCTTTTGATTTACAAACACTCATTTCCATTTTTGGACTAAAAAAGTGTCAAACTTTTACTCCACTTCCCAAAATGGAAAATGGGTGTACTATTTCAGTTCTAAATTTGAATAATGGATGTAGCCCAAGCAAAAAATAACGGGTGTAAACACCAATTCCCTTCAGAAAAATAGCATAAATGCAATGCCCCTTTGAACAAAGGAAGCCATTATTTACACCTTCTTTATGCTTATTTACATACACCCATTTCCATTTTCACAAAGAAGAAAAGTACAAAAGCTTCAATTATGGTAGATGGCGTGTGCTATTTCGATTCCCAAAATGGAAAAAAGGGTGTTACCAAACAAAAAGAAAGGGTTCAAATATAAAAAATAAATAAATAAAACAGAAATTCAAACAGAAATATGCAAAAAACGTCCAACCAGGTTCGTCGGTTCCGTCAGGGCAATCGCAGAACTCGTCATTGATCTGATCTTTCTTGAATTTCTTCGACCCGTCTTTGCATCTAATTACATCGGACTGGTAGAATTTCTCATCTGATTCAATCAACAGGAAAAAGAAAAGATTACATGGATTTTCTTCTCTCTGTCAAAAGAAAAAGGAAAGACGGATTGAGAATACCTTCAGGAGGTACTCCCAATAAGGAGTCTTTGGAGAGAGCGGCAGAAGCTGCTGTTGTGATGGAAATCAAGCAAAGGGAAGCGAAGAGGAGGGAGAATAAACGGTGGGATTTCATCCTCTGGTGAGATCTAACGAGTGAGAATCGAGAAATGCGAATGGAAGTAGAGGAACATGGAAAATCGATTTGCAGAGTTAGAGAGAGAGAGCGAGAGACTGTATGATGGTGTCGCGTGACACTTCCAGTGTAAACTCCGAATGGCACGTGAGATGGTGGGCGGAAGATTGTTGATCAAACTCCTCTAATCAGCGAGGACTGACCATCTACAGCCGGGACGCGGATTGCGTCCTGCCCCCGCCCGGACGGTCCGTCCGGGCAGACCTGTGGAGGGGCCCACCGTGATGCATCCGTTTACCCACTCCGTTCATCCATTTTATAATATCATGCTCAGATATGAGCCCAAAAATAAGGCAGATCCAACGCTCAAATGGGTCACACCAAATAAGGAGCTGAACCTAATGATGTCATCACTACTTTTGCACGTCACCAGGTTCAATTACTATTTGGTGCGGCAAACTTGAGCGTTGGATCTTCCTTCTTTTTATAGTCATACTTTAAAATGATATTATAAAATCGATAGAAAATGATCTTGTAAAATGGATGGACGGAGTGGATAAACAAATGCATCATGGTTGGCCTGTACGGTAAGGATTGCTTCCTTCCTCAGTATCGATACGAATCATCCATGCGGAGGGCCCACCGTGATGCATCTGTTTATCCTTGCTGTTCATCCATTCTCTAAGATCATTTTAATGCATGAAGCCGAGGAAATTCAAAACTAGGGTGAACCACCGATGCAACTTGCATTTATTGCTTTCCGCATTTAATGCATTCAAGCTCACTATGGTAAACCTGCGGGTTCGATCTGCCTCCTTCTCGAGCTTAGGCCCTAAAATGATCTTAAAGTAGGGATGGATGGCGTGGAGAAACAATGCATCACGGTGGACCCTCCACAAATTAGCATGGACGCTTTGCGTCATAGTAAGGAAGGACGCAATCCGCGTCCTACGCTAACCTAGCGGTAGCGGATTAGGTGAAATCCCGGATCCACCGAGGTGGGTGGGATCCTGACTGTGAGGCTCACATGTGTGTGCCTTAAATCCACACTGTATAACCATTTTAAAATCTCATTTTAGGTCATGATCCCAAAAATAAAGTTGATTCAAATCTTAAGTGGACCACACCATAGGAAACAGTCGTGATTGAATCCCCACCATTAAAAATTCCTGATTCCCGCCTCTGGACCAACGTGTCACTCGTGTAAGGGGAGCGGATTACTTGAGACCCCTTAATGTAGGGCCCACTGTGATGTACATGACTATACCCACAGGGAGCGGATTAGGTCACCTTGGTGGACCTGGGTCTCACTGAATCCACTCCCTAGTGTAGGACATCTGGTCATATAAACATTTTTTTTTTGTTAGTCATGTAATGCACCCACCCTATATAGCCGCACAATGCACTCACACGATGCACCCACCCACCACTTCAACTATCGACACGCCACCAATAGAGATGAGCACTTTGACTAACTTTCAAACATGCTTTATGCTGAAGGGAAACACCAATTTTCAGGGAGACTACTTTGACTAACTTTCAAATGTTGGAATTAATTGCTGAAAACAGTAGATTAAAATCGAGAACAGAATTTAAATAATAAACTAAAGAAAATAGAACTTATGTGTTTGAGTTGAGGCGTGACTGAGTCACTCGGCTTGAAACCAAATCTGCCCTCCTTGGGCCGCGTCCCAAATGCAACAGGATTTCTTGGACAGTTGGCCTCCAGGATACAACGACTATTGCCCGGTCCCAACGGTGCACTCGCTGTACACAGGCTCGAACCAGCGTGCAGAACTTAAACCCGAAGTGATTGACTCACTTGCAAACTCGGTTGACAAACAGTAATGAACCAGAGAGTACTTTGAAGAACCAGAAGGAAAATGGATTTTTTCAGAGAGTTCAGATGCATCTCTCTGGTTTGAAAATTCGCGCAAAAAGACAGGTGCGAGTATACTCAAGGAAAACCGTTTAGCGCGAGTGTACTCTCAATCCCACATAGACCCAGACCCAGACCCGGACCCGGACCCGGACCCGAGCCCGGCCCTGCACCGGCACCGGCACCGGCACCGGCGACGGCGACGGCTCGGCTCGGCTCGGCCGGCGGGCGGGCGGGCGCGCGCGTGTGGTCAATGGCATAGATTTGAGCTAATGGCATAGCCCCCCCATCGGACCAAATTCACATGCCCCCTGAGAAGGGTCTCAAGGGGCTCAAGCCCAATGCCAAAACTCCATCTTATAATTTTAATATTCCTTTTGTTCATTTCCGATGTGGGACTAAAGAGTAGCACTAAAAGACAAAACTTTTTCAAAAATAGAAACATGGAGGGAAATCCAAATTTGAAACGCATTTTTATTTTAAAATTCATTTAAAATACAACAATCCCCCACATGTTTCAAATTCAAAACACTTCGGTATCAGTTAGAAAAGTTGTGTAATAGTGTCGATGTCTATCCGACTTTAATCGACATTTAGAGTAAGCAAGACAGGTTTACAGGAATCAGGTGACTATTGGTCTTTAACCTGACCCTTTAAGTGTAAACGGCCATACATGCCACTCACACAACTTTTCGGCTACAGCTGGTTCTGCGGTTTGGTGCCATTTTGGCCATGCACCTTTACCTGGATTTTCATGAGTGCTCTAGAGAAACGGCCTATATATTCTCATAGGAAGCGGCCCCACTTCCACACTCATATAGGTGAATTCCATTCCAATGTACACAGCAACTGGATACATACCACTAGTGGTCATGGATTCATTAAGAGTTCAAAAACTCATCCTCTCATACGTTGCTGTTTGCACTGCCTACACCATAGGAAGGGGCAAGTTCTCTGCAGTGCTTCCCAGTCTCCTAGTGTCTTGTTGTTTACCCATTGAACCTATCGCATGGGATCTCCACTTGTATAGGTTGGGTTGCCGACACTGGTAGCTCATTCGGTTAGGCTCAGCCCCATTCCCTTCGATGTTTCCATGACTAATCTTTTAGATAGTCCTTTGGTCAGAGGATCTGCCAGATTCTTTTCTGATCTTACGAAGTCAATAGTTATGACTCCATCATTCAACAAGTGTCTCACAATGTTATGTCGCAGTCTAATATGTCTACTTTTGCCATTATATATCTTACTCTTGGCCCTGGCAATAGCTGCTTGACAATCACAATGTATAGAAATAGCAGACACAGGTTTTGGCCACAACGGTATATCTGTTAACAAATTTCTAAGCCATTCAGCTTCTGAACCTGCTTTTTCTAAAGCGACAAACTCGGACTCCATGGTAGACCGAGCAATACAAGTCTGTTTAGTAGACTTCCAGGATATTGCACCTCCACCAAAAGTAAAAACATATCCACTTGTGGATTTTGTTTCATCTGAATCAGTGATCCAATTGGCATCACTGTATCCTTCTAATGCATGAGGATAACCTGTATAACAAATGCCATATGCAATAGTACATTTTAGATATTTCAGTACTCTATTCAATGCATTCCAATGATCATATCCAGGATTATGTGTATATCTACTTAGCCTACCTACTGCATATGCAATATCAGGTCTAGTACAGTTCATCAGATACATTAGGCTTCCAATTAATTGAGAATACTCAAGTTGAGATACACTACTTCTTGTATTCTTTTTGAGATGCACAGTATGATCATATGGTGTACTAACAGGTAAACAGTCAAAGTGATTAAATTTTTTTAGTATTTTCTCAACGTAGTGAGATTGAGACAAAATAATATTATCATCTTTTCTGATTACCTGAATACCTAATATCATACTTGCTTCTCCTAGGTCTTTCATATCAAAGTTAGAAGACAGGAGATGTTTAGTTGAATTAACTAGATCAACATTAGTTCCAAATATAAGCATATCATCAACATATAAATATATTATCACACCATCATTATCAGTGAATTTGCTATATACACATCTATCCACATCATTAACAAGATATCCATTTGACTTTAAGACGTTGTCAAATTTTTCATTCCATTGTTTAGGAGCTTGTTTCAAGCCATATAAAGATTTAATTAGTCTACAAACTTTGTGTTCTTTTTCAGGAGTTATATAACCCTCAGGTTGTTCCATGTAGATTTCCTCTTCTAATTCTCCATTTAGAAAAGCTGTTTTAACATCCATTTGATGTATTACTAGCTTGTATATAGATGCGATTGCTACTAATACCCTAATCGTTGTAATTCTCGTTACAGGTGAGTAGGTATCAAAATAATCGTATCCTTCTTTTTGTTTAAAGCCTTTTGCGACTAATCTGGCCTTAAACTTATCTATAGATCCATCTGGTTTAAGCTTCTTCTTAAACACCCATTTACACCCTATAGGTTTGTTTCCAGGAAGAAGATCTACAAGTTCCCAAGTGTTATTAGATATAATCGATTCTAATTCATCTTTTATAGCTTCTCTCCAGAATGATGCATCAAGAGAGTTAACGGCTTCTGAATAGGTCTTAGGGTCATCTTCTAGTAAGAAGGTAAAGAACCCATCTCCTAGGTTAGTTT
Organism: Liriodendron chinense; assembly: GCA_003013855.2. NCBI lineage: Eukaryota > Viridiplantae > Streptophyta > Magnoliopsida > Magnoliales > Magnoliaceae > Liriodendron > Liriodendron chinense. The sequence goes on along the minus strand of PVNU02000491.1, from coordinate 716,143 downwards.
TCTTACGAGCTCTCGTACTCCTTCTAGGTTCTAGTTCTTCTTCACAACTAATATCCATACTTTTACTTGTTGAAGTAAGATTTGATCCAATAATGTCTTTTATTTCTACGGATCTAGACTTCATAGGAAAAACATTTTCTAGAAATTCCGCATCTCTAGCTTCTATAATAGTGTTTGGATCTAGAATGTTATCCTTAGATTTTAAGACTAGAAACCTATATGCTGCACTATTTTCTGCATATCCTATAAACACACAATCAGATGTTTTAGGACCTAGTTTTCTTTTCTTGGTTTCAGGTAACCCTACTTTAGCTAAACACCCCCACACTTTAAGGTGTTTGTAACTAGGGGTATGATTTTTCCACAATTCATATGGTGTCTTACCAGTCTTTTTATGTGGTATTCTATTCTGAATATAACAAGCAGATAATATGGCTTCTCCCCACATATTTAAGGGCAAACCAGAACTATTTAACATAGAGTTCATCATATCTTTCAATGTTCTATTTTTACGTTCAGCTATTCCATTTTGTTCTGGTGTGTACGGAGCAGTAGTTTCATGAATTATTCCACTCTTTTCACAAAGTTCTCGGAACTGTGAAGATTCATACTCACCTCCTCTATCTGACCTAAGTCTTCTAATAGTCCTACTAAGTTGATTTTCAACTTCTGTCTTATACTTAATGAAAGATTCTAAGGCTTCATCTTTGTTCCTTAGAAGATATACTCTAGTGTATCTAGAATAGTCATCTATGAAAGTCACATAGTATCTTTTGCCTCCTCTAGACATGTGATTCCTAAAATCACCTAAGTCACTATGTATTAATTCTAATAATTCAGAACTTCTGTTAACAAGTTTAAAAGATTTCTTAGCGAACTTGGATTCTATACAAGTTTCACATTTTCCAATGTTATCAATTGTAATATCAGGTAGTAATCCTATTCGTTTCATTCTTTTCAAGGATTCTACATTTACGTGGCCTAGTCTACTATGCCATAATGAAAGAGATTCAACAATATAAGCAGAACTGGATGACATCTTATTATTATCATATGAAACGTTTACAACAAACAGACCATCATTGCAGTAGCCCTTTCCAAGGAAAGTTCCATTTTTTGTCATTACAAGCTTATCAGAATCTATTACTAGTTTAACCCCAGCCTTGTTGAGCAGCGAACCAGAGATCAAATTGCGACGAATATCAGGCACATGTAGCACATTCTTTAGCAACAAAGTCTTTCCTGATGTGAGCTTCAGAAGAATATTTCCTTTTCCAACAACTGGAGAAGATCGAGCATTTCCCATGAACACTTGTTCTTCATCCCCTGTCGCCTGATAGGAGGTAAACATGCTTCGATCCTTACATACATGCCGAGTTGCCCCGGTGTCTAATATCCATTCCATATTGTTTACAAGGAATACTTCGGACACTACAGCGACAATCATGTCCGGATTTTCTTCAGCTTCAGTGAGATTGACTTGTGACTTCGTATTCTTTTTCTTGAGCCTACATTGATTTTCATAATGTCCAGGCTTTTTACAATAGTTACAGGACCCTTTCTTCTTGAATTGTCCATTTGTTTTCTTTTTGAGCCTGCACTCTTTAGAATGATGACCAGGCTTTCCACAGTTATAACAATTTCCTTTCTTTTTGTTATTTTGTGCCTAACTTGTTTCAACCAGGTTGGCCTTAGATATTGACCCGTTTACTTTCTCAATCTGATCCCTGTTTCTGTTGGCTTCTTCTATTCTTATATGTACGATTATATTTTCTAAAGAGATACCATTTTTCTTGTGTTTCATCCTGTTTTTATATTCTTTTCAGGAAGGAGGTAATTTTTCAATTAGAGCTCCTGATAAGAATACCTCATCTATTTTCATTCCTTCAATTGTAAGTTCATGTACCAGATTTTGATAATCGTGAATCTGGTTCGTGACAGGCTTATCATCTGTCATTTCATAATGAAGGAAATTAGCGATAGCATGTTTCTTAGAACCTGCATCTTCAAGCACGTATTTCTTTTCTAATGCCGTCCAGATGTCCTTAGCAGATTCATAAGAAACATATATATCATATAATTCATTAGACAAGGTATTTAGAATATAATGTTTACAGTTATTGGCATCTCTAAATTCAGTTTCATTGGCTGGATCAACTGTAAATGAATCTGAAAGAATGTAGAAGACCTTTAGAGTTTGCAATGCAAAACTGATCTTTTGTTTCCACCGTTTGAAATTCTGTCCAGCGAACGGTTCGATTTTGGACAGTTCAGTCGTAGGGTTTACTGTGATGGTGGCCATTGATTACAAAAGAAACTGGTTGTGACTCGGTTTTTAACCAGTTATAGAATCAATAAATCAGTTAAACACTGATTTCAGAAAGGTTAAAAGAAGAAGAAAATAATTCTGTTTTCGAACAAGTATTGAAACAGATATCTACTGTTTCCAACAATAATGAATTTGGTTTCAAGATTGTTGGAATTAATTATTGTTGTGTTTTAAATGAATTTTAAAATAAAAAATGTGTTTCAAATTTGGATTTCCCTCCATGTTTCTATTTTTGAAAAAGTTTTGTCTTTTAGTGCTACTCTTTAGTCCCACATCGGAAATGAACAAAAGGAATATTAAAATTATAAGATGGAGTTTTGGCATTGGGCTTGAGCCCCTTGAGACCCTTCTCAGGGGGCATGTGAATTTGGTCCGATGGGGGGGCTATGCCATTAGCTCAAATCTATGCCATTGACCACACACGCGCGCGCGCGCGCCCGCACGCCCGCCCGCCGGCCGGCCGAGCCGAGCCGAGCCGTCGCCGTCGCCGTCGCCGTCGCCGTCGCCGGTGCCGGTGCCGGTGCCGGGCCGGGCTTGGGTCTGGGTCTGGGTCTGGGTCTGGGTCTATGTGGGATTGAGAGTACACTCGCGCTAAACGGTTTTCCTTGAGTATACTCGCACCTGTCTTTTTGCGCGAATTTTCAAACCAGAGAGATGCATCTGTTCGGGTGGTCACTCCTGTTGGGTTTAAACCCAACGGACCTAACCCATTTGAAGCAGTGCTTAGGCACCTTATCTCGGTCTATATATAGACCTATCATCTCATCCATTTTTACTCTCTGAAAAAATCCATTTTCCTTCTGGTTCTTCAAAGTATTCTCTGGTTCATTACTGTTTGTCAACCGAGTTTGCAAGTGAGTCAATCACTTCGGGTTTAAGTTCTGCACGCTGGTTCGAGCCTGTGTACAGCGAGTGCACCGTTGGGACCGGGCAATAGTCGTTGTATCCTGGAGGCTAACTGTCTAAGAAATCCTGTTGCATTTGGGACGCGGCCCAAGGAGGGCAGATTTGGTTTCAAGCCGAGTGACTCAGTCACGCCTCGACTCAAACACATAAGTTCTATTTTCTTTAATTTATTATTTAAATTCTGTTCTCGATTTTAATCTACTGTTTTCAGCAATTAATTCCAACATCAAACATGCTTTATGTTGAGGTGAAACACCAATTTTCAGCAAGATGGCTGATAGAAAGAGATCTCTGACATACTAGACCGGACAATGCTTTGTATGGCTCTATCTCAAACCACAGCACGGTCGGCCTTATTGAGTTTGCCTCAGCCTCACCTATCCAGCTCCCTCAGTGTGGGACTTGGATTTCATGGTGACCCAACACTACCATGCTTGGCTTGGGACGTGGCGAGACTTGATTGGGCTGCACGCCAGTGGTGGGATTTGATTGGGCCACATGCGGCTGTTAGAACTAGATGCAGAATACTTGCTCTGCCTAACAACTTTCAAGCATGCTTTGATGGACTCTATCTCTAACAATTGCACATGGCCTAATCAAATCTCACCATGTTTTAACACCACCGAATGTTGTTGGGGTCACCGCATCCCTTTGCATAGACCCCATCTCTCGTAGCAGCCGACTGTTCAATCAAATCCCACCACATCAATGGTTTGTCCGAAAAATAGGTCAATTCGCTTGTCAAAGTAGACATTGGAGTAAAAAAGTAATAAATGGCTGATGGCTTGACTCCATATGTGCACGTGTAACCCTTTGAATGAAAGATGGGACTGATTTTCATAAGATGTGACCTTTTAAGGTGCTCAAGTGTTCCTATGGCTATGATGTCCTCAGATATTGAACTGCATCTGTCACCCAGACATTCAAATGCACCAGATATGAACAGAGAAAACTTGGGTCGGGTCCAAAATTTCAACTCATGGACCAAGTCAGGCCGTGCGGGTCTAACTCGAATGGGTCAGATTTGAGTCATCCTAAAATAGATCCAAGCTAGACCCAACCTAAGCCTGACATTCCAAAATCAACCCAAATTCACCTTACCTGATCCAACCTAGTTTTGAAATAGGTCCAATTTAGTTCATTTTAAAATGGATCCAAGCTAACCCAGACCTTCATAAATCAACTCAAACTGACCTTACCCAACCCAACTCACGTTTTTAAATGGTTTGGATTGGAGTCCTGAGATGGATACAAATTAGACCCGATTTAGGCCTTCAACCTCCCAAATCAACTCAAACACCACCTTACTCGAACTAAGTTGGTTTTAAATGGGTCTAACCGGGTTCACCCTAAAATGGTTCAAATTAGACCTGACCCAAACCTGACTTGCTAAAATCAACTCCAACCCACCTTATCCAACCAAATTAGTTTTAAAATGGGTTCGACTTGGGCATCCTAAAATGGATCCAAACTAGATAAGAACCTCACCTGACCTCCCAAAACCGACTCATACCCACCTTAACTGACTCACTTCAGTTTTTAAATAAGTCGGATTTCAGTGATCCTAAAATGGATTCGAATCTGACCTGACCCAGGCTCGACGCACCAATATAAAATCAAACTGACCTTACTCAACCGACCCAGTTTGTGGGGTGTGATTAGGGACACTGCGTGTGTGGACCTCACCCTTCCAAAGTGAACCAGCTGCTAAACCGCCCCCTACTTCTTTTCGGCTAGTGGTTAGGGGTGTTCATGGGTGAATCTGCCCCATGGGCTAGGATAGTGTGGAGCAAAGCATAGGACAATTGCGCTATCAAATGGGTCAGATTTGCGTCAGCCTAAATTGGATTCAAACCAGACCCAACCAACCTAACCTCCCAAAATCAACTCGACCTCACCTTACCCAACCCAACCAACCTAACCTCCCAAAATCAACTTGACCTCACCTTACCCAACCCAACATGGTTTTTATATGGGTCGGATTTTGATCATCCTAAAGCGCACCCGAACTCTATCCAACCTACACTTGGACCTTAGAAAGTTCTTGATTAGCATAGGAATTGAAAAGTCTAAATATTTGTTTAATCAATCAATACTACCTAGGGTAATGGACGATTAGGAACCCTTGGATGAGATCCAATGGCCAATGATAAACCCAAAGGACCATGTCCTCAAGATAGCACTACACCATGTGCTCTTTCAATCGCATTTGGTGTAAACCTTGTTGTAGGTGAAATATGAGCTGACCTCAGGACAAACCCACGCTGACCTGATCAACTACTGACCGACCTGAATACAGGCCGGTATCATCCGACCTGATGTGGAGACGTTTCTAGATACCCACATAAGACTGACCTCAGCCATACGATGAGATGGGTCTTCCAACAATAATTCCGTTATCTTAGTCTTGCGCCTAAATAATAGGAGAGGAGTTCGGAGAATCATCAACCGACGCGCAAATGTCTCTAGTGACTACGGAACGACCCGAAAATCTCGGAGATCCAAGATTTTCTTCACTGGAATTACATTTCCTTATAGAGGCATAACTCCAAAACTTAAGTCTCTAAAAGAGGGTTGCTCCTTTGGGATGAGGTACAAAAAAATCTCTAACTCAACAAAAAAACAAAATCATTTCCTTTGTCTCAGAAGCTTGGACTAACTTAAACATCGGAGGACTCATGGCCGGTCCCCGACCCCTCATTTAGCCATTGTTTCGTCCTTGCAGATTTCAGGGCAAGATCTCGACCTCATCTCATCTATTGACCAGTTTTCATCATCAACAGATTGGCGCCGTCTATGGGATCGCGCATGTGTCTTTCTTGATTGTAAAGCCGTGTTCTCACCCAAAAGCTCAAAACACTCCGACCATCTTGTCATGGCTGAAAAAAGAAAATATAAGAGGAAAGCTCCAGCAATTGCTGGACCTTCTGACGCCCCACATTCTGACGACGAAAGATCTATTCCCGAAACGCCTGCCATTTAAATTGGCGGAACCTCCTCCCGCTTTGTTCAATAAGGTGGACAACAGAGATCTCGCAATCGAGGGATTAGATTGTCCGTTCTCGAAGAACAAATGGGAGGTGTTACCGAAAGACTGGGAGGCATCGACGAAAGATTCAGATATGTCGATCAAAGGCTGGATGAAATCAAAGCCCTCTTAACAGGTCTGGTTCACCCAACTCCAGATTACAAAAATCACGACGAGCCTCAACAGTCTCGTCCTCAACTTCAACAATCCTAACGCTCTCATCAAACTCAACCACTACAATGTTCTCAGTGACTGGCTCCAGATGAAGAACGCAAAGTTGCTAGCTGAGCGACAGGGACAAAGTCTAGGTCAGCAGCGGACTTGCTCGAGAACGACCTACGACATAAGCTCGAAGAAAGGAGGTCAGCTCATCTGGAGCATAAACGAGCCGACCATGTTATCATTGACCGAGTAAATGACAACATAAATCCACTGGAAGCTGAGCTAAAAGAACTCCGCGAACAGGTGGGCGATATCCAAATAGCGCAGCAAGCCCGAGCACCTATTACAGTGGATGCATTAGTTGATTCCTCTGAATCACCATTCACTGAAGAAATCCGTGAAGAACCGCTTCTTAGGGGATTTAAAATTCCTCAGTTAAAACAATACTCCGAGATAAGAGATCCGGCGGAACATTTGGAAAATTTCAAGGTCCAAATGGAGCTCCTCGAAGCGAGTGGGCATATTATGTGTAAGGCCTTCCCATTATCACTAACTAGCTCGGCGTGGACCTGGTTTCGTAATTTAAAGCCGAGGTCAATCAGCTCGTTCTCCCAATTAAGTAGAGCCTTCGCGACTCAGTTCATCGGGAGTACCGACCCGAGGAAACATTCAACTCATCTCGCTGCGATCAATCAGAAAGAGGACGAGTCTTTAAAGGACTACCTCGCACGCTTTAATGTCGAAGCCGTACAAGTTGAAAATCTCTCTCAGGACGTATTACTCCACACCATGATCGGAGGATTACGTGATCGAAAATTTCTTTGGTCCGTCGGAGAAGAGTCACCTCAGTCTGTGGCAGAATTTCTAGATCGAGCTGCCAAACACATCAACGCAGAGGAATTGGTTAATACACATAGAACATCCTTAAAAAATAAAGATCGTCAGGAAGGAAGCAGCTCGAAAAAGCACAGACCGGATCGGAGATCACCAGGTCGGAACATCTCTACCCGAGGAGTCAAAGCATCAACACCGCGGTTCGAGAAGTACACACCGCTCAACAAAACCATTGAACAAGTCTACCTGGAAGAAAAAGGCAAGCACACGTCCGAGCGACCTGCGAAGATAAAGATCGACCCCAACAAAAGGTCAAAATCGAAGTACTGCCTATATCACAAAGACCATGGTCACAACACAGTAGACTGTTTCGACTTGAAGAGACAAATAGAGATCCTTATTCAACAGGGATTCTTAAAAGACTGCATCGCCCAACGTCGGGAGGACCGGAGGGCTATAGATCAAACCGAGGAGCATAACGACAACAATCCTGTGGAAGAAATCCACATGATCTTTGGCGGGCCAACCACCGGAGATTCTGGTAATTCTCATAAAAACTATGTACAACAAGGAAGAACGTCACAACCAGGGCCCTCTATAAACATCACCAGCCGACCTTCGAAGGTCGCAAAGGTTACCTCGCATGCAATAACGTTCACCGAGGAAGACGCCCGAGGAGTCCTACACCCACATGACGATTCCCTTATCGTTTCGATTGTGTCTTTGTCAATAAGAAACTCCACGGGATGATGGTCGATACAGGGAACTCGGCAGACATTTTATACACTGCAGCTTTCGAAAAGATGAAGATCGACCGATCCAGGTTAAGGTCGGTTAAAACTGCTTTAACCGGATTTACAAGAGATAATGTTATGCCGGAAGGTGAGATAACTCTTCCGGTCAAAGCAGGGGAAGAAACTAATCAGAAAATTATTATGGTAGATTTCCTCGTCGTCGACACCCCTTCCGCTTATAATGCAATCATCGGCCGACCCATCCTACGAGCCCTCAAAGCCACTGTTTCCATCTACCGCCTGGCTATGAAGTTTGAAACCGACGTAGGGGTCGGTGTGGTCAGAGGAAACCAACAAGAAGCTCGTCGCTGCTACGAGCTTACTCTCCGAGGAAAAAGTAAGAGCTTAGTCTCAACTGTCTCTCACATAACCCCCTGGATGCAAGAGAAGAAACAAAAGAACGCGGATCACCTGCCGAAGAATTGGTCGAGGTCCAACTTTCAGACGCCGAGCCGACCCAAGTCGTTAAGATCGGATCCCAGTTAAAAAATGAGGCACGAGAAGGACTAACCACTTTTCTAAATGAGCATGCAGATGTCTTCGCATGGTCCCATGAAGATATGCCTGGAATCAGTCATGAGGTGATGGTTCATCGACTAAACGCCGACTCGACCTTCAAACCAGTCCGTCAAAAAAGACATTCTTTTAATACGAAAAGATATATGGTGAGCGAAGAAGAAGTACAGAAACTGCATAAGGCGGGATTTATCCAAGAGATACGTTATCCAGATTGGCTGGCTAACGTCGTCCTAATAAAAAAAGCCAATGGAAAATGGAAAGTCTGTATGGACTATACCGACCTAAACAAAGCCTGTCTAAAAGACAGCTTCCCGCTGCCCAGGATAGATCAGCTCGTTGATGCAACCTCAGGACACGAGCTACTCAGCTTTATGAACACTTACTCCGGGTATAACCAAATACAAATGTACGCTTTCAATAGGCAGAAAACTGCATTTGTTCCGAATCGGGGTCTCTATTGCTACAAAGTGTGCCTTTCGGACTAAAAAACGCCAGAGCGACATATCAGCTCGGTAAGACTATGAAAGTTTACGTGGATGACATGCTCGTCAAAAGCAAGCAGTCAGAAAACCATGTCAACGACCTCCGTACCACATTCGACATATTGAGAAAGTATCGAATGAAACTCAACCCCAACAAATGCGCCTTTGGAGTAGGCTTGGGAAAATTTCTCGGTTTTATGGTAAATCAACAAGGAATCGAAGCCAACCTAGAAAAAATCCAAGCTCTAATTAACATGAGCTCACTCAGCACCGTGAAAGAAGTACAACGTCTTACAGGAAGAATCGCAGCTCTCAACAGGTTCGTCTCAAAAGCTACAAATCGATGCCTTCCTTTTTTCAAACAACTCCGTAAATGTAAGGAAATGACCTGGACCTCGGAGTGCGATCAAGCTCTTATCTCACCTCTGTTGTCCAAACTAATACACAGGGAAGAATTGCTCCTGTATTTGGCAGTTTCACCAACAACAGTCAGTTCGACTCTGATTCGAGATGACGGAGGAACAGAAAGACCCATTTACTACGTCAGCAAAGCCCTGCTCGACACAGAGACGCGATATCCTAACATTAAGAAGCCAGCCTTGACATTAATCACTTCAGCCAAATGACTAAGGCTGTATTTTCAAGCACACCCGATAGCTGTGTTGACTGATCAACCACTACGACAAGTATTACAAAAGCTAGAGACCTCAGGTCGGCTAGTCAAATGAGTCGTGAAGCTCGGAGAATTCGACATATAGTATCAACCTCGCGCTACAATTAAAGGCCAAGCCGTGGCCAACTTCATTGTCGAGTTAACCGATCCTCTTGAGGGTCAGTGTGATCACGAACTGGATCGACCTCCAGAAGAAGAGCGATAAAAAAACCCTTTAGTAAATAATCAGACTACGTCCGCATGGTCGCTACACGTCGACGATTCATCCAATTCGTAGGGATGTGGAGTCGGCCTCATCTTAACCTCACCAGACGGAGTGAGAGTTCAGTATGCACTTCAATTTGGCTTCCGAGCTTCTAACAATGAAGCTGAATACAAAGCCCTCCTAGTTGGCCTTCACTTTGCTTCTGAGATAGGAATTCGAGAGTTGAAAGTACATAGTGATTTGCAACTAGTGGTCAGGCAGTTAACTACAGAGTATCAAGCAAAAGGAAACAAGATGTGTGCATACCTAGCAAAGACTCAAGAACTACTATCCTGCTTCGATCATTACGAAATCGTCCGGGTCCCGAGAACCCAAAATACTAACGCAGACTCTCTGGAAAAATTAGCATCATCAATAGACGACGAGCTCAACAGGACAATGCCTATCGAATTCCTCCCTCATCGAAGCATATCTTAGGTGGAGCCAATCGGGGTTTGTTCATTTTCAACAAACCCGAGCTGGATGGATCCCATCATTCTATTTTTACAATTTGGCGAACTACCTGAAAACAAAAAAGAAGCACAAAGGATCCGCTATAGATCGGCTCGTTACACGTTAATCGACGAAGTCCTTTACAAGAAAGGGTTTTCTCTTCCATGTCTACGCTGTGTAGGACCCGAGGAGGCCGATTACGTGCTGCGCAAAATCCATTTTGGGAGCTGTGGCAATCATTTCGGAAGCAGAGCACTTGCGCAAAAAGTGATTCAGCGAGGATATTACTGACCTACTATCCAAGAAGATGCCCAAGAAATCGTAGAAAAATGTGACAGGTGTCAACAATTCGCCCCAGTTCCCCACTTACCACCTAAAGAGCTCACTCTCATGTCCGGACTGTGGCCATTCGCCTAGTGGGGAGTCGACATCATCGGTCCCCTTCCGATAGGCAAAGGACAAGTGAAATATGCAATCGTCGCCGTCAATTACTTCACAAAATGGGCCGAGGCGGAACCAGTAACTAGCATCACAGAAAGAAAAACTACAGATTTCATTTGGAAGTCAATTGTGTGTAGGTTCGGGATTCCTAACACCATAATCACTGACAATGAACGACAGTTCGACAATGCGAGATTTCGCAAATTCTGCAGCAACCTGGGCATAAAAAATGTGTACTCCTCTCCTCATCACCCACAAGCCAATGGCCAGGTTGAAGTCGTCAATAAAATCATCAAGAACCACCTCGAGACGAAGCTCAGAGAGAGGAAATGAGCGTGGGCGGAAGAACTCCCCGAGGTACTCTGAACCTACAGAACCTCAGCTCGGTCCACTACCGGGGAAACACCTTTCTTCTTAGCTTTTGGAGCCGAAGCTGTGGTTCCAGTGGAGGTTAGAATGCCCATTAATCGTACAAGTTGTCATCACCTGGACCAAAATGAAGATCAACTACGAATGAACCTCGACCTGCTCGACGAAGTGAGGGAAATTTCCCAAGTTCAAATGGCAGCATATCAGCACAGGGTTCAACGATATTACAACTCACGGGTAAATTACGACGGTTCCAAGTAGGCGACCTTGTCCTTCGAAAAGTCAGAAAAGATGCCAAAGAAAGAGCTGGCGTACTCGGCCCCAATTGGGAGGGGTCGTATAAGGTGCTCAGCTCACTTCACCCCGGCACTTATTGGCTCGAGGATATGGAAGGCCGACCTCTACCACACCTATGGAATGATGATCACCTCAAAGTTTACTATCCGTAAACAGGTCAGGAATCCTCAAATGATGCATAGTTTGTATATCAAATCCTGAACTCTCATTCCAATAAAAAAAGAAATTTTTTGAATTTTTTCGAAAATCTCTATTGTTCTTTATTCTTGATGTCAAATATGTCCACGAACTAAGTTTGGCATACATAATGTCTCCTGCAATGGCAATCTAAGCTTGCTCATAAGACCATGAGGTCAAATCTGCTACGCGATATGGAGACTAAGTGTCAAGCCCCGAAATTCGAAACCCGAGTACAACAACCCGAAGCCCGAGTCCCAGAGTGTGAATTGAAAATTTGAGCATAGATTCCTTGAGATTCCATCACACACATCATATATCTAAAATAAATCCCCAAACATAAAATTTCATTTCCACTAATATTTTATTACATTGACTTTTACAAGATAAAATAGATCAACTACAGTTAGCATCTGAGTAACACGTGACCATCTGAATACTCTGCTCCGTCTACGTCTTTCCTTCTTGAAAACCTGCAAGAACTATGGTGATTTTGGTGAGCTAAAAGCCCAGTGAGGTCATTTCCATCACAGATAACATTCCGGTTAATAAAAGATAGGACGTGAATCATCAACGGATAGAATTGTATGAAATATACGAGGATGAGATTATGATTGATACACTTTATGATTTATTATAAATGACACATAATGATCATGATGTCATGTATGTTATGATAGGTGTGAGAGCAATAAACGTCTAGGAACTCGCTGCCACTGAATATTAGGAACCTGTCGCAAATCAACCATGCTCACCTAACCGGTACAGCGAGGCGGAAAATCAACCATGCACGCCAGTGGGCAAATTAACCATACACCACTGATCTAACCGAGCAAATCAACCATGCTCAATAAGTGAAACGACCAGAACTCGCTGCCACTGAACATTAGGAACCTGTCGCAAATCAACCATGCCCACCTAACCGGTACAGCGAGGCGGCAAATCAACTATGCACGCCAGGAGTCAAATCAACCATGCTCCTGTTCTGTCGCAGTGTATAATGAATGCGTATGTCATGAGTTATGGAAGCACTTCTTCAATCATACAATGCATATCAAATTCAAGTCCAATCACACCATGCATGTGTTTACTTTATTCAAGTAACTCTTTGTCTCAATTTAGTTATTGTCAATCGAGTAATTTAAGAAGATCATCGCGTAAGGTTTAGTATTACGAATAACTAACGTTGTTCCAAGAGTTATGTATTGTACATTATCTAAACCTAAGTTGTTGTCGATTAAAAAGTTTAAGAATAATGTCACGTGGAATCTTGAGAATACTACGTGTATCTAGGGGTGCATGTTGGCGACATCACCTGTATGAAATCCTACATTGAATTGTCGTGGAATTCTAACATGTCCATTAAAAAGGAAAACTTGATAAAATTAATTCAATAAGAAAGGATAATTGGCAGGTGAAATTTAAGGATATAGATAGGAGGTCGATGGATCCCTTACCTAGGATCAAGTTTATGACTTTACATTAAAGTTAGAAAGAGATCGATGGATGGATCGTTACCTACGAACCATGTTGAAGGATAACATGGAAATTGAACATCATACTTAGGAAGAAAACAAATTAAATGGAAGAGACATTAACTAGAAATTTATATGATGAATCACTCACCCATATGACGACGTGTTCCACGCTTTGAAACATAGTCCTGGTTCAAGTCTGAGTTGACTCAACGGACCGGATTGGCTCTCTCTCTCTCTCTCTCTCTCTCTCTCCTCCTTCCTTCTTCTTTTTCTTTCTCCTTCTTTCTCTTTTTTTTTCTTCTTTCTTCTTTCTTCTTTCTTTCTTCTTTCTTCTTCTTCTTCTTCTTCTTCTCTTTCTTCCTTTCTTCTTCTTCCTTTCTCTTTCTTCTTTTCTTCTTCTTCTTCTTCTTCTTCTTTTCTTTCTTATTTCTTCTTCTCTTTTTCTTCTTTTCTCTTGGCCTGGGACACTGCCCCAGCATCAACAGCAGCAACACTCTCTCTCTCTCTCTCTCTCTCTCTCTCTCTCCCTCCCCCCTAACGTCTCACTCTCTCTCTCTTTCTCCAATGTCTCTCTCTCTCTCACGGATCTCTCTCTCTCTCACTCTCCATGACGTTTTCTGAAGAGAGGAAGAGATAGAGGATGGGCTCTTATAACCATGTAAATAGTCCCACGATCGGACGTGGGGTTGATAAGCTTTCCTATTCCAAGAAGGATTCAATTCCTTGTATCACGTATCCTATACATTTGGGACCGTTGGGAAGATAGGTGGGGTCCACACGACCCTAGTACAGCTATTCTTGTACGCCCATGCAAGGCGGAATGCGAGATCTTGGCGGTTTTTAACCACCATTGATTGTAAGTCACGGACCGGCATACACTATAGATGAAGTAAAAGATTAAAAAAAACTTCAAAGGGGACCTCTACTGTCGAGGGGAGGTCGGATGGACGGCTTGGATTGCTAGATGGGGTCCACTATGATGGACGGTGTGGACGGACAGAGACGGCAGCGCCGTCCACTGTTTACACAGCAAGGAAGAAGAATTCGAATGGGATTCTTTTGTTTTTGTTTTTGTTTTTTTTATTTTTTGTTTTTACATGTAGACCGTTGGAAGGGTAGATGGGGGGTCCACACTAGGGTTCTAAACTGATCTGGTGCACCCATGTGGAGTGGTGGGTCGGATCTTAAGTTTCTTGGTTTGAACGGTGGATTCAAAGTGGCCCTTTCAATGGGAAAACAAGTATCAAATTTCGACGGACCGATTTCGAGTGGTACTCAGACCTTCTGGACGGTTGGGATCATAGAATGGGGCCTACCCTAATGATTGAGTGGAGGCCCTCTACCAGCAGCGAGCGGACGACGCTGATATGTAACAGAGGAAGAAGAAGAATCGTGCTTCTTTTCTTTTCTTTTTTTATTTTGTTACGTGCGCTGCACACATACATGTATTTGTAGCTTCCCTTACAAGTAGCATCCACCTTAGGTAGATCTAGACCATTTTCTCCGTCCCATAGGTGGGAAACATAAAATTAATCGTTGCCAAGCAAAATAAGGCAGATCCGAGTTGAGGATGGTCCACTTATGGCCCGATTTCTGATTAGGGCATTTGTAAAATGATCGGAGGGTTGAAATTTGACGTGTATGGTTAGATCGTGTCCTAAAACTAGTATATAGAGTTTTGTGTGAAAATGATTTCCAGAAATCATAAAACTTAAAAAGGTTGTATAACTTAAGTTTAACTAATGGCATTTTCATAATTATCATAAATTTACGAGTTTTGTAAAATCTATCACTTTCATGTTGTTCTAGGGTTTATTCTAGGCAACTTTAATAAAGAGACCATATAGTAATTCCATACGGATGATTTATTATTAATTTATCAATATTTCAATTTATTTAAATTATTAAATAATTAACTAAATTATAATTTAAATTATTCTAAAATCCTAGGGTGTTACAAACACACCCGAGCAGGTTCATAGGGCCAAGAAATCACTGGTCTAAGCACATGCCTTATGACGGACACGATGTACGGATCATATTTGGATAGACATGTGTACTGGATGATGTACGACGGTTTACATTGATCGCGTAATTTGAAATCGGAGTGGACAGTTAAATCTTCCGGTCTAGCAACGATAGATCATTCTAACGGTCAGTTTATTGATTTAGCTAAGTATACTGAGTTTTCAAAGGCTTTAAAAAGTGTTAGAATGCGTATAAAAGTATATACGTGTGTGTATGCGTGTGGACAACACAGCCTAGAATTTAAATTTTTCACGTGTGAACTTGCACTCAGTGTACTTACTCGTGCGTCCAAATTTTCGAGGGTATTACACTAAGTATTAGCTAAGGAAGTCCGGGCTCGACCACTAGGTTGTAAAAGCCGGATTTCCCACGCTACACAGAACTGGGCATGATCTTGAATGATCAAGAGCCCGACATGAGCTCGAAATCGTAAAACGAAAGGGCATAATAACACAGCAAGTCGACCTAGTTACTAGAGCTACGCGACCCATTCATCCAATCTACTTAGACAAATCTCAATCAAATACGAAACCAAAAGATAATCAACCATAAAAAGCATCAGAAGGGCGTATAAAAGAGAAATGTATGATTGTAAAAGTTGTAATAAAAAGCCTCGGAAAGGCACAAAAAAACATATATGCTCTCTCAATCCTTTGAGACCTCTGACGGGCCAGCCTCAACGTCCCCGACCTGAGCATCAGCCCCTTTAGCAGGTCCCTCCCCGACAACCTCGTCCTCGTCCTCGTCGTCATCAACAGGAGTAAGGTCAAGATCTGGGAAGTGCTTGAGGACAAGCCGCCATGCAGTCCTGGAAGCCGTGACTCCTCAGAAACTGCATTCAGCTTCTCCAGCTCAGCCTTTAGGCCTTTGACCTCGGTCAAAGACTTCAGCTGGACTTCCTTTAAGAGTCTAGCCAGGTCCACCTTCTCCTCCTCGGCCGTCTTGAGAGTAGTCCTCAAGCGATTCTACCTTGTTCTCATCCGATTGAGCCTTGGCGAAGACTCTTTTAGGGCCTCCTCAAGAGACTGGACCTGCGCCTGGGACACATCCAGCTCGGATTTTGCCACCTTCAGCTCGGATTGGGCGGTCTTCAGTTCCAACTGAGCCGCCGTCAGCTCAGATGAGCTCTTCTTCAGCTCAGCCTTCACAGCTTCAACCTTCGTCTTCCATGAAGACGCCGCTACCTAGAGCCTTCTGTATCTGGTGGGTCCGCTCAGCTATCTTCTGATGGATCATTATCAATAAGGCCTGAATCCTACAAAGGAAAGTGATAATGATTAATAAAATAACCACGAGCAACATAAAGCGAAAAAGAGAAGGCAGCAGAAGGGAGCTTACCCTGAGGCTGCTCTCAATCGCAACCCCCACCATCTGATCAGGATCTGACATGGCCAGTGAATTCAAATCTTGAGGGATACTGCTGTTGGCGCGGATGTATGCGTCTACGCCATCGATCCAGGTCGCAAACTGTTCCGTGATCGGAGGCATGTCGACCAGATATTCTTGTGGCTTGGCACCTCGAGCAGGAGCAGCAGGAGAAGTCCGAGGATGTTGAGGTGGACGTGACGACCCAGCGCCAGCAGAGGGTCAAACAGACCCTGCTTCAGTGGACTACATGGGAGTGCCAGACGAGCTGGCACGGGTTGCAGGTCAGCTCGCAGACAACTCGACTCGGGAATCGGAGGTATCCAGCACATCGACAATCGAACCTCAACAACTGGGGGCCTAGCAGCCAGAGGCTCGACCCTCGCTGGGGAAGAGCTCAAGCCCAAAGCCTGCACAGACCCACATACAAAAGACTGGGGCAATCGTTGTTGCCTCTGGGTCTCTGTGGCCACCCTCTTCCTCAGGGGCTCAGCAGAGCTCTGCCAGTGATCAAGGACTCTGGCGGGAATTTTATGGGTCTACAAGACCGCCTTCGGAGCCATACCTATCCAGAATGTAGAAGAATATGTCAGAAAGTCAGATGTAAAGGGTAATGATATATGAAACAACGACGTTGTTTTGCCTCTCAAACGAGCTGACCTGATTCGCGAACGGAATCTACAGGTATTAAATTGTGGAAATCCCTCTCTTCGAGAGAGCAAGCTCGGGCAGCTCGAATCTGTCTCTCTTATGCAGCAGAAAGGGCTACCCAAATAGTCACAGAAGCTTCACACATGAAGGAACGTGCATCAGAATACAAAAAATAAGAACGGAGACTAAAATGCCAGACGCTCAAGAAGGTCGGGATGTAGCTCGACCTGGTAGATCAAAATCAGCTCGAACCCTGTACTCCAAAGGATGAAGCTCGTCCGATGAAGCCTCCTAGTTCCCTGACACGAAGAACCATTTCCTTTTTTAGGTTCTCGTGGAAGATGGCAGACCAGTCACCACCGAGCCACCCTGACCCGGGTGAGAAGAGAAGTAATAAAGTCCCTGACCTCCTAGAGACTTGAGACAATACATTGAAAAGAGCTCATTCGAGGTCAGTTCTTTATTCCCTACCCTTTGCCACAAGATGTAGCATCCCACCATACATCTCCAGCCATTTGGTTGCAGCTGGCTCGGGGAAAGACCTAACTAAGGACCTCGCATGCGAAAGGATGCAGAGGCAACCTCAACTCGGCCTCCTAAATGCATCAGAGAGATGACTGTCTCCCCTTGACGAGGTCGGCTCGGCTTATCAGCTCGGTCAGGGATCCTAAATCCTACGGAATCGGGAATTTCGAATGTTTTTCTCACAGCATCCAATTCTTCCTGGGTAATCTACGAGACTACTCTGTATAGCTCAAAAGAATCCTTCTGAGCCATCGCACTTCCAACGGCCAACTCAAGGATTTCAGGTTCTTCATCATTCGCAGGATCAGCTATCCTGGAATGGGATTCCCTAGGATCCATCTCCCGAGGCTCCATCGGAGGCAGGTCTGACTCAGAATCTCCAAGCCACACCTTGGGTATCGCATCGGAGCACGAAGTCTCCGACATGATAAAATGAAGGATATTATGAAGAAAAAAAGATCTTCTAAGGGTAGAAATAGCTTACCACAGACACTGGTACACCGGCCTGAGAAGAAAGATCAGGAAGGGAAGGAGAAGAGATCCGAGAAATCAGAAGGAAGAAGAGTCCAAGAAGTAAAAGGAAGAAATTTTCTGATTTTTGCTAAGTCCCGTGTTTTATACTCGAAGGATTCTTCTGCATTTAATGCAGAGGCTCCACGTGGCGATCCCCTGACTAGATTGTACAAAAAGTAACGTATCACGTCGACACGTGGCGACTCCCCGTTTGACAGTACTCTGCTAACGCTACTGCGCCGTACAAACGAATGATGGCGCCTCGATATTTTAAACGATGCATTAAATACCGCTTTTCCACCCTTTTGAATGATGGCGGTACAGCTTGCTAAGAACTAAAATCAGATCAGCATATCTTCTTCAGCAAGTTACTTCCCGAGCCAGACGAGCTAGACTCAAGAGTAGGGGGCTTCTGTTGCAGGTGAAATATGAGCTGACCTCAGGACAGACCCGAGCTGACTTGATCAACTACGGACCGACCTGAAGACAGGTCGGTATTATTCGACCTGATGTGGAGATGTTTCTAGATGCCCACATAAGATCGACCTCAGCCATACGACGAGCTAGGGTCTTCCAATAACAATTTCGTTATCTTAGGCTTGCGCCTAAATAATAGGAGAGGAGTTCGGAGAATCATCAACCGACGCGCAAATGTCTCCAGTGACTATGGAACGATCCGAAAATCTCGGAGATCTAAGATTTTCTCCACGAGAATTACGTTTCCTTATAGAGGCATAACTCCAAAACTTAAGTCTATAAAAGAGGGCTGCTCCTTTGGGATGAGGTATAAAAAAATCTCCAACTCAACAAAAAACAAAATCCTTTCATTTATCTCAGAAGCTTGGACTGACTTAAGCATCAGAGGACTCACGGCCGGTCCCCGACCCCTCCTTTAGCCATTGTTTCGTCCCTTGCAGATTTCAGGGGTAAGATCTCGACCTCATCTCGTCTGTTGACCAGTTTTCAGCATCAACAAATCTCAATGTAACAAATAATTATTTGTGTGAAAATTCCATAAATTTTAGGGATTTTTATCACAAAATTCTTGAGGAATCTATATTTTTCCCAATAATGCCTAAATAATTAGAAATTTTATGTTGTTTGAGAGTTGAAATTACAAAAATGTCCTCTATTTTTTCCCAACTCGTCCAACATATGCATCACGTCATTTTTTTTTATTTATTATTATTATTTTTACACACATCCACACCCCACACACTCACACACCCACCCACACCACATAGGCACTCATCTCTAGTCTTAGTGTTGAAACAAAGTTTGTCCACTGCTAAGCTATAGAGTTAGACCCATCATGCCATGGTGATAACACGAACAAAACAACAAGCTCATCTAATCATCGAATGCGCTCCACTTGAATTAGTATATTCTAAATGGTGTATATTATTTTTTATGGATTGCCCTATAAGTAATTGGATCCATCATATTTTTTGTTTGTCCGATAATAATGTTTATGTGCATCCGTTGGATGGGTTGAATGAAAGACACATACCACATGGGCCCCACAATTCTCCATCTCTAATTTGCTATAAAGGAAAATAAAAATAAAAAAATAGAGAGCAGTAATGGAATTTGATCTCTAAAAACGCAATGCCTTGAAGTAGGAGTATTGGTTCCTCAAATTACTATCCGGTAAAATCCAAATCTAATCCCTCATACCCATGAGGTAAATGAGTTGGTTCTTTTTTACGTGGACCGAACCTGAATTTTAATGGGTTGGTCGGCTCCAGCTTGTGAGCTGGTTATTAAATGGGTCAGGTCTGGGACCTTTCCCAACCCAGTTGCACCCTCAGGTATCTTATACAAGTGACCCTTCGAAGGAAAAATAGGCACGCTGGGTATCAGCCCTAGATAAATTTACATGGTAGGCCGATTTCATTTCAGACAATGTGGATACTGTAATCTAGTCCGTTAAAATGTTCTGCCCCAGTTTTGATGGATGATGAGTCCGAAAGTTCATTGTTTTTGTGGTCTGCAAATAGTCCTGATGTCCTGCACAAAGGGATGCGGATTGCCTTTCACCGGAATTTCCTGCGACAGGAAGCTAGGTGGGGCTGTTTGAGAGAAATGGGCTCATGTCTATTCATTTTGCCAGATCACGTTAGGACATGGGCAAAAAATGAGGCAGTCGGGGATGTTTGAGAGAAATGGGCTCATGTCTATTAATTTTGCTGGATCTGCCTCATTTAGGGTGGTCCACTTGATCGTTGGATCTGCCTCATTTTTGGGCTCATACCGTAAAATGATATGAGAAAATGGATGAATGGAGTGGATAAACAGACACATAATGGTGGGACCTACAGGAGCTTCTGGTCAGATAGATTATTGTCTATCCAGGGTTGGATGCAATCCGCTTCCATTTCAAGCTCATTTAATAGTCGAAAACTCCGTTGGCCCAGCCCAAGCTGTTATGGTTTACAAAGGTGCAACAAGATTTTTTTTTTTGGTTAGTCATGCAAGATTTTTTTTTTTTGGGTTAGTCAAACAATGCACCCACCCGTTAACTGTACAACGCACCCACACAGTCACATGATGCACCCACCCATCGGTAAGGTTAGTGTCGTCTCCTTAGCAACCAGAGACCTGTTGAAACGCCCAACTGGGCTAGTAGGTGAGACAAGGTGCAACAGGATAACAGCTTAGTGGGTGAGGCTCTGACCATGATGCCCACTTCAACTAATGTGTTGTATGTCAATGTCATTCATCCGTCTGTTTTGCCGTCCCAAAAATGAGGCAGATCCAAATCTCAGGCAGACCACACCAGATGAACACAATGGTGATTTAACGCCCATCATTAAAGACTTCCTAAGGTCCATTGTAATTTTATTGAAATCACTAATAGTAGCTTGATCAAAAACTTTTGTGGCTCTAAGAAAATTTTAATGTCACCAATTGAAACCCTGCTGGGTGGACACATGAGCTTTGGATCTACCTAATTTTTGGAATCCATGTCTTAAAATGAATTGGCAAAATGGATGGACGGAGTGGACATACAATGTACATTGAGGCGGGCCCTACCGTCATGACCTCACCAACTCAAAGTGGATTGCGTCCTGGGCCCACTTCAACGGAAATTGGTCCAGACAGGAGCTCTGTGAGGCCCACCATGATGTGTGGGTTTTATCCACACTCTTCATTCAGTTTTTCAGATCAGTTTAGGCCATAAGACGAAAAATGAGAAGATCCAAGGCTCAAGTGGACCACATTACAGGAAGCAACGGTGATGTTGACTACCACTGTTGAAACCTTCCTAGAGCCCACCATGATGTTTATTTGCCATCCAGCCTGTTCATAAGGTCATATAGACCAGGATGAACGGAAACCACAAATTTCAACTCGATCCAAGACTTCTGTAGCCCTCAGAAGTTTTTAATGGTGAGCATTCAATCCCCACTGAGTGGTTCACTTAAGCCTTGGATCTTTTTCATTTTTGGGCTCAAATCCTAAAATGATCTGAAAACATGGATGAACGGCTTGGATAAAACCCACAAGTCACAGTGGGCCCCGGACCGATTTCAGTCAAGGCGGGGAAGGACGCAATCCGCTTCCTCACCAGCGTGCTGTTACCCTGCGTCACCTTATCCCAGCCCATGGATTGGTTGGACTGCCAAGGCGTTAATCAATTCAATGCTGCCAAAGGGGTAAGGGGTTGCCAGCTTGGGTGGGTCCCACCATGGTGTTTACGTGAGATCCACACCGACTATCATGTGTGTCACCCCATTTTAGGCCCAGAGATAAAAATCAGACATAGTACTTGTTTCAAGTGGGCCACACAATTGGAAACAGTGTACAAAGTAATGTTCACCTTCCAAATGGTTTCCCTTAGTATTGCTCACTTTAATAATGGATGAGGCTAATGTTTGGGTCCCACGCCTAGCTTTCAGTTTGTATCCAATGGTTGGAGTATATTCTATATAACATCACAGTTGGCCCTATAAATATTAGGGTTGTATGTCTTTCTCCCAGTTGTTTTCCTTGGTGTTGCCCACCTGAACCACGTGTTAACCTGATTTTTTTAGACATGGGCCTAAAGAAGTATTACACAACTAATGGTCGGAGGGGATCTTAAGTACACATCAAGGTGGGCCTCTATAAAATAAAGACTGGGCGTCCCATACCCTTCTCAGGTAGAATAAGTGAGAAGGCTCTACCTTGGGGTTGATGTAAAATCCACCTCAATCATCAAGTGTGTCATACCATGTTATGTATTGTTGGGTTTTGTCCATATTAGCTAGAGGCTGGGGAGATTGCGAGGCTATATATTAGGAAGATGCCCCTCAACCTTGGTTAGTCATTTTGGGTTGGAACCAGCCCATCAAATGATATCAAAGTTGGCCCGCTCAAGCCATGAAGTGGTGGCGCCCACACCCTAAGGGCCTGTTTGGTGCCTGTTTGGTGCCCCGGTTTCGGTGGATATCTCTGGGATGGGATGAAGTCAACCCATCTCGAGACTCCCACCAAGTGTTTGGAAAACAATGAGATAGAGATGACAATACCATCTCGTATACCGCACCAAGACCTATGGGCTAGGGAATGGATTTCCCAAATCCTGTCTTCACTCCAGGCAAACCCTTTTCTATCCCAGGTTGTACGGATTCTATCCCACGCCATACACCATCAAAGCCTACGGATTAGAGAGGGAGAAGGGTCTCGCCCACGCAGATATGCCTGTCATTCGCCATCCCGATGACTCCAGTGTGATCCACGCGGAATCTAATCAAGTGGCCAAGATCGATCGTTCGGTCATTCCACAAGGATCGTGTTGAAGATGAAGTTCACAGATGGAAGATCGCGTATCTGGATGGCAGCCGTACAAGGAGTGAGAGAAGGGGGTGTTAGCAGTTATAAATCACCATTTGCAAATTTGTTAAGAAGGAATTGAAAAGGTCATTATGATTCATATACCAAGCTCGGTTCGTATGCTTCGAATTTTTTTGGTTCTTTGATCTGTTTTTCATCTCAGGATTTGATTATGTCTCTCTATTAAGAAAAATCACCTAATGGTTAGCTTCCATACAGAGAGAGGAATGGACATATAAGCTGATAATTCGAGGTCTTAGAGCTTACCCCTTTACTCATTCTCTCTGAAATCAAAGGCTTAGATACGATCTTCGTCTTCGGCAACTGCTCTGACTGATCCTACTGAAATCGCTCCGGTGAGTTGAAGAATCTCGAACTTTTCCGCCATTTTCTAGTTATTATACTTTGATTTGAAGCTCTTAGGGCTGAAATCTGGTAGGATATTGATATCTCATTTTTTTTTCCCGTTAGAATCTCTTTCTTTTGTGTTTTTTCTGTTATGATTTTAGATCAATGTCGCCCGAATTCGCTATTTCGTTACTTTTTAAGAGCGCGTTTGGTTGCACCAAATATCATGAAATATCATGATGCTTTGAACCAAATTAGACTGATTGACATGAGATTTCATGATATTTATGCAACCAAACGGAGAGAGAGAGAGAGAGAGAGAGAGAGAGAGAGAGAGAGAGAGAGAGAGAGACGCTGGTATCTTTTATTACAATTTTTTTGAATGTTTTTATATCTTAAATCCTTTTTTTTTTTTCATTTTTTCATTTTTTTTCAATCAATGTGAAAATCTCCTACTATTCGGTCTTTGTGCTCTTTATTAAAAAAATCATAAACATCTGATTATGTGTATGAGATGTTCAAGGTATTAACAGGTCACTCTCTATTGTGCTTGTTATCCGTAAGAGAGGTCAAGGTATTTATTTTCCATTAGATATGTCAGATGCAATTTGATTCACATCATGAACGAGATCTTCTTTTTAACATTAGCTCCTCATATGCTTCAATGTGTTTCCAGAACTTAGCAAATAATCCACAATCATCCTGTTTTCGTCATTCATGTTGCCCCATATGCTAAAGTCCAGTATCAATATCAATCTGCAAGTACATATACCAAGGGCCCCTATTTATTTTCTGCCAAACTACTAAAATCAGGCTCATCTGTAGGATTGGTCGAGAAATCATTAGCTAGGAAGGTGTTGAATCTAAACTCTACCCATCTACGTTTATCAGGTAAGTTATTTCTGCTATTGTTCATCTATGTTTGTGATATTTCTGCTACTGTTTAGAAATGGAATTTACAATGTATGAGCATCACTACAAATCTTCCCAAATACTAAGCTTGCATAGCTTTTTGTTGGCCCTTGCCATCCAAGACATCTATCCCATGTTGTACTATTTATTTAGCATTTCTACTTATGAAGCATATGTTTATTAGATTTTATTCCCTATAAAGAAGATCATCTATGGTTATGTGTGTGGGAAATCCAAGCCATGCAATAGATGGACAACACCGTGAAGATCATTCCATGTGAAAGTAATGTCACTTCACTCATTTAGCAGCCCACTACTGTGCATTGATGCATATCATCAGATGTTAATTGATCCATAGTGGCACCCTCGTCTGTTTAGTTGGTCACTTTGATATTTACACCAAGTGATTGTTGCAGTCTTGGCCACCTTGTGGATGGGTCAGTTATTATTCATATCTGACAAGTTGGCAGGAAAGAAATGGTTGTACATGATCACTTCTCTTATTGGATTTGCTCTATATATTTGTGTTTCTTGTTCTAAAAAGGTTGGGCTAATGATTTTGCATGTAATTTAATATCCAAGCCAAAGTTGTCTACATTGGAAGAACCTAGCTAGCCACCAATCATGGGACCTTAGTTCAGGATGGTCGCTCCATTTTGCTTCTCAACCATCTATTTATGTCACATATTTTCTTGGCATGGCCCAATTACTAGTGTGGTCCACATAACAGCGGCCCAAATCATTGAAACATGGCCCCAGTTGTCAGAAATGAAAACCATCGGAGTACAGTGTGCCATTAATACTCCAACGGAGGGTCCTATATGTACACTATAACATTACTTACTCCTTGGAACTAATATACGACTCATAATCATCATCATCATCCCGTACTAGATAAGTCTAGTAATGGAATTGACAACATGATTATCTATGAATAACTCAATGTTGCAGGGTATTAAAATTTGAATCGTTTGTTGGGCGAAGTGTAGGAAATATGTAAGAGATGAAAAATTTGAACGATGAAGAAATGGCCAAAAACATCGTTTTTCTCACTAGGGTAGCTTATGTAGCTGCAGTTGGGGAATATTGTAGGGTGTACACGCTCTGACAACCACTAGAGGTGGGCACAAACCAAGCCAGCTCGAAAGCTCGGCTCGGATTGGTTCGAAAAAGCTCGGCTTGGATTGGTTCGAATGGAAGTTCAAACCAAACCAAGCCTCCGAGTCAAGCTCGTTTGAAAAAACAAACCAAGCTCAAACTAGGGCAGTACTGGCTCGGCTCAGCTCGAAGCTCGATTTGATTTAGCTCGGTTTGATTCGGCTCATAGATTATAAGCACACTTTTCCTTTGGTGTGATCCACTTGAGCTTTGAATATGATTTCATTTTAAGATCATGTCCTAAAATGATATGTAAAACAGATGGATAGCATGGATAATACATAATACACATACATGAATGCACACTGTTTCCTTGCACTTGTAAAATTATGCTTGTGTACTTTTGTTTGGAAAATACTCTTACATGTCTATTTTGAAGTTGCACTCCTTTGGAGGATGTTAAACATCATATAGTAAGATACATTTATACTTTTTTTTTCCTAATCTTTTAAATTCTTTTCTAATTAAATAAATAAGGAAAAAAAGAGCCGCTGCCTGTTTGAACTCGGCTCGGCCCGGTTCGAAATTTTCAACCAAACCGATCTCGGCTCGAACTAGATTTTCCTGCAGCAAACCAAACTCGAGCCGCATGGGTCGGCCCGAAACCCAAACCAAACCAATCCACAAACTGCGGTGTTACAAAAACAAACCAAACCAAACTAGGGCTAACTCGGCTCGGCCCGGATCGTTGCCCACCTCTAACAACCACCGCGTCACGGGGATGATGAGCGTGTGAGATTCATCAATTCAATCATCCGTAGCAATGAAAGGGATTGTGTGACTCAATTAAGGATGACTCGGCATGAATTTTTTCATCTATGTGATGTGGTTAGACAGAAGACCAATCTACGCGATAGTTGTAATGTTAGTTTGGAAGAGCATATAGTAATTTTCCTACACACCGTGGGACACAACGTGCGCAATCGGGTGATAGGACACCGTTTCATACGGTCAGGTGAGACTGTTAGCTGTCACTTTCACCGAATGCTAGATGCAATTATCTTGCTGTACCCTGAGTATGTTAAACATGCCCGTTCAGAAATTTCGGCTGAGATTGAAAGAAATCCGTATTGGGCTTCATACTTTCAGGTATAATTTATTTTAGAAGGGCTTTCTCTATACATGGCTACCTCTTTACTTGTACTGCTTACACTTATAAATGAAATCCGATACTCTCCTTATAGGATTGCGTTGGCGCAATTGACGGCACACACGTCTCTGCCTAAGTACAGTCTACTAACCATGCTGCATTTCGAAATAGAAAGGGGTGGTTTTCTCAGAACGTCCTTGCTACATGTTCATTTGATATGAACTTTTCATATGTTTTAGTTAGTTGGGAAGGTTCTGCTTCTAATGCAAGGGTTCTGCATAATGATTTAACATGGGAAGCTGATCCTCTCAAAGTCTCACACGGTAAACATTGAGACTTGTTTTAGTCGTATACTTTTATATTAGGAATAATGTTGATACAACCACTTAATGAAGAATACCATCAATATGTAGGAAAATACTATGTCATTGACGTTGGATATGCTCATTCACCCGGTTTCATGGCTCCATACCATGGTGTTCGATATCACTTGTAAGAGTATCGAACTGAGAGAGCTCCAACCGACATAAAAGAACTTTTCAATTATCAACATTCTCTATTGTGAAACGCAATTAAGTGCACATTCGGAATATTAAAAGGGCGATTTTCGATATTAAAGGTAGCGGTGCAATATCCATTTGAAACACAAGTAAAGATTGTTGTCGCTTGATATGTGTTGCATAATTTCATCAGAATGGAACACAATTTGGACGAAAATTTACGCGATGTTGGTATATCGGTGGTGGATACAGAGAGCAATCCAACACCATATGAGATCTCTTCCCACGACGAGAGGCACTACTTAGTTTGGGTAACTCAGAGTGAAAAACATGCATGGATGAACGTGCGTGATCAGATTGCGACGCACATGTGGTCAAACACCCAAAATAATAGTAAGAACAGATAATTGTCTTTTACTTCATTTAGTTATTGGATGGACTTATCTAACAATGTATGTTTTGATTTTATGGTAGAAGATCTATCTGCGGTTATCCATTACCTCAATCGTTACAAAGATATCGTGCGCCTATTAACATACTGAATGCGTGAATTTAGTTTTAGCTTGAATAACGGATGTATATGCTCTCTTATATACATGGTTGACATTGCCCTTATATCATAACTTTTTTGTCGTGTTCATAGGTAGTTTGTCTGAAATGCGGTCCAGTCCAGCAACAACACCAAGACAATCGCCTGGTGATAGGACACCAAATCTCCTTACCCGTTCTTCACCTCATGAGATACCTCCTGCTGGAGCACTTGCGAAGCCTTTGAGTCGTGCCCTTAAAGTGAAATGGACACGAGAGATGGATTAAGTAATGTTTGACACACTGCTTGAACAAGTCGCATTGGGGCTTAAAGCTAATAATGGCTTTAAGAGGGGAGCATACCAAGTTGTTGCCATAGAGGTGAAGAATTGAGCGCACGTAGACATGAATTAGACTAACGTGCAAAACCGTTTTAAATACTAGAAGAAAGAACATAAGATGTGAATGACATGTTAGCTGCCAGTGGATTCGGATGTAACAGTGAGCGGATGGTTGTGACAGCCCCCGATGATGTTTGGGCACAATATTTGAGGGTAAATTCATCTACCTCTTTCATAATATGTATTGTTATGTTGTAGTATATAATTGTTTCAAAATTTACTACTTCGTATTTACTATCAACTATTGTTAATGTAGTCGCATCCGTGGTGTGCACGATGCGAGGAAAGCAAATTGAAAGGATGAATGATTTAGCAGTGATTGTAGGTGATGACCAGGCCCACGGGAAAATATGTTCGAGGGAGACGGAACGTGGCATCGTCCTCATCCCGTATTTGACGAGATTTGAATGAAGAATGGACAGAACTAGAATACGATTTTGAAGATACTATTAACTTGTCGGATGAAAATCCCGGGGACTCTACGGGGACCCATCGTTTTTCCAGTGATAGTCAGCCACCCGACAACCGAACGTCCCGCAATACTCCCTTCCGTACAACGAATTCTGATAACAATCGTGCTGGGAGTAGTGGGAAAAAAAGAATGCGACTTGCTCAACCATGTGATGTACTTGCACAGTCTTTGAAAAATATAGCCGATGCACTCCATGAATTTGGACTAAGGAAGGAGGTGAACTGGACAAGTAAGGTGTTGGATATCCTCGAGGAAGTTCAGGGGTTGACGAATAATGAGTTCATCAATGTTAGCCAGCTCCATAGTTAAGACGAAAAACTCGCATCCTTTTTTGTCAGTCTTAGATCGGAACGTCGTGTTGCGTGGTTGAAACAGACACTCATCCAATACGAGGATCCTAACACGCATGGATCTAACTGATATGTGTTATTTTTGGATGGATGGGAGTGATAAAATTTTCTTTTTTTACCTTCTTCTGAGAAGGTTAATACTCTTTATTTCTTTTTAACTCTTGTAGATGACATGTGTGTATTTTGGACATGTAATTAAGTATTTACTGTTTGGTATGCGATACTATGTTGACAACTGATTATTTATTAGATAGTATTTACTGCTACTTTACAGTTGAGTTATATGAATGTTATGATAGAGATATTAGGATTGGAATATTGGTGATTGATGTTGATCATTGTAAGTATATTGGATATAAATACGGTTCATAGACAAATCCGAGTATAGACTGTCGTTTGATTCAAAAAACAAATTGCATGTGCAATAAAGGGAGGTTTTTTATCTTAAAATCAAACACATCAAGAAACCCGGGAAGATGGTTGTATAGATGTCCCAGAGAGGTGATGTTTCAAATTTATAGTTTCGGATTAATATAGTTTTGAATTATGAATTAATTAATCAACTTGCTATTTGCACTATGACTGTGTTATTTTAATGATTTACAGGGCATAGAAGATTGTGAATATTTTTGTTGGTGTGATGAGTTTGATGAAGAACAAATGACACATACACCGACAAATACGGATATTGTCTTTGAAAAAAAAGACTTAGAGGCAAAAGAACGTGAACTATTGATAAGAGAGCTGGGGATTGTAAAGAAGGAACTACAAATGACAAAAATGAAACTTGAGCAGGCTTGTAAGTTGGCAGATTTACATGCTCGTCTAAGCAGTTTATGAATAAAAACTAATGATGTTGATGTCAATGTAGTCGTAAAGAAGAGTTGAAATTGGACATGAGTTTGGAGCCTTACATGTTGCGATGAGGGTCAGACATCGTACCATAACATATATTTAATTTAAGGTGTTTTGTAATGTGAAACTTTAACATTCTGCTAGCAGCAGACCTGCATGCACATTTTCCATAATTTTTTGTACGAAATATATACTCTGCTATTATACTCTTATTCTAGGAATATTTAAAGGCAGCCTTTACGTAAGTAAGCGTTGGTCCAATATTGAATATTCTGGGCATTCAGAGTAGACGAAACAATTCTTATTTTGACTTAGCTGTCAAAATATTCTACACACCCATTTTAAATAGATTGGATGAACTATTCAACATCATAGTGCACACTAGTGCGTTTGATCAATGGAATTGAACATCATGATCTGTTTTGGCCACCTGGTGGTATGGCCCACTTGAACCTTGAATCTGCCACACATGTATACATTGTGCAAAACCCATATACCACATTCAAGTCATCCGAGCAGTGGGATGTCCCGAGCTTGAGTTCATTAGGTCACTACATATTTGGGGCCCAATATCATCAGCTGAGGACTTTATAACTATAGTAGTTAGCGTCAGTAACCCAAACACAATTGATGAATTCCAAGAGTGAAGCCAACAGCAGCCAAGGGGCTAGTGTCAAAGCTGTGTGGGCCTGACCATGATTTATGTGTTTATCCACGCCGTTCATCCCTTTATCCACCTCATTTTAGAGGATGGGCTCGAAAATGAGGCAGATCCAAATCTCAAGTGGACCACACCATAGGAAAATAGTGTTGATTGAACATCCACCCTTAAAAACTTCCCAAGGTCCACCGTGAAGTTTATTTGCGATGCTAACCTGTTCTTAAGGTCACACAGACCTAGATGAAATGAAAACACAAATATCAGCTTGATCCAAAACTTCCGTGGCCTTCAAGAAGTTTTCAACGGTGGACGTTCAATTACCTCTTTTTCTTGTGGTGTGGTCCACCTGAGATTTGGATCTGTTTCATATTTGGGCCCATACCCTAAAATGAAGTGGAAAAATGGATGTCCAGCGTGGATTAAACAAATACATCATGGTGGGGCCCACAAAACTTTGACACTAGCCCCTGCCTTGGAGTGGGTCAGTAGCCAATCTGCATCCATGCACTCCATGCTTCCAAACAGGCTGGGCGTGCTGCACACATAGCGTGGGCTTCATGTAATCCACTATTCCAAGCACGACGAGTAGCGTGGGCTTCATGTACTCCACCTTTCCAAACACGATGAGGAGTGATCCTCAATCCTGTGTTGTAATCATGCGCCAAACACTTCTACCGCTGGCTGCAGCATCCCACAGGATTAAAACCAATCCCAGTGAAGTGTAATGATTACCTTAAAAACACTTCCATCCCACCTAATCCCATTGAAAACCATGCGCCAAACACGCCCTAAGCCCACGAGCAGGGGGGGGCTGAGATCCCAAGGGAGAAAGCTGAGAGCCCTTATCGTGTAAAGGGGGGAAAACTGAGATCTCGGGGGGGAAGCCAAGAGCCCCTATCCACTATGGAGAGGGGGATTGTTGGGTTTTGTCCCACATAGGCTAGAGGCTAGGGAGATTGCTGGCTCTATATATTGGGAAGAGGACCTTTAACATTGGTTAGTCATTTTAGGTTGGAACCAGCCCATGCCTCATTCATAATTTAAGTGGGCCACACAATTATACAGGGCAATAAGGCTAACCCTCCAAAACTATTTACCTTTGTGCAACCCACCTGAATAATCACATATTGACATATTTTTTAACCCCATGCCTAAATAATGGCATGGGATTTAATGATTGGAGTGGACTTTATATAATCATCATAGTAGGCTCTATAATAATCAAGTGTGGAGGTATCCTGCAACTGTTTTCTTTAATATGGCCCACCTGAATTAGGGCTAAGCCTTTTTTTTTTACCCTCCGCTTAACCTGGAATTACACATCTCAGGGTCGGAATAGATCTCATATACACATCACGGTGAGCCTCTTAAAAAAAATCATGGAGGTCAATCTCCTTTTTTTTTTTTTTTTTTCCTTTTCTTTTCAAAATCTCATATACAAATTCCGGCCGGGCTGGCCTGGTTTAAACTATGTGGTCCGGGCTCAGACAGATCTTGGCTGGCCCGTTACGCCCCTGCATGCCACGGTGATCAGTTCAAGATAATTTTACATGATAGTGATGCAGCATTGACAAACTATGCGCGTGTTTTCTGTTCTAACAAGGTGGGGCATTCTAATCTCAACTGTTGAAACATTCTGATCTAGTTTGGACGGACTATGACCCAAAATTTTCATTGTTTGAACAATCATAACCTTCCAATTTGTGGCCTACAAGGAGATGGCTAATAGAGCTATAACAACGGTCCTCAATCAACGGAAAGGAGTTCAGCTGTTGGTGGCAAGGATTTTAGGAGAATGGTCCATCTACGGAGGAACACAACCGACCAATAGCATGAGCTACGAAATCCTGGGCCCCACTTTACAAAATTGAGAGCCTGCCTTTATTACATGGGACGCGGCTTCAGTGCATCCCCGGATCCATCGAGGTCGGTGGATTCCTGACTGTGGGGGCCACCTAGATGTATGTTCCTTACATCTACACCATCCATCCGTTTTGAAAGATCATTTAATGGTATGATCGAAAAAGGGAAGCAGATCCAAATCTCAGCTGGACCAGACCACAGGAGACAATGGTGATTGACGATTAAAAACTTTTTTTGGTCCACAAAAGTTTTTGTTCAAGCTGATATTACTGTGGTCCCTTCATCCAGGTCTTTGTGACCTTATCAACAGTTTGGATGGAAAATACACATTCCAGTGGCTTCCAAGAAGTTTTTAATGTGGGTATTCAATTACTACTGTTTCTTATGGTGTGGCCCACCTGAGATTTGGATCTGGTTCATATTTTGGATCATATCCTAAAATGATCTGAAACAATGGATGGACGGCATGGATGTAAGGTAAATACATCATGGTCAGTCTCAAAGTTAGGGTTCCACCGACCCTAGTGGATCCAAGCTGTGTCTCAGATTTTGACCTCTTACTCGTGATAATATTGGGAAAATATTGATGAAAATAAAATATTAAAAATATTTATTATAAAATATTAAATGATTTAAAATTAAAAAAATTGTGTGAAAATGAATTTATTTAAGCTTTTAGATATTTATTTCATAAAATCATAATAAAATGATGAGAAATTAGAAACTGAAGAGATTTTGAAAATCTCATGGTATTATCGCGTTAATATGGTTTAATGAATTCTTTAGAGGGAAAGTTGCGATATTTTCAACCGCTTAAAGTGCACTTTTTCACACGTAGTACATGGAAAGGTGTAGAAAAGCACGTGCCAACTAGGCTTAGAAAAAATTCTTCACATACCCCCTACATGCTGTATTTGATTGGCTCGCTATTTGAATGTGTACTGGTAAAAATTCATCTCGGCCTTATCTTAACTAATTGGGTCAGCTACAAACATAAATCATTTTCCAATTTTTTCAATTTATCAAAGGCCATAACTTTAGCTAGACCAAAGGTTGCAAAGTCTTTTATTACTACCTCCACCTCTATCATTTTGGCTTGCCCATTCATAGCCTTCAACGCCCACGAATTCACCCATTCTAATCAGTGCGGTTCTTAGCCTCTATAACACATGACCAAACCATTTAACACCCTTTTTCATAGCTCAAGTGGTAAACTGAGTGAAGATGACCTCGTTTCAACACTAACATTTTGGTATCAATTCCCAAGTGGGGGTGGCTAACATTGCGGTGTGACTAATAGTGGAGGTGGGTGTACCAACCATAAAAAAAAAAATTAAAAAAAACCATTTAAGGGACATTTTAATTTTTTCAATTATACAGTAATGGGCTATTATTATTTCTCAAAAGAGGATTTGTTGTCTCAAAAATCATGTAAATTTCATGTGTTTCTACACGCATAAAAACTATGCGGCTAACTGTGGTAAATATGTCATATCCATGCCATCCATCTATTCAATAAGTTCATTTGAGGGCATGATTCAGAAAACGAGGCAAATCCAAACCTCAAAGAAACCACACCCGATGAAATAGTGTTCCCAACTGACCTTAACCGTTGAAAGTTAAAAACCTTCCAAGGGCACTAAATGATGCTAATTTGTCATCCAACTTGCTCATAAGGTCATACAGACATGGATCAAGTGAAAGGATAAAAATTAGTTGGATCCAAAACTTATCTGTTTACTGTGGTGTGGTTTGCTGGAGCTTTGGACCTGGTTCATTTTTGGGCTCATGCCATAAAATGAGCTGACAAAATGGGCCCCACAATTTTTGCACCCAAAATCTTTTCCCACCATTGTTTTCGCTAAAATACCACACTTGTCAACATCAATAGCTGTAATTACAAATGTAGATAATGCTGACTACTTTACTACTTTGTAATTTAAAAATCAAACAAGCATTAAATCTACTTTTCTTCATCTTCATCTAGTTGCATATTGATGCTACTCTTAAATTCCCGCGAAAGCATTTACTTGTAATTTCATCCTCCCATGTCTTGCTACTCATCTATCTCAACATCCTCATTTCAATTGCACATCTTGCTCCTTACCTTGCCAACCTTTTATAGCCATCCTATAAAATTTCTCTTTTAGTTTGAGTGGTACACGACAATCACATAAAACTCTAGATGCAAATCTTCATTTCGTTTACCCCGACCAAATTCTATAAGCAGATGTGCTGCTAAATCGCACAACATAAAAAATGGAAGGATTTCGAGTATAAGTAATTAAAATATAAAACATCCAAATCGTGGACCCATGTTAGATATAAAATGAACCAAAAGTTAACTTGTTTGATTGTCTTTTAGCAGATCGGCATACATCTTTTGAGTTGTTACCAGTTGGTCCTATTTCAACAGACAAGCGTTATATATATATATACCTACACCCATAACTGGCCTTGTTGGGCCGGGGTCGGGCACCCATGGGTGCACCCAATCCACTCACAGCCCTATGAGGCTATGACTGACCGGACTTCTGAACCAACTTGTATCCCATCCGATGGTTGCGTTATATTTGTCAGGTCTCTTATATCCTATCTGAGCAAACATGTATCCCATCCAATGGTTGCCTGTGTTTTGAGATTCTATACTCTTTTATCTGCTAGTTTCTGGAGAAGATTTCCACACAATGTCATGTGTTCTAGGGGTGCAAATGGGTCAGGTCAGCCCAACAGGTCAATGGTTTCAAACTTGTAAACAAGTCCAGGTATGAAGTTAGACCCACTGAACCAGATTTGGGTCCAGAAAGACCTTCAATTATCTACTGGTTCAGGTCTAGAACATAGTTTTAAAACTCGGCTGAGTCTCTTGGAAACTCACTGGCAAGTTTGACTCGGGTGGGACTCAACATGACTTGTTGAGTCCGACTTAAAAACTTGGTTGACTCAACCTTAATCCAATTGGGTTACTTGCCTGATTAATGGCTCTTCTAGTTATTAGAGAAAGAAGAAGAAGAAGAAGAGGGAGACAAGCGACCTCTTCCCAGAGTGTAGTTGAGTTGCACTACCAGTGAGCTATTAGATGCATTTGTGTTTAATTGGTGAAAATTTTCTATTAATATAGCTATTTCCAGAACATATTAAAAATTTCCACAGAAACTGAATACTTTCAAACTTATTATCATTAAAATATCAAGCCAAGTCAAATAAGGACTCATTCAAGTCTTTTGAGTGACCTGACCCAACCAGATATGGAGTCTAGTTTTTGAGCTATGGACCAACTTTGAAATGAGCAGGATATGGACAACCTAGACATGAATCTATACCAAACCTGAACCTGATTTAAAACAGCCCTAATTAAAGGCAATCAACTACCAACTACTTAACAGGAAGTTCATAATAAATAAAGAACTAGAAATTAAGCCAAGCCCAACTTAGATCCCACTCAAATGAGTTGGATTCTCTAAGGCCCAATGTTGACCAATCCAAACCCGAATAATTTGAACTTGGACCTAACCCATACTCAACCCTTAGGAGCCGTTTTGATGTGGACACGGATTGCCCACTAGCACTGCTAGTAGCAAGGTGGCTATTGGACAGTGCTCTATGGCCCCACCATGATGTGTTTTATCCACGCAGTCAATCCATTTTTCCAAATCATTTTAGGGCTTCAGCCCAAAAATGAGATGGATCCAAATCTCATGTGGACCACACCATAGGAAACCGTGCTGATTGAACTGCTACTATTAAAAACTTCCTAGGGCCCACAATAATGTATATTTGCCATCCAACCTGTTGATTAGGTCAGACAGACCTGGATGAAGCGAAAATACAAATACAAGCTTCATCCTGGGGCCCGCAGTAATGTTTATTAGTCATCCAAGACCTGGAGGAAGAGAAAACACAAATATAAGCTTCATCCGAAACTTTTGTGGCCCCCTAAAAGTTTTTAATGGTGGGCATTCAATCACCACTGTTTTCTTATGGTGTGGTCCACATGAGATTTGGATCCGTCTCATTTTTCTGCTCCAGCCCTAAAATGATCTAAAAAAAAGATTGATGGTACATTATTGTGGGGCCCACGGAGCACTGTCCAGTAGCTACTGGCTAGGCAATCCGTGTCCATTTGATGCAAGCAAGTTGTGCCCCCACATAAATTGCCAAGGGCAAACAAATTGTCCTTATTTGTCAAACCTATTTATGCATTGGAATCAATGAAAAATAATGACAATAAATTCCTAAAATTTGACTGCTAATAAGAACAACATGCCTTTGCTAAAAAGGTGGATTTAAAAGTGAAGATCGCTCATCCCATTTGGGTGACTACAATAATACAATGTTCCATGGG
This sequence comes from Liriodendron chinense, assembly GCA_003013855.2. Taxonomy (NCBI): domain Eukaryota; kingdom Viridiplantae; phylum Streptophyta; class Magnoliopsida; order Magnoliales; family Magnoliaceae; genus Liriodendron; species Liriodendron chinense. The sequence continues at coordinate 679,574 of PVNU02000491.1, read as the reverse complement.
ATTGCATCACATGTGCCAAATGTGTCACATGCATGATTATTCGAGTTCTAGTGCCACACATGTGCCACATTTGCGTCCACTAATCTTCAAGTGCCCTACCTGTGCCTCATGTGTTAATGTGCATATATGTTACCCTCCATCTTAAAGGTCAGAATTGCTGCTTACCTTGGAAGAGGTTGGAGTTTCGATTCTTACTCTATGAGTGGCTCTGTTTGACTCAAATTGACCATCTCTTTGAGTAGAGGCTAAGTTATTCCCAGTACCGAATTTGACTCAGCCAAGTCCTGGGTCGAGTCAGCGAGTTTTCAAACTATAGCGAGAAGTGGGATGGCATGTACAATTTTGTTAGGTCGAGTTAGAGAAAAGAACAGTTAGGACGAATTTTTATTAGGCAAAGCAATAAAATCATATTGTTCAGAAATAAGCACGTTCCAGTAAAGAAAGAAACTGCAACATTTTAATATAAACATGTGGTGGCCTTTATAAAGCCATCTGGAAGAGTGCCCGAGAAGGCACTGAAATGGCACTCGGTGGAATAGAAAGCCATCTGTGGTGGTCCCCACCTCTATAGCAATGCCTTACATAAGCTGGATTTTCTAATGCCCGATACCAACCATTGGTAAATCACAGAGGAGAAGAACTTCTTGATTTGTGCATCTTATCATCCTGAGCAGGTGGCAGTGACGAAGAAGAGATCGCTGCATGATATGCTGAGGAGGCCAGTTGTGCTACAGCTGGTACAGCACCTCCTGCAGACACCAAGAAGATTGTACAAATTGAGAAGGGGAAGTTCTTAGTAGATTGTTACATGATCCCTTGCAAGGACATGGAGTTTGTTCAAGTGGGGCCCATGGTTTGTTGATCCAGACCATTGATCTGTTGGGCCCTTGTCATGGATTGCCAACTTGTCCGAGTTGCACCCTACTCAGTCAAAACCAGTACATAGGGGTGGCAATGGGCCGGGCCACCCTAGTTCCCTAAGCCCTGGCCAGAGCCCTAATCGAGCCAAAAGGGCCCTGGGGCCAGGGCCAGCCCTATACAGAAAAGAGTGAAATGAGTCAAATGACCAACTGTTCAAAACAGTCTAATCTTAAGAGTTTTTGTGGGTATATTGCCCCATCCACGGCAAGTCCCACCATTTAAATGGTCTTGATCATTGAAACATGACCCTAAATCCAGGAGGGCCTTTAAACTAAAAATGTAAAACCACTCAGAAGTATCTTTAAACTGTGAATTCTTTTGTATAACTGTGTCCAACTTGATGATTGGACTGGGCCACCTGGCAATCAAAGACATTAAACCACACATATCTGGTGCCCCTTGTTTAGAAGAAACCTGACGGATGAGGAGATTCCTCTCTTGATGCAGCTTATTGAGATATTGGATAAGGTGTATGTCCTGATGGTAGGGGTGAACAGGAGAGTGCGGAAGCTGGAAATCTAGTGAGATTTTCAGTCAAATCTCTTGTGCAGGCGCTGGATGTTAGAAACTTGTTTGTTTGTTTTTTTTTTTTTTTTTTTTTGAAGACTTGGGCTGCTCCAGTTTCTATGTAGATCTGTTTGTTTGTGGTCTGCAAGCCTAGATAAGATATCAACAGTTGATAGGAACCAAGGGAATTACCTACCAGACATTCTTTGCTGTGCAAACGAAAACATCCTCCATCCGTTGATTGGGTGTGCTCCAGTGGTACCAGGCAGATTTGGGGCCCAAGTAATGTATTCCATCTGGTGTGCCATCTTAGAAAACCCCTAGGTCCCAAAATTTAGCCCAATCCATAACTCAGGTAGGCCACAGAAAAAGGGAACAGGCTAATAGGGAACGCCCAACCTTGAATTTCATAGGAGCCTGCCTGAGTCCCAAACAACCTGAATTTTGGCCCGAACCTTCATATGGACTGGATGAAGGGTCTGAACAGCCTTGACGATATATATACAAAATGGTGGGCCTCCACGCTAACCTACGGTGCATTTCCTCTCAATATGTTCCCTGTGCTATGGCCCACCTTAGTTTTGGCTCCTGGAGGTTATTCTGAGGTGACACATCTGATAGACAGGTTGGATGGTGTGAATGCATCACTTGGGCCCCAAATCTGCCTGGTACCACAATAAGCTTATGGTGGTACCGGTACCACTGGAGCACACCTCTCTGTTGATTCATTGTTTGTTCTCCAGATGTATTGGTCTTATTTCAAAATTTGGATTGGTTGGTTTCTGTTCTCGGTGATGGAGTTAGTTGGCCGTCGAATGCATGGGGCTCCTTGGGCAGTCCTTTGGAAGATGGTGATCTTTGCAGCCTCATGGTCTACATGGCTGGAAAGAAACAATATCAGAATTTTTTCTGGAAAAAAAATCCCGGTGGGAAGATTGACCAAGAATTTTTGCAAATTGGTTGGTAGCTGGGCCCTTTCGGATTCCAAATTCAGGGGATTCTCAGCAGATTGGGTTTTCAACAATTGGCAAGCAGCCTCTCTTTGTGGCTGCCTCATCCTCAGGGGCTGTAAAATAAAACTCCAACGGTTGTTGATCAAGATTGTCATTGATTCAACCTTTGCCCTGCTGTGTAGGTGATTTAAAATATGTGATTGCTCAGGCCAAGTGCGGTCCATTTTCATGGAGGATTGCAGATCCTATTGAGGTCAGAGGCCTATGCAATCATCTTTCCATCTCCTTCGTTCTTATCTAATAAGGGAAACAAGGAGGCTGATCTTTATGTTGGTTTGAATTTCTTTGATAGGCATTAAATTGCTTTGGTGAATGTTGGGTTGGGTGTTGGTGCAGGTTTTTGTTTGGACTTGTATCCTTTTCTGTTGGCTCCTCCTTTGTGGAGTTCGGTTTGTTTCTTTGCTATTATTTTCCTTTTCTTTTAGGGTGCGTGTGGTTGCACCAATTATCATGAAATTTTGACCAAATTAGACTGATTAATCATGAAATATCATCATATTCGGTGCAACCAAATGCACCCTAAATAAATTTTCATTCCCACACAAAAACAAATAAATAAATAAAATAATAAAAAATCAGGACTTAGGCCCATTACAGATTTTGATGGGATCACAAACCCACAAAGTGGGAGCCTGATGCTGTCCAATTAGTGAAAACCATCAAAGAAACATGTGGAAAGAAAAATATCTGACCTGCCAATCCAGCGCAAGCCGAAGAGAAGACTATTACAGGTGGAGCCTGCATACATAATTGGAGAGAGAACAGAGAATTAGTTTGTGTAATGCCTGTTTGGATGCACAAGTGATTTGAATTGTGAGAAGTTCAGTTTCATCAGGATTCAAGAGGAATTAATGATGTTTCCTAGTATTGATACTGAGGAAGTAGCCCTCAAAGTGCACTTACATTTCTTTCAAGTGCTACTTGAAAACGTAATTGCAATTTGGAGCCCCACACTCTCAATACGAACACCAAGGAAAAATACAATTTGGCTATTCCTGCTTTAACAGACAAAGATTTGCAATTCAATTCGATGGAACTTCTACACATCCTAAAGCAGTCATAGATGAGAAGCAAGATGATAGAAGACAGTTACTTGAACTAAAAACAACATGCCCAAAGGATCGTCTGTCATCACACCATCCACGTCGTCGTCGCTGTCATCATCATCATCATCATCTAAGCCTTATCCCAATTAATTGAGGCCAGCCCCATGAATCCTTTTGTGCTATTCCACTCTATCAAGGGCCAGACCTTCAGCTAGACCATAGGTCATCATGTCCATTCTTTCTACCTCCATCAATGTCCCTTTGGGCCTTCCCTTTACCCTATTAGAGCCTTCAACTTGTACCAACTCACTCCTGAGTCCTGACCGACATGGTTCTTGGTCTCTGTTGCACATATCCAAACCAGAAGTCTACTTTACCACATCTCATTACCTATTGGTGCTACTCCTATGTTCAAGGTATCCAAAAACAGTTACGTAACAACCATTATGTAAGAGTAACAGTGGATACTGTTACGCATTACTCGGTCATAACGGTCATTATAAATGGCCCGTAACGGCCCATTACAGGGCTGTTACGGCTTCTTTTTTTTCTTTTTTTTTTCATCAGACCTGTTACATTTTATTATTATTATTTTTATTGTTTTTTTTAATTTGGCCATTACGGCCTTGTCTCGTAAAGGTAATGATGATGGCTGTTACGATCACTATTACCGTTATTGAATACCTTGCCTAAGTTCCATTGAATGCATTCATTTCTAGTTATATCCTTCGTCGTCTTGCCACTCATCCATCTCAACATCCTCATTTCAGATAAACTCATCCTATGAACATGTTGTTCCTTATTGCCCAACATTTTTTCCCATAAAGCATGACTAATGTCGCAACGATCCTATAAAATTTCCCTTTCAGTTTGAGTGGTACACGACGATCATATATAAATCTAGAGGTATGTCTCCATTTCTTCCACCCAGCTTGAATTCTATGGGCAACATTCTTCTCAATCTCTCCATTATCATGAATTATAGACCCAAGGTATCAAAAGTGGTCATTTCTAGAAACTTCTCGGTCAACAATCACTACTAATTCTTCGTTTTCATTCCTATTGTTACTAAAATTGACTCCACATACTCTGTTTTACTCAGGCAGGATTTCCTGTAGCAATGGGTGGAGGAGAAGAAATTTCTCTTGGTGGGGTTGAAGGAAGTGTGCAAGTCTTATGAGGAGAGAGGAGTAGGCGTCCATGAATGTTGCATTACTTGGGAAATGACTATAGAGACTTGGGGAGGAGGATGGTGCTCTTTGGAAGGAAGTTATTATAAATAAGTACAGGTGTTCGGATAGGGGTTGGTGGATGAGGGAGTCTTCAAACTACTGAGCGTCAGCATTGTGGAAGGGGGTTATTACCTCGAAACCGATAGTTAAGAAGGGAGTGAACTTCTCTTAGGAGAATTGCACACGCACGCACGCACGCACACATCCATCCATGCGAGTGGCCGACTGCTTCTCCTATAATGGGGAAAAGGTGTTGTGAGAGCCCCCATGTAGGAGATTCCTCCGTGACGAAGAGGTTGAAGAATACGTGTCGCTCCTTGACTGCATCTATCTGTCACCCAGCTAGGTCCGATCCGGATAAGATGGTGTGAAGGCTAGATAAATTGAAGCTCTTTTCAGTTTGGTCCTTCTATAATCTTTCTTGCGATCATCGTTAGCCTATAAGGGATGGGTCAAACCAAGTTTGTGTGACATTATGACTTTCCTCTGAAGATCCGCCTTTAGGTGGCTTGTGGTAAGAAGGAAAGTTCTAACTATTAATAATCTCCAAAAATGAGCAATGGTTCTCCCCAATATTTGTATCATGTGAAAGGAAAAAGAGAAGACGGTGGACCATCTATTCATGCATTGCCCCTTTGTGCGGAGGATTTGAGTTGATATCCTTTCTCGCTTTCAAGTTGCTTGGTCTTTCCCAGCTTCGGTGGGTGACCTTTTGTTGGCTTGGCATGGAGGAATCTAAGGAAAGATAAGAAGACAATGTGGAGAATGACCCTGCTAGCTGTGTGGTGGGCTGTTTAGGAAGAAAGAAACACAAGACGCTTTAGGGATGAAAGCAAGGCGATGGAGGGGGTTTCACGAAGTGCTACCTTGTGTTTCTAAGCTTAGGGATTGTATTTTCAATTTTCTTGGGATTAAATTGGGGTGCTATCTCAGCGCCTTTTCTTTGACGCTCTCCCTCATCTTTTCAATCAAAACTATGTCATCTGTAAACAACATACACCATGGGATCTCTTTCTGAAAATGCCCTGTTAACTAGTTAACACCAAAGATCTTCTATCAATATTCATTATCCAAGTGAAAACCAATTGAAAACAAGTGGTCGATTCAATGAGGGGCAACTCATGTGAAGGGGCGAAACATATGGTGGAGGTGGGACACAAACGTCATAGATCCAGGCCATTTATCAGGTACCGAAAGAACATCCATATAACAAAAATCAGGGTAGCAAGCTCATCAAGTGAGCCACACAAGTAGGTTGAATTTGAACTGCTGGACTACTTTTTTTCTAACAGACCATTTCTGCATACAAGTTTGACCTACCGACCAACACTATTTTGGCCTATGGCATGTTCAGTGTAACCCACCAGATGAATGGCCAGGAACTCTAACACATGTTCCACCCCCTCACATGAAGGCCCCTGATTGAAGCACAACCATTGTTGAGATATTGGTTGGTAGTTGGTACCATATCAGAGAGGATTTTGGTGTTTCTGGAATGTAGATCTTATGGAAATATTTCCTTTCTTACAAGTGATTTCCAAGAATTACGGATGAGATACCTGTTGCCAAGGTGTTTTCCAGTTCTGATTTACCTAGAAATACTATGGACTCAGAATAGTATTTTCAAGATCCGCAAGTATGCTTGGATGTAACACAAATCACAAGAATGGACATTTCTGTAGAATGTATGGTTATCCATTCTGCTTTGTGATGTGGGTGGTGCAGATTTCGTGAGCCACATAACAAGTGATCAGGTCCATATCCTGAACATTTTAGGTATTGACCTGAGGTGGGAAAAGCAGGAAAAAAAAGAAGCATCCCATTCACTGCAGCTCCCAATATACACCCAACCACAAATGCAAAAAGGAAAATAAAAAATGTATGTCCTACCAAAACATCCACTCTGCTTTTGATCTGGGATGTCAGATGCATCCGACACATCCTAAAATAACACGAAATATTGGTTTTCTTGTTGGTGCCAGCTTTCATGAAGGCTTTTAAGTTATTTGAAAAGCATAATTGTGACTTCTGGCTATGTTGGAATTGATGTTGAATGGGAGACGGGAAATCTGTAGTGAAAATATTTGCACGAGAGAGGAAATGCACTCTAAATCCTCTTCAATATTCTTGAAAAAGAAGGTAGAAAGTGTGTACATTATAAAGGTTGCAACTTGGAAGTTCAACTATGACATATCTTTCCACAAAAAAAAAAGGATCGTGCTATTTTTTTTTTCTTTTCTTTGGGTTCCTTTTATTTTTTTCGGGGGGGGGGGGGGGGGGGGGGGGGCGGAAGAAAATTTAGTGCTTCATCACCTACAGTTAGAATGCAGTGAGCTTTCAGCAAGTTGACATTCAGATAAGACTTGAGAGCTCTTTCGAGGGAAAGGCATTTTGTAGCTTAGGGAGGTTGAACCTCATCCCAACCTCCATTTTCATCAAGACAATCACAAAGTTCAGGCAGTATATTGTGGGAAATATTTATTATCCAATTAGTGTCTAACCCCATTTAGTAAATGGTATCAACCCCACAAACAATTGATTGGTGCAAATTGACGATCTACCATGACTACCCGTTAGTGGACCATCTATTCGATGAGCCATAACCCAAAAATCCCACTAGTTGGAGATTCATAACTATTTGATCCATCACCCTCATTTTTTTTTTTGGGGGGGGTTAGTACACACACCCCACTGTTAGTCACAGCGCAAATGTTAGCCACCCCCACTAGGGAATTGATACCAAAACCTCAGTATTGAAACGAGGTTATCTTCACTCAGTCTACCACTTGAGCTATGGATTGGGGTGTATTTGATCCATCGCCCTCTTATGTACAGCCAAGAAAAGTAGGAAGAAATGATCCAGGAAAAGAGTCCATAAGTTGAATGGTTAGAAACCGCTCACTGCCAAATTCTCTCAACCACTGGCCAATCCATGAGGCAAATCATCAATTATCCACTTGGTCAGTCTAGATTGATTAAGACACCCTCTATTTTGCCAGTAACAGGGGTGATACCATTTACTAAATGGTATTTGTCACCCATTGGAACTGGCTTCTATATGAAATTGTTGGAACTGATTTCTTCCGACATTAGACATCTTTTCCGGTTATATTGTTGGGCATGCTCTTTCAAATTTTTATTTATTTATTTACATTTTTCTTTTGAGAGGTAGCAAAAAATTTATTAACAAACTTGCGAAATGCAAGAAAAGAATACAACCCAAAACAGGAAGTCAATGAAGGCCCAAAGCTATGGCCAGCCGAAGCTGCCTTTTGCCCATCCCAAGACAAGACCCATGATTCTATACATGACCCACCCGCTCATTTCTAAAGCGATGACCATTCCTAGCCCCCCAAATGACCCAAAACACTGCCATGATTAACAATCTCCATGTAACTCTACCAGATTTACCAACTCTGCCTACATGCCAAGCCTAAAGCAGCTCCTCCATTGTCTTCAGCACGACCCAATCGGTGTGAAACAAGGAAATAAGCCCACACTCTACTGGCAAATTTGCAGTGAATGAAACATGATCAATCAACTCCTCATTAGTCATGCACATGAGACAGATATTGGAAAGAATAAACAATCTCCTATGTAATTGTCAATTGTGAAAATTCTCTTCCACCCCGCCAAGCAAACAAAGGCCGCCACGCGAGGATGGGCTCCATAAAACCAATGATAGAAAGAATGGCTCAAGCCCAAATGATAGGGCTTCTCAGAAATGATAGAGTAGAGTGAGCTCACTGAGTACTTGCCGAAGGGATGCTTCGACCAAATGATCATATCTTCCTCTTGGATTGTAGGCGAAACACTGTTAAGAAGATCCAGAAGACCAGCTAGATCACTAATTTCCACCTCCGTTTGGTCCCTATGACAAGGAGGAAGCCACACCATCAAACCCCCCTCCACAGAGAAACAGTTCGCCACGTGGACAAAATGATCAGAAGTTAGATGAGCAATCCTTGGAAACAACTCCTAAAGCACGGTATCCACGCACCAAACATCAACCCAAAAGTGTATCCGGGTTCCCTAGCCAAGCTGAAATGAAATGCCCCTGTTTAACAAATTACGAGTGGCTGCAATAGCTTTCCAATCACTAGAAGCTCTGTACAACGAAGAGATCCTCACAAACCAGCCACCGTCCTGAGTGCCCATACTTGGAGGCTATTAGATCCCTCCACAGTCTACCCTCTTCAACACTAAACCTCCAAACCCACTTCCCAAGCAAAGTTGTATTCATGTGTACCCCCCTGGTCTTTGATCGGTCTGCATACCTCTTCCCACCTAAGAAGGTTAAACTTCCTCCTATCAGAAACTCCTTTCCAAAGGAAATCTCTTCGGAGTTTTTTGAGACGATCAACCACTGATTTAGGACATTTGAAAAGAGACAGAGTATATTGGCATATTGGAGAAGGTAGTTTTAATGAGAGAGAGACGCCATCCCAACGAGAGATGCTGACACTTCCAAGATGCTAATTTCCTCTCAATCCTTTCAATAACCCTATCCCAAAGAGGCAACCTAAGATACTTCAATGAAAAGGAACTGGCCTTACATCTGAAAATTAGCAAATTGGGTAAGATCTTCATCCCAAACCTGCACTACCAACATTTCAGATTTAGCCAAATTGATCTTCAATTATGATGCCTCTTCGAAACAAACTGTACTCTTCCGAAGATTATTCACTAATCCTGCCTTCGCGTCACTAAAAAGCAGTGTATCATCCACTAATTGTAAGTGACTAATACGAGCACTGTCCACTGTAGTCTAAAATCCACTAAAAAGCCCATTCTTCTCACCCCTTCAGAGCATCATGCTAAAAGCCTCACCAATAACTACACACGCACATGTATATATGTGTTTTATCAGCTGGGCCGCCTCCTCAGCGGCTGCCACTTGTAGTTTTTGTTTTTGGCTTTGCCCTCGATAAATTCAGTTGCCTTTCAAAAAAATAACTATACACACACACACACACACACACACACACATAAAGTGAGAGAGAGAGAGAGAGAGAGAGAGAGAGAGAGGAATGCTCACCTGCACACGGTTCTCACGAGAATTCATGAGCACCTTTTGCAAACTCATCACACATGATGTGAGCCCAAAATCTGAGCCGTCCACGTGATGCAGCACCCCCAAAAAACCCCTAGGGCCCAACTTTTACCCTGATCCAAAACTTTAGTGGGCCATGGCAAAAGGAAACAGTTTCCTCCCTTAATTTGCCTCTCTTTGCTACAGCCCACCAGAGCTTTGGATCGGGTTGAAAGTTGGGCCCTAAGGATTCTTTGGGGTGCTGCATCATGTCGACGGTTCAGATTTTGGGCTCACATCACGTGTGATGAGTTCTCAAAAAGTGCTCAAGAGTTCTCGTGAGAACTGGTGTGCAAGTGAGCATTCCTCTGTGTGTGTGTGTGTGTGTGTGTGTGTGTGTGTGTGAACAAAAGCCTCTAGAAGCTTTAAAGAAATCTTTAGGCGACCCGTTCACCAAGATAGAGAAAGATGCAAATTGCACGCGAGCTGTGATCCATTTCCTCCAACCATGTCCACATCCCATCTTGTGAAGCATGTAATCTAGAAAGTCTCAGTCGATATGATTGTAGGCTTTCTCAATGTCTAGCTCTTTCAAATTAATGAAACAAAAGTTTATTGGAGAAAGCTATATTCCTTTGTAAACTGATAAAACATATTTCTGATTTTGAAACATGAAGATGGCACCTTTTACTTCCTACTTGTTTTCTTGTACAAATTTTCAAATGTTAACAGCATCCACTTTTGTAATGAGAAATTTGTTTCTAGAAAAAAAAAAAAAAATTCCCAACCATCAAATACGTCTAACTAGTAACAATTCATGCTCTATCACATTAATCCGATATATAGTTGAACGAAGCATGAAGGGAATCAACAAAATATTTAGGTGCAGGAGTGGGGAAGTGTCTGTTTGAAAATGAAAATGAGTATAAAAGGGTAGGAAGCAGGAACGGGAGCGAGAGTCCGAAGCACAATTCAGAGCGGGAGCAACACCTAATTAGAAGAATCCTACAACCGATGTTTTTAATAGTAAATAGAATCTAGTGTAACATTCACCCCTCTGAAGCAGCTTACTACATAGCATGTAGCATGAAGATTTTTAATTAAGGTTTGCACTTGGTTGCACCTAATATCAACCAAACACGTCCTATAATAACAGGAGAAACATAGCAAAGATCTAATATTATTACTCATCTTACTTTACTAAAATCATTGAAAACATTAACTAATTTTTATTGAAAATAAAACCATGTAACAAATCATTGAAAACATAAACTAATTTTAATGTTTGGTAAAAAAATAACTTGTTGTGGATGATTTTGCCCCTGCAATTATATATAACAGCAACAGTTTTGGATGATTTTGCCCCTGCAATTAGTTGTTTTGGAGATTCCTTGACTTAAGATTTGGAAGGACGTAGGAGGGATTTCCAACATAGATCAGCGTATTTGGGCATAAAAAATGTGAGTCATCAATCAAGGTTATTTTCGTCATTGCAAGAAGGCCTCCAACACCTACTTTCTCCCTCCATTATTCCCTAGCCACCTAATTTCTCTATCTTGATCTCTCCATGTGTAACACACGTGCCATAGCCCTAGTAGCATGTAATGTAGGTTACCTAACAAGTAGCGTATACAAATTAGTGTGTAGCATAGGTTACACGTGACTTAAGCTATTTTCATAAACTACTTCGCATGAAGGCTAAGCTGCGCTATGTACCATAAGCTACCTGCTATGTAGTGTAATGATGCGGACATCAGTGGTGCACCCTTTAGAGTGTACCAGAGGAGGCGACGTCGCAGATCGAGTGTTGGAGCAGACGAGTTGATGTGGATGGACGTCGGGCCCATTGGGCCCATTTACTGACACGTTACGAGTACGCGAGATGCAGGATCGCGCAGGAGCATCATGACCGCTGGACCATGGAGCGGATTTACATTTAGGCGCTTTTCTATTTATTTCCTTGTTTCTAGGCGCTTTAGTGTCGTTATTCACTTTAGACGTTTTTATGTTATTTCTTTGGTTTTCAGGCACTTTAGTGCACTTTTTTTTAATTTCGTAGCTTAAATATACTGTGAGAACCCTATTTCGAAATTATTGAATGAATAGAAAATTCGTGAGTTTCTTCCTCTTTTTTTAGAGATTAGGGTTTCAGGATTGGCCCTCGGGTGTTGAGGATTCCACCCCGGAGTTTCCGTTTTCTCTTCTCTCTTTCTTCAAGGTGCGAGGAAAGGTAAGCTTCTTTTGATTCCTAATTCGTACTTCATGATAACCCATTGTTTTTCGACATCCCTCGTCCTTTTCAGAAACCCCCCTTTTTTTTGGTACGATCGAAAAGAAGGATGCCTAGCCACGATAACCGGATCCAAACTTGACTGTGGACTGGTCTATGCTAGATCTGGGATATCCTCATATCCCTAGATCCTCCCTGTTTTACGATTTTACATGGTTTTATGCAAAGGGGCATGATCCGGACGGACGGATTTCATCTTCGTGTTGAGATTTGTTAGTTTCCTCTGATTGAAAGTAGTTAGTTTCGTAATTTTATTATTCGAATATCTTCCAACTTGATATACATGCATCTAGGGTTAGATCATCGCATGCCCCTGCATCAATTTTGGTATCAAAGCAAAGGTTCCTAGCGTAGGTCAGTCTACCCAAAATTTCCCTTTTCGGTGAATTTTTTTCAAAGGAACCGGATATCCCAAATCGAAAAAATCGTAGGCCTTTCGGGCGCTCCGCCTCGAACCCCGGGCAGGGGCGCGCCAGCCCCTGCACCCCCGGCGAGCTGACTGCGCAGCTCGACCCGCAGTCCAACTCTGCGTAGGGGTCATAGTTTGTTGAGTTTAGTTAGCCTTTTTTTTTTTTTTCTAGATTTTATTGAGTCCTCATATAGATCTAGGCCACATAGGATAGCTTGCATTGCACTGAACTAGGATAGTCAAAACTGCATTTAGATTTTACCTTTCTTACACCTTTGCGCACCTAGATCTAGGGCCTTTCACATATCACTCTTGGTATATGCCTACGCACACTGGTCGTAGGTTTGTTCTTCATAATACTATGGAATCTAATCAAATTACCAAAGCTCTGGAGGGTCTAATTAAGAGAATGGATCAACAATTTCAGACCTTGAGAGGTGAGATCGTGCAGCAGTTTGCGCATCAAGATGATAGGTTCACACGTTTAGAGGAAAGGGTCACGCGCTTAGAGGATGGCATCCAGACCACCACTTTAGATGGTCCCCAAGCAACCCCCGACACTGGGGCAGTCGATCAATCCTAAGTTGTGGGCCTTGATCCGCCTAGGGATGATTTGGGCGCAGGTCAGGCCCGTGGGCCTGGCAATGGACACGATGGGGCTCATCATCAGCCACCCCCACAGATTCGTGATCCTGTTTTCCCCGCCTAGCAGGAGGGCCATGGTGGGGTGCGATATCTGCAACCTCAGAGATACCATGAGCAGGACCCTGTTATTAGGGTCGTGAAGGGCATCAAGGTTGACGCTCCTAGTTTTGATGGGAGACTGGACCCCAAAGTTTTTTCTGATTGGCTAGCAGACATGGATCACTTCTTTCAGTGGCACGGTCTGCCAGACCCACAGCGGGTTGGATTCGCCAAGATGAAGTTGGTGGGCCAGGCAAAACTACATTGGGAAAATGTAGAGTGTCGCCCTGAGCGATCTAAAGAGGGGCCAGTTCTCTTTTGGATTGAAATGAAAGAACTGTTGCGAGAGAAGTATGTTCCCCTTTCTTATAAGCAGAGGCTGTTGGATCAATGGCACACTTTGCGCCAATGATCCATGACGGTAACGGAATACATTGCCAAGTTCGATGAATACATGATGAGGTACGATGTAGATGAGGACTCTGCTGTGGTTCTCTCCCGTTTTCGTATGGGCCTCAAGTTTGACCTCCAGCGTGAGCTCATGCCTCATATGGTGACCAGCTTAGAGCACGCTTACCAGATGGTGCAGGAACTGGAGCACTATGTGCGCCAATCTCCTGCTAGAGGGTTTGAGATTCGACCTACTATGCCTAGAGTAGCTCCGCAGGGAGCGAGACCTCAGGTCGGAAATCAACCCAGAGCTCAACCTGGTACCCAACTAGTCAATAGAAATCGAGGTAACAATGTGGCTGGACCAAGTACTAGGACTGCGATGCCAGGGCAGTGCTACCGCTGTGGTGGCATGGGTCACATTGCCGCAGAGTGTTCAGATAGGGGTGGGTGTATTGCCTTTGCTTCTGAACACTCTACAGAAGAAGAAGTGGCATATGAAGTTGAAGGTGATCAGAATGATGAGGAAATCATCGTCCAATCCCTTGAGCCGGCCAGTGATGCCGAGGATGATACTGTGGAGACTACCCCACTTGCTGTGGTGAGATGCACTTTGGCCCAGGTGAAGGAAAGTGAGGATTGGCGCAGAACCACTATCTTCCACACTTACGCCAAGTGTGGAGATAAGAGCTGCAAAGTGATCATAGATAGCGGGAGCTGTGAGAATGTAGTTTCTCCAAGTACTTTGAGTCGCCTGGGGTTGAAGTCAGTCCCTCAACCCAACTCATACCGAGTTTCTTGTGTTGATGCGACATCCCTTCCTGTGACTCAACGATGCCTTGTGCCAATTGAATTCGGACCATACAAGGACAAGTTGTGGTGTGATGTGGTCACGATGGACGTTGGCCATATCATCTTGGCAAGGCCATGGCTCTTTGACAAAGATGTCACAATATTCGGGCGTACGAATAATTGTGTGTTTAAGCATGAAGGAAAGAAGCTTGTCTTGAGCCCGCTCCCTCCCAAATCGTCCACAGGAGCGAAAGATGTTGCGTCTCGAGGCAGTTCTAAGAGTCAAAGGGTACCTCAGTCAAAGTCTCTCCACATCATAGATGCTAAGGAGTTTGAGAGAGAGGCCAAAACTGGGACTATGGTGTACGTTTTACTGGCTAGAGAGAGGACACCCGAGGTTGCTATAGGGTTACCCCAAGAGGTTCGTTCAGTCCTAGAGGAATTTCGGGATGTCTTCCCTGAAGACCTTCCAGACGAGCTCCCACCAATGCGGGACATTCAGCATGCGATAGATCTTGTCCCAGGGGCGACCCTACCAAACCTCCCTCACTACAGAATGAATCCCACCGAACATGCCGAGTTGAAGAGGCAAGTGGATGAATTGCTTAAAAGGGGATTTATTCGTGAGAGTATGAGCCCGTGCGCCGTGCATGCGCTTCTTACGCCAAAGAAAGATGGCACGTGGCGTATGTGTGTCGATAGTAGAGCCATAAACAAGATTACTGTCAAGTATCGGTTTCCCATCCCGAGGCTTGATGACATGCTTGACATGATGGCCACCTCTACTATCTTTTTGAAAATTGACCTCAAGAGTGGTTATCACCAAATTCGTGTTCGCCCAGGAGATGAGTGGAAGACTGCCTTCAAGACGAAGGATGGGCTGTATGAGTGGTTGATTATGCCCTTCGGGTTAACCAATGCTCCAAGTACATTTATGAGGGTGATGACCCAGGTGCTGCGACCCTTTATGGGTAAGTTCTTAGTTGTGTACTTCGATGATATCATCATCTATAGTACGTCTTCTACCCACAACTTGAACACTTGAGGCAGGTCTGCAACGCCTTGCGAGCAGAAAAGCTTTATGCGAACCTCAAGAAGTGTTCATTCTTGACTTCTAGAGTTATCTTCCTGGGGTTCGTTGTTTCGTCAGAGGGTATGTCTGCAGACCCTGAGAAAGTCAAAGCCATTGTCAATTGGCCTGAGCCGCGTAATATACACGACGTGCGAAGCTTTCACGGCCTAGCTACGTTCTATCGGCGGTTCATCCGTAGATTTAGCTCTATTATGGCTCCCATCACAGATTGCATAAAAAAAGGGGAGTTCCAATGGACCAAAGCCGCGACACGGGCTTTCTCTGAAATTAAAAATAAGATGACGGAAGCGCCCGTCATGCATCTACCTGACTTCTCTAAAGTCTTTGAGGTGGAGTGTGACGCGTCAGGACTTGCCATAGGAGGAGTGTTAAGCCAAGAGGGACATCCTGTGGCCTTTTTCAGTGAGAAACTGAATGAGGCTAAACAACGCTACTCCACCTACGACAAAGAGTTCTATGCGGTTGTGCAATCATTGCGCCATTGGCGGCATTATTTATTACCACAAGAATTTGTCCTGTTCTCTGATCATGAGGCCTTGAAATATTTGAGCTCTCAAAAGAAGTTGAGCCCTAAGCATGCCAAGTGGGCTCAATTTCTTCAAGAGTATACGTTTCTACTTAAGCACAAAGCCGGTAAAGAGAATAAGGTTGCTGACGCGCTTAGCCGTCGTATCATGACGTTGCAGGTCCATGAGCATTGAAGTTACAGGCCTTGAGCAACTCAAGGGTGAGTACTCAACTTGTCCTGACTTTGGGACCATCTATGCATCGTTGTCTAGTGACCCACCCTCGAGGAGTGCTGAAATTATTATTCGAATATCTTCCAACTTGATATACATGCATCTAGGGTTAGATCATCGCATGCCCCTGCATCATGTAAGCTATTTAAAACACTGCCTGCAAGCTGCAACTAATTCGAATATGAACAATGTTACCTGGGTAGAGCATGTGCTCGGCATAAGGAATCAAAACTTGGTTTCAAAAGGCGACTCACCTAGTGACTGAAACCAGTATGACTTGTTCCAACTAATTGGATGATTTTCTGCAAACTGTGCAAAATCAGATGAAGTGATCTGGTATTGGATGATTTTCTAAATCATGCTTTCTTTTTATGGATATGGAGTGCAAGACATGGATACACATGCATTTTGTGTGTCATGGGAACGAATCGCATGCAATAGAGTTTGTGAAAAATTATGAGATGCAAAAGAACTTTAGAACTTCAAAAGAGCTTCATGTTTTATTAAGAACAAGGAATTTACACACAAGAATTATTTTATGTCTGTCAGAATAATCAAGCATAGTAAAATAAAAAAAGAATTAAAACACTCACACCAATGAGGAAGTGCAACCACATGGGCCCCTTTATCCGCCTCTGCACAATGGGCATTGCTGCAAAAAAAAAAAAAAAACATACATATACAGCATAGCAACTTAAAAACTGCATGACTCTTCATAAAGACAATATGAACTGAATTTAAATGACCATTAACATACCAAGGTTAAATCCATAGAATGCACTTGCCGTCCCACCAACAGCAGAACCAATCTAATTGACAGCAAAGAGAGAAAGAAGAAAAATAAAAGAAAAAGAAATATTTTAGATTAAGAAGAAAAAAGATCTCAAAATCCCAAGTAATATAAAGCAAAAACAACTAGATTTGGTTGCTATGAGTCTGTGACAGAAGAAAAAAAAAGTTCAATGAAAACCCAACTCAAAGTTAACCAAGGAAAGAAAGGAGCAACTTAGATTTTTCTCCCAACTCAAAATTAACCAAAGGAAATAAAGGAGCAACTTAGATTTTTCTTATTTTTTTATATCAAGATGCTAATTCAAAATCAAGCTATATATAGGCGACTCCATGGCGGAGCCGCCTATACTCGCCTATACACCATCTGTGGGTTTGAGCCCACAACTCGATGGACAACTAGGGTGTGTTTCAACATTGAGGTCTCAGGTTCGACCCCACCTTACATATCTAAAAAAGAAAAAGAAAAAAAAAAAGAAAGAAAAAAAAAGGCAAGAAAAATATAAATTTAGTCTTAAAACAAAAGCCCCACTCAAAAAAAAAAAAAAAAAAAAAAAGGAAAAAAGAAGAAGAAGAGAGTAAGAATAGTAAATTTGGATTTCCCCTTTTCAAATCTTCAAAACCCGATTGAAGTGATGCCAAAGAAGAAGAAAAAATAAAAATAAATTTGAGGCAATGACAGCATAAGAGCGTTGATTAGTGAAAACATGGTCCAGTATGAAGTAATAAATATGAGAGTCCGGATCCTCTGTTGGCTGCCAAACAGGTAAAGCCTGTTTGGAGCCTTTTCATTGGTCCACATCACACTGCATGATGTCAGTGTGATCAGGTTGCACTGAGGATGTGACATGGTTGCAGACCTATGTGATGACGTGGACTAATAAAAAGGCTCCAAACAGGGTTTCCCTGTTTGGCAGCCAATAGAGGATCCGGATTCTAAATATGAATACCAACTGCATTTTTAGATCTTGATATCATATTCCAAATCAAGTTGCAAAGACAACATAATAAAGCCTATTCTGTTGGGTGTGATGGCTCATCACCTTGGCTTTAGGTGAGGGAATTTTCGCCGAGGCAAAAAAGAAATGATGAAATCTCATATTTCATGTTATTTACATTGTGTAAACAATAAATGCTATTTACATTTCATTTACAGTGGAAATAAGAAATCAAACAGGCCCTAAGAGAGCATAATCATGAAACTCCAAACAAAAACAGTAGCATCGATTCATTTATTTTCTTGAATATCAAATAGCCAATTCAAGTCGAAGCAAAACAGAGGGGGGGGGGGGGGGGGGGTGATAACTTAAATAACAACAAAGAGAGTCTAATCTCAAAAGCCCAAATAAAAATAGCAGTTTTATTGCCATTTACTTCTCAAATCTCAAAAATCCAATTCAAAATCAGTTAAAAGAAAACTCAATTCAACAATGCAACAACTACAACATAAAATGGTCTAATTAACAAAACCCAATTCGAATTCACTAAAAACATTCCAAAAACTCCAATAGGATAAGAAACTTACCATGGAGAAGCTGTCTCTTATGAAGGGAGCAACAGTCCAACCGCTTGTTTCCTGAAATGAAATTCAAAGGAGTATTAGAAACTCAAAAAACAGAACAATAAGAGTTCTTAAAAGGATGAAATCTTTTGAAGATATGTATTGGGGAAAAAAGAGAGGCAGAAAACAGAAGAAAAAAAAAGGATTACAGAATGAGAAAAGGAGAGACAAAAAGGTGGTGATTTTCCAAGAGAAGGGAAAAGGAGGGATTTGGGTTTGGAGCGAAAGGTACCAAATCCTTGGAAAGAGGGCCAGCGCAGTGAGGGCATCTCAAAGAAGGAGGATTCGAATCCTCCATTGCTCCCCAAAAACCTCAAAAACCCTACGTTTTTCTTCTCCTCCCTCTCAGGCTTTTCAGCAGGTGGAGTAATATGCTACTCTGGCTTCGTGTGACACTTGATACGCAGCCCCCAGAACTTGTACGCGTGGCATATATTAACTCGAATAAACCGATTAGATTGTGCATCGTAATGTAGCCAAGTCACATTCTCAAGATCAGATTGGTTGAATAATCATAACTTCTGATTCGTGGATACTTATTTGAAGAAAGAGGACCGTTGGATTTTTTTTTTTCATTTTTAACCGTCCAATAAATGTCAACCTATCCAGTAGTCAGATAAAAAGAGACGTTTAATTTAATTTTATTTTTTAATAATCTACCCGGTGTGCCATGATTTGGACACTTCAATGTGAAATTTCTAAGCACCTGCGTATCATGTATCAAAGTTTCTCTCTTTCTAACCAAGGGCTGACAACGGGCCGGGCCTGGAGTAGGTCTCAGCCCGGATTTTGAACTGTTTCGATATGGGGCGTCAGGCCGGGCCTATTTAAAATTCTGATGTTTAGGCCCGAGCCCGGCCCATTGACACCCCTAGTACCACCGGACCGGGAGCGGATTGCCTGTGACCCTGGGCACAGAGATATCTCTGTGCCTGGAGCTGTGTGGGGCCCATATAGATGTCCATTACAAATCCACTCCGTCCATCTGTTTTGAAAGACCACGATAGGACGGGATTCTAAAAATCACAGAGATCCAATACTCAGGTGGGCCATACCACACAAATGCGTGGGTATTGAACACTTAGCGGTGACAGAAGTTTTGCATCGCGTTGATATTTTTTTCCTACAGTTTATCTGAGTGTTAATAATTCTTTGAACAGTTTGGATGGCATATAAACATCATGGTCAGTTCCGGGAAGGTTTCAATGGTGGACGTTGGTGTTCCCACTGTTTTGTTGGTGTGGCCCACCTGAGTTTTGGATCTGTGTGATTTTTAGAATGCCGTCCTATCGTGGTCTTTCAAAACAGATGGACGGAGTGGATTTGTAATGGACATCTCTATGGGCCCAAACAGCTCCGGGCACAGAGATATCTCTGTGCCCGGGGTCACAGGCAATCCGCTCCCCACCGGACCTGGCCAGGGACGGACGGACGGACGGACAGACGTGGATTAAGTACTACCCCTGAGTTCGAAATAGGCTGGGTCTCTTAGGGGCCCACCATGATGTATGGGTTTATCAACACCATTCGTCCATTTTTTTTCATGTCATTTTAGGATGTAAGCTAAAAAATGAGGAAAATTACAAGAATCAAGTGGAACACAGTGGGGACTAAACAAGCACTATTAAAAACTTCTCAGGAACCGTTGAAGCCTTGAATCTACATCTTTTTGGTTTTGGGCTTATTTCCTAAAACCATATGGCTAAATGGATGAACAGTGTTAATAAACGCATAAATCACAGTGGGCCGCTTAGAGCCCCAACTTGTTCCAAGCCTAGGACAAGTGGGGTAGTACCCAATCCCCTTCAAGATAGGGCTGTCAACGGGCCAAGCCTAGGGTTGGTATAAGCCCAGATTTTGAACTGCCTAAGGCCAAGCATGTTCAAAATTTTGATTTTGACAGGCCCAGACCTGGCCCATTGACACCCCTACTTCGACATAGACAATCCTACCAGGGCCTTGTGGGGCCTACCTTAGTGTGTATGTTTTATCTGTTCATTCATTTTGAAGATTATTTAAGGTTTGAGCCCAAAAATAAGGTAAATAGAAGGCTTTAGTGAACCATACCATGGGAAAACAGTGGCAATTGAACACTAATCATTGAAAAACCTCATAAGCAGTGTTGTCAAAATCTTACGATTTACGATTTACGATATGCGATTTTTGTTGAATCTTAAGCAAAACGATTTGAATCCCAACCTTGAATCCCTTTTTATATGAATCTTATGATTTTATGATATGAATTCTACGATTTACGATTCAAATTATACTTATTCTCTTCTACATTAAACTTCACTTAGCTTTCATTTTATGTTTTTAAATTTGTGGAGGCTTTAAGAATTGTTTAGAAAAGGAAAATTATTTTTATTTGTTTTTTATAAGAGATTAAATCACACATATTCTCTTCAACTTTAAATTATGTAGCTTTTTTTTATTGTGATTTCTTATTTCTTAATTGGTCGAAACACTAAATTGATGTATGACCTACCTGTAATGTCTTTATGGATGGGTACGATCAT
This sequence comes from Liriodendron chinense, assembly GCA_003013855.2. Taxonomy (NCBI): domain Eukaryota; kingdom Viridiplantae; phylum Streptophyta; class Magnoliopsida; order Magnoliales; family Magnoliaceae; genus Liriodendron; species Liriodendron chinense. The sequence continues at coordinate 658,556 of PVNU02000491.1, read as the reverse complement.
GATCTTGATTTACGATCATGTCTACTTGTATGTTTTTTAAAGGAAAATTTGTAAGACAAAAAATGAATGAATAAGAATCATTTAACACTATTATGGTATGGTATTACTTGGTGCACATTGATGGCAAAAGGAAGATAGATGAGTTAAAAAAAAAAAAAAAAAAATCTGATTCATTTATGTTTTTCATATTTTAAAAGAAAAAATTAAAAATCTTACGATTTGCGATACGATACCATTCAACTCCTACTACGATTTGCGATATGATAACGATTTTGACAACAATGCTCATAAGAGCTATAAAAGTTTTGGATCAAGCTGATATTTTTATTTTCCCTTCATCCACAGGTCTCTGCGATCTTATGAATAGGTTAAATGGCAAATGAACATCATAAGTGGTGTCATTGTTACCATTGCTTTCTCTAGTGTGGTCCACTCAAGCCTTCAATCTGCCTCCTGTTGGGCTCTTGCCCTAAAATGATCCTTCAAATGGATGGACCATGTAGATAAAACATATACATTACAGTGGACCTCACAAAGCCCATGACAAGGATTGTCCATCTCTAGCTAGGTCATGGTGGGGGTAGCACCTAATCTGCCTCGTAATTTCAAATCAAACAAGTGGGGCCCAATGTTTCGGATGGTTGGTCTATTGAGAACAGAGGGTGGAAAATGTCTCAAAGTAGGGCAAGATTACAAGATCCAAGCGACCACTATTTAGAAATCCTTATATAAACCGTGGACCATTCTCTCTTATTAACCTCCATTGATGGGCCATAAATTCAAAGGGTTACTATTGTTCTATGAAGGAGATAGAAGCATGGGCCATCCATGGTGAATCATAATGGGCTATGGACTACTTAACCATGGGCTCCACTTAATAGAATGGAAAACCTGTATGGAGCAAAAATGTGGCCCCCTTTTTCTAACAACTCTCAGTACTCAGTTTGATTGGACAATCACAACCATTAAAATGAAAAAAAAAAAGAAGTAAATATGTTGGCACCGATCAATCATAATGGAAAAGGTCAAACCATTGATCTAATTGTCCCTTGTGATGTCACGACTCTGATGAGGAAGTAGATTACATAAAAAAAAAAAAATGGATTAAAAAATAGGATATTTTATTTTTTTCAATGTCTTATGATTTTTATTATCCACTTTATTTTCTAGTGTTGAGTTTGGTCCTAAATTAAAAATGAGCCAGATTTTTTTTTTTTTAAACATTGGGAATTCACCACCCTCACCCACCTCATGTTAAAACTCCTAGAAGCTTACCACCGAGGTAAGGATTAGAACCCATTAGAATCCTCCACTTGTTATTTGTATTGAGAACCAAAAGTATAATATGGATGCAACCTCGCACATGCTCATGAGGAACGCAATGTGGTGTGGTGTGTCTTTGATTCAGGACATTTTTATTTTTCTCTATAAGGGTGATGTCATGCGCATGCTTGAATGGACAAAGAGCCGTTATGCACCGAAAAATAATTAATGAGCTATCATACATTGATTTATCATTAATGCGCTGCTTGCATACGTCTCAAGCCTCCACTGACTATTTTTTTTATATCTCTTTATAAAAACATTTCATTTCTTATTGTAAAATTAAAAAAAAAAAAAAAAAACTTCTCCTTTGTGATTCTTCTTAGCATTTTTTTGAGGTAAATCAGAAAGAGCAACTTAAACTCAATGATTGAGTTTATGAGTGTACTTGGTCGAAACTATTCATCTTATAAGAAAGCTTTTGTATCTCAGGGGCAAAATTGTTTAGACATAATTTACCAAGGTTCTTCCTTATATGGGTAAATTTGTTTTTAAGATAGAGATTGTAATAACTCGAGAAATTTTTGTCATTTAAACTTTTTGTAATGATAGAAAATGGGGTCAAATGAATTAATTTTTCATTAATAAACAAAATGAAAACATAAACTAGTTGGTTAAAGCTCTCTTGGTAGAGATGGAAGACTAGCTCTACCTTCTTGTTTATAGGCCATCCATCTATTTTTTAAATTATTTTAGTGTATGAGTCAAGCAATGAGTTAGATTCAAAATTGTGAGTCACACTGATGGATCAATGACCACCATTCAAACATCCTAGGCCACTGAAAAATAAGATGTGATTTCATGGAAAATAATAATAATAGTAATAATAATAATAATAATAATAATAAAAATAGAAGGAAAAGAAAAAGATAATGGAATATAATATAATATGATCTAGAGGAGAGGACATCCAGGACGTCCAACCCCCCATTGTGACTAGGAACATGGGACTCACCACGATGTATATACTAGATCAACTCTGACCAATGTGTTTGGAAGGGCGTTTAAAGCTTGAGTTGAAATTTTGAGATAGATCTGAGATTTGTGTGGTCTCCACCGAAGTAAAATGGTAAAATCGTTGTTTTCGGTTTTTTTATTATAATGGTCCCCACAGATATCATTTCTGCCTAAGATTTTTGCCCAACGGTCCCCATGAGAGTAATAATCATATAATCGGTCAAAATGTTACACAGATGGTTAGAGTAGATCCAATATAAAAATGAGGAGAAAAAATGATAAAAACATATTATTTTAGGTGAGGGGATGTGACGTTGAGAGTCTTCTTCTTGAGTGCGGATTGTCTATGTTGGCCGCGCAGAAGAATCCAGCGCCGCGCCTTTTGATTCCTACACGTCAAAAGAGCCTATGTCAGCTGACGTTATCAATAAATTAAAAAAAAAAAAAAGTAGGAATACATTTCCATTTTTATACGTATCTACTCATGGCTTATACGAAATACCACTCATTCAAATTTGATTTTACAGGCTGGCAAATCTTCACAGCTAGCACATCTACCGGAGGAGTGCATAGTTTGTGGGCCCACTATGATATATGTTTGGATCGTTACCATCCAATCATTTTTACAGATTATTCTAAGGCACTGTCCAAAAAATGAAGCTGATCTAGAGCTCATGTGAACCACAACATAGAACACCAACCATTTCAATTGTGAACGTTCATTCAACACTGTTTTTTGTGTTGCGGTCCACTTGAGATTTGAATCTGCCTCTGCTTTCGTACAATCATAGAATGATCCAGAAAAAATGAATGGTCGGTATGGATGAAGCACAAAATCATACTAGAGCCTACATAGCATTGACCTCCTAGCCAATCTGCGTCTAGTCTCCCCCATCACCGTCCATGCGGATTTGCCATCCAATAGATTTCCTGTGAAAGCCTTTCGCAGGAAGTTACTAAGCTGGAGACCAAGGTGGGGCCCACCGTGATGTATTCAAAATACATTTATGACACTTGATCAGTGGTTGGCCAAACTTGTTCGTGGCCATATTCCTACAGAGACTCCATATTAGTTTTTTTTTTTTTAGAGCCTCATTATTAATTATAGTTTGTCTTCAATTGATATGTGAACAATGCTCATGGACGAAGTATGAATGGTGTCCGTGATCAAACTTGTCTCCAATCTGTACATGCATGTTGACATGCTTTATTCTTCTGTGTGCTTAACGAACCTGTCTAACACACAAATTGAGGACCATCTGATGAGCGGCTTGATCTCACACAAGTATGCCACATTCGCACATGTAAGTAATTCCAGAAAAGTGACTTGCGCCTAGTTGGGAACTCTCAATAAAACGTCCAACATTGGAAGGTCCATCAAAGGTTCCCATCGTATCAATGGTCTGGATCACCCAACGATAGTGTGGAATGCTATCTGACTGACTGACTAGTGGCCGTCAAATGGACTGATAAAATCAAAATTAGTCAGGGATCTGATTTCGACATATAAATGCTCATTGATATAACGGTTAAGATGAACTGATGTGGTTGATGTGACCCATTAGAGTTGGAAATTTTGGATTTTCGTGCATGACACGTGTACAGTGATATATGCGTGTGTATAGATCATCATAATCTGCCAGCTTATCAATGTTTTCTTAACACGTTAATAACCAATGGCCCGGAACGGGCACGGATTTCCTGCGCAAGTTCTGCGCTGGGAACTAAGGTTGGTAGGTAAATTACTACCGTTGAAACCTTCGTGGGTCTACACTGATGTTTATATGACATCCATACTGTTCATAACGTAACGTCACTACTATTGGGATGAACTGGAAACATGAATATTATCCTGATTCGAAACTCCTGTCGCTCCACAAATATTTCAACTGTGGACGTTCAATCCTCACGTTTTCGGCTAACTTGAGTATTGGATCCGGTTCATTTTTGTTCTCATGGCCTAAAATGAGCTCCCAAAACGGATGGACGGGGTGGATTTATCAGAAAAAAACATCACTTTGCCCCACCTTGGTTCCTAGTGCAGTAACTTCTTCGCAGGAAATCCGCGCCCACATGAAACGGATGCGGATTGCGTAGTGAGTAACGTGCGGAGATTGGGGCGCGGATCAGCTAGTCCCATTGGGACTAGTATAAGGGGTGGTTTCAAATCTCTGTGGGTCCCACCATTATGTATGTGTTTTATCCACGCAGTCCATCCATTTTCCATCTTATTTTAAATCACAAACCCAAAAATGAGACAGATCAAAATCTTACATGGACCACACCACAGGAAAACAGTGGAAATTGACGCTTACCGTTGAAAACAGTGGGAATTCACTGTTTCCTGTCCGACTTGATTTTTAAGATACGCCTCACTTTTTAGGCAACGTCCTAACATGATCCGGCAAAACGGATGACGAACGGGTAAATTTCTCACAAGCATTATGGTGGCCCCACCTAGCTTCCAGGTAGTTTCCGCAGAAGCCTTTGGCAGACCATCCCGTCCATGGCTGCTTCTCTGGTGGAGACACGTGCCAACACAGTACACGCGTGTAAGATCCGACACCATATAGACCTGATTTAAGGGGGGGAAAAATATTTGCTTGATCCAAAACTTTTATGGCCCTCAATAAGTTTTAAATGGTAGGCGTTCAATCAACATAGTTTCTTTTTATGTGATGTGGTCCACTTGAGATTTGGATATACCTCATTTTTTGTCTTGTGCTATAAAATCATCTGGACACATCGATGGACGGCGTTGATGAAACACAAACACTGTGGTGAGTCCCAGAAAGCACCAACCACTTGCCATTGCATGTCAACAATTATCCATGTACACGAGTCGAACCAAGTCGAGCTTGGCCCTGCTCAGTGCCCGACTTGAATCCCCCAACCCTTGCTCGATAGTCGACTCGACTCGGCAACTAGCCTAAATGTCATACTTGGTCGGCAAACTGAGCGAGTTCAAGTCAAGTTCGAGCTCGATTCGAGTTCAGAGTATTTGGTTTCGAGTCGACTTAGGGTTATCAGGTTAGGGTTATTTGGTTAGGGTTATCCGGTTAGGGTTTAAAATACATATATAGATTCATATTTACACCATTATTCTAGCCATGGAAGCATCTGATTGGGTTGTCGTGGTCGGACGGGATGCTCAAATTCATTGTATTGTATGAATGAGAGAGAGAGAGAGAGAGAGAGAGAGAGAGAGAGAGAGCGCTGATGGGATAAACAGCGAGTCAACGACGATCGACGAATGGATGACTGAACAAGTAGAGTTGCAAGGGTAGCTGAAGCAGGGAAGGGCTGTGATGGACGTTGATCGCTGGACGATCAGTGGTGGATTGGGAGGAAAGGGATTGGGTTTGGGATTTGGAGGGTCGGGTAGGGAGAGAGAAAGAGAGAGATATGAAAGTAGGATTTTTTTTTTTCCAAATGAGTATTTATAACACTTATTAAAAATCGAGTCGGGCCGAGTCAAGTCAAGTTATATTTTGAGTCGAGCAATGGCCAACTCGATGCTTGACTCAAACTACTCTCGATTTTAAATTTTTAACTCGACTCGGCCCAAATTCAAATTCGAGTCAAGCTGTTTCAAGTCGAGTCGAGAGAGTTAACAGAGCTTTTCTGGCTCGTGTACAATGGTATTAGAGTGTCACTAGCTAATCCACTTCCTCATTGGACGCAATTGGTCTAGTGACGAGTCGGTGCTCTATATGCCCCACCATCATTATTTCTTTAATCCATTCCATGCATCCATTTTTTCAAATCACGGCAGATCTAATTCTGAGGTATGGATGGAATATAAACATTACTGTGGAACCTAGGGAGGTTTCAACGGTAGGAATTTCTCTACCATCTTTTCATTTAGTGCGGCAAACTTGAATCTTGGATCCGGCTCATTTTTTATCGCATTCTTAGAATAAGCTCACACAAGGGATGAACAGGGTAGATTTCGCCAGAACTTCCGGCGAAAGGCTTTGGCAGGAAATCCACATCCACCAAAATATGTCCCTAGGCGGGGCGCGACTTCGCTGGATCCCCGGATCCACTGAGGTGAGTGGATCCATTACCGTGCCATCTACTTTGTGATTTGTGTATTACATCCACGGCGTCGTTCATTTTAAACACTCATTTTAGAGCATGATTCAAAAACTGAAGTAGATCCACATCTCAGGTGGACCATAATACAGTAAACAATGGTGCTCAACAATTAAAAGCTTCTCGTGGGTCACAAAAGTTTTGGGTCAAGCTGATATTTGTTTAGCATCTTCATCCATATATTTTTGACCTTTTCAACAGGTTGGATGGAAAATAAACATTCCAGTGGCCCCCATGAAGTTTTTAATGGTGTGGATTCAATCACTACTATTTCATGTGGTATGGTCCACCTAAGATTTGGATCTGCTTCATTTTTGGGATAATGCCATAAAATGAGCTTTCAAAATGCATACACGGTGTAGATGTAAGGTATATACGTTAAATCTAGGTTTGTCTGACCAGGTGAACATCCTAGATGGAAAAAAAAAAAAAAAAAAAAACCAAACGTGATGGGCACTAGGAAGGTTTCAACGGTGGTGGGAGTCCAATACCCACTACCTTTTATGATGTTCTATGGTGTGTTCCACATGAGCTCTAGATCGGCTTCTGTAAAAATGATTATGGTGTGTTCCACATGAGCTCTAGATCGGCTTCTGTAAAAATGATTGGACGGTAACGATCTAACACATATATCATAGTGGGCCCACAGACTATGCACTCCTCCGGGGCGCGGATTAGCTACTGGCGGGTTGAGTAGCGGACATCACTACAGAAGTGACGTCACCATGCTCTATGGGCCCAGAATGTTGTATGTGTTGTATCCACACCGTCCATCTATTTGGAGAGACCATTTTATGGCATGAATCAAATAATGAGGCAGTTCCAAAGCTCAAGCGGACCCCACCACAGAAAATAGTGGAGACAGTGAAATCCACCGTTGAAAACTTATTAGGCCCACCATGATGTTTATTTGAGATCCAACTTGTTCATAAGTTCACACAGATATGGAGGAAGGGAAAACACAAATATCAGCTTGTTCGAAAACTTCTGTGGCCCCTAAGAAGTTTTCAACGGTGGATGTCACTGTCCCCGCTATTTTCTATGGTGGGGTCCACTTGAGTTTTGGATCAACCTCATTCTCTGAATCATGCCTTAAAATGATCTCTCCAACGGAATGGACGGTGTGGATACAACACATATCTCATGCTGAGGCCCACGTGCGATGGTGACGTCACTTTAGTAGCAATGTTTGCTACTCCGGTAGATGTGCTAGCTGTCAGAAGATTTGCCAGCCTGTAAAATCAAATTTAAATGAGTGGTATTTCGTATAAGCCATGAGTAGATATGTATAAAAATGGAAATGTATTCCTACTTTTTTTTTTTTAAAATTTATTGATAACGTCAGCTGACATAGGCTCTTATGACGTGGACGAATAAAAAGGCACGGCGCTGGATTCTTCTGCGCGGCCAACATAGACGATCCGCACTCCTTCTTCTTTTCAAAAGGGAGTGCGGATCGTCTATGTTGGCCGCGCAGAAGAATCCAGCCCGCGCCTTTTTATTCGTCCACGTCAAAAGAGCCTATGTCAGCTGACGTTATCAATAAATTAAAAAAAAAAAAGTAAGAATACATTTCCATTTTTATACGTATCTACTCATGGCTTATACGAAATACCACTCATTCAAATTTGATTTTACAAGCTGGCAAATCTTCTGACAGCTAGCACATCTACCGGAGGAGTGCATAGTTTGTGGGCCCACTATGATATATGTTTAGATCGTTACCATCCAATCATTTTTACAGATCATTCTAAGGCACTGTCCAAAAAATGAAGCTGATCTAGAGCTCATGTGGACCGCAACATAGAACACCAACCATTTCAATTGTGAACGTTCATTCAACACTGTTTTTTGTGTTGCAGTCCACTTGAGATTTGAATCTGCCTCTGCTTTCGTACAATCATAGAATGATCTAGAAAAAATGAATGGTCGGCATGGATGAAGCACAAAATCATACTAGAGCCTACATAGCATTGACCTCCCAGCCAATCTGCGTCTAGTCTCCCCCATCACCGTCCACGCGGATTTACCATCCAATAGATTTCCTGTGAAAGCCTTTCGCAGGAAGTTACTAAGCTGGAGACCAAGGTGGAGCCCACCGTGATGTATTCGAGAAATCCACTCCGCCCATCTGCCTCGTGAGCTCATTTTAGTGCATTATACCAAAAATTAATAGGATTCAAGACTCAAGTGGGCTGAAAATGTGAGGATTGAACGTCCACAGTTGAAATATTCGTGGGGCCACAGAAGTTTTAAATCAGGCTAATATATGTGTTTTCAGTACATCCAATAGGAATGACGTTATGAACGGTATTGATGGCATATAAACATCACGGCGTCCATTCATTTTAAACACTTATTTTAGAGCATGATTCAAAAACTGAAGTAGATCCACATCTCAGGTGGACCATAATACAGTAAACAATGGTGCTCAACAATTAAAAGCTTCTCGTGGGTTACAAAAGTTTTGGGTCAAGCTGATATTTGTTTAGCATCTTCATCCAGATATTTGTGACCTTTTCAACAGGTTGGATGTAAAATAAATGTCCCAGTGGTCCCCATGAAGTTTTTAATGGTGTGGATTCAATCACTACTATTTCATGTGGTATGGTCCACCTAAGATTTGGATCTGCAATTCATTTTTGGGATAATGCCATAAAATGAGCTTTCAAAATGAATAGACGGTGTAGATGTAAGGTATATACATTAAATCTAGGTTTGTCTGACCAGGTGAACATCCTAGATGGGAAAAAAAAACACAAACAAACAAACAAACGTGATGGGGGCACTAGGAAGGTTTCAACGGTGGTGGGAGTTCAATACCCACTACCTTTTATGATGTTCTATGGTGTGTTCCACATGAGCTCTAGATCGGCTTCTGTAAAAATGATTGGACGGTAACGATCTAACACATATATCATAGTGGGCCCACAGACTATGCACTCCTCCGGGACGCGGATTAGCTACTGGCGGGTTGAGTAGCGGACATCGCTACAGAAGTGACGTCACTATGCTCTATGGGCCCAGAATGTTGTATGTGTTGTATCCACACCGTCCATCCATTTGGAGAGACCATTTTATGGCATGAATCAAATAATGAGGCAGTTCCAAAGCTCAAGTGGACCCCACCACAGAAAATAGTGGAGACAGTGACATCCACCGTTGAAAACTTATTAGGCCCACCATGATGTTTATTTGAGATCCAACCTGTTCATAAGTTCACACAGATATGAAGGAAGGGAAAACACAAATATCAGCTTGTTCGAAAACTTCTGTGGCCCCTAAGAAGTTTTCAACGGTGGATGTCACTGTCCCCGCCTATTTTCTATGGTGGGGTCCACTTGAGTTTTGGATCAACCTCATTCTCTGAATCATGCCTTAAAATGATCTCTCCAACGGAATGGACGGTGTGGATACAACACATATCTCATGCTGAGGCCCACGTGCCATGGTGACGTCACTTCAGTAGCAATGTTTGCTACTCCGGTAGATGTGCTAGCTTGTCAGAAGATTTGCCAGCCTGTAAAATCAAATTTAAATGAGTGGTATTTCGTATAAGCCATGAGTAGATACGTATAAAAATAAAAATGTATTCCTACTTTTTTTTTTTTAAATTTATTGATAACGTCAGCTGACATAGGCTCTTATGACGTGGACGAATAAAAAGGCGCGGCGCTGGATTCTTCTGCGCGGCCAACATAGACGATCCGCACTCTTCAAAAGGTTGTGGGCACACAAGTGGACCTCACCATTATGTACAGGTTGAATCTGCACCATCCATCATCTTTCTCAGATAATTTTAGGCCATAAGCTCAAATTTGATGCGGATCCAAATTATAGGTGGGCCATACCATAGAAAACAGTGAGGAGAGTAATGTCCACCCTTAAAATCCATGTACTAGAAGACAAAATGAAAAAAAAATGATTAGACCATTTAAACCTTATTCTTTTCATAATGGTATTTGGGTATTTGCATTTATGCCATTAGTACTTCATAATCATAATTTTCTACCATACTCATGCTATGACGTATCCAACATAACTTTCAAATATATGTCGTATATTTAAATGGTGTAAGAACTGCACTTGGTGATCAAAGAGATACCAAACACGTGTGTTCATTGAGATATGTGAGTGAATACCAACATATTTCTTATTCGTTTGACTAATCCTATTCGTTTGAAAAAAAGTACGTTGTTGTGGTGTGATGCTATGTTTGGGGTGACTTGCGTTGATTACGATGATATTATGTATATATGTCAATGCATTGTATTACTTATACATGTGGAATGAAAGGAATGACATGAATGATATGTATGTGCCTCTTAAAAGGAGAGATGACTGAATTATCTATTGCCTCTCAATTAGATGGATGATTATGTGAACATGATATGCCATACGCTTCATACATTCATACATTGTTTGTTCTGGAGCATCGCTCTGTAAGACCGGTAGGTACTTAAGTACCCGATTACCTAGGGACCATCTTGGAAGCCCATTAGCATGTGGAAGTCTGCCCTACAAGGAAAGGGGAGCCGATTAATGGGACTAGAAGACAAAATAATATATATGTGCCTCTCAAAAGTAGATATGATTGAATTATCTGTTGCCTCTCAATTAGATGGATGATTTTGTGAACATGATATGCCATACGCTTCATACATTTATACATCATTTGTCCTGGAGCATTGCTCTAGAAGACCGGTAGGTACTTAAGCACCCGATTACCTAGGGACCATCTTGGAAGCCCACTAACATGTGGAAGTCTGCCCTATAAGGAAAGGGGAGCCGATTAATGGGATCCAATCGAAGCAAGTGGAAGACTGAGTATATGCCCACTTGATGCATCATATCATCTTGCATAACATTCTTGCATCCATAGTGTAAATTTAATCGTAAGATTGTATTTGAGTGTACTACTTTATTTGCGTAGATGTGAACCATGATGGGTTTACTCACTGAGCCTGGGCTGCTGACGGTTATGGATTAAATGTAAACAGGTAAACTAGAAGTTCATCCATTCGAAATGAATACTGAAAAATGATGCAGAACCAATGGAACAACCTCAAAGGAACTGGCTATACTTGACTTAAGAAGAGATTGTGGCTCTGAGACAAGATGCTTAGTTTATAATTATTTTGTTAGCTTTTGTTATATTCTTTGTTATTAATAATTTGTATATTTGATTAAATAATGATGCATTTAAATAGAATCTCAAATAGAAGGACTTAGTTCGATGGGTAGAAAATGTGTAGACATACGGATTATCAGAATAAATTATTATAAATAATTATGTGTGATGTGATGAGAATTTAGTTTAAAAAATAAGCTGTGCCTTTAACTAACTGTGTGACTTGTGCTTAAAGTACTCTACGAATATAAGTCATACCCCGTAACCTGAGCTTGAGGGTGCACACTCTGTGTCCGAATTTCGGGGCGTGACATAGATGGTAACCTGCCTCTATTTTTCAAATTATGTTGCTATTATTTCTTATTTATATTATTTTTAATTTTATGATTTATACCTTTATTAGAACCAATATGGATCACCAAGCATATTTATACAGGGCGGGATTTGATTGGGCAAGATGTTATTGTCAAGGATGAATCCTTGCAAAGCATGCTTGAAAATTGTTTGGTACACTGAGCCCCATTTTTAGCAAAAGGCAGGTGACTCCATCAAAATCTCACGTGTCAGGTCATCTGTCTAAGAGCAGATTAGGTGCACCCTGATCTCACTCGAGACAATGCAACTCTTTTTGTGGGGCGTATTTTGATGTATGTATTCCATATCAATCATGTTCATCCATTTTGCCAAATCATTTTAGGGCACAAGCCCAAAAATGAAGCAAACCCAAGTCCGAGGTAGACTATTTTATAAGAAAATCAGTGATTGACCACTAAAAGCTTCTTTTGAGCTGCAATAGTTTTTAATGAAATTGATTTTGTTTTTTGTTCTTTTCCTTTCAAAACATGTATGACATTATCAAAGGTTGGATGGCAAATAAATATTACTGAACACATTATGGCGGGCCCTGAGAAGTTTCTTATGGTGGTGTGTTCCATCACCATTTTTTCCGATAGCATGTTCCACCTGATAGTTGAATCAGCTTCATTTTTGGGCTCATGCCCTAAAATAATCGGGCAAAATGGATGGATGACACACACACACACATATAGACATCAAGGTGGGCCCATGATAAGGGCTGCACCATCTTGGGTGAGTCCGGGACGCACGTAATCTACTCCGTGATTTAGTCACCAGGCAATCCGCCTCCCTTTAATTGCCAATTATCCCTTAAAAAAAACTCTGATCAGATGATCCTGACCATTAGAGTCAATGACCTGGAAAATGCACCGTCTATATTGACTACTCTAAGAGAATGTTCAATCAATCATATGCACCGTCTATCATGTGGGGCTCACCTTGTGATGGCAATCCTTCTAAAATCACTTTGATCGGATGATATATGATCTGATATTAGGCCAAGGAAAATCCACAATCCATATTTATCATGCTAGAAATGGTCTAATCATTATTTGGACCATCCATCACTTGATGTAGACATTGTATTGCCCATCTCTCTCAGCGATCACTTTAATTGGATGATCTTAACCATTATGTCAATGGTGATGAAATGGGCAGTGTTGATTAACTAAAGTAGCTATGATCAATGATTTAAACCATCCATCGTGTAGACCCATTCTTGCATTGTGGAACGGTGCAAATCTAACTTAAAACTTGCAAAGGGGATCATTGATGGCAGGGCTCTCAATGGGTCGGATCTCAATTGGAGCCAAATCCAATTGGATCCTGCTCCAAGTCTGAATATCTATAGACTGATTCGGATCAGATTGACATCCATGTCTGATCCATTTATAAATAGATTCATTTCCGATCCAAAATCCATATAACCATCGAATTCAGGATTGATTTTAGGTCCGAATCCACCCCATTACAAATCTAAAAAAATGTATAATATAATATATTTAATCTAAGTAGTAAAATGATGCAAATCCCACTATTTATTGTGATATGGTCGACCTGAGAGTGACATGTCTCAATTTTAAGACATGGCCTAAAATAAAATGGAAAACGGATGGATAGCAAGGATATAACATATACAGTAAGGTGACACTCAGTGATAGGATTCGGATCGAACTCGGATATATTTTTGTGAATCCAAATCCGGTCCATTTAAGTAATCAGACCTATTTTAAGATCCAAATTCAGTCCATTTGAATAGTCAGACATATTTTAACATCCAAATCTGCATTATACGAATTTGGAGTGAATTGGATATAGGATGTGTCCCCCTCCATCGAGAGCCCTAATTGATGGAAGGTTTGTTCATGAACCGGTCCAACTCGATGGCCCATAGGGCTTAGGCTTCTCATCGGGCCCATTAGCCCATTCCCAGGCTTAACTTCATATCAATTCAGCTCTCAGCTTGGGTGATATCATCCTAGCCAATGATATCATGGGTCCCACAGTGAATGGTCCATGCACCAAAAATCTCCCACGTGGGAAAAAATCCCAATACTCCAAAATAGACGGCCGGCAAAGAAAACTAATGAACGGCTCAAGTCCCACGCATGTGCCAGGCTGGTGCAGATATGAACACGTGTGGGCCCAGCAAATTGTTGGACACTAATGAGATTAGATATATCTTAATCTTAAAATTCTATAAGAATATATCCCCATTCCTGAACACATTGATTGGCTACGATGGTCCACTATTAGGTGGGCCATACCTATGTTGAATATAGACTACTGGTAATTTCCTTACTATCTATTTTCTTCACATGAGTGTGGCTCATCTAATGAATGAATTGGACTGATTTATGGGGAAAGGCATGTTCTAGCTTGGTCTCACCTAATGAATGGCTCAGATCTCACTCATGTGGAACATGTTAGCACGTGTCCCGTAATTCATCTCCTCAATCTATGCTAGCATTTGGAATGAGATAGAAATGGGCATGTGGCCTAGTTCAATCATCTATGAACTTTTTAAAAGGAGAATATGTGCTCGGAGGAAAGCTTGAGAGAGAGAATGTGTGGATTAAAAGCACACAGTGTGTGGTACTTAGATGGACGGTTGATGAATGGGGGAGGGATTGATTCCCATCCATCTTCAAAAGGAGAATATGTCCACTTGAGTTTTTGATCTGCTTTATTTTGAGTTTATACCTTAAAATGATACGTAAAAATTGATGGATGTGCCCCTTGACCTAGGGACCACACGGGCAGTCCGGTCAGGCTGTGGTCATGGCATCCATTCCCAGAGTAGGGGTGGCTAACATTGTGATGTGACTAACATGGGTGGGTGGATGTACTAATGGGGTGTGTGAACTAACCCAAAAAAAAAAAAAAAAAAAAAAAAAAAAAAAAAAAAAAGTTCTATGAAGTGGACTGCACAAGCAATCGTGGTCATTGAATGCCATCGTTAAAAACTTTTTTAGGCCACAAAAGTTCTAAAACAGGCTGACATTAGTGTTTCCCCTTCATCCATATCTGTGTGACAATCTAATGGTAAGTAAACATTACGTGTGGGCCCTAGTAAGGCCTCAACGGTGGACGTCATTATCCCCCTGTTTCTGGAGGTGTGGTCCCCTAACCTTGGGAGCAGATTATGTGTTACTCAGGTAAGATGGTAGTGGGTGTTTCCCTCACCGCGGGGTTCACCTTGATGTAGGTGTTGTGTATCTATGCCATCCATTGGATTTTCCAGCTAGTGTTGAGAAGGTTCGAGTGATCGACCATTAAAAACGTCCTGGCTGATATTTGTGTTATCACTTCATTCAGGTCTGTGTGACCTTATCAACAGTTTGGATGCTGAATAAACATTATGGTGGGCATTAGGAAGTTTTTAATGATGGGAATTCAATCACCACTGCTACGTGTGGTGTGGTCCACTTGAGATTTAGAACTGCCTCATTTTTGGGCCCATGCCCTAAAATAAGCTGGAAAAATTAATGGGCTGCATGGATGACAACACATATATCAACTGGGCTCCACAGCTGTGTTAACTAGGTAACACCTAATCCGCTCCCTTTAGCTTTGGACATGCTTCGATTTCAGGCTCGGGACCTCAAATGAGCCGGCAAAACGGATGGGTGGCGTGAATAAGATGCATACAACAGGGTTGGGCCCATGGATTCCTTTCACTAGGGATATGGATGGTGTTCGAGTCACCACCCAGTTCCAAAGTGGATTAGGTGCGGCCTGGCCTCACCCAAAGACGGTGTGGCCCTTACCGTGGGACCCACATTGATGTATGTGTTCCATATCCAAACCATCCATCCGTTTTACTAGTTCATTGTAGAGCATGAGCCCAAAAACAAAGTAGAAAATTTCTCAGATGGACTATACCATTGGAAACGGTGGCAATGGACCTTTCATGGGCCACAAGTTTTGGATCAAGCTGATATTTCTTTTTCTTTTTTTTTTTTTCCCTTCATCCAGGTTTACATGGCATTATCGATAAGTTCAATGACAAATAAACATTATGGAAACAATATAGTGGGCCCGAGGAAATTTCCAGGGTAGGTCGTTCAGTTTCCACTGCTCCTCTAGCATGCTCCACCTGAGAATTGAATTTGCCTCATTTTTGGGCCCATGTCCTAAAATAAGCTGGAAAAATTAATGGGCTGCATGGATTACAACACATATATCAACTGGGCCCCACAGCTGTGTTAACTAGGTAACACCTAATCCGCTCCCTTTAGCTTTGGACATGCTTCGATTTCAGGCTCGGGACCTCAAATGAGCCGGCAAAACGGATGGGCGGCGTGAATAAGATGCATACAACAGGGTTGGGCCCATGGATTCCTTTCACTAGGGATATGGATGGTGTTCGATTCACCACCCAATTCCAAAGTGGATTAGGTGCGGCCTGGCCTCACCCAAAGACGGTGTGGCCCTTACCGTGGGACCCACATTGATGTATGTATTCCATATCCAAACCATCCATCCGTTTTACTAGATCATTGTAGAGCATGAGCCCAAAAACAAAGTAGACAATTTCTCAGATGGACTATACCATTGGAAACGGTGGCAATGGACCTTTCATGGGCCACAAGTTTTGGAACAAGCTGATATTTCTTTATTTTCCCTTCATCCAGGCTTACACGGCATTATCGATAAGTTCGATGACAAATAAACATTATGGAAACAATATAGTGGGCCCGGGGAAATTTCCAGGGTAGGTCGTTCAGTTTCCACTGCCCCTCTAGCATGCTCCACCTGAGAATTGAATTTGCTTCATTTTTTGGCTCATGCTCTGAAATAATCGGGCTAAACGGATAGATGTCATGGACATAGAATAATGCATTAAGGTGGGCCCCACGTTAAAGGCCAAACCGTGTTGGGAGAAGCCTGGGCGCACCTAACACGCTCCGTTTCCCTGACCGTGAGGCCACCTTGATGTATGTGTTATACATCCACATGGACACCCAATCTGCTTTATGTGGACACCTCAACTGGAATCTGGATCCTCTGGTCGAACTGAACAGGGAAACCTTACTTTGAGCCTCCCTAATTGGTCCACATCAGCTGACATTGTCAATTCCACATCAGCTGACGTGTTGTGTATATTTCAAAACAAACCATTCATGCTTGTGTTGCTTTTTTATTTTTGTCCTGTTGTGGTTTTCTTTAGTCCCACGTCAGATTGAGTGGGAGAAAGAAAAGTGGTTTATATACTTTTGCCCAACATAGACTTTTGCAATGTGTCTTGGACTATGTCAAAGTCCGTATGCGTGTGCAGGGGGGTGCGGCCGGCGGAAAAACTGGTCCGAAAACCTTTAACCAGGCGTGTGCGCATGTGCACACCCACGTATACTCGCAAGCAGGGGGGGTGCAATCGGACCCCGATTAGCCTGGGCTGGCCCACTTCGCGGTTGTTAGATGTGGCCCACTTGACTAGGCCGTTACCATTGTGCGAAACGTGCCTTTCTTATCGGGCACGTCGAAACGTCGTGATGGTTTCTTTCAACGGGTCTTTTTCTAATCGTTATGATTTTGAAAGTTTATAAAAGGGAAAGGGAAACAGGGTTAGGATTTCGGAATCGATCGACAAACCTTCTTTCCCTGCTATTGTCTTTCTCAATTTTCATCTTCAATTCGGGCAGTTTTCTCTGGGCAATAGGAAGGGTGGTGTTTGGTGATGGTATTGGTGTTGGGTTCTTCTATAGCTTGTGAACGCTATGGAGGAACATATCTGGGGAGTTGTATCCTGGAGTTAGACGCATCGGCATCCTTCTGCACTGGTTTTTTATACCGAGGGGTGCGAACTATCTCAAAGATAGCGACAGAGTACGCACCTCGACCCAGAGCTTACAACTTTATATTGACGATATCTGTTACCTAGTGAAGAAATTCGACATAGCAGGTGTGAGGTTCCTTTAAGCATAATTATTTCTATAACTTATTTCTCATTTCCATTGAAGTAATTTCAACAATTTTGAGATAGTTGGTCCCATGGCTTCGAGAAATCATAATGATAAGTTTGTTCGGCCAGAGAATTTTAACTGTCAGCACTTTAAGCGGTGGAAACAAAAGATGTTTTTCTACCTAACCACCCTTAAAGTAGCATATGTAATCAATCAACATCAATCGTCTGGCCTACTCGAACTGGAACTGTCAATCATTCGTCAGAAATGGGATGAAGATGACTACCTCTGCAAAAATTATATTTTAAGTGCTTTGTCCAATCAATTGTACGATCTGTATTGTGAATATGATACATCCGCTGAGATCTGAAAAGAATTAGTGAAGAAGTACAAGACTGAAGAGGCGGTGTGAAAAAATACGCCGTTAGTCGATACTTCAAATTCCAGATGACTAATGATAAATTAGTGGTGCATCAGGCCAACGAATTTAACCTCATTGGTCATGAAATTATGTTTGAAGGAATTAAATTAGATAAATAGTTTCAGGTGACCGCTGTTATTGAGAAACTGCCGCCTACTTGAAAAGACTTCAAAAATTTTCTTTGGCATAAAATAAAGGAATTATCAATGGAGAAACTGATTGTGAAAGTGCGGATCAAGAAAGATGCTAGACTCCAAGATACTTCTAAAGTATTAATGGTAGATGATAAGCAAAATCAATATCAACAGAAAGGAAAGCCTAAACACATTAACCTGAAACCAAATCAGAAACAGTTTAAAAAGAAACTTAAACCTAAGACTAAGAACTAGAAAAATAATAACCAAGATAAATCATCTGGTTGTTATGTGTGTGTGGCAAACCAGATCACTTTGCAAGAGAGTGCTACAAGCGGAAAAAAAAATTCAACTCCTGCACCTCAAGCAAATGTAACTGAGGAACCTGAAATTGTGGCTATGCTCACAGAGGTTAACATGGTTCGTCCAGAACTTAGTGACGGCTGGTGGATCGACACGGGTGGTAGCACACACGTGTGTTACGATCCCACCTGCTTTAAGAATTATGAGGAGGTTCCTTCTGGTAGAAAAGTCCAAATGGGGAATGCTATTACAGCAAATATAGTTGGACAAGGTAAGATTGAACTATTATTCACATCTGAAAAATTTGTCACTTTGGCTAATGTTCTTCATGTGCCAGATATGCGTAAAAATTTGATTTTGGGTTATCTTCTGAACAAAGCTGGTCTGAGACAGGTTTTTGAGTCAGATCAAATTAAAATAACTAAGAATAACTCCTTTATTGGTAAAGGTTATGCTGATTGTTATAGTAAAAAATAGCGGAGATCATCTGCTAGAGGCTTCTTATTATATTCTGATGATGCTCCGATCCCGTGAGCACATTTATCCGACTATCGAGAACGTCTGTTCGCGGCTCGCATATTAGGAAAAACGATGCTCGATTACCAAAGCTTCGAGAAGTTGTGATCGATAGTCAAATACTGGAAAGCGAGAGGAGTTGTATTTTTCCTGCGAGCAGACCTTCTCACAAGTCGTTGAAAGGTGTTGTATCTGAATGAGCGAGCACTTGGATTCGCGACCATCTTCCAACATGCGAACAGCTTTTTCTGTGGTGACATCCCTTAGCCCTCAGTACCAGCAGCCCGTATAGGCCGATTTTGGGCTTATCTTCTTCAGTGGTTCCGAGCCTCAAGGGATCGCTATCAAGGAACGAAACTATCGGATGAGTCATTGGATTAGATCTCCCTTCTATCTGAGGATAAGAATCTTATCCCACGAAATCAGCGGGATCTCGATATCTTACGTAACAGATTGGATCATTTCAGATCTATATAAGGAGATGACTCCATTAAGATACAGGTACACAATCTTCAACCCCTAACCTCGGCTGCTTGGCAATTCTCCTTCTTGCCTTATCTGACTTAAGCATCGGAGGGCTAACGGCTGGACGCCGGCCACCCTTAGTTTCTTTCTGTCTTCTTTCAGGTCCGGCGGAGGGAGTCTCTATTGGAGAGAAGGTGAACGACCGGAGGACCTTGTTACAAAATCTGACGTTAACAGTTTGGCGCCGTCTGTGGGAACGACTTGATCGTCAAAGTCAATCGTTCTAACCACTGATCAAAATCCTTCTGATATGCCTCCTAAAAAGGCTGTTCATCCTTCGACTTCAAGGCAGGCACCACCTCCGCCCGATGGGACGGAATCCGTACCTGTCCCTCTACCCACTTCGACAAATATTCCTCAAGGAGCCCCAAATATGCCGTCAGCAAACCCATTATTGGAGGCCTCTGGAAATCAAGACGACGTTCTGCGTTTCCTCGAAAATACTCTTCTAATTCTAAATGCCGGAGTTCAGGCCCTGTCAAATCGGCTTGATCAGCATTTTCCCGAACCGCAGAGACAACCCTCCGAGGGGTTACCACCGTAACCCATTCCGGTGGCTTCCAGACATTCCGTGGACGAACCACGGGTTCAACCAAATCATCCTCCGCCAAACCGAACACCACTCAGCAACCACCCCCTGTGCTACCTCCACATTCCATACATTCTAGTGCGTCTCGCCAACCTCAACCTCAGGACTCTACCGTCGAAATATCAGGCTATACCTTACCATGGGAAGGAGATCTCAAAAGAATCCATGATCGTTTTGACGTTATAGAGCAGCGATACCAGGCAAATCGACCATCTGCCGTCATGGCAGCGATACATCAATCCAAGTCCCCCTTCACCAGCGAGGTTATGGAGGCACCGTTAGCTAGAAAATATCGAATGCCTGTTATCATCCCGTACACAGGTATTGGCGACCCCCTTGAACACCTGAAAACATATAGGTCTCTTATGGAGTTGGAGGGACATGGCTCAGAAATCATGTGTAGGGCTTTTTCCCTGACACTGAAGGAAGCAGCTCGTACGTGGTTCCAGGGACTAAAACCTCGTTCCATCAGCTCCTTTTCACAATTATCGGAATTATTCCTTTCTCAATTCATTGGAAGCATTCGCATTAAGAAGCCAGCCTCCCATCTAATGGATCTGAAACAGCAGCATGGGGAGACAATAAAGGAGTTCACAGTACGGTTCACTGCTGAAGCCGTCCAAACTGAGGGTTATACTAAAGAAAAAGGTCTCACAGCCCTCATAGCCGGAATAACGAGCGAGAAATTCAGGTTCGCCTTAGATAAGAGCCCTCCAAAAACTATGGCAGAATTCCAAGCCAAAGCTCAGAAATATATCAATGCAGAAGAAGTCGCATTGACACGCCATGGAGTACAGGGTAAGAAACGCAAGCCAGAGGGAACCTCTTCTGCAGATAAAAAATATCGTCGTGATCAACGTGACCGTTCTCCCAAGAAGCCTTATTCTGGTAAATATCATAACTACACTCCTCTCAATCGGTCTCATGAAAAGGTTTTAATGGAGATTAAACATAAACCATATGTAAAGTGGCCTGCAAAGATCAAATCTGATCCCGAGAAGAGAGACAAGAGCAAGTTCTGTTACTTCCACAGAGATCACGGGCATAGAACCCAGGACTGCATCTCTCTACGAGATCATATTGAAGCCCTTATTCGAAAGGGTCATCTCCAGGATTATGTCGCTCGTAAAAATCGATCACCAGAAGGAGCGAAAGTCTCACCACGCCAAAAGGAACCGTCTCATCATCAAACTGCCCAAGAGGATGCTGAGCCTACTGGAGAAATTCGCACCATCATCGGAGGACCAGCTTGTGGGGGCGACTCTCAAGCTTCAAGAAAAGCGTACGCTCGGAAGGCGTCTAAAGAACCCCAGCATATTTATTGGCTGGAACAGGCACCCAGTGCGTCAAAGGCCACCCATCCTCCAATTTCCTTCTCCCTCGAAGATGCAGCGGGAATCCACTTCCCTCACAAGGACTCCATCGTAGTCACATTAAAGGTATCAAATTATCTGACTCATCGAATTATGGTGGATACAGGTAGGTCAGCCGATATTCTGTATCTGGAGGCTTTCAACAAAATGGCACTTGCCAGAAGCCTACTCAAGCCAGTTTCAACCCTTCTCATCGGCTTCGGAGGTGAGGTGGTAATACCTGAAGGAAGCATTAATCTCCCGGTTACTTTTGGAGAAAGTCCAGCGAAGACTACCGTCTTCATAAACTTCCTCGTGGTAGATCGAAAATCAGCATATAATGCCATTTTGGGGCGGCCATCGCTTAATAAGGTTGGGGCAGCCTTACACCCTTCCTATCAAGTTCCCTACCCTAAATGGCGTTGGGGTTGTGCGAGGAAATCAAAAGGAGGCTCGGTCTTGTTACGAGATAGCCCTACAAGACCGAAAGAAAGTCCCAGCAGCACCTGTCATGACGATAGCACAAGATTCACCTAACTCCTCGACTGACAACTCCCTAGACCAGAGAGAGAATGCCCTTCAATCAGGAACTCCTGGGGAAGATACAGTGGCAGTTCACTTAGCTAAAGATGATTCGTCTAGAGTTATCCGCATAGGATCTTCTTTGAAGGGAGCCGTCCGGGATGAGCTGATCCGCCTCCTCACCGAATATCAAGACGTGCTCGCTTGGTCTCACAAGGATATGCCAGGCATCGACCCCCACATTATCGCACATCGGTTGAATATTGATCCAAAGCATAAACCCGTACACCAGCGTCGACGTGCCTTCACTGCAGAAAGGCAAATGGCAATCAAGGCTGAAGTCGAAAAGCTGCTTACGGTCAACTTCATAAAAGAAGTTGACTACCCGGAGTGGGTCGCGAATGTAGTTCTCGTCCGGAAAGCTAATGGCAAATGGAGAATGTGCATCGACTATTCAGATATGAACAAAGCATGCCCCAAAGATAGTTTTCCGACGCCACGGATAGACCAGCTGGTCGATTCAACAGCTGGACATGCCCTGCTCAGCTTTATGGATGCTTATTCTGGTTACAACCAGATCATGATGCATCCACCTGATAGCCAACATACCGCCTTCATCACCGACCGGGGATTATATTGCTACCAAGTTATGCCGTTCGGTCTTAAAAATGCAGGGGCCACCTATCAACGTCTCGTCAACAAAATATTCGCTGCTCAAATCGGCAGGAATATGGAAGTTTATGTTGACGACATGCTCGTGAAAAGCATCGTAGAAGATGATCATCTTTCTGATCTTCAAGAAGCCTTCGATCTGATGAGGAAATATCAGATGAAGTTGAATCCAGAAAAGTGTGCATTCGGAGTATCTGCTGGAAAGTTTCTCGGATTCATGGTCGGCCAGCGAGGGATTGAGGCGAATCCTGAAAAAATAAAAGCATTGATAGAGATGAGATCCCCGACCACTCTTAAGGACGTCCAATGTTTGGCTGGTCGCATCGCATCGTTGAACAGGTTTATTTCGCAAGCGTCTGACAAATGCTTACCCTTCTTCAAGCTCCTCCGTGCTACAGCAAAATCTAATTGGGAGTGGACATCACAATGCGAAGAAGCTTTTCAACAATTGAAGCAGTATATGAGCACGCCCCCTGTTTTATCTAAACCTGTAGCGCACGAGCAACTCATCCTTTATTTATCTGTGTCTTCCACGGCCGTTAGGGCCGCTTTAATACGAGAAGACTCCGGGATGCAAAGAGCCGTTTATTATATTAGTTGGGCAATGGTAGATGCTGAAACCCGTTATTCTGATATGGAGAAACTGGCCCTGGCCTTGGTCACGGCAGCACGAAAACTACTACCATATTTTCAAGCCCACGCTATTCTCGTACCAACGAATCATCCGTTACGACAAGTCCTTCAAAAACCTGAGACTTCCGGACGATTAATTAAATGGACGGTCGAACTTAGCGAGCACGATATCTCGTACTGCCCCAGGCCCGCTGTCAAGGGCCAGGCCGTGGCTGACTTTATCGCCGAATTCACATATTCCTCTTCCGATGACAATTCCACGACCAGCGACCAGCCTTCCTGGTCCCTCTTCGTGGACGGGTCGTCACGGGCCACCGGTAGCGGAGCAGGCCTAATCCTAGTCGCCCCAGACGGGTCGCATTTCCAATACGCTTTACGTTTTGATACTCGCATCTCAAATAATGAAGCAGAATATGAGGCCTTGATCGTTGGCCTCGAACTAGCCATTGTCCTTTCAATCCAAAATCTGCTAATTCACAGCGACTCCCAGCTCATTGTCAACCAAGTTCTAGGTGAATTCGAGGATGGCCTTATACAAATCTCGTGTCCTCATCCTGCTCTCAAAACTGAAGACTTATGAAATAATTCATATTCCTCGCGAGAAGAACCAACTCGCAGATTCCCTGGCAAAGCTCGCCTCTGCACCAGAATCTGAGTTATCACATTTAATCCCCATCGAGCATCTTCAGAACCCGAGTATCGACCAAGCAACTCTCGAGCAAGTAATATCGGTACAATCATCTCCATGTTGGATGGACCCCATTATCTTGTATCTCAAAGACGGATACCTTCCAAACGACAAGAAAGTTGCAAGACAAATTCGTCATCGAGCCGCCAGGTATACCTTACAAGATGGAATATTGTTACGCAAAAGTTTTTCCTTGCCTTATTTAAGGTGTCTTCATCCAGAAGAAGCATTTTGTGTTCTCGATGAAATACACCAGGGGGCATGTGGTAACCACCCCAGGGGGCGATCCCTAGCATATAAGGCGATGAGGCAAGGATATTATTGGCCTACTATGAAAGCAGATGCAATTGCATTCTCTAAAAAATGTGACAAGTGCCAGCGATATTCTCCTATACCTCATGTACCATCCGAGCGAATGACTCCAGTAGATAGTCCTTGGCCTTTCGCGCAATGGGGGGTTGATATCATCGGGCCCTTGCCTACTGAAAAAGGATAAAATAGATTCGCGATAGTGGGGGTCGATTACTTCACCAAATGAGCCGAAGCAGAACCATTAGCCAAGATTACTGATAAACAAACTACTAAGTTCATATGGAGAAATATCATATGCCGTTTCGGACTCCCTCACACTATAATCACTGACAACGGAACGCAGTTCGATAACGTAGCCTTTGAGGAATTTTGTGAAAAATGGAAGATACGTAACCTCCGCACCTCTCCATATCATCCTCAGGCAAATGGGCAAGTTGAGGCAGTAAATAAGATCATCAAGCACCACTTAAAGACCAAGCTAGGTGAGTGTAAATGTATGTGGCCGGAACTTCTGCCAGAAGTATTATGGGCATATAGAACTACAGCTCGTACATCAACAGGCGAAACCCCTTTCTCCTTAGCATTTGGTGTCGACGCAGTAGTACCAGTGGAAATTCAAGTGCCCTCGTATCGGATCGAGCAGTATGACCCCGCGGGTAATCAGGAAGATCTTCGACTTCATCTCGATCTCTTGGAAGAACGAAGAAATACCTCCCAAGTACGAGCGGCCGCATATCAACAACGTATTGCTCGCTATCGAAATGCTAAGGTTCGGCCTAGATCCTTCCAGCTCGGAGATTTGGTCCTGAAACAACAACTCGAAGTTCCCGCTCGTTCGCTAGATCCAAATTAGGAAGGCCCGTATCGGATTATCAAGATTGTGCGACCCGGGACTTATTACCTCCGTAACTTATTTTCCGTTTCTTGGGAAGTAATTTCAACATCACCTGGGAATCAGGTCCGCAGCAGCGGAGGTTCTTTGCTCAGTCCGAACCGGACTCCCTCAACTGTGCGTACATCTCTCTCTCACAACAACCTTGTCAGATGTAGTCAACATGTGAAGAACCATCACCACCAACCACGTGTACAGCAATTATTAACTGACGAATGGGATGATCCATTTCTTCCCAGGTTGTCCTGAGATTAAAGCTAAACCGTTGAATAATTCAAAGAGCAAGGACAAGAGAGGAGCTATGTCTAGATTCTTTGCCTTTAGCCGTACGAATAAGGGAGCTCATCCAAGGTCTTCCGTGCCTCCATATTGTCCACAGGCCTATGTTGATCCCTGCCAGCCATCATGGGCCCCACCCTTGATCGCCCAACAGCTAAAAAACGCTTTGACTCGACTATCCTAATAATCTAACTAATCAGATTTCTCTTATTCTATATATGTGACCCACTGATTGAACGGCTTGGATCGCCCATTGTTCATTCACTTTTGGACTTATCCAATGTGCGGTTTTGATCTCATCCATGTATGCCACGTGCAGTTTCATCATCAAACATTCGAATAGAACCGTCAGTTTCATCCGGAAGCCCACACGTGTACAAATTACTGCATGCACCAGCGTGGCGGCTAGCTGCAATGTTGTCATCAGGTGGGTCCGACCATCTAGACGTTCCGTACAAAAATCAAGCTGCTACACATCTGATGGACGGAGTGGATTGAATCCCTAATGTTGAAATCTTCCTAGGACCCACCGTGATGTTTATTTGCCATCCAATCTGTTCATAAGGTCACATGTGCCTGTACGAAGGGAAAACATAAATATCAGCTTGATCTAAAACTCCAGTGCCCAACGATTACTGGTGGTGTGGTCTACTTGAGTCTCTAATCTGACTCCTTTTTAGCTTATGCTTAAAATAATATGTAAAAATGGATGGATGGCCTGGATAAAGCATATACACCACTGTGGGCTCATAGAGCCCCTGATAGGACTGACCTTCTCTAGCTAGGTCCCAATGGGGTAGTACCCAATCCGCGCCATATCCTGTGCGTCTGATGCAACCTTAAATCCACGTTGCCTAAGTAGCGGTACGGCTGAAAGTTGGGCGGGTTCTACCCGGCCGACCCAACATTGGGTTGGGCTTGGGCAGGAAGTATCGAACCAATCTCGATCTTGAGCTATGAAAACACTAAACCGATGAAGTTTGGGTTAGGCTTGGGTTGAGGTCTCAGGTTGCCCGACTCGACCTGAACTCAATCTATATACAAGTTACTTATAATTTTATTATATTTTAGTTAAGTAAATTTATTAGTTTATATTACTTTAGTAAGTAAACTTATAATGTTTGAATTTGATATGCTTGAATGTTAAATGAGTAATTATCCTCTATTTTAACTTATTTGTTTTGAAAAAGTGAAATTCTTTACATAAATAACTACATATATAATTAATAAAGCCATAGGTACAAAAAATAAGGCGTGTATTGAAACATAGTAGACTAATGTAATAACGAAAATATTAGCATGTATCAACCCGACCAACTCGATCAACCCGACTGAGCCCGCTTGGATTGGGCTTGGGTTGAGAATTCCTAACCTGATGTTGGGTTGGGTTGGGCTGGGCTGGGTTGGGTTGAGTTAGGGTTGAGGTATAGGAACCTTGGGTTGGGTTAGGGTTGAGCACCAACCCGACCCGACCCAACCGACTTTCAGCCCTAAGTAGCAAACCTCAATACGTGTAGAGCATACTCCAAAAATGAGACTGATCTCACACTAATCAGACGATCTTGACCATCTAATTAGTGGCCATAACTGGTCACTGAGTGAACACGAACACTCCATGAATGTGAATGGGATATGTTGTCGCAGATTCTTGGACAACAGGTGAGGTGGGCAGAATGACCATCTAGGATAGATGCGTGTGTCACTGTTCTCTCGCTAGTGAGCCAATTGGATTTGGAAGGTTGTTCCTATATAGCAGGAAGGCTAAGAGGGTGGCTGGAGATCGGCCGTTAGTCCTCTAATGCCTAAGTCAGCCAGATATGGTAGCAAGAGATGAACGATAGCCTTTGTTTAGATGTGCTTGCGTACCTTGAAATGGAGGCTGATGCTTCTACTGATAGTCATCAGAGAGTGATCGTGGGCCACTATCATGGCCCCAATCGTGGCAGTGAGACTCGTTGGGTAGCATGATTCTCGGGAGACATGGGTCATGTTGATAACGGCTGGAGACATGTCTGTTTCCTTCAGACAAGTCCTTGGACTTCCACTCACAGTTATGGCGGTGGCAGTCCAGGTCGGTCTGTTGATGATTTCGGCCGAGGCTAATCTTAAGGTCAGGTCGGCCTTGTCAGTAGACAGCCAAAGCTAGGTTTGTCTTCGATATATCAGAGACGACCATCGTCAAGGCCGACCTGTTGTCTTCGGTCCTTGGCTCTCTTCCTACCTACAGCCCGTCATGCAGGCAGTCGCAGAAGCTGAGATCGAGGACCTGGGGCCTGAGCCCATGGGCCTACAAGTCTTATGGGCTTTCCGTAGAACCTAAGATCAGCTCGGGTTTTACCCATAACAGGATATTTGCATAATTTATAAGATGTGGCCGCTTGACAGCCACGGCTACGATTTCCCTACAAAAGCCATAATTTTACCCTCGGAACTGCAAGTAGCCCCCACCTCATGTCTCTTGAGGGTTGCAAGAATACATCCTAACAATATTAGGAAATGATAGGTCGGGACTTTTTGGATTGGGATTCTCTGCGTCCGGAGCCGTTCATTGGATAGGGCTCTCCTTAAACGGGAATGCCCAAAAAACACTCTCGGGTGGAATATTTCAACCCCTAATTACACAAAGGTCATGGTGACCATCCATATTCAAAACTAAATACCCAAATTATTAAGGTTGAAGCTTATTGGCCATCTATCCACCATAAGAAGTAAGACCAATCGTATAAACAGGTCAAAGAGTGGGAAGATGTCTCAGATTCAAAGGCTAAGGTTCGGACATATGTCGGAATGTATTCTACAAACCTCATTTACATCTCTTTGCTAACAAGTTTCCTTAACCTTGGGGTCACCTTGATGCAATTGTTGTAATCCACACCGTCCTTCAATTTTTCCAACTCATTTCAGGACATGGTCCAAAAAATGAAGCAGATTCAAATCTCAAGTGGATCACATAGTAGGGGAGTGAAAGCCCCACCGTTAAAAACTTCTCGGGGCGATCAAGCTGACTTCATGCATGTGTGTCTGACCTTAAAAACAGGCCAGATAGCAAATAAACATATTACAGTGGGCCCTAGGAAGTTTTTAATGGTGAGCATTTAATTACCACTGTTTCCTGTGGTGTTGTCCACTTGAGATTTGGATGTGCTTCATTTTTGCAACCATGACCTAAAATGAAATGCAAAAACTGATGACCAGCCGGATGTACAACACAAATTAAGGTGGGTCCTACAGTCAGGGAAACACCCACCAACGTATTAGTTATTTCGCGGGTAACACCTAATCCGCTCCCCAATCTTCAAAACATTGCTTAAGAGAGGAGTACATCATAAATATGTAGTTGCTTGGCACGACCCCAGTGGGAACTTCACCTCAGAAAGGAGGACTTCACCTCAAAAAGGTGGTCATAGATTGTAGCTCCCCCTAAATCCTAATGACATCTGCTCTATACGTATGTTGTGTTAACTTATGTTAGAATGTTAGCCAAAAACATAAACGGACCGGAGAATCAAGTAGAGAAACAATGAGGGAGGGTTGCCTACTGCTCCTTTTTCTCTCTCAGTATAGTCCCCACCTCTCTCTCTCTCTCTCTCTCTCTCTCTCTCCCTCTCCTCCTTGACTCATATGCCATACCCCTAGTATGAATATAAATGGTAATGTACTTGAACACATGGAAAAATTCACAGCCGACATGATTGTTCAGTTGAGTGCTACTGCATGGTGAAAGTGTACCTGAGATCAAAACAGGTCCCACCCGGATCTACACATTCCTTAATCTTGGTGAGAGCTGCTAAAAAAAATCCATCATAAAAAGAAATTAAGCGGGAATCTCTAAAGCTAAACAGACCAAGGAGCCGATGGTGCGTAAGTGGTCCACAAGGTCGAGCTGTCAAGTCAATCTCAACCATGCAAGTATTGGGGCAAGTACCGTCGTTTTTCCTGAACTGGAGCCCGAGTAGATTCTGCAGCACCCCCCACGCCAATTGGCGTGTGATCAGGACATCTTCCTTTTTTCTTTTTCTCCCTTTCTACTGTATAGCTGAATAAGTGCCAAACTTACCCAAGGCGACAAAAGGGAATTGAATGCCTTATTCCATACTTCCAAACAATCCTAATTTGAGCATCTTTCCACATTTTTTCCCTCATGAATGTATCTAATTCCTGATGCATCCAGTCAAAAGAATCTTCTACCTCTTTCCCTTTTCCACCAACTAAAATAACCATGATCTCCATATTCTCAGATTTCTCATTTCACAATCTCAGCCATTAATTGGAATTTATGCAAATTGCAATCTCATTTACACTTGCAAACATCTAAGAGGATCTTGGAAAGTGAGATTGGCAAACTACCAAACAGACATGTCTAAGAACTTTCAATTTCCAAAGGAAACAAGAATGCGGTCTCGGATGTGAGTTAATAAATAAACCCTGGAACACATTTGTGGCAGAAGACTCAGAAATCGTGTTCTAACAAGATGCCCATTTGCTATCTCCGACAAATGGTCCGAGAATCCGGGCACTTTAGGAGGTCTCAGGACATGAGATTGCAGATCTTGGGTTAGAAAATTCTTCTCCTGGGGTATAAGGTTCCTGCTTTTGCTGAATGGGATCAATGCATGCTTTTGCTGAATGGGATCAATGCAAAGGGGAAAAAAAGAAATAAAAGTCGGAAATGCTTCTGTGGATCTATTCTTGTACCTATTGCAAGGTGTAAGTTGTTCAGGCATGGAGTTCTTTGTGCATCTGTCTGAGAATTGGAGAGGGACTATTGTGGGGTAGGGCCCACAGACACCCAATGTGGGTGGACAATATCTCTTTTCAAGTCGCTGTGGAGATCAGATTGGGCAAGGCGGACAGGTGGTTACTTCTCTATGATTCTATTCTTCTTCATATATCTGCAGTATATATACAACTGCCTGGAGCACCTTTGGCTTTGTGGAGGCTGGTCAAAAGATCAGAGGGGGACAGTTGGAATGCTGCAGAGGACTATTTCCCGACAACGTAAGACCTCTGAAGGACGGATGTAAACTGGAAAAACAAAATTCAATTCGAAAGAGATTGAGAAGCTTCGTGTTAGCGATATAGAAAAGAAGGGGAAAAGAAAGAGAGGTAAGAACTCAATTGAAATGTGAAATTGTGTGACTTCTCATGCTTCTGGTTTTTGTTACTGAAGGCTGATTATGGCTGTTTTGATGATAGGAAATGTATCATCATCAAAGCAAGAACAATTTCGCTTCTTCGAGGATGTCTGTCCCTGCCGAGACACATTTGTTTGTTCCAGGCATGAATGTTTCGGGAGAAACAGGACTGGTTCTCTCAACGGACACAAAACCTAGGCTAAAGTGGACACCGGAGCTACACAAGCGCTTCATCGAGGCTGTTGAACAGCTTGGAGGGGCAGAAAGTGAGTGCTTGATTCAAACAGAACCTTGATAAGGCTTGACCAATGGGACTAGGATCTCAAATCCTGTTCCCCACACGTGCTGATGTGGCATGGGTGTGCAAGATACAGGCCATTCATCAGGTGAACCCCAGCATGTATGCAACTCACCCAAAAGAATAAGCTGGTAGGTCATCAGGTGGTGACTCTTTTACATGAGTCTGTGAGTCTCTGGTCGATTCACTTCTATCATCCACCATTTTCATACACGTCTGGAATGTCTACCACTTTCATACGTCTGGCCCACCGCATTACCAGACTCGCCTGATTTTGTGCCATGACAGACATTTCGGTGCCCATCTTTCAACAACCAGGATCCTGCACACGCATGCCACATTGGAGTAGGATGCTGATTTCTTATGCAACCAAAACGAAGAATTAATACATGCACCAACAACTGATAAACACCATCAGTTACCAAGAAAACATCTCCACCCACAGTTACAGCTAATACAAGATTTTCTCTGTCATAGAGGCCACCCCGAAAGCAGTCATGAGGCTTATGGCGATTCCGGGACTCACCTTATACCACCTAAAGAGTCATCTTCAGGTAATTAGACCCGTGCTTGGACTTGCAGATTTAAAGGGAAAGGAAGCCTTGCAGAGCCATTCCACTAAGGCCAATGTGTGTGAGATCCATGCCATTCATTAGGTAAGGCCACTGTGACATGGCCTGACCCAACTCAACGGGTGGGTCACACCCATATGAAAAAAATGGACACTTATAAAAACTGACCATCTGCATCCAATGTAAACATGTGGCCCAACTGATGAGTGGATTGGGCAAGGCATGTCATGGTGGATCACACCTGATCAATGGCCCGGAACATGTGTGTCAGGAGCCCTCCAGTCCATCTCACATGCACGAGTGCAGTTCCCAATTTCTCAAATTGCTGAAATTCAAAAGGATTTGAGTGATTATACACCTCTAACTAAAGCTTTTTGATGCAGAAGTACAGGCTTAGTAAGAATCTCCATGCGCAAGCTACTAATTCAAGTAACAAGAATGGTAAGAGGAAGGTGTAAAAAAATTCTAAGGGACTTCAACAAGTACTTGAAGCACATCCAATCATATTATTGGGTATCTGTTGCAGGTTGTACAACAACAGCAGAGAGAATGTCTGAAGGAAGAGCTACATTTACAAACAGTCCAGACCCTGAATCCCCAACAAGCAAGTAAGAGTGCAAAAGATGACTTTTCTAGAAAGCTTTTGGTTTAGAAAATTTGAACTGATTGTATGCTTTTTTATATCTCAGAAGCATGCAGATAAGTGAAACACTGCAGATGCAAGTCGAGATGCAGAGAAGGCTGCATGAGCAGCTTGAGGTATGGGCCGGAGTACATAGAAAATGCAGCACTTGCATGACATTTTGTGAGATATCTCAGGACACATGGTTTTATCAGTTGGGCCCTAGTGTGGACAGGATGTAACCCAAAAATCACAACAGGTTGGGTGATCCAAGTCATGTATTTGCTTTTGAGGATTTCAAATGAGTGGTCAGAAAAAAAAAATCAGGATCATCTACTAAGTATGATATTGGCTCATCCACAGTAAGTCCCAACAGAAGAATGGTCCATATTTCATACAAGTGTGCAGAGATGGAGTGCATGATAAATTGGTAACCTAGATGATAGTTTTCGAGGATTATATCCCTTCCCATGGCTAAAATAATCTCTATTTCGGAAAAAGCTTCAAATTCACAAAGTGAAATTTCTAGTACATGCTTCTAACATTTGATCAGAAGCTAAGTTGCAAAAGTACCAAACATTGTCACTCAATGAAAATTTTGGAGGTTTTACACGCTCTAAGAAACAAGACTATGTTATTATGTATTCTCTCGCTCTCTCTCTCTCTCTCTCTCTCTCTCTCACACACACACACACACACACACACACACACAAATACTTCTGTTACTTTCTTTAGTGATCTTCCATATTCTAGAGTAAGTTTGTGACGATTCACACAAAAATTTTGGAGGTTTTACACGCTGTAAGAAACAAGACTGTTATTATGTATTCTCTCGCTCTCTCTCTCTCTCTCTCACACACACACACACACACACACACACAAATACTTCTGTTACTTTCTTTAGTGATCTTCCATATTCTAGAGTTAGTTTGTGACGATTCACACATCCAGTTATAGAGAACTAGTAAAACTTGCACATGCAGTGTATGTGGAGTGAAGTACTTTGCAAGTCGTGAGAGGGGGGACAAGAACTGGTTGCAAAAAGTAGGTATTTTTCAGTGGAGAGAGGACCGTGAGGTCCGTGACACATCCATGCTCTAAGAAACAAGACTATGTTATTATGTATTTTCACACGCACGCACGCACACAAAATACTTCTGTTATTTTCTTTAGTGATCTTCCATATTCTAGAGTTAGTTTGTGACGATTCACACATCTTTGCAAGTTGTGCGAGAGGGGATGAGAACTGGTTGCAAAAAGTGGGTATTTTTCAGTGGAGAGAGGACCATGAGGTCCGTGACACAGCCTCATCACGAATTGTCCAAATACCATTCACGTGCTTAAAAACCCTTCTCATTCCTTTCATATAACATGGTTCAATCAGTTTGAACGGCTTGCATGTAACTTTTTTTGCACTTTGGGATTACCATAATATAGTACAGATGATATTCTGAATATATTTCCTTCTTTTTTTTTTTGTCTTTGTTCTGGATTGAAATAGGTGCAGCAGCACTTACAGCTCCGAATAGAGGCACAGGGAAAGTACTTACAATCAGTGCTAGAGAAGGCCCAAGAGACTCTTGGAAGACAGAATCTGGGTTCTGCGGGATTGGAAGCAGCCAAAATGCAACTCTCTGAACTGGTCTCCAGTGTTTCCACTGAATGCCTCAACTCCACCTTTTCTGAGTTGAACAGACTGGCGTGTTTGGGCACCCCGCACACACAAACAACCCATATTGCAGATTGTTCGATTGATAGTTGCTTGACGTCATGTGAGGGATCCCAAAAGGACCAGGAAATACATAACATTGGCAATACTCATTTGTGCCCGAAAGAAGAGGGCTCTAGGCCTGAAGAGACTGAGCCCGCATGGTGCATGGACCTGACTGAGAGTAGGGCACTGTCTTCAGAAAGGATGATGTTTCCAATACAAAGGAACATCAACAACTTACCTATGGGCACAGGACTTCAAGGAGAAAGAGGAGGCGGCTGGACCATTTCTGAGGCAAGACAGAAGGAAAGAGATGCAGAAGAAGCTAGTCATGAGCGATTGAAGACTAAAAGATCTGCAACTCAACTAGAGAATGACAAGCCAGCCAAAGGGTTCAGATTCCAATGCCTAACAGCGGAGCTGGATCTGAATGCCCGTGATGAAAATGATGCTGCTTCAAGTAGCAAAGAGTTCGACTTGAATGGTTTCAGTTGGAACTGAGAGAGAGAGAGAGAGAGAGAGAGAGAGAGAGAGAGAGAGAGAGAGAGAGAGAGAGAGAGAGAGAGAGAGAGAGCACTGTAATTAAGTTGTATTAGCAAGACAGTTCATGAGAAAGGATATTCCAGTTTTCTATTTCATTACAAAATCAATTGTTTTAGAATTTAAACTGTGGAGCAACAGAAAGCTCTCTTAGTTCATGCATCACAACCTACCAAGGAAGAGGAAGGTGTTAAAGAGAAACAAATCATATAAATATTCGAATGAACCAGAAACAATTAATAAAAGACGAAGGGGAAGAAATGGGTGGAGATGCAAAACAAAGTGGAATTAAGAAAGCACATGGAGGAGACTGGAGAGCAACCCCTCAGATTGTCTGTAGAAATGAATAACCAGAGATTATGTCAATCAAACGTCTGTCATTGTTCCAATTTCAGTAGGTCTTTTAAGGATGTAGCTAAATCTAACATCGAGATACCTTGGGTTGTTCCATAGTACATTTACCTTCTAATGCATTGGAATGAAGATCCGTTCATCCACTAGATTGAGAACAGTAAGCATTCAGATAACATTGCATGTCTTAGCAAACACAGGCAACTAAAGTATACAGGCATACATGAAAATATGTACTTGCCTTGCAGACGTTTCAGCTTTGCTCAACGCTGCTACATCCTACATCTGCTTTCCATTGGCATTGTTGCTGCAGCTGGTGCTGAAGAACCTGTTGTCTACTTGGACTGGGTCACATCACGCACTTTGGGAATGCTTCTATAAAAAAATCAATGATGTCAAAAGCAGCAATTGATTTTAATTGTCAAGTCAGAATCTGAGCATTTGAACACTGATTACCAAGCGTACAAGAAGTTTACCACCGATAGGTCCAGAATTTTTTTCTTGATGGAGCTGCATCATGATAGTTCTTCTTCTTCTTTCTTCTTCTTCTTCTTCTTCTTCTTCTTTTCAAGATAAGTGTAACTTTTCTTCATTGTTACTTATAGGTTCAGATGATGCCATATGTAATAGAGGTCACTGCATTCATAGGTCCTTTCATCTGTAGCACCTCCATGAGTTGTTAAGACTCTACAGGATCTCCAAATTGAGAATAACCAGGTACTCCAAATTCCAAAACGGGGTTGTACCTGTGTCCTGTCCGTGATGTGATGTAGCATATATCTTTCTAAACACTTCTTGTGCTCTCTTATATTTTTTTGAAGATGATGGTACCAACTCCTCAAACCTTTGACTTAGAGGTCAAGAAACCATCACATGGACCAGCCTTGCAAAGAAGAGGAATGGTTTGTTCGGTCTCTTATATACTTTTTTTTTTTTCTAGAGATAACAACAATTTATTAAAATGCAGTTATCTTTCAAAAAAAAAAAAAAAACAATTTATTAAAATGCTCACCAAAACGTGGGAAAAGAATACAAAGCCACACTAGCATGACAAAACAGACGAGAAAGGATTCTACTAGAGATGAATTCATGCACCCTCTCTGAGTATCTGATACTCATTATAGGCTTCTTGAAATCAAGGTTGCCTGTACTAGGGTTTGCATTGGTGCATGATGTGGGGAAGGGTACACGTAGTACGCTACTTCCTTTGATGTGTTACAATAGGGGTAGGATCATGGGCGTTGCTCCAGTTCATAAACTAAGAGAGTGCAATATAGTTTTATAAACGAATTGATTTTGTAATTTATATGTAATGATGAACATTATTATTATTATTATAGATTCTGGATGCATAATATTATATTACATGCACGCTATTGTATAAATCAGAATATGAATCTATGTTCTAAACATAAATATCCATTACAATTTAATCAACTATAAGTCTATAAGGGTATAGAACCATAATTGGGATAGTAAAAGTAGTGATCTGGATTTCAAATGACCCATCGCAAAATTCAGAACAAAAACAGAGAGGATTTGACAATTTACATGATGTTGCTTCCCACTCTGTTCAAGATTAGAAAACTCTTAAGCTCCTCCACCAAAGTTCCTGTAAATCATCCACAATGCTCATGCTCATAGTTGACTTTGGGGCATGGTTCTGTAGATCGATATAGGAGGGTGTATTTGCCTAGTAGAAAACTGATATGATACAAGCACATCACATCTGTATCGGCCTATATTGACCATTATTGGATTGTATCTGCTAAATTTTTTAAGCCAAAAAATTAGTGTAAAAATATCAGGAAAATGGGGAAAAAGAGAAATTCAAGAATCTATTCTTTCATGTGTTTTGAAAATGTGCGTTTGTGTGTGTAATGGTGTATCAGGCCATTCTCTGATAAGAATATTGAGTGTTGACTTGACCTGCTAAAACTCAGCCAAATGGGTAATAATTGAACAAATCAAGATTTATTTCGTGGATTGAGGCCCATTATATTGAAATATAACAAAAAGAAGATGACATCGTGAAAAAAGTTATGGTTACCTGTTTTCTGATTTTTCTTATAATGGTCCATTCCACTTCATTCGTTGAATGCCACTAAAATGTTTTGTTTTGATCCCCAAAATAGGCCTAGATCTAGCCTAAAATGACTTCCTAACATTCCTTCATGGTTCAAATAAGAAAAGAAGAGGAAAAACGAAATAAAATTTTAGAATATAAAAAAACAAATTTGGGCCTTTATGGCCCTATTGGCCCGTGTAGGTATACATGCCTTTTTCTTTGGGGATAGACCAATATAGACCCATGTCATTGATGAAGACATCAGTGGTGTACCCTTTAGAGTGTACCAGAGGAGGAGGCGTCGTCGACAGAGTACCGGAGCAGAGGAGTTAATGTGGATGGACGCCGGGCCCATCGGACCCATTTTCTGACGCACTACGAGTACACGAGTAGCAAGACCGCAGGAGCATCATGATCGCAGGACCGTGGAGTGAATTTAGTTTTTAGACGTTTTTCTGTTCTTTTTTCTTGTTTTTAGGCACTTTAGTGTCGTTGATTAGTTTTAGGCATTTTTTCTTCTTCTTATTTTTATGCACTTTAGTATTTTCGTGGCTTATATATACTTGTGAGAAACCCTAATTTTATTATTATTGAATGAATAAAATTTCGTATGCTTTCTTCCTCTTTTACCAAAGAAATTAGGGTTTCAGGGCCTTTGAGTGTTGAGGATTCTACTCTGGTTTCAGATTTTCCTTCTTTTTAGATCTTCAAGGTGCAGAAAAAGGTAAGAATCATCCGTTTTTCTTGTTGGGATAATCCGTACTTTCTTTCATCTTGAACCCATCTCTTCCCTATCTCTTTCGTTCTTCTCTGATTCTTTCCCTTTTGGTATGAACGGAAAAGAGGGATGACTAGCCATGAGAATCGGATCCAAACTCGACCGTGGACCGACTTATGCTAGATTTGGGATATCCTCATATCCCTAGGTCCATTTTTTACGGTTTTAAGTGATTTTATGTGAAGGGGCATGATCCTGACGGATTGATC
The DNA here is from genome assembly GCA_003013855.2 of Liriodendron chinense. Lineage (NCBI taxonomy): Eukaryota > Viridiplantae > Streptophyta > Magnoliopsida > Magnoliales > Magnoliaceae > Liriodendron > Liriodendron chinense. The sequence continues at coordinate 620,662 of PVNU02000491.1, read as the reverse complement.
TCATTTCTGTGTTGGGATTTGCTTAATCTCTTTGACTGAAAACAATTGATTGATTAATTTTATTATTTGAATCTCTTCGACCTGATTATACATACATTTCGAGTTAAGTCATCACATGTCCCTGCATCAGTCTTTTATTGTATTAGATTGATACGGATACAATATTGATATTCTGAACCATGCTTCTAGGTTGCAATTTAATTGATGTCTCCACATTGAAGGAATGTGATTTTATATATATATATATTAGATATCTTTTTCACAATGATAGGAAAATGTGATTGTTGTTGTCTTGGATCTTAGATCAAAGGTCCCATTGGGATTTCAGTCATGACCCGACAAGTTAATTATTTGTCATGAGAAAATTATTAATCCCCTTTTTTTAATGGGTGAATTATATGTACTTGACCCTAGACATTGCATAATATGCTTAACTTTTGACAATTTTGGCCTGCATCCTGCAATCCATACCACGCGTCATACCATGAATTGATCATAGCCAAAAATCTCCTAGATTGGATGATCCTAGAGAGTAGGCACCAATCAATCTTGGAAACATTTCCGCTTGAGCATAGACTGTCGATGTATCTACTATTAACCTTTAGCTGTAGGCACAAACCAAATGGTTAGGATTCCATTATTAAGGACTAGGGGTATGGAAAGTGTGATGCACGTCGAGCAAGGAGGGGATAAAGAGAGAATAGGGAGAGAGATTCGGAGGGGAGAGAGGCGGAGGGAAAGGTGAGGCTACATGCAGATATGCATGAGAGAGAGAGAGAGAGGAGCTCTGGGCGACCCATCCTCATTGTTTTCCTTGTTGTGGCCCACTCAAGTCCTTGATCTACATAAGTTTTGGGCTGAGGCCCCAACAAGAGTGGACACAACAAATGCACGAAGTGGATGTCACACAATCATCAGTGTGGGCCCACAAAGCCTTTGTCTCACAGTGTTCCTAATTAGATGCTCCATGCATCTTGCATCTAATTAGGGAAGAGGAGAGGTCGATGTGGGTTACACCCATTAAAAGAAGAGGGTGAAATATATTCTGTCCTTGTGTGGTAAAATCTCAACCATTCCTTGCCAACCAGGTACATTTTTATGACAAATATGACTTCTCTTAACCAATGTTGCGAAGACTAATTGCTAGGGCAAAAATGTCTGAAGCTATTGACATTATATATAGTAGAGATATTTTAGGGCATGGTCTATCCATGAGATATTTTTTTTTTCTTTGGAAAGATAACGCAGAATTTTATTGAAAAAGCAAACAGAAAAACAGTAAGGCAGGGACACCAAGCAGGCGACCCGATTACATCCCAAGAAAATCTAGATTATAGCCCTTTAGATTTGGAACCCCAAAGACCCATCCAAAAACCAGGAACCTAGTCCTTTGGGACACTCCATCGACTGGCATACTGATGTTATTAAAACATCTAGCATTTCTTTCTACCTAAATGACCCACCAAACATCTAGCATTGAACCAAAAATGAGAATGCTAAGCCTTTTGGCTGAGGATCCTAGAATTCCTCATTTGTCAGTAGGGAACAAAACAACCGAATTTCCACTTGATTGAGGAATCAGTCCAAATGCACAAGTGGTAAGAATTTGGTCCAATGATAACCACTTCTTAATACAATGTACTCCTCGAAACAAGCATCTTAATAGAACCGCACCAAGATGCAGCTTCCAAATTGCAATGCCAATTACAGGAGAACAAGCAGCATATTCTCAGCAATAGTTTGCTTTCACTGGGGGAGGAATCATATTCCCAGTTGTTAAGGATGTTAAGGATGATAAACGCCGCTTGGCCAGGCCATGAATGAAAGTATAACGAAGGGAACCGATGGCACTAAAAGGAGCCCAAAAGAAAAATGCTTCAGAGGGGAAAGAAAGTTCCTTCTAGATGAGACTTGGGTGTTGAAATGAATATATTCCCTACCCCCATCAGTAGTTAAATAGTATTGCACAACATCATAGAAATACTCATTTTCTAATAAGCAAGAAAAGATGAACAACAAATGAACTAGTTGATTTACAACCTAACAATCACATATGGTGGTATGCAACAACCAGAGAAGAAACTCCATGCCAAAAGAGTTGCAAAAACTATTTATAAAATAACGCCTAGAACCCTAAAAGCTCCATCATATGACGTACCTCATGCCAAAAAAAGGAAAAGCTTACCTAACAAACAACAAGGCTGCTGCATTTTCTCTAATAATGCCACAAGCTACGTGCACTACCATAAAGGCTTTGTGATTAATCACGAAACGGGATTCATTGCGTCTACATAAAATGTCAAAATAAGCTACTACTCATTTCATTCTTTTATGAAGTAGCAATGCGAATCTCCAGCAAATGAAAGTAGTGCAACCAAACCAGCACAGAAAGGATAACAAATATAGAAGTCGTCCAATCCTCTACCTACAGCAAAACCAACTACTTTGCAATACTTAATCAAGAGATTGAATAGCATGGTAATTAAGATTATGGTAAGTTGTATGTCATGAATTGTGACAAAGGGATACATGATTCCCCATCATATGTGACAGTCATTGGAGCGTACCAGATGTCACTTATTCTAGAAAGGGGGAAGAGGGATTAGCTAGTCATCAGGATACTTTATAGCTTATAGTTTATTACTATAAAGAACAGAAACAACATAAACAACCCCAATTACTTCTTAATTCTACGGACTTTCTTAGGCCCCCAGACCTCCATTCTACCTGCAGGGCATCCACAAGGCGCTCGAAAAATAAGAACAGTACGTCCATTGAGTGGCGCCATCCTTTTCAACTCAGCTTCCAGTTCCTTGTGATCCTCCCCTAACTCCAGTGGGCGTGCTCCATACAAATCCTTCGGCAAAGGTGGCATGTACTTCACACACTCTTCCGATTCAAGCTGGATATCAAACTCGACCGCTTTACGAAGACCCCTGCAGTAAGGATTCCCACATTTCCGAGACTTGTGATGGATGATCTCCCATGCCACAACCATGATAACAAACATCATGACCAAGCCAACTGCATAAGCAACTGGTGCTGTATATAAAACATCTCCGATGAGGATGAAAGCTTCTGGAAGAAGCTCGGAAGCTTCTCGGAAGATGAACTTGAAGTATGGGACAGTCAAAACCCCCAGGGCGCCGAGTACCAGAAGAAGTATGATGATGTCAATGGCGGCAAAAGGCGAGTGGTCACAGAACGGATGGGATAATGGGTTTAAGGACTTGCTATGCCTCTTATTACGAGAGTGAGTATGGTTGTTTCGGTGCTCTGTCGTGGCTAGGGAATTCCTGTGCTGCTCGAAAGCTTTGCAGAACTCAATCAAGCTACGGCAGTCCACCATTGGTAGCTTCATCAGATTACACTGCAAGAGCGGAAAAAAAATGGGCTTCAAAATCTCTTGAGATAATAAAAAATAAAAAGCTCATGAAATTGAGAAATCAAAAACTCACAAAGGCATTAGAAATCTGAGCAGTTTATTCCGTTTCCACGACCACTTACAAATTACAATTTACAAATCACGATTTACCAAAACTTATCAACAGATGACAAATCCTACCTGATTTTAACTTTCAATTTCCCTGAATTTAGTGACAATCTTCCCAATCCAAACTGATTTCAACATGAGCGACTAAAAAAATCCACCGATTCAAAGATATTCAAGGGTTTGAAATCTTTAATTTCGAGTATGACTGATAAAAAATGACTTTTCAATTTTCAACAGGACTGATAAAAAATGAGTTTTCAATTTTCAACAGCCAAAAGGGAAAGCTAATTATAGGGATTCAAAGAGCAACTGATGGATCACGACTAAAACTTTCCAGCTCTGCAGGCTTCAGCGACTGATCTGATCAAAATATGGTTGGAAAATTCAAATCCAGCGATTTCAAGCGCATCAGCACACAGGAACCTCGAATTTCTCAACCTTCACTAAGAAATCTTCCAATTTGAACAGCAACCGATTGACGAAAATCGAAAAAATAGGAACTCAATAATCCGATCTGAATCTGAAGAATCTTCCGACAACGAGCAGATCTACAGTAGGAAACCTCGAATTTCTCGATGTTCGGGAATAGATCTCACGATTCGAGATGCAATTGATCGAAAAAATCAAGAAGTTGGAAGGGGAATAAGGTTCACCTGATCGATTCGATCGAGATTTCCGAATCAGTCGGTTTTGAGCGCGTTTGGTGCTCCCGAAACTTGATTTCTCGACCTTTCTGCTAACAGATCGAAAATCGTGGAAGCTGAGTGCGTTTGATCGATCGGAACTCAGTAATTTTGAATCTCTACGCTTCTGAAATCGATCAAATCCAGTTCTCCGAGAGAAAGAGAGGCGTGGATTTCGTTTCAGGTAGAAAAAGCGAGCGGAGAAAACGGTATTTAAAGTCTCTCTCTCTCTCGAGTCATGGTCAGAGGGCCCTGTTTCACGCTTTCGGGAGACTGTAACTCGGCCGACCCGGGTCTCACTAGTGCCAAATTACAATTTGCCCCTGTAGTACTCTACAGAAATTTCGAGGAATGGCATCTCGCACGATGTTTTCTGCCATACCGTTAGATCTGGATCTATTTAACTTATCAAAACCGTTTATATGATGGACCTCACAGTGGACAGATGTTAACACTCATTTTGGCGTGTTCACGCGGACCAATGAAATGCCACCGTATGTTCCAACTACGCGCTTAATGACCGACGTAATTCTACTCCCGTAGGAAGGAAAAAGAGACTGCAATGAATGATATGTAGCCGCTGGTACAAGCCGCACGTATGATCGAAACAACATGCTTGATAAGTATATAAAGAAAACCGAGATAAATATCTTATCACAAATTCGGATAAACACATCAAAGTTATCTCACACAATCATTTCAAAATGAGAGACCTAGAGATGATCAATGATCTCACAACACCGATAAGGGTTTAAGAAGCAAATTCTTCTCAAAGTGGATGGAAACTAAAGACATCGTGATGAATTAGTGTCCAGTGAAATCGATACCATAATGCCCATGAAGTTTTATAATTATGTTAGCAAGAGATCTGAAAATAATTTCTAACTTGCCGATATCTCTTTGACTAAGCTGGGATGATCAGAAAATAATTATGCACCGTGACCGTCAAGGATCTTGGACTAATAAAGAAATCCAGTGAGGGTTGCCGCATTCTAAAATTAAAAAAAAGGAGCATGTGATGAAGAACTCTAAGCTCACACCAAATACAATCAATTTACACAATGCAACATTGTTTATCCATAGTTTTTAGTTTCTCTACTTTTGTTTAGCTATGCTACATAACTTTCAGAGTTTAATTTAGCTTAAATTGCCAGTGTTTAGCACCATCACTGTGGTACGGTTAGGAGTAGTATAAATAATAAATATCCACGACCCACTATCGTCGGATTTCCAAAGTCCTTACTTGAAAGATTACACCTCGGTTACTTCCTACTGACCAACTCACCCGAATTATTTGTCTATATAGGCGATTGCAAGTAATTAATTAATTTATTTATTTCTTTAATTATTTTTTCATTTGTTGATTGTACTGATCTTTGAATACAAATCAATAAAATTAGCATTTTTACCTTTAAGTCTTAAATCTTTTATCCATCATAATTCTACTGAGAAATACAAACAATTAGTGGTTGATGAAGGCTATCAATCTCATGGATTCAATTTTAATCATTCTATCTCAGTAATAGGATCATCAGCGTTGAATCGAAATCGAGTCAACTCTGGCATGCCCACACTATTCAAACCCACATGCTTAACTGAATATAAACCTCCATTAACACGTGTGGCCTCATATATTAATTAAATTGCACAAACAACTGGGGTACCCAAAATCTCTCCATTGGAATTATTTAACTTTATCTCTTTTAGTATTAACATGACTCAGTATACAATTGTGGCCCAGCTAGTGAGTGGATGAGCATGATCTCCTGGAAAGGTGATCTCCACCGTAGGTTCCCCCTATAAAGGGTAGATGTTAACGTTTAGGCCTGCACTCGAGTTGGGTGGTTGGGTTGAGCCCAATCCTGGACCGAACCTAAACATATTTTAAAGGTTTGGGTTTTAGTGTGGGTTGTGATCGGGTTAGGCTGATCCACCCCTAACCCTACCCTACTTGCAAATGTGTCAACCCTAACCCTACTCGACCCTATATGCTGAATTGGGTTGGGTTAGAACTGAGTTCTGCTTATTCGCATTCTTTTTAACTTTGTATATTAAAAACAGAAGTGTTTGACTCATTTCTAACCGTATTAAATAGTTCCATACTGAGCCTCATGAAAAAATATCCATGCAATAAGGGTAAAAACAACCAGGTATATTTACCGTCTTACCATCAAAACTTCCAATTTCCAAACACATTGAAGGAGGCACGCTTGAACTGGAAGTTTTTTTTTTTTTTTTTAATACTTTGACAAGACTCAGGGTGGTGGTTTGGGTATGGCGGAACGGGTTGGGTATACACGGGTCAGGTCGGTTGGGTTTGGTGTGTATCCCAAACCGTACTTAGATTAAAAGCGGTCCACCCGCATTCACCTAGGATCAGACCATTTTCTCTATGGGTCGGGTTACCGCCGGTCGGATCAGGTTAACCTAGCATGTGTGCAGCACTATTTACGTTTGGTGGGAAAGACGGTGTAGATGATCTGCCTGAAAACACAATCAAATTAAAAGTTAAAAAAGAGAAAGGACAGTCAGCTCATCAGGTGGGACACACATGCGTTGAACGGGAAAGATGGGTCAATCACTTGTCTTGTACATTTGTCACGTGCAGCTTTCCCGGCCTGGAAGAGAGCTGATCACTGCAGGCATGGTACCACAGCTTGAGGTACGAGACCATGTTTCCCCAACACGGAACTTTTGTAAGACATCAGCATCGTCAAAGCCGTAGGCCTCACTGTGAAGATCAGCTTACGGGAGAATTAGGCTGGTCCACTCATCATGTGGGCCACACTGTTGTAATCGACTAAAACCAATGGCTTGACTGAACATAGAGGCTTGGCCCACATAATGCTTGGTTCGGTCTGATTTTAGAGGAAGGTAAATTTCATGGTGGGTCCCACCGTTCTCATGGTCCTGATTTCCTGTACAGCTGGAAAATTGGTGGGAAACATGGAAGTGGCACCACAAATTGTGGTACAGTTGCATGTAGCTGAGCAGTTCGTAGTGAGAAGTCTCGCCTGATTTTCCGCTGGGACCCGTGGGCATTGTAGCTCGGATTCGGATTGGGTACTGCTCCTCTGCCGGGCTTTGGATCAAGATATACTTTTGTGGTCTATTCATGTAAGTCTTTGTGATCTTATCAACAGGTTGGATGGCAGATATACATTTTGGTGGAATCTATGAAGTTTTTAATGGTAGGGATTCAATCTTGCCTGTTTCCTGTGGTGTGGTCCACCTAAGATTTGTGCTAGCTTCACTTTTGGGATCATGCCCTAAATAAGATTTGTGCTAGCTTCACTTTTGACATCATACCCTAAAATGAGCTGTTAAAATGGTGGGACGGTGTGGATTTAAGGCACACACAAAACTGTGATCCCCGGCTGGGCTAGCAGGTGAGACAAAACGATACCTAGTCTAAGTCGATACAGCTGGCGTCCGATGTAGATTGAATACCCGCACACAGACCAAGTTGCCTCCAACCTTGGCATAGAAGAATTTGATTATAGGCTGCTGTCAACAGCAGGGCCCATGCAAAATGTTTGAAAGTTGTTCGATGGAATGCCTATTTGACTAGGCCCGATCTCTAACACCGACATGTCATCCAATCAAATCCTACCGTGTCTTGGCAAAGGGAACTGATTTGGGACGACAATACGCGATCCTTTTTCTTTTTCCTTTTTTTCTCACACACGTCCACACCCCCACACACTCACCTACACCCACACCACATAGGCACTGGTTCCTATGATTTCAATGTTGAAACAGAGTTTGTATACCACAATGGAATCCGATTCAGTGAGGAGCAAAAACATTGAGTTAAATGAGGCCCCGCTGTGGAGGGCTCTCATTGGTTTAAGTTAGGTTGACCAAACCACTTTCAAACATGCGACTATCTCTTGCAGCAATACGTGGCCCAATAAAAATTAGCCACTAATTTTCCAAACACACTGAATCCGGTTCCGTTTGTGTCCATGCCACACTATGCCGCATGTAATTTTACTGATAAGATAAAGCCTTCCCCTTTATAATACGATAAAACCACACCACCGCAAACATAGCAAGACAAACGGTACATTAGTGCCTTGCAACTTCTTAACCCTATCATGGATGTCCCATGCCATGCGCTGGACTAGCAGCCTTCAAATGGGTTAAATGCAAACATAGTTAATGGTTGATATTCATGCGAGAATTGGGAGGAAGGATATCTATGATGTTCTTTTAGTTATATTTTTTAGTCATGTTGTAAAATAGTGATACCAAAATCACTATGGGCTTAGCTACCTTTTAAGCTTATATGACTCATGTTTCATATAAGCAAACTAGGCCCAAGTATTAGTGGACCCTTCAAGGGATATTTTTGGTGTTTCACTCATGAAAGGGTGACTTTTAGGTTAAGTTGGTATTGAGGAAAAATGAGAATTACGAATTTCGGAGAGGAGTTTTTTCTTGCACAAGAGTGTTTTAAGAAGTGATTTTATTCTTTAAGGCTAAATTCAAGATTTTAAGATTTTTCAAGAGGTACTCCAAAGTTTTTTTTTTATCAAAGTGTTTAAGATGAGAATATCTATTGCTAGCATTGCAATGGTGGATGTTTTTTTTAAAGCTTGGATTCAAGGAGATTTTGTTATATTCTTGAAGAAAATACTTATTTCCTTGTTATTTGTAATCTCTCCTTGTTATAGTGGATTTTTTTTTGCTAGATTGCTCGTGCATGTTACCCAAGTGGTGACCCATGTATATCTTGTATTCTCGTGTGATTTTGAGTTTTCTCCGTTATCTTCTTTCTGTTTACTGCACACAATCTTTGCATATTTTGTGTGTCATTGGAATTAAAGGGGTGTTTTATTTTAGTGGCGAGTTGCTTAGGCAGTGGTTTTAGTCACATCAAGTGGTTGGTATAGCTAGGCACAAACCAAGCCAGCTCGAAAGCTCGGCTCGGATTGGTTTGAAAAAGCTTGGCTTGGATTGGTTCGAATAGAAGTTCAAGCCAAACCAAGCCTCGAAATCAAGCTTGTTGGAAAAAATAAACCTAGCTCAAACTAGGGCAGTACCGGCTCGGTTTGGCTCGAAGCTCAGTTTGATTCAGCTTAATTCGGCTCGTATATTGTAAGCATTTCCTATGGTGTGATCCACTTGAGCTTTGGATATGATTCCATTTTGGGATCATGTCCTAAAATGACATGTAAAAATGGATGCATGGCATGGATAATACATATACGTGATGATTGTGAATAATACGTAATACATATACATGAATGCACATGATTTCCTTGCACTTGTAAAATTATGCTTGTGTACTTTTGCTTGGAAAAGGCTCTTACATGTCTATTTTTTGAAGTTGCACTCCTCCTTTAAAGGATGTTAACATTATGTGGTAAGATAATTTTGTATTTTTTTGTTCTGTTTTTTTCTAACTTTTTAAATTCTTTTCTGTTTAAACAAGCAAAAAAAAAAAAAAAAAAGCCGCCACTTGTTCAAACTCGGCCTGGCCCGGTTTGAAATTTTCGACCAAGCTAATCCCGACTCGAACCAGATTTTTCTAGAGCAAACCAAACTGGGGCCGCATGGGCCAGCCCGAAACCCAAACCGGGCCGATCCACAAACCGGGGTGGCATAAAAACAAGTCAAACCAAACTAGGGCTAACTCAGCCCGGCCTGAATTGTTGCCCACTTCTAGTGGTTGGTGATTGTTTTGATTGCTTCAAGTGGTTTCAGAGCTGCTCGATTTGTGTAGAAAATTAGAAGAGATGTGAGGTGGAGAAATTTAATGGGCAATTTATTTTTGAGCTTTTGAAATTAAAAGTTTAAGATTTGTTAGTTCAACAAGAGCAATAAAAGGAATTGCTTGATAAGACAGAGAAATTGAAATCTATGGATGATGATGATTGAAATGAAATGGATCTCAAGGGATTGTCTACTATTCAACATAATTAGCAAGAAGACCCGTTGAGTTTATGGGAGAAGGTAGAAAGTTTGTGTCAAATAAAGTCCCTTACAAACCAAATTTTGTTGAAGAGAGAAAATTATATGCCTTAAAGATGGAGGATGGTACAAAAATTTCGGACCACCTAAATACATTCAACAATATCATCTGTCAACTTGGAAGCATATGTGTGACAATGGAAGATGAAGACAAGGTGATGACATTGTTATGTATGTTATCGAAGTCTTATGACAATTTGGTTATATCATTGAGTTTTATCAAGGAAGATTCAATCAATTGGGATACAATTTGTAGTACGATGTTTGTCAACAAACTTCGAAAAATGCATCTTTGGGAAGTTCAAGTGGTTCGAAAGCGGTGACATTTACAAAGTGGTTTTGGAAGTTCAAGGTGGTGACATTGTTATGTACGCTATCAGAGTTTTATGACACTTTGGTTGCATCATTGAATTGTATTAAGGAAGATTCACTTAGTTAGGATACGATTTATAGTACATTGTTTGTCGATGAACTTCGTAAAAGGCATCTTTGGAAAGTTTAAGTGGTTCGTAAGTGAAAGCTCTTATGATAAGAGAAAGACCAAATTTCTGTGATATCAAACCAAATAATTCTTTAAGAAGCAAGACTCGAGGCCATTCAATATCAAGGAGTGACAAAGGCGCTTGTTGAATATGTGGTAAGACTGGTCACTTGAAGAAAGATTGTTGGAAAAGTTTTTTTTGAAGGAATCTAATTCAAATAATGACAAACAACTTTCCAAATTCAAGAATGAAGCCAATCAAGTAGAGGTGTCAAGATTAGAATCGATTGGAGATGAAGTGTTGATCAAAATTGGATACTTAATAGCGATTTCACTCATCATATGTGCATCATCAATTGTGATTTAGAATGTATGAATCACATGAGGATGGTATTCTATTGATAGGAAATGACTCAACTAGAACAATAATTAGGGTTGGTTCGGTTGTATTCAAGATGTTTGATGGAATGGCTATTAAACTTGAAAATGTGAGGCATGTGTTGGGATTGAAAAGAAACTTAATTTCACTATCAGAATTAGACTCAGATGGTTGTAAATTTACAATGCAAGTGGGAGTACTCAAAGTATCAAAAGGAGAAAGCATCATTATGAAAGGCATTCTAGTTGAAAATTTGTACAAGTTGCTAGGAGGTATAATGATAAATGACATGGCAAATATGACTATTAAGAATGGTAACTTCCATTGTGATTATGACATAGAAGGTTGGGTTATATGAGTGACAGGGGCATGTAAGTGTTGGCAAAAAGAAATTTAATATTATTGATGAAGTTTGGTGAAAATGAATTTTGTGAACATTGTCTCTGTTGGAAACAACATAAGCAAAAGTTCTTAAAAGGTAGTCACACAAGTAAAAGTGTGGTTGATTACATACATATAGATGTGTGGGGGCCGTCATTAATTGCTTTGCCTCATTCATTAATAATTTCTTAAGAAAAGTATGGATGAAAACATTAAGGTCCAAGAGTGATGTGTTCACGATTTTCAAACATTTTAAAGTTGAGATAGAGAAGCAAACGGGACGCTACATCAAGACTCTTAGGACAAATAATGAGAAGGAATTTAATTCAAATGAATTTATCAAATTTTGCATAGATGAAGGAATCAAGCGACACTTTACAATTGTCTACACTTTTCAATAAAATGGTGTGGCTGAAAGAATCCATCGTATATTAATAGATCGTACTCGAAGCATGTTGGCCAATGAAGAAATGTAGGCGGAAGCTGTATTAACGTCTTACCATCTTGTTACCTGATCACTATTATGGTTCTAGAGGAGAAAACACAAAAGATATGGTTTGGAATTCTTTATGATAATTCTGAATTAAATATATTTGGTTTTGATGCATTTACTTTAATTCTTAGTTTTCAATGAAATAAATTGGAACATAAATCTACGAAATACATTTTTATTGGTTATGTAAAAGAGAAAGATATTTATTGTTTGTGGGATCCGATAGCCAAGACAATTATCATTAGTCAGGATATTCATTTTGATGAGTCTTATATACTTATGCGAGGCTCAAAAATGTCAGAATGATAAGAAAAAAGGTTCATGACAAAATGATATTTAATATTTCAAAGATCGACCGGAATGTTCAGTTCCAAATATTGTTACTCCCATAGATTAAGAAAATGATCAAGATGAAACTAAAAAAATTGAAGAAAATGAGGAAGATGGTGAAGAAGAAGCACATCCTATGAGATCCGTCAACCGACAACTCTAGTCACTAAAGATTAAGAACCAAGCTCTTTTGAGGAACTTATGCAAGGGTTGTAGGCAACTGGTTGCAAGTGGGTTTATAAAATCAAGGAGAGTGTAAGTAGCGAAATTGAAAGATACAGGGTAAGGCTAGTTACCAAGGGATTTGCACAAAAGGAAGATATTAATTTTATGTAAAATTTTACAGTGGTTATGAAACTTGTTTCGATTCAATTTGTTCTTGCACTTGTAGCATTGCTATACTTGGAACTTAAGCAAATGGATGTGAAAATGGCTTTTCTACATGAGAACCTTGAAGAAGAAGTCTACATGACAACCAAAAGGGTTTGTTATGAAAAGTAAGGAGAATCTTGTATGTAAGTTGAATAAATTATTATATGGCCTTAAGCAAGCATCAAGGCAATAGTATAATAAGTTTGACTTTTTTATGTTATGTCTTGAAAATTAAAGAAGTGATTATGACCATTGCTTGTATTTTGAGTTTTTCGTTGATGAAAATTTTCTTATATTGATTTTTTGTGTTAATGATATACTTTTGGTATGCAAAGATAATGAAATGATTGATGAGTTGAAAGTTTAATTAAGTAGAAAATTTGAGATAAAGGATTTAGGGGCGGCATGTCAAATCCTTGGAATAGAGATAGAAAATGATAGATAAAATGAAACCTTGTCACTTTCTCAAAAGAGGTTCATTGAGAAGGTTCTCGACAAGTTTGTCATGAGCAAGGAAAAACCGGTAAAGACTTCAATGGCTGCTCATTTCATGTTATCTTCCGAATAAAGTCCAAAGCCGAATGGCGGAAAAAAGAGTATATGGCTCGGGTTCCATACGTAAGTATGGTTGGAAGTTTAATGTTTGTTATGGTATGCATTAGGCCAGACATAGCTTATGCAGTTGGGGTGGTTAGTCATTTTATGGAAAATAAAGGGAAATAACATTGGGAGGCGGTAAAATGAGTACTTCGATACTTAAGAGGCACAAGTAATCATCTGCTTACATATAACAAAGGGGTAGAGGTGGTGCATGATTTTGTTGATGCAAATTTTGCTAGTGATCATGATAAGCGAAGATCAACTATGGGATACATATTTCATTTTGTAAACGATCCTATAAGTTGTATGTTAAAGCTTTAAAGAACGATAATATTGTCAATTATGGATGCCGAGTGCATGACATGAACGAAAACTTGTAAGGAGGCAGTTTGGCTTCTAATACTTATGAGAGAAATGTATTTGTTTGTAAACCTATGAATTTTTTTTGTGACGATATGTGCATCATTTATCTAGCAAGAATTCGGTTAATAACAAGAGGACAAAGAACATGACAATTTAGTACCATTGCATTTGAAGATGGCTAAATTCATTTATTGAAGGTAGGAATGAGGGAGAATGTAGTGGTCATGCTCACAAAGACTATTCAATTAGAGAAGTTAGATTAGAGCTTGACTTCTCTAAGCGGCAATGTAATGATGATGGATTAGCAAGGCAAGGAAGTGACTTTGCTATCAAGGTGGAAATTGTTAAAATAGTGACACCAAAATCACTATGGGTTTAACTACCTTTGAAGACCATATGACTCATGTTCATATAGGTCCAAGTGTTAGTGGACCCTTGGAGGGGTATTTTTGGTATTTCACTCATGAAAGGGTGACTTTTATGGTAAGTTGTATTGAAAATAGCGAGAATTACTAGTTTTTGAGAGAGAGGAGTTTCTTCTTGCACAAGTGGGTTTCAAGAACAAATTTTTTCTTGATGGCTAAATTTAAGATTCCAAGATTTTTAAGAGGCTCTTCAAAGTTTTTTTTCTTAAAGTGTCCAAAGTGAGAAGATCGATTTCTAGTATTGCAATGGTGGAGAGTTTTTATTTTAAGCTTGGATTCAAATATGCTTTGTTATTTTCCTAAAGAAGGTACTCTATTTCTTGTTCTTTGTAATCTCTTCTTATTGTAGTGAATTTTTCTTTGCCTGGTTGCTTGTGGATGTAGCCCAAGTAGTGAATATCTTGTGTTCTTGTGGTTATGGTTTTTTATTTTTCTCCATTATCTTATTTCTGCTTATTGCTCACAATCCTTGCATATTCCATGTATCATTGGAATCAAATGAGTATTTGATTTTGGTGGCGTGTTGCTTGGGTAGTGGTTTTAGTCGCATCAAGTGGTCAGAGGTGGTTTGGCTGCTTTACATGTTCTATGATTTTTCAATGCCTACTTGGTGGATGGTTGATGTAGAGAAGATCGTCGACCTCTACATGACAAGGATGGACCATAGGAAGGATCAAAAGGAGCTAAAGACTCGAAAGAATCACCAGTCAACAACCTAGTTCAACCGGCCGACCAAGCTTGTCAACCGGCCGAACCCCCCTGTCGATCGGCTGGATTTTAGCCGAAACCTAGTCCAACTCTTTGGATAGTTTGTGCGAAAATCAGTCGACCGAATTTCCTTTATCGGCTTGCCAATTTGACTTGAAAATTGATTGAACTCCCTGGACGATTTTGTCCATTTTCGACTGGCCGACCGAATCTGTCCACTGACCGACACCGACTTTTGACATATCGACCAGTTGACTGTTCTCCGCAGTTTTGCGTTGAAAATTTGTTTCTTTCCATTTTTTTATCTAGACTCTTTCTAAGTTTACAATTAGGTTTCGTAGAGATGTTTAGAGCATTTAAACTTGTTTTATTTTCGTTATTACACATTCATCTTACATTATTCAATAAAAAGACTTCAATTTTTTCTCTTCTTCTTTGTGGATTCAAAGACATCCAGTTGAGGATTCTCGGATGCTTTGTGGATTTGAAGTATTATCCGTGAGAGAGATGGTGATCGATCTCACCAAGTCTATGCCTGCATCAAGTTGGTATCAGAATGAAGAATACCCTCAGGATGATGATGAGTAACAATGGTCGCGATGACAATCCCATAAATGGTGATCTAGGGGATCAACCTCTGTCAGCGGTGGCTTTCAGAGAGTTCAGCCGGGATAGTTAAGCTATGTAAGGGATGCAAGCTTCACTCAACTGCATTGCCGCCACGCTCATTCCACCAAGCCCCAGATGATATCCGACCCCCTCTGATTGCTTTTCTGCGCAACCCCGTTGTTCGCAAAGGTCGGGCTACTCCAGAGGATTCAGGTTCTAGTGACGACGACATCGGGAACTTTGTAGTACGATAGCCTGCATTCGGAGATGTGCTCACTGATCGCGCTGAGAGAGAATTTTGAGGTAAGGGTGAGCTACCTAGCTTCAATGGCTTACTCAACATTAAAGACTTCCTCGATTGGTTAGCCGAAGTCGAGAGATACTTCGACTACATGGATGTTCTTGAAGATAAGCAGGTGACACTTGTCATGTACAAGTTGAAATCGGGTGCCTCCGCATGGTGGGAACAATTACAAATCACATGCACCCGTCAGAACAAGCTTTCCATTCGTTCATGGTCACGGATGAGATGTTTGTTTCGTCCCGATTCCTGCCCATCGACTACGAACAAGTGTTGTTCCAACAATACTAAAACTGTAAGCAAGGTAGTCGAACCGTCGCAGAATACATGGAAAATTTTAATAGATTAGCGATGCAGAACGATTTATCAGAGATGGATTCTCAAAAGGTCATGAGGTTCATAGGTGGCTTACAACCCACAATCCAGGACCAAGTTCAATTACATTTGGTCTGGACTATGGAGGACATAGTCCAACTAGCAACTCGGTAGAAGCCCAACTTGCTAGAGTCCCTACTCGTTCCTATCCGTCGACTCGGGTCCCTACATTGTCTCCCGCACATGATTCAATGATTAATAGAGGAAAAGAACCAGTTGGAGGGGGTTTTCAGCCTTCCACGACCACGAACCGTGATACGGGAAGCAGTCCTTCTAAGCTACAATGAACAACACCTACTGCAGCAGGTCCAAGCCCGGCTTCTAATCCATATGGTCGGTTGAGGCGGGACCATTATTTTCGTTGTGACCAGCTGGGCCACCTATTGAATACATGTCCTCAACACCCCACAACCCATCTGACTACTCATGATGGGGGCGTTAAGGGAGAGTTAGTGGAAGGAGAGCCTGGATGAGACGAACTTGAGTAAGTTGAGGAAGGCGAAGTAAAGGGAACATAATGGTAGGCTGAGGACAGCGACGAGTCCTTAGTCATGAGACGATTGTGCTACGCTCTAAGGAAGGAAGTGCATCCACAGTAACATAATATCTTTTGCATGCGTTGCACCGTGAATGGGAAGGTTTGTGACGTCATCATTGACAATGGAAGTAGAGAAATATCATGTCCAAGGTAATGGTGGACAAGTTACGGTTGCCAACTGCAAAACATCCAGCCCCATACACCATCGGTTAGATTAAGAAGGTCAGTAAAACCAAGGTAATGGAATAGTGCCTAATTTCTTTTAAGATTAGTAGAAGTTATTAAGACAAGGTGCTTTGTGATGTGGTCGATATGGAGGCCTGTCATATGTTGGTCGGTTAGCCTTGGCAGTCGGATCGAGATGCGAGCGTTGTGGACGAGACAACGTATACATGTTCGTAAAAAATGGGCAGAAGATGGTCTTGGATCCTATGTCACTAGAGAGACACCTTGAATCTTCTAAAGTGGAGGGGAATTCTCTCCATGCCATAATGGAGTTTGTGGAAGAGTCAAAAGAGATTGATGAAGTCTATGTCATGGTGGTGAAGGGTGAGGAGCCTGAGGGCACAGTCATTCCTCCGACCCTTAAGCCGTTGTTGAATGAAAACAGAGATATTTGGCCTGAGGATCTCCCAGATGGTTTGCCACCAATGAGAGATATTCGACACCATATTGATCTTATTCTGAGGGCTAGTTTACCTAACTAGCCGCACTATCGAATGAGCCCAAAAGAGTACAAAATACTCCAAGGGCAAGTGAAAGAGGTGATGAGGAAATGACTCTTGAGAGAGAGTATGAGCCCATGCACCGTGCTGATGTTGCTGAACCCAAAGAATGATGGGAGCTGGCGCATGTGCGTTGATAGTTGGGTGATCAATAAAATAATAATCAAGTACCGTTTCCCGATACCATGTCTAGAAGACACGCTTGATATACTAGAAGGTGCTAAAGTGTTTTTCAAGCTCGATCTGAGAAGTGGATACCATCATATTCGTATCCAGCCTAGTGACAAATGGAAGACAACTTTCAAGACTAAGGAAGGGTTCTATAAATGGCTCGTTATGTCATTTGGCCTGTTAAATGCACCAAGCACCTTTATGCGCCTCATGAACTAAGTGTTAAAATCGTTCATAGGCAAATTCGTGGTGGTGTATTTTGATGATATCTTGATATATAGTTAAGATAAGTCAGAACACATGGGGCACCTCAGGCAAGTTCTTCAGGTGTTGTAAGTCAACAAGCTATAATTGAACTTAAAGAAGTGTAGCTTCCTGACGGACCACTTACTGTTTTTAGGCTTTATTGTGACGTCTACGGATATTTGAGTGGACGAGGAAAAGGTTCGACCATTTTTGATTGGTCAACCCTGACAAACATCCATGAAGTGCAGAGTTTCCATGGGGTAGCTATCTTCTATCGTCGATTTGTCTGAAATTTCAGCACAATTGTTGCACCCATTATAGACTGCATGAAAAAGGGGCATTCTAGTGGACCGAAGAAGTCGATAGAAGCTTTACAAAGATCAAGCATAGGCTATCATCCACTTTGATCCTGGTTTTACCAAATTTTGACAAGTTGGTCTACTTATGAAATTGAGCTGTATGTTGTAGTACAAGCCTTTTGACATTGGCGATACTACCTTATCCAGAGGGAATTGGTTCCTTACACTGACCACCAAGCATTGGAGTTTATTAACAATCAAACTAATGAAAACCGAGTCCATGCCAGATGGATTTCATTCTTGCTAGAGTTTACGTTAGTCTTGAAGCATAATTCAGGTCAATAGAACAAGCAGCGGATGCACTAAGTCGGCGTGCCTCCCTTATTGTTACCATGATCAATGAGGTTGTCAGATTTGACCGCCTCAAGGAGATGTATGAAGAAGACAATGATTTTAAAGATGTACGGGTGAGATGCGAGGAGGGCCACCCTAGCGACTTCCATGTTCAAGACGGGTTCCCATTTTATGAAATTCGATTGTGCATCCCGTAGAGCTCATTGCGAGACTAAATTACCTCGAGCTTCATGGTGGTGGTCTTGAAGGTTATTTTGGTCGTGACAAGATGAAGGCCCTAGTGGAAGAGCGATACTATTGACCTCAGTTGGGTCACTATGTAGGAAAGGTGGTGCAGCGATGCCACATCTGTCAATCCTTCAAGGGACATTCACAGAACATAAGACCTTACACCCCGCTGCCAGTCCCTGAAGGCCCTTGGGAGGATATCTTGATGGATTTTGTATTGGGTCTCCCACAAACACAGCTGTGGACACCGTCCCACGCTTGCGCGCGCGTGTGTGCCCACTGTTTTCTTTGTTTGTTTGATTTGGTTTCTTTTGGTTCTGTATTCGGAGTGGGACACACAGTCGCAATGATTTGTTTACTTGGCTTGGATTTTTCTTGGTTGTATAAAACCTTTTCCAAGGATGACCGAATGGCGTTCTTGGATTCTGTATGTTTGACGGAGTCGTCACCAGCTGAAAAGAGGCCTCAGAATCCACGGTCAGCCAGAACCCATGAAAACGCCAGAATGACAAGGGTATTCTGAAGCAACCCTAGTCTTTCAAATGACTCTCATTTGGATAAGCATGGTCTGCACCGTGGATTCTGGGTAAGGGCCACGGTTATAAAAGAGGAAGGTGTTAGGCACCCTCTTTTCGCCCGTGCAACACACAGTCTCTACTTTGTGGGGTTAAACGATTTTGGGGGATTCTGAAGAGCTTCTAAACCTAAGTGATGCATTGGCTGGGGTATGTCGGCAAGCGTGACACTGGGTCCCTCTTAAATAGACGGTCCTGAGGCAATGAGCGAGGTGATTTGTCATTTCTACGCGAGTGCAGAGTAGGTGCGTGACGATTTTTGAAATTCCCCGCCAACCTGGAGCGAACATGCGTCGTTTTTGGGTCGATCGGAGTCCTACATTGGCTGGGGTATGTCGGGAAGCATCGTTCGTCAAATGTGGGCTCCACAGGGGGCGCCGTTGTAGGAACCTTGTAGTGGACAGCACGCAGATGGCCATTGGGTGACCGTCTTCATGAAGATGGTCACATGGTGGTCATGGTCATGAAGACGGTCACATGGTGGCCATGGTCATGAAGACGGTCACCATGTGGTCGTGAATGGGATTTCCCATTTCTTCTTCTTTTGTTTTTTTGTTTTTTTTGTTTTTTGCTTTTTTATCTTTTGTGCTTTTCTTTGTGGTTTGAGTCGCACTTTTGGTGTGTGTGCCGCACACGCTCTCATAGCTGCCAGTCGAGTTTTCGAGCTGATCCAATCTATCCATCGCCTCGGCGACATGTATTTAGCTGTACAGGAACTTAGGTATCCGTCAGATCAAAGTCGTCAAGTGGTTCACATGCCGTTGAAGGTGGGGTGTCTATGAATGCCCCTCTTTGGCAAAAGTTGGATAGAACCTAATGCCAAAGTGAGTGGACACCCCACCCCTGGATTAGGCATAGTGGTGATCAGCTTTGCTACTTCACCGTAGAGACGTTTGTCGATAGATTCGCATGGTTTAAAGATTAATCTGAATGCTTCACGAGAGTCACAGAAGCTGGTAATTGAGTTTGTGAGTTGGAATTGAGAGTGGTTAGAGCCCCTACACATTTTACGACCTTACGAGGATAACACACTTTGAACTTAAAGATTGATTTGAACTAGAGAGGTGGATTAAAAGACTTTTGTGTCTCTAGGCTCGCTTGCAAGAGATGTCCTTGTAACGGGCAGTTGTCTGCTCATTTTGCGGCTTTACGGATCTCCCGCGTTACAGTTTGTTAGGCTTGCAAGTGTCCCGGTTTAGAGCCACCTGAATTATTATTTATGCCATTCGAATTTTTTGACTTGGTCACCTTGATTCGTAGCAAAGTTTTTTTTTTGTAAATTGAAGTATGGTTGCGCTAATTCAGGAGTAATCATTCCGTATTCTGAGACGATCGAGCTGACACTGAGAGTTTAGGTCGACCGTCCCATGTTTCGCGTATGATCTCAGAGAAAACCGACGAGTTGGTGAAAACCAAAATCAATTATTGCTGTTGCGTTGACATTCATCGGGGAGTATGAAAGACTGCGCAGTGCCTCAGATGCCGTGCGCGTAATATTTTTGAAAATTTTAAATTTTTTTAGATTTTTTTAAAATGATCCCCACCTGTAGAACATGGTTTCATCAGGTTTTTATTGCAAAGACTTTGAAAAGATTTTTTTTAGAGGTTTGAAAATGATCCCCACCTGTAGAACATGGTTCCATGGAGTTTTTATTGCAAAGATTTTTGAATTTTTTTTTGAGCCTTTATTTTGAAGATCTCCGCCCGATCTTGTGGGTGGGCGTCGTCAGATGGGTTTTATTTAGCCTTCTCTCTCTCTCTCTCTCTCTCTCTCTCTCTTTATTCTTTTTATTTTTTATAAAGGGAAATACGACTCTGCTTGGGGATGCGCTTATTCCGATATGTCGTCCCCTGACCAGATGGTCATGGTCAAGATCGGATGGTGTGAGTCGTTTTATTGCAAGATGGATTAGCATATATATGCATTTTTTGGTGGACAATGGGGAACATGATTCCACCTGAGGATGCGTCGAGTCTTATATGGGGAAAAGATGACTCCACTTGGGGATGCGCTTATTTCGATCCGTTGTCCCTTGAACAAATGGTCATGGTCGAGATCGAGTGGTGTGAATCTGTTTACATTGCACATTATATTTTTTTTCCTCTTTTTTGAAATAAGATCCGCCCTTCCCGATCCGGATGGTCTTGATCGGGTCTAGATGGTCAAGATTTAGACTTATTGCATTGCATGGTTGTTTATAAGGTTCATCCCATCATCCCATCTTGGGGTTTTCTACTGGGGAAGAGTGGAATTTCTATCTACTCTCAGCTTCTATTGCTGATAAGGCACCCGATCCATTTTACGTCAGCGAGCAAGACAAGCACGCACAGTTAAGTGCCATAGTTTTACATCTTTGGACTACTCCTGGGGAAAATGTGAATTTTCATCCACTCTCAGCTTCTTCTGCTGATAGGTACCTGATCTATTTTGCATCAGTGAGTAAGACGAGCACACACAGTTAAGTGTCGTAGTTTTACGTCTTTGGATAAATTTGATTGAGGGTTTACAATCAACACACCCACAAAGTTGCCTGTTCATTTTTTGCAATGCACATAGACCACGTATCATCCGACGGACTCCTTCGGCCACAAGATGGACCACATCCCTCACATTTCCCATGATCGATTCAATTTGGGGTCTTATGCTGCTCATTATATTATGAGGATGTTTTTTTACCTCCCAGTTGCCTTAATCTCCTTCATGACTTCTGAGAACAGGGAATGTCTGCCACTCTCAACAGAGATTTCCAATCAAGGTTATCTATTATGGTGTGTTCAATACGAACAGGATTGTGAAACTTCCATCCGCTCTTGACTTGGTTGTCAATAAGCTTTGGACAACCATACAATTAAATGTCAGTTATCTCCGAAAGAGATTTGGAAAGCCCCTGAGAAGTTAATCCTAGTGTAGTTTAAGGTCTTCGGACCATTTGCAGAACTTTCATCCGTACTTGGCTTGACTGCCAATAAGCTTCGAACACCCATACAATTAAATGTCAGTTGTGTCTGAAGGATATTTGGAATGCCCTCGAGAAATTAATCCCAGTGTAGTTTAAGGTCTTCAGACCATTTGCGGAACTTCCATTTGTACTTGGCTTGATTGTCAATAAGCTCCAAACACTCGTATAATTAAATGTCAGTTGTGTCTGGAATGGATTTGGAAAGCCCCCGAGAAGTTAATCCTAATGTAGTTTAAGGTCTTCGGACCATAGAGTATGGCTTGGATGGTTGCAGTTGGTGTCATATAATCTAGTTCATTGTCTCAAGCCTGGACAATCTGATTGGACCCAGATTGGTCAATAGCTGGATTTATTGCATGATTTTTTTAAAGAAAAGAGAGTTTTTTTTTTTTTTTTTTACAGTATTAGACTTAGCTTTTGGATGGTTTGTACTTGAGGTTTTTGATAGAGGGGTTGATTGATAGCCTTGTCGTCCATCTCATGAGATCAAATTGGCCCTTGTGGATGACTCAAGAGAGCACGCGTTGGTAGTTCTGTTATGAGCCTCAATCAATTTTGAGAGTTCCTGAACATCAAGGTTTTCCTACTTTGCCTTCATGTCACGTTTCTCAGCCGACGTCGAGTCATTCCCTTGCTTACCCCTTTCCTTCTTTTTTTTTTTTTTCTATTTCTTTTTTTATCACTTCCATTTTTACTCGTACCGCCCTTTTGGGTTTTCACTACGTTCGACTTGCCCATAATTTTTGCCCATGGTGCCCTTTTAAGTTTTCACCATATCCCGGGTGTTTGCTCTTACTTGCCCCTTGGTAGCTTTGCCTTTTTACCCCTTAGTGCCCTTTCAGGTTTTCACTAGGTCCGCTGTGCATCCGCTGTTTTTACTTGAGGTGCCTTTGCGGGTTTTCGACTCGCCCATTTTCCTTTGGATACACTTTTCTTTCTCCCTCTCTCAGCCGATAAATGCCTTGGATAGCATGAAGACTTCGAAGTGTCTCTTAAGGTCGAAATTTTTAGGGGGGGGGGGGGGGGGGGGGGGGGAGGGAGGTTGGTTTTGGCCCTCTATTTTTGTTTTCCCTCTTTTTACTTTTTCTTCTTTTCTTTCTCTCTTTTTCTTTCTTTTCCTTGTTACTCAGGCCCTTATTGATCCCGGGATGTGAGGTTACTTTTCTTTTCTCTCTCTTTTTTCTATTTTAGTACAGACATATTTTTTTTTCACTCTGTACACACATTTTTCCTTTCTTTTTCTCTGTACACACATTTCTTTTTTTTTTTACACACTTTTTTTCTCTTTTTTTTTGGGTTTTTTTTTTCTGTAGACACACCTCTCTCTCTCTCTCTCTCTCTCTCTCTATCTCTCTCCTTTTTGGGGTTTTCTCTGTAAACACTTTTTTTTCTCCTTGAGGGCGTATTAGGGGGGGGGGGGGGGGGGGGGGGGGGGGTGAATTTTGACCTTAGGTGATGTTTCGTACTGACATGATTGACGTTGATGGACTCAGGAAGATCTTTGTCGTCCATTTTGTTGAGGCATAGTGCACCTCCTGAAAGCACCTCTCGCACAATAAGTGGACCTTCATAGGTGGGCTCGAATTTGCCCCATGGATCAGGCAAGTGTGGATGCAATATCTTCTTCATAACCATATCTCCTACCCTGAAGACTCTGGCACGAAACTGTTTGTTGTATGCTCGTGCGATCTTTTTTGGTACATTTGGGAATGACATAGGGCTCGCATGCGCTTTTCGTCTGTCAGGTGTAATTGATCGTAACGAGCCTGTAGCCATTCTCCCTCTTCAACTTCATTTTCAAGCAATATGTGAATGAGGAAATTTCCACTTCGATGGGTAGAACGACTTTCATTTCATATGTAAGCTCGTATAGAGTAGCGTCAGTTGCATTGCATATAAACGTTGTGTATGCCCATAATGCATATGGTAGCTGTTAAGCCTAGTCATGATACGTCTTCACCATTTTCTCGAGGATGCGCATGAGCGTCTTGTTGGCAGCTTCCACACCTCCATTCATTTGTGGCTGATAGGGGCTAGACCGGTGCCTTTTGGTTTTGAACTGCTCGAGTATTTATTCCACTTTTTGGTTCACAAAGGGTGTCCCGTTGTCGGTGATGATGGTGTGCGGCACCCCATAGTGGCTGATAATGTTGTTCTTCAAGAACCGTATCACGTGCAAGGTTGCTATGGTGGTGTAAGATGTTGCTTCCACCCACTTAGTGAAGTAATCGACTGCCACCAGGATGTATTCGTGGTCGTTTGATGCTTTAGGGCTGATTTTGCCAATGATGTCGATGCCCCACATAGAGAAAGGCTAGGGCATTGTCATATTGTATAGCTCAAATATTGGGGTGTGGATCCGATTGGCATGCTCTTGACATTTGAAACATATTTTGATGTGCTGGCAGTAATCAGTTTCCATGGTCATCCAGAAATACCCTTGCTGAAGAATGTTTTTGGCCATCATGTGGCCACTCATGTGTGGACCACATGTTCCTTCATGAATCTCTAACATAATTTTTGTAGCTTCGGCCTCGTCCACACACCCTAACAAGATCTGATTGAAGGACAGTTTATAAAGAGCTTCGCCATAGATTGTGAATTGTGTGGCTAGATGCTGAATGGTGTGACGGTCCATTGGTGTGGCATCGACTGGATAAGTTCGATCTTCTAAGTACCTCTTGATGTCAGTGTACCACGACTGCCTATTGGGAGGCGTTTCTGCTTCTTTGATTTGTAGGCAGAAGGTCGAGTCTTCTTGAAGCTTTGTGAAATTCTTCGATGAGGTTCTTGAGTTAGATGTAATACGGCACCACCTTCTCGTCTTTCATTCTCCAGTCGCCGTTGATTTGATTGATAATGAGCTGCGAGTCACCGAAGACTCGTAGCTTCCTTACGCCTAGAAGGATTGCCTCTTTGAGGCCTGCTATACATGAAATTGCGGTTTTACCTCTAGAGAGATAAGCTTGAAGGTATGCTTATGTCCTAGAGGGGGGGTGAATAGGACTTTTTAATTTTTCTTGCAAATCCAAAAGCTCAATTGCATTTATACTATAATATACCAATTAAGCACGTGTAAATGATAGCAATTGATCACCCAAGATCCAACTCAATTTGACAACTCTTCTAAGAGAAGCATTTAGTCAAACAGTTCATATGCATGCTTGTGTCAATCATTCAAAGATGGCTAGGGCTGTAAATGGGTCAGTGGACCCGATGGGGTACCCGGACCCAACCCATTTAGACCCGACCCAGACCCGACCCATTTGTTAAATGGTACGGGTCTGGGTCCAAGAATAGACCCATTTGTTAAACGGGTTTGGGTCTGGTTTCCTTTATATTAGGCCCGACCCGACCCGACCCAAACCCATTTAGTAAGTGGGCGGGTTTGGTCTATGTCACAAGGGACCCGTCCAGCCCAGACCCGTCCAGACCCGGTTTTAAGCATTGTAAAATGCTTGCATACTTGATCCAAACCTGGACCCATTAGACCCGGCCCATTTATAAACGGGTCTGGGTGGATCTCCCTCTACTAGACCCGGACCCATTTATAAATGGGTTTGATGGGCTGACTCAGACTCGACCCGGACCCGCCCGTTTAGTAAAAGGGTTTGGATCTAAAATTTGAACCCAGACCCGTTTAGTAAATGGGCGGGTCTGGTTTTGGCTAAACCCGCCCCGAACCCGACCATTTACAGCCCTAAAGATGGCATATGAGCATTTTGTCAAACATAAGATGGGCATACAGTTAAGCACTTATAAGATTGATCAACAAGGAACAAAATAGACAAAATGCATTCACCACTTACACACGATGTATAGTGGTTCGGTTTCCCTACTCCACTCTCGGTTCCCGATCTCAACCTATGAGATCACCGGATTTCACTATAGTCGTGGTTTTAAATCAGGTTAACCATCAACCTTCACATCCTTTGATCTAGGACCGCGTTTACCATCTGCTGATGGCCCAATCTAGGGACTTGACGAGTTTGGATCTCAAACTCTTACCAATCCTAATCCAAGGATGGTCACGTACCCTCCCGCCGGAGTTTCCCAATCCAGGGAATAGTGATTCAATAAATAGACTCTAAAAAACTAGACATACCTAGACGATTGAGCCCCGATTCGATGCCTTTGATGAGTAGCTTCAGCTCCACGTACTTCAGCTTCTCTTTGTGCTCCCAAGATCAGCTACCGATGCAAATGATGAGGTTATGTTGATGCCGGGTAGTTGGGAGAGAGTTGGTCTAGTTCCTCTTGCCTATTCAATGCAATGGTAATGATAGGAACTACCAACTTGAGTATTCAATGGCTATTGATAACTAAGAGATTCAACAAGATGGGTTAGGTCAGCCATGAATACCTTGCTTGAGTTCATTCTTCAATCCGAGCTTTGAATGCTCATTGAAGTGCCATGAATCACATGGATTGAATGAAGAACTCTAAGCAATAATGAGCAAAAGAAGGATAGATGATGTTCTTAATTGCCCCCTTCAATGCTCTCAATGGGTGTGCAAAGAATACCATTAAAGCCCTCAAGATATGCCTTTATAGACTCCAAGAATCGGGCTTCAACGGATATAAAACGGCTAGTTGTCGATTGATCTATCAAAGCACCGATTGATCGCAAGAAGTAATTTTCCAGAAAATATGCTTGCTGAACAGAAATGGCTTTGATCGATTGATCGCCTGACCTGGTCGATTGATCGCCCAGGCTGATCAATTAATCGCCCGTCCCGGTCGATTGATCGCTCGGCCAGCCAATCAATCGCAAATGCGATTTTTGCTAGTTTTGCTTGCTGGACAAACTTGCTAAAAGTAGGCCGACCGGTCAAGACCGGTCGGCTATGCTTGTTGGACAGATTGTATATTGCTGGCCGACCGGTCAAGACCGGGCGGCTGTCCATTTTCTTTTCTCAAGCAAGTTCTTTGATTTATCTTTGAAGTGCCTGGCCGACCGGTCAAGACCGGTCGGCTGCCCCAGCTGAATTTCCACAGCAAGGTGCTACTAGAGTTGAAGAGTCTGGCCGACCGGTCAAGACCGGTCGGCTGTTTAGACATAGATATTACAGCAGGTTTGCTGTTCTTTTCTTACAGTTCTGACCAACCGGTCAAGACTGGTCGGCTGTCTAGATGGTCTTGTCACAGCGGGTTTGTTGGACCAAGTCTTTCAACGCAACAGCGGATCACTTCAATGATGAGGCATGAAGTGATTTGGTGCATGGGGTCCAATGTATGGACATATCTTCAATTACGTTTAGCACCAGCCATGGACCACAAGTCTGATCAACTTGTGCAAGGGTCGAGAGGGAATGGGATAAGATATGTGAGTCATTAAGCTATTCTTTGATGTTTTGGATTTCCTATGGTCGATCTATATGCAACTTACCTGAGATCTTGTTTCAGCATGAGCTTGAGCAATGGAAGAGGCATAATCTTCAAGTCTTGATCTTCAATTCTTCGACCGGGGCTCACATGACAAGACGCGACCAACCAACACGCTAATTGACAACAAAAAGGGTACTAACAATACATGCCTTGTACTTCGCGATGTTGTTCGTGCAAGTGAACGCTATTCTTCTTGATATGGGTACGGGGATGTCATCAGAGGAATGGAGGATTGCCCCTACTCCAGTTCTTGTGCTGTTGGATGCACCGTCAAAATATAGGGTCCATTCGTCTACTTCCGGTCCCTCTTTTCTTTCAAGGAACATGATGTCCTTCTCAAGGAAGAAAGCCTTCATGGGTTGGTAATCTGGCAATGAGTGTGCCACGAGGTAATCGGCCAATGTTTGCCCCTTGATTGCCTTCTAAGTGACATATGTGATGTCAAACTCAGAAAGCAACAATTGTCACTTTGCTATTCTTCCTGCCAGCGCTGGTTTCTCAAACAGATATTTCAGGGGATCCATACGAGTAAGCAGGAGAATCGGATATGCGATCATGTACTGGCGCAGACGTTGAGTGGCCCATACAAGGGTGAGACACGTTTTCTCGATTGGGGAGTACTTGGACTCAAAGTCTATGAATCGACGACTAAGATAATAAATGTCCCGCTCTTTACGTCCTGTGTCGTCATGTTGACCGAGGACGCACTCGATTGCATCTGCGACCACTGAGATGTAGAGTAGTAATGGCCTTTCTGGTACTAGTGGGACCAACACCGGGGCATCTTTCAGATGTTCTTTGATTCTGTTGAAGGCCTTTTGACAATCCTCATTCCATTCTTTTAGTGCATTTTTTCGGAGCAGCTTAAATATGGGCTCGCATACGGGTGTGAGCTAGGCGATGAAGCGACTGATATACTGGATTCTTTCCAAGAAACCTCATATCTCTTTCTCAGTTCTTAGGGCTGGCATTTCGATGATCGCCTTGGCTTTCAACTCGTCTACTAGGATGCCATCTTCGCTGACGATGAATCCGAATAACTTGCCTCCGGTTGCCCCGAAGACACATTTTTGTGGGTTGAGTCAGAGCTTGAATTTTGCCAACCGATCGAAGATTTTTTCCAGATCTTTGAAGTGCTCTTCGATGCTTCAAGATTTGACAATCATATCATCTGCATAGACTTCGAGTTCTTTATTCATCATGTCGTGGAAGAGTGCAGTCATAGCTCATTGGTATGTTGCCCTAGCACTTTTTAGTTTGAAGGGCATGACATAGTAGTAGAAGGTTCCCAGGGCGTGATGAATGACGTATTCTCGTGGTCTTCTACGGCTATTTTGATTTGATTATAGCCAGATAATCCGTCCATAAAGGAGAAAATCTGGTGCCCTGCTGTGTTGTCGACCAGAGTATCGATGTGAGGAAGTGGGAAGTCGTCCTTCGGGCTGGCCTTGTTAAAATAGAAGGTCTATTCCTAAGAAATTCATAAATAATTGATTAATCATTAAAAATGAGATTACAACTATTTAAATAAGAAATTCTAACATATGACAGAGTTTTAAAGTTAAACTCTAACTCAAACACTCTAAAAACGTAACGTACTATAAATAGTAAACTAGTTTACTAGATGACCTCTGTTCCTACTGGATTTTGTGGTTTTCAGCCAAAAATAGTAAGTTTCCAATCCGACCCAATCACCTTATTCTACTAACTTTTCTAAGCTATTTTCATATTGGGCACACCTTTTACAACTCAACGAATGAAGAAATATACTCAAACTAAAACTTCTATTTATAATAAAAATGAAATTAAACTCGCCTTTTGACTGTCGATCTGATCGAATCTCAGAAATTTGACATGGGAAACCTGGCGTCTTGGGGTTGGTTGGCTTAAGTAGCTCAAGCTACCCCAAAATCATATATTATACATCCCAAAACTCATCCCAGATTGCGAGATATGAGTGTTTTACGGTCTTGATGACCCAGAACACTTCCGCTTCCAGTCAAGCTTTCTTTGGTCCATCTTGGCCATAAAAATGTCTGTGGCCTATTCTACATCAAATGTGATTGGCTATGCTTAGCTAATGACTGGTTGGGAGAGTGAAGATGATGGGGAGCTATTTTTAAGATAGAAGTATAACTAGCTATGTTTGTTAATTAGCCAATTAACTGAGAGAAGATTGCAGGGATTGATTCCGAATATAATTCTCCAACAATCACCTTACATGCTTATAAATAGAGCAAAGAATGGAGAGCTTACGACCATGCCAATTTAATACAACGATGATCTCTTGTACAATGCAACGCTGCCTATCCCTCACCCCTCATAAACACCTATGGTAGTTTAATTTAGTTTTGATCTACCTCCTCCCCTCCACAACTAGGTCCATTGTATAAACGGTCCAGCTCATTGCACATTAATCTCAAGACAATGGCTAGACTCCCAATCTAGAAAGTTGCAATAAGTGGATATGAATTGTAGCAAATCTATGCTTTGAATTTCTCTTTTGCTGATTCAGAAGGATTTTGGACACTGCTCATCCACACCTAGGCACACGTGCCAACAAAGAGACCCAATATTTTGAAAGTCTCGAAATAATATCTCGAGAAATTAACTAAACGATATTATCACAGTATTTTCGAATCTCAATATATTTTAGTATATTGCGATTTTATCACCATGTTAACTAAAACATTAGTAAAAACATTAAGGAAATTGTCATATAAATTTATATTAAATATATTTTTAAATATTTATATTTTTAGCGAGATTTTCGAGATAATATCCCATGGAAAACCTCAAAATTTGAAAATTTTCAGAGAAATGTCCTGCTCGAGAACAAGATTTATCACTAGGACCCACATGTGTGGAACCCACCCAATCTATACACACAAGCACGCTTGAAAATATGGCACATGTTTGCAAGACATGATATTTTTATTAGGTGGGCCACAATGTTTATATCTTCTAGCCCATTATGTTCCTCTTAAATAAGAACCAACTAAAACAAAATTTCTAGCCATTCGTTCATTTAATCCACTATGGCCCCTTGGGCCAATGGAATCTTGATTTTCAGGCCAGAAGATCTAAACAATGTGACCCACCTGACGGAGAGCTAGGATTTCACACATGTGCCATGTTGTCATTTGAGAATGGCTGTGCATGGAAAGGGACCACTTGTTGTTTTTAATCACATCATTTCTAATCCCATTGGCGCCATGATTAAAATTTCTTTCTATCATTGTAGAAAGGTTAGGTATCTCTTGGATTTGAGTGCAAAGGACTTTACCACCAAAAGTTAGAAATAACTTTGAAAATTCATGTCTTTTTGTTGTATTGTGAGTTGGAACCATGTTCAAGTCGTTTAAATCGATTGGAATTCATGCTCTTCCAATAGAAAGTGTCCTTCTTTGGTCGCTTTCCCTTTGGACCCTTTCAACTTCGGAATATTTAAAGAAAACCCTTAATACTTAAACTTTTCTTTTCTCAATTTAAAACTCTTAGATCTTAATTTAATCTAACCCTTCGATGAGCTTTTGGTTTGTGGGGCAAGCTCAATTAAGAGATTCCGCACCATCCGATTCAGCTATTGGATGGGACCCATGGTTGGTATAGGTGGTATGATGCATCAATAAATAGTTGGGCTGACGATGTATATCTTAAACTTATTATTTGAGTGCTAATACTGATTGTTGACCAGTCCGAGTTGACTCATTGACTGACTTAGGCTGATTTATCCTGATTTGGGTGAGTCATGACTCAGCTTGAATTGAGATGATTTGCAAAAAAGAGAAAACAAAAATAAAATCATGGGCACCAAGTTCGCTAGCGTAAGTTTAAGTGAAATGATTGGACATGGAGACTGTATCATGACTTAAGATATATACATCCTTTTTTCCGCCAACAAAATATCTAATTCATGCAATATGTGTGCCACACTATGATTGTAGGAAAACTTCAAGGACAATCACACTGAATTGATGTTGAGGATAGAGGGAAATGGGGCTAGAATGTCTTATCCTGGTCTAGCGCGCGTTATAGGTTTTGATGATTATAACTTTGTGATCGGTTTTTCATTTTTGCACATTTATATATGTCATTGGAAAGATAGCGATAACCTCTACATGATAGCCAGTGCTTAAGGCAATTGGCCTCAAAAGGTTTTTCAAAAGTAAATCATTTAGGGGTTAATTGACTTTTAGATTAACACTAGTTATTTTTAGTAAGTTACCAATTTTACTATTTTTAAGGTCTTTTAAAGTTTGGAAAACCACAGTTGCACAGAGTTTTTGTTTGAGCCATGGAAAATAATTTAAGTTTAAAAATCATTTTTTTAAAAAAATTAAGTCTACTTTTTTGGGAAAGTTTACTATTTTAGAAAAATTATCAATTTAAGGTCTAAGAGTTCTATAAATTACCAGTTTTAGCAAATACCATTTGCTACGGTATTTGACATTAGAGCCATTTACATCAATTTAGATTGGAGCAAGGTCTTTCCTCAGTCATGACAATGATTCCTTTGATAGTGCTTCGAGGAATTAGGTAGTGATTAATGTGATGTCTAAGCTTTTCATTAAGAAAACTTATGATCAATGCAGGTGATAATAGTGTTGATTAAACAATTAATTAATGTCATGGATTGTAAGCAAGAAAGGGATCGGAGGAGGCCTTTTATAGAAATTGTGCGGCCGTTTTATCTCCCAAAGTTGCCACGCTCAGCATCCGGTTGACCGTTATCCTTCCAAGGAACGCTCCATTTTCCAAGCACAATTAATGAGGGCAAAAATCAAAAATCGCTTTTAATCCCATGTCGTAAAACTCCCACCACGCAATAAGGTGCTACTCGCCGAAACAACGCAGAAAACGAGGGACAACTCATTCCTTAAGAATTTGCTCTCAAACCAATTGAAATCAGACTCGAGAGCATGGGGGCTTATTGTTATGGGTAAATCCGAGCTGTCCCCAATTAGATCACAAAATCGATGATGAAATCCGATCCCAAGTATGAACATCTTCGGTGTTTGTTACATTCCGCCCGATCGACACTCTTTACTGACCCTGCGATATTGCGCCAAGACTTTCATACTCGGGAATGTCCAGCTTCGGGTAGGCGCTCGGCTACCTATTAAGGATGGCGCCTTTTTTCAAATATGCGTTCGGTCCTCACCAATACCCGAACGATCCTTAATGAACGATATCTAACTTCTGCTCGGGTTTTTACCGAGTGCTTGCTAGATCCGCTCGTTCGTTTGCACCAATCGCTATATCCCGAACGATCAGGATTTAGGTAGTGTCTTCCGCAAGTTACGGGATCCGGTTTTGAGAAGCTACTAGGCGAGATATCCACCTTGAGCAGAGAATCTCGCGAACCGCCTTAAAGGCAATCATAATATCTGGCCATGATTACGACCCACTTACGTAAGAAATCGTATCTCAGTGTAATTAGAATCCTAACCTTATACAATAAGGTAAAGTACTATAAAAAACCCTCCATACTATGAACTAAAGTACGTTTTACACAATATATTCTTATACTTAGCTTATATAAGTTTTCTCCACAATTACTGTCTTAAGCATGGGAGGGCCATCATCCGGGACCCCTGGCGGCCATCCTAACCCTTAATGGTCTTTGTAGGCCCCATTGAATCAGTCTACTCATCTCTTATCATAGATTAGACTGTTGAGATTCAAGTTGTTTCCTGGTCAATATTTGGTGACGAATTTTAGCATTAACAATATACAAATCAAACACCTATTTCTGTGTGAGTACGCGTAAGATAGAGAAAGAGTACCAGATCCTGCAGGAAACATCCTTGGAATTTGTAACCATATGATATTATCTTAACAAAGAATAATTAGTAAAAAAATCTAAAATATTCATCATGGGTGTGTTTGGATGTAAAGCGACACTTAATGTAGAATGGGTCAGGAACGACTCAACGGTTCAGATCATCATCTAAGATTCAATCCTGAGGTGAAAAACCACTCCCATACGATACTCCATGCAACACTATCTCATGAAAATCCATGAAAATGCCATTCAAGTAAAGATGACATGTTAAGTCTAAATTTTCAATGACATGTGTTCCACTTAGAGCTGAGTCGTGACCCGTTTAACACGTAACCCATCCTAGATACCAAGGCAAGTGGCCGATTCTACGTGCTTGACCCGGCCAAACGCCATATCTTATTATGATATATCAATTCCAACTGACTGGAGATTGAAAAAGGCCATTCGTGACTTTGCACATGTGCCGTTCATCAGGTGAAGACCACCATGAGAGTGCGCCACATGTGTATAAGAAATGGGACGAGTAGTCTATAACATATAACACCTGTTTTATACAGCTGCGTAAAATACCCAAGATCTGTGGGGGTCACCATGTTTATATGTTAATCTACTCCATCCATTAGGTGAGAATTACTATTTGAACCGTATGTACAAAAGACCGTGGGGTTACCCTAGGGCCCACCTTGATGTATGTATTATGTATCCACACGGTCCATCCGTTTTTTCAGATCATTTTATGTATATTATCCCGAAAAATGAAACAGATCCAATTATCAGGTGGACCATACCATAGGAAACAGTGTTGATTGACCATTAATGAGCCACAAAAGTTTTGGATTAAGCTGATATTTGTTAATTACCTTCACCCCGGCTTACGTGACTTTATAAACAGATTGGATGGTAAATAAACACTACCTAAATATTAAAGTGCGCCGTAAGAAGTTTTTAATGATAGGACTGTCAATCTCCACTGGTTCTTATGATATGGCTCACCTGATAGTTGGATCTGCTTCATTTTTGGGTCAACCTTCTAAAATGATTTTTAAAAACATATGAACAGCATGGATGCATAATACATACACCAAGGTGGGCCCCACCGTAAGGGGGTGAGGCAGGGGTCTCACCTAATTCGCTCTCGATAAAAAGCTCTGATAGGCTACAGCAAACAATGGCAGACTGCTTCAAACCTCCTAAGTTCACATGGTGTGGCTCGCCTGGCATTTTGGTCAGGCTTATTTTTTAATTGATTCTTCATCCTGATGATTGAAACTTGATTAACGGGTCTGATGAAGTATACATACAGGTGGCCCCACACAAAAACCTATCATTGTCATCCCATCCACATTGTTCCAGTGGTGTGGCACATTTAGATTATGTTTCTCACCGATTTTTTACCCCAGCTTCTTGAATCAAGGATAAAACCTGATGGACGGAATGGATTTTATATATACAAGATGCTGGGTCATACAAGGTTCTGTGTTTTATGCGGTCCGTAAATGTCCGTAAAACAGGCGTTGCAGTACACGTCCCGCATTTAATGAACGAACATTTCTAGTGAGGAGAAATGAATGGTTAGAAAGAAAATGACAAATGTTTTATAATCAACGTACACGTCCCGCATTTAATGAACGAACATTGACATTTGAACTTGTGCATTAGTGGTTGAGATTGCTTGTACGTGTGCCATGAATCACTACTTCAATCTCTCTTCTCTAATATTAGATTATCAATGGACGTGTTTGGCTGCCACGTGGGAAGCACTTTGTCATTTCCACATTTATATTCCCTTTGATAAAATGGAACTATATGACAATGCCAGTGTTGGAGAAGATGCGTGACACGTCACCTGCATATTGGTTCCGTTGGCGTCCATGCAACGACCCAATTGCATTTCCTCATTTTGGAATAATGGGTTTCCTTTGTTTTCGAACGCTGATTGGGTGCGAGCCCGGATCCAGCTGGGTGTTGCGGCACTGACCATGGGGCCCACCTCCATGTATGTGTTGTATATCCATGCCGTTCATTTGGTTTGCCAGCTTATTTTAGGGCATGGTTACAAAAATTAAGTAGCTATAAATTTCAGGTGGACCACACAATAGGTAAGAATAATCTTGAACGCCCATCGTTAAAAACTTCAATTTCTAAGGCCATGCGTTAAAATGAGCGGAAAAGCTGATAGACAGAGTGGATATGTAACACATACGATCAAAGTGGGGCCCACAGTTAGGGACTCGGGAGTGGATTGGGTGTTACTGGGGTAACAGCTTAGTGTGTGTTACCCCTACCGTGGGGCCCACCTTGATGATTTGTTGTATATCCACACCGTCCATCCGTTTCTCCGGTTCATTTTAGCACAGAGTACTAAATATCATGAAGATCCAAATCTCAGGTGGACCACACCACAAGAAATAGTAGTGATTCAGTGCCTCACCATTAAAAATTCCAAAGGGCCCATAGTAAGGTTTGGTAATGTTTATTTATAATCCAACCTGTTGATAATGTAATGAATATATGGATGAAGAGAAATTAGAAATATCAAATTAATCCAAAATTATTATTGTCCACAAATTGTTTTTAATGGTTATTCATTAATGTTTCTATTAGTATGGTCCACATGAGATTTGGATATTCTTATGATTTTTAATCACGTCCTAAAATGAAATGAAAAAACAGATGGACAACTTTGATATACAAATAATACATCAAGGTGGGCTCCACACAGTTAGGGTAGCACCCACTAAGCTGTTACCCTGGGTTAGGGCTGTAAATGGGTCAGTGGACCCAATGGGGTACTCAAACCCAACCCATTTAGACCTGATCCAAACCCGACTTGTTTGTTAAATGGTACGGGTCTGGTCCAAGAGTAGACCTAGTTGCTAAACGGGTCTGGATCTGGTTTCCTTTATATTAGGCCCGGCTTGACCCGACTCAACCTAAACCCCTTTAGTAAATGGGTGGGTTTGATCTATGTCGTAAGGGACCCATCCAGGCCTGGACTCGTCCATACCCGATTTTAAACCTGGTAAAAATGCTTGCATACCAAATCCAGACCTAGACCCATTAGACCCGACACATTCATAAATGGGTTTGTTTGGGTCTCCCTCTACTAGACCCAGACCCATTAATAAATGGGTCCAATAAGGTCGACTCAGACCTGACCCAAAGCCGCCCATTTAGTGGGAGGATATGGGTTTAAAATTTGAATCCAGACCTATTTAGTAAATGGACAGTTCTGGTTTTCGCTAAACCCACCCCAAACCCAACCATTTATAGCCCTACCTGGTAACAGCTAATTCACTCCCCAAGGACTCACCCACTTACCTAATCCACGCCCAAGTTTAACAGCTAAGACAGTGAAGCATTTTGATAAGGTCACATAAGTTTGTCATCCAATTTGTTGATAAGGTCACATAAGCATGGATGAAGGGAAAAAAAAAAAAAAAATCAACTTAATCCAAAACTTTCATGGCTCATTAATAGCAATCACCACTGTTTCATATGGCATATATGGTCCACCTAATAATTGGATTTGCTGGATGTTTTTTGGAATTATGCCCAAAAAGGACCTAGAAAAATGGCTGGACGGTGGGGATATAGAATAAACACATCATGGTAAGGGCTGCACGAAATCGGATTGCCTCCTGAGTTACTCAGTGTGCTTTTATTGTACTGAGTAGACTCTGTTGGGCCCACCTTTAATGTATGTAGTTTATCCACGCTGTCCATCCATTTTTCAGGCTCATTTTAGCAGTTGAGCCCAAAATTGAAGCATATCCAAAGCTCAAGCAGACCATACCACAGGAAACGTGGGAATAATGATTTCCACCCTTGAAACCTTCCTAGGGCCTACAGTGATGTTTATTTGTCATCCAACAATTGTTCATAAGATCACACAGACATGGATGAAGGGAAAACACAAATCTCAGCTTGATCTAAAACTTCTATGGCCCCGAAGAATTTTTTAAGGGTGGACATTCAATTCACACTATTTCCTGTAGTGTGGTCCACTTGATCTTTTGATACCCTTAAATTTTGGTCTCAAGCCATAAAATTATCTGATAAAATGGATGCACAGAGTGGTAAGATACAAAAGCCACAGTGGACCCCACAGAGTTTACTCAGTACGCTTGAGCTACGAGTCCGGATCCTCTGTTGGTTCCAAGCGGTAAAACCCTGCTCGGAGCCTTTTCATTGGTCCACGTCATTACATAAGCTTGCAACTATGTCACATCATCAGTGCAACCTGGTCACACTCAGATCATGACGTGGTCCAATGGGAAGGCTCTAAGCAGGATTTCCCAACAGAGGATCCGGATTCTTGAGCTACTCGTATGGAATCTGCTTCCGGGCGGCACCGTCTTGGGTGAGGCCGGGTCTGACCTAATCCGCCTTCCCACAAAAAGGCAGGTGTAAAAGCTACTTTTCAAAACAGCTTTCAATTTTTTTTTTTTTTTTTTCTAAAAATTGAAATGATCAAAATACGGTTGAACTCATGTGGTTGCTAATGCATCCAACCTTTCCTATAACTGTATCCTACTATATTGGTTAAACCAACAAAGAAAGTAAGCCAATCAAATCATCTGGTAGATCATACCATAAAAGTAACGTAGGCCACCCAAATACCCAAAAAGCTTAATTCATGTGTGGCACAACCCACAAGGATCCTACCAACAAAAATAGGTCTATCGGCACCATAAAAATAAGGAAATTCACAAAAACCTACTTAATTAGTATAGAATTTGAATTCGGATTGTCTACCCGGCTTCAACAGGATTTTTCTGTTTGTCGACGCCTGATTGGTCCAGCTCAGTATATGTCAGCCTGATTGCAGTGCTGACGTATGCTGAGCTAGACTAATCAGGCGTCGACAAACAGGAAAATCCTGTTGAACTATCCGCACCATAAAAATAAGGGAATTCACAAAAACCTACTTAATTAATATAGAATTTGAATCCGAATCATTTGCCTGGCTTCAACAGGATTTTCTTGTTTACCGACACTTGATTGCTCCAGCTGAGCATATGAATTAGTGCTGACATATTCCTGTTGAAGCCGAGCAAACGATCCAGACTCATAGAATTTATATTTCAATACTTCTTCGAAAAGGTTTTCAATAAGTTTCCTTATTAACCTAAGTAATTATCTTTCAAGTACCATCCATTAGATTGTAGTTGACTCATGTGAGCAAATGAGTGGTGGCTCAAGTGGGCCTTATTGTGAAATCCACCTAAATCACTATGTGTGTCACCCCCTTTAGGCGTGGAGACCAAAACTCAGCTCCATTTGTGATTCAAGTGGAACACAAGATTGGAAATAGTGTATTGGGCACATTTACCTTCCAAACGATTTCCCCT
This sequence comes from Liriodendron chinense, assembly GCA_003013855.2. Taxonomy (NCBI): domain Eukaryota; kingdom Viridiplantae; phylum Streptophyta; class Magnoliopsida; order Magnoliales; family Magnoliaceae; genus Liriodendron; species Liriodendron chinense. Next base: position 582,064 of record PVNU02000491.1, on the reverse strand, counting down.
GGTGTGGCCGATATGAATCGTGGATGGGCCTAATTTTGAGCCATAGGCTTAAATTTTGGTGCAACATCTAATGATTAGAGTATTTCATAAAATCTTCATAGTAGGCATTGTAAAAAATGAAGGGTAGATATCTCTCTTAACCGTTCCATTTGGTATAGCCCACATCAAAGTCACACATCAGGTTGATTTTTGGCCTTGGGCCTATGTAGGATGGAATACTTAACGATTGAAGTGGATCTCTATATACATCATGATGGGCCCATTAAAAATTAAGGGCCAATGTTAGTGATTTTTTTTTTTTTTTAAATATATGACAGGGAAATATCCATTTTTTGTTAAATCTACAATGCGGAATTGATTGGACCATATAGTGCATGAAAGATGGGGATCTAAAACTTAAACTAGAATTCGTACTTGGTAGGGATGCCATGTATCGAATGAGATTGCCACAGTCTTCCTCACCTTACACCTTAAGGGAAGCGTCGGGATGGGATGGAAAAGCTTCTGCCGTGTGTAGGCTTGTGGACCTAGCCCTGTTTATATAGATATGGGGTTGAGGAGTTTGAAACCCATCGAAACTCCTCTACCCTAAGCTTTACACAAATTTGAGTATCCTAATCCCATTATAGCACTGTGCGTACGACACAGGTGTAGCGCACCGCCCCTACACGAATATAGATTAATCATGTCTTTGGTGGGGTCCACTGGTACGCCCGACCATCAAATCCAACCCTTAGGTAAATCCAGTCCGTTGATCAATTAAGCCCACTTTACAGAAAATCTTACATTCTCCTACTTGGGCCACATTGATCAATGTCAGGATTTAATTTTAAAAGGCATGTTTTTATTTTAAGGAAAATATCTGAATGGTTAACCAATGTTGGATCATACGGGCAACACCAAAACAATCTGGTCCATCAAGATTTCTAGTATAGGATCGCGGTAGCCTTCACAATATTTAACAGCGAAGCAAGACTAAGTATGGTCACAAATACCATCAACCTTAACGACATAGATTATGGATTAGGAAGTGTGGTATGAGGATTACACACGTAGTATGATCATATGTACCTATCCTCAAGAGGTCCTAGAGCTTTAACATGTTTCTAATGAAACATAACTTTAGTTCCACTTATTCGAAATAAATTGCGTATACTTGAAGAGAAGTATAAAATTAATTATATATTAGAATCATCACAACTTTATAAATGAGATCTCTTTAATGTAAAAAATGAACTACGCTCAACTCCCACTAACTGAATACATCTGTGGGATCAATGATTCCCATGGATGTCACATGTTCCTGAAATAGCATGATAAGGAGTCATTTAGTGAGCGAATCTGCAATCATCTGTTTAGTGCCGATGAATTCTATAGATACCAGATGCTTGTCAACTCTTTCTTTTACAACAAAATTCTTGATGTCAATATAAATTGACCTTGATGAGTGCCTATTGTTGTTAGAGAAAGAAACCGCAATTGAGTTGTCACAAAACATTCTCAATGGTTTCGGGATATGCTTCAATACCCGCAAACTTGAGAAGAAATACTGTAACCATAATGCCTGATTCAATGTTTCATGACAAGCAATAAACTCAGCTTCCATAGTGGATGAAGCCGTCGTCGACTGTTTCACGCTTTTCTAAGACATAGCCCCTCCAACCATTATGAAGATGTAGCCTGAGGTAGACTTCTTTGTGTCAACACAGCCAGCATAATCTGCATCTGAGTACCTAACTAATTCCAAATGGTTAGAGCTTCTGTATGTGAGTTGGAAGTCCTTTGTCCTTTGTAGGTAGCGTAATACCTTCTTTGCAGCTATCCAATGTTGCATTCCTGGATTGGAAAGATACCTGCCCAACACTCCAACTGCAAAAGTAATGCTCGGTCGTGTACAAACTTGAGCATACTGGATGCTCCCTACTACTGACGCATACGAAATATCCTTCATTCGAATTTTCCAAATTATTCATAGGACATTGGAACAGGCTGAATTTATCACCTTTTACAATGGACGATTGTCTAGGAGCACAACATAAGAGGCGTCACCAAGATCCTTCATTTCAAAATTTTGAGATAAGAACTTCTTGGTATCGCTCATCATCCTAATGTCACTGCTAGTCAATAAAATGTCATCAACATATAAAACCAATATGAGAAACTTGCTCCCACTGATCTTGATGTAGATACACTCATCTGCAGTGTTTTGTACAAAACCATATGAGAAAATTACTTCATAAAACTTTAGGTACCACTGTCGTGATGCCTGTTTCAACTCATAGATGGATTTTTTGAGTTTGCACACTATATGTTTTGAGCCATCGATTCCAAAACTTTCAGGTTGCAACATGTATACGTTCTCATATGAATCTTCAATGAGAAACGCAAGTCTTAACATCCATCTGGTCCAGTTCTAAATTCATATGAGCTACAAGAGCCATTATGATCCTGAATGAGTCTTTTTTGGATATTGGTGAAAAAGTCTCCTTAAAATCAATGCCTTCTCGTTGGTTAAAACCCTTTGCAATAAGTCTGGCTTTGTATCTTTTGACATTACCCTTGGAGTCTCGTTTGGTTTTAAATACCCATTTACAATTAATCGGTTTTATTCCTTAGGGTAATTCAATAAGATCCCAAATTTTATTGTCCCTCATGGATTTTAATTCATCTTTCATGGCATCAATCCATCGAGAAGAGTTAGCACTTTGTTTGGTTTGTGTAAAGGAACCAAGATCCTTTTCCACCCTTACGTCAAACTCGTGTTCCTACAAATACACGATGTAATCGTCCGAAATCGCAGGCCTCCTGTCTCTGTCTGATCTCCTTAATGGCTCACTTTGATTTTGATTTCCTTCTTTAGTGGAATGTATAGGAGGTTCATCATGGTGATCTGTAATGATTATGCGTTCAATTGTAGGATTTATGTCCATGTGGTCTGGAATGGTTGTGATAGGAGTCACATCCCTCTTCTCCTTCTAATGTAAATTTTTTAATGTTTGTGCTCTCACTATTTTCAGTGTCTTCAACGAATCTGGCATTCCCAATCTTAACAATCCTGATGGAATGGGAAGGACAGTAGAATCGATAGCCTTTTGATCTTTCTGGGTATCCTATAAAGAAATAACTTATGGTTCTAGGATCGAGTTTTCTTTCTTGCGGATTATAAACTTTGGCCTCAGCAGGACATCCCCAAATGTGGAGGTATCGGAGACTTGGTTTTCTCCCATTCAACAACTCAAAAGGTGTTTTCATTACATCCTTACTGGGGACCCTATTGAGGAGATGAACTGCAGTTTTAATCGCATCACTCCACATAGATTCTGACAGTGTCAAATTACTCATCATGCTACGCACCATGTCCATTAGGGTGTGATTGCGTCTTTCAGCTACACCATTCTGCTCTGGAGTTCCAAGCATAGTGTATTTGGCGACAATGGTAGAATCTTGTAGGTATCTAGCGAAGGGTCCTGTATTACGTATTGATTTGTCATATCTGTCATAATATTCACCACCACGATCAGACTTGACGACTTCAATCTTCTTATTGAGTTGATTTTCAACTTCAGCCTTATAGATTTGAAAAACATCCAAGGCATCTGATTTTCTTTATAAGATAGAGATACCCAAAACGAGAGTAGTCATCTATGAAAGTGATAAAATATTTGTATTTACTCCAAGATGCTATAGGGAATGGACCACAAATGTCTGTATGTATCACTTCTAAGAGTCCTATATTCTTAGTTGCACCTATCTTCCTTATGTTGGTTTGTTTACCTTTAATACAATCTGTCCATACTTTATAATTGGAGAAATCCAGAGAATGAAGAATTCCTTCTCGCACTAGCCTTTCCAATCTCCGATGAGAGATATGACCCAATCACCAATGCCACAACATAGAAGAATTTTCATGCTCCTAGCTTTCGTTTAGATCCTACTTTATTTCCATGCAGGGCATTCACATTATAGACGTGTAAGGCATTAAAATCTAATTAGTATAGGTTGAATGCTTATATAGATATGCGGTTGAGGAGTTTGAAACCCATCAAAACTCCTCTACCCTAAGCTCCACACGAATTTGAGTATCCAAATCCCACTATAACACTGTGCGTGCGACACAGGTGTAGCGCACCGCTCCTACTTGAATACAGATTAATCACGTCTTTAGTGGGGTCCACTGGTATACCTGACTATCAGATCCAACCCTTAGGTAAATTCAATCCGTTGATCAATTAGGCCCACTTTATAGAAAATCTTACATTTTTTGGAACAATTGCGAGAGGGGTCACCGCCCTTGACTTTTTATAGAACCTATGATGATATATGAAATCCACTTTGACCATTAGATATATTATCTCACACTAAGGTTCTTATCCTTCCCTCGCTAGTAGACTCTCAGGAGTTTCAACACGATGTTCGGGGCTTAATAGCCATAGGTGGTAAAATCCCACTACGGTTATAGGGCCCACCATGAAATTATATGAAATCCACTCCAACCATCATATGGCACATTTAAATTTTAGGTTTGGGAAAAAAAAAAAAATCAAGAAATAGGCCCATTCGTGATTCATATAGACCACTCCAAGAAAAACAGTTTGGAGTGAGTATTACCTTGTACTGTTCCCGATCGAGTGGTCCACCTGAATAACGAATAACGAATGGAACTGAGTTTTGGGCCCTGGGACTATAGGGGTGACACAATTGATTAATTATTTTTTTTTTTTCACAAAATTCCATAAAATAATTTACCCACCTAAGAGAGATGGCATTATGAATATTTGGAGATTCCTTGTAAGAGAATCAAAGGCTATGATCATTAGTAAAGTCAGATTATGGGAAAATTACTTATTGGTTGTGAGAAGAACATATATAGTTAATATCATCGTACAAGTGGGCCGTCACAAACATCCACACGTCTTCAGTGGATACCCTGTGGGGGGCCATTGTGATGTATGTGCCATGTATTCATGCTGTCCATCTATTTTGACAGCTCATTTTAGGATATGATTCAATAAATGAAGCAGATCCAAATCTCGTGTGGGCCACACCACAGGAAATGATGGTGATTGAATGCCCACCATTAAAAACTTCTTGGTGGCCACCGGAATGTTTATTTGCCATCCAACCTGTCAGTGTTGATAAGGTCACACAAATGTCAGCTTGATCCACAACTTTTATAGCCCCCAAGAATTTTTTAATAGTGGATGTTCAATCACCACTTTTTTCTGTGGTGTGGTCCACCTGAGATTTGGATCTACTACATTTCTGGGATCATGCTGTAAAATGAGCTGGGGGAACAGATGGACGGCGTGGATATAAGACCCACGCATCAAGGTAGGCCCCACAGTCGGGATACAGTTCCACCAAAGCTGCGTATGTATGTGATTAAATCCACGCAGTCCATCCGTATTGAAAGCTCATTTTAAGAGCATGATCCAAAAAATGAAGCAGTTCCAAATCCCAGATGGACCATAGTACAGGAAACAATGGTGAATGATCATTAAAATCTTTTTTGGGCCACAAAAGATTTGGATCAAGATGATATTTGTGTGGTCTCTTCATCCAAGTGTTTGTAACCTTATCAACAGGTTAGATGGAAAATAAACATTCAGATGGAATCCATGAAGTTTTAATGGTAGGGATTAAATCACGACTGTTTCCTGTGATGCGGTTCACCTAAGATTTGTGTCAGCTTCATTTTTGGGATAATGCCCGAAAATTATCTTTCAAAATGGTTAGACGGTGTGGATTTAAGGAACATACATCACTGTGAACCCCACAGTCTAAGGATCCGGTTTCTCACTTAATCCGCTCCCCACGCTACGCACGAACTACTCGTAGCCTGGAATTCTAATTTTTACCAAATAATGCCTTGATAATGAAAAATAACGTGGATTACCTTAGTAGTTGAAATTACAGAAATTACCTTATATTTAATTTTATTTTTTGAAAAACAGAGATGAAGTTGAGAATTATGGGCCATCCTGTTAGTGCATGGCATCAGCCTGTCTAATCAATGAATCTTATCACAAAGAACAGACAAATGAAATTCCGGTGGATTCAACGAGAAGTGGGCCACACAACAAGAAGTAAAATGTACTGCCCAAAAATAGTCAAATTCACATCCAACCCATCTAGTGATTTTATGAATTAGATGTTATGTTTGTGTGATTATCCTGGTGGTGGGCGTATATATTGGATTGGGTGGATGTCACACGCATACTATGTGGGTTCTGTAATTTACCACTTAAAAAAAAAAAAATGAGGGTAGTTTAGTAAATGTATTTTTTGAGATTTGAGAAGCATTACCTGGTAAATTTAGATAGTGGAGGCATTATTTAGCAAAATCTGAATCCGCACACTAGCTGAACTGAGTTGAGCTAGGCACAGCTTAGCTCAGTTCATTCAGTGGCCTATCACTCTTGAGTTTAACTTATATTGGTCCTTGAGCTTAACTAGATTACTTGGCGCAATTCAATCAATAGCTCAAGCGAACTCGGGCTAAATTCAAACCAAATTTGAGTTCAAGCTTTTAAAGGCATAATCTATATATATAAAAAAAAGAAACATATTCAAGTCACAGGTGGACCATACCCTAGGAAATAGCGATGATTGACCATTGAAAACTTCTTATGGCCACAAAAGTTTTGTATTAAGCTAATATTTATTTTTTTCGCTTCATCTAGGTTGATGTAATCTTATCAACAATTTGGATGAAAAATAAATATTACGGTAGGCCTTAGAATGTTTTTAACGGTACTGGGACACTCAATCACCACAGTTTTCTATGACATAGTCTATATGACCTCGGATCTGCTTCATTTTTTGGCTCATGCGATAAAATGATCCGGAAAACCGTATGGACGGTATGGATATAGAATACATAAATAAAGATGGCAAGGGTCGCGCCTAATTCGCTCCCAATACGGGAGCAATGGTATTTTGTAATGTTCTCACATATATGAGCAGTGGAACTTAAATGACGCGGAGACACATGTCAAATAGATTGCAAAACTCTTTTATTATTGCAACGAGTCATGTTAATTATACACGTGGTCTGCTCATCTCTATGCGGGACGCGGTTTGGCCAGTGACCCAGCCACTAGCTGGTGTTAAAGTTCTGTGGGCCCCACCATGATGTATGTACTTTATCCATGCCGTCCATCCATTTTTCAGATCATTTTGGAGATTGAAACAAAACACGAGGCAGATCTAAATCTCAGGTGGACCACACAACAAGGAAAACAGTGAGAATTGAACGTCCACCATTAAATACTTTCCTAGGACCCACTGTAATTTTTATTTTCCATCCAAACTGTTGATAATGTCACATACAACTGGATGAAGGGAAATTACAAATATCAGCTTGATTCAAAACTTCTCTGGCCCCAAAAAGTTTTCAATGGTAAGTGTCCAATCCCAACTATTTCCTCTGGTGTGGTCCACCTGATATTTAAATATTCCTCATTTTTTGTCTCACCACCTAGTATGAGCTGGAAAAATGGATGGACAACATGGATAAAACACATACACCATGACGGGGCCCACAGATGCTTTGACATCAGCTAGCTGGCTGGTGATGGGTTCACTATCCAAACCGCGTCCATCTATAAGTGAGTATACGCGTTGAAAATGGCTCATCGCGTGCAAAATGACTTGATTTTTATGCCACAGGATCTAAAATGTAAAGCTTGTTGGATCAACAACCATAATGCCCTCTTAATCCTAACCGTCCATGGTAGACAACTGAGTAATGCCTGCGATGATATTTATTTTGTATATCTAATTTTAAATTCTCAAGAGTTTCTATCATTCAGAAGAGCATACCAGGAAAGTGATTATCAGACTCATGAAATTTCTTTCCTTGTCTTTGAATATTGATTGATGATGATCGATTTGATATTATATAAAGCTAAGATCTAGTGGTTGGTATGTTTTCCTGCTTACTGATGGGTAGAGTTCTCACCACACAAGTGGATTGTTTTTGTCATTATTATTTCACATTTGAAAGTGCAACACATGCTACATGCCGCAATGGTGGTCAGACCCACTAACTTGAAAACCGCGTAGATAAGTAGGCATGTAAGATGGCCTTTGCCATGCCTCCCTAGTGCGTGATTGCTCATAAGTTATTGCTTCATATGTGGCTCTCCATAAATTAAAAATCACTTTTCTCTAGGCACCATGGCTTGCGTGTTTCAAATAAATAAAGTCATTTTAAAGCATAGTACGACTCTTGATGCATGCCTGGGTGGCACTCATAGATTATATAACATTGACTTAATTTAAATTGTGGAAGTCACTGTTGCTGAGTCAGTTTCTTTTTCTTTTTCTTTCTACACACCTATTGTAAGTGTGTGTACACATGCATGCAACTAGGTACACTTATACTAGTCCAAGTATATATGTGTAAATTGATTAATTTAGCCCATTTTAACAGTTCATCTATAGTCTAGCCTAAATTTAATCATTAGGAATACTCTTTATCCATGGATCAAGTTATCCCACCATTAATTTTAGGATGCACCATGTACATCAAATGAAATTAATATTGAACTTCGAAAAACCTATTTATAGGAACCTGATCCTAGATTAAAAAACATTTATCGATTAGGCCATCTAGTGAGTAATCTATCACAATACATTCCGCAAAGATCGCACATCATTGAGTGCAAGATTCAAAACGATCCAGCGATTAGAACATTCTATTTGCAAACACCGAGATGTTTACATTGGAAAGATTAGCTGACTGCATGCAATGAAGACATTTGATCCCTATGAAAACTATAATAATGAAATGTTCATTAGATGACCTCTTTAACGTACATCTCGGATTTAAAATCGGGACCAATGATCTCAATGTTGAAACATAGTCTAGAATTAGATTGGTTGAGCTCCTAAGCTGCAACTCATGGACACATGTTTATTAGAATAAAATCTTTGGCTATTTTCTGATCTTAACCTTTTTATGAATTTCTATTAATTTAATAATTATATAATTAAATAAGTATATACATTTTGGTTCATAGCATATCTAAACTAGGACCCATAGGTTGAAAAGTTTAATTCAGATTGTATGTTATAGAAAACCATACAAGCAAGGTTATGGAAAGGATGGTCTTGGCATCCATTGAAAAAATAAAGAAAAAGACAACAAAATAGAGCGTATAGAGTAGAAAAATAGAGAGAGACTAATAGATAAAACCTAGTATTTAAAAAGTAAGAGAGCAGAGTGATAGAGCTTTTACAACACACGTACTAGTTAGCCCTTATATAGGAGATGACTCCTTATTCTCTAATCCTACTAACACTACAAATCTAAAAAGAAAATTTTCACTTAATCATTTTTTACTCAATCAAAGTTTGCTTAATAACGGAGTATTTTAGTTAAATTATAACTTAAAAAAATTCTTAACTTTCCCATTCTATCATTCTCAAATTTCTTTTGGAGAAATTAAATATATTTGTGCTTAGTGCTTTGGTGAAAATATTTGCTGCCTGGTCACTTGTAAAGACGTGAGTCAACCTTATCTCTTTGCTCATGACATTTTAATGGATAATGTGGTAATTGAATTTCACATGCTTTGTACGGGCATAAAATATTGGATTTAATGCCAACACGATTGAGTTAACATTTCACTGATGAATAGAATAGTATAGTCAACTTTTTCTTTAAAGCCTCTCAGTAGTTGTTTAATTATATACTTTCAAAAGTAGTAGCATCACAATTTGATATTTGACCTTTGCAATAGATAATACAACTATGGGTTGCTTCTTGCTTTTCATTGACACATTTTTTGAAGCAAGATTGAAACAAAAATCTGATGTAAAATGGCATACAAATGGATCCCCAACCTAATTTGTAATATAATATCCTGCAAGCATTATTAATAAACTATACTTGTAAAACATACTTTTATTAATGGTTGCCTTCACATATATCAAGATGCATTTTATTGTATCCATATGTGGCTTCCTCAGCTATTGTATAAATTAATTGACAGTCTCACCTAAATATGTCAAATTTGGGCAAATAATGGTTAAGTGTACAAACATAGTAGAAAAACAATTTTGAAGCTCTGTTCTAATGAGATCCGATCTCATAAATGAGAATCTTCGTTCATGCATCACGCCATGTATCAAAACCCAATATAAAACATAAACATATGGTCATACTTGAACGTGGGATGACCCACCTGTTTTTACATGATTAAAATCTCTCAACCTACAAGGTCTCTCAATGATTTATTGAAGGTTTATGATAGTGAGAAGTTGATTGACACCTTTGATAGGGGTCGGGGGCCAAAAAGAGCCATTCGAGCAGTGGGCCACATAGTCCCTAATGTGTAAACATACGGATGATGGAGGGATGCCTTGTAACACCTTGAAAATTCAAAATTCGAGTACGGTGACCCTGATCTCAAGTTTTAAAGTATGAACTAATTTTTCATGCATTCATCCGAACCAAACCATAATTAAATAATCCAGCCCATGATTAAAATAATTCAAACTTTATAATTTCTAGAATTCAAATCTATTATAATTACTAAATTCTCACATTAATTTCTCTACTTTAAGTTTATTATACTTTTTTCAAATAATAAAATAAACTAAGGTCTATTTCTAATGAAAGCAACTATTTAGGTATTCTTCATTTTTAGTTTTTCTTTCATCCCATAAACCTATAAGAGTAATTAATTGGGTGAACTAGAAGCTTAGTAAGATCATATCTACTACAAATTTGAAACAGATGTGATGGAGATAAGTAAATCAAGACTAAGCACATTTTAAAGTAAAATGTCTGGATGTCATGAATTCAAAATAGACAGAATAAACGCAAAATAAATCATATAACAAGATGTGATGCCATAATTTAAGTTCACAAAGTATGATGTTATGACGCATGGGTCATCTAAGACTAGGGCTGTACACGAGCTGAGCCGAACCGAGCTTTGTACCATTCAACTTGGTTTGGTCAGCGGGCGACCCGAACACGACTCAGCTTGGTCCTCGAGGCCAACTGGTAGGCTTGACTTAGTTTGGTCGAGCTTTGGAGTCGAATTCGAGCCTATTCGAGCTTCAAGCTTTCGAGCCATTATCGAGCTTGGGCATTTGAGTTGAATCGAGCGTGGGCTTTCGAGCTAACACTGAGCTTGTCTTTCGAGCCAACATCTTTCAAGTTTATTTCGAGTACAACTCATTCAATTCATTCATTCAACTAACAATAAATCACTAGTAAAACAGTAAAACTCATTCAATTCACAATTTATAATTAATATTTAAAAATTAATAAATGAAAATTTTAAAATACCTTTGTCGATCGATTGTTGGACAGGGGCAGGGTGGTCGGTTGGAGGGAGTCGGTTGTCAGACAGTGGGGGTCGTCGACTGGAGGGAAGTCGACTGTCGGGCAGGGATGGTCGGACTGTCGAAATGGGCGTTGCCCAGGCGTAGAGGGAGGTCAGCTGTTAGATAGGGGTGGTCAATAAGCGGAGAGAGAGGGAGGTCGGCTGTTGGACTGGACAGGGGCGTTGGCTGGTCAGACGAGCGGAGAGAGAGAGGAGATAAGAACTGAGAAGAGAGAGAGAGAGAGAGAGAGAGAGAGAGAGAGAGAGAGAGAGATCAGAGGGTCTCCTTGTGGAGGTTGGACGACCGAAAGGCGACTAGGGTTTCTAGGGTTTGAGCTGAGGGGGTGGGCAAGAGAAAGGGGGCAGGGCACTCAAATGGGAAAGGTTTTAGGGTTTTTCAATTTTTATTTTTTAAAAACTTTTTTATTATATATTATATAATAATAGTAATATATTTAATATATAATATATTTTTAAATACCGAGCCTGTACAGGAGCCGAGCCGAATTGAGCCTGGTTAGAACCAAACCAAGCCTGGTTCGAGCCAAGCCGAATCGAGCTCAAGTCAGGCTCGAGCTTGCTTTGAATTCTCAACGAACCCATAAAAATTGGCTCGACTTGGTTTGTTCAACCCTACGAGCTGAGATGAATCGAGCTAGCTTTTCAAACTGGCTCGGTTTGTGTACAAATCTATCTAAGACATATAGTCATGAGTCATCCAAGACGTATAGTCAATAGAACTTCCTCTCAAATATCTCACTGATGCATGCAATGCAAGCTATGTTAGAGATGATTCTCTAGGGAACCTCCTCTAAAATATCCCACTAATTAAATATGCAATTATCCTTGCCATGTAGGTTAAGGGAACCCCTCTCGAATATCCCATCGTAATAATCCTTGTCATATAGGTTAAGGGAACCCCTTTTCGAATATCCCACCGAAATTATCATTGTCATATAGGTCAAGGGAACTACCTCTCAAATATCCTACCAAAATCATCATTGGCATATAGGTCAAGGGAATCCCCTCTTGAATATTCCACCAAAACAAAGTAATTTAAGTTCAATGCGTTCCATGATGAGACAGGCAATGCAATCGTCAATCACTTTATTATTTCAATACAAGTGAAGCAAATCTAAGTTTACAGGTTCATGCACTCACAATTATGATGCATTCAGATACAAGAATTAATCATGCAACGTAGGGTGCACATGTTAGAATACATCCACAGTTCAAGAATTATATGCGGCAAGTGTACAAGTTGAATTCAAGGAAATAAAATACCATGCAGATCAAATTCAAAAGAGATGACAATAGAGGGGGCTATAATCAATGGAATACAACTATCAAATATAAAAAATTTAAGAAGTAGAAATTGAGGGGAAAACATTTGAATAAAAAGAAAAGAAAATGGTTATTCTCGAGGTGAAGCGAGTTAAATTTAAAGCAAAGATGGCTAGACCCAAGGAAAAAGGGTTAGACCTTAAACAATAATATTTTATTACAAGTAGAATACAATGTTCAAATTGAAAGAAGGGAAAGATCCCTCACTTAGGATCACAAATTGTATAGTAATGAGAGATGACTCAATAAAGAAGAGATATATATGAAATTGGAATTGAAAAGGAGAAGCCAAACTTAATGGAAGACCACTCGCTTGATGTCGTTAATGACCCGAATTCATTTGCGACATAGCGAGTTGACTTAGCGAGTCAACTCGACTCGATCACTCCCTCTTTCTTTGATTTTTCTCCCCTCTTCCTCTCATTCTCTTTCTTTCTTTCTTCCAATCCACATCTAAAATAAAACATTGATTCCTACCAACTCGTCTTGACTGTCCATTCTCTTATTTTTCTCTTGCTCGGTCCTCTTTTTTCTTGCATTTTCTTTCACTCTCGCTTGATTCTTTGATACCCCTTTCATGCTATTGAATGAGGGATTTATAGAGCTTTCTTAATTTTTCTTTGAAGGTTTTTGAAATTTTGAGTTGATGAAGGACTCAATGACGAATTGTCTCACACGATAGAACTTCTAACAACATGTTTCCAATGTTGATTTGATTTGATTTCTTGATCTTAATTGTTTGGTTGATCTTAATTATAAAGATTGGGATCATGCACTGAACAAATGGCCCATATATTGAGTAGATTGGATTTGAAATCAGAATCTTTATAGGATCGTATGGCCAGTGTTTCTCGATGAAGAAGAAGGTGGCAGACAATGGCAACTTCTCAATTCTTGATTATTTTCTTATTCTGAAGCCAATGAAAAGTCTAAATTTATTATACAGAGCTAAGGATATGGAAATTTGAAGCTTTATTGGTATTTGGCTGGTGATTTAATGTGTTAAAGTATTAGGGTGTGACAAGGAGTTCATTAAACACGGCGAGCTTTCCGGGCGTTCGAACCATTTTTCTTTATCTTTTATGACTCTAAGATCCATCTTCGAGGTTGGATGGTTTAGATTTAATCATTGTTTCTAACATCTTCTCTTGAAGTAAGTAGCATCGACAGAGAAAAGATTGCGAGAATCCAATCTCTGGGGTAGTGCAATTTATGATAATTGTTGGTGATTGATACCTCAAGGTCAGACAACTGAGATTTACTAATTAGACGTTTCATATTTACTAAAAATGATCATGTATATGAAGATATTTAAGGGTTCAAAGTTCATTGTAAAATGCATACGAGTCTAAAGGTGCATATATACACATTCATCTAAACGTCTCTTTAAAAACATTGTACTCACTAAAATACACATGTAGGAGAGCACTTGTGTACCTCCTTGCGTGTGAAATTTTTCAGGTTATTACATGCCCACTCTCTCTCTCTCTCTCTGTGTGTGTGTCTCTCTCTTCACTCTCTTCCCACTCTCTCATTGATGTCCCAAGGGGGTGGGGACCTCCATGTCTTCTCTCTGATCCACTTCTCATCCTTCTGGCAATAGGATCTTATAAAGGGAGACTTTAGGTTTTATGGGAGTACCCGATACTGTAGTCCCATCCTCATAGAACTTTTATATACTATAGTGCGAATAAAGCTTGTGTATCTTCCTAATCTATGCACCCTAACCATTTATTTCCTTTCACTATCTATGATGTCCATCCTCAGTTGAATCTTATGTCACCACAAAGAGTGGACCATCATATCTTAGCTTACTGAATGTTCATTAATATGCATGCTTTAAAATAAATCATTAACAGTTAAAACTCAATTTCAACGGTTGAACTTTTTTTCATCAAGAAATTTAAAAACATAGGGTTAATCTGAGATGGAATTATTGCGATCTCATATATGAAGTCAAGTAATAACTTGGCTGATCCTTTTATTAAATCTCTAACAAGACAAGTAGTAAAGACATTATCTAGAGGGATGTGGTTTAAACTTTTTTCTCAAAACTTCACCAGTGATGGAAACCCAACTTAAAATTAAAAAAAATCTCTAAGTCTGGGTTCAATAGATAAGAACAAGTCATTGATAAGTGAAAAGTTTCTACACTAAAAACTATATAGAACCCTATCCATGATGAAAGTGCTGGTCGTTACAGATAAAGTGCTGAGTTTTAGAACTCTTAATAAAATCCAGTCTAAAGGACAAGGGTTTTAATAGTAATGGAAACATTAGAAGAATTTCACCTATGTGAACGTAGATGTGGTGCCGTCTCTTATGAAAATTAGAGTTTTTCTCGGGATCATTTATGAAACAGGATATGCACATGGCCATTAAATATGTTGAGAGAGTAGTATAAGGACTCGTTTGAGAGCTTGTAAATGGAAGTAAATGAGAAATGGATTTAGAGGTAAACGAATTGGGAGTAAATAGATTTGCACAGTTTTGTTTGAATGAAAGTAAATGAAATGCATCTAAAATAAAAATATTCTATTTAGATGGGAGTAAATGGGAAGAATTGGAATGCTTTTGAATTTTCAATGTATTCATAAGAATATATCTGATATCCAAAATCAGCTTTAATATCCCAACTTAATGTGCATATGCTATATTTTATAAAATGATTGTAATAAGCCCATTGAAATATATACTTCAGCAAAAAATGAGGAAATTTCGAGCATCAGGTAGGCCACAAATGTAAGGATCATAAACAAGAAACTTGCCAATGTTTTTTAACTATTCATTTAGATGGTTATCCTTTAGATGGTTTAGATCATTCTTTTGGTATGATTTTAGTGATATAGCCGATATTTGGATTATTGGGGAGTATCATTAGCGTGGCACATGTATGACCTTCATTTACAAGTGCGACTCTCCAAAGGAGCTCAAAAAGGCATTTCGCCCATTTACTTCCAAATCCTCTCACATTCACTCCCATTTCATTTCATTTACTTCCATCCAAACACACTCCAAATACCATTTCCCTCCATTTACTCCCAATTTCACTCATTTACCACCAATTCCACTCATTTACCTCCATTTACTCCCATCCAAATGGCCCATAAGGGAACTCATATAACACATATGTTATTATGTGTGCGGTATATCTGATTCTATCACTAAGGAATAACCGATTCAAGGTTGCGGCTATCAGGGATTTCGATAGAGCTTTGAAGTACCTACATTAAGAGAAGATTCAAATCGAAAGATATCTTTCTTTATGCATAAAAACTATATATATTCTTTGATAAAATTTTCATTATTTAATTTAACCAAGTGGGGTATTGTTGAGAAATTCTTTGGGTAATCAAATAATTGATTTTTAATCAAAATTTCAAATGAATTTTCGTTTCTCTTCAAACCAATTTTCAAAAATTGTGAAAATAGATTTTTTTTTGTCTTTGTCCCACATCACTTAGAAATGAAAGTTTTAAAGGCTTTATTAAAAAACCTCTTTATGTTTGGTTTACTTCGAGAAAAGGAATAGAGTGATTTGGGTTGCTTGTTCGTGCTCGCACTGGCGAGGGTGTAGGCGAGGCAATGTGGCTGAGTGGCTGAGTGGCTGTGTGGCTATAGATGCGTTAGTGGTGCACTTTACACTTTGCACGTGTGCATCGCGGTGTGAGAAAGTGCAAAGTGTGAGAAGACCAGCTTAAATATTTTCTATAAAATGGTCAGATCTGTTCTGTTGTAGAGAATGGTTAAAAACCAACGTTGGTTAATGCCAATGGTAAAAAAAAGGGCCAACCATTTAGTGATCCAAACAGTCAGATCATTGATCCAACAGTTTGAAATGTCTGGATTAATGAGCCAGCTGTCAAAAATATTTTTTTACAACGATCTGATCATTGATGGCCTCAGGTGCAATCCATTCACCCCATCTATATAAATCGGATCCCCCCAGGTCTAGAAAATCATTCGAAATCTGATCAGTCTTCTCTATTAGAACAGATCTCTATCTTTTCTTTAACAAGTTAGTAACATAAAGAGTTCTCGAACTCACTGAGCCCTATGTCCGATTATTCACTAATTCTGCCAAAGACAGTGACCGCATAAGCTGAGTTACTAAAGTGGTCCCTTCTTAATTGCAGCACGTAGGACCAAACAAGACTTTTTTTAAGGAAAGAAGAAATATTATTGAGCCAACAGGGAAATATACAAAAAATACAGATTCAGGTAGTATCTGGGGAAAAAACCACCAGAAGGCTACCTATCATGGACTCCCTATGTAACACCCCGTACTTTTCAAGTACTTGGGTGTTACTATTAAGCCTAGAATTAAACAAGTTAATGTAGAAAATAGACACCAAAATCAAGCTACTATTTAAAGTTAATAATATAGAAAATTTAAAGCTGATGTATTAATTCAAGTAGTGTGGATTATTTACCTGATAAAATTACTTCAGAATAGGGTTCATAACTCATAGAGTTGGTCTATCTTTGTGGACCGTCATAATGTGAGGAGGGACACTTCAATGTGAATTAAAATAGTAATTAATTAAAATATAACCATTGTGTTATGAAAATGAAATATTAATGTTATAAATGTTATTACATCTATTGATGTGGGCTAAACTAGATTTAAGATAATTTTAACCGTCCAAATCTGATTTGGTGTTAATCCAACCGTCGGATTAATGTTAATCCACATTAGATCATGAAATTAATTGATATGGCCCACCTGAGTGATTGGCTGGATCATTATTAAGATATCAGCTCCAGCATGGGTGGTAGAAGTGAATGATCGGTGTGGATTTCTCCATAGATCGATGTGGGACCCATTGTTGGTGTGAGTGTACACCAGTTGGTGGTGCACTAGTGGTGCACCATTTTAATAAAATGGGTCAGCAACTGCTGACCCGCAAGTTCTAAAAGAGGAATCTCTCTCTCTTTCCAATGCTGCCGCTAGAGAACGGACGGACGCTGTCCGTATTTGGGGCCTGTGCGGCCCACTTTCGGTCAATGGTACGGGTGATCTGAACCATTCATCTGGTTCACAGTAGAGGCGTGACCAAAACCTTGTTAGTATCTCACGCTGATGTTCTCTGTCATGTGCGCAATGCGGCGTCAAAGTCAGACTGTCCAAATGCAGACTGTGTTTCCAGCAGCCTTGCAAATTGAAGAGTTCGCTTTGTATGGCCCACTTTAGGATGATCTGAACCTTCTATCTGGTAAATCTTTTGGTGCTCCACCTATCCATGATGGTTTCCTTGTATGAGGATCATCATCTAGGTGTTAAAGTCAAGCCAAAGTCAGGTTTGTGTGCATATTTCCCAATTTAGAAACTGCCAGGTTGGCAATCCGCGTCTGTTGGATTCCAAACATCTTGGCCGTTCATAGTGGTCTAGAAAGACTGGTTTTAGAAGTATCTCAGCCCTCCATTGTGCTTCACACGGATCGGCTATTCCATATTTAAATGGAAATATTTTCGTTTCTTTCTCTTTTCCGTTTCTAAAAACAGAAACCCTAGATCTGAGAGATCGAGACCCTTTAGTCCACCTTCCCTTACATATCAGCAGGTCAGAGAATCAATCCTGACCGTCCAGATTCGATCTAGACTTGAGATCAGCACCCGAATTCATCTCTCTCTCTCTCTCTCTCTCTCTCTCTCTCTCTCGTCATTTTCTCTTTGCTTCCCTTCTCCTCTCAAATCTCTTCGAAGATCAGATCTGCATCATCGTCAGCTTAGTGGACCACACTCCAGTACTTATATCAGATCAGATCAACACCATTTGTTGGATCCAGATCTCATCTTCATCATTCAGTGATTGCCCAAGGAAATCGACTGATTTCTCTCCAACCTTTGAACCATCTGCAGGTTGGTGCGGGGGTTCCAATCTCTCCTTTCTCCAGGTTCATTAGCAACAATCTGAGCTGTACAGAAGCCTCAGCTTGAAGAAAATCTCAGCGAGATAGAGCACCATCTGCTGGCTGTGAATCTGCCATTAAAACTGGTGGGGTTTTCCAGCAAGTTGCGGTGGTGGCTGGTTGTTTTCCGGTGGCCCTTTTCAGCTTGAAGTGGCTGATCTTAGAAACTGAATATTGGCAGTATGGATTGGGGATGAGATTTCATCTCATCCGTAATCATTAAAGGAAGAATCGGAGGTGAAATCAATCAAGTTGCGGTCGAGTCGGTGGGCGAGTCAACTCGACGGGTTTTTGTTGAGTCGGATCCAGATTGGCTGAGTTCGAGTGGCTTTAGGCATAAGCCAGGCCTTGACTGATTGTATTGATTAGGTGGGTAAGTAATCTTCAACCTATTTTCGTTCTAGTTCATAAGCACATTAGAAGTTTTGTGGTGGATCTAAATAAGCAACTGCATTATTTCCTTTTTCTCTACTGAGTCACTGAGTTGTCGACTCAGTAGACCTTTTCCAATTGAAAGTTAGATCTAACTTGGTGTGACTTTGCTTCACTTCAGTTGCTCAACTTGGGTTGAATGATTCACCCAGTTTCACAATCAAGTTCCAAACCGAGTGGATTCAAGTTGTACTCACGTGGCTTGAATCAACTCAGGGTGTTGCTGAGTTCAAATACTGTTGTAATTTAATTGGTAATTATTTTTGTATTACAGCTATATCCGGTCTAGAAGGATTGAATATTACTAGAGAGTGTTAATCAGGTTCGATTTGGGGTCGAGTTGAGATCCAGTTATCAATTACTTAAATTAAGCTAGACACTTAAAGTGAGGTTTTCTCCCTTTAAGATTTCCTTTTATTTATATTAAGTGTTTGTTTAATAATTTAGTGGTGCTTCTTTAATTGATTTCTGAAGTATTTTACTTGTTTGAGATTCATGCTTGATTATCAACGTGGCTTTAGTGAGGTTCTCACCCTTCAAGTTTTCTATTAATTGAATTGAGTATTTCTTATATAGTATTGTTTGTTTAAATACATCGAAGAAAATGAAGAAGATCGTTGCGTGTTGCTGCCCATTTTGGCCAAATCGTCAGTAACCTTGTTGGCTTCTCTGAAAGCGTGGACAATCTTAACATCAGCTACTGCTTTTAATGCCTCGAATCTGGCCAACTAGAACCACATTTGCTAAGGTCCCAGGGTCCCTTTCATGAACATGTCAGCCACAAATTTGGAGTCTGTTTCTATCACTATTTTAGAGAAACTGCATTCCACACAATGAGCTAAACCCTCCACCAAGGCTCTAGCTTTAACTGTAGAATTAGTTCATGTACCATATCCATTAGAAAAAGCGATGATGAAATGGCCATTTGAGTCTCTACACACTCCACCACCACCTGCTAAACTCGTGTTCCCAAGGGAGGACCCATCCACATTTACTTTCACCCAGCCAACCTCTAGTCTGCTCCACTTGATCACCTCATAGCTTGGAATCCTTATAGCCTTAAATTGGATTTGCATACTCGAAATGGCAAGCACTTTGGATAGACTGGGGTTGTGAGAGGAGGGGAGGTTGGCTCTGATGGCCCGCAACCGGCCAGGTCAGGACATGAGCCACTACCCTACCCACATTCACAGTGTGCCCATCAAATCGACATCTATTCCTTTCCCTCCAAATCTCCCAGCATACCTCTAAGCAGCAAGAAACGGTTTGAAGATGTGGTAGCTTGCCACCATTGATTTAGTTTAGAGATTAGCGATTGTCCTTCAAGGAAGTGAACATCGAAAGCTGAGCTGAATTGGGACCACACCCTTTTTGCCAAGAAGCTGGAAGCAAAGAGATGTTCGAGTGACTCAATTGTCGGCCTCACCTACACCGGGCAGCAATTGCACATGGAAGCGAGCCTAATCCCTCTACCTTGAACCTTGGTGTCCACCGGAATTCCCCTCGGGACCAAACAAGGCTTACTGTATCTTATAAGTAATTTGCTAGTAATCCGTCAATAATCTCTAATCTAAGAGGAAAGGGGGCGAACTAGGCTTTAAGAATAATATATCTATACATGCTTCAACCTAAATTAAAATAATTTTTCTGATTTAATTTTTCAATATCCAAATTAATCATTCATTTAGAAGAAAAAAAATTCCAATCGATTTGGGGCTAGGGCAATTTTTGATATGCTTCGAGGGGCTGGTGTGGATCTCAATAGAGTTTCATGGGGATTGGTTATGCGGTTTATATTTTTTCAAGTCTTAAGGATATGGGTTGCTGGATTTCAAAGTTTGGCTGATCGATTACTTTAGGGACGCCTGTTGCCGGGTCATAAGTCTAATAAGTTATTCTAGCAGAGGCCGGATCTATAACAAGCACTTGTAGGTTAATGTAAACGTACAATGCAATTTATGATGCCCATACTGTTGCATGTATGCAATCTAATCCGTCCATCACATACATCTAATGATGGTTTCCTTTGTGGCCAAAATTCATTTCAATCCAAAACTCAGGTGGGCCACTCAATGGGGAAGCACATCCTGACCACCCTTCTACCTTTGAAGGGGCATTCTCGTCATTTCAAAAAGTTGGTTGCCAACACATATATCAACCTTTCATACACGCATTTGTTTTCCACCCAACATAATATTTTTTTGGCGGGAAATATTCCAAAGGTTTTCTTTTAGAAAGCATGTTGATGGTGGGCCACTGTTGGGCCTAGTGTAAATGTATGTGGTTCATCTACACCATCCATCCACTTTTCTAGATCATTTAAGGGGTTGAAACCAAAATTGAAGCATATCCAAAACTCAGGTAGACCATACCACAAGAAACAGTGGCTATAATGATTTCTATAGTTGAAAACTTTCTTACAGCCCGCAGTGCTGTTTATTTGTCATCCAACTTGTTCACAAGATCACACAGCCATTGATGAAGGGAAAAAAAAATAATATCAGCTTGATCTAAAATTTCTAAGGCCCCAAGAATTTTTCAACGATACAGGTTCAATTCACATTGTTTCGTGTGGCGTGGTCCACTTCAACTTTTTATAGCCTTCATTTTTTGTATAAACCCATAAAATTTTATTTTAAAATAGATGAATGGAGTGGATGAAATACATAAATGATGGTGGACCCCATGGAGTTTACTCAGTACGCTTAAAGTACTTAGTTACTCAGTATGCAATCCGTTTCCTGCCGGCGGAAGTTATGTGGAGCCCATCGTGATGCTTGTTTGAAATCCTCACCGTCCATAGGTTTTTACCCTTCATCCAGGTCCATGTAACCTTATGAACAGTTTGGATCGCAAATAATCTTTATGGTGGGCCGTATGTATGTTTTAATGGTGAGAATCATTGTAGGGTCTATGTTTTCTGGTGTGGTCCACGTACACCAGCGAATCCGCTTCCTCTATTACCGAAATACGAGTGGGTGCGTCACCAACTAGGAAGAAGATGCATCATGGTACCAAGACTATGGAAGCACTCTAACTAAAAACCGAAAAACATTGACGCACACCGTACCCCTAAAATAGCATTGATCCAATCCGACTTACACAGTAGCCCTTCGATGGCACGCCGAGTGCTTTCACTGAATTTTGAGTGGGTGCGTAAACTCAAGAAGACGCTACGTTAGGATTTCGAGATTCAAGAATCACTCTGACACGCACTGACGAACATGAACATACACCAGACCTCCAAAATAGTAACGGTTCCCTCCGACTTGTACTGCAGCACATCCTGTCGCATATTGAATGCTTTTACTGAACTACGAGTGGGTGCGTAAACAACTAGGAAAAGATGCATAATGGTATCGAGATGACGGAAGCACTCTAACCAAATATCGAAAAACATTGACGCATACCATACCCCTAAAATAACATTGATTCACTCCGACTTACACAGCAGCCCTTCGGTGGCATGTTGAAAGCTTTCACCGAACTTTGAGTAGGTGTGTAACCAGTCAAGAAGATGCTACGTTAGGGTACTGAGACTCAAGAATCACTCTAACATGCACCGACAAACACGGACATACACCAGACCTCTAAAATAGTAACGGTTCCCTCCGACTTGTATTACAGCACATGCAGTCGCATTTCGAATGCTTTTACTGAACTACGAGTGGGTGCATAAACAACTAGGAAGAAGATGCATTATGGTACTGAAACTACGAAAGCACTTTAACCAAATACCAAAAAATATTGACGCACACCGTACCCCTAAAATAGTGTTGATCCACTCCGACTTACACAGCAACTATTCGGTGGCACACCGAACGCTTTTACCGAAATTCAAGTGGGTGCGTAACCACTCAAGAAGACGCTACGTTAGGGTACCGAGACTCAAGAATCACTCTAACACACGCACCGATGAACACGGATATACACCGGACTTCCAAAATAGTAACAGTTCCCTCCAACTTGTACTGCAGCACATGCGGTCGTATCTTGAATGCTTTTACTGAACTACGAGTGGGTGCATAAACAACTAGGAAGAAGATGCATAATAGTACCAAGACGACGGAATCACTCTAACCAAATACCGAAAAACATTGACGCATATCGTACCCCTAAAATAGCATCGCTTCACTCCGACTTACACAGCAGCCCTTCGGTGGTACGCCGAACGCTTTCATTGAACTTTGAGTGGGTGCGTAACCACTCAAGAAGACGCTACGTTAGGGTACCGAGACTCAAGAATCACTCTGACACGCACCGACGAACACAGACATACACCGGACCTCCAAAATAGTAACGGTTCCCTCCGACTTGTACTGTAGCACACGCGGTCGCATCTCGAATGCTTTTACTGAACTACAAGTGGCTGCATAAACAACTAGGAAGAAGATGCATCATGGTACCGAGACTACGGAAGCACTTTAACCATATATCGAAAAACATTGACGCATACCGTACCCCTAAAATAGCATCGATCCACTCCAACTTACACACCAGCCCTTTTGTGGCACGCCGAATGCTTTCATCGAACTTCGAGTGGGTGCGTAACCACTCAAGAAGATGCTACATTTGGGTACTGAGACTCAAGAATCAATCTAATCATGCACCGACGAACACTGACACACACCAGACTCCCAAAATAGTAACAGTTGCTTCCGACTTGCACTGCCGCACATGTGGTCGCATCTCGAATGTTTTTACCGAAGTACGAGTGTGTGCGTAACCAAGTAGGAAGACGCTGCATCATAGTACCGAGACTACAGAAGCACTCTAACCACATACTAAAAAATATTAACGCACACCGTACCTATAAAATAACATCGATCCACTCCGACTTCTACAGTATTCTTTCAATGGCACGCCGAATGTTTTCACCAAATTACGAGTGGGTACATAACCACTCAAGAAGACGATACGTTAGGGAACCAAAACTCAAGAATCACTCTAACCACGCACCGAAAAATACGGACACACACTAGACCTCCTAAATATTAACGGTTCCCTCCGACTTGTACTGCAGCAAATACGATCGTACGTCGAACGCTTTCATTGAACTATGAGTGTATATGTATCCACCTGCGAAGACTCTCTATCATGGTATTGAGACTACAGACCCATTATACATAGACAACAACTAACATTGATGCACACCGTACCGTACCTCTAAAATAGCATCGATCCACTTCGACTTGCACTGTAGCCTTTCGATGGCACGCCGAACGCTTACACCGAACTAGAGTGGGTGGATAACCACTAAAGAAGACGCTGCATTAGGGTACCGAGACTCAAGAATCACTCTAACTATACATCGACGAACACGGACACTCACCAGATTCCCAAAATAGCAACGGTTCACTTTGACTTGTACTGCAGCACATGCAATCGCACGTCGAACGCTTTCACTGAACTACGAGTGGGTGCGTATCCACCTGGAAAGACTCTCCATCATGATACCAACACTACGGAAGCACTCTAACCACACACAGAAAAACACTAACGCATACCGTACCCCTAAAATAGCATTGATCCACTTCGACTTACACACCAGCCCTTCCGTGGCACGCCGAACGATTTCATCGAACTACGAGTGGGTGCGTAAACACTCAAGAAGATGCTGGGTTAGGGTACCGAGACTCAAGAATCACTCTAACCACGTACTGAGGCACACAGATACACACAAGACCTCCAAAATAGTAATGGTTCCCTTCGAATTGCACTGCAGACCATACGGTCACAACTCAAATTCTTTTACTAAAGTACGAGTGGGTGCATAACCAAATAGAAAGACGCTGCATCATGGTATCGAAACTATGGAAGCACTTTAAGATCATACCGTAAAACATTGATGCACACTATACCCCTAAAATAGCATCGATCCACACCGACTTGTATTGCAACCCTTCACTGGCACGCCAAACGCTTTCACTGAGCTACGAGTGGGTTTATAACCACTGAAGAAGACGCTGCGTTAGGGTACCGAGACTCAAGAATCACTCTAACCATGCACCAATGAACACGGATACACACGGGGCATCCAAATAGTAACGGTTCCTTCCGACTTGCACTGCAGCCCATGCGGTCACAACTCGAATTCTTTTACCGAGTAGGAGTGGGTGCATAACCAATTAGGAAGACGCTGCATCATGGTATCAAGACTACGGAAGCACTCTAACATCGTACCGAAAAATATTAACGTACATTGTACCACTAAAATAACATCGATCCACACCGACTTTCACTACAGCCTTTCGGTGGCACGCCGAACGCTTTCACTGAGCTATGACTGGGTTCGTAACCACTCAAGAAGACGCTGCATTACGGTACCGAGACTCAAGAACCACTCTAACCACACACTATTAAACACGGACACACATCGAATTCCCAAAATAGTAATGGTTCACCCCGACTTGGACTGCCTTGTTATAGTAATGGGTCATACTTTCATTTATTGATATTGTTAGCAATGATCTATGTTGTTCATTCAAATTTAAAGATTTTTTTTGTTCCGATACTAAAAAAATGTGGCAGATCAAATAATCAAGTGGTCCACATCATCTTCATTTACATTTAATAGTACATACTTAACATACTACTAATACTTTTTACGGCCCACCTTCCACTCAGATCCGCCTCATTTTTTTTTCTAATGATATCAAAGAGGATGAGAAAACCGCTGGACAGTATCGATCGACAAATTAAATTTATGTGGGCCTCATTTCAGAGATTTAATGTAACTGACAATTTCAAGGTTAAAGTTGTAATAAAGTAACACCACAAGGGTAACAGTGTCAATTTAGACGGTTGCCACAAGTAAATTCATAATTTTTTGTCTCTTTTTAGGCCTTTATGAAAAGACAAAATCAACCTCTATGAGTATTTATGTTAACCTACAAGCGCTTGTAATATATCCGGCCTCATTCTAGCAATGCGGGTTGCTGGGTTCCACAATTTTCGTTTTCTAGTTAAAAGTCATGGTCTGATTACTGCTGCCATCTGTCATCCGTGCTGGTGAGGTTTCTACACCAACAATGAAGTGGATTGCGTCCAAACCCAGTATGGATGCAAAGCGTCCAAACCAAAATATCTGTTTATCCACTCCGTCCATTCCCCATATAAGAACAGGAAGACCATAAGATACAAAGAATGAGGCACATTCAACGCTGAGGTCGGCCACACCAAAATACTGAGCTCGGCTGCATGAATGCACCAAGCATTAAATGCAAGGGTCGTCTCTGGTGTCGCCTACCTGAGCGTTGGATCTTCCTCATTCTTTGTCTTATGTCTTACAAACATCTTAGAAAAGGAATGGACCGAGTAGATAAACCGATACATCAAGCTGGCGCCTCCACAGCTCGGTTTGGACGCAATCCGCGTCCCACAAACATCTAAAAAAAGGTTCGCCAGTTTTTCCCAAACCGTTCACTCCTTTTTAAAGTTGTATGTTCACATGATCACTTTAGCAGCTGCCCTTTATGCAAGGTGATGTACATAGTCCACTGGTTTGCCAAGTGGACGCTTATGTTGGCGCGAAGATGCCTTATACACGCGTGTGATCTTAAAAAACTCCACTCTAAGCATGCGTTATCCCCACGGTTTGGTGATCCAGACCGTTGGTCTGATAGACTCCACTCTGGATGCGTGACTCCAAATCATTTTCTAGATTCCGAAGATCCAAGCCATCCAAATCCTCTAGTAAAACTACAGCCACTGCATTCTTTTTATCATCTGTCTCCTTATAGGTCACTCGACTAATTACTAGATCTTCATGGGAGATTTCTGTGACATGGGTGGCCATCTGATTAACGGTCTTGATCATAGAAATATGATCCCTACTTAGCTAAACTGTACATGAGCAACCTATTTACATCCTGGTGCATGAGGACCCTAGATTTGATCCTCGGATCTTGATGAGATTTCACAAGTATTACTAGAAGGTTCTCATGGTGGGCCCACTGAAAGGCCCATCAATGGTTGAAAAGATTTGAGGGAAGAAGAAGGACAAAGGTTGGTTTGAAGTCGTTGGGTTTGAGATGGGGACGTTTGAGGGTATACCCGTTCACCAGCGCGTTGCATGATTTGCATGTGTTTGTCTTGATGTAGTAAATCTTAAATATATGGTACACAGCCCTTATATCGTTGCATAGTATGCACTCGTTTCTGTTTCTGTCAAAGTGGGCCCATGGTTGAGACATCTACACCGTTGATATTTTTATTATAAATGTAATTGGGGTATTTCGAAAACATATATTATATCAAAAGATTCTATACTACGAATATTAGGACCTTTTTTAGTTGAGCGTGGTCATTGTCTTAGCGCTCTTCTAAATCATCTATCCTCAGGCACACTTTTAAAAGGATAATATTTTTTTAATTCCGAATGAACGGTTGAAATTAAACAGCATACCAACGGTATGGATTCAAACAATAGGCTCCACTTGCAAGAACTGAAAACCCGTGCCTACCGTAGAAAGATGTATATCATATTCATGCCTTTTCCTGTTGGGAATGCAATGCCTTTGACCGTTGTTAGTTCACCAATCAACTGAAATGGCAAAAGGCAAAACTTTAATACTGTGGTGGGGGGTGATGCTTCATACGCAGGCACTTAGAGATTGCATATATGAAATAAAAAATAAATTAAATTAAACTTTCCAAATTATGTTTCCCAGATTAGATGTACAATGAAAAAAAATTTATACTCATTTGAGGATCTGATTATCAGATTGGTGGGCATTTATTGGACGGTTAAAAATGAAAAATATCCAATGGTCCTGCTTCTACAAAGAAGCATCCAGAAATCAGAGGTTAGGATTGTTCAACCAATATGGTCTTGAGATAGTGACGTTCCCACAGCTGATTTCACAATTTATCCGGTTTAATTGAGTTAATGTATGCAACGTGTACTAGTTTTAAGCACCTGCGTATCAAGCGTCATACCAGCCCGAGCATCGTATACAGAAAGTGTGCAGAAAGGGAGATGACACCGTAGAGCCTGAGGAAACAGGAACTTGGTAGTGCCGTCTCTCTACTCTACACATGGCGCCGTGATATTTCAATCTCGGATGGGCCATTTCATTATGGATGGTCTATTTTTCAAAAATCACGCTCACAACACAATCATAGACATCACTTTTCTTTACTTCCCTTTCATCACCGTCGATTGAATGCTAGTCTTCAGATGGTTGTGATGATCCAATCTGTGTATATCTTAAATGATTTTCCATCCATAGTAGGCCCAACTAGATGGACGATTCCGATTGAAACATATATAACACTGCCACCTGTAGCAAGATGGCTGGACGTTCATTTTAGTAAAATTTACCAAATTAAATTTATTTTAAATGTTTTTCTAAAATTTACTTAAATGTAAAAAAAATTATTAAAAAGATACGTCACGGATTGCCTGCTGAGGCCGCCAATATCGAGGTGGCTACTGGACAGTGCTCTGCTGGGCCCTCTATGAGATAAATGTTTTATCTAATCTATCCATCTATTTTTAAGGATCATTTCAGGGAGTTAGACAAAAAAATAAACAGATCCAAATCTCAAATGTAACACATCATGAGAAAACAGTGGTGATTGAATGCCCATCATTAAAAACTTCCTAGAATCCACTGTAATGTTTATTTTCCATCTTACCTGTTGATTAGGTCACACTGACCTGGATGAAGGGAAAACACAAATATCGGCTTCATCCAAAATTTTTGTAGCCCTCAGGAAGATTTTAATGGTGAGTGTTCAATCACCACTGTTTCCTGTGGTGTGGTCCATGGGAGACTTGGATCTGCCTATTTTTGGGCTTATGTCGTAAAATGATATGGAAAAATGGATGGACAGGATGTCAATTAACCACAGGTTTGTGTGTGCTGAAAATACAAAAAAATAAAAAAATAATAAAAAAAAATCAGCCTGATCCAAATATTAGGGAGGGGAACACCGTGTGAACATAAAGGTTTTAAGTGCATTTTACGTTTGACCCCATGTTGCGTGGCCCACCAGTTTTTATTGGCGTGATCGTTTGTATGTACGGTTCAAGTGATGGTTCTAGCTAATGGATGGAGTGCATTTACATTTAAAACACGCCCCTGTGAATAAGACCTAAGGCGTTTCAATAGCAGGTCTCAGGCTCAAAATGCTAAGGAGACAAACTAGCCCCATTGGGTTTTACCTAGAGACATGGTTATGACTAGATCTGATTAAATTAGGCTTCATCAATTGGTTTTACCACTAGCGCAGTACTCAAGATATTTTAAATGGATTTTTAGAGTTTTTCAATCATTGAAGTTTTTATTTAATCATTAAAACGGTGTTGAACACATTTGATGATGACTTGATCTCCTCGATATAGCAGCCCACAATTTGATCAATATAAGATACAGATTTCTAATGGATGATTATGATGGTAGAATGATTTACATCATAAGTATATGCATGAATAAAGTAATTTAATGGACTTTCTTTATAGTAAGGTATAAAGAAATTCATAGAGTGGTAAAGTCCTAGACTGTGTGCATCTCTGAAACCCTAACCCCTTCATATAAATATAGATCCTATCCCAGAGAAAAGAAAGAAACCAAAGAGTCCTAGATGTCCCCTCTGCTCATCAATAGGGTGAGAGAGAGAGAGGGAGGGAGGGAGTTAATTCTTTCGTCAACTTTTCTCCTTTATTACAATTGCTAACATGTGATTTAGGCATAGACATGGTGAGATCGATCACCGTCTCTCTCATGTGATAACTACTGTGAATCCACAAACCTATTGGGACTCATCAATCAGTCTTCTTCAAATCCACGAAGGATTAATACTCGAATGCACAAGTAAAACAGAGTAAAAACTCAAAATATTTGTATTAATCAAAAGATGAATGATAATAAATGAAATTAAATAATTATTAATTATAACCTAAACAAACCCTAGAAAATAATAAAAAACCCTAATTACGCAACTAAAAGAGTCCTAATCAAAATAGGAAAGAAATTTGAAAAATTAAAAATTTCCACGCAAAGAATCAGTGTCTGTCGGTCGATCGATAGGGACCAAAATCTGTCCAGCGTGTTTGACATGTAGGAAAATTTAGCCGGCCAATGTAGTCTGTCGGTCGACCAACATTGCCGACAGCTCGAAACAATCGGGAATCGACTAGAAAGCCGTCGGGAATTGAAAATTCCTGATTTTCTGCAACTTTTCCTGAATCTTTTTTCTTGTCCTTTTTCTTCAAGAATTCCATCGATCCTCGCCCACGATTAGGAGGTTCTCTCCCCACATTAGTCTCCCTCACTTGAAGAAAGCTCGTCCTCGAGTTTCACTTCAGGTTAGGGACACAATTAGCGTTCAGCTTCTTTCACGACTTTGGCTTGTGATTCGTGCTCAGATTCTCCAATGGACTTAGTTGGCAATACAGACCTTGGCCATTTCCTAGCATATTGTAAAAAACTTCGCCGTCTTCTTCTCGACATTAACATGAAAAATTGCAAATGACTCTGTCATACCATCGGTGCTGCCGAAGATTGGTTCCATCTGAGAAAAACCAGCATCTGCAAAAAAAAAAAAAAATCATCGTCCATAATCACCCCGAACTCTTGTATTGCTGGCATGACATCCATTGAGATGTCTATGGATTCCATCATAATGGGATCCATAACTTTTGGGATGTCTACAGGATCTTCTTCCTTGTCCATAACATTTGGAATTACGATCTCCTCCATCTTCTCAGACCTTTGAATATTTTCTGAGACGATGGTGGGCTATAACTCGTCCTCTCCTTCCATGGCTTCAACGTCGATGGACTCCACAAATTTGTCATCATGATCTTGGATAGCCACGGAAGAATGCTCATCCAATGTAAAAGTTTCGGGCAGTCTTTTCCGGCCCACAGGGACGATATGTGCAATGTTGATAGGACTGGGGATTTGTTGTGACGCCGTCTCACCAAGATATTGTTCGTTGCACAGGAAACGGGCCAATAGGCATTGCTTCATTGGCGGCCACGAAGGAATTCGTGGTTTCCCTTCTTGTTCCCGACAATACTGAATATATTCCCACCAATCATAAGCGTCATCCATCAACTAGAATGATGCGATTGGAACCCTCCTTTTTTCTGGAATCCACATGTAGCTAAAGAAGTATTCGATTCCAAAGAGTCATTTGTTGATATGACCCTGGCCATTGAAGATAGGAAGATCTATTGCCCTCTTATAAGGTCGATATCTTTGATTGATTAGTCCAGCGACCATGGGAGGCTGAACGTTACCAAAACATATGGCGGAATCAGCGCATCCACAAAACAGTAGAGGGGTGCCTGCAACCCTTGAATGGTCATTCGCCTCTCCTGGTGGAAAGCTTCCATTCTTTCCAATAGATGATTGTTGGGGTCCCAAAAGTGAGGATCCTCGAAATGATGATTCCGAATGCCAAAACCATCACGCGGTCAGATTTAGGGCCAGTGCATCGAAAATCGTGGCACGAATCACGACACACGCATCAGATTTGCCTCAAGCATGAAATTGGGCCGGTAGTGGACCCCACCGGACACCGTGACCAAAACTGTCCAAAATTGGGAAGATACCTCAATTATGAAGAAATAGGAGCAGTGCATCGGCATTCATCGCGAGGCGGACCCCGCAAATCCCCCAATTTGCAAAACCCAAGTTTGTAGGACACGAATACGTCCAGCGCATCCAAAAAATGAATTTAAGGGCGCACTGCGTCCAGCGCATCCAAAAAATGAATTTAAGGGCGCACTGCCTCCAGTGCATCCAAAAAATGAATTTAAGGGCGCACTGCCTCCAGCGCATCCAAAAAATGAATTTAAGGGCGCACTGTCTCCAGCGCGTCCAAAAATCCACCCAGTGCATCCAAAAATCAGTTAATTTCAGGACGCGCTGGCAGCTGGCGCGTCCTGCAAACCAACTTCTGGACTCCAATCATTTCGCGACGCGCCGAGCGCATTTAACGACGCGCCGACCCAATTTCTCGACGCGCTACACGTGTCAACCGCTTATTGGACGACGATACCTATAAATACCCCGCCCACCACCTCTTTTGCATGATTCAGCAAGAGAGAGAGAGGACCTCGTCGCCGGAAAACCTTTGCCGATCGCCGGAATCCTTCTCCGACCGCCGGAACCCCTCGCCGGAAATCGCACCTCCGATCATACCAGGTCTGGAGGAATGACTAAGTCATCTTTTTTCGATGTGCCGGTCTCAGCGCATCATAAAAGTGACCTGGCGCATCAAGAAAATCCTCGGCGGATTACGCAAACCACCAATCGTGGCATTTTAAGGACGCACTGGCCCCAACGCGTCGCAAAATAGCCCAGCGGATCAGAAAAATACAAGTTTTTGAGTCAAAGCTATTTTATGGACGCACTGGCCCCAGCGCGTCGCAAAATAGCCCAGCGCATCAGGAAATTACAATTTTAGGACGCACTATCCGCAGCGCGTCGCAAAATAGGCCAGCGGATCGAAAAATTAGATTTTAAGGACGCACTGGCTCCAGCGCGTCATAAAATTACCCGGCGCATCATGAAAATCATTTATGGACGCACTGGCCCCAGCGCATCAATAAAATCAGGTCAGCGGATCGCAAAAATCAGCACTTTGCACATTCATTCTAGCACCTTTAAATCCTCATTTGATAACATTTTTAAGCCCCGTTTGAGCCTATTTTGGGTATTCCGAGCGTTTTGGATGCAATGGAGCAGTCAAACGACCCATCCGGGCTACCCAATGAGCAGAACACAAGCCTTCGGAGTCCGATCCGACCCAACGAGCTGAATGGAACAATCCTCCCGAAAAGAGGCCGCCGGTGCCCGGAATCATACTGATGCATCATCATTACATGTACTATCATAATATGACCCGAATCCAGGTCTGGACTAAGCAAAGGGGACTATGGTTAACACGATAAACCACGCCAGGAAAGTTCTGAACTATCACACACAATCTGTTAAAAACTGATATTCCAAGAACAGTCGATGCCCTACCCATCCAAACGGCATCCGCTGGTTGAGCTACGCAGGTACACACAACTGTAGAATGGACTTCCCGAGGTCACCTGTCCCTACATTGACAGGTGCGGGCCCAGAGTCGTCCATCTCAGCCATAAACCCTTACAGTCTCAGCCCGGATCTCCGGTCAAAACATGGGACATAGACATCCGACTCGTACAAAGGTGGATCAGTCTATAATAAATACAGGTCTCCGCGACCATAAAAACACAGGTCCCCGTGACCATACAAATACAGGTCTCCGCGACCATACAAACACAGGTCCCCGTGACCATACAAATACAGGTCCCCGTGACCATACAAATACAGGTCCCCGTGACCATACAAATACAGGTCCCGTGACCACACAAATACAGGTCTCCGCGACCACCAAAACACAGGTCTCCATGACCAATGAACTCTGAAACCATAGTCCCCGCTGACTAGTCTTTTGCCTTTTAATCAAGGGTCATCGATCATTCGATGTAATTAAGGGCTCGTGCCAGATCACGGCCTGGAATGTACAAGATCTCAGAATCTCTGGAATAAAATTCGCCTTGCGATATCTCTTCTCTTGTGTACTTTGGTGAATGCTTGTGATTGTCTACGAACGTTTCTATATTCAGAACCCCAGATCAGCAAAACCCCACATTTCCAGAGGATATTCATTACTCTAGTTCTAACAAACTGGCGACTCCGCTGGGGATCGAACTATACCAGAATCCCTGGTTATATCTGAATATAGGAATACTCTAAGATCAATTACTTACAAACACGAATCTACGCATAAGAAAGTTACCGCGAGGCGTAATGTTTCGGCTCCCTTCGGGCGTCAAACTGGCGACTCTCAACGGGAACGTTCTTCCCTTCATCTTTAAGGCAATGGATGCTTAAAAGGTTTTCGAACCCACAATTTCCACAACTACACGAATTTTTGTCTCCTTCTTGCTTGTTTTGTCGATTTATGCACTGCGATCGATGGGCTCATACTCCCGACCGCGCTTGTGAACTGTTCTAACGATTTTTATGACATATCAGAATTAGCAAGATACTAGGATAGACAGAAGAAATGGCATACTCAATGACCAGTTCATGCACCTTCCTTACCACTGGAGGCTTCAGCTTCCCTCGCTTCATCTCAACCATGACGACTGCTTCTAGCTCAGGATGGCAGTTGGTCGAAACGCGCCGACAGAAGAAAGAGCAGAAGAAAGCAGCCAGCTTAGCAGCGTACAAGAAAGCGAATGTTGCAAGACCTTGCCCGGCGACCAAGGGACAGTGGCAACCAAAACAAGGGCAGAAGACTTCCACCAATGGTCAGGCCACATCAACCACGTCCTCGGTGCCCGCAATGACGATCGAACAATTTCCGCCGTTGTCCAAGGTCACCCGTGCCGCACAAAAATCAACCAAAACCACGATCGCGAGAAGCTCCAAGCCCACAATAGTTATCGAGCCAGGACAGGGGCAGAATCAGAAGGCCCGACCAGTGCTGGTCGCAATGGTCCAGGTAGCAGAAGCGGAAGAGGGATCATATGAAGCAGACGAACTGCCTACGGTCCAAGATCAGATCGACAGATTAGTTCAGGCTAATCGGGAAACAAACGAACGAATGAGAGAGATTCAGGAAGCCTTGACCACTTTAATAGCTCAGAATGCTACTCGAAGTCTTGCACCACCTACGCGCCCATTAGCTGAAGAATCTCAAGGGGCAGCAGGAGAGCCAGCTAGTGCTGAGCCACTCACCCAGGCCAGGAGAGTTCCAGCGGAACGAATAATGGTTCCAACTACGCAAATGACGAGAGAAGAACTGTCGCAAACTATTGCGAGTCTCATGCGACAAGAGAAGGAAAAGGAAAGAGGAACCGGGTATAAATATCAGGTCCCATACCCTCTGGAAATAGAAGAAATACCATTTCCGGTCAACTTCAGATGTCCGGATTTTGAAAAGTTTGACGGAAGGGGGTCACCAGAAGAACATATCACTCGCTTTCTCACAGCATTGGGAAATTGGTCGACCGTACCACAGTACTGTATGCGGTTATTCGGGTCAACGCTGACGGGGAAAGCTTTTCAGTGGTACATGTCACTACCAGCCAGATCAGTGAAGACGTGGGAGCAGATGCGAGATAGTTTTATCTCAAAATTCTTCTCCATAGAAAGAGAAACATCAGTAACAGATCTGGCCTTGATCAGGCAAAGGCAGGGCGAACCTGTGGAGAGATTTATGGACCGATGGGGAACAATAGCGGCTCAGTGTCAAGAGTTACCCAGCGAAAATGAACAGATAAAAATGTGCATGCGAGCCCTGGACCCAATGATATCCTACGGGTTATCAGGGAACAGTTTTCACTCTTTCCGAGAATTAGCCACCAAAGCACACCTGGTAGAAGAAGCCGCAACACGGGTAAACCTCATACCCGAAAGGCAGAAAAGAGAAGGAGTGAGGATTGCCGAGACGCACAGCGTAAACAAGGGAAAAAATACGATAGATCGGAAACGGCCCGCCGCGGATTCAAAGACAGACACGAAACCAACATCTACCCAAGATAAAGGCAAGAGGCCCTACGCTTCCCAGAGAATAACAATAGCCGAGAGAGAAAGAGCCAACGGCCCGTACACCTTCGACATGGCTGACCTGATCCCCATCATGGAACAATTGGTAGAAGAAAAGGTAATTCGCCTGCCAGAACCGATTCGGCCCCACGAGGTTGGGAAGGTAGATGATCCCCGGTATTGTAAATACCACCGGTGCCTGAGCCACAAGACGGAAGATTGCTTTAGCTTGAAAGGAAGGATACAGGGGTTGATAAACCAAGGGGTAATCAGTATGAAGGCACCAGAAACAACAACGAAGGAAACAGCGGGGGTAGTTTCAGCCTCCCCCTCGGACAAGAATACCCAATTGCATGTCCCGTCCCCTAAACCTGAAGAACCCTGGACTTTGGTTAGCAGCCGGAAGAGGCTCGAGAATCGAAGAAGATTCCTCAACCGCAGGAAGAAAGGGACAAGAAAGAAGGATAGCCAAGGGAAGAGCCGACTTATAGAGACCCAGGTACATTGCGCGATGGTGTCGTTTATAGAACAGCCATCAACAGAAGAGACATTGCAGGAAGATAAAGGAGAGGCCAATGCCGTCATCCTCCGATCCGGAAGGCAGATGCCAGAGTGCATTCGGCCAGAACCAGTCGATCCGATGCAAGAAGACGAAAATCCGGATATACCCGTAACAAGGCTCCAGGGGCAGAAGTTGAAACAGAAAGTTGTCGAAGCCACGACCAGCCGTCCGGAGCCAAGACAAGGGGCAGCACCAGTAGTGTACGATGTCGTATCACACCTACGAAGGGTCCCGGCCCGCCTGAGCATATACGACGCCTTGTGTCTCTCAAAGGCGTACAGAGAAATGTTGATCAACGCGCTGCTAGACAGCGAAGCCAGAGAAGTAATGATGACAGAAATTGAAGTAGAAATGAGCAATCCAGACAAGTTTTGGGGAGGGAATGCGCCAATCCAGCAAGCAATGCAGATAGATCATCCCTCTGTAATCACATTCTCCGAAGAAGATCGCATAATTGAAGCAACAGACCACAACCGACCGTTGATGGTCACAGGAACAATTAGAGACACGGAGATTAAGCGATGCATGCTTGACGATGGGTCCGCGGTGAATATTATGTCATTGAAGACACTCCAAAGATTGGGTTACAGGCCATCAGCCCTGCGTCCCAGCACCATGGTCATTCAAGGATTCAATCAAGACAGCCAGCGTACCTTAGGGTCGATCACTGTGATGCTAGAAATTGAAAGATTGAAGACGAAAGTAACATGCCAAGTAATCGACGCAGTAACAACGTATAATCTTCTGCTAGGAAGACCGTGGCTCCATCAGAATCGCGTCATCCCCTCAACCTATCATCAGTGCTTTAAATACAACAGAGAGGGAGTTCAGTACAGAGTGGCAGCAGACCCAAAGCCATATACGATCGCAGAATCATTCTTAGCCGACGCTCGGTATTATGACCTGGTCGACGAAGGGGGAGACGCGAAGAAGCCCGACGCAATGCGGAAAGGGCAAGGGGCAAAACCGAAAGTCAGCAAGTTCGAACAGAGAGGCAAACCTCAATTCATTACTCAGAAAGAAGCAAGTCAGCCAGCTGAAGGACCTCAAAGGGCTCCCAAAAAGTTCTACATAGTCCCGAAACACTTGCGACAGCCCGGGCAGTCCGTCCTAGAAATGATCTCGAATCAGCACATGAGTGTGCTCAAATCTAGCTTCAATATGCCAGTGCCAAAAATAGGAAGAGTTAAGCCTTTTCCGAAGGCTCCAAACCAGTTTGTGGTACCGCCAAACGCCAGTACGAAGAAAGAAATCAAATTTTATTCAGTGACAGATGAACCTGCACGGTCCAAGGACGAGGCTGAGAAACCACTTCGTTTACCTCAGCCCATAGAAGAAGAGAGATACAGTGAAGCCAGCCGTAACATCATGAAGAGTATGGGCTTCTGCTATTCAGAATCAGCCTCGAATGGTAGAATGTTAGCGCCGTTCGAAGAAAACAACAAAGTTCATCAAGGAAGAGAAGGGTTAGGGGCAAAGACGAAGATCAGACATGTTAATATGGTGACAATCAACACTACGGAAGAGGTACAGCCACAAGAGGTAGCCGACGTTATCCAACCTAGTGCCGCACCTGCACAGATAGAGGACGGGGGACAGCCCACGATAGATGAGCTTGAAGAAATAAATCTGGGAACCCTAGAAGACCCTAGAAATACGTATCTGAGTAAAAATGTCCCAGAAGAGGAGAAAGAGAAATACATCCGACTGTTGAAAGAAAATAGGGATGTATTCGCTTGGACATACTCAGAAATGCCGGGGCTTAGTCCAGCAATTGCGATGCATAAGTTGGGCATCTTGAAAGGGAAGAAGGCGGTCAAGCAGCCTCAACGACGATTCCACCCTAACATAGTGCCCAAAATCGAAGAAGAGGTCGAAAAGCTGATCCGAGCTGGATTCATCAGAGAAGTCAAGTACCCACAATGGATCTCAAACATTGTGCCGGTCAAGAAAAAGAATGGTCAAATCCGAATCTGCGTAGACTTTCGGAACCTCAACGAAGCATGCCCTAAGGATGATTTCCCACTACCTATCCCAGAGCTACTGATCGACAGCACGACAGGATACGCAGTGATGTCCTTTATGGACGGTTACTCGGGGTATAATCAGATTCGTATGGCCCTGGAAGATGAGGACTCAACAGCCTTTCGTACAACATTGGGCATATACTGTTACCGTGTGATGCCGTTCGGGTTAAAAAACGCAGGGGCAACGTATCAACGTGCGATGCAAGTGATCTTCCAGGACATGATGCACAAACATGTCGAATGCTATGTAGACGATCTGGTAGTAAGATCAGCCGGGCATGAACAGCATAGGGAGCATCTACGACAAGTATTCCGAAGACTGAGAAAGAAAAGCCTTTGCATGAACCCATTGAAGTGCGCGTTCGGGGTTTCCTCTGGCAAGTTTTTGGAGTTTGTTATCAGACATCGAGGAATAGAAATTAACCCAACAAAGATTAAGGCAATTAGGGAGATGCCGCCACCGAAGAATCTCAAAGAGCTGAAAAGTTTCCAAGGCCGAGTCGCGTACCTAAGGAGGTTCATCTCGAACTTGTCTGGTCGTTGTCAACCATTCTCGCGCCTCAACAAGAAGGGAGTACAGTTTAAGTGGGACGATGCTTGCCAGAAAGCGTTCGACTCTCTAAAAGACTTGCTCGACAAATCTCCAGTTCTCGCGGCACCAATTAAAGGGGAACCACTAATCCTTTACATTGCCGTCGGCGAAAATTCACTTGGAGCCCTCTTAGCCCAGAAGAACGAAGAAGGGAAGGAAAGCGCGCTCTACTACCTGAGCCGCACGCTGGTGGGAGCCGAATTTAACTACTCAGCGATCGAGAAGATCTGTTTGGTGCTGATTTTTGCAGTTAAAAAGCTCAGGCATTACTGTCTTTCTCACCAGATAACATTAATATCCAAGGCGGATCCCCTCAAATTTCTCATGAACAGACCTATGTTGTCCGGACGATTGGCCAAGTGGGCCCTTCTCTTGTCAGAATTCGACTTGACATACATACCGGCTCGAGCCGTCAAAGGGCAAGCTATCGCAGACTTCCTTGCCGCACATCCAGTACCAAGCGGTGAAGAAATAGAGTACGACCTCCCAGACGAGCAGGTCATGGCGACGAATGAAACACGCCATTGGGAGATGTATTTCGACGGCGCAGCCAGAGCGGTAGGATCAGGGGCAGGAATTATATTCATCAGTCCGCAAGGGGACCTGCTACCCTATTCATTCACATTAGTCCCGGCATGCACCAACAACGAAGCTGAGTACCAGGCTCTTATTATTGGGTTACAGTTGGCCCTAGAAATGCGAATCAAGGAAATACGTATCTACGGTGACTCTAGGCTTGTCATCGGACAATTGACGACAGAGTACGAAGTCCGTAAACCCGAATTATCACCCTATTGTCACCAAGCGCAGTCCATGTTCAATCAGTTTCGGAACAGCAGTATCTCACATATACCGAGGCAGGAGAATGTACGAGCTGATGCACTCGCCAGTTTAGCTGCTGCTTTAGCTAACCCAGGAGGCAGCCCACTTCAGGTTACGATTGAAGAAAGAAGAATCCTGCCTACAGCTGCGCTGCGCAACGGAGAATTGAGCACCAATCCCATTTGCTGCTTCGAGATCACAGAGGAAGATGATTGGAGAAAATCATTCATTGACTATCTGAAGTACGGATTTCTACCAGAAGAGCCCAAGATGCGCACACAAATCAGAAGGCGTGCCAGTTCATTTGTGCTCCAAAATGACGTACTTTACAAGCGGTCCTACGAGGGGATATTGCTGCGATGCCTAAACCAAGATGAAGCACGTAGTACATTGAAAGAAGCTCATGGAGGAGAATGCGGCGCTCACCAGGGAGGAAGGAACTTACACCACCGTGTACGACACATGGGTTACTACTGGCCGACAATGACGAAGGACGCGATAGGATACGTAAAGAAGTGTCACCAGTGTCAGATCCATGCCGATATCATACATTCGCCACCGGAAGAGTTGCATCAGTCAGTGATGTCCTGGCCTTTCGCAGCCTGGGGCATGGACGTGATCGGACCAATTAGTCCGCCATCCTCCCAGGGACATCAGTACATCCTCGCAGCAACCGACTATTTCTCCAAATGGGCCGAAGCAGTCGCCCTGAGAAATGTGAAAGCCAAGCATGTCGAGGGTTTCATTCGTCACGCCATATTATACCGGCATGGTATTCCCGAGAGAATCACCACGGACAACGGGACACCTTTCAAGAATGCTGCCATCGATAAACTGTGCGCAAAATTCAAAATCAAGCATTGTTACTCATCACCCTATTATCCTCCTGCAAATGGGCTAGCCGAAGCATTCAATAAGACCATTGTGAAGATTCTGAAAAGACAGTGGCAGAGAATAAGAGGGACTGGGACAGACGGTTGCCCGAAGCACTGTGGGCTTATCGAACTACGCACCGCACGGCCACCCGGGCTACACCCTACTCACTGGTATACGGTACAGAAGCTGTGATCCCGATGGAAATACAAGTCGAGTCACTACGAGTCGCTCTCCGATACTCCCTGACAACCGAGCATAATGCCAAGAGCCGGATGGTCGAACTTGATAATCTGGATGAAAAGAGGCTCGCCGCCCAGCAGAGGCTCGAGATATATCAAAAGCAAATTTCCGCCGCGTATGATAAGCGCGTCAGGGGCAGATCGACAAAAAGGGCGATCTTGTGTTAATGATGAAGCGTCCAGCACCGCTCCAAGGATCGAAGAGCAAGTTCGACCCAAAGTGGGATCCCGTCTGCATTATCGACGAAGTGTATTCCAACGGGGCCTATCGGGTAATAGATTGCAAAGGACAGGGTGTCAGTTCGCTAGTGAATGGCCGATTCCTGAAAAGATATTACACCTGACATAAAACTAATCATTGCAAGTTGTAAACACCCCGGTAGAGGGAATGTAATAGAACAGATGCCAAAAGAAAGAGTGCCGCGCAATGACTAAACTAAAAGGCTAATCATCTGCTTTATGCTTACACAGGTGTTGGAAGGGTCACCAAAGCTCGAGGCACGTCAAGCAAGACACCACGCCTTTTCGAGATTATTAGAATCGAGACCAGCCTTAAGCCGAGGCCCGGCATCCCCATGCACATGCGTAGGTTTAAGTCCTGACAGGGGGACGTTCCTTTCTAAATAGCACAATCTATTTTGCATTCAAACTCGAGAGGAACGACAAGCAGGTTAAGAAGCACAATATGAACTCATCATCACAACAGCATACATAGTGATACAACACTCATTACAACGTGTTTTAAAACTACAAAAGAATCATTAGCATTACAGCCTAACCATCTAAAGTTCTCAAACATTGCTCTAATAGGTTAACTGCGGACCCCGCGATTGCCTTCTGTCTTGCCTCAGCCTCGGCCAGGACTTGAACAGGGTCGGGAGTGTTTTGAAGAGACCGCTGCAGCTCCGTGATCCGTGCCCTCACAGCGTCACACTCCGTCTTGCGTTGGTCGATAGAAGACTGCAGGGTTGCTTTCTGACCACCAAGTTTCGAAAGTTTGAAATGGACGACAGAATGTTCGGCACGTAATCGGGCCATCTCATCCTCAATTTCTGCAAGACGCCTGGTGACCTCTTGGTGCTCAGTATCCACAGCCTGCCAATTCTTCTGCACTATGGCCACATCTGCCTCATGCAACTCTAGTTCCGGAAGAAGGGACCGCAACTGACCGCGTTTTTCTTCAATAGAGGGGTCAGTCCTAAAGTGCCTTGCATCGTTTACTTGAGCCACACCATCTTTGAATTGTGACACATGGCTGACTATCGAAGAGATGTCGACTCCAAGCCACGTACCAGTGAGTTCCAACGCCTGCAGCGCCTCATCCAAGATAGACCCTTCGTCTCCTTTCCTAAGCGAATCGACGATGTCGGACAGTAAACTCTTCAGAAGGTTCGCCTTGGTCCTTGATAAGCCCCGGAGAGACGAGAGGAATGCCTCGGGCAGGACTACAGGAGCCGGGACGCTGGCAGGGGCAGTGGCTGGTAAAAGAAACGGTAAACGTTAGCACACTGGAGAGAGAAGAGAAGCGAACAAACGATGAAGGAAAGTATTATACCAGTAGGGATTTCATCACCCGATGCACTGGTTGAGGCAACAGGTCTCGACGAGCTGGGGGCATATCCAACCACGACTTCCGCTGCCGGCTCAGGCATTTCAGGGAAAGAAAGAATGACGACCTCAGAGGCAGAGATAGCCCGGGCTGGTTCAGCGGCCAGGGGCACTTCGGCGATAGGCTCTGGAACGCTAGTGACCTCTGCAAGCATGATTCCTCGGGGGGGGAGTGAGGCCTCTTCTATTGAAACAACAGGTCTCGCCTCAGGAGCGGGACCAGGGTTCACTGCTGCCTCGATATTGACAGGAACGGTAAGGAAGGGGTCTTCAGCTCGCGGCTCACCATCGACGTCCATAGGGACGGGTTCTATGTCTACCTCAGGAACAGATCACTCATACACTGGCTCGCTACCCTCACCTCCCTCCACAGGATGATCTCCGCTGAGACCTGCCTGCGAACTCATCTCACCTTCCTCCCTTGGACCGCTTGCATCATCGGTCGGGACGCTGCCGGCAGCCCCGGGGGGTTGGCTCCGCGCCTTCTCAGCTCTATACAACTTCAGCAGGTCCTTTATTTTCTTACCGCCGTCAGAAACAGAGACGCGATGAGCAGTCTTTATGCGGGGCCCAGAACGTTCGGGAGATAGTTCGAAATCACCATCCTCGGGCGCAGAACGTCTGGACAGGCTCGTCCGACTTGCCGGACTTTGGCCGCGACCTCCCTGACCCCCGGAGGGCGGGGTGCCTGCTGCCACAACACCTCCCTCGCCACCGCCTTCTCCACCACCACCATCATCACCACCATCTTCCCCTTCGTCGCCATCACCCGCCTCTTCCTCATCACTGGCATTCCCCATTGCAGCAGCTTCACCACCATCATCATCGCCAATGTCATAACGCCCCCTCTGCCCCT
This sequence comes from Liriodendron chinense, assembly GCA_003013855.2. Taxonomy (NCBI): domain Eukaryota; kingdom Viridiplantae; phylum Streptophyta; class Magnoliopsida; order Magnoliales; family Magnoliaceae; genus Liriodendron; species Liriodendron chinense. The sequence goes on along the minus strand of PVNU02000491.1, from coordinate 538,901 downwards.
CTGCCATAGGACCGACAAGTGGGGAATCCGGGTTCCCTTGCAGCGTAACCCTCTGGCCATGAGCGACCCACCCCTCGAGTGTATGCTCGGGCTTCTCATGATCTATTATGACGTTCAATGAGGTCATGAACTTCTGCACGCCAGGGGTAGCCAGTTGGCGAAGCGGCTCTGCTACGTACCCTAAGCCGTCGGCAGGAGTGGGATTAACAATCGGAGGAGAGACGAAGACGGGATCTGTCACGTGTCGGTTATTGCGAACCAAGGAATATTGGTGGGCCCACCACCGCATCCATCCATACGTAGCGCCGGGGACATACTCCGTCCCGGGAACGATGAAAGAACAACCTGACCTGGTAAGCAGAAGCTGTCGCCATATCCACTTCCAATGGATCGGCCCTGTGCCGTATGCCCGCTGCTCCCTTGTCACCGGTTCGATCAATTCCGGTACCCCTTGATCATAACCGAACTGCCTGGCGAATCTGTTCGGGTAGTATGGTTCTCTCCAAAATTCAGCGCCCTCTCTTAAAGGCAACGAACTCGGGCGAATGGACACCAAGAACGAGCGGTGATAAGAGCTGAGACTCTCGTCGTCGTCAAGCAGGTCTGGATCCTCGCTGTTAGTTCCCGAGAAGAGGAAGAAGTCGACGTCGTCATGGCGGGCTATCTTCGTCTCGATAGTCGCCGGATTTCCGCTGATCATCTTCCGTTTTTGAAAAGCGTGTAGCGGAACAGATCCCCTCTGGATGAAGTCCTTGAGCTCCATGCCGTACACCCACGGGAAGTAGACCCCAAGCCATCCCGAGAAGAAGTGCCACCCACAATAAGCAGAATTCAATCCGAAGGAGGCCGAACCTTTGTTGCTAATGACACCGCCGAAAGCCCGATATATGGAACACAATACTACTGGGGCCAATGCGTAGCGATGGCCGTCGGCCAAACTCCCCGCCACGGCGAAACAGGAGACTCGCACACTGTCCGCCTGCTTAGAGCTCGGGAGGGCCACACAACACAGCCAATAGGCCAAGAACCCGGCAAGTTCGCAGGTAGGGGATAGCTTATTCGGCCGCGGAAATTTCTTCTTCATCTTGGCCTCCAAGACTAGTTTATCCTTGCGGCCTTCATCGCACAATCCGTAATCCAAGCTGAGACAGGAAGAAAACCATCAGCGGAAGAAAGAAAGAATGAAACAGTACGCGAACAGTGCAAGACAAGAGAAGAAACTCACTTCAGGCCGTGGCTAAAGTACACTAGCCAGTCTTCGAAAGGCACTTTATCTCTGGAGGTTAGAAATTGCGGCAACTCCGCGAACAATTCGTAGCAGGCTGCAGAATAAAAGCCTTCATCAACACCCTTCTTCTTCTTGGACAGCTCCTCATCACTAGGAGTCCATTCATCATAGATTCTGCCGCGAATAGGGAGACCTGCTATCCGATACAGATCCCAGAGGGAGATGCTCATTTCTCCGCAAGGCAGATGAAAGGAGTTGGTGACAGAACTCCAATGATTCAGGAACCCCTTATAAATGCAAGGTTCTCGATGGAAATAGCTCGATGTCGCTTGAATGGCCCGAAGGAGACCTACTTGCTTCAAGGTCTCTTCGTGCCGCTCAACTATCCGATTGGCCCAAGCTTCATAACCGGGATGAGGGCTCAAATGTCCTCGGGTCCTGAAACCCCCGGTAGGCCAAATTTCTGCATCAGACAGAGGACGAAACCTTTGGCGCAGGGTCTCGTAATAATGAGTCGGAAAGGGCAGATGAGGGTCATGGTTCGGTTCTAGAAATATCATGTCCTTCTCCTCGAGGACAGACTGCTGCGTGCCGTTCTTGGATATGGCACAGTTGACGAACGTCTCTGGAATGGACGTCCAGGAATCGACGCTATAGAAAGAATTCGCGCGACGTATATCGGAGGGCTCGATGCTTGGTAGAGAGCGATATCTCTGGAAGCTTTTAGGAAAACGGATGAACTGCTTCGTATAAGGGTTGCGGATTACAAGGGATGATACTGGCAGCTTCACAGAAGACCAGACAACCCTCATTTTGTCGGACTTCGACTTAGTCTGGTTTTCTATATAGATCTGCTTGGCGCTCTTCCCAGTCGTCTTTGGACGACCGCGCTTGGCAGACTGAGCAGGCTCAATTGGGCTCGCTTCGCCCTCTTCGGACCCGACAACCTCATCAGTCCGAAAACCTTGTAAGGGAGCGTACCACGCATCCCATTCCTCCTGGGTACCCTCATCAGGAGGGGGCGGTAAGGCCTTGTCGCAAAGTATCTTTCGCTGGACATTCTTCGGAAGGGTCAGAATACGTTCGTAGAAATTGAATGTCTCAGGCGGGAGAAACCACTGTGGGTTCTCAGCTGACGGTCTGGAAGTCTGCTTGATGGCAGCCCGCTTACGCTTGGATGGAGTTTGAGACGGACCCGAAGGACCGGCTTGCGAAGGGTCGCTGGCCATTATAATCTGCAATGGCATAGAAAAGGGGCTTAAGTACAGAGCATGTGAAAATATCCTCATAAAGACAATTAAGCATTCACGAAATCCAAAAGCATAAGAAGCAACAAGCGAACGAAGAACAGGCACCGACCCAGGCCAATGCGCAACATCACCAACCAATGAAAATGAAACGAAATGACAACACCCGCAAACAACATCATCACAAACGCACAAGCTTTCAAAAGACAGAAATAAGGCGGAAAAGTATAAATAGCATTCATTAAACCACGAGGGCCATACCAAGGCCCAAACCATTCAAAGTCAATTGTTTTAAAGGATAAAAAAAAAAAAAGCCGACAGTCAATATCAAACGACCCAAAATTGTGGGGACCCCCTCCCCCAAGCCAGAAAACGAAGATTTCAGTCTTGCACCAGAGGAAGAACTCGAGCCCTCAGCTCATCGACCCTCGCTTGAATCTGGGCCTCCTTGTAGACCAAGTCCACCAAGATGGAGATGCATTGTTGCACAAGGTCGAAGTTCAAGTGCTCAGCATCGGCGTAGTTCCTTATCGCAGACAAGTCAATCGCCAAGTCATCGTGCTCCCGGACAGCCGCCCTGACCATCCTCCAAATGCCGGCACGACGATCCGGGTATTCGGCCTCCGCCAAGGGAATAAGCCAAGCCAGGAACCTCCTACTCTCCCTCTTCTCAGTCCTTTAGGAAGTGGAGACGTTTCGAGAGGGACAGAAAGGAAGCAGCCAGAGAAGGCTCCGCCGCCTCCAGAACCGCCAATTCCTCCAGGAGGGAAGAATCGCCGATGTAGCCAGATATAGCCTCCTTGCGCTCATCGGAGATGCCCGCCATCGCCGAGATATTCTGCATAGCCCGGAGGATCGGGCGGGATTCAGCGCCAAGGCGAGTCGAGGCTTCAGCCACCTCATCGCATTGATTAGCAAGAGATGACCAAGCCTCGGGTTGGTCCAGATCGTTTAAGAGCCGCCCCATGCAGTCACGAGCCGCGCGAAGGGAAGCACGGGTTATGACCATTGTCTGCTAAAGAACAAGACAGATGAACCAGTAAGGCAGTCCGACAGAAGAAAAATGCACAAAACCGCTCGCGCAAAGCCAGAAAAGCCGAGAAACAACATGCAAAGGTATGCTCGAAACAACACTTTAAAATCATCATTAGAATTGCCCATTAAACTAAAGCAGCCAGGGAGTCTCCCAAGTGTGTGAGACCCTACGCCTCCATAAGACGACTGGCACGCATGCGCGAACACGAAACAGAGGCATGGGGGTTCACACCCTTTGGAGACACGACGGACCGCCGGTGCGAAACCCGCAGAAACCGCAGACTCCACCGAGGCCCACGGGTTAGGTGCGCGAGGTTTCACATACCCTGTTGATACTCAAAGCAGATCTGGTTTAATAAGAGGGTGCATGAGACCCCACGCACCCGGAACAAATCCCAAATATCGTGAGCAACGGTCAAATGAACCCACAAGTGAGCCTGTTAAGCCACGATAAGCGCACCAAGATAGGACACCAGAATTGGACAACTTCTCCAACTCAGAGATCAGCGCCTATTGGCCTTAACACACCTTGCGAGTGGGCCAATTGATCAAGTCCGGAGATGTGTGTGGGAGCCGGTTTACGTAACAGATTTAGTGAATTTCACTAAGTCCCAAAGTCGCACGCACAGAGCCCAGCGCGTCGAGAAAATCAGGCAAATTCACAAATCCGAAGGACATGACGCGCCGGGCCCAGCACGTCCAAGAAATGGTAAATTCACCTTAGCGCGTCAATTAAAAAGCTTTCCCAGGCACGTGAGTACGCGCTGGGACCAGCGCATCGAATAATTCACAAGTACAACCGCACTGGGCTCAGCGCGTCATGAAAAGGGATTTTCTACAGGCACGTGAGGATGCGCTGACCCTAGCGCGTCAATTAAATAGATGATTTCAAGTTAAAACAAAGCGCTGGCTCCAGCGCGTCCAGTTATTGTATGCACTGCTTATGGCGCGTTAAGAAAATCGTAAGAAAAACGAAGTCCAAAATATTGGCCGCGCTATGCGCAGCGCGTCGATAAAATACGCAAGTTCGAATAAATCGACGCGCTACCTAATATTTCGATGCGCTGGCGATAATAAATCGATGCGCTGGAGAAAAATCGATGCGCTGGCCGAGGGCTCTGGTCGTCGAAAATGAACAGTGAAACGACGAAATGACCAGGGATCCCCTATTTATAGTGGGACCCGGAAAATCCGATGCGTCGCAATGGATCGCCGCTCATCCATCCCAACGCATCGGAGGGGCATCTGTTGGGGTCCCAAAAGTGAGGATCCCCGAAATGATGATTCCGAATGCCAAAACCATCACGCGGTCAGATTTAGGGCCAGTGCATCGAAAATCGCGGCACGAATCACGACACACGCATCAGATTTGCCTCAAGCATGAAATTGGGCCGGTAGTGGACCCCACCGGACACCGTGACCAAAACTGTCCAAAATTGGGAAGATACCTCAATTATGAAGAAATAGGAGCAGTGCATCGGCATTCATCGCGAGGCGGACCCCGCAAATCCCCCAATTTGCAAAACCCAAGTTTGTAGGACACGAATACGTCCAGCGCATCCAAAAAATGAATTTAAGGGCGCACTGCGTCCAGCGCATCCAAAAAATGAATTTAAGGGCGCACTGCCTCCAGTGCATCCAAAAAATGAATTTAAGGGCGCACTGCCTCCAGCGCATCCAAAAAATGAATTTAAGGGCGCACTGTCTCCAGCGCGTCCAAAAATCCACCCAGCGCATCCAAAAATCAGTTAATTTCAGGACGCGCTGGCAGCTGGCGTGTCCTGCAAACCAACTTTTGGACTCCAATCATTTCGCGACGCGCCGAGCGCATTTAACGACGCGCCGACCCAATTTCTCGACGTGCTACACGTGTCAACCGCTTATTGGACGACGATACCTATAAATACCCCGCCCACCACCTCTTTTGCATGATTCAGCAAGAGAGAGAGAGGACCTCGTCGCCGAAAAACCTTTGCCGATCACCGGAATCCTTCTCCGACCGCCGGAACCCCTCGCCGGAAATCGCACCTCCGATCATACCAGGTCTGGAGGAATGACTAAGTCATCTTTTTTCGATGCGCCGGTCCCAGCGCATCATAAAAGTGACCTGGTGCATCAGGAAAATCCTCGGCGGATTACGCAAACCACCAATCGTGGCATTTTAAGGACGCACTGGCCCCAGCGCGTCGCAAAATAGCCCAGCGGATCAGAAAAATACAAGTTTTCGAGTCAAAGCTATTTTATGGACGCACTGGCCCCAGCGCGTCGCAAAATAGCCCAGCGCATCAGGAAATTACAATTTTAGGACGCACTATCCGCAGCGCGTCGCAAAATAGGCCAGCGGATCGAAAAATTAGATTTTAAGGACGCACTAGCTCCAGCGCGTCATAAAATTACCCGGCGCATCATGAAAATCATTTATGGACGCACTGGCCCTAGCGCATCAATAAAATCAGGTCAGCGGATCACAAAAATCAGCACTTTGCACATTCATTCCAGCACCTTTAAATCCTCATTTGATAACATTTTTAAGTCCCGTTTGAGCCTATTTTGGGTATTCCGAGCGTTCCGGACGCAATGGAGCAGTCAAACGACCCATTCGGGCTACCCAATGAGCAGAACACAAGCCTTCGGAGTCCGATCCGACCCAACGAGCTGAATGGAACAATCCTCCCGAAAAGAGGCCGCCGGTGCCCGGAATCATACTGATGCATCATCATTACATGTACTATCATAATATGACCCGAATCCAGGTCTGGACTAAGCAAAGGGGACTATGGTTAACACGATAAACCACGCCAGGAGAGTTCTGAACTATCACACACAATCTGTTAAAAACTGATATTCCAAGAACAGTTGATGCCCTACCCATCCAAACGGCATCCGCTGGTTGAGCTGCGCAGGTACACACAACTGTAGAATGGACTTCCCGAGGTCACCTGTCCCTACATTGACAGGCGCGGGCCCAGAGTCGTCCATCTCAGCCATAAACCCTGACAGTCTCAGCCCGGATCTCCGGTCAAAACATGAGACATAGACATCCGACTCGTACAAAGGTGGATCAGTCTATAACAAATACAGGTCTCCGCGACCATACAAACACAGGTCCCCGTGACCATACAAATACAGGTCTCCGCGACCATACAAACACAGGTCCCCGTGACCATATAAACACAGGTCCCCGTGACCATACAAATACAGGTCCCCGTGACCATACAAATACAGGTCCCGTGACCACACAAATACAGGTCTCCGCGACCACCAAAACACAGGTCTCCATGACCAATGAACTCTGAAACCATAGTCCCCGCTGACTAGTCTTTTGCCTTTTAATCAAGGGTCATCGATCATTCGATGTAATTAAGGGCTCGTGCCAGATCACGGCCTGGAATGTACAAGATCTCAGAATCTCTGGAATAAAATTCGCCTTGCGATATCTCTTCTCTTGTGTACTTTGGTGAATGCTTGTGATTGTCTACGAACGTTTCTATATTCAGAACCCCAGATCAGCAAAACCCCACATTTCCAGAGGATATTCATTTCTCTAGTTCTAACAATGATGAATCCCTCGATCACCGTTCACTGGATTTTGTCCTTACCTTTGCAAAGAAAGATCGACCCGAGTGGATTCCTGGCTCTGATACTAGCTGACGTAGGCGTAGACGTGGTGAGATCGATCACTGTCTCTCTCACGTGATAACTACTCCGAATCCACGGAGCTATTAGGACTCCTCAACCAGTCTTCTTCGAATCCACGAAGGAATACTCGAATCCATGATAATGATTCTATTTATAATCTATTTAAAACAGAGTAAAAACTCAAAATATTTTTATTAATTAAATGATAAATGATAATAAATGAAATTAAACAACTATTTATAACCTAAACGAACCCTAGAATACCCTAGAAAACCTTAATTATACAACTAAATGAATCTTAATCAAAATTGGAAAGAAATATGAAAAATTAGAAATTTCCACGCAAAGAATCAGCGTCTATCGATCGGCTTATTAGGGCCGTCGGTCTGCTGACAAGGAGCAAAATCTGTACAGTGCATTTGGCAGGAAAATTTGGCTAGCCAATGTAGTCTCCTGGTTGGCCAACATTTCCGACGGCCTGAAATCGTCGGGAATTGAAAATTCCTGATTTTCTACAACCTTTCCTGCATCTTTTTTCCGATCATTTTTCTTTAAGAATGTCATCGATCCTCACCCACGATCAGTAGGTTCTCTCCCAATCCTCTTCTCCAATCAATTAAAACCTGATCAACTAGTCTTCTCTACTCATTGTGTCATACCCATTTTCATTTACATCAACCACCCCTATTGCCTTTTGCATCCCATCCACCTTCACCTGCTACCATTTGGCCCTATTGATTTTTGGCATCCACGCTACTCCCAGGCTAGATCTTTGTCCGTGTTACGATCCCAAGAGTTTAATAGCCTAACTTTACACGTTACATCAGTCCTGGGGCTTTTGGCGCATTAGTTAAGTTCTTAACAACTGGTATCAGAGCCAACACTACATCCTGTCTTCGAGTCACGATAATGACAACCTGGACCAAAGTGAAAGCCTCCATGGCATGGCGAGGACTACCTGAGGAACCAGAGTGCAACTGCCATGCCCTGGAGAGGGCAACCTGGAATAAAGGCCAGAGTGAGTGCCGCTATAGAGTGGGTCATTGTGGACATAAGCCGCGAAGCCTAACTTTACACCTTCCATCAGTCCTAGGGGCTTTTGGCACATTGGTTAGGTTCTTAACAGTGTGGCGCTCATCTTCAAACTATCTTACATTTGCCACAATTCCCGTACACAAAATTATTTTCACAATACTTTCAACTTGTTTGGGCAATTCTTAGCCCCCACCATTTAAAAAAAAAATCCAATCATTGTCTTGAACCCTTGAAGCAAACTATCTTTCCTACCAGGGCTGACATTACTGCTTAGAACCACCATGCCACCACAGTCTAGTGACCACCATTGTCAGCTATTATTCCCATTCGTGTCACTACTTGCATTTGCCCCTATGTTCTCTTCTTTGGCATCACCCTTTATTAGCCACTAGTCTCTTTCCAACTTTCGATCTGCAGCACCCATCTGTCCTCCCTTTCACCTGGCTTGATTTTACAAGCCAATTGACAACTCGTTAGCAGCTCTACTAATGTCATTTTCGCCCCTCTCGCCCTTAACAAATCTCCTAATTTCAACACCAAAAGATGATGTTGCAACCTCGTCACTACCAGCTTTATTACGGTCATCTTTGTTTGCACTCAGCTCAACACCTACATTCACCTATCCCATTAACATCATTGGTCGACAAGATATCTTAGATCCCACAACCCAAGGCTGCAATGAGCACCACTGTAATCCGACATCGAAACTCCACACACACACACACACACACACACACACACACACACTACAAGAAAAAAGGGTTTTAACCACAGTTTAAAATCGTGGCTAAAAAGGATAAAAATTGAGGCTAAAGCCTTTAGCCTCAGTTTTACCTCATTTGCCTAAACCAAGGTTACAACCCTTGAGGCTAAAGGCTTTAGCCTTGATTTTGGCAATCGGGGCTAAAAAGGCGATTCTTCGAAATGAGGCTAAATTAAGTTTTTAGCCTCCATTGTTTCCAACCGAGACTAAATCTAGATTTTAGCCTTGGTTGCCTCTAACCGAAGCTAAATCTATTTTTAACCTCGGTTCTTAACAACTGAGGCTAAAGCCTTTAGGCACGAAGGTTGCAGTCTCGGTTTGGATAACTAAGGAAAAATCGAGACTAAAGATGGATTTAACCTTTATTGGCATCAACTAAGGTTAAATTCAAAATTCAGTTTTTAACCTCAGTTCTCAACAACTGAAGTTAAATTTGATTTTTCGCCACAGTTGATGCCAACTGAGACTAAATCCATCTTTAGCTTTGGTTTCTGTCTACCGAAGCTAAGAATATCTTTTAACCTCAGTTATGACATAACCGTGGCTAAAAATATTTAATTTTTCTAAATATTTGTTTAAATAAACATGTGCATGTTTCACCTATTTAACCTGTATAATTATGCATTCATTCATTCAATACAAAAAAACAATTAATCGTCTATTTAAAGTTTTCAAAACAACTACAGATGCACCCTACTACGTCAAACTGTTAGATAGCATTAACTTGTAGACATCAAAGTACTACGAGGAAACACACTCATTGAACAGGTTTTACAAATAACGTAAAGTGTTCGCTTCCCCAAGTGTAGGGTTGTGATGTAGTAATGATCTCGGTAAGACCGAGGTTGATCCATAGGGACTTGTGTAGGAACCCACAAAACGCTTCCAATAGTCTCTAATTGAGAGCTAACTAAACTGAATTTTAGAGTTGAATATAGATAACAATTTTAAATTAAAAATGAATGTAAACATTGTAAAAGAGCACTAGAGGTTCAAGGATCCACTTGTAGCAATCCTTGATGCTTAATTCGCTGTGGTTTCTCAATTACGCAATTAGAATCGAAATCAAATCCTATCAGTCAGATGATAGAGCGGTTACAACAAACAATCTGTCACATGTGTGATTCAAGTACATGATTCCCTCAATTCAAGTTAGCACACTCAATTGCATAGGTCAATCCTAGTTCCAATAGGTTAAGATCACAATCATAATCATCATTAAACCCTGTCACAAAGCATAACTAGACTATGACTTGAACTTCATTCAAATCACATACATAATCACACATAAACAAAATTTTCAGAAAAATAGAACTTTGGATTTGTAGTTACCAAGTGAAAATCCAAGTCTAGAGTATCTTGAATCCGATTCCTCAGAGCGTACGGGTCTAGATCTTTGCAAAACAATTAACAACTAAAGCAATTCTTCTAAATATCCATGAGCCATCATAAGACTAAGAAAGAATACTTAGAACTTTATTCAAACTTCAAACCATTGTTCTTCACTAATAAGCCAACTTGAAACCAAAACAAATGAATTAAAACATCTTAGATTCACTACAAGCTTCACCTCTTAGCCCTAATTAAGAGGTTTAGCCGTTCATGATCTAAGGAAACATGAAAGCAATTAAGGAAAACATAAAAACCAGAAGAACAAACTAGGAAGAGTTGTAGAACTCCGGATCCGACTTTCGCCGCCTCCCACCGTGGTAAATCTCTTCTAGGATGCCTTAGGAATGAGCTAGAGGAGTCCTTTTATAGATTTGGAGCCTTAGGTGTGAAGAAACTTTCAGAAATTTCATAAAAATAGCGCTTTGCGCAGATGTTTTCGGAGCTCCCGATGTTCCTAGATGTTGACTGGCCGACCGAACCCCCTATATGGCCGGTCGGACAAAGTGGCTGCAAATGAAAAAATCTCTAGAGCATTTTTTACACACTCTGACCCCTCAGTTGGCTAGCTGGATAGTCGGCCGGACAGGATGCTTGTAAACCACAAAATTACTGGACATTGAAGTGCATAGCTCGACCTATCGACCGGCTAGCCGGCCGGTCGGTCAAGTGGCCTGCCCACTTAAAAACTACATAGTAATTTTTCTGTTTCCAGCAGGTTTGGCTGGCTAGCCGGTGGCTGTGGCCGGCCGGCTAGTGGGCCTATAAGGTGTGGATTTTGCTGTTATTTCCCCCCTCATCTTCGATGTACTCTCGCTCCACTTTTGGTCCTTCACTCTTTTGATCTTCAGAGCTTGTAAACAATGTCTCTAAGCCTTCAATTGATGAATTCTCTCTCTCATTCCTACAACCACAAAACCATGTATTAGTTGGGTCTTTAATCATGTATTTCAAGCATAATTAGTAATGAAATAGGTTAGATTATGCACATTTAAGAGCTCAACACACCCCCCAACCAGCATTTTGCTAGTCCCGAGCAAAACATGCGTGAAACAAATTCCATTCTCCAAAACTCAACTCTCCTTTAGAAACTATGCTTTTATACACTTAAAGACATGTAAGTGCAAAAATAAAAAATGCCTAGTAGTAGAAGTTAAAACCTTGAACTTTTCAAAACATACCAAGTACTCATATGAAATTCCCGCTGATTAATTGATAAATAGAAGAATCCAAACAATTTAACCTAGCCTGCTGAGTGAATGCCCATCTCATGGATTTCTGGAGTTACCTTCTTCATGAATTAGCTAAGATATGGATCTAACGTTGTACATATCAACAACAAGCCTTTGACAGGAATTTACCTTACTGTCCTTCTGACAGCTTTCACACTACTTTCCATTTTCGGCTTTGGTTACGGGTAGACCATCCCCCAGTTGGTAGTAGGTAGCCCTTTTCGGAAATTTTCACCATATTTTCAATTATTCCCATGTTTTCATCCTTCTATTCCTTTTTTCATACATTAGATAGGATTTTTAGAAATCCATATCTTTTGTTATTTTTCCATGGACAAGGATGGACAAAGCACCCCGACTTGGTTCTTCAACACCTCAAATCCAAACCTAGCTAATCCACAATCCTATATAATCCGTTCGAAGCATGAGAATCGTGCAATGTGAACTAGGTGTAAAAGTGTTCAAAATTTCTCTCAATCATAAAAATAGAAAAATTCACATACAAAACTAGTATCTTAGAGATTGTTCAAGATATTCAACTTCACTCACTTCGCCTCTCTTTTTCTTGTACTTACACTGTCCCGAATGCATAGAAACAAAGTTTTCCAACGGAATTTTTGAATTTTCAGCAAAAATAAAAACAACTTCATACAAAAATTGCTCGAAATTTGCAAAGCACTAGATTCAACCTAGTTCCCACACCCCCAGCCAAATCTTACATTGTCCTCAATGTAAAAGATATGCAATGAGCAAAACATGAGAGCAATGATAAAATAAAGGGAGTGAGGAATGAGTGTACCTGAGAGAATAAAAAAATATGAAATTCTACCTCCTTCTAATAAACCAATGGAAAAATAAACAAACAACAAGCCAATCCTAATCCTAAACTACTTTGTACCTCCATCAGACTAGGAGATCAAATATCCTGATACACAGGATTAGTCAGAGGTATGGACATACCTTCTGAAAGAAAATTCTCAAAGAACGGTTTTAATCGCTGACCATTTGCTTTAAAAATGTTACCGTTCCTTGGATTCAATAACTCGACAGTCCCATATGGATAAACAATTTTCACAATGAAGGGACCGGTCCATCGAGACCTCAATTTTTTCGAAAATAAATGTAACCGAGAATTGTACATAAGGACCTTTTGATTAATCATGAAATTCTTATGAAGGATGTTCTTATCATGGAACACCTTTGTCTTGTCCTTGTAAATTCTCGCGTTCTCATATGCTTCGTTCCGAAGTTTCGCAAGTTCATTCAATTGAAACTTGTGAAACGAGCATGCGTTGTCAGAATCAAAATTCATTTTCTTTATTGCCCAATATGCCCTATGTTCCATCTCCACAGGCAAGTGACAAGCTTTCCCATAAACAAGTCTATAGGGAGACATTCCAATGGGGGTCTTGAAAGCAGTACAGTAAGCCTAGAGTGCATCGGTAGGTCAAAGAGACCAATCTTTGCGATCGGGGTGCACTGTTTTCTCCAAAATATGTTTATTCTCCATGATGGATATCTCGGCTTGTCCACTTGTTTGTGGGTGATAGGGGGTGCTCATTTTGTGGTTCACGCCATATTTCTTCATTAAGGCTTTAAATGGATGGTTACAAAAGTGAGACCCTCCATCGCTTATAATGACTTAAGGTGTTCCAAACCGGGAAAAGATGTTTTCTTTTAAGAAATGAATGATCTTTTTATGGTCATTGTTCTGGCATGGAATCACCTCGACCCATTTTAAAACATAATCGACGACAAGCAAAATATATAAGTGTCCAAAAGAAGATGGGAATGGACCCATGAAGTCGATGATCCAACAATAAAAAACTTCGATTGGTAAGATAGGATTGAGTGGCATCATATTTCTAACGGTTATTCCTCCTAATTTCTGACAAGGCTCACGCGTTTGGCAAAACTCATGAGTATCCTTGAACATGGTGGGCCAATAAAACCCACATTGTCGAATTTTAGCTGTGGTCTTCTTAGCTGAAAAGTGACCACCACAAGCCTGTGAATGACAAAAGGAGATGATACTGTGTTCTCATCATCCGGCACACATCTCCTTATAATTTGATCGGGACAATACTTAAATAAATACGTGTTGTCCCACAAGAATTTTCTCACCTCGTTGAAGAACTTATCCTTATCTTGCTTGTTCCAGTGTTTTGGAATTATACCTGTAGCAAGATATTTAGCAATGTCTGCATACCATGGCAATTGGGAGACTTTAAATAATTGTTCATCAGGGAACATATCATTGATCGCGGTCATCTCAGGGGAATCGGTGAGAACAAGTCTAGAGAGATGGTTAGCCACGACATTTTTCACTCCTTTCTTATCACGTATGTCTATGTCAAATTCTTAGAGTAGGGGGATCCATCTTAACAAGCGTGGCTTAGCATCCTTCTTAGAGAGAAGGTACTTAAGCGTGGCATGGTCGGTGAATATGATGATTTTGGATCCGATCAAGTAGGACCTAAACTTGTCTAAAGAAAAAACTACGACTAAAAGTTCTTTTTCTGTAGTAGTGTAGTTTGCTTTAGCTAAGTTTAAGGTTCTACTTGCATAGTAGATGACATATGGCCTTTTCTCTTTTCTCTGGCCTAACACTGCCCCAATAGCGTAATCACTCGCATCACACATAATTTCAAAAGGAAGGCTCCAATCAGGTGGTTGCATTATGGGAGTACATGTCAACATACATTTAAGCTTGTCAAAGGTATTTTGACAATCTTCATTCCACTCGAATGAGTTTTCCTTTTTAAGGAGGTTACATAAAGGACGAGAGAGTGAACTAAAGTCTTTTATGAACTGTCTATAGAATTCGACATATTCTAAAAAGGACCACAAATCTCGTACGCTCTTGGGTGGTGGAAGTTTAAAGATAAGATCGATTTTTGCTTTGTCCACCTCGATTCCGTTTTGTGAGATGATGTGACCGATGACAATTCCCTTTTGAACCATGAAGTGACATTTCTCCCAATTCAACACGAGGTTCTTTTCTTCACATGTTTTCAAAATAGTTTTTAAGTGTATAAGGCACTCATCAAAGTTACAACAAAAAAACTGAGAAATCATCCATGAAGACTTCGAGAATCGTCCCCACCATATCAGAAAAAATACTCAACATACAACGTTGAAAAGTGGCAGGGGCATTACATAGTCTAAACGGCATCCTTCGATAAGCAAAAGTGCTGAATGAACATGTGAATGTTGCCTTCTCTTAGTCCTCTAAGGCGATCTCTATTTGGTTATACCATGAATATCCATCAAGAAAGCAAAAATGAGAATGACCTGCCAACCTTTCTAAAATTTGATCAACAAACGGTAAGGGGAAGTGGTCGTTCTTCGTGGCTGTGCTTAGCTTCCTATAGTCAATGCACATTCTCCAACCGGTAGTTATACTGGTTGGAATGAGTTCATTGTTGGCATTGGCTACGATGATTATTCCAGATTTCTTAGGCACCACTTGAGTTGGACTCACCCATTGACTAGTGGATATTGGGTAGATGATTCACACATTCAATAGTTTTACCACCTCGGCCTTAACCACCTCCTTCATATTTGGATTGAGGTGTCTTTGTGGTTGCCTAGATGTCTTCGCGTTTTCCTCAAGATGTATGCGATGAGTATAAATCAGTGGGTCTATGCCTTTGAGATCCACAATTGACCATCCAATGACACCCTTATACTCTATTAGAGTGGCTATTAGCCTACTCTCTTGCTCCTCATCCAAGTGGGAAGAAATCACCACCGGATATGTCTCATCTCAACCTAAATATACATATTTCAAATCAGTAGGTAATAGTTTTAGGTCGAGCTTCGGTGCCTTGATATTGATGGAAGAGGCTTGTTTCGCTTAAGGGCAAAGCCTCAAATGGTGCCTTCTATCTTTTATTATCAAGTACCGGCAAAACATCCAAAATGGCATCCATCTCTCGTATCGTGTCATCATCAATCTCATGAGAGTGGGGCCAAACATGGCTCCAAAGGATCGGAATAGAATGTCAAGGGGGATGTATCTTCCATGAATGATTCAATTAGATTTATTTCTTGGACCTCGTCATCAACTTCCCATGGTTGTTTGCATAAATAAAAAAATATTCAGCTCAAGTGTCATATTTCCAAAGGACATTTGTACAAGCCCGTTTCTACAATTAATAATTGCATTTGAAATAGCTAGAAAAGGGTGGCCAAGAATGATGGGAATTTGAGCACCGGTACCTATCACGAGATGTGTATCCAAGACAACAAAATCCACTGGATATTAGAATTTATCGACTTGGATCAAGACATCCTCAATCACCTCCCTTGGTATACGAATAGATCTATCAGCAAGTTGGAGTGTGGTTTTGGTGGGTTTCAATTCACCTAACCCAAGTTGTTCATAGATCGAGTATGGGATGAGGTTAACACTTGCCCCTAAATCGAGTAAGGCTTGTTTGATCCAGTAGTCACCTATGATGTATGAGATGGTAGGACTACCCGAATCCTTGTATTTTTGGGGCACCTCTTGTTTAATAATAGCGCTCAAATTTTCAGTCAAAAGTACTTTGCTGTGAACATTGTGCTTCCTTTTAACTGTACACAATTCCTTCAGAAATTTGGCATAGGATGGTATTTGTTTTATAACATCCAGCAATGGAATGTTGATCTTCACTTGCTTAAAAACCTCTAAGATTTTCAAATTTTTGTTTAAAGGTTTTGATGAAATCAACCTTTGGGAAACGGGGCAACCGGCTTGTATTGCCTTTCCGGTTCTTTCTCATGTGGAGTATTGTTCGGGTGATCATTCTTTTAAAAAAAATTAGATCATTAGGCTTTAGAGCCTTCACTGGATTAGATTTATCAATTATTTTACCACTCCTCAAGGTGGTGATAGCTTGAACATGCTTCGTATGTTGGGAGGAAGAGCTTGGGTCTTGTATGTCAAATTGGGTTCTTAGGTTAGGAAGAGATTGGGCAGGAAGTGTGCCTTTCTCCTTAACACTAAGATGAGATTCAACTCTAGCCATAGAGGATTTCAAGTCACTAATAGCTTGAGATGAATTTTGGTTGAATTTCAATTGTTCTTGCATGAACCCATCAATTTTCAGAGAATTGGTCTTGTTATATTCAGCTTGAACCAATACGAATGCACCCAGCATCTCCTCTAGCGTAGCTTTTGGTGTGATTACTAGGGATGGACCTACTAAAGGTTGAGCTTAAGGGTGTTGTTTTGCATTCGCAGTTGGTCCACCTCCAACTGAAGTTGGGATGGTTATTCCAACATGTTTGAGTTTAGAGCACTAAATGGTCGTTAATAACTGTTCATGGCATTTGATTTTTCTTGTAAGATTTCTTGGAATGCAGAAATTGTGAGACAATCCTGTGTTGCATGTTGATTCTTGGCACAAATTCCATAGATAATTTCAATGTCTTTTGAGTTAATCGTCTCTCCTTTCTTCAATTTCATGGCTTCAACTTTTCTTGTGAGGCTGGCCACACGTGCACTTATATTATCTTCTTCTGAGAGGATATAAATTCCTCCTTTTTCCTTTTGTTAGCTTGTCTTAGGATTTGTTGGTTTATATGTATCCTAAGACTGTGCATTCTCGGCCAATTCATCAAAATAGTCCCATGCTTCCTCGGCTTCCTTGTTTATGAATTCTCCATTACACATCATCTCCACGAATTGGCGCATGGGTGAAGTCAGTCCTCCATAGAAAAAGCTTATTACCCACCAAATTTCGTAGCAATGATGTGGGCATGCATTTAACAAGTCCTTGAACCTCTCTCAACATTGGAAGAAGGTCCCATCCTCTTTTTAATCAAAATTTATGATAAGACGCCTTAACATGATTGTTTTGTGAGTAAGGAAGAACTTTTTAATGAACTCACTAGTCATCTCAGTCCATGTGCCAATTGATTTTGGCCTTAATGTATGAAGCCAAGCCTTACCTTTCTCTTTAAGGAAAAAAGGAAATAATTTAAGTCTCACTACATCATCAGTTACATTTGCAAAGTGCATTATGGCTATCACCTCATCAAATTCCTTAAGATGTTGATAGGCACTTTCACTATCTAGTCCATGAAATTTAGGAAAGAGTTGGATTACTCCTGGTTTAAGATCTATGTTCCCTGCATTATGTGAAAAAACTATGCATGAGGGAGTGCTCGCTCTTGCAGGTTGCAAATAATCACGTAATGTTCTAGGTCGGGCAACATCCTCAACCTCATTCTCTCCCGTTTTAGTTTAGTTTTGGCCTAAATTTTGATTGGCCATAGGGTTGAGTTGATTTCCAGCCATACTTTCAAACAAAATTGGTGAATCTAAATGTTTCTTAGCACGTGGTTCTTTATCAATCCCTTCAATAATCCCCCCTTCATTAATGAGTCGGTTATTAGAATCCCGAACCTAATGTGGCATGCAAATCTTAGAAAAATAAAAGAAAAAAGGTTAGAAAAACCTGATTTGAAGTGACTACTTCGACTCCTAGAATTTCTGTAAAAACAAAACAAAGCAAACAAAGTTAGTGAAGGACTCTTAAAAATCTCAAATAGAAACTGTTTTAAATTTTTTGTGAAAAACCGTTAAAGTCCCAGGCAACGGCTCCAAAAACTTATTTGCTTTCCCAAGTGTAGGGTTGCGATGTAGTAATAATCTCAGTAAGACCGAGGTCGATCCACAAGGACTTATGTAGGAACCCACAAAACACTTCCAATAATCTCTAATTGAGAGCTAACTAAACTGAATTTTAAAGTTGAATGTAGATAGCAATTTTAAACTAAAAATGAATGTAAACAATGTAAAAGAGCACTAAGGGTTCAAGGATCTACTTGTAGCAATCCTTGATGTTTAATTCGTTGTGGTTTCTAAATTACGCAACTAGAATCGAAATCAAATCTCGGATGATAGAGCGGTTATAATAAACAATTTTTCACATGTGTGATTCAAGTACATGATTCCCTCAATTCAAGTTAGGACTTGAGCACACTCAATTGCATAGGTCAATCCTAGTTCTAATAGGTTAAGATCACAATCATAATCATCATTAAACACTATCACAATGCATAACTAGACTATAACTTGAACTTCACTCAAATCACATACATAGTCACACATAAACAGAATTTTCAGAAAAATAGAACTTTGGATTTGTAGTTCCTAAGTGAAAATCCAAGTCTAGAGCGTCTTGAATCCGATTCCTCGGAGCGTACGGGTTTAGATATTTGCAAAACAATTAAGAACTAAAGCAATTCTTCTAAACATCCATGAGCCATTATAAGACTAAGAAAGAATACTTAGAACTTTTTTCAAACTTCAAACCATTTTAAAACTTCAAACCATTGTTCTTCACTTATAATCCAATTTGAAACCAAAACAAACAAATTAAAACATCTTAGATTCACTACAAGCTTCACCTCTTAGCTTTAGCTAAGTGGTTTAGCTATTCATGATCTAAGGAAACATGAAAGCAACTAAAAAAAAATATAAAAAACCTGAAGAATAAATTAGGAAGAGTTGTAGAACTCCGGATTCGACTTTCGCCGTCTCCCACCATGGTATATCTCTTCTAGGATGCCTTAGGAACGAGCCAGAGGAGTCCTTTATAGATTTGGGGTCCTAGGTGCGAAGAAACTTTTAGAAATTCCTCAAAAATAGCGCTTTGCGTAGAGGTTTTTGGAGCTCCAGATGTTCCTGGATGTTGACCGGCCGGCTGGACCCCCTATCCTGCCGGTCGAACAAAGTGGCTGCAAATGAAAAAATCTCTTGAGTGTTTTTTATACACTCCAACCCCTTAGCCGACCGGCTGGATAGCTGTCCTGACAGGATGCTTGCAAACCACAAAATCGCTGGACATTGAAGTGCATACCCGACCTACCGGTTGGCTAGTCTGTCCGGCCGATCGGTCAAGTGGCTTGCCCACTTAAAAACTACGCAGTAATTTTTCTGTTTCCAGCAGGTTTGGCCAGCCGACGGGCCGGTGGGCCTATAAAGTGTTGATTTTGTTGCTATTTCCCCCCTCATCTTTGATGTACTCTCGCTCCACTTTTGGTCCTTCACTCCTTTGATCTTCAGGGCTTGTAAACAGCGTCTCCAAGCCTTTAATTGATGAATTCTCTCTCTCATTCCTACAACCACAAAACCATGTATTAGTTAGGTCTTTAATCATGTATTTCAAGCATAATTAGTAATGAAATGGGGTTAGAACATGCACATTTAAGGGCTCAACATAAAACATCAATGTTTAATCATTTTTGCATTAGAAAGCCCTCCACTTTATCCACTGACAGTTGAAAAACCAAGGTTAGTTAAACCCGATGGCAAATCTTGAGTTCCAGCATTGCCCTGCAACTGAAAATGCAAAAATATAGATAATTTTCAGAACATGTGTTTCAAACTCCTACATTTAGAGAAGTATCAATTTTTCAGTTTGAAGTGGATGCCACATCATGCGTAGATCTGTACCTCTAGGAGAGAATTTCCTGGATTT
Organism: Liriodendron chinense; assembly: GCA_003013855.2. NCBI lineage: Eukaryota > Viridiplantae > Streptophyta > Magnoliopsida > Magnoliales > Magnoliaceae > Liriodendron > Liriodendron chinense. The sequence continues at coordinate 518,856 of PVNU02000491.1, read as the reverse complement.
TCAGTCCTCACTTATGCTGCATTTAATAGACATGCATAAGCAATGAAAATTAACAAAAAGAACCATGATTAATATAACTCCACGACAATATTTACCTGACCCATGACTGTCAAGTAGAAATCATCCCTGGACATCGTTGCAGATTTCCTAAGAAAGAATGGTTGACATCAGCAAAGAAATGCTACTAGAATCCTATATTCTTCAAAAGAACTTTACCCAAGTTCAATCATTTAAAAGATCTTGTGACCATACCTACCAATGACTCCAAAAAGATAATCTAGAGCAAATACAAGTGTAGTCTTCCCAGAGCCATGAGGAGCACTTACACCAATCTGTAGTGCAAAGAGTCCTCCTTATGCAAATATCCAATTCATTTCATCAAAAAACAAATACACGAGTTCTAGCGTTCTCCATTTTTTTTTCCAATTTTCCCAATAAATTTTCAAATGGACCATACCACACGAAACATATGTGCCGAAAGCTTGTGGGATCCGAGTGGGATCCATGACTGTGGGGCCCACCTTGATGTATTTTACTTATATCCATACCGTCCATTCGTGCCGAAAGCTCATTTTAGGGCATGATCCAAAAAAATTGAAATAGATCCAAATTTCAAATGGACCATACCACTCGAAACAATCTTGATCAAATTCCTGCCATTAAAAGCTTCATGGGGTCTACCAGAATGTTTTGATCTGCCTCATTTTTAGGCTAATGCTTTAAAATGAGCTGGCAAAAGACTTTTAACCTTAGTTGCTTAAAAGCTGAAGTTAAAAAGTGGCCTTTAATTTAACTTTGGTTTCTTACTAACCGAGGTGAAATAACCAACTTTTAGCTTCGGTTTCTTATCAAGGGAGGCGAAATAGTGGACTTTTAGCCTCGGTTCTTTAGTAACTAAGACAGAAACCGGACTTTTAGGCTCAGTTCTTTAGTAACTGAGGCGAAAATTAGACTTTTAACTTCATTTCCTTTGCAACTAAGGCAAAAAAGCAAGCTTTTAGCCTCAGTTCATTTGTAATCGAGGCGAAAAAGTGAGACTTTTAACCTCGGTTTCCTAACAATTGAGGCTAAACACATGAACTTTTAGTCTCAATTTTTTTTATGAAGTAAGGCCAAATAGTAGACTTTTAGCCTCCGTTTCTTACCAGATGAGGCAAAATGGTATACTTTTAGCTTCGGTTTCTCACCAATTGAGGTAAAATGGTAGACTTTTAGCCTCGGTTTCTCACTAAACAAGGTGAAAAAGCAGACTTTTAGCCTAGGTTCCTTTGTAACTGAGGCGAAAACAAAGTTAGCTTTTAGTCTCCGTTTCCAAACAATTGAGGCTAAAAAAGTAGACTTTTGACCTCGATTCTTAAATGAGGCAAAATAATGGACTTTTAACCTCGATTTTTATTAAATGAAGAAAAATAGTGGACTTTTAGCCTCAGTTTCTCACCAACCAAGGCGAAATGGTGAACTTTTAACTTCAGTTCCTTTACAACCTAGGTGAAAAAGCAAACTTTTGGCCTTCATTTCCTAACAACTGAGGCTAAAAAGTGAACTTTTAACCTTGATTTCTTACTAACTGATGCAAAATAGTGGACTTTTAACCTCGATTTTTCACCAACTGAAGCAAAATGGTAGACTTTTAGCCTCAGTTCTCACCAACTGAGGCGAAATGGTAGAACTTTAGCCTTAGTTTCTCACCAACCAAGGCGAAATAGCAGACTTTTAGCCCCGATTCCTTTGTAACCGAGGCAAAAAGTCAACTTTTAGCCTCAGTTTTCTAACAACTGAGGCTAAAAATGAACTTTTAAGCTTAGTTTCTCACTAACTCAGTCAAAATAGTGGACTTTTAACATCAATTTCTCACCGAGGCAAAATGGTATACTTTTAGCCTTAGTTTTTCACCAACTGAGTCGAAATGGTAGACTTTTAGCCTCGGTTCCTTTGCAACCAAAGCAAAAAAGTAGACTTTTAGCTTCAATTTCCTAATAACTGAGGCTAAAAAGTGAACTTTTAACCTTATTTTCTCACCAACTTAGGTAAAATAATGAATTTTTAGCCTCGATTTCTCACCAACTAAGGCAAAATGGTAGAATTTTTGCCTTGATTTCTCACCAACTAAGGCTAAAAGTACATTCCATTTTTTGAACTGAGGTAAAAAAATTGTAGCTAAAGGCCTATTTTCTTGTAGTGACACGTACACACACACACACTAAAGTGATTATGAACAAGATCTATAATCACCATCTGTAAAAACCAATCTATGTTTTCCCCAACCATCCAATTTATCTGTTGGTAAGAGTTTTAGGGATCGATTGGATGACTACAAGTTTTTAAGTTGTAAGTGATTTTAAGTGTAAGTTACATGCCACCTGTTTGGAAGTGATTACAGGTTGTATCTTACCTATAAGTGAAAGCATCTCTTCCTCATGTTTGCAGATCTGAGTTTTATTTGTAAGTGACTTAAAGGTTTTAACTCACATACAAGTGAAATTTCACACCTAAACACTACTTGTAAGTGAGTTATACAACTTGTAACTTATAACTAATGCAACTTATAGACATCGAAACGACCCCTTAGGAATCCATATCTTCTTCTACTCTAATACCTATCATTCACTCTAAATTTGATCAATCCTGCAAATTTGGCAAACCATCTTCCATCACCATTATAATCTGATATAAAATTAAAGCAACGATTGTAATATGGAAACTCTACTTATGAAATCCATTTCTGGTGAGATTTTGATAAGATATTAACTCTTTTAACGATAGCTACTACTCTCTCTCTCTCTCTCTCCCTCCCTCTCTCTCTCTCTCTCTCTCTCTCTCTCTCTCTCTCTCTCTCTCTCTCTTTTAACGAGATATTTATTAGATGCGGTTTATCATCTTTTGTTTCTTGCTGGAAATTCGGTCAGCAGAAGCACCGAAGAAGATTAAACAATCACCACACAGCCACACAAGCAATCAACGCAAAAGCAAACGAATTTTACGTGAAAAATCCTTGCGGGAAAAAAACAACGGCACAAAGCAACACCTCCACTATGAATCACAGATGATTACAGAGCTAATCTACCCAAGTAGATCCTAAAGATGAATAAAAGCTCTCAAAACCTCACAATCCTCTCACCCAAAATCCTAATCTCATGTTAGAGCACCTTGGTATTGCTTAGCATCACTCCCAACACGATTAGGAAGAGTTTAAATAAGATTATATCCCGATTTGGAAACATGCAGTGCGAAACCACGTAAGATATCCGGATCCCGCACGATAGTCGATCGATCCTGAGAGTTTTGCCCAAAAACATGTTCTGGTGCCCATAATTCGACCTGTCGAAGACCCCTAGAAATTAGCAGAGCCTCCACTTTGACAAACTGTCCACTGACCGACCAGTCGGTGGACACTATCAATGCATAGTTTTGAGGCCTCATCAACAAACTCCACTGAGGCATCAAAACATCAAACCACCTTCTCTACTCTTCACAAATCAACTCCTCATCAATCATAATGTTGCCGCTTCTCGTGCATCACTGCGTCTTCATAAAGCTTTCGCCAAGCCTAGAGAAGTTATGCATAACTTGAACTTCTCTGTAGGGACCACCTTGGTCAGCATATCCGCTGGATTCATGCTAGTGTGAATCTTGTCCAGAGTCACATCCCCTTCCTCAAGCACCTATCGAATAAAATGGTGACACACATCAATGTGTTTAGTACGAGAGTGATAAACAAAATTTTTAGCCAAATTGATAGCACTAGAGCTATCACAATTAACAGGCACGGCTTCCTGCTGAAGCCCCAACTGATTTATTATTCCTTTCAACCAAACAGCTTCCTTAAAAGCTTCTGTCACCGCCATATACTCAGCTTCAGTAGTAGAAAGAGTCACCACAGACTGAAGCTTAGACATCCAACTAATCGCTCCACCTACTAATACAAACGAGTACCCTGAAGTCGATCTCCTACTGTCCACACTACCTGTGTAATTAGAATCGACAAAACTAACCAACTTGTCTTTGGACTTTTCAAACGTTAAGACGTAGTCCTGCGTACCCCGAATATATCGAAGTAGCCATTTCACAGCTTCCCAATGTTGTTTGCCCGGGTTAGACATGAATTGGCTAACAACACCCATAGCCTGTGAAATATCCGGTCTTGTACAGACCATGGCATACATTAAACTGCTCACAATACTAGAATAGGGCACATGAGACATAACATGTTTTTCTTCATCTATTTTGGGACAATGTTCAGAAGAAAGCTTGAAGTGAGCCGCGTGGGGAATGCTAACCAGTTTGGACTTGTCCATCTCATACTTTTTCAATAACTTCTCAAGGTATTCTTCCTGAAATAACCACAACCTACTCCTCTTCTTGTCTCTATGAATATCTATGCCAAGAACCCTCTTTGCAGTCCCCAGATCCTTCATCTCGAATGTCCCTGAAAGCTGAGTCTTCAACACATCGATGTCAGACATGCTATGATTGACAATAAGCATGTCATCGACATACAACACCAGTATGAGAAACTTCTCATCATTTAGTGTCTTAAATAGACACAATGATCGTACTCGCTCCTGAAAAAGCCTTGACTCATTATGAAGGAATCAAATTTCTTGTACCACTGCCTAGGCGACTGTTTGAGACCGTACAACGATCTCCTTAACCAGCAAACCTTATTCTCTGCCCCTTGCACTGTATAACCTTCTGGTTGCACCATGTAAATATGTTCTTCCAATTCTCCATGTAGGAAAGTTGTCTTTACATCCATTTATTCCAACTTGAGGTCGTATTGGGCAACGAGCGCTAACACGAACCTGATAGATACTTGCTTCACAACCGGTGTAAAAATCTCACTGAAGTTTTTGCCTTCACGCTGAGCATACCCTTTTGCTACCAACCTTGCCTTGTATCTATCTTCTTTCTTCCGAAAAATTCACTTGCACCCAATTACTTTTCGGCCCACTAGAAGCTCCACAAGCTCCCAAGTCTCGTTCTTGTACATGGAGTCCATCTCGTCTTGCATTGTCGTCTTCCACTTTTCAACATCTACATCCTGTAGTACCTCCTCAAAGTTAGATGGATCCCCCTGATCTATAATGAGAGCAAATGCAATGTTCTAGTCATCCCTATACTTTGCTAGTAACCTGCGATCCCTATGTGGATTTCTTCATACAAGTGGCTGCTCCACCTGATCCTGTACCTCTTTCTGTGCCTCAGTATCAGCCCGTCTCATCTCTGTCATTCTGTATGTCAATAATCTCTTATTTTTCTGGTTCCTTTGTAGCATCCTTACGGAACAAAGATCCCTCATCAAACTTGACATCATGGCTCAGGGTGATCTTCCGTGTGATAGGATCATATATACGATAACCCTTCACACCATCATCATAGCCCATAAAGATCCTTTTTTCTGGCCCTATGGTCTAGCTTATCTCTCTCAACTGACAGTACATGAGAGTAAGCCTCACAACTAAAGACTCATAGACTGGAGTAGTCTAGCATATGACCACTCCACACTTCCTCAGGGATTTTACATTCAATTGTCATAGAGGGTGACCAATTTATCAAGTAACAAGTCGTGTTAACGGCCTCAGTTCATAGCTCTTTGCGTAACCCAGCATTATTAATCATGGATCGGGCTCTCTCCAAGAGAGTCCGATTCATCCACTCTGCCACACCATTCTACTCTAGCATGTAGCGCACTATGTTGTGCCTCACGATTCCCTCCTCCTTACAATACGTGTTAAACTCACTGAAAGTGAACTCACCTCCATTGTTGGTTCTCAAAACTTTCAGTTTCTGCCCTGACTGATTCTCCACCATCGCCTTCTAATACTTGAAGGTCATGAAGACATCGGATTTATTTTTCAAAAAATAAACTCAAACCTTCCTGCTATAATTATCGATAAACGACACGAACCACGATGACCCCCCAACAGAAATAACGGGCGACAGCCCCCATAGATCGGAATAGACATACTCAAGCACCCTTTTACATACATGTTTTCCCCTTTTAAATGACAATTTAGACTGTTTCTCATACATGTAATATTCACATATACTAAAGTCTACAGATTTAAAGGAATGAATCAAAGATCGTTCAGAGAGTACCTTCATGCCCCGCTTGCTCATGTGGCCTAAGCGTGCATGCCACATACGTGCAAACGTGGAATCTACTACAACCGCTGCAGCTCCACCTACTGAAGTGCTCTTAATCAGCCTGTAAATATTACCATACCTCTATCCCTTCATAATTACAAGGGCCCCCTTTGAAACTTTGCAGAACCGGTCAAAACCGGTGAACTTACACCCCAATGCCTCGAGTGCACCAAGGGAAATCAGGTTCTTCCTCAACCTGGGAACGTGCTCACTTTCGTCAAGGTCTGTTCGATCCTATCGAACATCTTGATGCACACAGTATCAATTTCCACAACCTTACAAGCATAGTCATTACCTAGAAACACCGAGCCTCCAACATAGTCCATGTAGGAAGTAAAGACACTCCTATCCGGGCACATGTGATATGAAGCCCCAGAGTCCATGATCCACTCATCGCTGAGAGATTCCATCTTTGACGCCTTCAAGACCTCGCACACATCACTACCACCTTCTTCAGCTTCAGCGGTATTAGCTTACCTAGAGGAGTCTCTTAACTTCTCCTTTTTATACTTAGGACTCTTACAGTCCTTCTTCATGTGCCCAACTTGGCCACATCTCCAATACTTCAACTTAGTTTTGCCCTTGCCCTTCGACTTAGATCGAGAACACGACGATCCTTCACAGCGCTCAGAATTTCTTCATCTCATAATCAGTGCATCGGAGGAAGAATTAGCATCACCACTCTTCTGTCTCATTGCCTTCGACTGAAGGGCTGAGACAACAGTATCAACATTAATAGTGTCCCTACCAGCACACAACGAGTCCCTGAGAGAACTCATATGAACTAGAAAGCGAGTTCAGCAAGATCAAGGCTTGATACTTGTCCTTCATCTGTTCACCAAAATCAAGCAACTTGCAAATTAACTTGTTGAACGTGCTATTATGGACCTCCACATCTATCCCCTCCGCCATCTTCAAGGTGAAGAGTTGCATCATTAGATACATGCGATTTTCTAGAGACTTTTTCGCATAGATGTTCTCTAGCTTGGTCCATGTCTCTACAGCAGTCTTCTCCTTCATGACGTTATAGAGGATGTCATCTACAAGGCACAATTGAATTGAGGCCATAGCCTTCTCATCCATCTTGGTCTAGTCATCATCTTTCATGTCGGCATGTCACTTTCCAAGGGCATTCACAACCCTTTACTGAGTTAGGACGGCCCTCATCTTCACTTTCTACAACTCAAAGTTGTTTTTACCCGAAAACTTCTCAACATCGAACTTCGTACTTGAAGCAATGAGATTGTCTCAGAAAACTTCTTCTTCAACCTTCCAACGATAGCTTTGATATTACTTGTCGGAAATCTGGTCAGCAGAAGCACCAAAGAAGATCAAACAATCACCACACAGCCACACAAGCAATCAACGCAAAAGCAAACGAATTTTATGTGCAAAACCCATATGGAAAAATAAACCACGGCACTAAAGTAAAACCTCCACTATGAATCATAGATGATGATAGAGCTAATCTACCCAAGTAGATCCCAAAGATGAACAAAAGCTCTCAAAACCTTACAATCCTCTTACCCAAAACCCTAATCTCATGTTAGAACACCTCGGTATTGCTTAGCATCACTCCCAACATGATTAGGAAGAGTTTAAATATGACTTTCTTCTGATTTGGAAACATGCAGCGCGAAACCGCGCAAGATATCCGGATCCCACATGACAGTCGATTGGTCGGCGACCGACCAAATCGGTCCAGATAGTTTTGCCCAAAAACATGTTCTGGTGCCCATAATTCGACTGGTTGGAGACCCTTAGAAATTAGCCCAGCCTCCACTGTGACAAACTGTCCACTGACCAACCAGTCGGTGGGCACTGTCAATGCATAGTTTTGAGGCCTCACCAACATTTCTATGCCCTGAAAGTGATAAAATTAAGTACAATTTCACCATCATCTATTATTTCTAGCTATCACTATTTGAACCGCATATCACTGCAATTTCTATGGTACGTTCACTTTGTGCTACTGGCTATTCATCATCTTCGACTATACGTTTGCATCACTTAATCCACCCGATAGTTAAGCTAAGATTATAATCAACATTAGTAAATTTGGTATGTTCATGTGTTGTCTTCTTTAAGCATTTTTTAGTGGACTTGTTTATGATATTTGGGATTTTTTTGATCGGGCCTAGTTTTTGACGTCTTGGACTTTTTCTACTTAAGACCTGTTGTTGTGTTTAGCCTTTTCTTACCAGGCTGGTGTCTTCCTCTATACAATTGTGGTTGAATCTGATATCCATTTATTGGGTGCTCATTGTATTTGCAAATTTGGACCAATGTGTACTCGAATCAATATACACCTTACCTAATATTCTTCGGCATCTATGTTTGCACGCTTGAAGATTTATGCACTCTTGCACTTGACGTTGCTGGTAACCACAATCTACAAGCCTTTTTTGCCATCTGAATTTGGATATGATCATTTGTCTTTGGAACAAATCTTTTGTTTATTATCACTTTTCTTTGTCAGATTTCAAGTTCAACATCTATTTGTGATCTTAAACTTTATGCGGAATAATCGGATCGTCTATGCATCGAATAATGGAGATTCCATGATGTAATCTTAAAGCCATACCTGATTGGGAAGACATTCCCGATCCGCCGTGTTGCCGAGAGGAACTCTTGGTCTTCCGCACCTTACACCTTTAGGAGAAACACTTAATGGGACTAGGGTTTCCTCTCTTGTGTTGGTGAGGGGACCAAGACCTATATTTATAGGAAAGAGGGCCAAAGAAGCTTACCCATCACACTTCTCTCCTCTAGGGTCTCCACACCGTAGGTTTCCATATCAGGCTTAATAACCACGTATAGGGAACATGGTTCAAGCGTCCCGCCCCAAACCTATTTGCAATGATCACAACTATAGTGGGGCCCACTGAATCGCTCAATCTGAATAATCCAACGGTCATGATCTAAACTGATGATCATGTGTGGCCCACCCAATGGAGTCTTACATTCTCCCACTTGGGCTACACTGATCTCAGAAAGAAAACAAAACATTTATTTTATTTTTGTGAAAAACATTTCATGAAACATGTTTGTTTCAAAAGTTCCTAATGGGCGCTCTACTGATTTCAAAACAATACCGTTGGATAATTATGAGCAACGCTTGTCAGATCCGGTCCATCAAGACCACTGATACTGAATTATGGTAGTCAACACAACATTTAATATTTTCAAAGTGTGACGAATCACGATCACAAATACCAATAGCCTTAACGACATGGATCAATGATATGGGGTGTGGTATGAAGATTACACGGCTTATGTGATCATATGTGTTTTATCTTCAAGTGGTCCTACTGAACGTGTCTCCAAGACACAAACCAAAGTCTTGCTTACTCAAAACTGAATGTGCACACTGAAAGAGAAGCAAGATATAAACTGAAAAACAGAATCATCAATGCATAAAAGATATCTCTAAAAATGTCTGGACATAATCGGATCATACATGAAAACTCCCACTACTGAAATATATCCTTGGAATCAACAACTCCCATAGACGTCACATGCTCCTTAAAGAGCGTGATAGGAAGGCCTTTAGTGAGAGGATCCGCTATCATCAGCCTTGTGCCGATGAGTTCCACAGACACTTGACGATTCTGAACTCTCTCCTTCACAACAAGATATTTGATGTCAATGTGCTTTGACCTCAATAAATGCTTGTTGTTGTTGGAGAAGTTAACTGCAGCTGAACTATCACAATAGATCTTCAATGGTTTCGGGATCATCTGCACAACCCGTAAACCAGAGAAAAAACTCTGAAGCCAGACCGCCTGATTCGTGGCTTCATGACAAGCTACATACTCTGCTTCCATGGTAGATGATGCCGTAATTGACTGTTTCACGCTTTTCCATGATACGACTCCACCAACCATCATGAATACATAGCCCGATGTGGACTTCTTGCTGTCGAGACAACCAGCAAAATCTGCATCTGTATATCCTACCAACTCCAAATGGTCGGATCTCCTGTATGTGAGTTCGAAGTCCTTTGTCCTTTGCAGGTAGTGCAACACTTTCTTTACAACTATCCAATGATTCATTCTTGGATTGCTAAGGTACCTGCCCAACATTCCAACCACAAAAGCTATATCTAGGATGCATACAGACCTGAGCATACATGATGCTCCCTACTGCTGACGCATACGGAATAGCTTTCATCTTGTCCTTTTCTAGGTCATTCTTAGGACATTGAAATTGACCAAATTTGTCACCTTTTACAATAGGTGCTTGGCCAGGAGCACAACCTTGCATGCCAAACCTTTCGAGAACCCTATCAATATAGGCCCTCTACGACAGGCCAAGTAATCCACGTGATCTGTCCCGGCTAATCTGAATGCCGATGACAAAGGAAGCATCACCAAGATCTTTCATCTCAAAATTTTGAGATAGAAATTTCTTAGTCTCACGTAACAAGCCAATATCACTACTGGCCAATAAAATGTCGTCAGCATACAAGACCAAAATTATAAACTTACTCCCACTTATTTTCACATATATGCACTCATCCGCAGTGTTTTCAATGAAACCATATGAGGAAACAACTTCATGAAACTTTAGGTACCACTGTCGTGATGCCTGTTTCAACCCATAAATGGACTTCTTAAGTTTGCAGACCAGATGTTCTGAGCCTTTGGCTTTAAAACCTTCTGGCTGCAACATATATACGTTCTCCATTAGATCTCCATTAAGAAACGCAGTTTTCACGTCCATTTGATGTAGCTCCAAATCCATATGAGCCACAAGAGCCATAATGATCCTAAAGGAGTCTTTCTTAGATACAGGTGAGAAAGTCTCCTTAAAGTCAATGCCCTCACGCTGAGTGAAACCCTTTGCAACTAGCCTGGCTTTATACCTTTCGATATTGTCCTTAGAGTTCCGTTTGGTTTTAAATACCCATTTGCAACCAATCGGCCTAATCCCTTCGGGCAATTCAACAAGGTCCCAAACTTTGTTGTCCTTCATGGATTTCAATTCATCCTTCATGGCATCGAACCAATGAGAAGAATCTGCACTTTGTTCGACCTGTGAAAGGGATACAGGATCCTTTTCAACCCCAATGTCAAACTCATGCTCCTGCAAATAGACGACGTAATCGTCTGGTATTGCAGATCTTCTCTCTCTGTGTGATCGTCTTAATGGCTCATTATTCTGAATTGAGTTCTCCATTTCCTCATCAGTGGGTTGTATTTAAGGTTGTACATGGTCGTCCTATAGGGATCTCAGGGTCCACTACTGGACGGACAACCATGCTACTCTGAATGATTGTGGTGGGAATCACAATCCGCTCTTCCTCAAATACAATATCTCTTATATATGTGCTTCCACTATCTTCAGTGTTCTCAATAAACCTAGCATTCCCAGTCTCAATGACTCTCATGAAATATGATGGACAATAAAATCTGAATCCTTTTGATCTTTCTGGGTATCCAATAAAGAAGCAACTAACAGTTCTAGGGTCAAGTTTTCTTTCATGCGGGTTATACGGTTTGGCTTCTGCAGGACAACCCCATACATGAAAATATCGTAGACTAGGCTTTCGGCCTGTCCACAATTCATATGGAGTTTTCATTACAGCCTTACTTGGGACCCTATTAAGGATATGCACAGCTGTTTTCAACGCATCACCCCACAAAGATTCTGGCAACGTAGAATTACTAATCATAGATCGCACCATGTCCTTTAGGGTGCGATTACGCCTTTCCGCTACACCATTCTGCTCTGGAGTACCAGGCATGGTGTACTGGGCGACGATGCCACAATCTTGTAGGTATCTAGCGAATGGACCTGGATTACACCCAGATTAGTCATACCTTCCATAGTACTCACCACCACGGTCGGATCTAACGACTTTGATCTTCCTGTCGAGTTGATTCTCGACTTCAGCCTTATAGATCTTAAATGTATTCAGGGCGTCTGATTTTTCGTTAATAAGGTACAAGTACCCATAACGAGAGTAGTCATCTATAAAAGTGATAAAATACTTCTGCCCATTCCACGATGCTATAGGGAACGGTCCGCAGATGTCTGTATGAATCACTTCTAAGAGTCCTACGCTCCTAGTGGCACCCTTTTTCCTTATTCTAGTCTGTTTACCTTTAATGCAATCAATACAAACCCCAAAATCTGAGAAGTCCAGGGAGTGAAGAATTCCTTCACGTACAAGCCTTTCCAATCTCTCTAGAGAGATATGGCCTAATCGCCTGTGCCATAGCATGGAGGAATTCTCACAATCTAAACTTCGTTTGATGCCTTTAGTATTTCCATGTGAGGAGTTAACGCTTGTATACATGTGAGACATCCAAATCTAGCTGATAAAGATTATAAACTAAAGTGCCAGAACCAATCACAACTGAATCATAGTAAATGCTTAATTTTCCATTTGTAAATTTAAACTCATAACCAAATTTGTCCAAACGAGAAATGGAAACCAAATTGCGCCTTATAGAAGGCACATAAACAGTATCTACTAGATCAAGAAAGTGTCCTGACGATAACCTAAGCCTACAGACTCCAATAGCTTCCACGTTTGCTCGAATGCCGTTCCCCATATAGACTGATCTTTCTGCATCAGTTGGCGTCCGGCTTTGGAGCATATCCTGCATGGAATTACAAATGTGAATAGTTGCACCAGAATCTATCCACCAGGAGTCTGTAGACATATCAGCTAAATTTGATTCAAAACAGACTAAAATATGGTCTTTACCCTTAGAAACGAGCCATGCTTTAAATTCTTCACAATCCTTCTTTTGATGACCAGGCTTCTTGCAGAAGAAGCAGCCATCATTAGGACCCTTCCTTTTCTTCTTAAATGTCTTTCCAGACTTAGGCTGATTTTCACCCGCAGTACCCGTAGAACCTTTTCCTGAAGTGTGCTTTCTTTTCTTATTTCCTTTTCATCCTTGACCAGATGTCACTAGGTGTGCACTTTGTGTCTTGCTCGACCTTCTGAGTCTTTCTTCCTCCTGAACGCATTGAGATATCAGTTCGTTCAATGTCCACTTTTCCTTTTGAGTATTATAGCTGATTTGGAATTGACTGAATTGTGGAGGGAGGGAGTTCAGAACCAAGAAAATCAGGAGTTCATCCTCAATCTTAAGGTCTAATGCGCGGATTTTAGCCACCACATCAGACAATCCACCAATGTACTCCCTGATATTTCCTTGACTGTTATAGGTGGCTTGAGTCAATTTATGTAAAAGTGAACTCAGCTCAGCTTTATCCGATTTCTGAAATCGTTTTCCTATTTCAGTCAGGAAATCTTTAGCTTTCTCAGTGTTGGGCATGACACTCTGCATGGTCTCAAAAATCGAGTTCTTTATGATCTTGAGACACATCTTATTTGACTTGGTCCAGGCCTTGTAATGAGCCTTTGCTGAATCCGTACTAGAATCAGTTGGAGTAGGAGGCTCTACTTCCTCCAGGGCCAAGTCCAAGTCCATGCAACCTAGGACTATTTCAACGGACGACTTCCATTTGGAATAGTTAGACCCAGTAAGCAAAGGTATGGAATTGAATTGTGTTGGAATATTGGAAACAGTCATAGCTGAACATTCAAAGCATAAAACTCACATTAATAATCAAGTCCTTTATAACAATGCATGAACATAAACCACAAATATCATGCATATATGAACATTCGATTGATTTAGGCCTTCAATTAAATGACCCAGAATGATGATGGGCCATAATCATCAAAATCTGACAAGAGCCCAGCGTATCATCACAATTCCTCCTTTGGGCGAAATTGTAACATACAGGGGGCTCTTCTGAACATGAAGCTGACCAATGTTGGTGAAATAAATCTAAGACGCCCATCACCTTTGGGTGAAATGAATCTCTCAGACCTATATCACCATCACCAACCACTTCATCCCGCTCACATCCAGCCAAACGATGATACTTCTTTGTTCTGACCACCGCTCGCCTGAATATGAACGCAACTGAATGCAATCCTATAATGGAGGGTCACTGAATTCCATATACAGAAGTTTAGAAGTAGAAATCTTTGCCAATTGAGGTCACTTTGGTGGCTAACACAACCAGCTCCAATCCCACTCCTAGACTCAAGAATTGCTTAATGGTCTTGCCCACAACAGACCATATCTCAAAATTTCTGATTCGGCCTAAACTATGGCTGATGTTGACATCTTCTAAAGTGATGGTTGGATTATATACTTAATGGTCAACAACTAAATATCAGCCTTGAACATATGAGTAATGGCCCTATTTTAGACCAAAACAAAGCTAAATAGGCATAACCATGTATATTATATTACTTGGTCCATCTAACAAGCGAAACTTATCAACCATCAATATAAACTTATGTTTTACTTGTACTAAACAGATGACTCAAGAACATAAATCAATGGTTAAGATCACTTTGGACAATGGATAATAATCTAAAAATGATTAAAATGGGCTCCATAATGTCCAAAGGAAAAAACTGTAATAGGCCCAAGGTTGAATCCAAACTGTGCCTCAAAGAAGCTAATTAAAATTGGGCTTAGGCCCGGCTGGTGGGCCTAGTCCACTGGACTGGGCCTATCGGGCCTAATGGTATGGACTGTGTCACTGGACCTGGGCCTATGAATCGAGCCCAATGGTCGTGGGCCAGAGTCTATTCGAATTGGGCCCACTAGATCAGGACCTGTCCACTAGATCAGGACCAGACCACTCTGTAATAATGAAACAGGGCCTGTCCACTGGACTGGACCAAGGCCTAACGAAACAGGGCCTGTCCACTGGACTGGACCAAGGCCCAGTCTGTAGTCGAAAGTCCAGCCCCTGCACCCTTTACACGTAGCCAAGCTGAGAATGGAAATTTCCATTCTCGCCCAAATCGACCGCGGAATAACCTAGCCGCCACAAGCCTCCACAGCAGGATTTCTCCAGCAGCCATCGGCCCTGCCTTTTGCTGCCAACAGCACTGCCGTTGCTCCACCGACGACCGATGGCCGGTATCAATGGTCGCTGGCGCTGAAGAAGATGGTGCTGCCATCACCATCTGCGACCACCATCCTTGGAATCAACAACGGTTGTCTTCAATCAGCAATGGCGAGCGGCAGCCATGGATGATGATGGAGACGGGCAGGATGTCACCGTCGTCAGCCATTGCTGGCCGAAATCAATGGCAGCTCCAGTGACAACAGGATCAAGGTCCCGGTGACAACAATGATCAGGGTCCCGGCGACGGCAGCGGTCGACCATGAAAGCGGTAGGTTTCCACAGTAGCGGCAACAGCCGGTGCCGCCTTGATGCTCCGACGGCACCATCTCCGCAGCCGCTGCCGCAGAAGATGGGTTTTTTTTTTCTGTATTGGCATGAAACCGCTGCCGCCATCAATGGCCGTGGATATTCAAGATCTGATACCATCTTCTCCAAGATCTGATTGGGAAGATCGGGTGATGATCAGATCTGTAATGGCAACGGATCTGATCTGATCTGATCTATAATGGCAATGGTCTAATCTGATCTGATCTGATCTGATCTGTGATGGCAATGGTCTGATCTGATCTGATCTGATCTGATCTATATCCACAGCCGTTCAACGTCCATGGACAGCTGAGATTTTCAATTGGCTTCAACAATTCCGGTTTTGAAACCCTGGCTTGATTGGATCTAGAAACAGGGCAGCTGTCTTGCAGCCGTTCACCAAACACCATCTCCAATGGCAAGTGTGCTACAGTCACAATGCCATATCGTCCGATGATGGATCCCAAAACGGAAATCTTCTACGAGAAAAACCCAAAACGGATTCACGAATCCACCACGATTGATACATAGTATGCTCTGTTACCAACTGTGATCTTAAACTTTATGCGGAATAATCGGATCGTCTATGCATCGAATAATGGAGATTCCATGATGTAATCTTAAAGCCATACCTGATTGGGAAGACATTCCCGATCCGCCGTGTTGCCGAGAGGAACTCTTGGTCTTCCGCACCTTACCCCTTTAGGAGAAACACTTAATGGGACTAGGGTTTTCTCTCTTATGTTGGTGAGGGGACCAAGACATATATTTATAGGAAAGAGTGCCAGAGAAGCTTACCCATCACACTTCTCTCCTCTAGGGTCTCCACACCGTAGGTTTTCATATCAGGCTTAATAACCACGTATAGGGAACATGGTTCAAGCGTCCCGCCCCAAACCTATTTGCAATGATCACAACTGTAGTGGGGCCCACTGAATCGCTCAATATGAATAATCCAACGGTCATGATCTAAACTGATGATCATGTGTGGCCCACCCAATGGAGTCTTACACTATTGTCATTGATTGCAATATGATGGTGTTTGGCACCAACATTTGTCTCTTGTCATCTGTATATGTTGCTTGAAGGCTTTTTTTTTTTTTTTAATCATCCGCATATGAATTTGGACATGTTATTACAACTATGAACTCATGTTACAACCATGCCTACTCGCCGCTATTCCTTTCGAATCAGAGCACCTTAAGTTTGAGCGTTGTTAAGAGTATAAGATATGTACTTACAGCTATAGATAGGTATAGATTAACAGCTATAGATAGGTATATGGATGGGTATGAATGGATGCATGTACATTTGTCAACATCTCTCATAGATCTCCTCTCTTGTATATGTTTTACCACTATTAATAGAATTACAAACAAAATTCTCCATACTATAATTCTAAGTGTAATAAAGTAGATGAATATAAGGACACTAATTGGAATTCACTTCAAAAGTGTACTTTCTTATGTCCGTTAATGAGAAGAATATGTACAATATTGGAGCCTCTTATCCGGCAATTACGTCATATTTATAAGATGGGGAATATATGTTCATTATGTGGTCACAGCCAAATTGAATAAATTAATGCTTAATAGAAGTTAACCATTGGATAAAATTAAAAATTCTTACTTTCTTATTTCCATCATTTTTTTGGGGTACCAAACAATATTAAAACAAACGTGAAATTAAAAGTATATTGGGTTAGCTTTTTGAGTAATAGTGTGGACTTCTCAGCATGTGTATGGTTGTGATAGGATTGCAAGTTTAAAGTGAAGTAGTGGAATTAAATATCATTGGTAGTTAGTTTACCAAACTCAATTCTCATTGGTTGAGATAGATGTAGGGTTAATTTTATTAGTTGTTAGAATGTGACACTTTGTAATTAGCTTTAAACATTAATAAATAGTCCTACATGAGAATTAATAGGTTTTTTAATTTTAAAAACAATTTTCCCTGAAACAGAAAATGGAGTTGTTGAATGCTCTTTCAATTGCTTAAAATCCCTTTTATGTGTTTTGTAACTATAAATACAGTAAAACTAAGCTTGCTAAGAAAGAGGGCCAGCTATGTGGCACAGTCTCCTCCTTTCTAATTATTTTGTCACTTATTATTAATTTTTTTTCAGCATTATTGATGGGACTGTTGGTGTTGGTAGCTGCATATTAACCACTTGATTAGTTATTTTTAATTTTCAGGCTGTAGGTATAACAACTGGGCTTTGTGGGGCCCACCCATTGTGTTGTTTACGAGACATCTGCTCTATCCATGGGATGTGCCCCTCTTGGTGGGCCATGGGCGACTGATCAATTAATCAAGTGCGCCACAGTACGCCATAGGCTTGTGTGGGGGACTCACCATGGTGTTAATGTTACGTGCGCCTCAATAAAAGTGAGGGAAACCAAATCAGTCTAATCCAAAACGACATGAAAGAGATTTGATTTTTTTTTTTTTTTTTTTGGGTTAAAACATGGTGTGGCCCACTTGAGTTTTTTCTCTGGCTGATTGGATTCTAGGGTTAACATTTTTGCATGCACTTGATGGACGGAGTGGGACATCAACATACAAGAATGTGGGAACCACACCGTGCACACTACAGCTCAGGCTTTGGTGTTATATGATCAGGTCTGGGTTGTGCTTGGGCTGACATTAACCAGGCCTAGGGCCAGCCTGTTTTACATCCCTACATAGCTTGCTCACCTGATGGTTGAATAAGCTTCATCTAGGAGTGCCCATGTGGTGTGGGTATTTATTTATTTTTTATTTTTAAGCTTCATCTTTGAGCCAGGCATGCTCATAGATGGGCCCATTTGAGAAGTTACCCCCATCTTGCACACAAACCATATCTTCAATTGCTTTGGTGACCCTCACCTTAGCATTTCTGTTTACTAGTGGCAATGTGGCTGTAAACCATTGATCTCCATGAGAAAACGACGATGCTCTCTTTCGACAGTATCAAACGTTCATTGCAGTAGTCCATATACAACATAACATATGAACGACCGTGCAGGTCGTTATACAGGCTGGCAATGTGCCACCCTGGCCCATTGGGCTTTCTGACCCATAGGGCCCACTACGCATTACACTTGGTCTCCACTTTTTCTATTCAGCTCAGTCTTTGCTATTTGGGCCCAATAAGGGTCATGATCAGGTCTGAAATTCAGGCCCAAATCTTATATAAACTGGACTGGGCCCGACTTTCAGACCCAATTACTAATGGGCTTACAAAGTCCTGACCCATTGCCATATAAGATACAAAATTAGCGAAATGGCCCTGTTTCAGTCCAGTGACTCATTTCATTGTCCACCAAAATCGAAATGTTTCAGGTGAGTCGACTCAGTTCTGGACTATATTTAGAACCATGACAAGACAATTAGGACATGTTCTAATATGGAGAAGCCAACGTTAGCATTGTGGGCCTGGTCACTGTCAGCCCGGCCCATGAAAATATAAACCAACCCCCGAATACTAATCGTGGTGCACTTAATCAGGGCTTAAGACTCGGAAACTAGGATCAACTCATTTGGTCGCAAGTTGAGTTGTGACTCCCGAGAGTTAGGGGTGACTTGTGGCATGGAACTACATTGGGTCTGACCAAGTCTAAGTCGACTCGAGTTGCAGTGGGACTGCTCCTAGTCTTAAAACCTGGAGCTCAGTATTAGATGTTTTCAAGCAGAGATCCATATGCAGCCTTATTCATTGGGCCTCAGTACAGGCCCAGGCCCATTAATGCCCATATGCTAAAAATGTTGGTCCATGATCGATGCATATTGACTGGACCGGAAAACTAACGGGCCGGCCCTAACCAAACACATGATTGAGCCATTGTATATGCACAAATGAACAAATTCTCTTGATTTTAATTTCTATCATAGAAATTTTAATGACATTCCTTTCCAGTGTTGCTTGAAAACAATGCAATTACAATTGAAAGACCTACTACTGAGAAATTATCGAATACAACCACTGTATTATAAGTCATGATACAACCTTTTTTTTTCCATTAACATGTTTCGAGCTTAGAATATCCAATCTGTGCAAAAGGTGGGTCCCACTATGGGAATCACCAGAGATGAAAATCAGGCAGATCCGCTCATTGGCTGGGTTGTCCACTGATTTTGTTGTTGTATCTTGCTCTATAAGTAGATCAGCCTGATTTCCATCTCAGGAGATCATCATGGTGTGGACCACCTTTTACACAGATTGGATATTCTACAGATTTGACATGTGGTCGAAATAATTTACATATTGTTGATCTGATCCGTTGAGAATCATTGTCAAGTCCTACTTTAATTAGGTCACTTAGTTATTAAGTAATCTTTCCTAGAGGCAAAATAGAAAATTGGTTAGCTAGTAAGCTTACTTCTTAGAGTTGTGGTGCTAGTAAAATTAAGAAATAAGTTCTCTCTCTATTATAAGAGTTGGCTATTACGTAGACAACACAACACATGTAAAAAGCTCTTTCTCTCTCATCTCTCTTTTTAATGTACTTTTTGTCTTTTGGTTTTCTTTTTTTTTGTCTTCTTTTTACATACTCTTCCTATGTCTTTTTCTTTCTTCTCCATGGATGCCAAGGCCTCCTGAATAACCTTGTTAATGTGATTTTCTATAGGGTACTAAAGCCTCATCTATGAGTAGAGTGGCTGTGTTTTGAGCATTTTTGCTTTCATTTCTTGTTCACTTTTCTCCTTCACAAGTTTTTTATTTTTTTGATGCACTTAGTTATGTTGACATCAAATACTATTGTTCCTGAAGTTCCTACAGCGAAGAACTACAAAAATTGAAAAGCATAAGTGCGAAGCTATTTGATGGGCCAGGGCCTCTGAGATATCATCAATGATAGTGATTTCAAACTGGTAACAAGTGGCAAAACATAGAAGGGGTGTGGGATCGAACACCGTCTCTCCTCACGGATAACTATTCCGCATCCACGAAACTATTGGGAATCATCGACCAATTTTCTTCGAATTCACAAAGAATCTATGAGCAAAAGAGTATAAACTCAAGAAATTTTATTAAAAACTAAATAAGAATGCTCAACAATGAATTAAAATAAGTATTTATAACCTAAATTGCATAATAGAAACCCTAAAGTGTGTAAATTAAGAGTAATAAATGAATTGGGAAAGAAAACATGTAAAAATAGAAAGTTCGTGTTGTTAGTACACTTTTCTGTGGCATAGTAGTGCACATTTTTTGTCAATTACATAGGTCTTAAGTCTAGGTGTCGGTTGAGCTTAAAGAAGACGAAGACCTAAGACTAAAGTGGACCTGTTGCATCCAAGAAGAAGAAACAAGTAAATAAGATGCCTTGGTGAAGCCTTAAACCTTGAACCAAACAAATATTCAATCCTCTAGTTGACTTGACCTAATAGGCATACTTGTAGTCATCTTAGATTGGCCTTAGGTGTCTCAAAAGATCACCCAAAGATTGGCCAAAGAGGTTGCATGAGCTACTGCAAAATACAACTCCAAGACAGTAGAAATCACGCTTCCCGACCAGTCGACCAGTCGCTAGAGGCCCAAAATGGGATAGCGACAAATGACCATAAAAAACTGTTCATAGGCTATTTCAAACCGATCAACAGAGGCAAAAAATTAGATAGCAAGCTTTTTTTTTTTCAAGCCTAATTTCAGACATCAGAACATCAGAAAAATATTTTATATTCCCATTAAAATGTAAGAGCCCATTAGCTTGGACTGTGATCGTGAGATTAAGACTTGATGATGCATAAAATATGGTTTGATCTGTAGACTTAAGAATTTACGAAGATTATGATTTTGACTGGTTGGCTTTGGCTCTTCCTTTGAGGTCCATGCAGGGGCCAATAAAGTAGACATAATTGAGTACTTTCATCAGGAGTCATTGATTCTTACATGAACCAATAAAGAGTTTATTAGTTTGCTTAAGAATATGTTTATAACTTTGATCTAGATAGATCAAAGGCTCATCAAGTGATTTTTTCATTGGGTCTAGCACTCTGAATGTTTTAATTGATTTTTAAAGGTATTTAACAGTTATGTATTATTTTAATTATTAAAACTATTTGATTGCACTTGATGATAATTTGATAGGTCATATCGATAGTCTACTTCTGATTGGCATGGGATATGAATATTAGTGGATGTGACAGTGGAGGGATTGACATTGATGAGGCAAATTGACTAGCTTCTTTCACAGTAAATTATATCAAATTCCTTAGGGTGGTTGAGCACCATACTGAGTGCACTCTTGTAACCCTAACCCCTCCTTATTTATATGATCCTATTTTAAAGGAAAGGTAAAGTTAGCCATGGATATCCCTGCCTCATGGGATGTGTGAGTCTGAAGAAAAAAAGAGAATGTTTGAGAGACAATGGAGATGATCTCCACCCTCTTCTATTATCCTCAGATGTGGTCCACTTTTGTGAATAGTATACGTCTTCCTTAGCACCTATCAGAGGATTAAACATTGGGCTATCTTGGTTCTTCTGTATTGAGATAGATTAGGGAGAAACTCCTTGGTTTAGGAAATTAGAATCGATAGATCAACATCACAGACATCTCATTTGTGTATATCGCGTGTGGGTATGATCTCCACCGTTTATATATTGTTATATTGTAGAAATTTGATGTTATTGCAAATGAAGATTCTTGGGATAAATACTATGATAAAATTGTATTGTACTATATATTGCTGCATTTGTACGATAGGGATCCAATAATATTAATGTTATGTATCCATTCTTTCAAATTATTTCACAACACGAGCCTAAATATGAAGCAAATCTTGAACTTAAGTGGACCATGTCACACGAACTAATGAATTCATTGTTACAACCATTAAAACCTTTGTAGCACCCATCGTAATGTTTATCTGCTATCCAACAAGTTGATAAGTTTGCACAAACTTGGATGATGTGTAAACCACAAACATTAAATTGCACACCCTAATTGATTGAAAGTTACGCCAAATGACAACTGTATCACAATTCCAAGTAGTTGATGACATGGTAGGGTGCCAACTTAACTTAATCCTCATGGAAGTAGGGTTGGCACAACCACACCAACATCTATTTTACCTTAAACTTAACAATTTTGTCAAAACAATATAAAATAATTTATTTTATTTAGATTTTCTTGATTAAACAAATGTCGTCATTCCATTCCTAGTATCCAAGGCAACAGTTTGCAAACTCCTGTAACTTAACTCTCTTTTCCTAGATATTAGCCTTCTATAATTGCCTAAAGCGCTACCACAACACCTTGAAGAAGTTGGTTTGGAAGATGAGTGGGGGTTGCAGATGGGTTGCAACAATATCATTTCAAATCTTTCTCCCAGTTACTACTTCTTGCCCTGATTGGACAAGATTTCCTTTAAGAGGTACGCCTTGCAAAAGCATTAATTATTCACAGTCTACTACCGAGTTACATCATATTTGTTTAAGGGAGCTAGGTCAAGTCATTGGGAGGTGGTACTAGAGCTAATTGCTCGACTTAGACATCTGATATTCCTTAAGGAATGAAAATAAGATTTTGTCTAATGGAGTTTAACACTATTCTAGCCGACCTTTTTTTTTTTTTTTAGCGCCTCATCTTCTTCTAGCCTACTCCATATAAACTACCTTAGTCTTCTTTTATTGAATTGTTTTTCTCTACTAATGAGGTGACTGTGCTTGCAACTTGTAACTTGTGGTAGAAGGTTGATAAGGAGTTGGGTGAGTGCCACTTGTAACTTTGAAATCATTTAAGTTTTTTGTCCATTCAGCCCCCATTCCTCATCTATCCCTGAAATGTGAGACACTTAATTTGATGCATGGGTATAGTAGTTAAAATTATCAGTGGGAGAGGTGACGTTGGAGCAAATAAGTTGGTCTGCTGCATCGGTCTGAAAAGTAAAGCAAATAGTTTCTTTTCCCTCAGTTAAGCCCCCAATGGCTTCAATTGTTTAATAATGGTGGGTTCTCATACCTAGGTCTGCTGGGCTGGGACCACAAGTACGATGATGGTTATTGTTGTCTTCTTCTTCTTGCTGGGAGGATACAATGTTTGTTGTATAAGCTAAGTCCATGAAGGTGCTTGGTTATAAATGTCAATAGGTTGGATATAACTATTAATGTACTTTTCTATGGCATATTAGTGCATCTTATTTGTCAATTACGTAGGTCTTAGTGTCTATGTGTTGGTTGAGCCCAAGGAAGATGGAGACCGAAGACACAAGAGGACAATTGCATCAAGGAAGAAGATATAGCTAAATCAGAGATGCCTTGATAAGCCAAAACCTTTAAACGAAAACGAAAACCAAACCTTTAGATAACTTGATCCATAAGTAAACTTTTATTCATTTTAAAATGGCCTTAAATGTCCTAAAAGACCACCCATAGGAAGGCCTTAGGGGTTCATGAACTACTTTAAACAAACTGTACAAACAAAAAAAAATTCATGTGCTTGGCGACCGGTCAGAGACTGATCGTAGGCAACGTGCGATCGGTTGCCAGCACCGTGAGACCAGTCACCAGAGGCCATTTCAGGATAACAACTGAACTATTAGTCCTGCTTATTTTGAGACCTATCGCTGGAATATGCGATCGATCGCTAGGCCTTATGCGACCAGTCACCACACCTGGGTGACCAGTCGCAATTGACCAAAATGGGACAGTAGCTAAAACCCCGGTCCCTGGCTAATTAGACCAATTGTAGCTCAGAGACCGATCGATTTGGTTGAAAATTTTGAACTGAGCCGGGCCGAGTTCGAACAAGTGCCGGCTCTTTTTTTTTTGTTTATTTATCTAAATAGAAAAGAATTTAAAAAATTACAAAAAAAATACAAAAGTATCTTACATGATGTTTAACGTCCTCCAAAGGAGGAGTGCAACTTCAAAATAAACATGTAAGAGCCGTTTACAAACAAAGGTACACAAGCAAAATTTTACAAGTGCAAGGAAACAGTGTGCATTCATGTATATGTATTTTGTATTATCCACGTCATCATGTATATGTATTATCCACGCCGTCCATTTGTTTTTACATATCATTTTAGGACATGATCTCAAAATGGAATCATATCCAAAGCTCAAGTGGATCACACCACAGGAAACACTATGCTTATAATCTACAAGCTGAATCAAGTTGAATCAAACTGAGCTTTGAGCCGAGTTGAGCCAGTACTGCCCTCGTTTGAGCTTGGTTTGTTTTTTCAAACGAGCTTGACTCTAAGGCTTGGTTTGGTTTGAACTTCTATTCAAACCAATTCAAGCCGAGCTTTTTCAAACCAATCCGAACCGAGCTTTCGAGCTGGCTTGGTTTGTGCTCAGTTTTAGTTGTAGCATTCAAGAGCTCATATGAAGATGAACTTGATCTCTTTTGATCTCTAGATGTTTTAGGCATGTATACCATAGGTATATCTTTAGTCTAAACCTTTTTAGAGATCCAATTAGGTGGAATTTCTTTAAGCAATCAAATCCTACTAAGTTGTAGAGAATTAACCACTACCGCCTAGCACTTTGGGCATCTTTGGAAGCATAAAATGCAATGTAACTGATTATTGGAGCTAATACATTGGCAAAGTGTCGACATCATGATCGAGGGAACAAAGGTGAATGAATGAAAAATTATATGAATGAAAATAGTGATTAGATTTCAATGTATGTGAATTGGAATGTATGTGATTGGATTTGGATTATTGAGATGTATATGAATAGGAATGAATGGTAATGGTGATTGTTGTGGGCAAAACCGAGCTAACCCCAATCCACAAGAAAGCTCATAGGCCCACGGGCTCAACTGCCAATCCATGCGTCCAAGATAGCTGACTACAAAGGCCAATGACCCACGACGCCTAAGCGAAGTCCTCAGCCCTAAAAGAAGCTCTCCTGAAAAGATGGAAGACTCAGATGCCACCAAACACCGATCAATGAGATGACAATTAAAGGACAAGGCGCATAAGACAAACCGACTTCTCACCAAGTAAGTTTTATCGAGAAGATGCCAGTAATTCCATCGAGTGGAGGCTAAGCTCAATGCCGAGTGCTCTTTGCCGAGCGCTTACATTAATACTGAACGCTCTTCGCCGAGTGTTCAGCCCTTGGACGAGCACTCACCTCAATACTGAATGCTCTTCGCCTAATGTTCACTTCAGAGCTGAGTGTTCTTAGGCGAGTACTCTTTGTAGTCTAAATATGTCCTGCACCACCTCCAGTGTCGTACGGAGATAAAAGATCGAAAAATCCTCCGTATCTATACGCAATAAGGATGAAGAAAAAGTAACTTATTTGGTGGTATCTCAACGGCCCTAAGGATGTATTTGATTGTACCAAATGTTAATAAATTCCACTATTAACTAGTCTAATTTGGTGCAAAAACTTCTAATATTTCGCGACATTTGGTGCAAGCAAACGCACCATAATATTAATTTTATTTTTTACTTTTTTCATTTGGATAAACAAATATCGTACATGCTCAAGTGTGAGCATCTTTGTGCTGATTTGAAGTAAGTTATAATACAAACAGCTGCATGTACGTAGGTCTCACACGGCAACTAGCTGTACCATAAGGGACGGTCCAACTAGCGCGTACTTATCCTTATGTCACATGTGAATGAAATTCAAACCGTGCAAATGTACGCGTGCACTTTTTCCTTAAGTTATCAAATTTTCCATCTCAGTCAACGTGGGAGGCAAGAAGTAGATCCTGCCGTCCATCCTGATGGGGGCATACCCGCAAATCACTTGGGTCAGATGAACGCAAAATTGCCAAACGTGGGACTTTGAACATTCAGGCAGTTAAATAAAGTCCAACCAACGGTTCGAATTCAACAGGAATACATCTTCCAATCAGCGGCTGGGATCAACCATTCAACTAGTAAATGTATATAAATTTCTCTATACATTTACCATTCAACTAGTGGATAATTTCCGACCTAAAACAATGTAAAATCAAGTTGATTCATCATCTAGTGGACCACATATGCACTTCGGATCAGATCCATGACTTTGCATGGTTTTCTAAATTATTTGGCCTGGCTCATAGTTTTAGGACTCAAAAACATCCTACACAACTCATCCAAGTTGAAACAGACTCGGTCAGACCAATCCAATTTGATACACTGAGTCACCTCTTTGGGCCTTGGGTGATTTGCGGCTCAAATTGAAGCAAGATGACTTGGTCTAAGTCTCTACGTCTTTCAACCATGGATGGACCTGACTTTTGCATTAGTTACTTTCATAGTACGGCCAAACTTTCCAATGGTATGAGAGAGTACACAAATTGTTAGTAATCTTTGTAATAGGAATCTCCTGTGACCCTTGACAGTTGACACAACTTAATGAAAAGCATCATATGCGTATGTTTGATGTGGGCCATAATAAATATCAATTTATTGAGATAGATCTTCTTTTTCACCATCAGACTCACCTCTGACTTGCGCATCGATTTTTTTTTTTTTTTTTTTTTTACATTAAATTATGTCAAGGCTAGCGGGGATTCTTACAACCTTTAGTCATGGGTAACTTCCCTTGGGAGTCTTCCTTTAGGGGCGTTCGGATAAAAAGTTACTTAAGCTTCGAATGCCATGAGTGGTTTATCTACTTATTAAGTTGAAGTGATTAAATAACTTTAAGTAAAATATTAATATATATTTAATCTTTAACCAAACTTATTTATCTAAAATAAGTTATTTCTTAAGTAGAAAAAGTAACTTATTTTGCGGTACCCAAGTGGGCCTTAAGGATATGTTTGATTGCACCAAATGTTATTAAATTCCATGATTAATTACTCTAATTTGGTACAAAACTTCTAATATTCCATGATATTTGGTGCTACCAAACGCACCATAATATTAATTTTATTTTTATTTTTACTTTTTCATTTGGATAAACAAATGTTGTACACGCTCCAAGTGTGAACATCTATGTGCTTTTTTGAAGTGAGTTATAATTCAAACAACTGCATGCACGAAGGTCTCACACAACAACTAGCTGTACGATAAGGGACGGTCCAACTAGCGCGTACTTAGCAAAATGTCACATGTGAATGAAATTCAAACCGTACAAATGTACGTGTGCACTTTTTTTTCTTTAGTTATCAAATTTTCCATCTCCGTCAACTTGGAAGGCAAGAATTAGATCCTGCCGTCCATCTTGATGGAGGCATACCTGCAAATCACTTGGGTCAGATGAACCGAAAACTGCCAAAAATGGGGCTTTGAATTGAATAAAGTCAACCAACGGTTCAAATTTAACAGGAAAACATCCTCCAATCAGAAGCTGGGATCAACCGATGACAATGACATTTGAAGTGTGGCCCATCTTTGATAGGACTTAAGAGATGACTGGTTCAGATCTTGCACAAAAGGGCCATAAAGTGCTTGATAACTAACTTTGGTTTAACATTCTAATTGTGTATTTGGTACACAAAACCCCCTTTTTCAACTCCTTGCTTGTAAAGGTAAAAAGGGGTGCACCCTTTTTGTGGTGGATGCCTTTGCTTTTGAGAACCTTTTGCTTTAGCCCAACTGATCTTTTGGGACAATGGGGAGACCATGACCAAGTGGGAACCTTTTGTCTTTGCCTTTAAGGTCCATACAAAAGTTGGGCAGGACCCTCATGCCACTCCCCATGGATAATGGGAGCGGATTAGGTGTGGCCCGGCCTCACCCGAGACCATGTGACCTGACCGTGGGGCCCACCTTGATGCATTTATTGTATATCCATGCCGTCCATTCATTTTTTCCAGCTTATTTTAAGGCATGAGCCAAAAAATGAAGCAGATCCAAATCTCACGTGGACTATACCACGAGAAACAGTGGTGATTGAACGCTAGTTCATTAAAAACTTCCTAGGGTCCACTGTAATGTTTATTTTCCATCCAATCTGTTGATGGGTCTGATAGACCTGGATGAAGGGAAAAAAAAAAAATCTTTGGCTTGATCCAAAACTTTTTTGGCCCACAAGAAGTTTTTAAATTTTTAACTGTCAATAACCACTGTTTCCGGTAGTGTGGTCCACTTGAGATGTCGATCTGCTATATTTTTGGGTTCATTCCCTAAAATGATCTGAAAATAGATGGACGGAATGGATATACAATACATACATCAAGGTGGGCCCCACGGTCAGGGCTGCACTGTGTTGGGTGAGGCTAGAGAGCACCTAATCAGCCTCCATGGATATTGTGGATTGGTGGGCCATGCCTTTCCCACTCAAAGGTCAAGGAAATTGTGGATGAGAATGCTCCATCACTCCTGGCCCCTAGCTGGCTCTTTCCATCACCCTCTCCCATTACATCTGATTCCCCGAACCCTGGCCACACGATTAAAAAATTCGGATTCCAGATTTTGGGTTTGTGCAGTTGAGCCAGGTTGGTGGACTGATATCCTCTCATGGTGCCAAAGGTGAAGGTAGCTCAAGTGGGCCATCTCTCTCTCTCTCTCTCTCTCTCTCTCTCTCTCATGTGACCAGACAAAGACAGCTCATGCTGCTGGGGCCCACATGTTCATCCTCAACGGGTGGTGGAGAGAACCCAGAGAAGTGGGGACCATGGCCCTAGAAGATCTTCCAGGACAGGTGAGAGGAAAAAGGAAAAATGAGTGGTGGTTATTATCCACACCTAAGTTCTTCTTTTGCCACGTCATCAAACCTGTAGTGGGGGTCTTAAAAGCAGATTAAAACCGTAGGTCCGCACTTGGCGTGAACCGTTCGCATTTAGTGGCATTGAACCGGTTTAAAAAACGGTTGAATTGGATCGGACTATGGTTCGATATACCATCTAACCCAAGTCAGACGGGTGGGCGTGGGTTGAGTCCAGACCAAATTTTGGACTACGGTTCTAAATATTGACTTTGTCAGATCCAGGATTGGCCCATTCCCACTGACAGTGGGTTGTGTCGGCTTCTGGGTCAACTGGCCTGACCTACTTTTGAGGCAGGTTCGGGCCAAGCAGAATGGATGGCTGAGTTAGGGCCGGGGTAGAAATGTGAGTTGTTTGTGTAAGTGCGTCAGGCTTAGGTTTAAACCGTAGTACACCCCACTGACGACTTTCGTGTTGTATTGACATCACCAAGTACCCTAGCTCCATCATAATGTACATATTATAATCAAACGGTTTATCCATTTGGCAAGATTGCTTTAAGGTTTGAGTTCAAAATTGAGATAGTGTTGGGATAGAACCGGCAGCGGAAGCGGAACGCCGAACACGTGAAGTAATGCGAAATCAAACGAGTAATAAGATGCAATCAATCACACAAAAGCATTCACCACAAGAGACTCCAAATTTTACTTGGAAAAACTCCAAAACGGGTAAAAAACCACGGCACAAAGCGATCCACTATGAATATCAAAGATTACAGAGATTGACAGCCCACAAAGCAAGGAAACACAGAGAAAATCCCAAGTTTTCTCTCACACACACCTCTCCCCTCTTCCTAGTATGAATAAGAAACCTTGAACACCTTAGGATACCTTTCTAGGTCGGATTACAACATCTTAAATAGGAATAAATCCGAAAATAGAAACACATTGCGCAGTACTGCAGTATTGCGGACTGCGCAAGGAATCCTCGCGCACAGACGACCGGTCGCACCTTGGACAGAGACCGGTCCAGGGAGATTTCACACGTCTCTGCCTCACAGCCGATCGGTCGTATGACCGGTCGCAGCCCCCTCCAGACTGGTCGCACGATCGGTCTAAGGCAACATAGGGCCAGTCTTCAGCCTTCACATGCACAGGGTCAAACGGCTAGACCGGTTGTCAGACCGGTTGCCCAACCGGTCGCAGCACCCTGTCGAGCACAGTTTGAAGACTCCCCAATAGATAGATCCAAAGCTCAAGTGGATGACAATACCTAAAGCAGTGGAGATTGGACGTCTACCATTAAAAACTTCTTGGGGACTCAATTTGATATTTTTTATTTTCTTTTTACCTTCGTATAAGTCTATGTTAACTTATGAAAAGGTTAGATGGCAAATAAACATTATGGTGGGCCCTAGAAAAGTTTCAAGGTGGGAACCGTTGTCCCAACTACTTTTTTGTAGTGTGGTCTACTTGAGTTTTGGATTTGCCTCATTTTTTAATTTATGCTCTAAAATGATATCATAAAATGGATGAACTATGTGGATATAACACATACATCATGGTGGGCCCCCATAAAACTTGGTGATGTCAACACACCATGGAGCCCACCATGCAATTCTCCTACCGATCCAACCCTGTTAAACCCGATCCAACCCAAAACTCGAAACACAATAAAGAAAATAAGTATAGATGAATTTTATATTTATGTAAGTGTTTGGTGATGAGGCTCCTTAGTGGCATATTTCTAAAACCTAAGTTACGGTGCAGGTTGGGTTAGGTTATTGAATCCATAGGTCTTAATGAATTTTAAGTGGGTCGGGTTGCATCAAAGGGTAATAGATTATGGGTCAAGAATTCCTAGAGCCACTTTGAAACACATCACTAGGTGATATGGAATTGCAATTGGTCCAACATAAATTTCATTTGATATTTGGAAACAATGGGCCTGATAGAACTAATTTATCATATCATCCCGTCTTAATAAGAGATAACAGTAGAATTTCTGATGAATTTTGAAATCCACTACATTCATAGGCCCCTCATTGATGCATGTGTATTATCTACGCTTGTTCATCCAATTGCACCCTCTACAAGTGAGAATTGAGTTGAATATTCATACAGCTAAACAACCAGCATTAGTTATAAAATATAGTACGTTGATTAGAATTTCATGACCCATCAAATAGAGGTTTCACTTAATTTCAAAGGAAGCATTTGATC
This sequence comes from Liriodendron chinense, assembly GCA_003013855.2. Lineage (NCBI taxonomy): Eukaryota > Viridiplantae > Streptophyta > Magnoliopsida > Magnoliales > Magnoliaceae > Liriodendron > Liriodendron chinense. The sequence continues at coordinate 487,679 of PVNU02000491.1, read as the reverse complement.
TCAAAGGTAGATTGGATTGTACTACCCATAGCATTTTTAGACATTTAATCATTGTTTGATAATTGAGTTAATTCTACCTAATCCAATTCAATACCATTTAATCATTTGTTAACCGGCCGTCGCCGTTGACCCATTTTATAGAATGAGACCGGTTGAGGCTGAACCAAGTTCCAGTCTCAAACTAAGCTGCATGTCAAAACCGCTATTTAAAGCTATGGATCAGGTCTTCACCCATCTTACATCCCCTTTGGTCGTGATCTGACCGGTAGCAGTCAGAGTCGTGTCTACTGAGAATTGCCACGTGGGCATTTGCATCTACGTCTTAGTGCACGGGTAGTGGGCCCCACCAAACCCATGCGACAAGCATGGGTAGGTAATTTAAGAAGTGGCTCCACCTAAATCTTGCCAAGTCAGCATTGATCCACCAGCAAATAAGATATCGTTCATGGTTTTCACATTTTCTTCTACCAAGCATCTCTTGTACCAATCTCCGCATGAAGAATTATAGGATCCTGCGACTTGTCCTTGCACAGCATACTAGGGTTCTTAGTTCTAACAAGTGGGGCCTACTATCAGGTAATCTACACCGTTGATCTGTTGCATCAGTGGCCCATGTGCCAACCACCTCTCAGATTGGAAAAACCATAGCTAATATTCTTAGAATCTTTTAAAGTTGAAGATAAAACAGGGAAAAACAAAAGAAAGGTTAGGATTGTCCAAATTAAGACATTTTTGAGGCCTGGTCAATCAACAATTGATATATGAACGGCCTAGATTACCAAAAATAGACCCATATTGTCAGAATTAAAAACCCGAGTATGATGTGTGAACTAAGGTCGAGGATTATGGGAGAAATGCATTGAATGCATCTAAAAGCGTGTGGCGGAAGAAAAACGGTAGAAAAGAAAAGAAGAAAAAGAAAATTTTAAAAGAAAAGAGAGGCGGTTGAGCTGTCCAAAAGGTAAGCATAAAAAGAGAAATTCGTGCGGGTGGGGAAGAATCCTAGTCAGCACACACGTGTCATTCTTCACATGTGTCTAACATCCGGACCATTCATCAGATGCATCTTAATGAATGCTTTTTTCCCAAGATCCTTGATGGTGTGCTCATATGATGGACGGTCTGGATCTTTAGATGTATCGCAAACTGTTACCTTTTACTTGCTAGTAGGATTCTTGTACAAAACATTCAAGTTTTTTTTTTGGGGGAATCATGTTGTCTACGTGCAATTCATACCGTCCATCAGGTGCGCTCCTCTATTTTAGCCATTGATGACTAAAATTAGCCAGATCTACTAATCAGGTGGGCCACACCATAGGTAACAATGAGAATGAGACACCAACCATAGGTTTTTGTGTGAGACCTTTTATTGTGTATATCTTTCATCGAACCGGTTCATATAGTGTGAATCGCTATGATGAAGAAAATTCAGAAAAAGATCAGCCTGATCTAAAAATCAGTGGCCCACAATGCCTGAACTTAGAAGTTTTAGACGCATTCTTACATTCTTCACTTTATTCTGATACATATGAGTCTCTTATCCAGATGATCTCTAATATGAATGGTAAAAATAAGGGTTATTACCAGATGGACGGAGTGGATTCGCCATAGACAACATAGTGGGCCCCAAAGATTCTGCTTGTTTCACACGATGTGTAGAACTGGTGCTCTAGACGATTCCGGTCGGCCCGCTGCGAATCACTGGCGTTGCAAACGATTCCGTTCTGCCGGCCGCGAATTGCTTGTGCTCCCCCGGCCTACGGAAGTTGCCATGTTCGGGAGTTATGTAGGCCCAAAGAGACGTTCATAGAAAATCCACTCCGTCCATCATTTTCTCAAACTCACAGTAGGGCAGGACTATAAATATCAGGAAAATATAAAACTCAGGTGGACCACACTACATGAAACAACTGAGATTGAAATTCCACCATTGGAAACTTTGTGGGATCGACAGAAGTTTTGGCTCAAGATGATATTTGTGCTTACAGTTTATTGCAGTGGTCATAATGTTATGAACAGATTGGATTTCATTTAAAGATCATGGTCCAGTCCACGAAGGTTGCAACGGTGGACGTTTCCATTCTAACTGTTTCATCTCGTGCCCGGCTGAGCTTTGTATCTGCCTGATTTTTGGACTTCTGTCATATTGTGATCTTGAAAAACTGATGGACGGAGTGGATTTCTCATGGGCATCTATGTGGGCCCCACGAGGGGCACAGTCAATGCGCGTCTGCTGGAATGCTAATTTGATGCGTCATCTTCAAGCGCAAAACACAAACGCATCACATTTTCCACCATGAAACTTATGTTATAGATCTGGTACGTTCATATGGTGGACCACACAGTAGATTTTTCTTCCCCCGAAATTTTGATCGGTCCATTTATTATATGGATGAAATAATTATGAAGGACAGTTGGAAAAATGAACGGTCTATTAAATGCAAATTACATTAACATCTGACCGTTATTTTGTCCTGATCTTTGGTTATAAAACTGAAAACGTGGGGACCACCATATGAACGTTCCAGATCACTTACTCGTTTTCCATATATTCATTTCTCCACATATGTGTTTGGCGCTTGCAGATTGGACGTCTCGATTTAGCATTCGCCTATAAATAAATAAAATAAGTCGCGGAAAGCAAAAAGATGCGCTTTTTCTACGAAAAAGGCTTTTCCTATCATCCGTTTTTCAGCTTTTGTGGTGGTGTTTCACTTTTTGACCGCCACGTGTCTGTATACAGAATGTGGGCCGCTCAGATGCTGCCACGTGGAGGGTGGAGGAATCAACACCGGGTGGAAGATTCCTTGGAGAGGGTTAACACGTGAGTAGGCTCCGACACGTGTAACATACTGTACGGATGCTGACAGAAACCTGACATGAGATGAACGGTTTGAGAAGCACGAGAAGGCCTTTTCACTTTTCCTTTTTTGGTGGGCTCCACAAGGTAGGGGAATATGGTGAGGACGTGGAAAGATAAGAATACTAAGAGGAACTCGCGCGAGTTAGTAGAGAGAAGGGATTCGCACACCTTTGTGCGTACCATACGTTTTAGAGATCTAGGACACTCAAATTGGACCAGTATTGAAATTTCTTTGCACAGATACTGCAAGTTACACTTTCATTAGGGTGTCATCTAGGTTGATTTCTTAACCATCCATTATCGTCTTACTTGTGGGGTCCACCTGATTTTGATATTTGTATGATCATTGGATTAGTTAATCTTCAAGTTGTTTTCACCCTATGAATGGCACAGATCTTGTTTTAATGTGATAATTTGGCACGCGTGCACCGAGGTTTTGTTTCTACTTTACACGCGCGAGTGTTCTTTAAAAGGTTGCGTAGACGACGAGCCTCCGAGAGATAACGTGAGGCGCGGAAGACGGCGAGCGGGTGACTGGTTATCCCCGGTTGCGTCGTTTCTTTCTGGGAAGCTTTGCTTGCAAAAAGCGGACCGCGCGTTTTTTACGAAAAATACCACTGGTTTTGATTCCGTTACCAAAAATACCCTCAATAATTGTAAGCATTTACATTAGAGTCACGAGCGTTTGCAACGAAATGACGAAAATACCCTATCGATTCAAATTCATACTGGCTTTCAGCCTCAAGGGGCTCTGATCACCGACAGCCAGCCGGACGCCGATTGTGTTAACTCTGTGGGGCCCACCTTGATGTTTGTGTCTTATTCATGCCGTTCATCCGTTTTTCCAGATAGTTTCATGGCATGAGCCCCAAATTAAAGCATATCCAAAGCTCAAATGGACTACACCACAGGAAAGTGGGAATCGAACGCATACCGGTGAAAGCTTCGTAGGGCCCACAGAAGTTTTGGATCAAGCTGGTATTTTTCTTTTCCCTTCATCCAGGTCATTGTGACCTTATGAACGGGTTGGATGATAAATAAATATCACTGTGGGCCTTAGAAAAGGTTTCAACGGTGGATGTCATTTTCATGCTGTTTAGTGTATTGTGGTCCACTTGAGATTTGGATATGCTTTAATTTTATGCTATGCAGTAAAATGAATTTAAAAAACGGATGGACGTAATGAATAAGACACATATTATGGAAGGACATCTCAGCCATGTAAAAATGGGCCCTACCACGAAGATCACGTGGCACAAAAAAAATCAAGGCGCACATTCATTAGGTGGCTGAAACTTCACATCGAGGTAGTTGCATTATCGACACCTGTTGATTTCAATAGTGGGGCAGCTACATGAAAGTTAAGTCTGATTTTTTGGGCCACCTAATAAACGGACTTGATCTCACACCTGTTCCACGTTGGCATTGCCCAACTAATCACCTCTTCAATCTCTTGCTTCACCCAGTGGACGTGGATTGAGTACTCTTACGTATATATCCAACCCGAGCTCCTCAGAGGCTGGGGCTTGAGGGGCCATGTTGTATGGGTTTTATCCGCACCATCCATTCATTTAATGGTATTAGCATGTAAATAAGGTAGATCTAAGGCTCAAGTGGACTACAGAATAGGGATTAAACATTTATAATTGAAAATTCTTGAACCCATAAAAGTTTTGCTATCACTGCTGCTTCCTACAGTGTGGTCCGCTTGAGCCTTTGGTTTGCCTCAATTTTAAGTTTATGCCCTAAAATGTCATAGACAAATAAACCTATGATGTGAATAAAACCCATACATCAAGGTGGCTGCTCAGAGCCTTAATTTGTGCTGAGCTGCTGGAACAGAGACATATACAACAAAAGTCAAGTACACACTTTTGGTGATGTATGTGCTTTATCACCCCCATTCATTTTGCCAACTTATTTTAAGGCAGGAACTCAAAAATGAAGCAAATCCAATGCTTAAGTGGGCCACACTACAATAAGCAAGGGGATAATGACATCTACCATTGAAACTTTTCTTTGGAGTCAATGATGTTTATTTGTTATCCAACTTGCTCATAGGCATAGATAGATACCCATAAATCCAAAACAAAAATATCAGCTTGATAAAAAATTTGCACCAAAATAAGAATTTAACAATAAGCACTCAATTTCAACTGTTCCTTATAGTGTGGTCCACTTGAGCTCTTGGTCTGCTTCATTGTTTTGGCTCATGCACTCAAATAAGCAGAGAAATGAGTGAACCGCTTGGATAAAAACATAGCTTTGACACCAAATAGCTAGCTGGAGTTGGGGTCCTGGCCAAACCGCCTCCAAATTCAACGGTGCCACTTGTGGCTCCTTCACGACAGTTAAGATGAACAGGGGATCTATCTTCTAGATGCGAATGATTGATTGACATCTAAGGGACAGCTAAAATGGAAAATAATGAACGGTCCAAAATTAACGAACAAATGTCCATTGATAAAGAGGGTGAGATTTTTTTGGGCATGATCTATCAAGAGTGGTCCCATGATGCTGTCGTTTAACTTGCTTACAACACGTGTACAACTTGGAGCAAACTGCCACGTGTACATCTGTACCACTACTTTTGGTAACGTAGCATCTTTCTACGATGATGCCTGTTTTGGGGATCCGTACCGTGAAAACGATTGCTCCGCCATGAAGATGTGCGAGAACCAAGGTGGGGCCACAGTAATTTTTTTTTTTTTTTGGTTGATAAATCCACCTCATCCATCCGTTCTGGGAGCTCATTTTAGGAATGAAAACAAAAATAACCAATCCAAGACTCAAGTGGGCCAAACTAAAGGAAAAGGTGGTTAGGTAAATTAATACCGTTGAAACTTCCCTGAAGTTCACAGTGATGTTTTTATGACATCCATACCGTTCATAACGTCACTATTACTGGGATGAACTGGAAACACAAATATTATCCTGATTTGAAACTCCTGCGGCTCCACAAATATTTCAACTGTGGACGTTCAATCCTTACATTTTCAGCCCACTTGAGTTTTGGATTCTGTTCATTTTTGTTCTCATGTCCTAATTTGAGCTCCCAAAACGGATGAACGGGGTGGATTTATCAAAAAAATCACTATGTGCCCACCTTGGTTTCCAGCACAGGAACTTCCTGCTCGCGCGGATTGCCTGCGAAAGGCTTTTGCATGCATCTCTTGATGCTCACCGTAATGTTTGCGGGAAATCTACATCGTTCAACCGTAATGTTTGAGACCATTTTAGGCGTTGCGATGAAAATGAACGGGATCCAAGAGTCAAGTGGGCCGCAATAAAGCAGAAAGTTGCAGGGAAATTCCTACCGTTGAAACTTATATAGGGTCTGTAGTGATGTTTATATGCCATCCATATGGTTCATAATGTCATTCCTATTGAGATGAACTGGAAAAAAAAAATTATCCTGATTCGAAACTTCTGGGGCCCACAAATATTTCAACTGTGGAATTTCAATAGTCACGTTTTCGGCACACTTGAGTCTTGAATCCTGTTCATTTTTTTTTCTAAACGCCTAAAGTGATCTCAAAAAACGGTTGGACGGTGTAGATTTCTCAAAAACATCACGGTGGGCCCCACCTAAATTCCGAGCGCAGGAGATGCCTGCGAAAGGTTTTCCGCGTCCGAAATCGGCTAATCTGTTTATACTGGATGGCTGGATGTTGAGTCTTTGTCTGTTGGCTCCACCGGTGGCCATCTGATGAGTGGGCCCGCCCGATTTTTATCCATGTATACCTTCATGGTGGGCCCCACCACTGTAGACGGTACTGATTTCTTACCCAAGTTGTGGCGAGCCCACCACCTGATGAACCAGAGAGCGGATCAGGTGCGGCTAAGCCTCAGTCACCACGGTACGACCCTGACTGTGGGGCCTAATTATATATTCCTATTGTATCATCCATACCGTCCATCCTCTTTTATAGAGTATTTCAAGACATGGGACAAAAATGGAAGCAGATCAAAATCTCAGGTAGATCACACCGTAGGAAACAGTGGTGATTGAACGGTCACTATTAAAAATTCCTAGGGCCCATCTTAATGCCCACAGTAGTTTTTATTTTTCTATCCAACACGTTGATACGGTGAAAAAGAGCTGGATGAAGGTAAGAAACAAATATCAGCTTGATCTAAAACATCTGTGACTTACAAAAAGCTTTCAATGGTTAATCACCAACGTTTCATGTCGTGTGATCAACATAAGATTTTTATTTTCCTCATTCTTTTGATGATGACTTAAATTATTTTGGAAAAACGTATGGACGGCGTGGATATACAATACAAAGATGAAGGTGGGCCCCACGGTCAGAGGCGCACCATGTTGGACGAGGCAGGGGCCGCACCTAATCCGCTCCCACCGAACCAAGGGTAATTAAGTAATTTTAAGACTCAAAAAGCGACCCGCACTTCCTTTTCTCTTTCCAGTAGGCCACCCTCGTCTTTTCCGCCCGCCTACGTCATCTGCTTCGATTCTTAGCCACGAGAATTGGTGGCTGAGAATTACCCATGCTGCTGACTAGGACTCTGACCTGGCACAAAGCCCTAACCGGCATTTCCCGGTAAACCAGTCACCCCTCCACGCCCTACTCTTCTTCGCTCCTCCCTCAAAAGGGTTTTTGGGGGTTATCCTTCTCTTTTCGCTCTCTCTCGCTCTCTCTCTCTCTCTCTCTCTCTCTTTCTCTTTCTCTGTCTCTCTCCGAAGGATATGCGCTTCGATTTATCCACAAAAACTATTGAGGAAAGATCGGACGGCTGAGAAATGTCTGAGGCCAAAGACCCTGCGATCAAGCTCTTCGGGAAGACGATCCCGTTGCCGGATAGTCAGATTCAGACGATGTCTGGAGAGAAATCCAACCCCATACCGATGCTGGAATCTGATGATGAAAAGGTTCGTTTTTTTTTTTTTTTTTCTACAGTCCGTCTTTTCGTTAATTGAAATAGATTTCGGGGATTTCTTTTTGAAGTTTCTCGTTTTTCTTTGTTGAATTTCCTGTGGATGGCTTCTGTGATTGATTTTTAGAGTATCGTGTAATTCCATCTTTCGGAATTTGGGTTTTTTTTTTTTGTTGTAATTTCTAGGAAAAAAATGGGGTTTTTATAAGTGTGGATTTCAGTTACGATTTTTTTTGTTTTGACAATTTCATCTTTTTGTGTTCTAAAGTTTCCGGTCGATGTAATCTGGGTTTTGGTTTTTCGATAAGATGAAGGGTTTTGGTGTATTTTTGTCAAAAGAATGGGGTTGTTTTTTATTTTTTATTTTATTTTTGATTTGATTCCTTTCTTTCTGATCTTATTCAGAAATAAAAAATCTCAGCTTTTTATATCATGATTCTTTTTCCTTTTGGTTTGGTGACATTTTCACCAATTTCCAGAATTTTTTTCGAAGGAGTTTCTGGTGAATGGGATGTGGGTTTTGATTTCTGGCTAAGATCAGTTTTGATTTTTAAAAAAAAATAATAATTTTCGAGTTTTCTTTACTTTTTAAGGTGGTATTTTTTTTTTTTTTTTTTTGGTTTTATTTTTGAGATATCTGTTTTTGGTTCTAAAATTCTGGTTGGTTTTATTTATTTTGTTAATCCCTGAAAGGATGGATTATTTTCTTCTTTATGACAGCCTTTTGTATTCCTTACAATAGAAAGGTTAATTCTGTTAAAATGATTTTTTTTTTTTTTTTGGGTTTGTTATTTTTGCATAGTTCATAACTCCTACTTGTTTGCATAATCATATGTATTCTAATTAGGGCTAGGTACTGTTGATCTGATGATGAACTCCACTCTTGATGGTATGCCCCAAAACTGTCCCTGATTGACAGATCCTGACCTTTCTATTGTTGAATTATTTTTCATCGAACATGGACCCCCTTTAACCGACAATTTTGTAGATGTATGATTGAAAGGTTAGATCTTTCAATCAGGGGAATTTTACAGATATGCCCCATCCATGGCAGGAGGAGATCAGATCGCTGGTCTGGATCACTGAACTGTGTACCTCGTGTGCATACTTTGTGCGTTTGTTTAATCGATGAGTGGGACGTCATAATTTTCTCATAATAGTCAATTTGCTCGTGAATCCATTTTGGGGTTTATTAGATTTTGAGGGTTAATTATAGAAAGCTTTTTCTCTTAGTTGGTTGAGATGGTAAGATGATGATGGGTTTGATGCATGCATGATCTTCTTCATTTATTTACTATGTGGATCCAACTGATTTGAATTCATGTTCTAGGATGTTTATGGAGAAACAACACATGAAGAGGACGAGGATCAAATGGTAGGTCCTCCAGAAGAGGCGGATGAGCCGGCTAGCTCTACTGGCATGAATTGTGGCAAGGGAGACAACCATCAAGTTCTATCTCAGGATAAGAAAGCAACAGCAGATCCTAAGCATGAGGAAGACCAGACAGAAACTGACGATGGAAGCGGCCAAGAGAAGGTTCTCAAGAAGCCTAGCAAAATCCTCCCATGCCCTCGATGCAACAGCTTAGACACGAAATTCTGTTACTACAACAATTATAATGTCAACCAGCCTAGGCACTTCTGCAAGAATTGCCAGAGATACTGGACGGCCGGGGGTACAATGAGAAATGTTCCTGTTGGCGCTGGGCGGCGGAAGAATAAGCACTCGGCCTCGCATTACCGTCACATAGTGATGTCCTCCGATGGGGTACCTGCTACTCGGGTCGACGCCTCTGGTGCTGCCCATCACCAGGTTCTCTCTTGTGGGCTTACAGATTCTACTCGGTCTCTCAAGGGCAATGGAACCGTCCTAAAGTTTGGCCCAGACACGCCCCTTTGCGAATCCATGGCGGCTGTGCTGACTCTCGGAGACCAGACGAGAAATGTCGAGATGGGCACCGTGTCATGTGGCGAAAACAAAGAGGAACCCTCGTGCGGGTCCTGTGTGACAGGCTCTGCTTGCTTGGAAAATGAATTGCCTAAAAATGGAGGTCAGACAGAGCAAGGAGGCATCCCAGTCGGTTGTTTTAATGGGCTTCCTCCAACACATCCTATGCAGCTGTATCCTGGGCCTCCTTGGGCATACCCTTGGAATCCAGCGTGGAACAGTATGGCTGCCATGGCTGCTGGCCGGTGCTCATCCGAGCTGGTTTGTGGACCAGAGCATGGTAACAACTCCAAACCTTGCCAATGGAGCTCGCCGCCAATGGTTGCGGCACCTGCTTTTTGTGCACCGAGCATTCCTTTCCCATTTGTGCCTGCCTCGTATTGGGGCTGCATGCCTGGCTGGACCTCTGGAGCATGGAATGTGCCTTGGGTTGGACCCAATGGCAACCTATCACCTTTGTCTTCTACTAGTGATAGTGGCTCTGGCACTGGCTCTCCAACTTTAGGGAAGCACTCTAGAGATGTGAATGTAGAGGGGGAGGAGAAGCAAGAGAAGTGTCTATGGGTTCCCAAGACACTGAGAATCGACGACCCAGATGAGGCCGCTAGGAGTTCTATATGGGCTACGCTTGGTATTAAGCATGATAAGAATCAGCCCATAACAAAAGGCGGTATCTTCAAAGCTTTCCAGCCCAAGGCAGACGGCAAGAGTCACACACAGGATGCCACACAGGTCTTGCATGCAAATCCAGCTGCACTGTCTCGTTCCCAAACATTCCAAGAGAGCACATGAGAAGTTTTTGCAGGAACTCCAAAGAGATTCAATTCCAACAGTCCGTTTAAGCATTGGAAGGGAGCAGCCCCTAATATGGCAGCGTTCACGCATTCTTGGTTTAGAGGATGATGGGCTTTGCCTGAGAATCAGTTAGAGAGAAGGTTGAAGTTGCTTGTTTGAGCTTTCTCTTAAGCTGTCAGGAAAATACGAATGTTTTTCAACAGTATCCATCAGTAGTGTATCCTGTAAATAGTAGAGGTAGAGTGAAAAGAGAAAGAAAAATATTCTTGTTGTTAGCTGCTACATTGGAAATGGGTCAGAACCTTAGTTGCCAGATTGTTGGCTCTTTCGGCAATCAACGATTGGAACTTAAGAGAGCAGGGGCCGCAGCTTTCATCTCCCATCAGTTTCCAAATCCATTGCGGTTTATCGGACAGGCTGAGAGGCACAGCTTTGGAGACTATGGTCTGAATCTCTGAGACCAATTCCAGAAAAGGTCTCAATCCAAGTTTTGGTAGGCCCTTCTCTTCTTTCAGTTGAAGAACATTGGTTCTGAAGTTTGTATGGATTTAAACTCCATGTTTGAATTGTTAGTGTTCTTATTATTCACTCATATGTCTATTCTCCTCTGAAGTCCTACTATGTGCATATACTTCAGTTTTGACTATTTTAGGCTGTTTCTGAAGACCACTGAAAACTTATAAAGGTTGTTGTTGCACTCAAATCTTAACATCCTATGATACCATGTTGCTGTTTCTTGACAATGAAACCTGACACCAAGATTTTAAACTGCAGTTTCAACTCAACAAAGGACCGCAATACTCTTCTAAGAGGAGAGGAATTGTAGGGTCTTAGCCACGAATAGATGTATAGTTTGGTGTGATGTAGAAATCCATATATGTGGGGCCCGTGGTTTGCTAATCCAAATTGTCAAATCTGATGGATCTACCATGGATAGGGGTATGCTGCTAATGGTGCACGTTACATGGGAATAAGGCTCAAGATTGAAATATTGGGATCTTCTCATCTGGGGGATTTTTTGGGGCATTGCCACATATTCAGCAGTGACCATGAGGTCGATTGTATGGATCGTTGAATGAATGATAGGTCCCACATGAATGGAATCCTACAGATCAGGAAAAATTACAATCATGGATGGATTGTCATTGGGACTTTTATGGAACCGGGATCAAATTAAAGGTTAGTGGAGATATCATGAGGAATGACACAAATCTAGAAGTACCCCAAATACCAAAATACCTTCAAATTACTGTGCATTAAGATACATTAACCCATAGCACCTTTAGTGAATTTCATAGCAGAACCCAATTAGTTGGAATAAGACTTAGATGATGATGATGCTGACCTTTAGTGTATTCCAAGTAAAGTATTTTTAATTAAGAGAGCAATTTTATTAGATAAAAAAAAAATTAGTGGGTTTTATCTTTTCTGTCAATTCATGGATAACCATGGGTGCCTAGTCTTTTGATATAAGCAGGGTATTTTGGGTATGTTTGATTGCATTAAATATCATGCAATTTCATGAAATTTGGTGCAACCAAACATGCCCTTGATGGACTGCATTTACACACCAAAAGCATATGAACCTGCATATCTTTTTGCCTGTTCATGCATGTGCATGCTTATCGATTTTGATTCTATGAAGAAGAACTGCTAAGGCCCTGTTTGGTAGACGCCTAGAAAATGAGTTCATCTCATTTAATAAACAGTAACTAAGTATTAGAGATGTCAATCTCCATCCAATACACAATCAGATGAACTTGTTTTTAGGCGTCTACCAAACAGGGCCAATTCATGTATCTTTTTTATTGGTAAATGCTAAGACATATTCAAACGTCACTGCCACACATACATAGTCGTGCATGCAATCAGCTTTGCTTTTTAGATTTGAAGTGGTTCATTCATGGCTTGTGATAAAAGAACCTTGGCCTCAAGGCATGGACTAGGTCTTCCTTAAACTGGGCCTTAACTGTTACAGTCTTGAACACATGAGAGGAGTATTGTAATGGCCCTTGGGCTTTCTTCTTAATAAAATCTTTATTTTCTGGAAAAAAAAAACAAGAAGAGGAATATATGATATCTGAGAATGTGCATCATATCCTCAGGCTTTCAGTCTGTACAAGTGGCTCCTGTCATTCAGTAATACAACAGCCATTGCCTGATGGGATACACATTATGGGAAGACAATTAATCCAATATATCTTCCAGATCGGAAGATGCTAACCATCCAATGTCTGGCTTAACTATATATTTGCAGGCAACATATCAAAGGGTTAAATCATGGCTGAAGCCCATCACACCACTGTTCTGGTTCACTGTCATATCATCATCCCACTTGTTCAAATTGAAAACCCTAGGATGCTATGCAAATCCTCCCATCAGAGATCTCATACAATTCCTTGCACAAACTGCTCTGGGGGGCAGCAGAAACCCATTAAACCCAGATTAGTTGTCAAAGCCATGCATTGTAACTCTGGTCATGGTGGCAAATCTCTTTCTTGGCTATTTTCCTTAGGAGATTTTCAAAATTTGTGGTTTTTCTCATAATATTATGAGAAAATCTAACTGAAAATAAAATAAATTTAAAATATTTATTATTGGATTTTGATAACATCCCCATCCTCACGGGGACATGGCACACGGGGTGACCTATTGTCGAATCTTAATCATTCACTCATTTGTACGAGTAGGAGCAATTCGTGGTGCAAAAATCATGCCAATAAGGTGATCCCAAGCTTCCCATGAATGGCATGAATTTTTGACAATTAAGATTGATAAAATAAACAACATAGGTCCAATCATCATCTTGAAACATCTAGTAGATAGATCCCACTTTGTACTTCCCATGGTTCTAAAGGAACACTTTATATAATCATCTAATCACGCAATTTATGGCTCGTAAACAGCAAACGGTTGTCATGAATTGGGCCCATTCAAAGGGTTAGGATCATCTGAGTGAAGATAACCTCGTTTCAACACTGAGGTCTTGGTATCGATTCATGAGTGGGGGGCAGCTAGCATTGCAGTGTGACTGTGGGGTTGTAGCGGGGTGTGTGTACTAAACCCCAAAAGAGAAAAGGGGGTTAGGATCATCTGATTGGTGTTATTCTTGCATGATGGCTTGCTCCTACTTGTACTTATATGAACGAATGAATGGTTCAAATCAATGATAGGTCACCTCATGTGCTGTTTAAAAGGTTTGGGAGGTTGCTACGAAACCCTTTATTATTAGTTAAGAAATATTTTAAAATTATACATTTAATGAATAACTGAAAATTTTAAATGAATTCGTCATTAATATTGCAAGAATTTCGCAATAGAATCACAAAAAATTTAATACTGCCAAGGTTTCGAAAATTGGGATTTTTACCACAAAATTTCCGATGTTTTACCAAATAATGCCTCCACGACTTGAAATTATAAGGAGGTACTCTTTTGGAGAGAAATTACAAAAATGCCCTTGTCTTTGTTTTCTTTAAAAAGCAGTGAAAATCGAGACTTGTAGGTCTCACATGGTATATGTGAAACATCTAACCCTTCCAACATATGGACCCTGCAATGGTGGTCACACAAACAAATAATCAGGTCGATCAAATCTTCAAATGGCTTGCAATTGAAAACCTTCAAATGGGCTGCAATTGGCAGGCTGGGTGGTTGGAAATAGAAAAACCTAATACTCTTAAGGCTTATGCAGAGATGTCTGGACTAGTGGCAGGTTAAATCACTTACAAACAACCATGTCATTCAGGAAATGTTTGGAAGTACGCCAAATTGAATATTGGCCGAATATGCCATTGACATGACATTTGTTGGAAGGCACGAAAAGGAAACATACATGGATAATCCGTAGCTTGTTTAAAATAATATTTTGTTTGGTTCAAGTATTTATTTCATTTCTTTTTTTCTTTCAAGAAATAAGAATTATTTCATTTCTATTATTCCTTTCTATCATTTACCTTGGCTGAGGTCAATCTGACTGCCTGCAGCAGCTAAAGGTAGAAATTGATTTATTTTAAGAGCGGGATCACAGACAAATTGTGAGATTTTGAAGCAGTAGCCCCACCTTAAGGCCGTCATTCATATATAGGAAATGAGAATATGATAAATACGTGAACTTGTCAAATTCATGGATTTGCATTGGATTTGTGATTTCACAAATCCCCCTCTAAAAAAAAGTGACAATCAAGCTAAGGATCTATGAATTTCTTAGCATTTATTTTAATAGAATAATTTCTATTGCTATCAAGAAATTCTTCATTCCATGCATTTGTGAAGTCCTCAGCGTTGATCCAAGGATTTGCAAATCCCCAACAAGGGGAGATTTGAGATTCACGGATTTCATAAATCTCTTCACCAAATCCTTTATCCCAAACAGCCCCTAAAAGTCGAAAATTCACTCAACTGTGGTTTTGATATCCACAGTTCTCATAGCTGAAATCATAGTTAAAAAACTCAAACTCAATCGATTCTTCGCTTTCCTCGTCTTAATATTTTAATAACTAAATTTAAAGAATGTGGATGAGGATGCAATTGTAGAATTGTTCTAAACTCTTACAAATTATACAAAAAGATCACGTGTTGGTCGGTGCACTGGTGACTGCTTCTTGCTGCCTTTTCATGGATTGCCTATTCAAATCCCGTTGAGCAACTCAGCGAGTTATGCCAAGTCATATCAAGTTGAGCGAGTTCTTGAACTGACTCGACAAGTCATGGTGAATCCGGACCGAGTCAAGCTTGCAAGCGTGATTCCAAGAGACTTTTTGAAATCTCACTGAGTCAAGTGACCTGTATTTATTGGTTTGGCTCGACCCCTGACTCTTCAATTGCCCCTGCACATTAAGAGTACGAGTCGCCTTCGAAGCGAGTAAGTTGGGATTTTGGTGACTACTTCCTGGATCTGGGTTTATGTTGTTTGGGTGATATCTTTAGAATTCTATAGAGTTTGAAATTTTGGGGTGTTTGCAAGGGAGTTCCCCTAAATGAAACATCCAAACCATGCTGAGTTCACATCCAAACAAACCCAAGTTCTCAAGCTCTATGGAATGATTTAAAAGAATTTTGTATGTCTTGCACCACTTTGATTCTTACCATATCAATGAACTATAGGGTCCAAATGCATTAAATGGTGTTTGTACAAGTGGGGTTTTTGGTTTTTGATCCTGACCACTGATCTGATGGGCCTCTTGTATCAGGGATGCACCCCCAAAATCCATCTCTTAACATGAGTTTAATACTCTTGTAAATGCAGAAGAAAATGAATTAGGCAGTGTAAATGGGCTGAATGGTCCATAGCATTTCCAGGCCCAGGATTTCCTCGCCTGCTAGATGACTATCAAGGTCCAAGATCGGACCGTCCAATGGCCCATCAAATATCACTAAATTTGATGGTTTTCGATAGATATAACGCAGGAACTCATGCCCAACTGTGGGCCTTTACCCTCAGCCCAAATCCAGTCCAAAGTGGCTTGATGCGGCCCACCCCAGCCAAACAGGCCGACTTTCATCCCCACTCATGTACTCTTTATTTTTAGCATGTGCATATTTTTTATCGTTTAAACTTTAATTTTGACTAACAACTAATTAATGAAAAAGCCCATTGATTTGAAACTGTCCTGTAACAATGGGCCAAGAACAGGATTTGTCAGTTCGGCTGCATTCCAATCGTATTTGGGCTTTTCATAGCCCAGGTTGTACGGTTTGTTATGTAAAAAAGCCATTTTCATTTGTATGGAAGATGATTTTATTTCTGGGTTCTTCTTCTTTTCTGCCGTGGAAGATGGAAGGAGCTTTGCAAAGCCCATAAGCTTTTCCCCACACCAATTCCATGAGCCACATGTTTCCATCATAGCGTAGGTGTGTGGGACACTTCAGACTTTCATCAAGAGGGCCACACCACTTAGATAGCAGGTCGACCCCCCTCAATTGGTATATCTGTTGCTGCTCTCTCTTGTAGCACGAAATGCATGATCGTTTGGCCTGGCCTGCAAGTCAGGCGGGTCATTTCTTAGGTTTGCTACATTGGTTCGATGAACATGGACTTGTTGAAAATTGTATAAGAACCATCCTTCATGGTGGACTGGACAATTGAGGAGTTGGATTTTGGCCGGATCATCTTTTTGGTGGGGCCCACCAGATCACAACTTACACATGTGCAAGGTTGCTCTGCAGCAATTAGATGTACTATATTATTCAAAATGTTGAATGCTTTAATTCATTCCTACTTAGGCAATTCCTTCCTATGTATGGAAAATCACACAAGCAAAGCTATGAGAGGAGGATCTTGGTGTCTATGGAAAATAAGAAAAAGAAAAAAGAAGCGTGTATAGAGAGGAGATTTTCCAGCTATCAAAGTTATGTAATACATATACTTGAGATTTTAGCTATGAGAATATGTTCTATCATAGTTTTTTTCTATAATTTTAAGAGAAACCTTTAGCCAATTAAATGTGCCTTTTGTAATGCTCGACTTCATGCTATTGCGTTTCGCTTTATTTTATATATTCACTTGTAACTAATAGTTTTTTTTTCCTCTAGAAGTTCAACTATGTTTCATGTGCCATTCTTTTTAAGTGCACCGATCTCTTTATCCATGACCTACTGCAATTGAGGATCATCAAATACTTCCTCAAGGGTATTTAACTTGTTAGGAATCCGTGACATGCATAATGTAATCATATTGTATATTTATGACATAATAATCTCTAAGCCTTTTAATAAGAGACCTTTCACAAAAACGATATCTTCATTCTGAACCACCACTCAATGAGCCCACACCAATTTTTTTTTTTTCATTTGATTCTACCAACTGATATCTTTTCACTGACCTACATGATTGTGGAGTACTGGACAGTCTTGTATTTGATTCAGCATTCGATAAAGGCTTTGAGGACTTCACCTCACTATTTAGAGTTTGATACCATTTTGAATTTTCTTCAAAATTCATGTTACAGCTTTTATGGATATGGCGATGTATTGATATCCAAGAAAACTATACTTTATATCCTTCTCATTAAGCTTGTTATAATTTCATCATTGGGCTTCGCATAAGTTACGCATCCAAACACCCCTAACTACATCAAATTTTGCTTCTCCTTGTAAAGAATTTGATGTGAGACAGTAATGACACAATTGATTGAAATACACTATGTACTCATAGCTTTAGCTTAATTCGCTCAAGGAAATTTTTCCTGTTTATTATAACCCGAGTGGCCTTAACATTGTGATAGTTCTTTCTTTCAACAAACCCGTTTTACTTGGGCATTCTTAGGAAAAAGACTTATCTTTTAATTAAATGTGCTTGTAGAAAAACATTAACATCATTAGACATGTACTCTTTAACATTATTAGTTCTTAAAATTTTTATTTCTTAATTGAATTGATTTTCCATAAGTGCTTTAAATTCTTTAAAGAATTAAAATACTTTGGATTTTTGATGTAGAAAATAGATAATGTATGATATGAGAACTTATCATGAATGAATGATACATGGTAACTTAAGTGTATGTGATTTAATAGGCTTAGTCTTCAAACATCACTATGGATGGCTTTAAGCAGATAATGGACTGTGGTGACAAACTGTGTGAAAGGATGACGCTTTGCCTTTGCAAATTCACGTACTTCACACATATAATTTCCATTAGCTGACATTATAATGACAAGCCTTTTTCATGATGTCTCTAATTTTTCAAAGGTTGTATTGATTCAATCTCATATGCTACAAATTGACAATTTTAAATGGAAATTTCTTAGAAGACAATTCCATTGTAAGTGTTAATTATCGACCAAACTAATTTTATAAGCAATAATCATACTATCATTTATTAATAGGATTTCACATCATTTATTATTAAGTATAACTTTATAGCCTTGATTTACAAGTTCTCCTGTAAACATGAGATTTTTCTTTAAATTTGGCATGTACAATAAATTTGAAAGATATATATATATATTCCAATTTGAATCTTGTAGGGGATGCTATTGCTACCTTCGACTTTAAAGGAGGTATTATCTCTAATGCTAACACCCAAGAAACTTGGAGAGCAGATTAGGTGAGAGCCCGACCTCACCTAAGAGGGTGCGGCTCTTATCGTGGGTTTACTGTGGGGCCCACCTTGATGCATGTATTATGTATCCATGCTGTCCATCCATTTTTTCACATCATTTTAAGGTATTATACAAAAAATTAAGCAGATCCAATTATCAGGTGCACCATACCATAAGAAACAGTGGTCCTTGCCCATCCTACCATTAAAAAATTCTTAGGGCGCTCCTTAATGTTTATGTAGTGTTTATTTATCATCCAATCTGTGGATAAGGTTAAATGAGACTAGATGAAGGTAAAAAACAAATATCAGCTTCATCGAAAACTTTTGTGGCCCATTAATGGTCAATCACCACTGTTTCTTATGGTATGGTCCACCTAATAATTGGATCTACTTAATATTTAGTATAATGCCCTAAAATTGTGTGTATAAACGGTCGGACGGTATGGATACATAATATATACATCAAGGTGGGCGCCACGGTAAACCTACGTAAGGGCCGCACTATCTTGGACGAGGTCGGGGTCTCACCTAATCCAGATGCTGTCTCTTTATTAGTAAAAAGATATTCTCATGGTCTTTTGTAATTCAGGCACGTTGAATTTATAGACTACTTATTTGTACCTAATTTTGAAACTTGCATTGTGTAGAAGATTTCTTCAATCTTTTCTTCATCAAGAATTTGCTTATCTTCAACATGGTAATTTATTTTATCAGATAAACATTTCTTTGTAATGCCAATATTTTTCAAAATTATAACACTTAACTCAATGTTAGTCTATACCTCTTTGAGAACAGTCTTGATTATTATGGTTGGTGGGTGGTTAAGATTATTGACAATTTTAAAAATATTGATGATTTTGTTGAAAAGTTCGATAATTTCTTCTTGAAGCATGAACTTTTTTCCACTTTTATGGGGTTGGCCAAGTGTCTCCGAAAATAAAGCATCATTTCTTATCTCCACCCTTTTAGAACTACTTTAAGCCTCTTTATTATTTTGAAAGAGCTTCTTCTTATATTAACATACTTACCATATCTTCCACAGTTGACTGATTTGATTAAATTAACATTCTCATACCATTAAATTGACTTTGTAGATTTTTTAAAAATGACTGCTACTTGAGTGTCCTTTTTTATTTATTTTATTTTATTTTTATATCTTGATGCCAATTTGAGCTATATGATTGTATATATCCTCCACTTTTCGAGAAAATTCAATCACAATGTTAGCCACCCCCTCATGGGAATCGATACCAAGACCTCAAGTGTTGAGACGTTGCTTTGCTTGATCGCTTTCAATTCTGCTTCTAAAAATACCTTTCTAACACTACTTTGTTTCTTGTGCAGAGTGGCCAAACAATCCTACTCTTTTTTTTTTTTTTTGCCATATCCAATTCTCTAAAATAGAAAAGCATATATAATCCGCAAGAGATTTGGATGGCATGTGGAGCAATCCCATTATTCTTCTTTCAATTTGCATCTCTCGCTTCTCTTGCCACCGGATTGGAATTGCTACCGTCGACAATATCCCTAAGACCTTGGCCCATCAAATAGTTTTGTAACAACACTTTTTAATCCCCATACTTTTTCGTTGTAAGAATTTAAGGAACAATAGCACACATGATTGAGCACACCAGCACTAGAAAAAACTACATAAGGAACTAACACAAAGTGAAAGGTGGAAAAACTCAACGTAATGAGCCCAGCCTCAAAGTGAGTTGGGCCAGCTTGACCCGCGGGCCACATTGACCCAGCCCATTGCTAGCAATGATATTAATTGCAAACTCTTTATCCAAATTAACTAGATTCCAAGCTAATGTGGGTCAATATGGGTTGGACCATTTGGGCAGAACCACCTACGAAATGGCTTGGTGTCCACTCGGGGTTTTAGAAACTGGTTGGGTAAAGTCCCTATCCAGGACTCTAGCTTGCCAGAACTTAAGTGTGGCCATAGCATTCTTTATGCTAAACCCAAGCCTATAAACCAAAATACACAGGTTAAGCTGGCCCTTGTTGATTCTTTTCACAAGCATGACCATACTCGCCAAGCCACAAACTAATTTTATTGTAAGATCCATGGTCCGGGTAACAAATTCCGAGTCCTATCATCTTTAAGGTGGTCCACGCCTTGGCCAGATAGGAATTCAAAGATTGTAGTATTTTGTTTTCGAAACTAGGGAAACTGTACATATTGATGCTACATGCAGGGGACGTGTGAACATGGATGATCGGTCGGGCCTATGTCAGATCGGGTCAAGAGGAGTCCTGGACCCAACCCATTCAATTGTCGAGCCTATATTTTGGCCTAGACTCAACCCATTAAGGACAGTGGTAGACTGAGTGAAGATAACCTCGTTTCAACACTGAGGTCAATGTATTGAATCCCAATATGGGGGTGGCTAACATTGAAGGGTGACTAACAGTGTGGGTGTGTGCACTAACAGTGGGATGTGTGAACTGACCCAAAAAAAAAAAAAAAAAAAAAAAAAGGTGCCAATAAGCTGTCCATTTTACTTAGTGGGCCAGGTCAGGGTAGGATCCAAGGCCAACTGGTCTTCATTAGGTATAAAGAATTATTAATAGGATTTTAACATAAATAATGCCACGAAAGAAGGTAATATGCTAGAGAGGAGGAAGAGGAAGATAATTTGAACCCATCAGAGAACTATATAACTATAAGTTACAGTACTTCTAGTTGAATTGGGTCACACTCGATCCATAACACAAGTGGTAGACTGAGTGAAGATAACCTTGTTTCAACATTGAGGTCTTGGTATCGATTTCCAAGTAGGGGGTGGCTAACTTTGCGGTGTGACTAACAGCCTAACAGTGGATTGTGTGTACTAACCCCGCCCCCCCCGACTAACAGCCTAACAGTGGATTGTGTGTACTAACCCCGACCCCGCCCCCCCCAAAAAAAAAAGTTAAATTACACAGGTTAGTGGGTGTTACTCTTACCAGTGTGGGGTCCACCTTGATGAATGTGTTTCATATCCATGCAGCTCATTTAAGGACATTTTTCCCCAAAAATTCAGCGGATCCAAATCTCTGGTGGACCACACCACTGGAAAAAGTGGAAAATGACCATTAGAAGCTTTTTATAGGCCACAAAAGTTTTGGATCAAGCTAATCTTTGTATTTTCCCAATTCACTTGATGTCGTCTCTTTATTAGTGAAGAAATATTCTCATGGTCTTATGTAATTCGAGCACATTGAATTTATATATTGCTTACTTGCACCCGATTTTAAAGCTTGCATTGCATAAAAGATTTTTTCAGGCTTCTCTTCACAATAGCTTTGCTTATCTTCAACAAGATAATTTTCTTACATTTCATTTTAGTGCTATTATTTTTCAAAATTATAATACTAAACTCAATATTAGTATATACCTCTTTGAGAATAGCCTTGATTATTATGGTTGGTGGGTGGTCAAAAATGTTGACGAATTTTAAAATTGTTGATGATTTTGTTGGGAAGTTTCAAAATTTCTTTTCAAAGCATAAACTTTTTTTCTTTTTTCTTTTATGGAGTTGACCAAGTGTTTATGTAGACAAAGCATCATTACTTATCTTCATATCTTCACCTTTTTAGAATTACTTTAAGCCCCTTTATCATTTTAAAAGAGCCTCTTCTTATATTAACATACTCACCTTATCCTTCATAGGTGAGGGATTTTATTAAATTAACACTCTTATAGCATCAAATTGACTTTGTAGATTTTTTAAAATGACTGCTAGTCAAGTGTCTTTTTCTATCATGATGCCAATTTCCACTATATGATAATATAGATCCTTCACTTTTTTTGAGAAAACTCAATCACAGAGTCATTGCTTTGCTTAATCACTCTTAATTCTGCTTATAAAAATACATTCCCAATACTACTTGGTTTCTTGTGTACGGTGGCCAAACAATCCCACTCTTCTCTCGCCAAAGCCAGTTCTCTAACATAGGAAAGCATTATAATCTACATGAGATTTGGATAAAATGTGGACCAGTTCCATTATTCTTTTTTTAATTTGTAAGTCCCACTTGGCTTGCCACTAGTTTGGGATTGCTATTGTCGATGACATCCCAAAGACCATTGGCCCATCAAATAATTTTGTAACAACGCTTTCAATTTCTATACTTTTTTGTTGTAAGAACTTAAGGAACAATAACACTTAATGTCGACATGATTGAGCACACCAACACTAGAAAAAAAATGATAGAAGAGAGCCAACACAAAGTGAAAGCAGAAAAACTCAGCATATGAGCCCGGCCTCAAAGTGAGTTCAGCCAGTTGACCCATGGGCCAATTCAACCCGGCCCATTGACACACTGATATTAATTGCAAACTCACTTTGAGGCCGGGCTCATATGCTAACTAGATTCCCAAGCTAACGTCAGTTAATATATGGGTCGCGCAGACCGTTTCAGCAGAACCACCTACAAAACAGCTTGTTCACTCGGGGTTTTAGAAACTGGTTGGGTAAAGTCCCTATCTAAGAGTCTACTTTCCAGAACTTAAGTATGGCCATAGCATTCTTTATGCTAAACCCAAGCCTATAAACCAAAATACACAAGTTGGGCCTTGTTGATTCTTTTCACAAACATGACTATACTCGAGAAGCCCACGAACTGATTTTATTGTAAGATCCATGGTCCGGGGAACAAATTCCGAGTCCTATCATATTTAAAGTGGTCCACGCCTTGGGCCAATATGAATTCAAAGATTTTGTAGTCTTTTCTTTTTGAATCTAGGGAAACTGTACATTGATGCTACATGCAGAGCACATGTGTGAACCTGGTTGGTTGGTTGGGCCCACGCCAGATTGGGCCAAGAGGAGTCCTGGACCCGACCCATTCAGTAGTCGAGCCTATATTTTAGACTAGACTCAACCCATTAAAAATTTGAGTCAGGTGCCCAAGTCCAAATAAGCTGTCCATTTTACTTAATGGGTCAGGTCTGGTTTGGGTCCAAGGCTAGCTGGTCTTCATTAGGTATAAAGAACTATTGATAGGATTTTCACATAAATAATGTCACCAAAGAAGGTAATATGGTAGAGAGAAGAGGAAGAGGAATATAATTTGAACCCATCAGAGAACTATAGAACTATAAGTTACAGTACTCTCATTTGAGTTGGGTCACTTAAACACTCCAATCTATTCATGTAAACCTTTTGTTAGGTCCAGTGCAGATTTCATAGGCTAACATGCTAGCAACACAATGATCTAACAAATATTAACCATTAGATTGATATTCTTTAATATGGGTGGTCAAGATTGTGTAAAAAAATCATTCCAACCAACAATTCGATCCATCTATTTGTCAGAGACCATCATGGATTGCTTATGACTCTAAAGAATCACTTTGGTTAGGCAATCGCAACCATCCCATCCATGGGATTGGAAAAGGATGGCTAAGGGCAAATCAAGGATGGATGGATCTTCAGATCATTGCAATTTTCGCATAGTAGCACATGAAATGTGTTCAGCTTGATAGACAATTTAGATCCATCAATTGGATTGTCCAAGTGAGCTAATGCAACTATTGCTTTGAAAGCATTGGTGCATCTCTCATTAATAATTACTTACTTACCTAAATAGATTTTGTAATTACAGAGGGAGTGGATTAGCTGTTACCCGAGTAACAGCTTAGTGTGTGTTACCCTTACCGTGTGGGGCCCACCTTGATGAATGTGTTTCATATCCATGCTGCCCATCCGTTTTTTTTTTTTTTTTTTTTGGCTTATTTAAAGACGTTTGCCCAAAAATTTAGTAGATCCAAATCTCTGGTGGACCATACCACTGGAAAAAGTGGCAAATGGTGAATGACCATTAGAAGCATTTTATATGCCACAAAAGTTTTGAATCAAGCTAATCTTAGTATTTTCCCTTCATCTGTTTGACCTTATCAACGGTTTGGATGGCAAATAAACATTACGGATCTGCTTACATTGGGCCTTGGGAAATTTCTAATGGTGAACATTCAATCATCACTGTTTCTTGTGGTGTGGTCCAACTGAGATTTGGATATGCTTAATGTTTAGGACCATGCCTAAAATGAGATGGAAAAATAAATGGACGGAGTGGATATACAACATATCATCAAGGTGAGCCCTATGGTAAGGGTCACACCTAATCCACCCCCAATTTCAGATAGCTTCCTACTTTCCCTAAACTTGGTAGATCTGGAGAGGAATTTTATGGCCAACCATCTAATAATCGCGTAGATGTTTTGGACCTGGACCCACTTCAATGGGTGTAAATTTTGCATCCATATTATGTATTTACTATTGGATTGAGTCCCATGACCATCAGATCAACTTGACCCACTAGCACCCTACCTGGCCAATGACCAGAGGTTCCACCAGTGATGTGACCTGGTTTAAGAATCAGGTCAAGACCACCAAATTTGAAAAAGGATGGATAGTAGAAGAATGTGACCAAAGACCACTTCAGTACTCAAATCCAATGGGATAGGGTTGTTGAGCCAACCAACACTGTTTATTTTTCAACAGAACGAGTGGATTTGCTGACTCATTTCAGACATTCACTAATTCGGGTTCGTTGAACTAAAAAATATGGTGTGACATTCGCGTGTAAGAGAATGGGTTGGTGGGCACAAATTTCCCACCAACTACTCACAAACATTTCAAAATGGGATTTTGAAAATTCATATCTGGCAGAAAATAATGCATTGATATACCAAGCTATTTTGTCCATAGTTCTATAACTCTTTACCTTGACTTGAAATCCGGACGAGTCAACTCAACTTGATGAGATTTCAAATGAGTCTTGAAAACCCGGTGATATATAGGTTTAATTTAATTAGGACTACAGAAGATTAGTTAAGTCAACTCAAACCGAGTCACCTTGTGCGAGTTTTATTAGTAGAAAGTAAATGCAATGTGTAGGATCGAACCTACAGGCTCATGTAGACAGAGAGCACTTAGCCAATGTGTCAACCAACTGTTGAACATTCTTCTATTTTACAATAGTACTTATCAATATTTCTAATTATTTTACATATGTATCAATATTTCTTACTTATCAATATTTCTAATTATTTTACATATGTATCAATATTTCTTTGCTACTACCCCGTTTTCATGGTAGCAATTGTCCCCAAAGCTTTTAAGTGACACGTAAGATGCTTAATCATCAATCCATTCTAATTCTAAGCATTCGAATGATATCATGGAAAATGGACAACTAATATTGAGTGAATAAATAAAATAGGTCCTGTCATCATCTTGATCTATCTATCTAATAGATCTCACTTTGTATTACTTAAGTTTAAGTAGCACTTTGGTTAGATAATTCTAATCATATGATCTATGGCCCGTGAAAAATAATAAAAAAAGAATAGTCGGATGGAACAAATCAACCTCATTCATAGGTTTAGGATCATAAGGTTGGTGTGATTCTTGCAACATGGCTTGCTCCCAATGATATACTACTAAATGAATGGTCTGGATTGATGATTAGAAATCTTATGTGTCAATTAAAATTTTTGGGGACATTCCTATAATCCAATGATGGTGGGGACATTAGCAAAACCCCTTAAATAATATTTTAATTATATATAAAAAATTGAGTTTGAGCCTTGAGTTGATCTGATCCAGCTAAACATCAAGTCAATTCTAGTTTTAGGGTTTTCAAACTATGGTTTGGCCCACAAATGTACTGGCCAATACAATATTGAAATGTCCTGATAGGCCTGTGGTGGAGTCGGAGTCTTATCACTGGGTTAGCCGGCCCAGAATTTGAGAGGGGAAGGACCTACGTCCTGGTTTTGTCCATAAATGAGATGGATATGTACTGTCTAATACATTATAGAAATGTCTTGATATGACTGTGATAGAGTTGGAATCCTATCACTGGATTAATGGCTCAAAATTTGAGAGGGGACGGTCGTCCTCCTGTGCTTAGGTATGTGAATAGAGAAAATACTTCTTCCTTATTATTCCTTAGTTTGCCAAGGATGAAAATAACATTGCTACAAGCATTGTCATCCTGCCAATGAAGGAGGTTTGACCACAACTGGCTAACCATATCCAAACTTAAGAATTCAAATCATAGCCCGCTACCCATATCCTTACTATTAGGAATTTAAATCACATTAAAATCCATAAAGATAATAGCTTCTAACAGCTGATGATTATTAGTGGGCCATGAACGATGCTGGCCTTTGGACGTATGACACATGCATGAAATGCATGCGACGTGGCATTGCCCCATTGAAGCATTGCCTTGCCCTCATGGTGTGAAGAATGGAAATCGATATTGGAGGTTATGATGTATCTCCCAGGTTGCATCTTTTGTTGGCATACCGTTCTACTTCTTCAACAATTCTGTAACTGCACTATTATTCCTCTTGACCATCCGACGGTCGAGAACTACCTTACGTTCAGGCTAAAGGTATCCATCCATTGTTAAAGGCAGTGGCTTATCTTGAGGCGAATAAAAGCACAGAGCTTTTTCAAAAAGGCATGAAACCCATCGAAACTTTTCTCCCTTACGCTCTACGCGAATTTAGTATTCCTAGTCCAACTAAAACACTGTGCATGTAACACAGTAGTAGCTCACCACTCCTTACATGATTTTGGATTAGGCCCACATTATAGAATTCTTACAAGTGGTTCCACTTTCAAAACATCCATAACATCTGATTCCTCGATCATACAAGTCTGTGTTCATTTGCAACTGTGTCCCAATGCGAAGCATTCATCACAATAATAGCAAAGGCCCTTATCAACTCGAATCTTCTTCTCCTCCCCTGTGGTCTTCTTTGATGGGGTTTTCCTCCTCAGTTCAGAGGAGAGAGAGTGCAGCATAGGTATAGTCGGGTGCCCGGACCAGATGTGGTCGGGCGACCGAAATTGACCCAGAAGATGGTTTTGTTACTAGACTGTTTTTCAACAGTCGGGCGCCTGGTGGTCTGGTGTCCGGGCGCCCGAAATTCAGTTTTTTTCTATAGATTGCTCACTGGATGATTTTTTGCTTGGGTGGGCGCCCGACGGTCTAGTGACCGGGCGCTCGACCCGACGCGGACTGCTTATATGCAGTTTCCTGTTTGGGTTCTGTTTCCTCCGATTTCCTACTTAAGAGGTTCCAAATCGGGATTAGGGTATCCCATTGAGTTGTTTTCACGTCCAAGGTGAAAGAGAGAGAAAAAGAGGAAGAGAGAAAGAGAAAAGAGAAAGAGAGGAAGCTTGTATAAGGGAAAAGTTCCTTGAAGAGGACTTTTTCTACACAACATTCATCTTAACGCTTCTATGTCCTCGTGATCGATGAGATCCTCCTACTTTCTTAGTTCTCTTGTTGTTTATCCATCCCTGCGTGGGTGAAGAAGGTTTGATCCAAGCGGTGTGTGCTTGTGATCGGTTGTAACAGTTCTCTGAGATAGTGGATTGTTGATTTGGATTAGGTCCCGTGGTTTTTACCTCTTTCGAGAGTTTTTCACGTAAAACTCCTTGTGTCATGTGGTTGATGCTTTATTCGTGTTTATTGCATTATCATAGTCCATAATTCTAGTGTTTTGGGAGGTGAGATCCGAAGGTTTTAGTGCAACGCACCCAACAAAGTGGTATTAGAGCCAGGTTAATTGAATGGAGTGGGATCGGTTCTGAATTATGAAAGGTGGCTTATCAAGGATGATCAGCCTCAATGGTTCTAACTGGACCATATGGAAAGCTAAGTGTAGACACCCCACCTTCGGCTCAATGTTGGTAGAGATAGCCTGAATGAATGGAGGACCATACCCCCAAATCCCATGTCTAAACCCAGCCAAACTCACCCTTGTAAGGCCCAATCCGTAGCCCAGCTCAAGCTCGAACCCAGTTGACTCACCCCTAAACATCAGCCTGAAAAACCACCTATAAGAAAAACCAGTTAATTTTTTTTAAAAAGTCAAACTTGGTGAGTCAATTCACCGAGTCAACTCACTGAGTTAGTCCAGCCCATGCACCCAGTCAACTCACCGTGTCAACCCATCTTTCAAACCCAGTCAACTCACCTGATTCCAAGCCACAGCTTCGGAGCAGGTCCGGACCCCGAATCTCGGGCTTTTCTGCTTCAAGTTCGGAGGCCGTACGAGCCGAAGCTGGAGCAGCACGGCCGTATGGGCAGCACCCTGAGGGCCGTCCAAACATATTTACACGACCTGCCACTCTCCGCTGCTATAAATACCCTCGTTCCCTCTCGTTCAAAACATCCCTCAACTCCCAGAGAAATCCCATTAGTTCCGAGTCCATCTCCAGCCCTTTAGCTCATTCCTCCACCAAGGAGAGCCCGAGTGAGAAGAGCCTAGCCCTAGTCCAGCCCAGCCTGACCCTGGTCTAAGTCTCCCAAACTACCCAAGTCTTAATCTAGCCACTTGTAGCAAACCCTTGCGACACCTCCGTCCATCCAGCTACTCTTTTACGAGCATCATATCATTCGCATATAGCATAAGTGCAACATTTACTTTTCTTTCAACCCCCCTGCTTATCATGTCACTACAAGCACTTTGATTATTCAAATACACAGCATGCATCCCGCATAAAGCACCTGTCAGTTCGAGCGTATGCTTTGGGCTTGCCTGTTAATGGAAACCTGCCCATCAGAAAGTCTTACTCTTCAGACCTACATTCATGCATCATATCATTCATGAGAGTGTACGAGGATTAAATCAGACTCTCAAGTATTAGTTCGATTCTGTGAAGTAGAGATCGTGCTTCGGTACGGGCAGTGTGGGGTGCTTAATATCTTCCTACCCTGTAACCATGATCCCTTACCTCGAATCTCTGGCCGCAGATCAAAAGGAGTCATTTTAGAGGAAGAATCTTCAGATTCCCTTCTCTAATGTTTCTACGGGATCTAGCCGACTGTAGATTCGAAGTAACTGGTTAGTGGCGACTCTGGTCTTATACGAACTCATCCAAACATATCCAATCTAACACGACAACCGATAAAAAGCCCTCGAGAACAAGGTGAGCCAGTGGCACAAACGGCGATTCGCGCTCACGCAACACTCATTTCTGAAAGGAAGGAAGAATTCGGGAGCGCGGAGAGGCGAGCGTCCACACTAAGATGGAGAACTTGCTCTATTGCAAGGACCTATATGCTCTGATGTTAGGCATATCAGCGAAGATCAAGGATACGCCTGACGGTGATTGGAAGAAGTTGGACCGTAAGGCGGTGGGGTTTATTAGACAATGGTTGGATGATTTCGCATTCCACCATGTGTCTACGGAAACCTCAGCTGCTAGTCTATGGTAGAAATTGCAAGGGTTGTATGAGAGGAAGACAGCCGACAATAAGATATTCCTGATAAGACGACTTGTGAATCTCAAGTTCAAAGATGGTGGTTCTGTGGCCGAACACATGAATGAGGTCAGCAACATAGTGAATCAGCTCTCCATCATGAAGATGGTCCTGGATGATGAACTTCAGGCTTTACTACTGCTTAGCTCATTGCCTGACAGTTGGGAGACATTGGTGGTGTCTCTGAGTAACTCCGCACCAGACGGAAAGGTATCCATGGAACAGGTAACAAGCTGTCTCTTCAATGAGGAGATAAGGAGGAAGTCTCTGGGGCCTGCTCAACAAGAGGCCCTTGTGACACAAGATAGGGAGAGAGGAAAGAACAGAAAGGGCAGAAAGGCCCGAGATAAATCAAGAGGCAAGTCGGTTGCCAGCAAAGATGTTGAATGCTGGAATTGTGGCTAGAATGGTCACTATAAGCATGAATATCATAAAAAGAAGGGTGACAAGAAGGGTAAAGTAAAGGAGAATGAGGATGAATCGAATTCTAATGCGGTCGCCTCAGATTGTGACGTTGTTGTTATTCTTTAGGCAGATCACGATGTTTATCTCACGGCTTCGAGTCAGGACAGTGACTGGGTGATAGACTCAGGAGCCTCGTTTCATGCTACTCTATGTAGGGATTTCTTCACAAGCTATAAGTTAGGTGACTATGGGACAGTGAAGATGGAAAATTCTGGTGTTTCGAAGATCGTAGGGGTCGGTGATATTTGTTTGAAGACTGATGTGGGTTGCACATTGGTTCTTAGGGATGTGAGACACATTCCATTCCTTCGCCTCAACTTAATGTCGACGGGAAGGTTGGATGATGACGGCTATGAAAGTCGGTTTATTGGTGGGCGTTGGAAGCTCATCAAGGGTTCGTTGATTGCTATTAGAGGAAAGAAGTGTTGCACCCTTTACAAGGTAAGTGTCAGTGTATGCAAGGGTGGGTGTGAAGGCAGCCGAAGATTCAGCTACTGACGTGTAGCTCAGGCGTCTAGGCCACATGAGTCAAAAAAGGGCTTCAGCTACTTAGCAAAGAAACAGCTCCTTTCAGACGCGACAGGTATACCTTCCAAAACTTATATTGACTGTTTATCTAGGAAACATCATAGAGTTTCTTTTGTTAAAACTGCTTCTCATATTAATAAAGTACATGCATTAGATTTTGTTTATTCTGATGTTTGTGGTCCTATGAGGACAAAAACCTTGGGTGGGGCATTGTATTTTGTCACTTTTATAGATGATGCATTTAGGAGGATTTGGGTTTATGCTTTGAAATCTCAGGACGAGGTCTTTGGTGTGTTTAAATTGTTTCATGCTATGGTCGAGAGAGAGATAAGCAGATCATTGAAGTGCATCCGCATTGACAATAGTGGTGAATACATAGGTGACTTCCATGAGTATTACAAGTCACTGGGTATACGACATGAATAGTTCCCAAGACCCCCCAGCATAATGGTGTGGTTGAGCGAATGAATCGCACCATTGTAGAGAGAATCAGATGTATGTTATCCTATGCAAAGTTGCCCAAGACGTTTTGGGGAGAAGCAATGCACACAGTGGTGTATTTGATAAACAGGTCTCCATCAGCCCGGTTGAATGGAGAAGTACCTGAGAAAGTGTGGATTGGACGTGATCCATCGTACAGTCATCTCAGGGTGTTTGGATGCAGGGCATCCGTTTACGTACCAAAGGATGAGAGGTCCAAGCTCGATATGAAGATCAGGCCGTGTGTGTTCTTAGGGTAGAGTGATGAAAAGTTTGGTTACAGGTTGTGGGATCCGATCGAGAAGAAGCTTGTCAGGAGCAGAGATGTGGTTTTCATTGAAGATCAGTGTATAGAAGACATTAAAAAGGCAGAGAAGACCCAACCCAATTCAGGTGAACTGGATGACATAGATCCAATTACTCCTCCCGTGGTGCTTGATGACGGGGGAGTACAACAAGGTGTAGAGGATGAGGGAGTCTCTATAGAAGATGGATCGGGGGAGCAACCTCCACTTGATCCACCTGTTGAGCCACAGGTGAGGAAGACATCAAGGGACATATATTCATCTAAGAAGTACTCGTCGCATGAATACATTATGCTCATTAATGGGGAGAGAGCCAGAAGACTATTTTGAGGCCTTAGCCGACAAGCATAAGGGGGAGTGGTTGAAAGCTATATAAGAGGAGATGGAATTCTTGCATAAGAACCACACCTATGATATGGTGAAATTACCTAAGGGCAAGAAAGCTCTGAACAACAAGTGGGTGTTCAGAAAGAAGAATGAGCAGAAGAATTCACAGACAAGGTACAAGGCCAGACTTGTGGTGAAAATGTTTGGTAGAGGAAAGGAATAGACTTCGAGGAGATATTCTCACCAGTAGTGAAGATGACATCCATACGGGTGTTGCTCGGGTTGGCGGCTAGCATGGATCTGGAGATAGAGCAGTTAGATGTCAAAACTGCCTTTTTTTATGGTGACCTAGAAGAAGAGATCTACATGCGCCAACCAGAGGGGTTCAGAGTCAAGGGCAAAGAGCATATGGTGTGTAGGCTTAGGAAGAGCTTGTATGGTCTGAAACAAGCTCCTAGACAATGGTACAAGAAGTTCGACTCGTTCATGTTGAAGCAGGGATATGACAAAACGGAGTCGGACCACTGTTTGTTCACACGCAAGTTCTTAGATGGTGATTTCTTAGTTCTGCTATTGTACGTTAATGACATGCTCATTATGGGAAAAGACATCAAGAAGATTGACAGGGTGAAACATAAGTTGGGCAAGTCGTTTGCGATGAAAGACTTGGGCTTGGCAAAACAGATCCTAGGAATGGAGATAACCTGTGACAGAAGCAGTAGGAAGCTTTGGTTGTTACAAGAGTGGTATATTGAGAAAGTCCTAGAGCGGTTCAACATGAATGCAGCAAAGCCGGTCAGTACTCCACTGGATGGTCACTTCAAATTAAGCAACAAACAGTGTCCCAAGACGAAGGAGGAAGTGGAAGAGATGCGGAAGATACCCTATGCGTTAGCAGTAGGAAGTTTGATGTATGCTATGGTGTGTATCGCGCCCAGACATAACATATGCGGTTGGGGTTGTCAGCCGGTATCCTACCAATCCTGGCAAAGAACATTGGGCAGTGGTGAAGTGGATACTGCGGTATTTGAGAGGCTCATCCAGGTTGAGCCTATACTATGGTGACAGAAAATCTGTGTTAGAAGGCTACATAGATGTAAATATGGCAGGTGACTAGACTCCAGGAAGTCTACGTCAGGGTTCATGTTCACGTTTGGAGGGGGAGCGGTCTCTTGGCAGAGCAAGCTACAGAAGGTCGTAACATTATCAACGACAGAGGCCGAGTACATCTCGATCACAGAAGCATGCAAAGAGATGCTTTGGATGAAGAGGTTCCTACAGGAACTCAGCCTGAAGCAGGAGGAGCATGTGGTCTATTGCGATAGCCAAAATGCTATACACTTGAGCAAGAATCGAAGTAGCATTCCAAGTCGAAGCACATAGAGATTCGGTATCACTGGATTAGGGATATTTTGGAACAGAAGGTGTTACAGCTTGAGAAGGTCCATACGAACGATAACGGGTCAGACATGATGACCAATGCTTTGTTCAAGGGTAAGTTTAAGGTTTGTAGAAACCTGACTGGCTTGAAGAAAGCGAATTTCTCCTGAGTTCGAAAGGGAGAGATTTGATGGGGTTTTCCTCTTCAGTTCAGAGGAGAGAGAGTGCAGTCCTGGGTATGGTCGGGCGCCCGGACCAGATGTAGTTGGGCGACCGAAATTGACCTAGAAGATGGTTTTGTTGCTGGATTATTTTTCAACAGCCGGGCGCCCGGTGGTCTGGTGATCGGGTGCCCGACTATGTTAGTCCGGGCGCCCGAAATTCGGCTTTTTTCTACAGATTGCTCATTGGATGATTTTTGGCTTGGGCGGGCGCCTGACGGCCTAGTGATTAGGCGCCCGACCTGACGCGGATTGCTTATATGCAGTTTCCTATTTGGATTCTGTTTCCTCCGATTTCCTACTTAAGAGGTTCCAAATCGGGATTAGGTATCCCATTGAGTTGTTTTCATGTCCAAGGTGAAAGAGAGAGAAAAAGAGGAAGAGAGAAAGGGAAAAGAGAAAGAGAGAGGAAGCTTGTAGAAGGGAGAAGTTGCTTGAAGATGAGTTCTTCTGCGCAATCGTCATCTCAGCGCTTCTACGTCCTCGTGATCGGTGATATCTTCTTACTTTCTTAGTTCACTTGTTGTTTATCCATCCCTGTGTGGGTGAAGAAGGTTTGATCAAGCGGTGTGTGCTTGTGATCAGTTGTAACAGTTCTCTAAGATAGTGGATTGTTGATCTGGACTAGGTCACGTGGTTTTTACCTCTTTCGAGGGTTTTCCACGTAAAACTCGTGTCGTGTGGTTGATGTTTTTTTTCGTGTTTATTGCATTATCATAGTCCATAATTCTAGTGTTTTAGGGGGTTAGATTCGAAGGTTTTAGTGCAACGCACCCAACATTCTTCATAGGTGTTGTGATCATTTGTGATGGCTCTTCAGGGTGATACTTGCCGGGTACAAAACCGGATCCTATGTACGTTCCCTTCCCTGCCTCTACCATAATATCAGACCCCATAGTTGGCTCGATTGTTAGGATCGAACGACAGCATGGGTCTGGTTATTTTTCACAAGTGAATGAGTTTTTGTTCTTATGGATGAGCCCACTCCATCACCTTCTTTAATGATATGGGCTGGAACATCAGCCCCTCTTGATCGATCTCATCTTACAATCGCTGAATAAAGGTTCCCATTGTTGCTCCATCAGCCCACCCTTTCACAAAATTGGCAATATGGTCAAATTCATCCTGATAATTTTGTAAAATGCCCAATCCTTGCCACAACTTTGACAACATATCATCAAAATTCTTATAGTCTGATAACCTTAGACCCTGGACACCACGCAATCCATTTGAAACGAAGTAAGGACCTTGTTATTTTCCGCCATCCAATGGTAGTTGAAAAATTGCTCTGATTTATATATAAATTTAATTGGATTTCATCCATCCAACCGTGGAATGATCGTGGTTGGATACTTTCTTCTCCCTGTTCATTGTGATTTCCCATATTAGACTTGTCTATGTCGGAGTCTCCTGCATGAGTTGCATGGGGAAGCCGTAGTGTCAAGTATTCCAGTGACTTTTGGATCAGATCAAGTCATGCAGTCATTTGATCTTTCATGGTCAACATCTCTTCCTCTATTAGTATAGATTTAATTTTCCTCGTATAGTTTTTTTTTTCTTTAGATTTAATTAGAGCATAATTGATTGTAATCTTCCTTGATTGAGGCCATTCCTCGTATATATATGCAGAGCATCATACTCAATGAAATACACACACACACACACACACACAAAAAAAAAAAGTTTTTATCATCCTCTAAATGATTTACACATTCATCCATCTACTCATTTCTTTTGTCTTTTTTGGCATGCTTAGGAAAAAAGTGGTCTAATACTGGACGATAGAGACGAAATCGTATCATTGGGTTAGTAGCCCATGATTTAAGAGGGGAAGGGCATCCTTTGTACCCAGACACGTCAATGGAGAAAATAAATCTTCATTGTTATTCCTTAGCATTTTCATTCCGCCAATCAAGGAAGTTTGGCTGCAACTAGGTAACCATATTTTAGGAATTTTTCTCCTCTTTCAAGCTTTGCCGTGGGTAAGTAAGTATAGAAACATGACACTTGGATGTAACAACTTGACTCATTTTCAGAGGTGACCAATGGGACACACCAAAACCTATTCTTAATCCTTGGACTGAGGTTACCATCATGCTCAAGAAAATAAGAAACTGAAAATGTTGTAAATACTATGTTGAATACTCGGTTGAGTGGACCCACTCAATGTGAATGGTGAGTTTGCTACTGTTGAAAATAATTCTTCATTGTTATTCCTTAGTTTGCTAAAGATGAAAATAACATATCTCCGAGCATTGTCATCCCACCAATCAAGGAGGTTTGACTGCAACCAGCTAACCATATCCTAGGGATTTATCCTCACTTTTGGTCGAATTATTTTCGAGCTTTGTCCTAGGTTATTGGATTAGGATTACTACTCACCGTTATCTCTTTTCACGTGTCATTCTTATCTCTCCACCTATACATCTTTATATATGCAACACTAACCATATTAATTATATATTTTTAGCTTCTAATCCTAAAATCAAATGGATTGCTTTCATTTTGTAATATCACCTATATGTACACTCATTCTTTATAAATGAGACAAGCTCTTTGTAATTTTGAATTCAAGTCTTTCATTACAATACCAATTTCTATAGGTAGGTAAAAAGGGAGCAAATTCTTTTCTACTTCCACACCCCACCGAAGCCTATTTTCAATCCTTGGAGTACTGTGGTTACCATCATGCTCAAGAAAACAAGAAATTGAAACTGTCGAAAATACTGAGTTGAATATTCAGTTGAGTAGACCCGCTCTATGTGAATAGTGACATGAATCCAATTGAGATTACTTGTTCGAGTTTTGAGTTGACTCAGCGAGTTTTCGTACTCTGGATCAAATTGAGCTGATGCAATTGTATCCATCTTTCCATGCGTGTATGAAATGCTTATTGTGAACTCTGATTTCATTATCAAATGACAAAAAGCTTAACCTCTGTATTCATGCCACATGCTAGATGGTAAGAAGCATCATGACGGCTGAGGTGGCAATGTAGCACGTATATGCCAGATCGTTCATCTGATGGATCATGCCACTAGTGTGTCTTGGCCCACAAATCAGGTCAGTCTAGTCATCAGGGGGTCACACTTGCATGATGAAAGATAGATGGCTAAAAACGTTCACGATGCTCCACGTTCAAGGATATATTTAGGGCCCGTTTGCATTGTAAGTTACTTAAGCTACTTATCAGATAAGTAACTTATATTAGTTTCTACTTAATCAGTAGATAAATATGTTTGGTAAACAACATATTTATCATCCAAAAAGTAAAAAAGCATGTTTGGTTTCCAACAACATAAGTAATCATCTCTCAAGTTTATTTGGTCCCCCTCACATCCACTGTCCATCATGTGGGACCAACCTTTAATGTGGATCATTCATTGTGTGGCCATACTAATGTGGGCCGTCCATCATGTGGGGCCCACCTTAGATGTGGGCCATTTAGTAGTGGGGTCTAACCTTTAATGTGCGTCATTCATTAGGTAGGGGCCCACCTTTGATGTTGGTCATCCATCATGTGGGGCCCACCATCAATGTTATTGTCCATCATGTGGGGGCCATCTTCAATATCCACCGCCCATCATGTGGGGCCCACCTTTGATGTGGACCATCCATCATGTGAGCCCACCTCCCATGTGGGCCGTCCATCATGCAGGGCTTGCCTTGGATATGGGCCATTCTCATTAGCCCGACCTTTGATGTGGACTGTCCATCATGTGAGGCCCACCTTGATGTAGATCATTTATCATGTGGAGCCCACCATTATTAATTGCCCATCATGTGGAGTCCACCTTTGATGTGGACTATCTATCATGTGGGCCCCACCTTAAATGTGGAGCCAACCTTTGATGTGGATCATTCATTGTGTGGACCGTGCATCATGCAGTGCCTGTTGGGAATAAGGACGCTGGCAGCGGAAGCGGAAGTCCGAACAAACACCACAACATTATATAAGATCAAATGAGAAACACGATGAAATCAATCCACATAAGCATTTAACCACAAGAGATAATTCGATTTTATGTAGAAAAACCCATCAACAGGTTAAAAATCATGACACAAAGTGATCCATTATGATTAACAGAAGATTACAGAGATTGACAGCCTACAAGTAAGGAAAAAACAAGAAAACCCAAACTCTCTCCCTCTCAAAACACTCTCCCCTCTTCCTAATGCAATTAGGAAACCTTGGACACTTTAGAATTACTACTAATCCTGGATTAATGCCATATATATAGCAAGTAACCTAGAATTAGAAACATGTTACGCAAAACTGCGTAACCATGCACAACATCGCCATTGCGCACGACCAGTCAATAGACCGGTCGCACATGACGCAAAATAGTCTAGAGGAAAATCACACAGAAATCGCACATTTACCTCACCTTAGACTTATCGCCCGATCGGTTTAAGCCCCTCGTAGACCTGTTGCCCGACCGGTCTAAGCCCCCTACAGATTTGTCGCCCGACAGGTCTAGGGTAAGAGAAAATAGTCCTAGCAGCCTCCTGTGCATCTCGGCCAAATAGCTAGACCAGTCGCCCGACCAGTTTT
The DNA here is from genome assembly GCA_003013855.2 of Liriodendron chinense. NCBI lineage: Eukaryota > Viridiplantae > Streptophyta > Magnoliopsida > Magnoliales > Magnoliaceae > Liriodendron > Liriodendron chinense. Next base: position 449,582 of record PVNU02000491.1, on the reverse strand, counting down.
GAGCACGCAACCTGTACACAGTTTGAAGGCTTTCCAACAGAGCCCACCTTAGGTGTGGGCAATTCATCATTATGACCCAATCTTTAATATTGCACCATTCATTATGTAGGGCCCGCCGTTGATGCTGGATCATCTATCAAGTAGAGCCCACCATCAATGTTATTATCCATCATGTGGGGTCCACCTTCAGTATCCATTGCCCATCATGTGGACTCATCGTGCACACCCACACTGTCCATTCATGTGGGGCTCACCATAATGTTTAACTGCCCACACTCTACACACCCACATCTTTTCCTCTCTTCATCTCTCCTATTCCTCTCTTAACCAACTTGTGAAAAGTTAAAAAGACTAAAAAAAACTAACTAAAGTGATTATATACTTTTAAGTAAAAAGCAACTTACTACTAATCATAAAGCAAACTTACTTATCTGAAATAAGTTACTTATCTACTGCTGTAAGTAGAAAAGCAACTTATTTGGTGGTATCCAAACGGGCCCTTAATGACTGTATCATGCTGATTTTTTGGCCACAACACATTAATGGGGTCCAGATCGTATAGGAATATATTGGAAGTAGGATATAAGCGGCTTGAGAAGGACATGTGTTAAAGAGGAACTATATACTGTTCTCGTAGATCATAATATGAATAGTATCTACAAGTGGAGCCATATTTTATGATCCAGACCGTTGATACTATGGGACCCATCATAAATGAAGTATGACCTTAAATTTTCGATAACGGATGATTCTACCGGTCCAATCTATGCCTTGCCATTTTATTCACTCGTGTAAGCCGCTGATACAATAGTTAATAGTCTGATTTGGAAAATCTTCTACAAATGGCCCATCCATTGTTGGTCCCATCATATCAACAGTCCCTATACATACAAACTGGCGCAGGAGGACACCATCCACATATCCTGATGCAGGAAGACTACAAATTCCACATGTTCAAAGCCCCATGGTCCTTCTCAATGAATGTGCACCATTAAAATACACATAAAATGAGTAAAGTAGAGAGTAACAAACATCTGTCTCATTTGGATCGGATAAATGGGCGGTGATGAAGCCAAATTGCTATTCTCTTCATCGGTTTTAGGAACATGACATATACCTCAAAAGCCTTCTCATGGAATCCTACCGCTCTCTTCACTCTCAAGGCGATATAACATTCGTCTCATTTTGATTGGATAAATGGGCGGTGATGAAGCCAAATTAATTGCCAATCCCTTCATCGGTTTTTAGGAACATGACATATACCTCAAAAGCCTTCTCATGGAATCCTACCGCTCTCATCACTCACAAGGCTATATAACATGTCTCTTCCTGTAGGAGAAAGATTACCGAGTAAGGCTGCACCTCCTAAGCCTACTTGCAAGAGTAAAATCTTCACACATGCAAATGTGGCACGTTAGTGTGAGATCCAAGCTATTCATTTGGTGGGTCGATCTGTATATGAGACCCTATCATGAAAATAGACCAGTCTTGCCATCGGATGGGTCCACGTTTGTGTTGGATATGGGACATTGATGGTCATCGGATGTGCCGCACATGTATGATGTAGATGGAAAATTAGGTTCATGCTTTTAAACGTCCATTTGTTGGTTGGTTAGACGGTAGTCCATCGAACTGTCTATTTTCCATGAGTTTAAACTAGACAAGTCTGCCCATTTGGTGGGCCACGCGTGTACGATTCAATGTGGAAAATTGCTCAGTTCTTTCTAAACGTCCAATATTTTTTTTCAGATGTCTGCCCCACCAAGCCATCTATTTGAAGTATGCTGCCCTGTCATTAGGCAGGTCACATGTATATCAAATGTGGAACGTTGGTCGTTTCTTGGTAGACGTCCACTGTTTCCTTACAAATGTGACCCGCCGATCATCGGACGGACCCGATTTTTCAGCCACACCACATACACAGTAGGCCCAACCTAGTGAACGGCCTGGATCTTGCACATGCAACAAAGACATCCGTGGGAAGCTGCGTGTAGCCATGGTATGGAAAAGAGAAAAAGGGGTGTCCATTTCCCAACATACACAGTAGGCCCAACCTAGTGAACGGCCTGGATCTTGCACATGCAACAAAGACATCCGTGGGAAGCTGCGTGTAGCCATGGTATGGAAAAGAGAAAAAGGGGTGTCCATTTCCCAATACCTGCATTGGTATTCATCACACCGTAGCCTTTCGTAAAACCATAGACGTCTAGACTCCATCGATTTCACTCAAACAAGTGCAAGAATTACATGGCTTGCCTATGTGACATCTCTTATGTAGCTTCTATAAGCTTGATTAGGCATGCAATAATCAGCTCTGCAAGCCTTACAAAAACAAAGAAGAAGTAATAGTAGAAGATGGTGGGCCACTTCGTATCAAAATCACAAACGAAAGGGAGCTCTAATATCTTGGAGGAAAATCTCTCTGATCATATTGTAAGTGCAACCACTTGAGGTGTGATCTTCTTCTAATTTAAGTGGGCCTTGAAACCTGTAAACAATGATAAATAACAAACAGATGTGACAGCTTTCATGTAATTCTTACATAGAAAATAGAAAAACATGAGAGAGAAAAGAAATGATCTAGTGGGCTAAGTGTATGGATGCACCTAGTTGAGTTTGAACATGTGGAAAATCCAGATAATCAATCTGGACCATCCATTTGGATTGACCCACTCTCCATATGTTACCTTGAAAAGATCATACCTATCAGATGATCAAAATCATCTAGCCGGCCGCAGTATAAGATGGATATGATAATTCATAGATGATAAGTTCATTTATGAATGATCAGGCACCATTGAATTACTGTGATTCGTACACAGTGGTCAAAAGAAGAGTGGACTGGACGCAATGGACTGGTTCGGATAGGAGATGCTGATTGACAACAGAGTTCACATGCAACTAGGTGCATGGGAAAGCTTCCATACAGTTGGCCCACTGAGATGAGAAATGCAGACGAGGAGAGAGAAAGAGTGGTGACAGTCTTCATGAATTCTAAAAATGCCCACTTACCCACGTAGAACATGAGGGAGAGGTGTCAATGATTAAGTTAAATTAAAAACATGTCTGCCCATTTTCTATAAAATTCAGAGGATACCCTCATAAAGTATTAGAGAGATTGAGACCTTTGAAAGGAATGCTTTACTAAAATTACAAAATACATAAAGTATTAGAGTGATAGAGACCCTTGAAAAGAATACTTTACTAAAATTACAAAAAAAAAAAAAAAAAAACAACTTGCTGGCTTCTAGCAAAATCCTTCTCTTTTATAGGATCTGTTTAGTAGGTCCACCCAAAATTGCAGCCTCCTTCACCGTGCATGGGCCACAAAAATTGGCGAGTAGATCCATCCATACTGGTTGGCCCAGTTTGCGGAGGCCCATGGTTCAAAACTTTTATGGATCGGATTATCCCGCCCAATGCACTTAAAGGAATTTCCAACCTATAATGCAAACGGTGGTTCATTTCTTTAGTTTTAATGGTTTGCTTTAATGGATTGTCTAACTAGTGGGTATTGTCTCCATGGATCCAGCCCATCCGCTTAAAGGAAGTCCTTTTTTTTTTTTTTTAATTATTATTATAGATTGAATGGTTTGTATGAATAAGGAGGTGGACCCGCTTGATGGTAAAATTCCATGAGCCGTTAATTTTGTGGGGCCTACAAGGTGATTGTTTCCTACTAGGGAGTGTGTTTCCTAATGGTCCTTTGGAATATCAATCCTTGTACGTAAGAGATAAAAATGAAAACTTTAAAATTAATAGCATTGAGAAACATGGGTCTCGATGTATGGCTCCTTGGCGGACGTATTGTGTTTCAATGCTGAGGCTATTGTTTAAATACTTATGTAAGGTGTGTGTCAAAGAAACTAGAAAGATCATTGAAAAGCATGATGGTTTTCCTCTCTGCAGTTGCATTGGGCTCATGCATGGCCATTTCAAGAGTGAGAAAAATAGCCTCTGACTTTGGTATTTCTATATTGGTACAATTCATTTTTCAAAATCATGAAATGATATTCTTTGCACACTCAAATGAGTCTCTTTCATAACTTAGGGGAACTTCACCAGGGGCTTGTTTGGATTGTTGGAATGTAAAAAGTAGATTTGAAAAAAGAAAATGTCATATCTAAGGAAAATTGAGATAAAAGTACTGGTAGAAAAAGAATCCTAAAATGTTATTCATTTTAGTTTCCAACATATCTAGAGAAGGGTCCTCACTCATGCCTTGGTAGTGGACTCACACAAGAGTTTTAACATGAGGTCATGGGTTCAGCTACCAATTGTGGTGAAATCCCTCTATGGTGTGAGTGTGTGAATGTGTGTAAAAAAAAAACATCTAGAGAAACGGGTGATGGTCAATGGCCAAATGATCAAATCTTTTTCTTGACAACTTTGGACATTAGATTATCATGTTTTTGAGAAAAAGAGGGTAAAATGTCTCTTTTAAGAAAATTTGTGGAAAATAAAATCATTCTCTACATGTTGCTTTATTATCACAACAAGTGGAAAAGAATCATTCTCCACAGGTTGCTTTATTATTGCAACAAGTGAAAAATATTACATTCACAAAAAAATGTTTTCTTTTCCATGGCTACATTTTAAATTCCACCTATCTAAACTCAATAATTTTTTTAAAAGAAAATTAAAAGAAAAGAGGATTAGGTACTTTTCAAACGATATGACATTTTACTATATTTGGATAGAAAAAGAAATAGTGAATTCCCGGAAACAATCATTACCAAACACCGTAGACGTATTTCCCATGGGCAAGATATGAGGTAGCCATTTTGACAAAATATGACATTTCTACTCACCATCCAAACAAAATATCAGAAAATGAAATTCATATTTCAATACCAATGAAATTTAGGAAATCAAAATTTCATGAAAATCAATCATTAGATAATCATTACTAATTTTTTTTCCTTTTTTATTCCACAATCCAAACAAAGCCCTAAAGAATAGAAATTTCAAAATCACAAAATATGCCTAGGTAGGAAAAACAAGAAAGAGCAAGAGAAGACCATGTGGAGAAAAGTATGTTAAAACTACTAAAACAAAGATGCAATAAAAGATCATCCAAGAGATTATCAATCAATCACATTAAGGGCTATTTAGGTATGCAAAATTACATGCTTATTGAATTGCATTTGTTGGGATATAAATTTCATCTAGTGCTTGGAATTGATGGGAAGTATTGGGTTAATCCAAGTATTAAAACTTCCAATCCACGAGAGATAACAGTGGGGTTTATGATGGATTTTGAAAACCACTACATCTAAGAGCCCAACATTGGTGCATGTGTTTTTTCTACACTGTTCATTCATACGCGCTCTTTACATGTGACACTTGAGTTGCATATGAATATAGGTGACCGACATTAGTTGTGAAATTTGGACTGTTGATTATAATTCCATCATCCACCAAACGCTAGTTTCACATAAAACAACCTTTTTCCTAAATGAAATAATTTGATTCCAAATGTTTAATTGGATGGTCAAAATACCATGATATTTTTAGATACATAATCATTATGTAATAATGGTGTTAATTCCATCTAATACGATGCAATACATCTTTCCAAATAGTACCAAACTATATTGTAAAAAATCAACTAATTTAAAGAGTACAACAAGCTTACCAAGAAGTAGTTTTCTCCTAATTGCAAGCTTTGCATTGAAATTCCATATTCATTGACCGGAACAGGCTCTCCTGAGGAATGGACCAACATTACATCTTGACCAAACATAGCTCTCACATCAAGAGGCCCTCTAGGGACCTCTGATGGTACCCCATTGATAAACACAGTAATAAACCCTGGTTTTGCCAATCATGGAGCTTATAAGTCTTCACATGCAACTTCAATGTAACATATATTCTTAAGCTCTTTAATAATTGTATGTCAAAATGTCAAAAAGAGATATGGGCATTTGAGAACTAGATATAGTTTCTAACAAGATCACTCTAATACCTAATTTGTCTACAATTCAAACACGGAGTATGGAAAATGAACATGCATGTGAAAAAGGATTCCATAGATAATGTTAAGAGAAATAACGAGATGTGCATGGGTATTAGAGAAGTGTCCTAATTTCCAGTAAAAGTACTATAAAACATGTATACAAAATAATTCAAATATGGAGAATCTAAATGCATTTTAAAACAACAAAGTTAAGAATCTTTTTTTTTTCTTCCTATATACCTCAATCTCTATCTCTAGATCATATACGATTTTCGGAAGATCAAGTACCGTTAAGTTCTTACTTTTTATTTTTACGTACACTTTTTCCTAGAATTACTGTTTCATTTCTCTCTTACTCAATGACCATAAGCTCTTTAACTAGATTAAAGGTGATTTTGGGGAGATTAGGTGTTTTACGTTATTAAGTTCATACCTCCTAGATTCAGTACATTTTACCCAGTATAACTCTTTAAATCATCTTTTCTCTTATACCCACAGATCAATGGTGGTTTTTTTATTTTTACGTGCGCTTTTTCCTAGAATTACTGTTTCATTTCTCTCTTACTCATTGCCCATATTCTCTTTAACTAGATTAAAGGTGATTTTGGGGAGATTAGGTGTTTGTGGTTATTAAGTTCATACCTCCTAGATTCACGTACATTTTACCCAGTATAACTCTTTAAATCATCTTTTCTCGTATACCCACAGATCAAAGCCTTAAAAAAAAAAAAAAAAAACCTTAGCGTTGCATCTGCACCCAGTAATACAAGTATGGTGGATCTAGCTAAGGGCATGTGAAAAAGGGATCTCAATGACAACTTCAAGAGAAAAGGAGAGCTAGGTACCAGATATTAATGAATCAAATTTCCACTAAAACCACTAATTATGTACTTCCAATCAAGGATGTTTGATCGTGTCACAGCTTCTAGCTTCACAAGTCCAACTCATAAATAAATGAAAATTTTCTACCGAAAGTTACAGTCTCAATGTAGATTTTATATTCCATTAGCTTTGATGGAGAGAATTGAGAGTCTAAATGCATTATAATAGAGATATGGAGACTAGTTGTATTTTCCCTTGGAGAAAACATCAAATTCTAAAAATCACAGAGTGGGAGATATAAAGCAAGTGGACCACACTTAAAACAAAAAAAAAAAAAAAAGCAAGTAAATGAACAATAAGAAGAGGAGAAAAGAAATTTCCACCTGAAGATACTACAAAGTAACTAAAAAGAAAAAAAAAAAAGAATCGGTTGATTTGCTTTAATGGTGAGCGTAAGGACATGAGACAGGTAATAAATAACCGACAAAAAGGTGAATGTTAAATTGGGTGTCTGTGAAATACATTTATTTTACCCAAAAACCATGGTCTATAACATATCAAGCTACAAAAGTTGATATTGTTGAGTATTTCCCATCAAATTTCAATACAAAATCATTAATAAAATGGAATTATATTTAGAGCCTTAACTGATCACACCATGATTTAAATAAATAATCAGATAAAAAATCAATTTGATGTACTTTGAGTGAGAAAACTTCATGAAAATTAAAATAAAAATAAATAATCATTAAAAGCAATATTCTCAAAATTCATTAAAATACTGATATCAGAGATACGGTATGCTTACTGATATTTCTTGAAATCATTGCTTTTCTCTAAGACTTGGAAAGCATTTTTATCTTCCAACATTAACAACATGAACGCTTTTAAAAAAGAATACCATGTACTAACCAGACTGGTAGTGCAGGTTGGAATTATCAGAGGCCAAAACATGGAAGAACCCGACGATGACTGCTCGATCTCAGCCAAACCCATTTGCTGAGAGATTGAAAATATATCATTGTTGCCATCCTCGATGAAACCTCCGCAAGGATAAGAAGGAGATGCCAAAATACAGCTAGAAGAGGCAGGCAATGGCACTGAAGATGAAGAAGCTATGCATCCACTGCCCGAGGAAGCTGAAGTGGGTTCATATTGAATTGCACCGCCAGCACGGCCCATGACGGGAATCCGTGGGTCACTGGTCAGGCCAGCCTGAATCTGACGTTGCCGCCGGCGCGATCTGGACCGTCGATTTTGGAACCAGTAGAAGACATTGGCATCCCCCACCGACCCAAATTTCTCAAGGAGCTTCCTTATTCTCACAGTCTCATCTTTGGGTGGGTTCACCATCCCACTGTTGAAGATGGATTCCAAGATCAGGATCTGTTCGGGCTTCGGAGTCCACCGGGACCGAACTGGCTCGGACCTCTCTGAGCCATTGATCGGACCGTTGGTGGAGTCATTGGCCTGATCATCCATGTGGTCGAGGAGAGATTGTTGAAAACAGACCGCTCCAAACACAAAGTCAAAGAGAGTGAAGTAATGAACAGAAAGGGAAGAGGGAGCCAAAAAGGGGGTAGCATGCACATACAAAGGCAATCAAAGGCATTTAAAGGCACTGGCTGTCACTATTAAATAGAGAAATTACCAAAATACCCCTATCATCGAAGGATGTTCAGCTGGTAATGGCCTTAAGAGAATGACTGTAAACACTCAACGTGCAGGCCATGGAAATTTTTATTTAAAAATCACTGACATCGACCGTCTTTTGGGTGGGCCCAGATGCCTTTTGAAATGACCAAATTGCATTTGGATCGGTGCATAAAAAGGTGCAACACCGACCCTCCTTTCATCAAGGGTAGGATGACTGACATAGACCACCTGGCGAGGCGACCATAAATGAAAATTAACTGTTGTAGCTAAAGAATCCAAAGTATGCTTACATAAAATCCTATATATTATAATATTTGATTTGTTTGTTTTTAATCTGCTGCATAATTTTTATACCAACATAAGTGGTTGATTTGCTTATTCTAATAATCTAGATGCTACTATGTCTAGAAGAACCCAATCATATGCTAATATACTCAACCCTAACTAGCCGTTTAGATGCGAGCAGAATCATGTCCACCATCCATCTATCTAGGTCATAGTCTTCTAAATACTCTATGATCTTAGTCCTGATTTTTTAGACTAATTATTATTTTTTTATTTGTCAACTGGTGAGAGTAAATATAGATTATGACTTATAGAGAGCTTAAGATGGTCGGTGACATCTGGAGCATTCATAGTGCATACACACATTAAAACATGTGGCAAATATAAGGCATTTGAAGATTAAATGGTGATGCATGTGTCACATGTGTGATACTTGATATCCACAGTTGCACATATGACATATTGAAACATGTAATGCATGTGTGCATGATATTGTGTTCCCGCGGTTATTGAACTAGGTATAACTTTTCTAATCGGTGTCTCGCCTGCCAACCCACCTGGAAGACGCCTAGGCATTTCAACTGTAGGTCTCAAGTTCGAGTGCTAAGGAGACACACTAACTCCAACTGTGGGTGGGTGCATCATGTGACTAACCTTGCATATGGGTACATTGGGCACCTAACAGGGCCGGTGCGTTGCATGAGGAACTATGCCACCTTTTTTTATTAACAAGGTGAGCATCACCTGTATTTTTGTTTATCTAAAAAAATGATGAATTATCATTTGGGTGGGCACCAAAAAAACAAAAATAGGGGCCTCACCTTTCTTATAAATCCACAAGAAACCCACAACATGTATAAGATAAGAAAGATTTAAATAAAAAATACCAGGGCCATGATTGACACAAAAGCGGACACACCATGCACAACCCTAGTCATTCCGTATCTTTACACCACCTTAAAACATCTATTCTACTAACTTTTGGGAGCATATTATCCACTCTTTTTTTATTATTATTACAATTTTTTCCAATAAAATGAATTTTACAAACTATGGACAAGTTCCTGATAACTTTGGGTAGGACATGGTTTGCTTATATCCAAAGGGCTCTTAAGTCACAAATAATCAACCTACGACCTATGTCACCCTTCATGCCCAGAGTCTCCTCATGGCTAAGCTCCACTCAATCTAAAAGTGCTAACATGGTTAAGGACCGCCCACTTTTTATTTCCCATCAGGTTTTATATTACCTCAGCCACTGATGGGAACTTGATGGTCAGAAATGATGACTACAGAAAAGTCCAACCAACATTCAAGGTTCAATGAGCAAATCTCCCACTTGCCACCTAGGGTCATTGGACGGTTGTGACTTTTTTAACATATGGCCGTTCAAGGTGGGGGCCAATAATGAGCGGTCTAAATCCTGTACAAGTGTGCCGCGTGTGTACAGAAAGAGTTCATAATCAAACTCCACTTCCATCAGAGGGGGCGTATGTATGAAAATAGGGATTGTAAATATCATTATTTCCCACAGGAAAGCGCTGGCGTACCTGGTCGGAGGTACCTCTGGTGTCACTTTCTCTAAACTAAAAATCAGGATGATTTAAAATTTAGGTGGGTCACCTCATAAACTTATAACTAAAAACCTCTGAATTAATGTGATATCGCCCACCTGATTTCTGAAACACTGTGTTTTTTGGCTAATTCTTTCATCCTGTTGATTCACATCAGATGAATGGGTTGGATTGCATATAAACACCATGGTGGGCCCAACAACAGAAAACTAATGGTGGGCGTCCTATGCCAAAATTTTCCTAGGGTGTGGTGTACCTGACTTCTGGATGGTGATGATTTTAGGCTTCCAAGGTGAACATCATGTAACGTACCTGATGGATGGGGCAGATCTCATGAAAGTCCCACCCACGTGGCTCTCAGTGCGCAAGATACCTTTTCTGAGTTACCATGGCGCGGCTCTTTCGTAAAATGAAGGGTTGATATTAATAGTTATGATGCACTCATATTATTTATAAGTGCATGGTAATTTCTCCTTTTTACACTAGCTTGGGCACATGGTAAAAACAAGGGGCTGGGATATTTTAGTAATTTTTTTCATGGGAAAGGAGGTGAAGGAAGGTAGTGATGGGTGGGGCATGCATGTGATTGCATGCATGGGGAGGTGGGCCACTGCAAAGGAGAGCATATTTCAAAGGAAGAATAATCCAAGAAGTGGTAAAAAAACTGTGCCCTAGTTTATTAGTGGGTGACATCACCTTTACATGGCTTCCAGTGGGACAGCCTTACAATTGCTTACACTATTATAAATAAATAAAACATATAACATGGATACTCGGGCAAATGGTGTCACTTCATACTCACGCACTCACTCTTTGTACACGTGGCACTCACGTTCTCCAATCCGAACTGTTCAAAATGCTGTTGTACGTACCAAAAATCAGCCTGACTGGACCATATCAGATCATGACCATTGATCAGTTCTCAATTGGCTCTTGTTTTAGCAGCCTCAAATCAGGCGGTTAGATGATTGGTTTAGTATAGTTATAGACCATACACTACCCACAGTGGGACCCGTGTGTTAATTTAAATGCATTGAGGCAACGTGTAAGATGGGTGTGCATGCATGCATGTGGATTAGTCATACGCTGCCAGCGTATCAACTACTTTGGTATTAAATGGGAGGAGGTGAAAAGAGTCCAAGGTTGGCTTAAAGTTCTACCAGCTTTGGTCTGGTTTGGATTGGATGGAAATGCAAGTCTGTTTTCCTCCCTGACGAAGGAATCTCCTGTAGCATCTCTTTTGAGATATCTAAAATACCCTTTCAATATAGTTTTTGTACTTTTCCACTTTTAGATTTTACAGTGTTTTTTTTCTTTTTTTTGGAAATTATATTAATTTCAAATTCAAGCTAACACTAACGTTGAACTTCTGAAACAAAAGAAAAGAAAAATAAAAACCGACGTTTTCTACCTCCATCGATATCAATCTATTTCAAAGAAAAGTAGTAATGGATTACAAAGAGAGTATATGGTACGGAATTATTTTATTATTTTATTTTAATTTTGAAGAAAGAGGAGAGAACAAGAAAAGCTCCACCAAAAGGAAAAAAAAAAAAAAACAAACAAACAAAACAAAAACAAAAACAAAGTACATATAATAATGCATTTCGAGTCGTGAAAATATTAAGATGAAGAAAACAAATTTTAGAAGAATTATCAGTATGTTTCACGAATTTTCATTGAGTGCAATACTTTAGATATATATGGAAGGAATGACCCAATCAAGGGAGATTACAATCAATTTATATTAAATCATATCCTAATAAAATCTTAATAGAAAAGGAAGTACAAACATATAAAAAAATGGAAAATCAAAAGGTTCCCAATTAATTCTCCCCATTAAGTTGGTGAGATCTATAGTGCCTAATTTGATAGGTAAAAATGAAATTGGTCCCGACCAAGGGGCTTAGTAAAATGTCTACAAGTTGTTGATCAAAAGGTATGTATGAACTACAAAGAATCAAAGGGCCCGGGATATCTTAATTTTCTCTAATAATGTGACAATCAATAATCTTTATATATTTGTTTCGTTCATGAAAGAAGGAATTAGTGGCAATGTGAAGAGTTGCTTGATTATGGCAATGAAGGTGCATTAGTTGGGAGTAGAGGATACCTAGAGCTTGGAGAATATTTTTGAGCCAAGTGAGTTTATAAGTAGGCCATGGAAAGGTACTCACTAGATATCGGGAAACGGTGGTTTTTTTTTTTTTTTTTTTTTAATGTTCCAATAGATATATAAGGCTTTGTCCAAACATTGTAAAATAACCCATAGTAGAATGTCGTGTGTAAAGGTAACTGTCACAATAAGAACTGCAGAGCTGTAGGTGGACAAGAGGATGCCCTTGCTGGGAAAAGATTTAAGATATTGAGTACTCAAATGGTTGCATTATGATGAGATTGATAAGGATTATATGTAGACCGTATAAACAATATTGTCAGGGTGGGTGATGGATCAAGTATATGAGGCGTCCAAAGAGTTGTCAATACACAATGAGGTCGATAAGATGTGTACCTTGACCATTAGTCAAATACAATTTTTTCTCAATAAAAAGCTAAGCGGGCCTAAGCGCCAAGATGACAATTCTTTTTGAGAATGTTGAGACTTTCGTTGACTATGAAAAACGCCTTGCGAGAATGAGATCTTTGATGTGAAACTTGGTGAGAATAAAATTCTTCAATGTTGAAATGATAATTCGGTTATTTCCTATCAGGATAAAATCATCAACATAAGTGGGAACTGCTATGAAGAGTGTGCCATTAGAATGAGTGAAGAGTGAATAGCCAATTAAGGATTATTGATAACCAACATCTTTAAGCATAGAGGAAAACTTCCCAAACCGATTTCTTAATACTTGTCGAAGACCATAAATGGATTTATTAAGATTATATTTATTAAGACGGAAAACATGGTGTTCTCCTATTTTGCAAAGTTGGAGAATGGTCATGTATTTCTTCGTAGAGATCTTCACAGAGAAAGGTGTTGTTGATGTGTGGTTAATGGAACGGCCAATAGCAACAATAGCCAATAGACATTTCATACTAATAACCTTGGCAATGAGTGTGAAGGTTTTATGAAAATTGAGACCCCCAAATCTAATTATATCCATTGCTACTAGACATGCTTTTTAGTGTTTGATAGTTTCGTTAGCATGATGTTTGATTTTTTATACCCATTTAAATCTAATAGATTTTTCCCTGGTGTTAGGGTTTGTAGAGTCCAAGTTTAGTTTTGCTATAATGTGTTGATTTCTGATGTTATTACGTCATGATAATGAGAAAGCTAACAACTTAAGAAAATGACAAAAAGTTCATAATTATAAGAAATAGAGGAAATGTGGGTGACATAATTAGTAGAGAAATGATTTTATGAAAGGGTGTTTGTGGAAGAGGGAGTTTTGCCCCTAATCGTCAGAGGCATGCTGTTTTTGGATAGGGTCGAGCTGAGGTGCTGGGGAAAGGGTTGCCAAGTTTGGATTGTAGCTTGGGGTGGTATGTGATAGGCTGGCCCTTGCTCTATTATCTTGTTGGGCTGGGCTTGCCCGAATTGTATTTAGTTTTGCTTGAGTTATAGAAAAGATGGATCATTTGATTGAGAAAAAAGATGGATCATTTGATTAAGAAAAAAACTTCCACATGAGGACATGTATTTGAAAAAAAAAAATGATTTTTTGAAAGAAAGTTAGATAAGAGATAAGGAGTGCCCATGACAGAGGAAATTAAGGGTGTGATGAGGAAGATCACTGTTTACCTCAAGTGTGCAAATCCTTCAATCCACAAGAAAAAAGAAAATTCAGGATTTTATTAATCAATAATGATCAAACTTCCCCCAATTATATTACTTATAAAGAAAGAGAAACCCTAATTAGGAACCTTACTATCTATTCGACTAAACTAAAATTTACTAAAAATAGTAAAATTTATTACAAATAGAAAGCCCTAACTTAATGATGCTAGATGATTCCTAACATGATTAGAAGCAAATCTTAAGAAGGCTACATATACTAAAACTCTAAAATGAAAGAGATGCATCCAAACTAAAGCTTATGAAAAATAGTAAGATTTTTCTAAAATTACGATTTTGAATTGGAAGAAAGTGTTTTCTTGCGATTTCTAATCAAAATTCACAGGTTGTGCGTCCCATAACGATACCTGGATTAAAAGTTATGGTCGATTTATGGTTCACACTTTGAAGGATAATTTCTTCCTATCTAGAATCAATTTCTTCGATCCAAACGCACTTCGGGTCTAGTTACATAATTCCGTTACGTAGGATTGGGCCCAGATCTAATGGACTACGTCCACTTTTATTTGGTCTTTTTTTTTTTTTTGTCCAATTGTGCCAAGAATAGTTCTATGGCCCACTCTACATCAACCCACATAAGGTTGTGAAGAAATTGAACTATGAGAAGTTAGGGGTGGAAGAATATAGTCATTGAGGCGAATAGGTCAAGTGATGATATGATGAAAGCAATGAGGGCTAGATGGTTATAAAACAAGAGAGGGTATAAGGGAGGAGCTAATGATTGAAGAGGATGAGTTATGATCTTGATTTGGCTTGAGGATAGGCATGTGAATGACTAGGAGGAGATGCATCAGAGATGAAAGTTTTAGTTTGAATGGGAAATGTCTCTTCGATGAAGGTGACATCGCTGGATTTGAAGATACATTGCCTTTTAAGATTGTAAACTTGATAATTGTGTTGCCCAAAGGGTAACAAAGATGCATTTAGAAGCATGTGGGGCAAACTTATTTCGATGAGAAGCAAGTATATGAGTATAATCATCCAAAAACTTAAAGATTATCATAAGATGGTTTACTTTTCAAAAACAATTCGTATAGAGTTTTTCACCCAAATTGAGAGTGGGTATGTTGTTAAATAGGTAAGTGGTAGTCAAAACACATTCAACCCAAAAGGTCAAAGGCAAACAAGTTTGAAAGTGCAAGGCAGGGGCTACCTCAACAAGGTATTGATGTTTGCACTCAACTACCCCATCATGTTGTGGGATTTCATGTAACACGTGCATTGTTGAAAGATGTCGTTTCTTGAATAAAAGTTTGTATTGAATGGATAGAAACTCGATTCCATCGTCAGTGCGAAGTTGACAAACCTAGCATTGGAACTGAGTCTTAACGATTACATAACTTTTTAAGGAGCAAATATGTTTTAGATTTAAAATGTGTCAAGTAGACCAAAGTGCGCCGTGAATAATCATTAATAATGGTGAGAGAGTAGTGTCCTATAGTGTTGGATGGTGTGGGATACCCACTTCAAATACCACAATGAATTAAATAAAAAGGATTTGCGCTTTTATTGTATAGCTAGAGTCCCTTGATATACATTGATACGCAACTCGGAAGTAGAAAATATGCCTCCAGAATATATATATATATATATATATATATATATATATATATATATATATATATATATATATATATATATATATTCTTCCACAAGGGGTTGTTTATGGTGCAAGTTGTGATTGTACCTCTTCGGGATGTGAGTTGTGAGTGTTTGTCAACCCTTTCCTTATATGTTCCCGTGCAGAGTTTCAACCCGCACGTGTGGGGGAGTGTTAAAGTCCCTTCATACACATTGATACACCATTCTCTAACAGCTCGAGCTTTTAAATCAAGTAGTGATTTGACATATTGCAATTTAATGGAAAATGACGATGAGTTTCTTTAGTCCTTTGTCAGGAATCACAAGAATAAGGAGATTGGTGACTAAAATGCATATGCTAAAGGTTGGAGCTTGTTGACTAAATAACAAGCATGGTTGATGGGGCGGGAACTGGGGGTGAAAGGTAGTGGTAAAGATTCCCTCATATATATATCACACACTCCAATTTGTTTCCTCGAGGATAAGTCCTGAAAAATGCAAAAGGTTTGAAAATTTAGAAGAAGAAAATAAAGTTTGGAAGTGTTATTTGTATTTTCTTGTATATTTTATTAAGTGCAATACTCATGTGTGTGTCTATATATATATATATATATATATATATATATATATATATATATATATATATATATATATATATATATATATATATATATATATATATATGCTTTTTCCTATTTATGTTGTTAAAAGTAGTAGATGTGGAAATGTCGTTTATTTTTTTGCCTTTTTTTCTTTTTTTAGAAAATGAGTAAATTAAAAAAAAAAATCTCATGAAACTAATTTGCCGGCATTTTCCCCAATAACATGAGACAAACTAGCATTCTTGATTGGGCCATCTAGTTTCTAATCTACATCTTCCGCACCTAGAATTGCTGTAAAGAAAATCTAGAGATAGGAATTCGAATTTCTATCTTGCTCTGGATTGGAGACCTAACATTCCTTAAATAGAAATTCATAGATGAGTGTTGCTATATTTGAAACATATTACAACACTACAACCCCTTTGCTTTACTCGGTTTTGGCTGGATAGAGCTCATGTTCTACCACAAAACTACAGCAGTGTAGTTTAGATGCACCACCCCTTTTATCTTTAGAGATCACGATTGAAGTGGGGTCCATTGATTAGTCCACACATATTCTGGAATCTGTATTAAATTAGGGTTATTGATTAGTTGGGCAGACTTTATAGAAAACTTACAGTAGCCTCTTATTCTTGGCCAACAAACTTTCAACACGTCATGAAAATTAACCTATCAAATAAATAATGTATATTTCTAAGGAAGTTTTCCATATGGTTCAAGATTCTGCTAATTTACACCTTTGAGACAGTGGTAGATTGAGTGAAAATAATCTCGTCTCATACAGTGGGGTCTAGGCATCGATTCCCAACGCTGGGGGTGGCTAACATTGGGGTGACTAACAGTGTGTGGGTTTAATAACAGTGGGATGTGTGTACTAACCAAAAAAAAAAAAAAAAAAGGATCCTTCTAATCTAAATGCCCCGTGAGTGCGTGGATCTATATACAAGATCCAAAGCTTTCCATCATTTGGGACGCATGGTTTACATCTTCTGTATTAAAATTCAAGTTGTTTCACTTCTCATGTGGATCATTGTTTTTAATTAAAAAAATGGATGGCTTTTGTTGGTGATACGTAGCCAACCTACCTGTGGCCTGATTTTTTTATGTCAGGAGATCTAAAGAGAGTGGCCCTCCTGATGGAAAGATTAGATTTGACGTGTTCTTCCATGTGGGTTAATCTGTAGTATTCCACACCCGTGCTACTCCTCGACAAGTTAGGACATCCGACCGTGTATCAGATGGGACCCACTGTATATACATGATCTGTAAAAACGACTGACTGCCTAGAAAAGATTGCAAATTCCTTTTTTTTTTTTTTGTGTGTGTGTGTGTGTGTGTTTTTGTCTTCAATCGTGGCCGACCTACAGCTCATTTTTTTGCCAAATGATCTACAGTGGCCCACCTGATGAACAACTCATATTTGCCGGGTTGGCACATGAGGCTGTACGTAGAAGAAGAGATGTGGGACGAATGCCACGTGTCATTTCCCCACGAGACTCGCCTTACAACTCCAAGTTTATTATAAAAGAACCGACCAAAATAAAATTAAATAAAAAAAAAAAAAAAATGAAAGGCCCACTTGCTAGACAGTATCGAATCTTTGTGATACGTATACCATTAGTTTAAAATATAGAACTGGATTGTCTGCCTAACCATTTCTGGGGGATAATACCGTAGAGGGGAGAGAACTGGAATATGGTAATAATCTCTCTACTGTATATGGGCCAGGGTGAAGCGTTAATCAGAGCCGTCCATACAATTATTCCTACCATGGATGACCTATGCCTCAAATATCACATATAGTAGACAAACCCACCCATCCCTTTACTTGTCCTCATTAAATATTGACCGTTGATAATTTCTGTTTACTGCACAGCTTTGAAGGCTACGTATTTGAACCATTTTCATCCCACATTGTGGAAAACTAGATGGACGGTGCCCATTGTCAGAGTGCCATGTGTGATATGGAGAGATGGCTTTACCCTACTCCAGTTCCACTAGCTCTACTCTATCAACTCCCTCCATCACTTACACATGAACATAGGAAAAAGTCAGAAGAATTATTACCAAAAAGAAGGAAAAAAAGGAAATTGGAAGCATTATTTAAAAGATTTTGAGAGGTCTGTAATACTCAGGCAGTGTATGATGCTTGATATGCAAGCACTCAGAAAATTAGATTTGTTTGAAGAATCCTAACCTCTGATTTATGGACGCCTATAAATTGAAGTAGGACCATTCAATATTTCTCATTTTAATGATTCAATAAAATCCACCAATTCAATAGTCAAATAATTAAATAAGCAAAATCTTTCTCTTTTTTTTCAAGGGAGAATGGTTGGTAGATAGAGAGAATACAATATTTATGGGTCGTCTTATGGATTACCATATCAAATTATTTTTATTAGTATAAATAAAGATGAAGAAGGGAAAATCACTAATTTCTGAATTAATCCTTAATTATAGTTTAACAATATCATTTGATGCAAAATATTGCTAGATTTAAAATCGCGTTTATATTTGTGACAATGTTGCCCATGATGATCATCACTAATTATTAGAGCTTTGCTGCTTCCAATTCGCATAGGCCTAAGTGCAAATATTGAAATGTTTGCAAGGTTTGAGGTTTGATCAGGTGGGCTGTGTTGTTTAGATCCACTAATAATGCCTAAACCATCTAAAAAATTTAAGTGCCCACTTACTATTTAGGTGGATTAGGCGATTCATACTATGTATAATACTTTCTAAGGGGCTTAGCTTATGCCCTCCCCTTGATATGTGTAAATTTTGAATGCCTATGATGTGCTCCCACCTTTCTAAAAAATAATAATAAATAAATAAGTAAAAGGAAAGAAGAAAAAGTGGGTCATTGTGGCCCACCTGAGTGGTGAAACAATGGGATTAGATGATCTAACCATTGTTTCAAACTTAGATGAGAAGTCTAGAACTTGCAGGCATTTTCCACATTGGCATATTTGACTGAATTTGTATGGTCATCCACAAGCATGTAGAATAAGCAAAGCTCCACCAAGTAAATCACTTAAGGGGCCGTTTGGATGGGACTAAATGGAGGTAAATGAGTCAAATTGGGGGTAAATGTAGGTAAATGGTATTTAGGGTGTGTTTGGATGGAAGTAAATGGACCGAGGTAAATGAAATGAAATGGGAATAAATGTGCATGTAAATGAAATCTTCTCTACAAGTGTAAGTGGGATGCAA
Organism: Liriodendron chinense; assembly: GCA_003013855.2. Taxonomy (NCBI): domain Eukaryota; kingdom Viridiplantae; phylum Streptophyta; class Magnoliopsida; order Magnoliales; family Magnoliaceae; genus Liriodendron; species Liriodendron chinense. Next base: position 430,085 of record PVNU02000491.1, on the reverse strand, counting down.
TGCCATTTTGAGCTTCCTTAGAGAGTTGCAGGTGTAAACAAAGGTGCCACTATGCATATATCCGTCATACACGTGTCATGCCAATGATGTTCTCCAACAATCCAAATATTGGCTACAATACTAAAATCACACCAAAAGAATGATCCAAACCATTCAAGGGATGACCATCTAAATAGATGGTTAAAAAAGGTTTGTAAGTTGCTCGTTGGTGATCCTTACGTTTGTGGCCTACCTGAGGATCGAAATTTCCTCATTTTTTGCTAAAGTATATATTTAAATGGGCTTATTATAATCATTCTATTAAATATCACATATATATACTAAGTCAAGATATTAAAGCTGATTTGGGACATCACATATAATCTTGTGAATCTATTGAAAAATTTAAATGCATTCTAATTCCTTCCATGTACTCTCATTCAAACAAAATATTTTGATTTAAAATTTATTTCATTTACTCCCATCGAAACACATTAGTGTAAAGCCATTTATTCTCAATTCATTTACCTCCAAATCCATTTCCCATTTACTTCCATTTACAAGCTCCCAAACAAGCCTTGGATGGGAGTAAATGGAGGTAAATGGGTGGAATTGGGACAAAATGGAAGTAAATGATATATAGTGTGTTTAAATGGAAGTAAATGCTGGTAAATAAAATGAAATAGGAGTAAACTTCCATAGGATTTGTAAGTAAATGGAGTAAAATGAATTTTTGAGCTCCCTTGGAAAGTCGCACGTGTAAACAAAGGTGTTATTATGCACATGTCTACTATACATGTGTCATGCTAATAATACTCCCTAGTAATCCCAATATCCGCTACATAACTAAAATCACACCAAAAGAATGATCCAAACTATTCAGAGGATAACCATCTAAATGGACGGTTAAAAAATGTCCACAAGTTGCTTGTTTGTGATCCTTACGCTTGTGGCCTACCCGAGGCTCGTATTTTCCTCGTTTTTTGCTGAAGTATGTATTTTAATAGGCTTATTACAATCATTCTATTAAATATTGCATATGTACACTAAGTTTGGATATTAAAGCTAATTTGGGATGTCACATATATTCCTGTAAATATATTAAAAAGTTCAAATGCATTCCAATTCCTCCCATTTACTCCCATCCAATTCAAATGCAATTTATTTACTTCCATCAAAACACAAAAGGGCATATTAATATACTCCCAATTCATTTACCACCAAATCTATTTCAAATTAATTTACTTCCATTTACAAGCTCTCAAACGAGCCCCAGCTAATCTCACACACATGTAGAACTCTACCAGTCCACATGCAAGACCCACGTGGCACCCTTGTGAGAAATCTGAGATTTCCACAAGGTGGGTCACACACTTAAAACCTTGTATCCTCAAAGTCTATTAGTTTGACCGTGGGCCACATCTGAAAGACATGTGGACAGCTAAAACAATTTCTTTTTTTCTTTTTTTTCCTGGTTGTCCATTTGTTTTGTACACTGTAACTTACCTGACCTGAGCAGAGAAACGACTTGATTTTGTGCCACAAGATCTAATAAGTGAGGCCCACCTGACAGAAAATTCCCATCCATCACATGCATGTCATATTGGACATGTGATTGCGTGTAGACAGGCAGCACTCTACACGCATGTGGGCTCAGAATCTTGTTAATCATGGAGGATTTCTATTCAAAACCTCAGTCAACATGGTCAATCTAGTTAATTTTTCATTAGAAGATCTAATAAGATAGGTTTTTATTCATGTTTTTATTTTTTTAAAATTCATAATTTTTAGTGCAATCGAAGAGTGTGCCCATTGACGTCGAAGGTTCTCGCAGTGATACAAATATTCTAATATTTCTTCATAATAAGATTCCTAATCCATTACATTATCAGTCACCATGTGCCATGCTCTTGTCTATTTAAAAAAGAATGATTTTTTCTTCATGTCATTTGTTATATCTTACATTCTTAGCAACTCTCTTGGAGAAGGGAAATGATCTGGTTTGATACACCAATGGTGAAATTTCATCATTGATGATCTCACTACATTTATAGGAAATGGGTCCCACATGATCACATCCATAGTTTAATGGATCAATCGGATTCAGCTGAGTCAACTCGACTTGAATAGGTTTCACAAAGATTTGAGAAAATTTTAATGTGGACCCAACTAGGCCAGAGCTCAACAAGACTTGCCAAGGATGAACAATATTTACATATTATTATATTTTGAATATTAAATATCATGAAAATACTTAACTGAACCATTCGACTCTACTTGACAGACATTAGAGTTGAGTCGAGTTTTCAAGTTCTAAAACCCTGAACCCATAATCTCATTTAAAAAAAAAAAAAAAAAAAAAATTGAAACAAATGATACCATCCTTTTCTTTATTCTGTTAGTTCACGAATTAAAAATTCTCGAAAAAGCATGGGAAATACATTAAGCAATTCGAAATAAATAAGATGACTAAAAGAAAATTTGATATGTATGTTAACATTAATTTCCTGGTTGATTAACAGAATGAATATTATAACCTATTGATAAAATGGCCTAAACGTAATAGATATTATATTAAATTCTGAGGCCTTATTTGGTAGATGACTAAAATTGAGTTTATCTCATTTTAGTTAACAATAATTATGTATAAGAGATCTTGATCTCTAATATATATTGTGTTCATCTGATTGGAGTTGTGTCCTAAAAAACCAATGTAGATCTTATCCATTAATGACAAGGATGGTATCTAGTGATATTGATGATCTTAACCATAGATCATCATGACCATAAATCCGGACATGTGATTCTTCTACAGTTAATATGTGTGAATATTCAAAACCTACATAAATATGGTTGAATGAGAAAGATTCCTCTTATTTAGGAACTTGAGAATGGAATAATGGTCACTAACCAACGGAGAGTTATGAGTCATATATCCCGGCACTCTTATACCATGACCATCTAAAGAATTGTAGAATAAATATGTGGTTATTACCTTGTATGTGGTTATCAGATGTGAGTGAATTGATGACATGTTAGGATGGAAGGTCTTAACCATTGGGCTTGATGATGAGTCAGTGTGCCTTTGTCCAACCCCATATAGGATTATGAGTGTGCCATTGCATTTGCATTGGGGAATCAAAGTTAAGTATCTATGCCAGAAGGCTCATCATGCCTAGACTATGATTTACTTATGGATGTATGGAGTCTAATTAATTAATCTTTTGACCTCAGAACGTGTGAGGAATTAATTTAATTACATATACATGCTTTAACTTACTTTACAAGGGTCATTGTGTGGCTAACAAAAGTGGGTGTAGCTTGGTGCATCCATTAGGATCCGTTGAGACACATATTAGCTAACAAAGTATCCATTGGTTTCCTAGGAACTTACTTATAAGCTATTGGAGATTGTATGTTTATTAAATATTTTTTCCCTAAGTCCAACATATAAAAAGTTTTTAAAACATTTTACAAATATTTTTAACCGTTAAAGCTTTATTTTAACTGGTACAAGGGTTTCGATCACACTTGATGAGGGTTTCGATCGCACTTGATGATAATTTGATGGTTTAGATTTAGGGGTTTATCACTTAATATACATAGGAATTGGGTCTATAATGGATAATCACAATGATGGAAGGATTAGATCAGATATAAGTACATGAATTAATAAAGAAAAATTATAGAGTTCCAATGGATTAGATTAAATATAAATACATGGGATAAGGCAGAGTACGAAATTCTAATGTAGTAAGGAATGTGGAAGACTATAAGGTGGTAGAGTATCATAAATGATGTCTCCTTGAAACCCTAACGGCTCCTTACATACATATCATATCCTAGAGAGAAAGGAGCCAAGCTAAAAAGAGAGTCTTAAACGGCCCACCCCAAGAATTCACCTATAAAGTGTGTGTGTGTGTGTGTGTGTAGAGAGAGAGAGAGAGAGAGAGAGAGAGAGAGAGGGATTCCCATCTCCTTCCTCCTTCACATCACACATTTCACATGTGTAAGGTCTACCTACGTGAAAAACTCTTACGTCTCCCTTGGCTCTACTCCAAGGGCTAATGTGTGGTTCTCATCCTGTTCTTCATCGAGGATATATAGGGAGTGTTGGAGTTATACCCTTGAAAATCAATGTGCGCCCTAACCTAGTAACCTTATTAATGTGGAAGAGCCAATCTCAATCGTTGATCTTCATGACCATAGGTCCGTTTAGACAAGAATGACATACTTTAACTAATATAGTGTCATCTTAAACTTAATTAGATTGACACGAGTTATATGAGGAGTGATTCTTCCTTGGTCCTTGAGAATTTGAGATTGAACATAGTGGTAATTGATTGAAGAGAATTGTAATATGTGGGTTTCGGTACTCTGAAGTTCCATGATGTCACACCCCAAGCCAGCATCAGGATTCACTCAACCTCAATCCCACACCTGAGGCCGCAACTCAAATTTGTTTTATGTACTCAACCCATAGTTTAATCACATAATTGTTATTTAGCATCCATCCTTGATTTTTTTTTATTATTATAAAAGAAATAAACATCCACTCCATTCAACACTCAAGTATCACCATCCAAATTTATGTATAAACATTTTATCTAAAGTCTTTTATAAATAACCAAAACTTCAATAAACTAGATATCATCAGTAAGCAGTCGAATCCTCAATCACTCCATTGTGATCCTATTACTGAAAGGCAACACTATTAACAAATACTACATCTCAATGCAAGTTTAGAAATAAAATTATGCTCACTACGAGTAATTATCATTAATAAAAATTACTAAAAATTAAACTACGTGCATGATATGAAACATTTAACAATCATTAAATTTAATTATTTTTATGTGGAAGAATATCACAAATAATTAGTGCAATTTATATAACAGGTAGGAACAATAATCAATACAATCAAGCATTTTGAACACCAAGGTCATTTTACACTAGTTGGCCAACATCACCTGCCCTACATAAGTGGTCTGTTACACCTACTTGGCCTTAATCAATGAGTGACCTATTCGTAAGTTAGCTGGTCAAACTATTACTCCACCTTGCCTGCATAAGTGATTTGTAGCACCCACCCAACCTCGATCAATAGAGATTCCAACTGGTACCAATTGGGCTTCCGTGACTTTCAACCCAAGCGTCTCGATCATCACAGCAATTTATGCTTTAAGAATTTTCAATGTAAGGGACTCATTAACCTTACCTATTTTTTTGGCATTCCAAAAATGACTCATAATTTCATAAATCAATAATACATGATTTTGGAAAAGTCACTATTTTGAAAAATGTCATGCGATCATTTCTGTCGTGATCAAGACAACGAGCAACCATAGTACATATAGTGTTAACAAATTTGTCCAATTATAATTTACAATTTTATCTAAATATCATAAGCATTTTTATACAAATCTTGAATACATGCAAGATGATGAAATATATAAAAAATTCAAAATTTTGTGAAAATGAATACTTCAAAGGCTAGAATTTTAAAAATTATACAAATAATCAGAAATTTTAAAAAATTATACAAAAAATCTGAAATTTCAAAATATATCTAATAATTCTGAAATTTTTGAAAATTGTACAATAAATCTAAAAATTTTGGAATAAATTTAAAAGTTCTAGAATTATTCGATAAATTTGGAATTTCTAAAATATTTTCCATAAATTTAAAATTTCTAAATATATTTCATATATCTTTAAAAAAAAATATACATTCCATAAATCTAAAATATCTAAAATATATTCCATATATATTTTAAAAAATACATTCCATAAATCTGAAAATTTTACAATAAATATGAAATTTATAGAAATTGTACAATAAATTTGGAATAAGTGAAATATATTCTATTGTGGGGGATTCTGAGCTGGCCCACACATAGGAAAAAGCTTATAGGCCCAAGGGCCTAAAGTACAAGTCATCGACCAAGAATGAGCCGAGTAGGTATGACACTGACCATAATTAATTTCGATGACTACGAAAGTAGAGCAGAGCTACGGCTCAGTCCTAGGCCAAGGCCAAGGACCAAGGGCTTGTAATGACACCCCATCCAGAGCATCCATACCAACAAACCACAATGAATCGGACCCCAAGTGAGGGAGCTCGGACATCGAGTTCCCCGAGCATTTCCTCCTGCCAACAAGGCCTAGCTCGGCATGAGGGGAATAGTCACCCAAGCGAAGAGACCAAAGGGAGGAGCTCGAATTCAGAGCTCCACATCCCAAACAGGATTAACCGACCTCCGAAGAGGCAGGTCTGAGACATCTGGATAGATTCGGATATTCTGAAATCTGTTTCTATTCTAAACAAACTCGTCCTACAAGTTATGACGGTGAATCTTACCTCAACGAGGACTCTACAAATGTATCCTAAAAGGACTCAACTCTCCAGAAGCTTCCCAATAGTCCTATAAATAGGGCTTGGGTCTCCAACCCTAATGTATGAAAAACTATGAAAACATCTTAGCCTAAGAACCCTAACACTCATTATCATCAACCTGACTTAGGCATCGAAAAGTCCCTCACACCCAGTGACTCCTCCCCCCACCCATGTCTTCTCCTTGCTGGTTCGATGATCCAAAGAGGCTCCTATGCACGGGTGAAAGGCTACATGGCTTATCACAGCCGTTCATATTCGTTGTCCAAATCCCTATGACAACAGTTGGTGCTATCTGTGGGAAGTTGACAAAGTCGTGTTCTCACTAGCGAGTTTGACTTGCATCCTCCTACGTCCTCACTCCTTTACTCAATGACGAAGAAGAGATGGAAGAAGAGAGCCACTGCCAAAGCTGAATCCTCCCACCATGTTTTAGTGGAGGATGAGAGCAGGCTTTATAAGTGACTCCTTAGTCCTCACAAGCTATAAGTGAGCAGAGGTCATAGAGTCAGAAAGGTCACATTCGTTCCCAAGAGGAACAAGTTGGACTTAGCCAATCACGTGACCCTCTTGACCAAACTAATGGAGATGCAGCAAACGCCTTCAATTGAAATAATATGCACAGGTAGTCTAACACCACACCTTAACACACTTTGTGCTGCGGAAGCTTAGAGAAGCTACTAGAACTACGGCTGAGTCCTATGGGGGGGAGGATTAGGACCTTTTAAAAACTCATGTGTAATTTAAACTAATTAGCAATTAAACTAATTAAGCAAGTAACACTTAGCTTCCAAGCTTAATTAGGTCCAATCACATAGACTGGAAATGATCAAGCAATTAAGCTCCTACTCTACACATATAGATTAAAACAAGATATGCCTAATAGATCAACTAATGTATGTGAGCAATATAGACTACGAGTGAAACTAAAAGTTGTGTATGAGAATCTACCTATCATGTATAGCATACATTCCATTTAAGCATTCATATAATTAACAATGCTAGAATAACAATGTGCTCAAATCAATCCAAAAACCAAGCATGTATAGTGGTTCGACTACTTGTCTACTCCACTCTCAGTCATCGTTCTCAACCCATGAGAATACCGGATTTCACTGTAACGGAGGTTTTAAATCAGGTTCACCTCTTAACCTTTAAACGGTTGTTTTACACATAGTTTCACCTCTCAAACTGAAAGGAGGTTTTATAGGTTCACCTCTTAACCTTTAAACGGTTGTTTTACACATAGGTTCACCTCTCAAACTGAAAGGAGGTTTTACAAGTTCACCTCTCAACCTACACATAAGCACCCATGTCGGTGAAACATGTACATACCCGTGTTGGTGTCTCCCCTTGGAGACTTAATTTAGGCTCTAAACAAGAGCCAATGTTCTACACAAGAACATGGATTTAGACCCAACAAATGTGCCAAGGTCCCACTAAGGAACCTGAATTTAGGCCCAACTAATGAGCCAAGGTCCTAGTAAAGAACTCGGTTCGAGTTTGGGTCGCAAACTCTCACACTTTAACCTACTGAAGGCAAGAGTGCAAATGGACTACTACAAATGACACTTGTTGGATTGAGTACCTTTTGATGCGCCTTATTAGGTTTCTTCTTCTTGCTCTCCCATGCTTAAATCAACTCCCCTTTTGGTCCCCCGATCATGTTGCCGATGCGTTGCCAATGCCTCAGTTCCAATGATCATTCGCCTTGCATTTTATCTTCTTGAGATGACCAAGGTGATGAGAGGTGGTAGTGAATCTTTTACAACTAATAGGAAATTATTACCTAGAAGAATTCACCTAATAGAATCATTAGAGAGGGTTTAGACCAAGGTTTTACCTATAGTCAAGGTGCCTTAACTCCTAGAGATCAAGATTGAACATGTTCATCTTCAAATGAGCTCGAATTCTCCAACATATGATTAATCACAAGGAAGATGACTTGGATAGCTTAGGATTAGAGCTTACTGATAATGGAAATATGGGTGGCTCTACTGCACTAAAATCTCTCTGTGATGCCCAAGAAATGAATCCCCTTTAAATAGAACAAAAGCTAAAACGATAAAAAATAGTCATATCTGTTGACTATCGATTGATCGACAAACCTCATCGATCGGTCAATAATGATAGTCAATCAATTGATCGCATGCCAAAATAGGTCAATGAGTTTCAGTTCATTATGGACTTAATTCGGTCAGTTGACACATGTTGTCGATCGGTCGGCACCTCTTATCGATGGATCGGTGGATCAATCGATCAGTTGCTTTTAGGCCAAAGCTTGTTGGACATATTTGCGATCTATTAATCGGTCACTCGAATCCATCGATCGGTTGACGAATTTTTTTGATTAGTCAATCGACTAACCAGCATTACAAAGAACTTTGTTGTTTGAGTTGTTTGTTTACAGCAGCTCATGAACCTCTTAGGCCTTCTCATGGTTAGTCTTTGGTACTCCTAAGGTCATTCTATGATGACTAAAGTTCTCCTATTTGGTCCAAGTCATCTAAAGGTTAAGTTTATTTTGGTTCTAAGGGTTAGGGCCACCAAAACATCTCTGATTTACCTATTTCTTCTTCCTTGATGCAACTTTTCCATTAAATCTTTAATCATGAGCTTGTTAAGGCTTAACTGACATTACAACACATGGACACACGTAATTGACAAATAAGGTACATTAGTATGCCACAAAAAAGTGCACTAACACCAATTACCTCCAAGGGGGCGATACCAGTCGTGACCGAGCAGTCGCGCCCCGAGCAAGTATGCCGTGAACAACTGTCCTGAGGTGAAGCCTTAAGTAACAAGCTTGGGTTGGAGAAAATTACACCTATTCCGCTACCCCAGCACAGGCAAGGGCGACTAGATAACTTGATGATTCTGACCTGCACCATCCCCTCGACGAAGAGTGCAAGGTTCGGAAGGGTAAAGCCATAGCTATTGGAGTGGGGTGTGAGGTCCCCTAGGGGGTGGAATTCAGAAAGATTCAGGACTAGCTCGGCAAGATCCAGCAAGCTTACTGAGCTTAGGCCCCGACTTCTGTTAACGCACTCCTCTAGCAGACCGAGCCCCCGTTCACCAATGACATCATGGGAGCACAACTGCCCCAAGGGTTTAAGATGCCCCAGACCAAGCCCTACTCGGGTGTGGGCGACCCTGCCGAGAACCTAGAAGCCTTCCAATCATGGATGGAGTTGCACGACATTCATGGACCCATCGTGTGTAAGGCCTTCCCCCTGACACTATCCGACGCTACCTGGATGTGGTTCTGGAACCTAAAGCCGAAATCAATCAGCTCATTCCAATAGTTCAGCAGAGCCTTTGCTACTCAGTTCATTGGTGGTAAAGATATCCGAAAGTCGACGACCCACCTCCTCTCTGTCAGACAGAGGAGCGACGAGTCACTGAGAGACTACTTGGTCTAGTTTAACGCTGAAGCTGTCCAAGTGGAAGGCTGTACCGACCAGGTAGGCCCCATAACTGGGTTGAGGACTAAAACCTTCTTCTGGTTGCTCAGCAAGAACCCCCCCGACAACCATGTCAGACCTGTTGTACAGAGCACAAAAATACTCTAATGCCGAGGAGCTTGTTCATGCCCATTAGGGTGAGAGAAGCTTGGCAAGAGGCAAAAAGAGGGAAAGAGGACCACCAGCATGATGCTCCTCAGACTTCCCAAACTTCAGAGATCATGTGCTCATTAGAGACAAGAGAATCTTAAAGCAACCAGATAAGAAACAGAGTTCCTCATCTAGAGGGGTTACCTGCACGAGTTCGTCGCCAGTCGAAGAGAAGAATGACCATCTCCTCGGTAAGAGATCACTAAGAGGAGAACAATAACTACGAGCTGGTGGAAAATTTGCGTCGCTTTTGGTAGACCCACCGGCGCAGGAAATCCGAACCAAGCATGACTAGCTCATGCTCGGAGTGCCAACCTCACCATCAAGAACCACCAAGGGAGCCTCGCCAGCCGACCTGGATAGTGGAGTGTTAGAAGGCATTTCAACAACTCGAGGCACACCTCGGGTCACCTCCCTTACTCTCAAAACATGTGTAAGGGGAGGAGCTACTACCATGTCTCACCAACATCAGTCAGTTCGATCCTAACCAGGGAAGATGGGGTGCCCAGCGGCCCACCCACGTAAGTCAAGCAATAGTTGATGCCGAGGCGCACCACCTAGAGATTGGGAAGCTAGCCCAGGCCCTAGTCATGTCGTCATGATGCCTTAGGCCCTATTTTCATGACCACAAGAACATCGTCCTAACCAATCAACCTCTCAAGCAAGTGCTACAAAAGTCGAAGGCATCAGTTCAACTCACCAAATGGGCGACCGAGCTCGACGAGTTAGACATCCAATACCGACCTCAGACAACCATCGAGGAACGAACTGTGACACAAACTCCCCAAACATCCCCCCTCCCTCAAGTGAGGGGAAAGGGAACACTACAAAAAATTCCATTTTTACCGACGAATGATTTCGTCGGTAATCAGTAAAGTTTCGTCGGGAAATGTTTTTCCCGACGAAATTTTTCGCGGCTAACATCGTCGCAGAAAGGCCGTCGGTAAAGGTTTTTACCGACGAAATAATTGAACCATTACCGACGAAATTATTCGTCGGCCAAACATATGAATTTTGTCGGCATTGAAAATGATACGTCGGTGAAAAAACTTTTACCGACGAAATAATGCGTAGGTAAAAACACGTTAAAACTTTTACCGACGAAATATTTCTTCGGTAAAAGAAACAAAAAACTTTTTACCGACGAAATAATGCGTAGGTAAAAACACGATAAAACTTTTACCGACGAAATATTTCGTCGGTAAAAGAAACAAAAAACTTTTTACCGACGAAATAATGCGTAGGTAAAAACACGATAAAACTTTTACCGACGAAATATTTCGTCGGTAAAAGAAAGGAAAAACTTTTTACCGACGAAATAATGCGTAGGTAAAAACATGATAAAACTTTTACCGACGGAATAATTCGTCGGTAAAAGCACCTAAGAACTTTTTACCGACGAAATATTTCGTCGGTAAAAGTTTTTCCTGACTCGGTTTTATTTGTTTTCAAAAATTCAGAAAAATTCCTGATATACACCTGTAAAAAAACCTATACATTTTGAATCCTACTCACATCCACAAACATACAAACAAACAAAAAGTACATCATCCATACACAAATAATCCATTCCACATCCACAAACAAACAATATTCATCCACACACAAATATATACAAGTTAAAAGTCGTATATTAAAAAAAATAATCAGGAAGATGAAGGCGGAGGTGGGGGAGGTGGCGGGGCATCGGCGCCAAGGCGTGCAACGAGAGCCTGAAACATCTCCTGCATCCATCGCTCATGCTCCTGCCGCAACTCCTCGATCCTCCTCTCCTGCTCCTCCCGTCGCCTCTCCTCCTCCTCCCTCTGCCTCTCCAGCTGCTCCCGAATCCCATCGACGACGACCCGTAGCTGCTGAACCTCTCTCTCTGCGATGTCAGCTCGGCGTTGAGCGCTCTCACCAGCTACGGATCGGCTGGAGCCAGCTCTAGTTTGTGCCATGAGCTTAGCACCATGGCCAAGCCCACGCACATATCCAGAACGGGTGCCAAGCACCTCGCTCAGGATTTCTGGCTCACTCCGCTGACTACCATCGGGAGTGGGCTGACTGCGTATGGTGTCCATCGCCGCCTGTAATGAAAAGATATGAAATTTCATAAAAAATGACATGAATGACATTATTATCAATCAATGCGCAATTAAATTTAACAAAGTAAAGATTTTTACCCAATGCTCACTGGCTCTAGGATGAACCCAAGATCCCGTCGCCTGCCGACAGTGAGTCCCTCTGTAGAGGTCTACTGGTCCAGGCTCCTGGCCGGTGACGGAATCCCGCTGCGCAATCGAAAGGAAAAAAGACTTATAATAAATGCCAATCAAAATAATATATTAACTTAATAATCATCAATAATTTCTCACCATGTCGTAACGATGTCGTACAAATGACTTTGAACCAGCTACGTGGTTCACTTGTAACTTTTCCCTGTTCGCAGAATTTATTCTGCTCCTCTTCTGAACACATTATACAAAATACATTTCTATTAATTGCGAAATTAATTACGAATTTAATTGTTACCGTAAGATATCGTACATGTAAATATTACCTGAAAAGCCTCCGACGAAAATCTCTCGCAGAGTATCCGCCAGTCGTCTGTACTAACGTGTGGCGGTGCGGACTGTACGGCCTCATCGTGTGTCCTGCACCGCTTGTACCGCTGGTGCAACTCTCCGCGGTACTCCTTGAACCGCTCCCTAATCATGTCGTCGACGGCATGAGAAATGTAGGGAACATTCAAATCGAATTCAAAGTTATCCTGCAGTTTCGTAAATAATAAATTAAGGGAATAAACTTATTAACAATAGGACTTAACCGTAAATGAACTTTCACAAAAGAAAATTTCAATTTACTAAACTTTACCTGAAGGCGCTGACGGATGAGCTGTCGCACATCATCTGTCACGTCAGTCCAACGGGGGGTGGTGGCGGGGATCAGAGATCGGCATAGGACACCGACCTCAGACGTAAACAATCTGGCACTGTCCCCAACAGGTCTAAGGCAGTCCTGTGGGAACTCTACTGCCACCCTACCCTCACGCGTAAGTCGCTCTAAAACTAACCCACGCGTGGGTCCACGTCCTCGTCGGCTGGTAGAAGATGCTGCTGCGAAAAGATATATGTAAGTAACAATATAAACAGAAATCACTAAATAAATGTCTAGACTTATATGCAGTGCCCAGTGTATGCTGAACAGAAGGATCAGATGACTGTGATGCACCGTGCGACATCGATGCTGTCTGCGTCGCATCACGGGTGGAAGGGGTAGATCCAGTGCGCGAACGACCTGATCTCCCACCTGGTGCCATGACTGAATATATCTGAAATACAAACTTATAAATTTAAACAATGTCAATGCAAGTTTATGAACATCATTGCAGAGTGAATTTGTGCTTATGCTTAGAGAAATGATAAAAATATGATTAGACCATTACACTATAATGCAAGCAGGATATAATAAAACCGTAAACAGAATATAATAAAACCGTAAACAGAATATAAAAGTTGAAAAATCCATTACACATTGTCATTCTATATTAAATACATATATCTCATTGTAATACAAATCAACTTCGGATCAACTATCCGAAATACTCCCTGCGTAAGTTATCGTACGCTGCAGATGTATATTCGATGCTGTGTGAAGCACTCGACATTGTTATAGCCAACATGCCAGTCACAATAGGAGAAATCTGATCTCTCGGGACTCCATTCAGATGTGCAAGTGATAATGTCGCATCTTCCAACACGCCCTATATTCCTCAATCAGGTCCGGAATTTCTTTGAGATTGTATAATCTTTCATCTGAGTCATCGTCTTCCTCCCTACATTTCTCGACCAGACCGGGTATCTCTCTGGCCCTACCAGAAGATATAGGGCCGGAAAGTCCATCCGCAACAGCTGATGAAGTATGCTGCGTGCTTCCGCTACGCTCCAGTTTGTGGAGGACATGATCAGAAAGTGACTTAACTGTAAATGTAGATTATCAACAAGTCAATTCAGGAAAAAAATCATGACTTGTAAAACATATATACATGTAATAATCAAATTAATCGAATTGAAAAATTACATGTAAATCTTGTATACATTTAATAATCGTCGTCTGAATCATTATCGCTTAGGACTCTTTCTTCTTCACCATCACTATCGCTGATCAGAATTTCCTCTTCATCGTCTGCAACGTTGTCATCGATGAAAGCGCTATCATCTCTAACAATGTCATTTATGATTGAGGCATCAACATGATCAGGTGGCACATTATCTCTATTCAATTGCACCACATCAATATCAACATTTGGATCATTCCCTCTATCCCAAGATGGCATGTCTTCTTGGTATGCTTGTTCAACTGACGACGTTCTATTACTCCCTTCATCATTATCTTCAACGTCTACTTCGGGAACGTCAAATATGTTCCTGGGCTTTATTTTCTGCACCACGTGCCAAGAGCCGCCTAACTTGGTGTCAGCGAGGTAGAATACTTGTTCGGCTTGACCGGCTATGATAAATGGGTCATCTTTAAACCACTTTCGAGATAAATTTACGCTCGTGAAGTAATTATCAGTCTGTATTCCCAACTTTTTATTTCCAATGTCCCACCAATCGCATTTAAATAAGTACACCCGCTTTCTCATACAATAACTCAGCTCAATAATATCCGTCAAAACGCCATAAAAATCAATTTCGACCTCCTCATGTGTTCCCTTCACAACCACACCACTATTTTGTGTGGTCCTATATTTCTCACGCTCCTCAGTGTGGAACCGAATCCCGTTTACAATACAACCTGTATATCTAGATACACGTCTATCAGGGCCACACGCCAGTGAGTAGAGCACATCAGATGCATCCGCAGAGTTGCTAGCGCGCAACATCTTCATCTATCATCACGTACAGAATATAAATGTACGTTTAGGCATTTAAAATTACGTGTAAATATTGTGCAATACAACAATATTGTAAGTGTGGTGAGATAGAAGGTAAATTAAGCTTACACGTTTTGCAAACCATTCTGGAAACAAATCCTGATGCATTCGATCATAATTTGTAGGGTATTGGGACTTCATCTCCTCGATGTGTTCGCTATACACAATTGGTACGTTGTAAGCAAGAAATTTTGAGATTAAAACTGTCTGTAGATATACAATAATTATGTGCGAAGACTTACTCCAAGTACGACTCTATTTCTTCACAGTTATGCAACACATACCACCGCGCCTTCGCAAGATCCCGAGGGTCCATATCCTGAAACGTCGGTGATCCTAAAGGACGGACGTTATGTGCGAATACAGATATGAGTCCTTGTTCATGCTCCTGCCCTGCATCGGCATTATGATCTTCTCAGTTGAATCTAGTCTCTATGCCACGAAGATACATGGAGCAAAATGTCAGGCACTCATTATCAATGTACGCCTCAGCAATGGATCCCTCTGGACGTGCCTTATTCCTCACATATTGTTTTAATGTGTGAAGGTATCTGTACACAAAATCAATATGTTTAAGACATGAAAACATGGATATACGTAGTTTATGGAATGAAATTTTTTTTATGATCATTGTTCTATCACCTTTCGATCGGATACATCCAACGATATTGTACTGGGCCTGCAAGCTTCGCTTCGTGCGGTAAGTGAATTGCTAGGTGTACCATGACATCGAAAAACGCAGGTGGAAAAATTCTTTCAAGTTTGCAAAGGATTACGACAATATCCTTCTCCAGTCGTTTAATAACCTCTACATTTAAAGATTTCGAACACAAATCCTTAAAGAATATCCCCAACTCAATCAGCGTAGCACTGACATCCTTGTTGAGGAATCCACGAATCGCAACCGGTAGTAGGCGTTGAAGAAGGACGTGACAGTCATGACTTTTCATTCCTGTTACCTTACAGTCCGTAATGTTGACGCGCCGAGAGATATTCGATGCATACCCGTCTGGAAATTTCACCTTGTTCAACCATTCACATACACGTTTTTTCTCTAGTTTTGTCAATGTGTAGCATGCTGCTGGTATAGTATATGAATTTCCATGTGGTTGCAAGTGCAACTCTTTCCTTAAACCCATTGCTTGTAGATCCAATCGAGCCTTAAAACTGTCTTTTGTTTTCTTCTCTATGTTCATCAATGTTCCAAAGACATTGTCACATATATTCTTCTCAATATGCATGACATCCAAGTTGTGTCGTAATTTCAGATGACTCCAATAAGGCAACTAAAAAAAATGCTCTTCTTCCTCCATTTGTACTCCAATACTGTACGTTTTCTCTTCTTCAAGTGCGGTGCCTTACCAAATCTAACTTCTTCAATGTTACTCAGCTGTTGTAACACATCTTCTGCAGATAGTTCTTTCGGTGGTGGCCTATGATCTTGTTTGCCATCAAAGATTACCGTCTTCCTGCGCCAATTATGATCCCTCGGAAGGAAGCGACGATGGCCCATATAACACGTTTTCTTACCATGCTTCAATGACAATGAACAAGTCTCAGTACTACATGTAGGACAAGCCAACTTTCCCTTCGTGCTCCACCCAGACAAATTTCCATATGCAGGGAAGTCATTTATTGTCCACAAAACCGCTGCGTGCAATCGAAACGTCTGTTCTGCAAAAGTGTCATACGTCTGGACACCTTGACTCCACAACTCGTTTAACTCATCTACTAACGGTCGGAGATACACATCAATGTCATTCCCCGGTGACTTGGGTCCAGGAATAAGCAACGACATCATAAAAAATGATTCCTTCATACACAACCAAGGAGGTAAATTGTAGAGCATAAGTATCACTGGCCACATACTGTACGAGCTACTCATATTACCAAATGGATTAAAACCATCACTTGCAAGACCTAGCCGAACATTGCGAGAATCCTCTGCAAACCAGTCATATTGCTTATCAAAATGTTGCCAGGCTTCAGAGTCAGCGGGATGCCTCAATGTATTATCATCATGAAGGCGTTTCTCCTTATGCCACCTCATATCTTCAGCCGTCTTGCTTGACGTAAACAATCTTTGTAATCTGGGTTTCAATGGAAAGTACCTTAACACCTTTTGTGGAATTTTCTTACGCTTAGCTTCGTCATATTTCCACCTAGACTCTCCACATTGTGGACACTCCTCAACATTTTCATGTTCTTTCCAATACAATACACAATCATTTATACATGCATGTATGAGGATGTAACCAAGGCCCAAGTCTCGCATTAACGATTTTGCCTCGTAATGAGACTTAGGCAATGTCTCACCTTCAGGTAATACTTCTTTCAACAAGCCAAGTAACATGTCGAACGATTTGTTACTCCAACGATTTATTGTCTTTAAATGAAGTAACCTTGTAAGGAAATTCAACTTGGAGAAGTTCCGACACCCCGGATAGAGTGGACGTTGCGCATCCCTCAACAACCTACTAAACTTTTCTGATTCGGCATCACCCATAGGAGGAATATCCTGGCTAGTACTTGTCGCTGCAAAATCAGTATCCGCAATTGTTCCCCTTAACACATCCCCAATGATATCTTGCATATCGTCAATATCTTCATCCTCGTCATTACGCACAATTGGGTCAGCAAGGACTTCAGTGGCCTCAACTCTTTGGTGGAAGTCTTCACCATGATGAATCCACCAAGTGTAACCCTGGTCAATCCCAACTATGAACAAATCATCTTCCACTTTGTCCAATGTCTTGTGAATCATGTTCTTGCATTTTCGGCATGGACACCTAATTCTATTACCTGAATCTGCCCGATCTCTCGCAAATTCCATGAACTCCTTAACACCTTCTTTATACTCTGGGCGAAACCGATTCTTAGCTTGCATCCAACTCTTATCCATATCTACAATGCAAAGATTAGAGTCAGGTTTAGTTTAAGTGACATGAGTTTAGGATTAGGTTTAGTCATAGGTTGAGATTTTCGGGTTCGGGATTGGATTTCGGGTTAGGTTTTCATATTTGGGTCTAGGTTTATGTTAGGTGAATGGATTTAGGAATAGGTGTAGGTTTAGTTTAAGTGATTTGAATATAGGATTAGGTTTCGGGGATAGGTTTAGATTTTTGGGTTCGGGATCGGGTTTCGGGTTTGGTTTTCGTGTTTGGGTCTAGGTTTAGGCTAGGTGAATGGATTTAGGAATAGGTGTAGGTTTAGTTTAGGTGACATGAGTTTAGGATTAGGTTTCGAGGATATGTTTAGACTTTCGGGTTCGGGATCGGGTTTCGGGTTTGGTTTTCGTGTTTGGGTCTAGGTTTAGGCTAGGTGAATGGATTTAGGAATAGGTGTAGGTTTAGTTTAGGTGATTTGAGTTTAGGATTAGGTTTCGGGGATAGGTTTAGATTTTTGGGTTCGGGATCGGGTTTCGGGTTTGGTTTTCGAGTTTGGGTCTAGGTTTAGTTTAGGTGAATGAATTTAGGAATAGGTGTAGGTTTAGTTTAGGTGAGTTGAGTTTAGGATTAGGTTTCGGGGATAGGTTTAGATTTTTGGGTTCGGGATCGGGTTTCGGGTTTGGTTTTCGTGTTTGGGTCTAGGTTTAGGCTAGGTGAATGGATTTAGGAATAGGTGTAGGTTTAGTTTAGGTGACATGAGTTTAGGATTAGGTTTCGGGGATATGTTTAGATTTTCGGGTTCAGGATCGGGTTTCGGGTTTGGTTTTCGTGTTTGGGTCTAGGTTTAGGCTAGGTGAATGGATTTAGGAATAGGTGTAGGTTTAGTTTAGGTGATTTGAGTTTAGGATTAGGTTTCGGGGATAGGTTTAGATTTTCGGGTTCAGGATCGGGTTTCGGGTTTGGTTTTCGAGTTTGGGTCTAGGTTTAGTTTAGGTGAATGAATTTAGGAATAGGTGTAGGTTTAGTTTAGGTGACATGAGTTTAGGATTAGGTTTCGGGGATAGGTTTAGATTTTTGGGTTCGGGATCGGGTTTCGGGTTTGGTTTTCGTGTTTGGGTCTAGGTTTAGGCTAGGTGAATGGATTTAGGAATAGGTGTAGGTTTAGTTTAGGTGACATGAGTTTAGGATTAGGTTTCGGGGATATGTTTAGATTTTCGGGTTCGGGATCGGGTTTCGGGTTTGGTTTTCGTGTTTGGGTCTAGGTTTAGGCTAGGTGAATGGATTTAGGAATAGGTGTAGGTTTAGTTTAGGTGATTTGAGTTTAGGATTAGGTTTCGGGGATAGGTTTAGATTTTCGGGTTCGGGATCGGGTTTCGGGTTTGGTTTTCGAGTTTGGGTCTAGGTTTAGTTTAGGTGAATGAATTTAGGAATAGGTGTAGGTTTAGTTTAGGTGAGTTGAGTTTAGGATTAGGTTTCGGGGATAGGTTTAGATTTTTGGGTTCGGGATCGGGTTTCGGGTTTGGTTTTCGTGTTTGGGTCTAGGTTTAGGCTAGGTGAATGGATTTAGGAATAGGTGTAGGTTTAGTTTAGGTGACATGAGTTTAGGATTAGTTTTCGGGGATATGTTTAGATTTTCGGGTTCGGGATCGGGTTTCGGGTTTGGTTTTCGTGTTTGGGTCTAGGTTTAGGCTAGGTGAATGGATTTAGGAATAGGTGTAGGTTTAGTTTAGGTGATTTGAGTTTAGGATTAGGTTTCGGGGATAGGTTTAGATTTTCGGGTTCGGGATCGGGTTTCGGGTTTGGTTTTCGAGTTTGGGTCTAGGTTTAGTTTAGGTGAATGAATTTAGGAATAGGTGTAGGTTTAGTTTAGGTGAGTTGAGTTTAGGATTAGGTTTCGGGGATAGGTTTAGATTTTTGGGTTCGGGATCGGGTTTCGGGTTTGGTTTTCGTGTTTGGGTCTAGGTTTAGGCTAGGTGAATGGATTTAGGAATAGGTGTAGGTTTAGTTTAGGTGACATGAGTTTAGGATTAGGTTTCGGGGATATGTTTAGATTTTCGGGTTCGGGATCGGGTTTCGGGTTTGGTTTTCGTGTTTGGGTCTAGGTTTAGGCTAGGTGAATGGATTTAGGAATAGGTGTAGGTTTAGTTTAGGTGACATGAGTTTAGGATTAGGTTTCGGGGATATGTTTAGATTTTCGGGTTCGGGATCGGGTTTCGGGTTTGGTTTTCGTGTTTGGGTCTAGGTTTAGGCTAGGTGAATGGATTTAGGAATAGGTGTAGGTTTAGTTTAGGTGATTTGAGTTTAGGATTAGGTTTCGGGGATAGGTTTAGATTTTCGGGTTCGGGATCGGGTTTCGGGTTTGGTACTCATGTTTAGGTGACATGAGTTTAGGGATCGGGTTTAGGAAAAGGTTCTCGTGTGCAAACCAAGGTTTAGGTTAGGAATTGGTGTAGGTTTAGGTTAGGTGATTTGAGATTAGGATTAGGTTTACGCATTGGTTTATAGTTTCGGGTTCGGGATCGGGTTTATGGTTAGGTTTTCGAGTTTGGGTCTAGGTTTAGAGTTATGGCCCGTTTGGCACCATGGATTCTAGGAGAAAGGAGGAGAAAGGAGGAGAAACTGGTTGCTTTATTCTGTTTGGCACCATGGATTTGATGAGAAGTGGATTTGAGAGGATTAAAATTTACACCGTCCATTCCTTCATGTTTAATTTCTCTCCAAATCTTGACTGCCAAACAGAAAATCTGGAATTGGTAAGAACTGGAATTGATGAGAATTCATATCATGGAATCCACTTCTCCTCAAATCCATGGTGCCAAACGGGCCATTAGATGAATTGAGTTTAGGTTTCGGTTTAGCCGTAGCTTATAGGTTTTAGTTTTAGGTTTATGGTTTCGGGTTTAGGGTGTAGGTCTTGGAGACTCAAGCAACTCAAGGATAGCTCCGACGCACATCCGGGTTTGCTCCACACAAAGCGGGCCTGTCCAAATAGCCAGGCCACCCATATTGCTGTCCATAGGAAATGGACAGCTTCCTCATGGTCATAACAGCGGTTCCCACCTTCCAGGGACCCCCGCTCAACACCCGGATAGCTCCGACACACATCCGGGTCTGCTCCATTAATTTCGAGCTAATACATAAACACGGGCCTGTCCAAATGGCCAGGCCACCCATATTGCTGTCCATAGGAAATGCACAGCTTCATCATGGTCACAACAGCGGTTCCCACCTTCCAGGGACCCCCGCTCAACACCCGGATAGCTCCGACGCACATCCGGGTCTGCTCCATTAATTTCGAGCTAATACATAAACACGGGCCTGTCCAAATGGCCAGGCCACCCATATTGTTGTCCATAGGAAATGAACAGCTTCATCATGGTCATAACAGCGGTTCCCACCTTCCAGGGACCCCCGCTCAACACCCGGATAGCTCCGACGCACATCCGTGTCTGCTCCATCAATTTCGGGTAATACATAAACACGGGCCTGTCCAAATGGCCAGGCCACCCATATTGCTGTCCATAGGAAATGGACAGCTTCATCATGGTCAGAACAGCGGTTCCCACCTTCCAGGGACCCCCGCTCAACACCCGGATAGCTCCGACGCACATCCGGGTCTGCTCCATTAATTTTGAGCTAATACATAAACACGGGCCTGTCCAAATGGCCAGGCCACCCATATTGTTGTCCATAGGAACAGGACAGCTTCAGCATGGTTACAACAGCGGTTCCCACCTTCCAGGGACCCCCGCTCAACATCAACATCAATCAACTACTCTTAATCACAAGTATCATGTTCGTCATCTAATTTGCCACTAAATGATAATATAATAAAATCAGTCGCCCATCCAAGGATGGATAGATTGAAATGCTATCATTATTTCCATTTACATGCCCAAGCCTAAATTTCGACAGCATCTCCCCCTATCTCTCCAGATATATTTATCTTACATTTCATTTCCACGTCAACTATCCACACATTGTGTGGATTAAATTGACAATGGAATTAAACATAAGAAACATATCCAGAGAGAATAGGAGAGTTACTGCACGAAACTAATGACCCTACGCATGTAAATGTCAAACAACGATAATATTCCAATCTATCCAACCTTGGACTGTCCAACAGGACAATTTGGCAGATTTCTATACCTCTAAAACACACTTTATCTATGCTCGGCAATATAGAAATCTCCAAATGGGCTAACTGATTCTATTATACTACCATTTGTGGACAAAAAATAATTATTAATAATAAGCCAAATACATCCACAACATACATATCCACATAAATCAACCACGGATAGCTCCGACGCACATCCGGGTTTGCTCCATCAATTCTAGATACACAAGCACATGAAAATGGCAGAATCATCAACACCATGAATCAAGTTTAATCAAATACCTAATGACTATTTTGTGAACAAATAAGTATGGGCGGCCCACCATGGGAATCGGATTGCGTGCGGAGTGTAGAGTAAACTCAGTTGGGCCCACCTAGAATGTATGTGATTTATCTATTCCATCCTTATGTTTTTCCACCTCATTTTAGTGGTTGAGCCCAAAATTTAAGCATATCCAACTCTCAAGTGGACCATGCCATGGGAAACAGTGGGAATAATGATTTCCACCATTCCCAGGCCCTACAGTGATCTTTATTTGTCATCCAACCTGTTCATAAGATCACATGGATATGGATGAGGGAAAACACAAATATCAGCTTCATCCAAAACTTCTGTGTCCTCCAAGAATTTTTCAATGATACACATTCAGTTCACATTTGTGGTGTGGTCCACTTTAGATTTTGATATGCTTCATTTTTGGGCACCATACCTAAAATTTTCTGCTAAGATGGATGGACGGAGTGGATAAAATACGTAAATCACTGTGGGCCCCACGAGCAGTGGACAGCGACGGTGGGCCCCACATTTATTGTATATCATGATTTTTATTAATTTGTAAATCACACATTAAAATCCCTAATTAAGGAAGGAATTAGGGGATTTTAATTTTGAAATCCCTAATTAGGGGATTTTAATTTCAAAATCCCTAATTAGGGATTTACTAAATCAGTGGGCCCCACCAAATCGTGGACAGCTAAGGCGGACCCCACGCACATGCAATGGACAGCGATAGCGACGGTGGGACCCACATGCAATGGACAGCAACGGTGGGATCCACATGCAATGGACAGCAACGATGGGACCCACATGCACTGGAACGGTGGGACCCACATGGGCCCCACAACGGTGGGACCCACAGCAACGGTGGGACCCACATGGGCCCCACAATGAACAACGAGGAGAGAGAGAGAGAGAGAGAGAGAGAGAGAGAGGAAATGGAGGAAGGAGTAAGGGGGGAAACGCTTACCAGCGGAGACGGCGGCGTACGGTGGCTGGTGGAGGAGCGTGCTCACGCGGGCGGCGTGGCTGACGGCGTACGGCGGCGTGGCTGGGGGTCGGTGGTCGGGTGGCGGCCGGCGAAGGACGGCCGGTGATCGGCTGTAAAAGAGGGCGAGAGAGAGAGAGAGATGGCCGGCCGCGAGAGAGAGAGAGAGAGAGAGAGACAGAGAGACAGAGAGACAGCGCGAGAGAGAGAGAGACCGAATGAGAAAAGAGGGCGAACGGGTAAGTTAAAAAGACCACTTTTACCGACGAAAATTTTCGTCGGTAAAAGTTTTATTTCGTCGGTAAAACTCCTTTTCAAAAACTTTTACCGACGAAACTTTTCGTCGGTAAAAGTCACCTCTTTTCTTGGCGGGAATCACATATTGCACATTATTACCGACGAAAAGTTTCATCGGTAAAAGTTTTCGCTTTTACCGACGAAACTTTTCGTCGGTAAAAGTAAAATTTGCTGTTTTCTTTTTTAGCGACAGGTATCTTCGTCGGCAATAAACTTTTTACCGACGAAATTATAATTTCGTAGGTAAAAGTGTATGGCGGCAATGAATTTGGTGGAGGAGGGAGATTTTTACCGACGATTTTTCCATTTCGTCGGGAAAAATGGTTTTTCCCAACGAAAATTATTTCGTCGGGAATACTTTCGTCGGTAAAAATCCATTTTCTTGTAGTGGAAGAGCCTGATGCTGTCAACATGGACCCTTTATGAAGAAGGATCCCCCAAATGCACAAGGGAGCTATGTAAGGTCAATCGCAACCCCGCCCAACCTTGTCAAGATTGAGTAGCACTACGCTTCAGCTTCCAACAATGAGGCTGACTATGAGGCCCCTTGGCAGGCCCACGACTGGCTAGGGAAAATGAGAGCAACAAAAGCTGAAGATCTATAGTGATTCACATCTTGTGGTCAACCAAATGACCATCAAGTACCAAGCCAAAGGCAGAACGATGGACACCTACCTGAGCGGAGTCTGTGACTAGCTCGAAAAGATCGAGGGATACAAGATCATACAAGTCCCAAGATTTGAGAACACAATACACAACAGAGCCTAGCTTGGGATCCTTATAAAGTCACTAATGTATCCCGACCAGGGACATCATGTAGAAGACATAAAAGGACGAGCCCTGTCCAATCCTTGGAGTGCAAAACATCTGAAGATCAATTGTAAGTAAAGACTAACCAGGTTGAGCTATACAAAATACCAAAGGTGTTTGACTATTTAAAAACACCATAGGTGTCCGACACTTTCGACAAACACCACAGGTATTGGCTCAAGAGCCGACCTAAGGGACTAGCCGAAAAAGGCACCCTCCGACATCGACGACCATCATATTGACTCTAAAGCGACGAACGCAAAGCCTAAAATGCTGAGGAGGGTAAGCCCCAAGCAAGCGCCCTCCACTGCGGGAGACTCAATTGCAAACTGTCCTGATCGAACGATAAATCTGAGGTGAGGGAGAGGCTGAAGAAGGCACCCTCCAGTTGAGCACATTGCCTTCATTGCGTAATGGAGAAATCGAAAGGCAAGGAGGCTTGGAAAGTGCACCCTTCGTGCCAACCCTAATAGTCAGAAAAGATATGAGATGTCTAAAAAAGACACTCACATAAGGAAAAATAAGCTAACCATCTTGCCAGATCAAAACCTTACTCTCGATCCCTAGAAGGCTCGGCCTCAGGAGTAGGTGGCAACTAGTGTGGGGGATTCCGAGCTAGCCCACACACAGGAAAAATCCCATAGGCCCAAGGGCCGAAAGTACAAGTCCTCGACCAAGAATGAGCTGACGAGGTATGACACTGACCACAATTGATTCCAACGACTAAGAAAGCCGAGCAGAGCTATGGCTCAGTCCTCGGCTAAGGCTGAGGACCAAGGACTTGTCAATGACACCCCATCTAGAGGGTCCATACCTCCAAACCATTGTCTAAATCGGACCCCAAGTGAGGGAGCTCGGACACCGAGCTCCCCGAGCATTTCCTCCAACTCAGATACGAGCCGCCCAGCAGGGCCCAAAGCTCAACATGAGGGGAATATCTGCATAGGCAAAGAGACCAAAGGGAGGAGCTCGGATTCAGAGCTCCACATCCCCAACAGGATTGATCAACCTCTAAAGAGGCGATATGAGACATCCAGGCAGATTCAAATATTTTGAAATCTAATTTTATTTTAAGCAAAGAGTTCTCCTATAAGTTATGAGGGTGAATCTTACCTCAACGAGAACTATACCGACGTATTCTAAAAGAACTCGACTCTCCAGAAGCTTCCCACAATTCTTATAAATAGGGTTGGGTCTCCAACCCTAAGGTACGAATGAAAGCATGGGAACTTGTTTCTCTTCCCCAAGGAAAGCATACTATTGGTTGTTGATGGGTGTACAAGATTAAAACAAAAGAAAATGGAAGCAATGAATGATATAAAGCTCGCCTTGTAGCTAAGAGCCACAATCAACAATTTGGCATTGGCTTTACTGAACCATGTATTCAGTTGCTCATAAGATGATAGTTCAAACCCTGATTGTTGTTGCTGCCATTCATCAGTGGCCTATGCATCAACTTGATATAAAACATGCATTCCTTGATGGAGATTTATAAGAAGAAGTTTATATGGAGCTACGTACTGGAGTTTCTGATCCTTAAAAACGTGTGTCGCCTCAAACGTGCTTTGTATGGTTTAAAACAAGCTCCTTGAGCCTGGTTTGCTAAATTCAGCTCTACAGTTGCCTCCTTTAGGTTCCAACAATGTTCTCATGATCCTGCCTTATTTTTCTCAAACACTCCCAAAGGTCAGGCTATTTTGTTGCTCTATGTTGATGATATGATCATTTTTTGTGATGATGAAGCTATTATTTGTATGATCAAAAGATATCTTAGTCAACTTTTTGAGATAAAAGATCTCGGTTTTTTGCATTTTTTTTTTTTTTTGGATTGGAAGTTGCATATTCCCCACACTATTTGTCTCTCAACTCAAATATGCCATTGATCTAGTCTCTCAAGCCCGATTAATGAATGATATGAAACGAGTTGACACTCCAACTGAGGTTGAGTATCGAGCAAGGACTCAAGGTACTACCTAGATTTTCTGGGTACGATGGTTACTTGCTGATTTTGGTGTTCAATTGTGACATCAACAGCCTTGCATTGTGATAATAAGAGTGTCATTCACGTAGCGCGCAACTCATGAATTTCATGAGTGCACCAAGCATATTGAGGTGGATTGCCATTTTATTCGTCAACATTATTTATATGGCACCCTTTCTCTCCCATATATAACCTCCTATGAACGTCTTGTGGGTTTCTTCACCAAATCTCACAATACCTGTTGCTTCTTACATATCATCTCCAAACTCTCTCGGATTTCCATGAATACATCTCGAGTTTGAAGGAGAGTGTGTGTAGAATCTGTATAATATAATCTTCCTTATTTACACTTTCACAGATGGAAATGCAACTATTATATTTATGCCATTTTCTGTATTTTACATCATTCTAATCAATGAAATATAAAAGAATTTTTTACCATCTCACTACGGCCACGCTGTGTGGGACATGAGGGGCCACTATAATGCATGTGTTTTATCTTCACACCGTCCATCAGTTTCTCCAGCCCGTTTTTGGGCACGTGGCTCAAAAATGAGGCGGATCCAAATCCTAGTGGGCCCACTGTAGGAAACAGTGGGGGAAATGGCATCCACCATTGAAACCTTCTTAAGGGCCCACCTTGTTGTCCACATGCCATCCAACTTGTTCAAATGATAAAGTGGACCTGGACATGGGTGGGGCACCGATGATGTAAATCCAAGGCCCAAGTGGACCCCACCGCTGTGATCTGTGGTAGACAAATGCCTACCATTGTTACCTTCTTGTGGCCTACTATAATGTTTATTTGTTACCTAATCTCAGGTTGGGGTCCACTATTTACACCCCCCACTATAAAAGTAGTGCTATTGGCGTCCACTATTTACTTGTGGCCTACTATAATGTTTATTTGTTACCTAATCTCAGGTTGGGGTCCACGATTTACACCCTCCACTATAAAAGAAGTAGTGCTAGTGGCGTCCAGCATTGAAACCTTCCTGGAGTTCACATGGGGGTAGAGCTGTACACAAGCCAAGCTAGCTCGGTTAGCTTGCTCTACTCAGCTCAAACCAGCTTGATTTGGCTTGATTTGAAGGTTGGGTTAGAACCAAGTTGAGCCATTTTTCCAAACTCTAAAGGATTTTTTAGCCGAGCTCGAGCTAACCCAAGCTCAATTCGGCTTGGCTCGAAGTTCAGCTCGATCGTAGCTCAATTTAGCTCAACTCGGCCCAAGTTGAGCCATTTTTCCAAACTCTAAAGGATTTTTTAGCCGAGCTCGAGCTAACCCAAGCTCAATTCGGCTTGGCTCGAAGTTCAGCTCGATCGTAGCTCAATTTAGCTCAGCTCGGCTCAACTCGGTTGACTCAGTTGGAACTCAACTCAACTAGATGGAAAGGTGTGTTGTTTAGTCCCACATCGAAAGAGAGCAAAGAAATGAGAGGTGAAACTCTCTGTAAAAGCAAGTGGGGGTGTCAATGGGCTTTGGGCTTCCTTTGGGCTTGAATTTTAAACAATTTTAGACCGGGCTTTTAGGCTGGGCCTATTTAATTATTTTCTAAACTCAAACTAGGCTTGAACTCAGCTCAAAAGCTCGATTGAGGTTGCTCGATCATGTCTGCCCAACTCGAAGGCCGAGCTGAGCTGAACACAAGCCAGGGTGGTCATTGAACGAGCCTAACTTGAATAGGGTAAAGTTCAGCTCGACTCGGCTTGTGAATAGCTCTACTTGGGGGTATGGGTTTCATCTTGCCGTCCAGCTAGTAGACTGCAACACCAAAAATGATGATTCAACATTCACCATTGATGAGTTTCTAAGGCCCACCATATTGCACATTTTGTATATGTAAATTGTCCATCAATTTTTTATGCAAGAAGGACGTGGTAAGGTCAATCATCATCTCCCTCAACGGATAACTACCTTGAATCTACAAGGCTTCCAGGACTCCTCAAGGGAAAAATTAAAACAGGAATAGTTCCTAAAAAATTCATAAATAATTGATTGAGCATAAAATGGGATTACAATGCTTTAAATAAGAAACTAAACTATAGGACAAAGTCTTAATAGTTAAACTCCAACTCAAATACCCTAAAAATATTACTTACTATAAATGGTAAACTTACTATTTATAAACGATCTCTATTCCTATTAGATTTTGCGATTTTCGACTAAAAATAGTAAGTTTCCAATCCAGCCCAACCACATTATTCTCCTAAGTTTTCTAAGCCCTTTTCATGTTGAGCACAACTTCTACGACTCATCGGATAAAGAGACAAACCCAAACTAAAACTTATTATTTATGGTAAAAACGAAATTAAAGTAGGATTTTGACCATCAATCAGAGGGAATCTCGCAAGTCCGGCATGGGCAACGTTAGATTAACTAGCTCAAGCTTCCCCAAAATCATATATTATACAGTCACATAACTCATCCCAAATTGCAAAAAATGACTATTTTACAGTCCTGACGGCTGAAAGTCGCTTTTGTCTCCTATCAGACTTCCTCTTGTCCATCTTTGGCCATGAAACTGTACGCGGCCCACTCTACATCAGTTTTTCCAGCTCCTGCAAGGACATGGACCCCATGCTGAAGCAGATCAAAATTTCAGGTTGGCCCCATCATCAGAAAACAGTGGGATTGACCCTACCGTTGAAAACCTCCCTGGATCACCGTGATGGATGGATTTTAAGTACACCGTCCATCCTTTTTTCCCGATCATTTTAGGTCATGGCCCCACTGCGTCAGCGTGGCCCCATAATGTCAGTTAGAAATCCACCCCACCCATTTGTTCCCTCCAAATCATTTTAGGCCCATTGGAAGTGGGGCCCACCACGCGTTGGCACACTGACCACTGGACAACTGGGCACCTACGTTCAATTCACGTCGGACAGTAGGACCCACCAAACTATGCCGAGTTGTGATATTATGGGACCACTAAACTAAGTGAAGTTGTGATGATTGTGAGGCCACCAATCTATATGAATTTGTGATTTTTTTTGTTAGTCATGCAGCACACCCACCCTATTAGCTGCACAACTCACCCACACTATTAGTCACATGAAGCACCCAGCTGGTGTAGTTGGTGTCTCCTTAGCATTCTAGCCTGCGACCTGCTGTTGAAATGCTAATGTGTACGTCTTCCAGCTGGGCTAGCAGGCGAACACTCTATGGGACCACTTAACTATGTGAATTTGTGACTTTTGTGTGACCATGTATCTATATGAATTTTGTGATTTTGTGGCCCATAGTTATTGTTGGGCTTGGACGCCTCAAAGCTTCAAGCATGAAGACCACCGACCGGTCGGCCGACTAGCCGGTGGGGGGTCCGATCGGTTGGCTGACCGCTCGGCAGTTTCCTTTTTGGACTAGGTTTCTTGCGCGGTTTTGCGCAAGGAGTTTCTAATTCCGGTTTTCTTTTATTTAAGGAGATGTAATCCGAGATTAGGGTTGCCGCCTATGGGCCAAGGGATTGAGAAAGTTCTAGGGTAAAAGAAAGAGCTATTCTCTGGGTTGAGGGAAATGGATGGGTTTGTCCTCCTCATGTAAGAATTAGCTTCGGGTAGCTTGAGATTTCTCTTGTGGGCTGTGATCCAAGGTTTTCTTCTGTAATCTCTTGTAACTTCTGATTCATAGTGGATCGGTGTCGCTTTGTGCCGTGGTCTTTTACCCGTGAGAAGTTTTTCCATGTAAAAATCTGATTGCCTTCTTATGTGTGATGATTTGCTTGTTGATTGTCATAGTGGTGTGTTCCTCGCCTGCTTTGATTGCTTCCGCTGTAGGGCTCCTAACCTCAGTAAGTGGTATCAGAGATAAAAGTTGAGAATGAGGTAGAGAGAATCTGAGGCGAGACATCAATGGCGTCTTCTAGCATTAGATTCGATATGGAGAAGGATTCCATAAAAGAAAAATATGGAAAGCAATCAGTATCTATGAAAGAAGTAGAGTTTGAAGAAGGTAGATTGGTACGCCAATATCTCAATCAGGTTTATTGACTACGATCGGGTTTGATCGGGAGCACTATTCATGGTGGAGCTGCTGAGATCGGCAACAGGATCCAAGATTGCTCATGTGTGGCATGCGCAAGGGTCACATGAGTGAGCGGGTGATGAAGGTGCAAGGATGAAGTCGATGAGGCATGAGAAGTGGTAAGAGCTATGATGATGACGAAGTAGAGATAAAGATGGTGCTGTGGCAAGGTGTTGCATGAATATTTGAGTCGTGGTGGAGTTTGTTGGGCTTGGACGCCTCAAGTTTCAAGCATGAAGACCATCGACCGACCGGCCAGTCGGTCGGTCACGATGGAGCAAGATAGCAGGTTGCTAGATCCTTTCTAGGCCAGTGGGGGGGTTCGACCGGTCTGCAATTTCCTTTTTGGACTAGGTTTCTTGCACGGTTTTGCGCAAGGAGTTTCTAATTCTGGTTTTCTCCTATTTAAGGAGATGTAATCCGAGATTAGGATTGCCGCCTATGGGCCAAGGGATTGGAGAGTTCTAGGATGAGGGAAAGAGCTAGAAGAAGCTTGGAGTTCTCCGGGTTGAGGGAAAGGGATGGGTTTGTCCTCCTCATGTGAGAATTAGCTTCGGGTAGCTTGGGATTTCTCTTATAGGCTGTGATCCAATGTTTTCTTCTGTAATCTCTTGTAACTTCTGATTCATAGTGGATTGGTGTCACTTTGTGCCGTGGTTTTTTACCCGTACATGAGGGGTTTTTCCACATAAAAATCGAATTGACCTTCTTGTGTGTAAGGATTTGCTTGTTGATTGTCATAGTGGTGTGTTCCTCGCCTGCTTTGATTGCTTCTGCTGCGGGGCTCCTAACCCCAACAGCTTATGTGATTATATGATGTGTGAATGACCCCTAAATCACAGTGAAGTTGCGAAGTATATGTGGCCATTTAACCATGCAATCATGTGATGTTTATATGGCCACTTAACCTTGTGAATTTAGTATGTGGGGCCATTCAACTATGTGAGCATGTGTCGTACGTGCACTTAATCATGTGATTATGCGATGGATGTATGACCACTTATCTATGTGAAGTTGTAATGCTCGATGTTTACTTACCGATATAGGAATTTATAGTGTATCATGGCCACTTATTTATGTGAACTTATGATGTATCTGATGTACCCACGTCGTCCAATCCATATACGCACTATCCTACGATGGGACCGAACCTATTGTATGTGGTTATGCATGTTGCCCAGTTTAGCAGAGCCCACTATACTGTATATGTCTACATGCAATGTTCTTTTCTTTGAACAAGGTCCCACCCCGATGTATATGCTAACCACATCATCTATGCGCCACTGACCTGAAATTTGATGCCCAGTTTGTCGATAGGGTTGCTTAGGCTGGGAAAAACAAAAAATATAAATATCAGCTTGTTTTCTAAACCTTTCATGAGGGTGCCCATTACATGAGGCCCACAACCTAGAAATCGGATGCATTTAGTAGTGTTTAGGTTTTGACATCTAACCACAAGAACGATTTGTAGATTAGTAACTCAACTCTGTGACTTTTAAGCCTAAGCTAGTTTATCGAACGCGCGTTAACTAAGGCTAAACAGGACCTACCCGAACTTGGTTAACGGCACTTAAAAGTGCATGGTTGCACATGTGAAAAATAAACTCATTTGATTTATATGACAGGCACTAGATGATGCGCACCATAACCCATGTTCAAGTGCAGTACTCCTGAGGAAACATTAGACAAATGAAATATACACATATTATATATATGTGCATACAAACTATTGTTCAGGTATACCCAAGTAACACATTTAACTTATGCAATGTACACCAACATAGCATATAAGTAGCCTCGCTCGAATACTCTAATAGGAATCCCTTGTAGTTCGCTAATAAACCCTTGTGTCAAGAGGGCTTAGCACAACGATGGTAGTACATTATAAATAATTGAATACACATATTTCATGGTCTCTTAAATAGTGATATTGTAATTTGATGCCATTAGATTTATGGCATGATTGTTCAAATTGATACCATATATGTCCTACCTTAATCTTAATTATCTTCAATTGTTGAGTCATATAAAAACTTGAGATACTTGTATGGCCACTCCACCATGTGAATGTGTGATACGTACTTGGCTACTAATCCTTAATAACGTGTGATGTATGCTTGGCCACCTAATAATGTGAAATGATGATACTTAACCATGCAATCTTATGATATTTACGTGATCATTCAGCTATGTGAATTTGCGATATTGTGTAGCCACTTAACTATGCAAATTTGCGGTATTTATATGGCCAGCCACTTGGCTATGTGAATTTATGGTTGTTGGATGTGTTTCACAAAATCTTAGGATCTTGCCCCCCAAACTACTAGAATTATGGGTTATGATAAAGCAATAAACTAAATCAAATCATCAACCACACGACACAAGAGATTTTTACGTGGAAAACCCTCAAAGAGGTAAAAACCATGGGACCTCGTCAAGATCAACAATTCACTATGAAGTAGAACCGTTACAATCTCGATCACAAGTACACACCGCTTGGATCAAACCTTCTTCACCCACGCAAGGATGGATAAACAATAAAAGGACTAGAAACTGAGAGATCTCACCCTAAGCACGAGGACGTTGAAAAGCCGAGACGTCGCTACACCGTGAATCATCTTCGTGAGTAAAGCCTCCTCTTCCAAAAAGCTTCATCTCCCTCTTTCTCTTCCTCTCTCTCTCTCTCTCTCTCTCTCTCTCTCTCTCTCTCTTTCACCATGGACGTGTAGAACACTTAATGGAATACCTAAATCCCGAATTAGATGCCCTCTTATAGCCTTTAGCAAGAGTTAGAGCCTCATTAGGAAACTACTTAAGTAGTCCGCGTACACCTCCAGCCGGCTGGATGCACCAAAACATGTCCAGAGAGTTTACTGTGAGAAAATACACATGCCCGACCTGTTTACCGGCAGGTCGGTCAGCCAGGACCTTCGGCCAATCGGATGACCGGTTAGCCTTCACAAAAAACGTGTAAAGAAATTGGACTTTCTAGGCACTTTGTCCGCCCGCCAGGCCAGGGGGCACTAGCCGGTCGGACATAAAAAACTTTCAATTTTCTCTCTCCTCTTCATGAGGAGGAAAACTGCAACAAATCTCCCCCTTTCCGATTCAAGAGAAGTTCACTGTCTTCAAACCAGCCCGACTTCTACAAGCCTCAAATTTGCCCTTGAGTAAAGCCTTAATCATCATGTCTGACCCGATATCGTCCAGTGTGGACCTTCTCAAGCTGTAACACCTTCTGTTCTAAAGTATCCCTGATCCAGTGATACCGAATCTCTATGTGCTTCAACTTGGAATGCTGACTTGGACTCTTGCTCAAGTGTATCGTACTCTGGCTATCACGATAGACCATGTGCTTCTCCTACTTTAGGCTAAATTCATGTAAGAACATCTTCATCCAAAGCATCTCCTTGCATGCTTCTGTGATTGCAATGTACTCGACATCTATCAGTGGATAACGCTACGACCTTCTATAGCTTGCTCTGCCAAGAGACCCCTTCCCCAGTAAACGTGAACATGAACCCGGATGTGGACTTCTTGAAGTCTATGTCATCTGCAATATCTGCATCTGCGTAACTCTCTAACACATGTTTCTCGTCACCACAACATATGCTTAACCTGAATGAGCCTCTCAGATACCGTAGTATCCACTTCACCGCTGCGCAATGTTCTTTGCCAGGATTGGCAAGATACCGACTGACAACACCAACCGCATTTGCTATTGGGTGTGTACATACCATAGCATATATCAAACTTCCTACCGTCGAGGCGTAGGGTATCTTCTGCATCTCATCCACCTCTGCCTTCATCTTGAGACACTGCTTGTCACTCAATTTGAAGTGACCATCCAGTGGAGTATTGACCAACTTCGCTGCATTCATATTAAACCGCTCTAGGAATTTCTCAATATATCTCTATTGTGACTACAAAGCCTTCTACTACTTCTGTCACGGGTTAATTATCTTCATTCATAGGATCCGTCTGCCTGGGCCCAATCTCCTGTTTCAGCCTGTCAATCTTCTTGATATCTTTTCCCATCATGAGCATTTCATCAATATACAATAGCGGAACTAAGAAATCATCATCTGAAAACCTACAAGTGAACACACAGTGGTCCGACTCCATTCTATCATACCCATGTGTCAACATGAACGAGTCGAACTTCTTGTACCATTGCCTAGGAGCTTGTTTTAGCCCATACAAGCTATTCCTAAGCCTACACACCATATGCTCTTTGCCCTTGACTTCGAACCCCTCTGGTTAGCGCATATAAATCTCTTATTCCAACTCACCATGGAGGAAAGCAGTTTTAACATCTAATTGCTCTCCAGATCCATGCTAGCCACCAACCCAAGCAACATCCAGTATGAATGTCATCTTCACCACTAGTGAGAATATCTCATCAAAGTCTATACCTTTCCTTTGACCGAAACCTTTCACCACAAGTCTAGCCTTGAACCTTGTCTGTGTAGGCAATTTCACCATATCATAGGTGTGGTTCTTATGCAAGGATTTCATCTCTCTTGCATACCTTTCAACCACTCCCCCTTATGCTCGTCGACTAGGCCTTAGAATAATCTTCTAGCTCTTCCCCATCAGTAAGCATAATGTACTCATGCGACGAGTACTTCTTGGATGGGTGTCTGTCCCTAGATGCCCCCCTCACTTATGACTCAACAGGTAGATCAAGTGGGAGCTGCTCCCCCAGTCCATCTTCTGTAGGAACTCCCTCATCCTCTGCACCTTGCTATAGTCCCCCGTCATCAGGCACCACGGGAGGAGTAACAGGATCCAAATCTTCCAGCTCACTTGAACTGGGCTGAGTTTCTCTGGCTTTTCAATGTCTTCTATACATTAATCTTCAATGAAAACCACATCTCTGCTCCTGACAAGTTTCTTCTCGATCAGATCCCACAACCTGAAGCCAAATTTCTCATCACCATACCCCAAGAACACACACTGTCTAATATTCGTATCGAGCTTGGACCTCTCGTCCTTTGGTACGTGAATGGATGCCCTGCATCCAAACACCCTGAGATGACTGTACAAAGGATCACGTCTAGTCAACACCTTCTCATGTACTTTTCCATTCAACGGGGCTGATGGAGACCTGTTTATTAAATACACAGTCGTGTGTATTGCTTCTCCTTAAAACATCTTAGGCAACTTCACATGGGATAACATGCATTTGATTCTCTCTACAATGGTGCGATTCATACGTTCAGATAGACCATTATGCTGGGGGTCTTGGGTACCGTCTGTTCATGCTGTATACCTAGGGATTTACAATACTCATGGAACGCCCCAATGTATTCACCACCATTGTCAGTGTGGATGCACTTCAATGATCTACCTGTCTCCCTCTCGACCATAGCCTGAAATATTTTAAACACACCAAAGACCTCGTCCTTGGATTTCAAAGTATAAACTCAAACCCACCTAGATGCATCATCTATAAATGTGACAAAATACAATGCCCCACCCAAGGATTTCGTCCTCATAAGACCATAAATATCAGAATAAACCAAATCTAATGCATGCATTTTCTTAACATGAGAAGCAGTCTTTACAAATAAAACTCTATGCTGTTTCCCTTATAAATAATCAATACAAGTTTTAAGAGGTGTACCTGCCAACTCTAGAAGGAGGTGCTTCTTCGTTAGTAGCTGAAGCCCTTTTCTCGCTCATGTGGCCAAGCCGTCTGTGCCACATGTTTGTCACTAAATCTTCCACTGCGTTCAACTCACCCTTCCATATACTAACACATGTCTTATATAAGGTGCAACACATCTTCCCTCTTGTTACGATCATCGAACCCTTGATGAGCTTCCAGTGCCCACCAACAAACTGACTCTCATAGCAGGCTACATCTAACCTTCCCGTCGACATCAAGTTGAGGCGAAGGTCTAGAATATGTCTTACATCTTTTAGAACCAATGTACAGCCTACATCGGTCCTCACACAAACATCACCAACTTCCACAATCTGGGATACTCCAAAGTTTCTCATCTTCGCTGTATCATAGCTGCCTTACTTGTAGCTTGTAAAGAAATCCCTTCGTGGAGTTGCATGAAACGACACTCCCAAATCGACCACCCAATCGGTGCCTTAATTCGCAACCGTGAGACAACTATCGTGATCTACTGAGAGAATGACCACAACGTCGCCATCAGAGGCAACCGTAGTAGAATCTGATTCATCACCTTTTTCCTTCCATTTTCCTTTCTGATCCTTTTTCTTGTGACATTTACTTTTATAATAGCCCTTATTGCCACAATTCCAACATTTAACATCTCTCCTGACATTAGACTTTCCTCTAAATTTATCTCAGGCCTTTTCGCCCTTTCTGTTCTTTCCTCTCCCCCGATCCTTTGTCACAAGGGCCTTTTGTTGAATTTATCTTAGACTTCCTCGTTATCTCCTCATTGAAGAGACAACTAGTTACATGTTCCATAGACACCTTTACGTCTGGCGTGGAGTTACTAAGAGACACCACCAATGTCTCCCAACTGTCAGGCAATGAGCTAAGCAATAGCAAAGCATGTAGTTCATCGTCCATGACCATCTTCATAGCGGAGAGCTGGTTCACAATATTGCTAACTTCATTCATGTGCTCAGCCACAGAACCATTATCCTTAAACTTGAGATTTACAAGTCTTCTAATCAAGAATATCATGTTGCTGGTCCATCTTTCTCTCATATAACCCTTGCAATTCTACCATAGGCTAGCGGTTGAGGTCTCCGTAGACACATGGTAGAATACAGAATCGTCCAACCATTTCTAATAAACCCCACCGCCTTTCGATCCAACTTCTTCTAATCATTATCTGACATATCTTTTATCTTCGCTGATATGCCTAAGATTGGAGCATACAAGTCCTTGTAATAAAGCAAGTTCTCCATCTTAGCCTTCCATATGGTCTAGTTGGATCCATTGAGACAAGTCATCCTTGATGAGCCACCTTCCATAATTCAGAACCGATCACACTCCGTTCAACCAACCTGAACGCTCTAATACCACTTTTGTTCGGTGCGTTTCATAAAACCTTCAGATCTTGCCCCCCAAAACTACTAGAATTATGAGTTATGATAAAGCAATAAACTAAATCAAATCATCAACCACACAAGAGATTTTTACGTGGAAAACCCTCAAAGAGGTAAAAACCTATGGGACTTCGTACATATCAACAATTCACTATGAAGTAGAACTATTACAACCTCGATCACAAGCACACACCGCTTGGATCAAATCTTCTTCACCCATGTAAGGATGAATAACAATAAAAGGACTAGAAACTGAGAGATCTCACCCGAGCACGAGGACATTGAAGAGCCGAGACTGTCGTTGCACCATGAATCACCTTCGCGATCAAAGCCTCCTCTTCCAACAAGCTTCCTCTCCCTCTTTCTCTTCCTCTCTTTCTCTTTTTCTCTCTCTCTCTCTCTCTCTCTCTCTCTCTCTCTCTCATCTAGGATGTGTAGAACACTTAATGGAATACCTAAATTCCTGAATTAGAGGCCCTCTTATAGCCTTTAGCAAGACTTAAGAGCCCCATTAGGAAACTGCTTAAGCAGTCCGCGCACACCTTCGGCCGGCCTGTCTGAGAGTTTGCTGTCCAGAGAGTTTGCTGTGAGGAAACATGTCCAAAGAGTTTGCTGTGAAAAAATACGCATGCCCAGCCTGTCTGCCAGTCGGCCTTCACAAAAAAAGTCTAGAGAAATTAGACTTTCTAGGCACTTTGTCCAATCGGCCGGCCTGGGGGCACCGGCCGGTCAGACATAAAAAACTTTCGATTTTCTCTCTCCTCTTCATGAGGAGGAAAACTGCAACAATGATATTTGTGTAACCACTAAACTAAGTGAACATATGATATTTGTGTGGCCACTTGACCATGTGAACTTATGATATTTGTAAGGCCAATTAGCTATATGAAATTGTGGTATTTGTGTGCCCACTTAACCAGGTGAAATTATAATATCATGTGGCACACCATATCGATTAACTAGTCTACTTGGATGCGCGCTCACTAGAGGCTAGATGGACCTCTCGAGTGCAATTAACAACATTTTGAATAGGATTTGAACACGAAGGGCAATAAGCCCACTTAAAGGAGAAAATGCATTTTTGAGTCATGTATTTAGAACTTGTGTTCAAATACTCTTTCCAGATAACATACAATATTAGGATATGCCTAAATGCCTAAGCACTCACTAGGTGTCCTTATAACACATTTTTTCATAAGTCGTACATATGGGTTAATGTACGTGTGGCCGTAGTTAGGTATTCTGTAATGTTAGCTCATAAACTAATCCTTGTATTAAAGTAGTTAGTATGATAAGTGAATCCTGAATGTCTTAAATGCATGTAGACCTCTCTTGATATTGTGGGTTAATATTCAGACTTGTATAAAATCAACGTTATGAGGACTGCGTGTTCTATATTATACTTGGATTGATATGGGTGATGATAGTGGATAAAGTCCACTGGATACGTTTCATTGTTCTATGAAGATGGTAAACTAATAGATTGAAAATGTATTAAGAAAGTTGATTGATGGAATACTTAAATCCATGTAATTAAACATAGCATCATCTTCTTTGATGTAACATGTATCATGAGAGATCATGCTCATGTATCATATGTCGTGGTGATGGGTGGATGGATGTACATTGGTGATGATGGGAAGATTTATGTATGTTGATAGTTGGGTTGGAGTATGATATGGTTGAAAGAGGGCATAGGAAGGGGGAGAATCCATGCCCGCCTATTATCAGACTCGGCATTGGGGCCTCCAGTACCAATCGGTCTTGGACTTGGTGAGCATTTAGATGTGTGACATCTCCATTATCGAGGACGAGTGGGGAGGAGGTTCAATGAGCCTACCTAACAGCAGACCGGGTTGAGTTGATGTGACTGTAGAGTGGGATCCCAACTGCCAAGGTCTGTTAGGGTGTGAACAAATGCATCCGTCCACTGGGACAATTCGAGTAAGAGGAACAGGTTTCGAATTGATTGCTACCATTAGCCCTATCGCCGAGGACTGGGTGGATCTTGCATAAGTTCACCGCCCGATCCAAATAGGATACCTTATTGTCGAGGACAGGTGGAGGTAGATGTGAGGAGCCCATCAGATAGTCCAAGTAAGAGGATTAATATGACTTTGATCAATCTCTAATATTGAATCTACCGTCAAGGATGGGTCAATAGCGTATAGATCCACTAGCTGGTACAAGTAGGATACTCTGCTATGCAAGGATGGGTGGTGTTGTCGAGGTTATTTCACTTATGATTGTTGGGTGAGTTTCACACAAGCCTGAGGATCTCGCCCCCCAATGCATTAGAATTATGGACTAGGATAAAGCAATAATCAAGAGTAAACAAACAACCACACGACACAAGGAGTTTTTACGTGGAAAACCCTCGAAAGAGGTAAAAACCACGAGACCTAGTCCAGATCAACAATCCACTATACCAGAGAACTGTTACAACAGATCACAAGCACACACTGCTTGGATCAAAACTTCTTCACCCACACAGGGATGGATAAGAATGAAAGGATAAGAAAACTGAGAGATCTCACCCCAGCACGAGGACGTTGAAGAGCCGAGACGTCGTTGCACCGGGAATCACCTTCTCGAGCAATGCCTCCTCTACCAACAAGCTTCATCTCCCTCTTTCTCTTCCTCTCTCTCTTTTTCTCTCTCTCTCACCTAGGACGTGTAGAGCACCTTGTGGGAATACCAAATCCCGAATTAAAACTCCATATATGTAATTTTGTAAGAGTCCTAGCCCGATTTGGAAACTGCAGTACCAATCCGCGCATACCTTCGACCTGTCGGCCAAAACCGCCGGCCAGTCGGACCCACCAAAAGCCAGTCCAGAGAGAAACTGTGTTAAAAACACATACACCCGACCTGTCTGCCGACCGGTCGGCCTTCACAAAATCTGTCCAGAGATTTTGTGGTTTTCAGCCACTTTGTCCGGCCGGTTGGACATGAGTATGAATACTCTCTCTCCTCTGTCTAATGAGAAGGAAAATGCCAACAAATCTCCCCCTTTTCTGACTCAAGAGGAGTTCACCATCTTCAAGCCAGCCCGGCTTCTACAAGCCTCAAATTTTCCCTTGAGCAGAGCCTTGGTCATCATGTCTGACCCGTTATCGTTCGTGTGGACCTTCTCAAGCTGTAACACCTTCTGTTCCAAAGTATCCCTGATCCAGTGATACCGAATCTCTATGTGCTTCGACTTGGAATGCTGACTTGGATTCTTGCTCAAGTGTATCGCACTCTAGCTATCACAATAGACCACGTGCTTCTCCTGCTTCAGGCTAAGTTCCTGTAGGAACCTCTTCATCCAAAGCATCTCCTTGCATGCTTTTGTGACTGTAATGTATTCGGCCTCTGTCGTCGACAATGCTACGACCTTCTATAGCTTGCTCTGACAAGAAACCGCTCCCCCAGCAAACGTGAACATGAAACCCGATGTGGACTTCCTGGAATCTATGTCACCTGTCATATCTGCATCTGTGTAACTCTCTAACACAGGTTTCACGTCACCATAGCATAGGCTCAACCTGGATAAGCCTCTCAGATACCGTAGTATCCACTTCACTGCTGCCCAATGATCTTTGCCAGGATTGGCAAGATACCGGCTGACAACACCAACCGCATATGCTATGTCTGGGCGCGTACACACTATAACATATATCAAACTTCCTACAGCCGAGGCGTAGGGTATCTTCTGCATCTCTTCCACCTCTGCCTTCGTCTTGGGACACTGCTTGTCGCTCAATTTGAAGTGACCATCCAGTGGAGTACTAACCGGCTTCGCTGCATTCATATTGAACCGCTCTAGGACTTTCTCAATATACCTCTCCTATGACAACCAAAGCCTTCTGCTGCTTCTATCACGGGTTATCTCCATTCCTAGGATTTGTCTGGCTGGGCCCAAGTCTTTCATCGCAAACGACTTGCCCAACTCCTTTTTCAGCCTGTCAATCTTCTTGATGTCCTTTCCCATGATGAGCATGTCATCAACATATAAGAGCAGAACCAAGAAATCATCATCTGAGAACCTGCGAGTGAACACACAGTGGTCCGACTCCGTTCTATTATACCCATGTGTCAACATGAACGAGTCGAACTTCTTGTACCATTGTCTAGGAGCTTGTTTTAGCCCATACAAGCTCTTCCTAAGCCTACACACCATATGCTCTTTGCCCTTAACTTCGAACCCCTCTGGTTGTCGCATATAGATCTCTTCTTCCAGGTCACCATGGAGGAAACCAGTTTTAACGTCTAACTGCTCTATCTCCAGATCCATGCTAGCCGCCAACCCAAGCACATCCGTATGAATGTCATCTTCACTACTGGTGAGAATATCTCATCGAAGTCTATTCATTTCCTCTGACCAAAACCTTTCACCACGAGTCTGGTCTTGTACCGTGCTTGTGAATTCTTCTGCTCAATCTGCTTTCTGAACAACCACTTGTGGCTCAGAGCGTTCTTGCCCTTAGGCAATTCGCAGGTATATGTGTAACCTGTTTTAGTATTGCTATTGCCCTTAGGCTAATTTAATAATATGGTTAATATAAATGATCTGTAAGGATTTAGTATGACTTTCGTTAGAAGTGGTCAACATGAACACTAGAATAGTGTAGAAGTGACAGGTTTCACATAATCTACAATAAATCAGAAAAATATGTGATTAATTGAACTCAAGTTATAAGACATTTGCATGGATCATGATTCCTGGTAATCATTACCGTACAAAACCTTATATACTAGTTCTAGGACACGATCCAACCATACATGTCAAATTTCAACCCTCCGATCATCCTACAAACGCCCTAATCAGGAATCGGGCCATAAGTGGGCCATCTGACTTCGGAACCGTCCCATTTTTGGTGTCATAGAATGAAATCATGTGGCTTATCTAATGAATGGAGTGGATTGTGCATTCACATCATGGTGGGACCCACGTGCATCGCGTGCACCATAAGTGCTCGGTCAACTCGCGTTGACCGCGAGTTTGAAGAAACTCTTCTTCTTCGTTCGCAGCCATTGCTGCGAGCGGACGTTGTCCGCTGGTGGCATCCATGCCGTCCGTTGATGATGGTTACGGGTGGGCCCCACATGGAAGTGGAATACGGTGCGTGGGTGTACGTGCACCGCACGTAACAAGCGGTCTAAAGAGTCCCCGCCTCACCCGCTCCTTCACCCGCTGAAACAGCGGACGCTGTTACAGCGTCCGCATGCTGTCGACAGTGGGCCTCCATGCGATCATCGGGATGGGCCCCATCGTAAAATCCAAGCCGTCCATTCGAATCCCCTACCCCACACATGAAGTCCCCTTGAATACTTTTCTCATCAGCTGTCTATCCGATCTTCCTCAAGCCACCGTTCAAATCAAAGAAAACCAAGATCCGGTCCATTGCGTTGCATGGACGGTCCCGACTTCACCAATCTCTTCAAGTGGTCCCCACCTACATATTCGACGGTTCCTACGTGAAGTAGTCTACAAGAAGTGGAAGTCGAATCCTCCTTTAACCCGGATGCGCAAACCCACCCACGTCGGTTTCGCACGGCTATAAAACCTGCCGTCCACTCCTGCATCCTTCAGAGAAAAGCTAGAGAGAGAGAGGGTTCGAGCAGAGAAAGAGAGAGAGCTAGTTGAAAGAGAGAGAGAGAGAGAGAGAGAGAGAGAGAGAGAGAGAGCCTTTAGAGAGAAAGTAGAGAGAGAGAGAGAGGGGTCGTGTAGTCTCCATCCAGTGGGGGAATCCATCCACTGTTGCCTCCTACTGCTGCTGGACGAATTCTCCAGCAAAGAAGAAACAGAAGAAGAAGAAGGGAAGAAAAAGAAAGAAAGAGGAAGAAAGGAAGAAAGAAAGGAAGGTGAAGAAAATGACTTCTTTTCTTGGTCCGAATCGACTCGTCGAGTCAATCTGAGTTTGAGCCGATCTATTTGGAGTCTAAGAGATCAACGAGTCGGTGAGTGATTCGTCTCAGAAAGTTTATAGTTGATACTTCATTCCCTACACTTATTTTCTCTAGTATAGATCTTAGGAATAGGTCTATCTCTCAAAACCTTTTTAATTAGGCTTAGGTTC
This sequence comes from Liriodendron chinense, assembly GCA_003013855.2. Lineage (NCBI taxonomy): Eukaryota > Viridiplantae > Streptophyta > Magnoliopsida > Magnoliales > Magnoliaceae > Liriodendron > Liriodendron chinense. Next base: position 386,683 of record PVNU02000491.1, on the reverse strand, counting down.
GTGTATTTGTGCATGTTATGGATCCTAAGGAAGGGATCTATCTCTAGAATTTATTCCATCTCTCAACCGTTCCTTCTTGTTGATTCTATTTTCTCAAATCTTCTTCCTAGTCATACATCAAAATTTGGACTAACTTAATTTAGGTTGAGATTACGTACAAGACATCATCTTTAGAATAACATTAGTCAATCATTAAAACGCTGAAAGCTTATACGTTATCCTTCTGATCTATTTTTCAATGATTTATAACAAACTAAGGTTAGAAGAGAAATTACCTGAATAAAGATAATACATGCATAGTGTGATTGAGTGTTGAATTGCATTATGTGATTGATGAATGCTTCCATAAACTCATGACATGTCCATACATTTGTACACTGCGACAGAACAGGAGCATGGTTGATTTGACTCCTGGCGTGCATGGTTGATTTGTCGCATCGCTGTACCGGTTAGGTGAGCATGGTTGATTTGCGACAGGTTCCTAATGTTCAGTGGCAGCGAGTTCTGGTCGTTTTACTTATTGAGCATGGTTGATTTGCTCGGTTGGATCAGTGGTGCATGGTTGATTTGCCCACTGGCGTGCATGGTTGATTTGCCGCCTCGTTGTACCGGTTAGGTGAGCATGGTTGATTTGCGAAAGGTTCCTAATGTTCAGTGGCAACGAGTTCCTAGACGTTTATTGCTCTTACACATCATGACATACATGACATCATGGTAATCATGTTTCATTCATAATAAACATAAAGTGTATTAATCATCACCATAGCCTTGTATATGCGTATGATTCTAGCTGTTAGTATTTCACATCTAACATCTTATTAACTAGAATATTACTTGTGATGGAAATGACCTCACTGGGCTTTAGCTCACCAAAATCACCACAGTTTCTGCAGGATATCAGGAGGAAGGAGCAGCGGCTAAAGCAGAATATCTGGACGACTACTTTTATTAGAAGACTTATCCTAGCTTAGGTGTTGAATTTATTTCTTTTGGAAGATGATTGAAAACAGACTTCAGTAGATTTGAATATTTTGCGGAGTAGATGTAGTTGGTTGATTTAATTTCCATTTGAGATTTATTTTATGGTTAATAGAATACTTTAGTTTGGTATTATTGTGGTATGTGGAATGGAATTTCTCTAAAGGTGATATTTGGATTAAATTCGCACTCTGAAACTCAGGCCTTCGGTTGTTGTACTCAAGTCTCAAATTTCAGGGCGTGACAATATGTGTGATTCTTATGCAAGGATTCTATCTCCTCTTGCATAGCTTTCAACCACTCCCCCTTATGCTCGTCGGCTAGGGCCTCAGAATAGTCTTCTGGCTCTTCCCCATTAGTAAGCATAATGTACTCATGCGGCGAGTACTTCTTGGACGGGTGCCTGTCCGTAGATGTCCTCCTCACCTGTGGCTCAACAGGTGGATCAAGTGGGGGTTGCTCCCCCTGTCCATCTCCTGTAGGAACTCCCTCGTCCTCTGCACCTTACTGTACTCCCCCGTCATCAGGCACCACGGGAGGAGTAGTGGGATCCAAATCTTCCAGCTCATCTGAACTGGGTTGGGTCTTCTCTGGCTTTCCAATGTCTTCTATACACTGATCTTTAATGAAAACCACATCTCTGCTCCTGACGAGCTTCTTCTCGGTCGGATCCCACAACCTGAAGCCAAATTTCTCATCACCGTACCCCAAGAACACACACTGCCTGATCTTCGTATCGAGCTTGGACCTCTCGTCCTTTGGTACGTGAACGGATGCCCTGCATCCAAATACCCTGAGATGACTGTACGAAGGATCACGTCCAGTCCACACCTTCTCAGGTACTTCTCCATTCAAAGGGGCTGATGGAGACCTGTTTATCAGATACACTGCTGTGTGCATTGCTTCTCCCCAGGACATCTTGGGCAATTTCGCATGGGATAACATGCACCTGATTCTCTCTATAATGGTGCGATTCATACGCTCAGAGACACAATTGTGCTGGGGGGTCTTAGGTACTGTCTGTTCATGCCGTATACCTAGGGACTTGCAATACTCATGGAAGTCACCAATGTATTCACCACCATTGTCAGTGCGAATGCACTTCAATGATCTACCTGTCTCCCTCTCGACCATGGCATGAAAAGTTTTAAACACACCAAAGACCTCGTCCTTGGATTTCAAAGCATAGACCCAAACCCTCCTAGATGCATCATCTATAAACGTGACAAAATACAATGCCCCACCTAAGGTTTTAGTCCTCATAGGACCACAAACATCAGAATAAACCAAATCTAATGGATGTACTTTCTTGACATGAGAAGCAGTTTTTACAAATGAAACCCTATTCTGTTTCCCTGATAAACAATCAATACAGATTTTAAGAGGTGTACCTGTCAACTCTGGAAGGAGGTGCTTCTTCGCTAGTAGCTGAAGCCCTTTCTTACTCATGTGGCCGAGCCGTCTGTGCCACATGTCTGTCGCTGAATCTTCTGCTGCATTCAACTCACCCTTGCATATACTAACACATGTCTTGTATAGGGTGCAACACATCTTCCCTCTTGCTGCGATCATCGAACCCTTGATGAGCTTCCAGTGCCCACCAACAAACCGACTCTCATAGCCGGCTACATCCAACCTTCCCGTCGACATCAAGTTGAGGCGAAGGTCTGGAATATGTCTCACATCTTTTAGAACCAATGTACAACATATATCGGTCCTTACACAAATATCACCAACTCCCACAATCTGGGACACTCCAGAGTTCCCCATCTTCACTGTACCATAGCTGCCTTGCTTGTAACTTGTAAAGAAATCCCTTCGTGGAGTTGCATGAAACGACGCTCCTGAATCGACCACCCAATCGATGTCCAGATTCGCAGCCGTGAGACAAACATCATGATCTGCTGAGAGAATGACTACAACGTCACCATCTGATGCGACCGCAGTAGAATCTGATTCATCATCTTTTTCCTTCCCTTTTCCTTTCTGATCCTTTTTCTTGCGACATTCACTTTTGTAATGGCCCTTCTTGCCGCAGTTCCAACATTAAGCATCTTTCCTGACACTACACTTGCCTCTGGATTTCTCTCGGGCTTTCCCGCCCTTTCTGTTCTTTCCTCTCCCCCGATCCTGTGTCACAAGGGCCTCTTGCTGAGTAGACCCTAGAGACTTCCTCCTTGTCTCCTCATTAAAGAGACAACTTGTTACCTGTTCCATGGATATCTTTCCGCCTGGCGCGAAGTTACTTAGAGACACCACCAATGTCTCCCAACTATCAGGCAATGAGCTAAGCAGTAGCAAAGCCTGTAGTTCATCGTCCAGGACCATCTTCATAGCAGAGAGTTGGTTCACAATATTGCTGACTTCATTCATGTGCTCAGCTACAGAACCATTGTCCTTGAACTTGAGATTTACAAGTCTTCTAATCAAAAATATCTTGTTGCCGGCTGTCTTCCTCTCATACAGCCCTTGTAATTTCAGCCATAGACTAGCGGCTGAGGTCTCTATAGACATATGGTGGAAGACCGAATCGTCCAACCATTGTCTAATGAACCCCACCGCCTTTCAGTCCAGCTTCTTCCAATCATCATCTGACATATCCTTTGTCTTCGCTGATACGCCTATAATTGGAGCATACAGGTCCTTGCAATAAAGCAAGTCCTCCATCTTAGCCTTCCATATGGTCCAGTTGGATCCATTGAGACTAATCATTCTTGATGAGCCACCTTCCATAATTCAGAATCAATCCCACACCGTTCAAACAACCTGAACTCTCGGATACCACTGTGTTGGGTGCGTTTCACACAAGCCTGAGGATCTCGCCCCCCAATGCACTAGAATTATGGACTAGGATAAAGCAATAATCAAGAGTAAACAAACAACCACACGACATAAGGAGTTTTTACGTGGAAAACCCTCGAAAGAGGTAAAAACCACGGGACCTAGTCCAGATCAACAATCCACTATACCAGAGAACTGTTACAACCGATCACAAGCACACACTGCTTGGATCAAACCTTCTTCACCCACACAGGGATGGATAACAATGAAAGGATAAGAAAACTGAGAGATCTCACTCGAGCACGAGGACGTTGAAGAGCCGAGACGTCGTTGCACCGGGAATCACCTTCTCGAGCAATGCCTCCTCTACCAACAAGCTTCCTCTCCCTCTTTCTCTTCCTCTCTTTCTCTCTCTCTCACCTAGGACGTGTAGAGCACCTTGTGGGAATACCAAATCCCGAATTAGAACTCCATATATGTAGTTTTGCAAGAGTCCTAGCCCGATTTGGAAACTGCAGTACCAATCCGCGCATACCTCCGATTGGTCGGCCAAAACTGCCGGTCGGTCGGACCCACCAAAAGCCAGTCCAGAGAGAAACTGTGTTAAAAACACATACACCCGACCTGTCTGCCGACCGGTCGGCCAGGACCACCGGCTGGTCAGACGACCGGTCGTCCTTCACAAAATCTGTCGAGAGATTTTGTGGTTTCCAGCCACTTTGTCAGGCCGGTCGGCCAGGGGCACCGGCCGGTCGGACATGAGTATGAATATTCTCTCTCCTCTATCTAATGAGAAGGAAAACGCCAACAATGATATATGTGAAGTATGTAGAAATGAATTCATACTAGCTGTTTTTACATTTTAAGAAACCCTAGCAAGCTGCGTTATGCGAGCGGGTGATAAGAGCTCCTCATTACATGGCTCAGGATATCTTTTTCGAAATGGGAAAAAATGTAAATCTATAATATATTCTAAGGAGAAGATGTAATTTGAATGTTACGAGAATATTGCCATATCTTGCCCTTGCTATGATAGCTTGTAGAATTTTGCAATGTTCTTGAAATGAAAAAGAAAACACTATAGTATAGTCAGATATAATAAATAAATAAATGCTTCATCCGTGGACGTGAAATGCATCCTACCCCCACCCTGAAGCATTACCGTCTGGGCAAACCTGCAGAGGGGCCCACCGTGATGTATCCGTTTATCCACTCCGTCCATCCATTTTATACGTCACCAGGTTCCCATCACTATTTGGTGTGGCCCACTTGAACATTGGATCTTCCTAGTTTCTAGAGTCATACCTTAAAATGATCTTATAAAATGAATGGATACATCACAGAGAGTGGCTCCATGGGTCTGCCTCAGGGCGGGGGGATTGCGTCCTTCATCCCCTTGTTACACCCCAAGAGCGGAGCCAGGGGCGTAGGCATCGTTTTATGGCGTGACCCATACGTAGGTGGCTTGGGTGAATTTCACATAAACAATAGGATGGGCTAACCCAGACCGCCCAATCCTGTTTTGATGAACACTTCTATATGTATATTTATTAATATTAATTATATCTAATTTATTAACGTTATTTACACCTAATTTATAAGGAGTTGGACGTCCAACCGATTGGACCTGATACTTCCTCTTTTTTAAATATGAATACTTACAGGCATAAAGGCAAACAATACATGGAGGAAATCAAATATAGCTTTTACGTCAAAAGGAATGGCATTTTGGTCAATTTAAGTAGTCATGGCTAGTTTGGTGAAGAACCCTAGTTAAAGCTCGAGTAGCTTTGCCCCTTGAAATTCAAATACATGTGCCCCAAAAGCTCAACCAAAGGTTGGTCGATCGGTGTCTCCAATAACTTATACTTTCTTTAACTTTCTTTCCACCTTTTTCGCTTTAGGTTGGTTGCCACTTCTGTCATGTCTCCGAGGTTTTCTAGGGTTTTGGGTTTTCCCATAAATGGCAAAGCTCCTAAGAAAACGCTTACTTTTTTAAAGTGGAGTTATTAGATACTCTGGCTGCTCATGATACACAGGCACATAGAAATAGAATAAATGTCACATATTAATTCAAATTAAACGGACTAAATTGTGGAATTCACTGTCGCTACGTTACAACCTAATTTTTGGATTGGTCAAACAATCCTAACCTCTTGACTCATGGACACTTAATTTTTTAAATAACACCATTAAAATTATTTTCATTTTAACGGTCTGTCCGGCAATTTACTATTTAGATAAGCATATAAGATTAATATTAATTTGTTCACGAAAAATATTGACCAGTAGCGATAATTTGCACGGTTTAGATTGAATTACTTGTATGCCACGTATTCAAGTTTTAGAAGTTTATGAGCGCTTGCAAATCATCCATCACATTCTGCCAGAGTATCAAAGCATTTCTCTTTCTTAAATCCATTAGGCGCAGATGGAATCGGATTGCAAATTTACACTGCCAGCAGCCAGGTCGCTGCTGGACGGTGCTCTGTGGACCTAACGGTGATGCGTTTGTTTTATCTACGGCGTTCATCCATTTTAGATCATTATTTTATGGCAGGAGCCTAAAAATGAGGGAGACCCAAGTCTCAGATGGACTACACCACAGGAAAACAGTAGTGATTGAACGCTCACCGTTAAAAACTTCTTAGGGGAAACTGTAATGTTTATTTGCCCTCCAACATGTTGATCCAAAACTTTTGTGGGCCAGGAAGTTTTTAAGCTTGAGAGTTCAATCACCACTGTTTCCTGTGGTGTGGTCCACCTGAGGTTTGGATCTCCCTTATTTTTAGACTTTTGCAAAAAAAAAAAAAAAAAAAAAAAAAACGAAAGGTGAAGAAATGTATGGATGGCGCGGATAAAATACATACATAAGGGTGGAACCATCCGGTTTATATGACTTGCCTTTTTACCGATATTAGTTAAAAGAGGCTTAGATTAGCGATGTGATTATGACGCTAGCCTCGTTGTTAGGAGATTCTTTTTAAGCCTTCCGAGCAGTGTATGGCTTTTTTCTAGATGAACCCCTATGCACAGTCATCCCCTTGTATAGTGGGAGCTTATCGTGGAAGCCAAGTGGGCCTTTTGAAAATGGGGTATCCAAATCAACAATGGGTACCACTCCTCTTGTTGATCTGACCCATTCACTTTAATTTGATAGTTGTGAACCCACAGAAGGGTCATTTAAAAAAATCGAAGCATTTTTTAGGCCACACCTGTGTTACTGTTGTGAGTTAATTCTGAACTGTTTCCTTCAATATAGTCCATCCGTGATGAAGTTTGCCCTCAAACTTAGATAGATGACATGAAATTAAAACTCATTTCATGTGGACAGCTTAGATCTGCTCCAAGATTATCCATTGAGCCTCAAATACGACATGGGATGGGTTCAATAGATGGGTCTCTTGCATAGAAAGGCCATTTGACATTTTGCTTCTTTTCCTCTCTTTTTTTCCCTTGGGAGGAGACAATTTGGCCGTTAGGACCGTTGCCACTTTCATGGGACCCACTTTGATGAGCTTTCGGTGTATATCGAGTGTCATTCCCTATCTTCCAGCGAGATTCTGAGTGGTTATTGAAGATTCACAGCACAATATCCGACGTAGAAGCTATGACAGCTAAAGGTGGATTTAGGTTAGGATAATAGTGGCTTTTGTCTCTGTGTGTGTGTGTGTGTGTTTTTTTTTTTTTTTTTTGGTATCAATGATAGGAGTTTTTGAAAGAGAGGAGAGTGTGGTGATTCCCTTTATAATTGTTTCTTTTATGGGTATGAAAGGTGAGAGTTTGTGGAAGGGATATATTTTGTAACGAAAGAATGTTATAATGGATGATTTTGGAAATGAAACAATGCTCTAATGGATGAATATGATGAATGTTGTAATTAACGAATGGTGTAGTGGAAGAATGTTGAATGAATGAATGATCATAACCGTCATATATAATTCCATGTAGGTTGCAGATCCCACAAAAACAGGTCCACTTTTGGGTAGTCAAATAGTGTTCAAATGAGGTGATTTTAAATTCATTTGAGAGTTCATCACATTACTTTCTCAACAAGTACAAGATCACCCAAATCGAACATGTATTGAGGGAGTTATGACTATTTTAGTTGGATCTGCAAACGATAATGAGTATCAGCGAATGACAGTGACTTTGGGCCCACTTTTGGGTAATCAAATGGTGTCCAAATGAGGTGATTCCAAAGCCCTCTGAAATTTTATCAAATTACCTTTCCAACAAGTATAAGATCATCTAAATCAGATATATGACAAGGGAGTTATAACCATTTTCGCCGATAAATACTGACCATCGCTGATACTCACCGACCATCGCCGATAATCACTACGTATAGGCGATGGTCGGTGTGTATTGACGAAAATGGTCATAACTCCCTCGTTACTTATCTAATTTGGGTGATCTTGTGCTTTTTATAAAGGCTAATTTGATGAACTTTGAAATAAATTTGGAATCACTTCATTTGGACACCATTTGAGTGTCCAAAAGTGGGCCCATTTTCGTGGGATTTACAACCTGCATGGAGTTATGACAATGAACGTTCATTCATTTCAACATTCTTCCACTACAATATTCATCAATTACAACATTAATCCATTTCAATATTCATCACATTCATTCATTACAACATTCTTCAATTTTCAAATTCATCCATTACAACATTTTTTCATTACAAAATTCATCCATTTCACAAACTCTTTACCTTTTATACCCATAAAAAAATAAAAAATAAAAAAAATTATAAAGGGAACCACCACACATCCTCCCTTTTAAAAACTCTCATCATTGATACCCACTAATAAAAAAACAACAACAGACAAAACCACTATTATCCTAACCTAAACCCACATTTGACCGTCATACTTTCTACATCAGAATTTGTGGCCGGAAATCTTTTATAAAAAAAAAAAAAAAAAAACACTCGAAAGCTCACTGGAATGAAGGGAATGACATCATATGCATGCTGGACGCTGACCGGAGTGGGTCCAATGGAGGTAGCAACAGTCATATTGGCCAAATAGTCCCCTCCCAAGAAAAAAGAAAAAAAGAAAAAAAAATGTTAAATGCTCTTTCTCGCACAAGGGACTCATCTATATAACCCATCTCACATCATATTTAAGGCCCACTAGATAGTCTTGGAGCTTATCCAAGCCTTCTATATGAAGGGGTTTTTAATTTCATGTCATCTATGCAAGTTTGAGGGACCACATCAAAGGAAACAGCTTAGAATTAACTCACAACATTAACGCAAGTGTGGGTCATATAATGTTCCAATTTATTTCTTCGAAATGGCCCTCCTGAGAGTTCACGATTGTCTAAGTAAGGTGAACGGGTCAAATCGGCCGAGGGGTGGCCCCAATTGTTGATTTGTTGGGGCTCATGCCCCATTCTCAAAAAGCTCTCTCAGCTTCCGTGAAAAACTCCCGCCATATGAGAGGATAATTGTGCATATGGGTATTTTCCTATGGAAAAAGTCAAACAGTACCCAAATAACTAAAAAGAAGCTTTCGACAGAGCAGATTACCTTGTAATGGCATCACTAATAAAATGTTCTTTCAACTAATATCCCCTTTTTACCACAGCAGATTATTTGGGCAACCTAACATGTGTATAGAGGGACATTATCCATGATATCCGGTCCATGTATCATGGTTCACTCAATTACTGCTCTCTCATACCGTCCATATCAAAGGAGGCCCCACATGATGGATTGTACCATTAAAGGTGGGGCTCACACAGTGGACGACCCACATCAAAGATGGGCCCTACATTAATTGGTGCAATATCCAATCCACCAATCAGGTTGATCTGATCTTCTACATTTTTCCCAAAAATGGTTCTAGTCCACTCACCATGTGGACTGACTATTGGAAACAAGTGAATGGGTTAGAAAACTTCAGCCAAGTCTTTTAGAGCCGTACATTTGTTTTGCAGACTGTGGCCACCTGACCAGTCGATCAACCTGATTAATTATTGTGCCAGGGCATCCATACAGTGTTCCCATTCTGATGGATGGAATGTATCTCAGACCAATCGTGCTATGCTAGCACATGCATGGCATGTACATGAGCTTTATTGCACATCAGATGGGATTAGAAACGCTCATTCTGCTAGGAAAACTGCCTCAACACTTAGCTTTTTCTTTTCATGTCAATATGTTGCTTATTATATGTAGATTTGAAATTTTCTTTCGAAAGGTTACTTATCAATGTGTTATTACCAAACATACTTATTTACTTATTGGCTAATAAGCATGTTGTTTACCAAACATACTTACCTGCTTAATAAATAAAAACTAAGATAAGTAACTTATCTTACGTAACTAACAATCCAAACGGGCCCTAAAAATCAAGTTGATCAGCATCTTATAGAGCGATACTGTTAGAAAAAGACTAACGGCTTAAAAAACTGACCAACTTTATTATAATCTTCCATTTATTTCAAAAATTGTGGTCTACCTCAAAAGTGAAACTCTCTTATTCTTTAGCCATGGCATCTACCCAGTGGCCCACCTGATGGATCTATTGGGTGGTGTAAGTCGTTCATCCAGTGGGCCCTAGAGCGGATTGGGGATACAACGAAACTCTTTTCCGTTGGATGATCAATGGGCCTCAGTCAATCTGGACCATTGGCAGTAATTCTCCATCGTCAATCCACCAGCTAGATGATAAGAAGGTATGGAGATAATGACGCATGGCTCATCCAAGAAGAAGCCCACGGTTATGAAATGTAGGTAGGTCCAAGCTCCTTGGTCAACAATCATTGTGATAAAGCTTATGCAGAGGGGCCCAATTAAAACCGTACACGTGGCACTTGGCATGTAGGGTAGTCAATATTGGACGCGGATTGCATGCTGACCCTGCCACTGGCGACTCGCTGCTGGACGGTGCTGTGTGTGCTCCACCATGATGTATGTGCTTTATCCACGCCGTCCATCCATTTTTTTCATCATCTAATTTTAGGCCATGAGGCAAAAGATGAGGCAGATTCAAATCTCAGGTGGACCACACCACAGGAAACAGTGTTGATTGAACGCCCACCATTAGAAAATTCTTAGGGATCGACACAAAAGTTTTGGATCAAGCTGATATATGTGCTTTCCCTTCATCCAGATCCGTATGTCCTCATAAAAAGGTTGGATGGAAAATAAACATTATAGTGCGCCCTAGGAAGTTTTTAATGGTGGGCATTCAATCATCACCGTTTTCTTGTGGTGGAGTCCACCTGAGATTTAGGATCTGCATCGTTTTTCGGCTCATGCGGTAAAATAATGATCTAAAATGGATGGACGGCGTGGATAAAACATATACATCATGGTGGGGCTCATAGAGCACCATTTAGTAGCGAGGTTGCTGCTGGCAGTGTCAGTATGCAATCTGCGTCCGTCCATATTGTTCTTCTGGTGGGCCTAACATGAATGAGTTGTAGCCCAAAAATCACACGGTCCGTATCATCCTAAAAAACGTGGATCATGGCCTATCTTAGTTTATAATCGTCCATTTGCAAGCTAACGAGAGCCGACGGTGGTTGACCTATCAACAGTAGGTGCATTATTGGGGCAACCTAACGTGTGTATAGAGGGACATTATCCATGATATCCGGTCCATATCTCAACTGTATAACACGTGAACAAATCAAGGGCAAGATTCTGCGTGCGGTTTGTTTTTTGAGGCGTTTGCGATGTTGCATCATGGTTTCAAGCGAGTCTAGTCCGGGTCGACTCAGATTCGGTTTGATAGTAATACCACGAGTCACCCCAACTCGAGCGAGTTGGGTTGATTCAGCACCGATTCAAGTGAGATCCGACTCGACTCAGGACCGATTGAGCTTGGTCCTGAACCGAGTTTTTAACCATGTTTTTCACCAAAGGAAAGGGAACTCAAATCATACACACGTGTTTGCAAGAAGGCTCAGGTGGATGCCACACATGGGTCAACATGGCATGATAGGTCCAATAGCGACTCGTTACTTGACGAGTTTACGGTGCTCTGTGAGTCCCAGCATGGCGTATGTCTTTTATTCAGCCGGTCCATTCATTTTGTGAGATTATTTCATGCACGAGTGAGGTAGACTCAAATCTCAGGTTGACCACACCCTAGGAAATAGTTGTTAATGAAGGCGCATCATTGAAAACTTCCTGGGCCACAATAGTTTTGGATAAAGCTGATATTTGTGTTTTCACTTCATCCAGGTTTGTATGACCTGATCAACATATTGATTTGCAAGTACGTAAACATTACAGTAGGCCTTAGTACAAGTTGGAAATGGTGGGCATTCAATCACACTATTTTCCTGTGGTGTAGTTCACATGAGATTTGGATCTGCCTCGTTTTTGGGTTCATGCCCTAAAGTAATGATCCAAAATGGATGGTCCGCATGGATAAAACATATTCTCATGCTGAGGCCCACTGAGTACCATCCAAGAATCAGGTTGATCCACTCATAATGTGAGCCACACTAAGCAAAACAAATATAAAAACTAGCTGAAGTTTTCCAACCTTCAATTTTTTCCAACATTGGGGCTCATATGTTGAGTGCATTTCTATTCAATCAAACATGAGGCCACATGTGTTGATGAATGGCCTATATTCAATTAGGATAGTACAGGCATACCAGAGTCATATTTAACTCGAGTTTGAATGAACGCTTGTGACCCTAAGTGCCAAATCAGCGGTAGAATCAATCCTGTGATGATTGACCTAACCGTCCAACCACCAATGCTGCAATGTTCAGGTGATTTAGAAGGAGAGGGTTAGTTCTTCAGAATGGATTCTTTTGCCTTTAGCTAAAAACTTTTCTTTCAGCAATGATTGCAGGTCTTATGGTTTTCAATAATGCAATATAGATGGGAAGAATTAAAAACTAAAGGTGAAATTATTGATTTATCATTGAAGATCAGTATAATCAACAAATAAACAAACTAAGCAAAGAAATAAATAAACGATTAATACTTGCGATTGCCTATATGGACAAATAATTGAGGCGAATGGTCAATAAGATGTGATAGAGGTATGATCTTCCAAGTAAGGATTTGATTAATTGGGGGTCCGACAATAGTAGGTCATGGATATTTATACTACTCTTAGGCATACTGCAATGATGACGTCAAACAAAAGTGGAGGCAATTAAGCCAAAACTAAGATAAGCAATATTGCACTATATAAAGAGATTGTGTTTGGTGAGGATGTAGAGCTCATCATTGTGATTGGTGAGGGTGTAGAGCTCTTTGTTGTGTTTGTCTTTTATAGATTTGGAAAGGTGGTGGCCGTGCATAAGTTTCCATATGAGTTCTTGATTGCATATCAACTATGCAAATCTCATTTATTCTCCATGTAAGCCTATTGCTTATGGCCACGTGTACAAGAGATTGTGTGTCTCTTTTACTATTTCGATCATGGCAAAAAGGTTATTATAGTCTCCCTCAAGCATTGTTGAGGGAGACTTCTTTGATGGGATATTTACTTTGTTCGTAGGGCAAGTTATTTAAGGATTAGGAAGTCCAAGGTGGAAATAAGTACCCAAGACATGTAGATTTTACTAGGGGACTTAACCAGTGCGGGTGTACTTTTCTTGTGTACTTTACCAGCTGGTTAACCGCATTGGATGTCGCATGCCAGCTAGGAACGCATTTCCAACCTGGATTGTTATAATAAATTGTTGTTAGATTAGGTTTCATCAGTTGTAGATACACATCTAAAGTATGTTAGATTTTACCAGGTGCCTAACAGTATGGGTGTACCAGAACGTAATTCACCGATTAGTTAGCTTGTTATGGGTGTCATATGCTGAGGATTGTGCCTCCACAACTTTTATAGTCGAAGTTGGTCAATTTTTTTTAAATATGTATTTAGATGTAGAGTGTGCCAGTTGACGCCCGCATCCGAGTCGTGAGGATGGCCTTGAGTGCTTAATCAAGTGTGTTGTACTTTCATGCAATTTACCTACTGACTAGATCACTATGTGTGTATCTTTTCTTTTTAAGATTTTATCGAGTGACTAGCAATACAACCATGTTTTTTGTACTCTTATCAATTAAGTAACCACGATAGGTCATACATGTGTCAGATATATGGATGTTGATCCCCTAACCGATGGTGTGGTTCTTGTCACGTGTTTTAATTTAGTTAGTATTTAGTTATGATTGTCATTTACTACGTTATTATGCATTTATCCTTATCTATTTACATGAATAGCATAACCCAAATCGTATATGGTATATGCCTGATTTGTGAAATTCATGCTTGATTATTTTGTTGTGTGTATAATCTTGAGGGTATTTCTTCATTATGAAGGCCTCTTACGCATTCCATTTGATATATGTACAAGTGGTATAGGAGTAGGTGGGACTCTGGGAGAGCACAACAAAGAGAGGGGAGCGTGAGACTGCCGAGAGAGTCATGGAGCTCTACTCTTTTGTTTTTTATTCAAGCTCGCTTTCCTTCATTTTAGATCACTGTGACATGTATCCCTATAGATGGGATTTAACTATTTACATTTCTCTTTTGGACAATTGATTATACTACCCTATGTTTTTTGTTATATTTATACCCACATTTTGTTTACGGCTGTGGCGTTTAATGTTTATTCTAATTGTGGATTTTGAGACAATGTCAACCATAATGTGTAACACATGGGAAACCTATACTACTTGCAGCTCATAATTTTGCTAGCGTCCCCAAACTTGGCCTTTGGGGCAATATACTCAGGAATCCGAGTTGGGAGCATTACATTGTCATTGCTATGGCCAATGGCATGAGACAACAGCTTGCAAGAAACAAAAATGAGAGAGAGAGAGAGAGAGAGAGAGAGAGAGAGAGAGAGAGAGGTTAGGGAAGAGGAGGCAGCAGTGGTATTGGTGCACCATCCAATGCTTCTTCTAATGCCGCAGGCTGCAATAATTGCCACTCTTGCTACCTGTGATGCCTGCAATCCCTGGTCAGAAATTAGGTGGGCCAATTGTGATGTTTGTAAGAAATCCACCTTGTTTATCCAATTTTCCATCTTATGTTATGCCATGAGTTCCAAAAATGAGGTAGATCCATAACTAAAGTGAGCGACATGACAAGAAAATGACAAGGAAAGGTGAGGAGGGCAATACCTACCATTGAAACCTTCCTAAGGTCCATCACGATGCTTATATGCCATTCAAACTATTTATATGGCCATTCCCACTGGGATGAATGGAAGACACAAAACCATTTGCCTGATCCAAAACTTTAGTACTCCGTGAATGTTTTAAAGTTGGGCATTCAATCCCTACTCTTCCCTACCCTATGGTCCACTTGTTTTGGATCTCCCTCAATTGTGGGCTCATGTCCCAACAATAAGAAGGCAAAACTATAGAATAGGTTGGATTCCTCACAAACATCATGGTAGGCAATACACATCTCGTTTTTCTATTTAATACAACAAATGATCTATTTCCCTTTTTTTATTTTCCTCTCCATCTCCTCCCTTTTTTTTTATTAATCAGCCCATGTTGTCCCTACCAATATCTAGATGTCCATGGCTCCCTCCATTTCTGAGAAAATCAAGAAGACGGCCAGCTGGATGATGACAATCAATACGTTCATTTAAAAAATAAATAAAAGCATAAAAACCAAAACAAATTTAGATTAATAGAGAGAGGAGGAGACTTACCTCAATGTAGTTCGTTCCACGTAAATAGGAAATCCATCAAGGTTATCACCATTCTACACGGGGTCCACCAGGTTCAGACGCAGGGTGTCTCACCTTCATCTAGACACAATTTTTGCCCCATTAGAGGTGGGGCATAGCATGAAAACCAAATTGATTGAGTAATCTTAACCATTCATTTGGTCCGTTGAATTCTGACTACTTACCTTATCATGCTGACCATCCAACTGACGGTCACCAATCCGATGGTTAGCGTTCTTCGATCAATGTGATGATCTATCAACGCTCCATCCAGATCAGGGTGACTGATTTGGAGGGTTCAGATCAGCGTGCATGCTTGCCACATATATGAAGATGATCTGTTGCACATGTCCGTTTGGATACTACCAAATAAGTTACTTTTCTACTGAACTTGAGACGTTAAGTGACTTTTGGCACTTAAGTTGGTTTGGTAAGTATAATTGAAAATTAACTTATCTCTTAAAAATTACTTATCTTAATATGTAACTTTTTTTAGCTTTTTGACTTTTGACTTTTTTACTTATCTCTCTCATGTCACGCTTTTGCTCTCTTTTTTTTTTTTTTTTTTTGGGGGGGGGGGGGGGGGGGTTAGTATACACCCACATTGTTAGTCACCCTCCAATGTTAATTAATTACCACCCTCTAGTTTTGCTTTTCTACTTATCTCTCTCAGGTCACACGTACATATCAAAGTTCTCTCATGGTTCACTCAATTACTGCTCTCTCATACTGTCCATATCAAAGGAGGCCCCACATGATGGACTCTTCCATCAAAGGTGGGGTTCACACAGTGGACGGCCCACATCAAAGATGGGCCCTAAATTAATTGGTGCAAGATCCAATCCACCAATCAGGTTGATCTGATCTTCTACCTCTTTCCCAAAAATGGTTCTAGTCCACTCACCATGTGGACCGACTATTGGAAACAAGTGAATGGGTTAGAAAACTTCAGCCAAGTCTTCCAGAGCCGTACATTTGTTTTGCAGACTGTGGCCCACCTGACCAGTGGATCAACCTGATTCTTGTGCCAGGGCATCCATATAGTGGTCGTGTTCTGATGGATGGAATGTATCTGGGACCAATCATGCTATGCTAGCACATGCATGGCATGTACATGAGCTTTATTGCACACACGTGGGATTAGAAAAGCTCATTCTGTTAGGAAAACTGCCTCAATGCTTTGTTTTTTATTTTCATGTCAATATGTTGCTTTTTATATGTAGATTTGAAATTTTCTTTCCAAAGGTTACTTATCAATTTGTTATTACCAAACATACTTATTTACTTATTGGCTGATAAGCATGTTGTTTACCAAACATACTTATCAACTTAATAAGTAAAAACCAAGACAAGTAACTTATCTGATAAGTAGCTTATCTTAAGTAACTTACAATCCAAACGGCCCATAGGGATGCAAACTAGTTGGCTAGGTCAATACAAGGCTAGGCTGTTAACAGGCTGAGCCTGGGGTTGGACTCGGCCCGTTATGAACTTTTCGGATTAGGCCTATTCAAAATTTATATTTTGGCAGGCCTGAGCCCGACCAATTGACAGTGGCTTTTCAAAGCCTAGTTGGCAATGAACCACAATGGTTTAGTGACTGGTCGCATCTAAGCTCGCCAGCATGGTTGAAAGACTTGCCTACTTGGACTGACTCATCCGGTGTCCATTTGAGTTGTGACTTGCCAAACTCATGGGTAACTCATGGTGTTGAACTGGATTGAGTCCAACAGAGTCCGAGTCAACTCAGACGAGTCCCTTCCAAGTCTTAAAACCATGCCACAATCAAGGGCTGGAGGCCCAGTCAACCTGGGTACAAAACGAAGAGCGACCATGAGCCCAACCCAGCCCAGCCCATCACAATCTTGCAAGTGAGTGAGAATCAGTACCTTAAAACTTTGTGTCATCAAACCAGACTGGAAAGGTTTTAAATGTAAGGAAAGGTGGTTTGGTAATTCAAAAGGTGATGCCAGAGGTGGTAACAATTTGTGGTCTAGCTTCTACCTCCAACCTGACCCACCAGAGTTGCAAAGCCTCAGGTTGGGCTTGGGTCAGACCTTGGCTGACTCCAAGTGATATCGAGCTAGGTCCTAAACCTGACCAGACCCGTCCAGCTTGCACCCTATTCGCATATGCATACACTTCACAAGAAAGGATAGTTAGATGCATGAGCACCTGAGCCACGAGAACTGTTCAAATTATGTACAAAATTGTCCACTTGGTATATGTTTATGGCGATCCAGACGGTTCACCTAAGCATTCATATGTGCAGGCCAAAGCCCACGTTTGGAGCGTGCTAGGCGTGTGAAGTGATAATTTAATTAGGAATTAAATACGCTGTATAATCTCTACTATATATATAACATCAGGAGCAAATGGACATCTTTTGCCCATGAAATTAGTTTGGCCTTTGAGATTTTATGGGACATTAAGGGAGTGTTTGGATTGTAAGTTACTTTGGATGAGCTACTTATGCCATAAGTATAGCTTGTCTTTTTTTTTTTCTACTTATTCAGGCTACAAGTATGTTTGGTAATCAACATATCAACCAAAAAGTAAAAAAAAAAACATGTTTTGTTTCCAACATAATAAGCAATTATCCCTCAAGTTTGTTTGGTCCCCCTCACATCCGCCATCCATCATGTGGGGCCAACCTTTGATGTGAACTACTCATTGTGTGGGCCCCACATTTGATGTGGACCGTCCATCATACAAGGCCCACCTTGGAAGTGGGCCATTCATCACATGGTGCACCTTGGAAGTGGGCCAACCTTTGTTGTGGACTATCCATGATGTGAGGCCTACCTTGATGTGGACCATCTATCATGTGGGGCCCACCATTATTAATTGCCCATCATGTGGAGCTCACCTTTGATGTGGACTAAGGGCCGCACCTTCAATGTTGGTTGCCTATCATGCAGGGCTCGCCTTGAACTTTTTCATCAGTAGGGGCCGACCTTTGATGTGGATCATCCGTGATGTGGGGGCACCTCAATATGGGCCATCCAAGTTGTGGTCCCTAGCTTCAACGTCCACTGCACATCATGTGAAGCCCACCTCTGATGTGAACTGTCCATCATGTAAGCCCCACCTTTGAAGTGAGTCATCCATTGTGGCAGCCTGCTTTAGATGTGGGCTTTTTATTTAAGTTACTTCTTATCAGCTACTTATGCCGCACGTAGACATAAGTAGCTTACCTTGGTTTCTACTTATTCAGTTTATAAGTACGTTTGGTGACTTACATACTAACCAAAAAGTAGTAAAACATGTTTGTTTCCAACATGATAAGCAATTATCCCTCAAGTTTGTTTTGTCCCCCTCACATCCGTCATCGATCATGTGGGGCCAACCTTTGATGTGGAACATTCATTTTGTGGGCCCCACCTTTAATGTGGATCGTCCATCATGTGGGCCCCACCTCTAATGTGGGTTGTCCATCATGCAGGGCCGCCTTGGATATGGGGCACTCATCATTAGGGCTGACCTTTGATGTGGACCGTACATCATGTGGGGCCTACCTTGATGTGGACCATCCAACATGTGCAACCCACCATTATTAATTGCCCATTATGTAGAGCCCACTTTTGATGTGGACTGTCCATTATGTAGGTCCCACCTTCAATGTGGGTTGCCCATCATGCAAGGCTTGCCTTGGATGTTGGTCATTCATCATTAGGGGCCGACCTTTGATGTGGACCATCCATCATGTGGGACCACTTCAATATGTGTTATCCATCATGTGGGGCCCAACTTCAATGTCCATTGCCCATCATGTGGAACCCACCTTTGATGCAAACTATCCATCATGTAGGCCCACTTTTGAAGTAGGTCATCCATTCAGCCCACTTTGGATGTGGACTTTTTATCATTATCTGTGGACCTTTGATGTGAACCATATTAATGTGGGCCCACATTAACATGAGGTCATTTATCATGTGGTGCCCACCATTCACTATGTGAACCCCAACTTCAATGTGGACAGTCTGCTATGTGGGGCTTCTGTTAATATAGAATGTGAGAGAGCCTCATTAGCCATGGACTTGCCATAGAGCGGGAGAGAGAAGAGAGAAGAGCGAAGTAGAAAAGTCATAAGGTAAAAAGCTAAAAGAAACTTACTTATTAAGATTAGTAGCTTTTGGCACATAAGTTCCTTTTACAATGATGTTTGCCAAACTTTATAAAAAAAAATAAAATAAAATAAAATAAACTAATTTACTTGACATAAGTTAAAATGTAACTTATTTGGAAAGATGTATATTTAAGAAATTATTATAGGGTTTTGTTCATACCTTTAGGGCCATTTACTTATAGTCACTTGATTTTAAAATATTTAAATTAATAAGCTTGTGCTTTGTACCATTAGTTATCCCAATGCCTAGTGTTATTTAGGGGGCATTCGGCATCTCTACAAATAAGAGCTTATTGGCTTATTTCTTGAAAAAAGTAAGCTTTTAGATTGTTTGTTAAAAGTCTAATCAAGTGCTTATCGAAAGTAATAAATAAGCTCCAATTTAATAAGTTGGGGAAGGGTTACTTTTTTATTCGGAGCTTCTTTGGCTTAAGCAGGTAGACATTTTGGACAAGTTTGCCTTTAAACTTTTCAAGTAAATTCTCATCTTACCCTCTTCTCTTCTCTTTACAATTTCTTCAAGAAAGGCCCACATGATGAACGACCCATAGTGAAGGTGGGGCCCACATGATGAATGGCCCATATCAAAGGTGGGCCTACATAATGCACGATGATATCAAATGTGAGCCCCACATGATGGATGGTCTAGTTCAAAGTGTGGCCCCACATGATGAACGATCCACATCCAGCAGGCCCTTCTTGATGATAGTCCACATCAAAGGTGAGACCCACACAATGGATGGTGGACATTGAATGTGCGACCACATGATGGAAGATTGACATTAAAGGTGAGCCACATGATGAATGACTCATATTGAAGGTTAGGCCCCACATGATGGGTTGTCCATAGCAAAGGTGGGACCTACATGATGGATGATGGACATCAAAGGTGGGTCCCACATAATGGATGGCGGATCGAGAAGACATGTCTCGCCTTTATATGGGTCACTCAACGCTTACGTCAATATATGATCGCTTACCCAATACTCCTGCTCACACGAATAGACCCATTGAAGTACCTGTTTGAGAAACTAGCTCTAACCGGGAGGATTGCAAAATGGCAATTGTTACTTTCTAAATTCAACATCACCTATATCACTCAGAAAGCAATCAATGGGCAAGCACTGGCCAATCACCTCGCAACACACTCTTTGCCCGATTATCAACCGTTGAAGATGTTCTTCCCCGATGAGGATATCTTATTCCTCAAAGGCGAAGAAGGACCAAACGCAGATAAGTGGACATTGTACTTTAACGAGGCAGCCAATACCAAAGGAAGTGGAGTAGGGGCAATCTTATACTCTCCAGATGACGTCCCCATTCCCATCTCAAGAAGACTAACGTTCGAATGCACGAACAAAGTAGCTGAGTACGAAGCATGCATAACATGTCTGAAAGAAGCAATTATCCTAGGAGTAAAGAAGTCGAGGGTCTTCGGTTACTCTGAACCCGTCATTAATCAGACCAATGGTGACTAGAAGATGAAGGATAAAAAATTGATCACGTACTATGTTTATCTCGAAATTAGTGTCGAAGAATTTCACCAAGTCACTTTCAAATACATGTCGCGTATTAAGAATCAATTCGCAGACGCTCTGGCTACATTGGCGTCCATGATAGAAATGCCTGAAGGAGCAGCTCAATGGGAGCTCACAGTCGAGCTTCAGGAAGACCTAGCATTCTTCCTACAAATTGAAGAAGCTGAAGCGGTTCCCGACAAGCAACCTTGGTACACTGATATTAAGAAATACCTGGAAGATCATGTATACCTGGAAAGTGCCACATCGACAGATCGTCGCACAATTCAACGACTAGCTGCGCAATTCACCTTTAATGGTGGCGTTCTATATAAACAGTCCTTTAACTAGGTACTCTTACTACGATGTGTGGACGAGATAGAAGCTAAGAAATCATGTCAAAAGTCTACAAGGGGATTTGTGGCCCGCACATGAACGGACACATGATGGCTAAGAAGATCCTACGGCTAAGATTCTATTAGCTGACCATGGAGAAAGATTACTGCCAACACGTAAGAACGTGTTTTAAAAGTCAGGAGCATGCGAATCGGATCCACACACCTGCTTATGAGTTATATAACTTGATGACACCCTTTCCCTTCTCAATATGCGGAATCGACAGCATCGGCAAAATCAGCCCCAAAGCTTCCAACCGCCATGAGTACATCCTAGTGGTAGTCGATTACTTCACCAAGTGGGTAGAAGTTGCATCATACACCACCATAACAGCTACTCAAGTAGTGCGGTTTCTGAAGAACAACATTATCAACTATTATGGGGTCCCAGAGGCCATCATAACAGACAATGGTACACCCTTCATAAACCAAAAGGTGGACAGCTTCCTCGAATAATTCAAAATCAAAAGACATCGATCAAGCGACAATCGACCATAAATGAATGGGGGGTCGAAGCCACCAACAAATCGCTCATTATTGTTGAGGTGTGAAGCCAAACACACCATCAGTTTTGTTAGCCTGCAGTGGTCGGACGCCCAGACGGTCAGTGATCAAGCGTCCAATATTCACCCAAAGTGACTAAATGTCTCTGGACTATTTCTGATACAGTCGGGAGCTCAATGGTATGTTGACCGGACGCCCGATGGTATGTTAACCGGGCGCCTGGTACCCAGGGCAGGCGCCCGACCATGTTTGGTTAGACGCCCGAAATTCGGGTGTTTCTCACAAAGTCTCACTAGACAGATTTGATATCTGTTGGGCACCCAATCATGTCTGGGAGGGCGCCCGACCAGGCACAAACTGTTTCGCGTAGTTTCCTATTTTCGGTTCTATTTCCTACTTATGCTATATAAGGGTTGTAATTCGGGATTAGGGTGTGGTATTAGGGTTTCTATACGTCCAAAGTGAGAAAAGTAGAAGAGGTTAACGAAAAGGGCCATCTCTGTGCATGAGAGCATAAGAGAAGGTGAGTATATTCATTGTAACTTCGTTTTCTTCATAGTGAAACTTCGCGTCAGTGGTTTTTTACACTTGTTGGGGTTTTTCCACGTATATCTTGTCTTGTGGATTGTTGGTTTGTTTAAATTCTTCTTCTAGATATTGTTTCTTCTTGTTTATCGTTTGTGGGTGACATTAGAGATTGGATCTCGGTTCACCGGCGTTATTGGCTTGCTGTGCAAAAACTAGTATCAGAGATATTGGTTTAGTTCAAGTAAGAGTGATGACGGAAGAAGGGAAGACAAGAGTTAAGAAGTTTGATCGTTCAAACTTTGAAAGATATAGATGGAGGACTATTTGTATTAGAAGGACCCCTATATTCCTTTAGAAGGAAAAGAGAAGAAACCAGATAAGATGACAGATGATGAATGGTCTATATTGGATCAGAAGGTGTTGGGAACGATTCGACTCTCTTTGTCAAAGAGCATCGCCTTCAATATATCCAAGGTGAAGACCACAAAAGATTGATGCAAGCACTAGCTACGATGTATGAGAAACCCTCAGCGTCCAACAAGGTTCATCTTATGAAGTGGCTGTTCAACATGAAAATGTCAGACGATGGGGGCGTGGCTGAACACCTAAACGAGTTCAATATAGTCACAAGCCAATTAGAATCCATTGGTATAACTTTTGATGATAAGGTCAAGGCGTTATTAATCGTGTCCAGTCTGCCAGACAGTCAGGATGGTTTAGTGATTGCCATGAACAATTCCTCAGGAACGACAAAGTTGAAATTTGATGATGTGGCGATCTAATTCTAAGCGAAGAATCTAGAAGGAATGCATCAGGAATTTCAGGAGATTTTAGGAATGCTGTAAATGTTGAAGGGAGAGGAAGATCATTGAACAAAGGAAGTTATAAAAACGGACGTTCTAAGTCCAGGAAGAAGTCCAAATGACCGAAAGACAAGGACGAGTGTTGGCATTGTGGGAAGAAGGGGCACATGAAGCATGACTGCAGGGTGCTTAAGAAGCAAGAAGAAAGCTCTTAAGGTGGGAAGGATTCAATGAATCTATCTAAAGAGAGTGATACGGAAGCATTGATCTTGTCTCTTAATGTGCGGAGTCTTGGGTTATAAACTCGGGTGCTTCATTGCATGCCACTTCGTCAAAAGATGTTATTTGAGACTATGTGTCAGGTGACTTCAAAAGAGTTTACCTAGGTGATAATGAGCCATGAGTCAGAAAAACGGAACAATCTTGAAGTTGAAGGATGTCAGACATGTACCAAGTTTGAGAAGGAACTTGAGCTCAGTAGGGCAATTAGCCCATATAGGATATGCGACAACATTCACTAGTAATTCCTAGAAGGTCACAAAAAGGTGCCTTAGTGATATCTCAAGGTAAAAGGGAAGGTATTTTGTACGTGACTTCCGAATCATATAGTTCACTCGCAGTCACATCAACTGGAGTGAATGGGTAGTTATGGCATCAGAGGTTGGGTCATATGAGTGAGAAGGGGATGAAGGTGTTGTTGTCAAAGGGGAAGCTACCAGGTTTAAAGTCTGTGAACTTGAAATTCTGTGAGGACTGCGTGTATGACAAGCAGAAGAGTGTACAAGAAAACAGGACGAGCTCCAAAGACGCATCTATTGGAGCTTGTACACATTGACGTGTGGGGACCAGCACAGGTATCATCTCTTGGTGGATCACGTTATTTTGTTTCTTTCATTGATGATGCTAGTAGGAAACTGTGGGTCTATTTTTTAAAACATAAACCTGATGTGTTTAATGTATTTAAGAAGTGAAAAAGTTTAGTAGAAATGAGACAGGTAAAACTATAAAGTATCTAAGATCCAATAATGGGGGAGAGTACTATGATAAGAAGTTTGGGGAGTATTGTGCAGCACATGGAATCAAACATTAGAAAACGATTATAGGGACACCGCAGCAGAATGGTGTAGCTGAGCGCATTAACAGAACTATTCTTGAGCGTGCCAAAAGCATGAGGTTGCATGCAGGGTTGCCCAAGACATTCTGGGAAGAAGCTGTGAATACTACCGTATATCTCATTAATAAAAGTCCCTCAGCACCATTTGATGGAGGTTTACCAAATGAGACGTGGACTGAACAAGAAGTGAGCCTTACACATCTCAAGGTGTTCGGCTGCACTTTATATGTTCACATTGATGCGGAGTACAGGAACAAGCTGGATGCGAAGTCCAGAAGGTGCACGTTTATAAGTTACAGGCAGCATGATTTTAACTACCAGTTTTGGGACACAGAGAATCGAAAAATCATCAGAAGCAGGGACGTAGTTTTCAATGAGAAAGTGATGCATAAGGACAGTTTACAGTAAAAATAAAATAAGACCGATAGGAAAGAATACGTAAAGTTGGAAGAGTTATCGGACAAAGGTTTTACAGTGCCACAAGATGAGCATGTATAGGAACATGATGAGGCAGAGCCGTAGACACCGGTTATGAGGAAGTCTACTCGGGAGAGGAGACCTAAGTTTCGATACTCACCCTCCTTACATTATCTATTACTGACAGATAATAGTGAACCGGAGTATTTTGAAGAGGCGTTACAGTTAAATACTCGGGTTAAGTGGGAGCAGGCCATGGATGATGAGATGGACTCCCTTGAGTCCAATCGTACGTAGGAGCTCGTCACTTTACCTAAAGGTAAGAAAGCTCTTCATAACAAGTGGGTTTACAAGCTGAAAGAGAAACATGATAGTTCGAAGCGGTACAAGGCCAGATTAGTTGTGAAAGGGTTCCAACAAAAGGCATGTATCGATTTCACTGAAATATTTTTACCGATGGTGAAGATGTCTATGATTCGCACGGTCTTGAATATAGTGACTACAGAGGACTTACATTTATAACAGCTAGATGTTAAGACGGTTTTTCTTCATGGGGACCTTGAAGAAGAGATATATATATATGCATCAGCCGACAGGATACATGGCACCAGGAAAAGAAAATAAGGCGTGTAGACTGAGAAAGAATCTATATGGCCTAAAGCAGGCCCCGAGGCAGTGGTACAAAACGTTCGACAATTTCATGTCAGGAAACGGGTTTATGAGATGTCATACAGACCACTATTACTATTTGGAGAAGTTTGATACGTCATACATCATCCTTCTTCTATATGTTAACAATATACTTGTAATCGGTTCAAGCATAAAGGATATCTCGGATCTCAAAAGACAGTTGTATAGAGAATTTGTCATGAAGGATTTAAGAGCTGCAAAACAAATCCTAGGCATGAGGATAAAGCGTGACAGGGAAAACAATAAACCAGTTTTATCACAGGCAGAGTACATAACAAAGGTACTTGATCGATTTAGTATGGGAGGTGCTAAGTCAGTTAGCACTCCACTAGCAAATCACTTCAAGCTTTCTAAGGAGCAAGGTGCGAAGGCGTAGGAGGAATGGGAGTATATGGCTAACGTTCCATACGCCTCAGCTATAGGGAGCTTCATATATGCTATGGTGAGCACGAGGCCAGATATTGCTTAAGTAGTGGGAGTTGTTAGTAGGTTCATGAATAACCCTGGGAAGGAATATTGGGAAGCTGTGAAGTGGATCCTCAGATACCTGGTAGGTACTGTGGATGTAGGTTGTGTTATGGTGGACCAAAAATCAAGCTATAAGGCTATGTCGATTCAGATTTGGCAAGAGATATTGACAACAGAAGGAGCACTACAGGGTATGCCTTCACTCTGGGTAGTGCTGCAGTAAGTTGGGTCTCTTCGTTACAGAAGATAGTGTCCATCAGTACAAAGGAAGTAAAGTATGTTGCAACTACAGAAGTGTGCAAGGAGATGTTGTGGATGCAAGGTTTTATGGAAGAGTTGGGTAAGAAGCAAGAAAATTGTAAGCTGTACAGTGACAGTTAGAGTGCAATACACTTGGCCAAGAATTCAGCTTTTCATTCAAGGACCAAGCATGTTGACATCAGATATCACTTCATACGTTCGTTACTGGAAGATGGATCAATTGCTCTCGAGAAGATTCATACAAGTGAGAATCCTGCGAATATGTTGACCAAGGCGGTCACATGGGAGAAGCTAAAGCTCTATTCAACTTTAATTGGTCTTCGGGCTTAAAGATGGGGAGGCGATGCACTCCGAATATAGAAGACGAAGGGATCTTTAGTGATGTGTCTCTAAGTGGAAGATTGTTGAGGTGTGAAGCCAAACACACCATCCGTTTTGTTAGCTTGCCGTGGTCGGGCGCCCTGATGGTCAGTGACTGGGTGTCCGATATTCACCTAGAGAGACTAAATGTCTCTGGACTGTTTCTGATACAGTTGGGCACCCAATGGTATGTTGACCGAGCGCCCGGTGCCCAAGGCGGGCGCCTGACCATGTCTGGTTGGACGCCCGAAATTTGGGTGTTTCTCACAAAGTCTCACTAGACAGATTTGATATCTGTTAGGCCCCCGATCATGTATGGGCGAGCACCCGACCAGGCGCGAACTATTTCACGCGATTTCTTATTTTTTGGTTCTATTTCCAACTTATGCTATATAAGGGGTTGTAATTCGGGATTAGGGTTTCTATACGTCCAAGTTGAGAAAAGGAGAAGAGGTTAGCGAAAAGGGACATCTCTGTGCATGGGAGCATAAGAAAAGGTCGGTATATTCATTATAACTTCGTTTTCTTCATAGTGGAACTTTGCATCCGTGGTTTTTTATCCTTATTGGGGTTTTTCCACGTAAATCTTATCTTGTGGATTGTTAGCTTGTTTAAATTCTACTTCTAAATATTGTTTCTTCTTGTTTATCGATTGTGGGTGACATCCTTAAGAAAATTGTGAAAACATACCGAGACTGGTCGGAAAGACTTTCATATGCACTATGGGCATACCGAACATCCATACGAACGGCAACAGGTGCTACTTCTTATGAACTCACATACGGAATGGATTTTGTCCTACCAATCGAAATCGAGATCCCCTCTCTACGCATATTGTTGGAAAGTGAAGTCGAAGAGGTAAAGTGGCTTACAAGCTCGCTACGATCAACTACATCTGACAGATGAAAAGTGCATGCGAGCGCTCTGCCATTCCCAAACTTACCATATCCTATTTCCTCATCTGCCTGACTCTAAGGGCAAATTCAAGCCCATTTTGGAAGGCCTGTAAATCATTTGAGAAGTACTCCCAGGAGGAGCGCTCCGCTTTATCAACATGAAAGGTGAAGATCTCCCCGAGCCAATCAATGTCGATCATGCCAAGATACATCACAGGTAACAAAGTAGACCAAGGAGAACTGCTCGAGGTTGGATTCCATCTTTTCATACCCATATGCCCTCACAAAAAAACACACAAAAAGACGCATGTATAAAAATGAGTGAGAATCGTCCAGATTCCGAAAAACAATAAGGGCGTAAAAGCAAAAAGAAAAAAAGAGAAGAAAAAAAAAAGCTGACAAAAAAAAGTAAAAATAAAAAATCAACATCAAGGACAAACCCCAACAACCACCATTATCCCCGAAAAAACCAACCTTGGGTCACACATCTTGAAACCTCCCTTTTCCTAAGAAGTTACCAGCAATAGGCAATGACACGATTTTTTTTTTTTTAAAGTGTGTCCAAAGTAGAGAGGGCTAGGTGAAAACCCATGAGGGCGCTTTGAGTAAAAACAGCGAGCACACAACGAACCTGATGAAAACTCGAAAGGGCACCAGGGCAAGAAGGCACAGCTGCCAAGAGGCAGGCAAGAACAAATCCCCGAGACGTGGTAAAAATTCGGAAGGGTACCATGGGCAAAAATGACAGGCGAAAACCGGACGTGGAGAAAACCCACAAGGGTGTTTCGGGTAAAACAGGTAAAAAACAAAAACAAAAAGAATGCAAATGCAAGGTGTCTTGACCCCAGGGATGACTTTGTATTTCAAAGGCAATGTGTGAAAAACCGCGATACTTCTAGAACTAGAAAGTCTTACCCATACTTAAAACAGGGTCTCCATTGCATATTTCTAATGGACTTTAAAACCCTTGGAAACCAACTCGAAATTCGTCAAGGGCAAACAATGGAAAAGTCAAGTGTCTGATCCTTTCATCCAGCACTAAAATACAAATCATGATCGTAAAGATTAAGGCTGTCATGAACAAAAAAAAAAATGTTTTCATTTCTTTCATTTCCATACACGCACTTGTTTCCTTTCAAAACAAATTACATTTGTCACTTCTTTTCAATTCCATACATGCATCTGTTTTACTTTTAAAAAAAAACAAAAAAGGTTGGGTACACACATACATAATAAGGTACACCTAGTGCCCAAAAAGCACACACATGCGCAAACTAACCCTAAAGCTTAGTCAATCCAAGGACGTTTTCCATGAGGATAAAGCGAACCAAAACACCAGGAAGCTGAACTCCTAACTCATTGGCTAACTCCCTCGCTAGAGCAATTGCTTGATCTCTTTCTCTCTGCAACCACTCGCAATTCTATCACCATTGTTCCCAATCTCTTTACAAGTTTGCTTCTCCAATACTGAAGGCGCTCCAGCTCCCTCTCCATCAGGACCCACTCCAGACAGAAAACACTCAAAACAAGTCCCAATAGTGAAATGAAGAGATAAAGCTCGGACGACCGCTACAAATGGTGGAAATGAGGAGGACAACAAACAACAGAGAACTGAGAAAACGACGGTTGTATAGAGACCGTCGCCGGCTACCCCATGATTGTCGGTCAAACTGACGCATTTAATGCGCTGACACGCGCTAGGCACCCTCATAAAATGAGCTTGTCACCTCGTAACTCGAAGTGTCAGCTCACCCACACACATCCTCACCTCAAAATTCGCACCAGAGGCCCCTACCTCACATGGCCCGCCTCGTGATCTGAGTCATTGCCCCCAGGTGGCCAAGTGGCCCAACTCCATGATCACCATTAGACACAGTGCAGGTAAGTCTCCTACTTTAAAAAATCCAAACTCCGATCTTGACCGTCCAAACCTGTGATCGAGGTCATTGGACGCTAAATAATGAATCAAATCTGCCAAATCACATCGATCAACCCTGATCTTGATCGTCCAAGAACACTTTGGACATCGGACGATGGATTAGATCCATTCAACATCCGATTTTGACCGTCCAAGGCTCTGATCGAGGCCACGGGACGTTGGATGACGGATTAGGCACGCCAAATCACATCGATCAACCCTAATCTTAACCGTCCCAAAACAATTTGGACGCCGAACGACAGATCATCTCCACTCAAACATCCAATCTTGACCATTCAAGGCTCTGATCGAGGCCATGAGACACTAGATGACAAATCAGATCCGCCAAATCACATTGATCAGCCCTGATTTAAACCATCTAAAAATAGTTTGGACGTCGAACGACAGATTAGGTCCATTCCAAAGTTCGATCATGACCTTCCAAGGCTCTGATTGAGGCCATTGGATGCTGGATGACGGATCAGATCCGTCAAATCACACCAATCAACCCTGATCTTAACCGTCCAATAACAATTAGGATGTCGGGCAACGGATCAAGTCCATTCCAAAGTCTGATCTCTACTGTCCAAGGTTCCAATCGAGGTCATGGGACGCTAGATGATGGATCAGATCCGCCAAATCACATTGATCAACCCTAATCTTGACCGTCCAACAATAATTTGGACGCCAGACGACAGATCAGGTCCATTCAAACTCCGATCTTAATCGTCTAAGGCTCTTATCGAGGCCATTGGACGCTAGATGACGGATCATCTTTGCCAAATCATATCGATCAACCCTGATCTTGACCGTCCAAGTTTCAATAGGAACAAATCAGACGTCGGACAATGGATCAGGTTACATTTCACCATCTCGACCACTTGACACCAATCACAACCATCCAAGTTGTATTTCATGGTCTGAAGACCTTAAACTATACTAGGATTAATTTCTTGGGGGCTTTCCAAATCACTTTCGAACATGGCTGACATTTGATCGTACGGGTGTCCGGAGCTTATTGATGGTCAAATCAAGCGTGGATGGAACTTCCACAATCCTGTTTGTGTTGAACGCACCGTGACAAATGACCTTGATTGAAAGTCATTGTTGAAACCGGTAGATATTTTCTATTTCATAGAAGTCATGAAGGGGATTAAGGCAGCTGGGAGGTGAAGCACACTCTCATGGTATTATGAGTTGTGTAAAAGGCCCTAAACTGAATTGATCATGAGAAATATGAGAATGGGGTCCATCTTGTGGCTGAAGGAGTCTGTCAAATGATATGTGGTCTATGTGCATTGCACCAAAGGAACATGCAACTTTGTGGGTGTGTTGATTTTAAACCTTCAATTAGTTCATCCAAAGACATAAAACTACGGCTCTTAATTATGTGTGCTCGTTTTGTTCACTGACATAAAATGGATCAGGTACCTTATCAGTAGTAGAATCTAAAAGTGGATGAAAATTCCACACTTAGAACCCAAAGATGGGATGAAAAAATGGATATTCTCAACATCCGTGCAATAAGTCCAAATCTTGACCATCTGAACCCGATCTTGATCATGGTCATCTAGCCAAGGAACAACGGATCAGATTAAGCACATCCCCAAGTGGAGTCATTTTTCCCATATTGGAATAGATGCACCCCCAAGCAGAATCATATTTTCCCTTCATCCAAAAGAAAAAATCAAAGGCCAAAATAAAAACCACCTAACGACGCCCACCCGTGAGATCAAGCGAAATTTCAAAATAAATGGCCTTGAAAAAAAATATTTAAAAAATCCCCAATGGAGTCCTACTCTTCTGAAACAAAAAAAAATATTAAAAAATAGTTTGATAAAAAACCCCATGGAACTATGTTCTACAAGTGGGGAGCTTTCAAAAACAGTTTTCCCTAGTGGAGTTATATTATCCCTAGAAAAAAAATGTGTATACTTCACAATAAAAGTCACATGGAACAACATTCTACAAGTGGGGATCTTTTGAAAAAAATTTGAAAAAAAATAAAATTTTCAAATTTTTAAAAAATCCAATGCGTCCGACATCCGAGGCACTGGACAGTCTTCCATACTCCCCGGTGGATGCCAACTCAACATCAATAATTGATTTTGGTTTTCTCCAATCCATTGGTCTTCTTCGAGATAATAAGTGGAACAAAAGGCAGTCGGTCTGAACTCTCAGTGTCAGCCCAATCGCCCCAGAATGCAAAATGGTTACATCCGAACTAGCGTAATGCACTTCAAGCAGCGAAAAAGTCTATTACAACCTAAGTGGCGAAATCGAAAGATCGAATGACAGAAGAATAACCCAGATGACTCTAGTCCGGGACACCTATAAGCCCAATGCGTTTGTAATGTGGGAGATCCGTAAAGTCGCAAAATGCGTAAGCAACAACCTGTTACAAACCATCTGTCCTACAAGTGGTCTTAGGGGATTGCGCAACATCGAGAACATTACCTCTCCACATCCAAGTGTGTTATCCTTATAAGGCCATAAAAAGCATAGGGGCTCTAACTATCCAAAAATCTAGACTCGATGTACAAATACCGATCACGACGTGAAAGGGTTGCGATTTGATGACCCGTAAAGCTATAAAAAGTGTAGGGACAAATCGCAACGTTTTCCTCAACCTTTCAGGAGACATCCAAGATACTCTTCAACCATACGAGCATTTCAATAATGTCACTCTGGTAGGAATAGGCCAAACCGCACCAATGCCAAACTCAAAAGTGGGGTGTCCACTCAGCTTTGGCATTCGGTTGCCCACCACCTCTACTAAAGAGGGACATCTGTAGACACCCCACCACCACAGCGGGCCCTACTCTCTGACAAACCACCTGTTCCCTGAGAATTGGCGGCGATTCTCTGAGAACCGGCGGTGGTTCTCTCAAGGCCGCTGGTTGCACCTCGTGTCATGAGGCCCGCTGACACCTCCTTGGCTATGAATGAGATGATTGCTAGGTTGCATTGCGGCTGGCGCTCCTCCCGCGGTCACTGTTGCAATCATCGCCAATAGTGGCTGGTGACTGTTGTTTTGCCTGTAAAACCTCCCATTCGCTGATGAATCGGGAGAGGGGGGAGGACGAGCATATGAGAAGGATGGACAGTGAGAACGAATAGCCTGAAACAGACGAGAGATTGAAAAGAGAGAATCAAAGAGGAACGGTGAGAATTCTTTTCCGGAGATCAGCAACCATAAAGTCATCCCAATCATTAGTCTCGAACCAGGAAAGAGCAGGATCTCTATCGGAAATTCTCCCCACTACAGAGTAAAACCTAAGCATATCTGAAGGCTCTTGCTAGGGTCCAGCAACATCCAATCTCCGGTAAACTTCCATGACGGCAATTTACCAACGCAACTCGAGTGAAGGGTAGGGGATATGGTTGGGGACGTCCCATTATCTCCTCTACATAAGAGGAGTATTTGATTTCCCCTCTCCACCCAAACTCTTTAGAACCACTCCATTTTAGTTCCATACATTTCAATCTCTCTACCTTATTTCTAAACCTATTTATTTTTATTTTATTTTGCAAGTTATTGTAAAACTTCTCCCAAAGAAATCATTAAAATCCTGTGAAGTAGAGATCGTGCATTGCATGAGTGGAGAAGGGTGCCTAACCCCTTCCTTCTCCATAACCGAGGCCCTTACTCTGAATCAACGATGCAAATCATTTCAGGTGTCATTTAGGAAGAGGGGTTCCTCGTCTCTTATTTGGAAATTCTACGGTCCCTAGCCAACCGTAGAATTCAGAGCAATTTCTCAACTAGTGACGACTCCATATGGCCCATCGGCCATTCTTACTACCCTACGAAAGGTTTTGCATAACCAAAGGAGTCAAATCTACTTTAACTGAAATCATATACATCTATCGTACTAAAAACACAAAAAATGTGATGACGGCCACGTGGACATCCTAATCCCTCTCTCGCCTAATGCCAGGATGAGAGGAATTCAAGGCATGCACCACGTGTTGGTTGGGCGTTCACAATGACATCTTGCGCATACATAAAGTTGCCATGCGTGTGCAAAATATTGTTGTACGCAACCATACATGAACAAATGTATCAGTGTTTGCCACACGTGCACCACATATCCAAGGCCATCTCCTTGATAACCTCTTTAAAAAATATATATATATTTTTCATTTCAAAATATACAACACTAGAAAATTTCTCTCCTCCTGATATTCTTTTCTATTCTTCTGTTCTTCTTCTCTATGTTGGCAAATCATAGAGTTACCAGGAGCTTCTGGTATCTGTAAGTATACATGCATTGATCAAGACTGTCCATCGTTAAAGAGAGCTATTGTATTTTAAGGACAACTGGTGAAACCAGTGAGTCAAAAATCCATTCTCAGTCAGGGAAAACCCATCTTTAACACAGTAACAATAACGTGCTCAGGTATCTTAATTTTACATTTTTATATTAATCTTTGTCTTAAAACTTTTTCTTATCTTCTGCTTAATTTTTTAACAAAAAAAAAGAAGAAGTCAATCCCATCATCAGTTAACCCGGCTCCACTATACTTCTATGCGAAAAGCGGACAGCTAAAAATAGCTAAACATATTGAAATCGTAGTCTGCATTTGATGTGCAAATTTGCCACTTGATTTCCAGGGCACGGAACATACCCATGGTGTCCACATGATTACTGACTCGAATTTCAAAATAAGTCACTTTCGAATCTGTAGCCATCCATCACACTGTAATTTCTGACATGCATTGTAAAATGTCAGACTGCTGTCCTAAAATCTATAATAAAGAAAATATCTCAGGATTACTACCCTTACACGCATTATAACACGCAGCATGTGTGCCAAAGTTGTAAGTGTGTGGGACATCTTGACGGTCCGTTAAATGGCCACGTCCACCACAATGACCATCCCCGAAAATAAGGTCAGGCCACTCCTATATGAAAAGAAAAACAATGGACGGTTTAAGTGGTTTGCTACAACACATCCCAACGTATAGCTATAGGATCCACTGGGACCATAGCTTTTGAAATTGGGGTCATATTTCAATGATCCATACCGTTCATGCGATTGAGTCTCACCCTTATATTGGATTTTATAAGACTCAGATCATTTGACTTTTTCCATTCAAAATAGACTATTTGCCTAACCTTGAAATAATCAAAGGGATGAGTATTTTGGGGAGTTCCCATGGGAAATGGGGCCATCATTTGAACGGTTAGGATCATTAAAAAGGACCCCAATTATCCAGTGTAAGCCCACACGCGTGTAGGTCTAGCAAACTCATGTGCCAATTCGGCACACGTATACAAGATCCGAGCATTCCATCATGTTTCTTACACTATTATTATGTCTTTTTGGCTCAAGAATGAACATTTGACTCTGATGATGGGCCAAAGCGTACAAAAACAAATGCATGGCTAAAGCAATGTTTGTCCCACTGGATGAGTGAAGTAGCCTATGTGGTCAGAGCCTTCAAAAGGCTGTCTTTTTTAGAGGTCGACCGGTCCTGTTCTGGACAAAGAGGCAACAAGATCGTTGGACATAGTGCCCGACCGGTCTTGACCGGTCAGCGGAGGCTGATTTTGAAGTGTTTTGAAGGCAAAACTCCTTAGACTGTTTTTTAACAGGTCTAACCGGCCGGAACCGGTCAAGTGTACACACAGTTTTGTGCAAAATTACGTTGTATATTTCTAATTTGGGTTGGAGGCCTATAAAAGCACATCTTAATCCATCTTAGAGGTATCCAAATCAATATCAAGGAGTCCTCTTTCGAGATTAGAGCTTGGGGGAGAGATTGTGAGGTTTGAGAGTGCCTTGTTCATCTTTGGGATTTGCTTGAGGGTAGATTAGCTTTGTAATCTTCTGGAATTCATAGTGGAGGTGTCACTTTGTGCTGTGGTTTTTTTCCGCAAGGGTTTTCCACGTAAAATTCATTTGTCTTTACGTTGATTGCTTGTGTGGCTGTGTGGTGATTGTTTTATTCTTTTCGGTGATTCCGCTGACCGGATTTCCAACAAGTGGTATCAGAGCTATCGTTGGAAGGTTAGAGAAGAAGTTTTCTAAGACAATCTCATGGCTTCAAGTACAAAGTTCGACGTTGAGAAGTTTTCAAGTAAAAACAACTTTGAATTGTGGAAGGTGAAGATGAAGGCCGTCCTAACTCAACAAAGGGTCGTGAATGCCCTTGGAAAGTGACCTACCGACAAGAAAGATAATGAGTGGACCAAGATGGATGAGAAGGTTATGGCCTCAATTTAATCGTGCCTTGTTGATTACGTCCTCTATAACGTCTTAAAGGAGAAGACCGCTGTATAAACATGGACTAAGCTAAAGAACATCTATGTGAAGAAGTCTCTGGAAAATCGCATGTATCTAATGATGCAACTCTTCACCTTAAAGATCGGGGAGGGGACAGATGTGGAGGACCACATAAGCACGTTCAACAAGTAGATTTGCAAGTTGCTTGATTTTGGTGAACAGATGAAGAACGAGTATCAAGCATTGATCTTGCTAAACTCGCCTCCTAGTTCATATGAGTCTCTCAGGGACTCGTTGTGTGCGAGTAGAGACACTATTAGTGTTGAGACCATTGTTTCAACCCTTCAGTCGAAGGCAATGACATAGAAGAGCGGTGATGCTAATTCTTCCTCCAATGCACTGATTATGAGAGGAAGAAATTCTGAGCGAGGTGAAGGATCATCGCGTTTTCGATCTAAGTCGAAGGGCAAGGGCAAAGCTAATTTGAAGTGTTGGGGATGTGGCCACGTTAGGCACATGAAGAAGGACTGCAAGAGTCGTAAGTATAAGAAGGAGAAATCAGGAGACTCCTCTAGGGAAGCCAATACTGGAAGCTGAAGAAGGTACTAGTGATGTGTGCGAGGTCTTAACGGTGTCAAAGGTTGGATCTCTCAGCGATGAGTGGATCATAGACTCCGAAGCTTTGTATCACATGTGCTCAGATAGGAGCGTCTTTACTTCCTACAAAGAGTATGAGGAAGGCTCGGTATTCCTAGGTGATGACTACGCCTGCAAGGTTGTGGGAATTGGTACTGTGCGTATCAAAATGTTCGATGGGATCGAACGAACCTTGATGGAAGTGAGGCACATTTCTAGGTTAAGGAAGAATCTGATTTCTCTTGTTGCACTCGAGGCATTGAGGTGCAAGTTCACCGGTTTTACCGGTTCTGCAAAGTTTCAAAGTGGGCCCTTGTAATTATAAAGGGATAGAGGCATGAAAATATTTACAGGCTGATTAGGAGCACTTCAGCAGGTACAGCTGCAGCGATTGTAGTAGATTCAACGTCTGAACGTATGTGGCATGCACACCTAGGCCACAACGAGCGGGGCATGAAGGTACTTTCTGAACAATATTTAATTCCTTCCTTTAAATCTGTAGACTTTAATATATGTGAACATTGCATGTATGGGAAACAGTCTAGATTGTCATTTAAATGGGGAAACATGTATGTAAAAGGATGCTTGAATATGTCCATTCCGATATATGGGGACCGTTGCCCGTTATTTCTGTTGGGGGGTCATTGTGGTTCGTGTCGTTTATCGATGATGATAGCAGGAAAGTTTGAGTTTATTTTTTAAAAAAATAAATCTGATGTCTTCATGACCTTCAAGTATTGGAAGGTAACGGTGGAGAATCACTCAGGGCAGAAACCGAAAGTTTTGAAAACTGACATTGGAGGTGAGTTCACTTCCAGGGAGTTTAATACACATTATAAGGAAGAGGGGATCGTGAGGCACAACACAGTGCGCCACACGCCAGAGTAGAATGGTGTGGCAGAACAGATGAATCGGACTCTCTTGGAGAGAGCCTGATCCATGATTAGTAATGCCGGGTTGGGCAAAGAACTGTGGATTGAGGCCGTTAACACGGCTTATTACTTGATAAATCGGTCTCCCTTTATGGCAATTGAATGTAAAATCCATGAGGAAGTGTGGAGTGGTTGTACGTTAGACTACTCAAGTTTGCTGGTTTTTAGTTGTGAGGCTTACTCTCATGTACCGTCAGTTGAGAGAGATAAGCTAGACCATAGGGCCAGAAAAGAGATCTTTGTGGGCCATAGGTGATAGTGTGAAGGGTTATCGTATATATAATCCTGTTACACAAAAGATCACCCTAAGCTGTGATGTCAAGTTTGATGAGGGTTCTTCGTTCCGTAAGGATACTAAAAAGGAACCAGAAAAATCAGAGATTGTTGACATACAGAATAATAGAGATGAGACACGGGCCGATACTGAGGCGCAAACAGAGGTACAGGATCAGGTGGAGCACCACTTATGCGAAGAAATCCACCTAGGGATCGTAGGTTACCGGCAAGGTATAGGGATGACTTGAACATTGCATTCGCTCTCATTACAGATGAGGGGGATCCGTCTAACTTTGAAGAGACACTACAGGATGTAAATACTGAAATGTGGAAGACGGCAATGTAAGACGAGATGGATTCCCTATACAAAAATGAGACTTGGGAGCTTGTGGAGCTTCTAGTGGGCCGAAAATAATTGGTTGCAAGTAGATTTTTTAGAATAAACGGGATAGATACAAGGCAAGCTTGGTAGCGAAAGGGTATGCTCAGCATGAAGGCGTAGACTTCAATGAGATTTTTGCGCCGATTGTAAAGCAAGTATCTATCAGGTTTGTGTTGACGCTGGTTTCCCAATACGACCTCGAGCTGGAACAGATGAATGTAAAGACTGTCTTCCTGCATGGGAAATTGGAAAAGCAGATTCACATGGTGCAACCAAAAGGTTATACAGTGCAAGGGGTCAAGAACAAGGTTTATAGGTTGAAGAGATCATTGTACGGTCTCAAACAGTCGCCTAGGCAGTGGTACAAGAAATTTGATTCCTTCATGATGAGTCAAGGCTTTTCGAGGAGCGAGTACGATCATTATGTCTATATATTTCAAGACACTGAATGATAAGAAGTTTCTCATACGGTGTTGTACGTTAATGACATGTTTATTGCCAGTCATAGCATATCTAACATCGATGTGTTGAAGACTTGGCTTTCAGGGACATTCGAGATTAAGGATCTAGGGGCTGTAAAGAGGATTTTTGGCATAGATATTCATAGAGACAGGAAGATGAGCATGTTGTGGTTATCTCAGGAAGAATACCTTGAGAAGGTGTTGAAAGGTATGAGATGGACAAGTCCTAAACCGGTTAGCGTTCCCCACGCAGCTCACTTCAATCTTTCTTCTGAACATTGTCCTAAAATAGACAAAGAAAAGCATGTTACGTCTTATGTGCCCTATTCAAATGTTGTGGGCAGTTTAATGTATGCCATGGTCTGTACAAGACCGGATATTTTACAGGCTATGGGTGTTGTTAGCAGATTCATGTCTAACCCAGGCAAACAACATTAGGAAGATGTGAAATAGCTACTTCGATACATTCGGGGTACGTAGGACTACGTTTTGACATTTGAAAAGTCGAAAGACAAGTTGGTTGGTTACGTCGATTCTGATTACGCAAGTAGTGTGGATAGTAAGAGATCAACTTCAGGATACTCGTTTGTGTTAACGGGAGTAGCGATTAGTTGGATGTCTAAGCTTCAGTCTATGATGGCTCTTTCCTCCACTGAAGCTGAGTATATGGCGGTGACAGAGACTTTCAAGGAGGCTGTTTGGTTGAAGCCGTGCCAATTAATTGTGACAGCTCTAGTGCTATCAATTTGGCTAAAAATTTTGTTTATCACTCTTGTAATAAACACATTGATGTGCATCATCATTTTATTCGACAGATGCTTGGGGAAGGAGATGTGATCTGTACAAGAATCACACTAACGTGAATCTGGCGGATATGCTGACCAAGGTGGTCCCAAAAGAGAAGTTTAAGTTTTGTATAACTTCTTTGAGATTGGCAAAGGCTTGATGAAGACACAGTGATACACGAGAAGCGACGACACTATGTTTGAATATGAGTTGATCGACGAAGCAAAGGAAAGATTATTCGATTTTGAAGCCTAGGTGAAGTTTGTTGTCAGAGCCTTCAAAAGGCTAGTTTTGTTTTTTAAGTCGACCGGTCTTGACCAGTCTGACCGATCCCTGTTTTAGACAGAGAGGCAATAGGCTAGTTGGACATAGTGCCCAATCGATCCTGACCAGTCGGACAGAGGAGGTCAACCGGTCTTAACCAGTCAATGGAGGCTGATTTTGAAGTGTTTTGAACGCAAAACTCTCTGGACTGTTTTTGAACATGTCCGACCTATCGGGTGTATACGCGGATTTTATGCAAAATTGAGTTGTATGTTTCTAATTTGGGTTGGATGCCTATAAAAGTACTTCCTAATCCGTCTTAGAGGTATCCAAATCAATACCAAAGGTCCTATTTCGAGATTATCGCTTGAGGGAAAGATTGTGAGATTTTTAGAGTGCCTTGTTCATCTTTGGGATTTGCTTGAGAGTAAATTAGTTTTGTAATCTTCTGAATTTATAGTGGAAGTATCACTTTGTGTTGTGGTTTTTTTCCATAAAAGTTTTCCATGTAAAATTCATTTGTTGTTTTGTTAATTGCTTGTGTTGGTGTGTGGGTGATTGTTTGATTATCCTCCGTGATTCCGCTGAACTAATTTCCACCCGCCTAATCTTCAGTCCTGGTGACCCTTAGTGTGGCCAACTGACGCAAAGCTCATATCTTTAAAAATGGCGCTTTGTCCCCGTTACTATAGAAGCTCTCATCTACATCTCTCTCTTATTTTCTTGCAACGTGTCACATGCATATGAAATCCCATCCGTAAAAAGGTCCAGGCCCATCATAAGATATCCTCTGGCATGAAAATCGGACTGATCCACTCACCAGGTGGTCCAAACCTCTATGTTGTCAGATTGTCGGCCGTCCATTGGTTTCGACGGTTTGATTTACGTGTTCAGTGGACCAGCCTCAATTTTGGACCATGTGATCAGCATGAAGAGGCCAACCTTTCTAACGTCTCGGATTTCTTACACGGATGACATATCAGCAGCAATACATATCATTTCTGATTGCTAATATTAAAGGTGGTGCCGGATCTTTAAATTACAAAAAAAAAAAAAAAAAAAAAAAAAAAAAAAAAAAGGGAGTACCGGCAGCAGATGTGAGGGTCACGAGATGCATGCATAAAATCCAACTCGTCTATCATATGTGTCAGTGAATTATACCCTGCAGTGCCCTAAAATCATGCTGACCTGCAATCAGTTAGGCCACAACTTAGAAGGGAACGTCCACCTTTGGTATGTGTGTAGGGCTCAGCGTTTTGTATGTATATAAATCCATGCCATTCAAGCTCTTCATTTTTCTGTATAAAGGGTCAGGATGAAAAATCAAGCTCTTTTAATATCAAGTGGCCCTTAATAAATCAAGGGTAGTCATCTCCTCTCACATTGTTCTCTGTGTTGTGGCTCACTTGAGTGTTGGATCTGGATTATTTTTCGTACCTGAATGTGATATGAGGTGAAGCATCTGATCGACGTGTTGGATGATCTTTATACGTAGCGTGTCTCCATATATGCCCGATAGAACCGTATGCTTACGGTGGTACCAGTCCCACTAGAGTGGGTCCCATATTAAAATGTTTTCTCTTGCAGGTGGTGATAGGATGTTGGACTTCGCACCCAAGGAAAAGGAAGTGGACCATACGGTACATGGCGTGAAATGAGGCACGCACAACCATCTTTCGCTGTCTTGCAGTGCATGGTTTGCATGGGAACGCTTCTCTTCTTTCACCTTCCTGTGGCAATGCACTACGTGTCAGAACTCCAGATGATGAAGCCAATCTGGAGACACTGTCCTGTACGTGTTCCTGAGTTGCACTCGTTTGTATTTTTCTTAGCATCTCTTAAACGGTGGTGAGTTATCCATTATCGAAGTGGCATGCATGTAAGTCAATCTAGACCCGTTCAAGCTTAGACCTTAGCATGGATTGATCGGGTCACGAACTTCGTACTTTTGGTCCTAACCATCCAGTAGGTGGATGTGAGATGGAGACCCCAAAAAACGAATGGCCTGATATTTGGATGTTTAAGATCATCCAATCAATTATCATCTAAGGTTACTAACACCTTCAATGGGGTGGTTCATGATTAGGAGAGTGATTGAAGGATCTTAACCATCTGATTTAAAGTTGATTTTCAAGATTCTAGAGTCCATTCTAATGTTTATTCACCATTCAACCTATTGATAATATTATATAAATATTTTTAAAAGCAATAAACTAGTATAAACGGGGCAGTTCAGGTTGAGTCTAAGGGGTTGGGGTACAGGCTGGTTTGTCATCTACCATAAACCATACCTAAATTAAAAATGGTCCAACCACATCTACTCAGGACCATACTATTTTCTCAACCGGATTGGGACTGATCAGGTTTCTACCGAGACGGATTGGGTGGGTTAACGAGGCAGATGTGCAGCCCTATGCACAACAACCGAAGACCTGTTGTGGACCCCATCATATTTGGGCCCTCTTATTTACTGGTGATGAGGCATTACAAAAAGTAGATAATGAAGTATATCTATCAATCAGATAGGTGTAGATAGCGGGCCCCACAAACTCACAGCAAGGCCCCGTGAACAGGAGAGAGAGGGAGGGAGAGAGAGAGAGAGAGAGAGAGAAATCACTAATATGCATGAATCCAACAGTATAATTAACACGTACGGTAAGGCAGGAGATGAGTCAGAAAACTCGTGTAGAGAAATCCAAAAACCATAGAAGTAGGGCTGGTTCCTTGTAGTAAAAACAAAAGTCTCCGACGGTACCGAGCCCATGCAACACCTGGGTCACAGCCAGAATGGCAGGGGCTCAACCCCCAAAGAGAACCGTGAGTAGCCATCATCTGGTAGACCCCACAGCATTGTACGTAGGAGGACAAAAAAAGTCAGGCCCGTCAGGTCATCAGGTGGCCGCACGTTCATGAAAATGACCGGTTAGGGAAAGATTTTTAAACGGTCCAAATTATTCGAAGTACACGCCTGGCCTTGCCTGATGATGGGACCGGCTTGATCTTCACGACACGGTATGTATTAAGTGGGCCCACCTGATTGAACGGTTGGGATCTTCCAGATGCGTGCCACATTGGCATGCGTGGGTGAGTGCGAGATCCACTGCCGTTGCTTGAGGGCGTGGTGCATACTTTAGGCCGTACCGTCTGAAGTGTGACCCAATTTTACGATGGCCCACCATGAATAGACCACACCTACAAATACAGGAGTTGAAAATGGGCCAAGGTCGAATTAGCCTTCTGATCCAACGGTTGAGATTGTCCGATCAAAG
Organism: Liriodendron chinense; assembly: GCA_003013855.2. Taxonomy (NCBI): domain Eukaryota; kingdom Viridiplantae; phylum Streptophyta; class Magnoliopsida; order Magnoliales; family Magnoliaceae; genus Liriodendron; species Liriodendron chinense. The sequence continues at coordinate 344,011 of PVNU02000491.1, read as the reverse complement.
ACATTTTCTGGATGCAGCGAATCCTTGGCGGGCCCACTGATAGAACAGACGGCATATTAATGGTCACGATAGGACCGATCTCAAGAGTTCTAACCAAAGGTTCCACAAAAGAATCACGATATAGTACAGTTCCACATGGACTCGACGTGGAAATGACGTGGCGTGGCCCACTTGCGGGATCGTAGGAGCTGTTGTTGTCACGATGGCTGGACTTCAAAAGAGACGAACGGCAATAGGCCAAGGTAAGGAGATTTCTTGGCCCCAGAATCTATGGCCATGATGTCATGCCCCTGCAAGCCAGGTCATTCGGTCCTGATGCATTAGGATGTGAATAACTTGTTGATTTGTACAAGTGGGGCTCATGGTTCAGTGATCCAGACCGTTGATCTGGTAGTCCATCTTCCACATTAGAATACCCTTCTCTAGATTACAAATGGATGGATAGTAAGAAAAACAACTGTTGGAGAGTCTACGAAACCCTGCAAAATTGTGTCCATCGACCGGTCGGCCAACCGGTCTGCCCGTAGACGATTTGTCACAATGAGATTCTGCAGAATTTTTGGGGTCTCAGACTAGTCGATCTGTAGGAGACTCCGACCGGTCGCCCGACCGATTGAATTATTGAGGCAGCAGGGCTGTTTTAAGGCGAAAGTCACTAGACCGTTTTGGTTAGTCGTCGACTGGTCGGACGACGTGCGGGGCAGATTTTTTTCTTACGTGTAGACGCATAGTTTGTTTCTATTTTCGAACAGAGGTTTATATAAACACCTCCTAACTCGAATTAAAGATATCCTAATCACGTCCAATGAGTCGAAACTCGGATTAGGATTTTGGGAGAGTGATTTAGGAGGTTTTTAGAGAGTTTTGTTCATCTTTGGGATCTACTTGTGGGTAGATTAGCTTTGTAATCATCTGAGATTCATAGTAGAGATGTCGCTTTGTGCCGTGGTTTTTTTCCGCAACGGTTTTCCACATAAATACCGTTTGTCTTACGTTGATTGCTTGTGTAGCGGTGTGGTGATTGTTTGATCTTCTTCAGTACTTTCGCTGACCGAATTTCCAACAAGTGGTATCAAAGAGATTATTGGAAGGTTGAAGAAAAAGTTTTCTAAGACAATCTCATGGCTTCAAGTATGAAGTTTGATGTTGAGAAGTTTTTGGGTAAAAACAACTTTGAGTTGTAGAAGGTGAAGATGAGGGTCATCCTAACTCAGCAAGGGGTTGTGAACGCCCTTGGAAAGCAACCGACCGACATGGAAAATGATGAGTGGACCAAGATGGATGAGAAGGCTATAGCCTTAGTTCAATTGTGCCTTGTAAATGACGTTCTCTATAACGTCATGAAAGAGAAGACCGTTGTAGACATATGAACCAAGCTAGAGAACACCTATGCGAAGAAGTCTCTAGAAAATCGCATATATCTAATGATGCAACTCTTCACTTTGAAGATGGCAGAGGGGACAGATGTGGAGGACCACATTAGCACGTTCAACAAGTTGATTTGCAAGTTGCTTGATTTTGGTGAACAGATGAAGGACAAGTATCAAACATTGATCTTGCTGAACTCCCTTCCTTGTTCATATGAGTCACTTAGGGACTTGTGCGCGGGTATGGACATTATTAGTGTTGAGATCGTAGTCTCAGCCTTTCAGTCGAAAGCGATGAGACAGAAAAGCGGTGAAGTTAATTCTTCCTCCGATGCACTGATTATGAGGGGAATAAATTCTTAGCAAGGTGAAGGATCATCGCGTTCTCGATCCAAGCCAAAGGGCAAGGGCAAAGCGAAGTTAAAGTGTTGGGGATGTAGCTAAGTTGCCACATGAAGAAGGACTGCAAGAGTCCTAAGTATAAGAAAGAGAAGTCAGGAGACTCCTCTAGAGAAATCAATACCGCTGAAGCTGAAGAAGGTGGTAGTGATGTGTGTGAGGTCTTGACTGGCGTCCAAGATGGGATCTCTCAGCGATAAGTGGATCATGGACTCCGAGGCTTCGTATCACATGTACCCGAATAGGAGCGTCTTTACTTCCTACAGGGAGTTTATTGGAGGCTCGGTATTTCTAGGCGATGATTATGCCTACAAGGTTGTGAGAATTGGTGTTGTGCGCATCAAGATGTTTGATGGGATCGAACGGACCTTGACAGAAGTGAAGCACGTTCCTAAGTTGAGGAAGAATCTGATTTCCCTTGGTACACTCAAGGCATTGGGGTGCAAGTTCACCGGTTTTGACTAGTTCTACAAAATTTCAAAGGGGGCCCTTGTAATTATGAAGGGATAGAGGTATGAAAATATTTACAGGCTGATTGGGAACACTTCAGTAGGTAGAGTTGCAATGATTGTAGTGGATTTCGCGTCTGCACATATGTGGCATGCACGCTTAGGCCATACAAGCGAGCGGGGCATGAAGGCACTCTCTAAACGATCTTTGATTCCTTCCTTTAAATCTGTAGATTTTACTATATGTGAATATTGCATGTATGGAAAACAATCTAGATTGTCATTTAAATGGGAAAAACATGTATATAAAAGGATGCTTGAATATGTCTATTCTGATGTATGGGGGCCGTCGCCCGTTATTTCTGTTGGGGGGTCATCGTGGTTCGTGTCGTTTATCGATGACTATAGCAAGAAGGTCTAGGTTTATTTTCTGAAAAATAAACTCAATGTCTTCATGACCTTCAAGTATTGGAAGGCGATGGCGGAGAATTAGTCATGGCAAAAACTGAAAGTTTTGAAAACTGACAATGAATGTGAGTTTACTTCCAAGGATTTTAACACGTATTATAAGGATGAGGGGATCGTGAGGCACAACACAATGTGCTACACGCCAAAGCAGAATAGTGTAACAGAGCGGATGAATCGGACTCTCTTGGAGAGAGCTCGATCTATGATTAGTAATACTGGGTTGGGCAAAGAGTTGTGTACTGAGACTGTTAACACGGCTTGTTACTTGATAAATCGGTCACCCTCTATAGCAATTGAATTTAAAATTCTTGAGAAAGTGTGGAGTGGTCGTACGCTAGACTACTCAAGTCTGCGGTTCTTTGGTTGTAAGGCTTACTTTCATATACTGTCAGTTGAGAAAGATAAGCTAGATCATAGGGTCAGAAAAGGATTCTTTGTGGGTTATGGTGATGGTGTAAAGGATTATCGCATATATGATCATGTCACACAAAAAATCACCCTGAGCCGTGATGTTAAGTTTGATGAGGATTTTTTGTTCTGAAAGGATGCTAGAAAGGAACCAGAAAAATAAAAAATTATTGATACAAAAGATGACAAAGATGAGACATGGGTCGATACTGAGATGCAAAAAGAGGTACAGGATCAAGTGGAGCAGCCACCTGTGTGAAGAAATCCACCCAGGGATTGCAGGTTACCAGCAAAGTATAGGGATGACTCGAACATTGTAATCACTCTCATTATAGATGAGAGGGATCCGTCTAACTTTGAGGAGACACTACAGGATATAGATGCTGAAAAGTGGAAGACGACAATGCAAGACGATATGGACTCCCTATACCAGAATGAGACTTAGGAGCTTGTGGAGCTTCCAATGGGCTAAAAAGCAATTAGGTGCAAATGGATTTTCTGGAAGAAACATGATAGATACGAGGCAAGATTGGTAGCGAAAGGGTATGCTCAATGTGAAGGCGTGGACTTCAGTGAGATTTTTGCACCGGTTGTGAAGCAAGTATCTATCAGGTTCGTGTTGGCGCTGGTTGCCCAATACGACCTTGAGTTGGAACAGATGGATGTAAATACTGTTTTCCTGCATAGGAAATTAGAAGAGCAAATTTACATGGTGCAACCAGAAGGTTATACAGTGCAAGGGGCCAAGAACAAAGTTTGCAGGTTGAGGAGATCGTTGTACGGTCTCAAACAGTCGCCTAGGCAGTAGTACAAGAAATTTGATTCTTTCATGATGAGTTAGGGCTTTTTCAAGAGCGAGTACGATCATTGTGTTTATTTCAAGACACCGAATGATGAGAAGTTTCTCATACTGGTATTGTATGTCGATGACATGCTTATTGCCAGTCATCGCATGTCTGACATCAATGTATTGAAGACTCAGACCATAGGGATAACCCTAAGTTAGGTGTTTTTCGTATGACTTTTTAGTTAGTCACTGTAATATTTTTTAAAGTCATATTTCAAGAAAATTTGGCTAGCGTAACCCTATGTTCAGTCAGCCTAAGAATCTCCAATCAAGTTTTCAGTAAGCTTAATTGATAAATTCTGAAGATGTTCAGCCAGCCCAGCCCTGTGTTCGGCCATCCGAACAGGCTTCAGCCAGCCGAAGAAACTTCGGTCAAGTTTTCAGATGTGAAACTGTTTTTTGAACTCGGATCTTAGGTCAGCCAACCCCATCTCGGGTTAGCCGAAGCTCACTCGAGCTAGCCGAACCTACACTCGGGTCAGCCGAAGTTTAAACAAAAGCTTATCCCGCGAAATCTGATAGCCGTTGGGATAAAACGGTTGATTCTTAGGTCAGCCAAAGGAAATCTTAGGTCAGCCAAAGACCTAACTTTTTTACTATAAATAGAGCTTTCTTCACTCTATTTTTCATCAATCAAAAGTACAAAAATTATTATCTTTTTTGTGATAAAGCTCTCCATTATAATCTAGCTATTTGTTTTAAATTTTCATTTTATTTTATAGCTATCTCAGTTCACTTCTTATTTAATTTGATTGTGTAAAGAGAAGAGCATTTTCATACTAGAGAAAAGAGAATTGAAATCGCAGTTATAGGAAAACTCTTTTTAGAAATTCCTAAATCCATCTTGTTCGAGCTATATTGGTTTATCTTCTACAACGATCGGATCGCTGCATTATTGAAACTTCATCTCTGTTAAGCTTCATCTCCTTCTACAAGAATAACAGTAATACATTTCTATTACTTTTGAGTTTTTGTTTGAGATAGCCTATGAAAATCTCAAATTAGGTTGTTAGTGATTAGCTTGTGAAAATCACATAAGGTTATTAATTAGCCTGTGAAAATCGTTTGAGGTTTTGTTGTATAAGTCTGTGAAAATCACAATCTCTGTATCGGGTTTTAAATGTGAACCTGTGAAAACCTTTACATAGTGGAAAACCCAAATTATAAGGAGAAGTAATTTTGGGAGTGGAGTAGGTGCAAGTTGTTTTTAGCACTAAACCACTATAACTCTTTATATCGTGATGATTGCTTTATTGATTATCTGTTTATGTGCTTGATTATTTATGAATCCTTAAATCATGACATAAGGTTGTCCTACTTAGTTTGCTAAGTGGAAGGTTGTACTACTTAATCTCTAAGTGGAAGGTTATCCTAGGATTTAATCCAAGGTTTTCATATTGATCTCTATTTGCTTACAGATTGATTAATTGCGTATTCTTACTAGTCTTGTGATTGAGTCTCTGATTTATTTTAAGATTGAAAGAAGCAGAATTGAATTGAGTCCCCCTCCAAAAAAAAAAAAAAAAATTATAGGTCCATCCTCCATCCTTGCTTAGGGTTCTTGGCATAGATATTCATTGAAACAGGAAGATGAGCAAGTTGTAATTATCTCAGGAGTAATACCTTGAGAATGTGTTGAAAAAGTATGAGATGGACAAGTCCAAACCGGTTAACGTTCCCCACGCAGCTCACTTCAAGCTTTCTTTTGAACATTGTCCAAAAACAGATGAAAAAAAGCATGCTATGTCTCATGTGCCATATTCAAGTACTGTAGGCAATTTAATGTATGCCATGGTCTGTACAAGACCAGATATTTCACAGGCTATGGCTGTTGTTAGCCGATTCATGTCTAACCTGAGTAAACAATATTGGGAAGCTGTGAAATGGCTACTTGATCAATACATTCAGGGTACGCAGGACTACGTCTTGACGTTTGAAAAGTCCAAGGACAAGTTGGTTAGTTACGTTGATTCTAATTACACAGGTAGTGTAGATAGTAGGAAATCGACTTCAAGATACTTGTTTGTGTTAGCGGGTGGAGCGATTAGTTGGATGTCTAAGCTTCAGTCTATGGTGGCTCTTTCCACTACTAAAGTTGACTATATGGCGGTGACAGAAGCTTTCAAGGAGGCTGTTTGGTTGAATAGAATGATAAATCAGTTGGGGCTTCACCAAGAAGTCGTGCCGGTTAATTATGACAGCTCTAATGCTATCAATTTGGCTAAAAATTATGTTTATCACTCTCGTACTAAACACATTGATGTACGTTACCATTTTATCCGAGAGGTGCTTGAGGAAGAAGATGTAACTCTGGACAAGATTCACACCAGCATGAATCCGGCGAATATGCTAAGCAAGGTGGTCCCAACAGAGAAGTAGAAGTTCTGCGTAACTTCTCTGAGATTGGCAAAGGCTTAATGAAGACGCAATGATGCATAAGAAGCGTCGACACTATGATTGATGAGGAGCTAATTTATGAAGAGAAGAGAAGATGATTTGACGTTTTAAAGCATCGGTGGAGTTTGTTGGAGAGTCTACAAAACTGTGCAAAATTGTGTCCACTGATCGATCGGCCAGTGGACAATTTGTCACAATGAGATTCTGCAGATTTTTTAGGGTCTCAGACTAGTCGGCCGACCAGTCTGCAGAAGACTCCGACCGGTTGAATTATTAAGGCAGCAAGGCTGTTTTAAGGCGAAACTCACCGGACTGTTTTGGTCGGTCGTCGACCGATCGTCCAATCGGTTGGACTACGTGAGGGATAGATTTTTTCTTACGCGTAAATGCATAGTTTGTTTCTATTCTCGAATGGAGGTCTATATAAACACCTCCTAACTCGAATTAGAGGTATCCTAATCACGTACAAGGAGTCCAAACTCGGATTAGAGTTTTGGGGGAGTGATTTGTGAGGTTTTGAGTGAGTTTTGTTCATCTTTGGGATCTATTTGTGGGTAGATTAGCTTTGTAATCATCTGAGATTCATAGTGGAGGTGTCACTTTGTGCCGTTGTTTTTTCCCGCAAAGGTTTTCCATGTAAAAACCGTTTGTCTTGCGTTGATTGCTTGTGTGGCTGTGTGGTGATTGTTTGATCTTCTTCTGTGCTTCCGCTAACCGAATTTCCAACAACAACAATCTCCCAAATTTAAAATAAATAAATAAATAAGAATAAAAGCTGAATATTTGATGGCTAAGATCTTTCAATATTGAAAAGTTCGGGGGTGCACACCCCAGTCAAGAAGGGGCCCACCGTAACATTGATCTGGAATTGAGTCACTAAATCATGTGGGCCCCACTGGTACAAATAGGACGCATTAGGTCCCTATATTCCCCCAAAGATGGGAAGACTGCCCTGAGCAGTTCACGCCAAAGCTCTGTTTGGAGAGATACTTGAGCAACACATGAAAACGTGAGCCTCATGGCCCAACAACCATGGCATGCATGCGTAGCTTGGGGTGTAGACAGAACTGCATGATCAAGCGAGAGTATCTATGATGTGGGGGACCACCGAACTACCATTGACCTTATATGTTCACAGATGCTTGATTTACATTTCAAATGGACCCCACTTGGTATGTGTACAAGTCCGAAATTCATGCCGGCCCGCCTCAGACTCGAGATATGCACCGTTGGCTTTTCTTTAAAGATGGGTACCGGACAGATGTGGGGCCCACGTGATGTGTTCACGGAATCTAAATGGAGGCAGAAATCAGCTCGGATCCAAACTCAGGTCTGACACAGCACAGGCAACATGTTGAGAGTGAACGACGACCGTGATTTGAGTGGGCCTTTTTATGTAATAATCTAGGCCATTCAAACCCTTCATCATGTCTGAAAGAATAGATAGGCAAAAAATGATGCGTTTGGCAATTCATGTGGGTCCCATCGAAATCAAAGGATAGGTATCCCTTCCTACCTTGTTCCCCTTTCTTTCATGGTCTTTTTTTTTTTTTTTTTTTTTTTTCTCAGTACTGTCATATGGACTGTCTAATTCCAACTTCCAAGCCGTAGCGAATATTTGCAGTGTGGAGTACGTGATGAACGGACATAATAGTACACTCATGCACCAATGTCCAAACCAATATAATGACCTAAGGGCAACAATCAGGTAGGAAAGAAAATTATAAATATTGTCATGTAGCTGCCGGTTGATAAGTTGGTTAACTACCATCCTTGTTTGTGAGATTGTAGATTTGACTTTGAAGCTCTCCATCTAGTTTTTGCTAAGAATAGCACTGTGACTCACTGGGTGACTCGCTTCAAGTTATTGTGAGTCGCAGCTAGTCGACGGAGTGCTTGAGTCAACTCGACAAATTGTCCTGAGTCAAGATTGAGTTGGGCCTATAACCAAGTCTGCAAGAGGCTTTACCAAAGACCGAGTTTCTTGGAAATTCACCAACGAGCACGACTCAGTCAGGACTCAACATGACTTGTCAAGTCTACCAGGAAACTCGGTTGACTCATATGACTTGGCCTGACTCAACCTGAGTCACTCACCCAGTCAGGCGTTTAGTTGGTCAAAAACAACAAGAAGAACAACAAACAAATGTGCAAAACAAGAATTAAACATACAACCACCTCAGCAACCAGGAGTGAAGTGCAACAAGGTTTCCTTCAACCCATAACATTTCAGATGCTGTTCTTCATGCCAAAAATCTAGACCACAACAGCTTCAGCAACATCATACAAACACAGACCGACACAGACACAACCAAAACACTGCACTGGTTTCACATGCTGCATCTCAAGCAACAACGATTAGCACCGGCGACTACAAAACGATGAGATAGGCAAGGAAATACAAAAGGAGGAGACGGACAGCTTTCTTTGCGATCCTTGTGCCAATGCGACTCATTTGAGTTCCCAGCCATTCCCTAGGTGAGGACCCACCAACATGCTACAAGGCCAGAAATAGACGTGAAACCATCAGGCTGGCCACAACATGCATGAGAAAAGTGGGTGAGGTCAGAAAATGGCCAATGTTTCCCATTCCACATGCACTTGTGTCAAACCAGATCAGTGCATCTGCCTGAGGTTTGGGCCAGCACAAGTTCAATGACAGGTCCCACCTGATGAATGGCCAAGAACAAAAATCTTCTCCTTCCCTGATATTTCCTTTGCATTTCTACGACAGAAGTTGTCAAAGGAACAGAAGTTCATGTATGGCAAACCCCATATGTGTATGATGCAAATTGACCTTTTTAATTTAACAATAATTAAACAATGTATCTAAATACATATCTGCAAAGGTTACAAATCTATCCATTGGGATAGATGCAAAGCCCGCATCTGACAACATACCCGACGCAGCTCAAAGAATAAGCTATTATACACACAAAATAAAAGTCAAAAACAAAAAACAAAAAAACAAAAAAACAAAACAAAATCACAGTGTTGTCTCCCGTTGAGGGCTTGGTATTGGATTCATTTCTATTTCTACACCTGAATGTTCTCTTGAATTGCCGAACTTCTCTGCTTCTCTGGCAATCTGAATATCACCCGGCCTTAGATACTGATTGAAAACCTTAATTGTGAATCTTGGGACCATCGCCGTTACAAGAATGGCAAGTAAGCATGCCCAAAACAATCCCGACGAAGCGATGTGGAAGAAGGCCCTGCCAAATAACAAGGACAAACGTCATCACTTTTCTCAAAGATAACATATGCACTTTGCTCAAAATGCATTCATGTATGCATGTGTGCAAGAATACTCTTGAGTAATGCAAATTCACATTTAAACTTTTGTGCTAGGATTATTACATGCAACGTAGAAATGCATGTGTATTTGAGGTGTAAACACCCTCTTGACCAAAACTATTTTTTCCTTTTTTTCTTTTTTTTTTTAACATGTTTGGATGCACTTTGCAAACCCCTGTTTCACCATCCTGCTCGACAAAATAGGCAGTAAAATACCAACTCGACGAAAACCAAGTCAGCCAAGAAAGCAGGCTTGAAATCTCCTTCTGCAGAAACCCCCTTCCACGCAAGTGCATCCAATCGGGTCCTCATTGCTGACATGTAGTTAGGGTGCAAGCTCTGAACTGCCTTGAATTACATCTCATCACAGTATGACACGCATCCACACTTTCTTCAAGGATACTGAATTCTTGTAGGGTACATTTGGAATTACCTTAAGAAATGTAATGGGCAGACTGGTTTTCTGACAAAATAATACTTCGATCATTTCTAATACTTGAAATGAAAAAAATAATATACAAGAGAGGAATGGGGAAAAAATGATAACCCACCCTTTCATGTTTTTGTTTCAAATGCCACCCCAAATGCTCAGCAAGTTCAAAACAAGGTCTTCCACCAAGATATTCAACCAAAATCAATTTGGGGTTCTTCCAAGTGCTACCTTATGTGCAGATGTAGGAATGCATGCATGAAATAATCTTGACATGCAGATATGTACATAATTAACATGTTGAGATTTAATGTCCTGAGTTACATTCACCACTTAAATTACAAAAAAAAAAAAAAAAACATACACATATATGCGTGCATCCACACAAACATATATACATATACCTATAGATATAATGAGTGAGAAAGAGAGCATACCAGTAACCAGGTAATTCCCGTATGGTATCAATTATGATGACACAAATGAACGTTGCAACTATAGAGCCCCATATAACCGCATGCGTAAGCCATGTCCACCGGATTATGTCCATGGCCAAATGAATGTTAACCAGAATCACCACCGCAAGAGTCCACAGATCTCCAATACTCGACCCAGAGACAGTACTATGCTTATATGCAAAGAAAGGGATGTAGAAAATAACCAAGCTTTGCCACACTGTGTCTATCATGGTCAGCCAAAATAGCTTTGTGTTGTAGCACTCCTTCCTATGGCCAGCCCCGTAGAGTTGAGGATACTTGAGCAGGGTCCTCCTACTCAAGTCCTTGTCTAGAATCCCAACGATGATTGTCGGCAAGGAAGTGTAGATCACAGAGTATAATACGCTACTCCATTCCTGTGATTGCTGTTGTCAAACTAAATGCTGTGTAAAGCACATACCTGCGACACGCAGATGAAAAGATTTATTGAATAAGGTAATTATATGACACTAGATTGAAAGAAACATCATCTTTTTTGTTTGAGCCAGCAATGAGAACAAGGTATTTGGTAAAAATAGCTGGCCATGTGACTGTTACGACTCTAATTGTTTGAAAAAAAATGTATCGGCCAGTTACGGGCCCATTACAGCCATTTCAGGGCCATTACGGGCTTTTTATTTCAGATCAGGCATTACAGCCCTGTATCACGTAACGGGTCCCACAATTACCGTTACATTACGGTCAAGCACCAATGAATGGTTGTCCTCCATTCTTTCTTTTCCATAACTATAACCGGGAATCGGAGCAGAGCCTATCTTTCAAAAAAATTAATAAATAAACCAGAGCAGAGCCTTGGTCCCTACAAGTAGACCAAAGGGATTCCATCTAGGGATGGGAGGGCAGGTACCGGAATCAAGCTTTGATTCCTATTTTCTGGAGAGAAATTGAGTGAGCAATCGATTGATCAATTCACTTGGAGAGGAAACCAAGGAAAAACCTGGGATGTTTTGAAGCTATGTGTTTTAAAAAATGAGAGAATTATGATGTTGCTTTGTTTCGCACCCTCTTTAATGGACCATGCCACAGTAACTCCTCCCATATCAGACTATCCTAAGCCATCCAACAATGAAAATGGCAATTACAGCTGATGGTTCATATCATCCAATCCAGGAGATTTTTGGGTATCTCCAATCCACCACCATACAGGTGATTTTGAATTACCAAAGGGGTGTTGCCACGTGTACATCTTGTTGGACTGAGCAAATGCTCAATCAAGATTGTATATTTCTTCCTATTATATGGTTATAGCAGGCAAGTAGAAATTGAAATGCAATGAACATATAATCAGCAACCATGAAGGAAAGTCAGAATACAGAGGATGGCAACAGATGAAAGAAGAAGAAGAAGATGAAGAAGAAGAAAGGAAGAAATGATGATGACTATAAAATTTGCGGTAATTGAATGTAAGTACTCAAGAAAATGCTCACCAGAAAAGCATGAACACAAACACCGCATTCCTATAGAAGTTGTAAAGTATCATGTAGCCCATACGGTGGTAATTCCAATGGCCATGTACCAATAATAGTGGCACTAAGAATCTGAACTGCCCCATGGCGAAATCGGAGGCCATTACAGCTTGCCGGCCCTCTTGACCACTGATGCCAATGCCGACATCAGCCATTTGGATCATAGAAACATCATTTGCACCTGGATAGCATACAAATTCAGCAGATTAACGAATTTAGACATAACGCACAACAAATGCATGCTTATAATGTGTTTGGATGCACTACTAACGGTATTCAATAACGGCAACGGCTGGCCGTATGTCTGTTACTATATGGGTCGTAATGGCCTTTACAGCCTGGTAATGGTCAAAAAAATTTTAAAGTAAAAAAATGTATCAGCCGTTGAAGGTGACACAAGCTTGTTACAGGCCTCTTTTCTCAGATCGGGCATTACAGGACCAACCATTATCATTAAGCAACGGCTGTTAAGTGACCATTTTTCAATACCTTGCTACTGAATTCAATTTAAATAATCAGGTGGCTCAAAAGGAAAAGACTTAATAGTTATCTTTGTTGGGATTCATATTGAAGGATTAGCCCCAAATTGCAACTAAATTACTTACAATTTTATGTAAATGCAATTTTAAATGCGACTTCCTTATTATGGATGCTACAATTTGATCACTTCCCCCTGAGTGATAAAATTTCAGTTTTGTAATCCGAATGCATCCTTTGTATAATTGCAAGCATAAGTCAGTAAAGAAACCCAGGGGAGTGACGGTTATCTGTGGAACCACCACCCATAACATTCTTTGAGATTTGATCAAACTGATGTGAGAAGAGGAATATACTTACCATCTCCGATGGCAAGAGTCATGTCTTCCGTTCTGTTCTTTATAAGTGCAACAATTCCAGCTTTTTGCAATGGAGCTACACGGCAACACAGCACCACACTACATGCTGTTGCTAATTCGAACAGCTGCAGACCATCCAAGAAGAGCAAGTTCAGGTTAGCATATAAAACAGCAGCAGAACAAAATAAAAATTGTTTTGAAAAGTCAGTTCATGTATTTAGGCTCTGTTTGGTATAGCCAACTGTGACTGTTCCACATTTAAACAGCACCAACTTCAAAATTGAAACTGGCTTGTGTTTGCAAAGCATGGAATCACCACTCCGCATCAAGCAGAATGGACAAATGCCAACTGGCTTGAAACGGTGAGCTCAATTTACTGAAGAGCCAAGCTGACAACAATGCCCATTTCATCCAGTGGCTATTCCCATCAATGCAAATATAGTAGAGAATGCCCATTTCGTCCAGTGGCTATTCCCATCAATGCAAATATAGTAACTTCGAAATGCAGCCTTAGGCTCCCATACCTCTTCTTCTAATTTGGTTTCAAGAATGTAAACCAGGCTGGTTCCGTCAATTATCAGAGCAAGTGGAACTCTACCAGACCCCACGCCTCCCTCACTATTTTGTGCAGCAGCAGATATTGTTGTGATCTTCTTGGACATGGCCTTTGCATCTTCTAGACTCTTTTGACAGGATTCTATGGAGTTGCTATTTATTACGATCTGGGTCATTTCATTTGTTAGGAGCTTACAAGAGTAACCAATGGAAATGGCAGTTTCTTGCTTATCCCCTGTCAAAACCCAAACTTTAATCCCCGCTTGCCTGAGAGACTCAATGGCTTCAGGTACACCTTGTTGCAGCTTATCTTCAATGCCGGAGGCTCCCAATATGCCGAGATTTCTTTCAACACCAACTGCAACTGCTCGCAGTAAGCCTGCCCTTCCCATCAATGCACTGTTTGCTTTCTCGTAGGCCGACTGCCATTGCTCAAACTCTGATGTGCTTAGTTCCCGCATCCCAACAACCAATGTACGTAGACCCGTAGATGAGTAGGCATACAGATGGCCCTCCGTTGCACGAATTATGTCAGAATTTAAGGATCTATCAATGACACCGAACATTGAACTATCTGCACCTTTGACAAAAACTTTCACAGCCTTGTCGGGACAACCAACTATAACTGACATCCTCTTGCGATCGCTATCAAACTCATGCATGCCAAGAACATTGAACCTGCACTGCCCATAATGTTGGGATTCTCATTAAAATTACAAACGTAGTAACTTCATGAAGATCATGGGAAAGAAGGACATTGCTACAACAACAATAACATAGCTACAAATGCTACAAGTACTCAATTGAGATTCCAAGCTTATAGACTTAGGACCTGTTTGGAAGTTCCCTCATTTGCAATAAATCCAAATTGCCAGTGGATCCCACTTGCAATTTTGAAGGCAAAGGGAAAGAGATGGGACTGCCGAAAGCCATTTTTCTTCCTGATATACCCAAATGCAGGTGTATTTGTCAGGCTGAAAAAATCAGAATCAATCCCAATTTGAGTTCCGCACTGCCCTTATGTTGTGATTCTGTTTTTTAACTTCGATGGACATTCAATTGAGATTCTTCAGGAGGCAAATGGCTTTTAGTGTATGATAAGCTCCTCCCTCAATCAATTGAGGTTTTGGCAAGCTTTAAGAAAGCTGAGCTACCCCATTTACTGTTGATTGAATCAAATCAACAAAATGAATTTTCGAGTATTGAACATAGTTTTTTATGCTAAACATATTCATGAATGGGCAATTAAACTTCAAATAATAACAACAAGAACCGCTAGTACAGTTACGGACTACCACTACTAAAACCAGAAGATACTAAACAAGATAAGCAAGCTAGATAAAATTACCTTTGTCGGTCGCCCTGCACATCGATGACTATGTGCCCTGAAGTTCGTTCGATGAGCACAAATCCATAAGCGGCAGCTGCATAAGCCAATGCCTGCTCGTCAGGCGACTCACCTTGATAATCTATCAACTTCTGCATGGGGTCTGGTGTCTCCACGATTAGGGGCACGATGGTATTGCAAGCAGCAAGCGCGAGGAAGAAATCACAAGCATGCTTTCCTTCCTCCATTTCCGTGCCACTTCTTACCAGTCGAAGGAGCTTAGGGTCAGTCTTCACCTTCATCTTCAGCTTCCAAACTTGCCCATCAACTGATCCACACACATACAACCAAATCATTACAATAACTCCTCAAGACAAAATTGTGCATCAAGATCAAGCAAGGCTGCATTTTTATGCTCAATTCAATAGAAAACGATCCAGCTTGAAAAGCATGGTATCGCCATTAGGGGTTTGGGTCAACATTCCAAATGAACCAAATGAATTCGAATTCAACTCAATCGACCATACCCAACAAAAGAAGCCATACCTACGACAAAAGAACCATCTCGCTCGCCATTTGAACCATCTTTCTCGCCGCTGTAATCCACTCCCCGCACACTTGCACACTGGAACTCCATTTTGTTCTCCGTCAGCGTTCCCGTCTTGTCCGAGAACACGTACTTTACCTGCCCAAGATCTTCATTTATGTTCAAAGCCCTGCATTGGAACCGTGAATTCGTGGACTCGTCGTACAGGTGGGCGTCCCGGATCATGAAGTAGGCCTGCCCGAGCCTCACCAATTCCATTGAAATGTAGAGAGAGATCGGGATCATGATCTGGAACACAATCACCGACATCAAGAAGGCAAAGAACACCTCCATCCCAAGCCCGTAGTACTTGTATTTGCCTTCCTCATCATCCGAATAGTCCCTCTTCCGGTAGAACTGTGAGAAATTCAGCTCATCCCGGTGGGTCCGCAGCCATATCCCATGCAACATGGCGACCACTGTGCACAAGGTGGCGAGGAACACTGAAAGGAGTATTGTTTCGTAGTTCATATGCGTCTCCAGTCGGCTCCTCTTCGATGGGGCGCCCGAGCTGTTCAACATCACCTTCGTTTCCCTACCGGCATACACTGCTACACCCACCGCCCATGTGGTGTTCTTGATCTCGCACCCACGGAGCACAATATTTGACGGTCCCAGCGAGACCCGCTTCCCCTCAATCTCCATATTAGCCATGAACCCATAGATGTTCCGGTTGGGCCGCTCGCACCGTATCAGACCGTTCATCCCCTCTTTCTCGGGCATCCTCGAAAGGGTCTCTTGCTTTGCATAGCGGGTCTTCAGATTCGACTCCCCGTCGAGATTGATCGTCTGGATGTAGGCCACACCAGTGGGGTCACTTGTCGACAGCAAGACCATGTCACAGGGGAGAGTCTGGTCGGCTTCAATTTTAAGAATCTCACCGACCCGAATATCTTTCCATGGCTTGGCTGCGAACTGACCATCCGACAGGACGGATGCCATCCGGTTGTTCTCGATCCTATCCGAGCGGTGCCGCCGCCAGTCCTCATATGCATCCTTCACTGCAGTCACAAGCAGGACGAAGGCTAATGGAAGGACCGAAACTGTGCGGCCGAAGACGGCCAGCTGCGGGAGCTGATTTAAGATGGCGATGATGAGGAAGTAGATGTAGGCAACACGGTGGAACTGCTCGAACAGGTTGCGAGGGATGAACGTGAGAACATTGTACTTACCAGTCCTGATCGAATTCCCAGCGAATTCAAACTTCTCGTTCGTCCGTACAGGGTCATTGATGTACACGACGCGGGCGTCCTCATCGCTGATCTCACGCTGAGACGAGCCGTAGCCATCGGACTCCCCGCCCCTCGAGCCGTAGCGCCGGCGCGTCGACGAGGAAAATACAGGGCCGACGCCGGGCCCAAGGCTCTCAATGGAGAAGCCTGAAGCGGAATTCCCCAAATTGGTGGGGCCGGGGCCGGAGTCGGAGCCGTCGATCGTGACCCGGCCGGAAGGTGGCTTTGATCGGCCAGAAGCTGCACGGTGGGAGGAGGAGGAGTAAGGGAGGGAGGCAGAAGAAGCAGAAGGAGGGGCAGAAGGGTAATTTTGGGTGGAAGGAGGGGTAGTCATTGTGGAGGTAGTGGTTTGAAAGAAAGGGTAGGGAGAGGGATCGGAGGGTGGTGTTCGAGGTGAAGGATCGAGGAGGGGCCGGTTGTGGGCCATGATCAACTGCCTAGAGAGCTCGAAATCATTTTTGAATGGAGAAATGTTCCAATTGCAGCCACGAATTTTGGATCTGATGGAAGAGGTACAGATTCTCCAGGGTTTTAGAGAGAGAGAGAGAGAGAGAGAGAGAGAGAGAGAAGATTGATGTATGAGATAGAGAAGAAGAGGAGTTTTAAGAGGAAGAGAGAGTCAAGAGAGAGGAAAGAGAGGGAAAGGGGGCGGCGAATACTAGAAACGAGGGAGAAGAGTCCTCATTGTTCAGATGAATAATTGAAAAGTCTTCTAATAGATAGAGAGAGAGGTTTAATGGGTACTCGCGAGAGTATCAATCTTATCTACTCGCGTATACATACACTTGTGTGCCATATCAGAGCCGTTCATCACGTGGGCCCCACTAGATAAATTCATTTTGGCTGTCTTCTTTATTCATGTACTGTTTTTTAACATTTTCACGAATCTTTTTCTACCATTAAAATTACAATTAAATTAGAGCTAATGACTTATTGCTGATGAAAATGTGGGCAAAACCATCATGTAGGGTAACTTTTAATCTTTTATGTCATAAGTCTACAATTAAGTATACTTTCTCATTGACGATTCATTATTCTTGTATGGATTGTGTGTACAATGTAATTTGTATATTGGGTCTATAATGAAGGGTTCTCTAATTTAAGGGAAATAATTAACACATGAAACCTTCCCCATTCATCTGGTATATTACCCCTTTTTTTTTGACTTGATCCAAAAATTCAGGTTGTTTTAACACTAAGTGGGACACAAAATTAATAAAAATTATACATAAAACCTCTAAATGCATGTAGTGTGGCCCACTTGAGATTTCGTATACTGTGTCTTGGTAATTTTTTAATCTCGATGAATCAAATTGTTGTCGTGTCTCACCTGCTAGCCTAACTAGAAGACTCTTAGGCATTTCAACAACAGGTCTCAGGTTTTAAATGCTAAGGAGACACACTAATCCTATTAGTGGGTGGGTGCATCATGTGACTAACAGGGTGGGTGTGTTGCATGACTAATAAAAGAAATATTATTGTAAGTAGATAATAAATATTTAATCTTGTAATTGTGTAGTACATTTGATTATAATGATGATCTTACTAAATTATTTGTTTTACCTAAAATTTATGAAAAAAACATAGTAGTTTTACAATATGAAAATGTAATTATTATAAATTATTTTATCTACTTCCTTTACACTTGTATTTGACCCTCAATTTATGAGGCATAATTCTTGAAATTGATAATCATAGCCATTTATATTATATTTTATAGAAATTTAAAAAACTAAACAGAAGCTTATTGAACAGATTGAATTACACATACACACCATAGTGGGCCAAACACAACTAATGGGGATGTTCAATGCCAACTTTTCCTATGGTATAGCCTGCCTTACTTTCAGGTGTTATGATTTTTCGGTAATGTGAGCACGTTAGTCTAGCATGATATTTTGAACCTCGATCAACTTTTAGTAATTCAAATAGTTTATATAAAAGTTTCACTT
The DNA here is from genome assembly GCA_003013855.2 of Liriodendron chinense. Lineage (NCBI taxonomy): Eukaryota > Viridiplantae > Streptophyta > Magnoliopsida > Magnoliales > Magnoliaceae > Liriodendron > Liriodendron chinense. The sequence continues at coordinate 325,498 of PVNU02000491.1, read as the reverse complement.
TGCACAGTAAAAGATAATAAATAAAGTTGTAAATTACATTATTTCAACATTCTATAAATTAGCTCTTATGTTGTTAACGTGAACAATCATAATAAATATTTGTAATTCATGCATTGAAACATTCAATAAGAGAAACGTTTTTTTTTTTTTTATATTGCCATCAAAGAAAAATCCTATCAAATAAATGATTTGTGTGCCATTGGTAATGCCTCAAAGCCAACGATTAAGTTTTTATGTATCTTATTGTAATATCTTAAGATATATTCTAAGAAACTTCTATATGATACTTGGACAGTTGTTATAACTCACATCACGCCTCTAAATTGAGAAAATCATTGACTCTCAAAGTTATAGTACAAAAAGATCATACTTGAATTATAAGACAAGATTGATGTTGAAGGGCACAAAACACGAAAGTATTGGAATTTCGAGAAAAAAAAGACCACTTACATAGAAAAAACTTAGAAAGCAAATTAAGAAAATTTTAAACTTAATTTGTATGTTTAAGTATTAAATTTAAAAGATTTCTAAGAAAACTTCGTTCAGAAAGGCAACTCATCTAAGAACGAAGAAGTGTTATTGACAATGATTCCAAGAGAGAATTTAAACCATTAATGAATTTTAGAAATGTCATTTAAGAACGGAGAAGTGTTACGTGGGTGCTGATAGCACGTGTAAAATTGTGGTGATTAGAAATGTCGGAATAACTATGTTTGATAGTATCATACATACAATTTCAAGTGTGCAATACATATCGAACATTCAACGAAGTCTTTTATTACTGATTTTTTTTTTATAAAGATGGCTATAAGTTTTTGGTAAAATTAGTCAATTAAAGATTGTAAAAGGGTGATGGTAATTATAGAAGGAGAGTTGATGGGCAAATTATATAATTTGATTGAAAATACTATGATTGGTGACGTTATTTTTACTGTAGTTTTAAAAGTCGGTATCATATTGACCGATATGGTTGTATCATATCCGATACGGATTGTATCAGTCCAATACGAAAAATGTGAACTGCATCAGCTCATATCGAGCAATATCAGTCGATACGATGCATATCAGCACTGATATTATTGTGCATATCGAATGAAGTGATACAACTATAAAAGTTTTCCACCCGTCACTTTTTTTTTTCTTTTTTCTCTATTTGAACACATTTTAAAGTAGTGTTTCAGAGTCCTTTCCAACTAGATATATGTCAGATTCTAAAATAAAAAATATTTACCATCAAATCGAAGATTCAAGCTATCACAACTAACTTCTAAAATATATATATATATATATATATATATATATATATATCATTTCAAACTGGAATCCCATTAAAACAAGGCTATAAATCATTTTAATTAAATTATGGTTAATTTAATCTTGAATAAGGGTCTTTTTTATTTTTTTTTATTTATGCATAAATTTTCTAAAAATTAAAAAAAATTACCTTTTTGTACTAATTGTTGTTATGATAATATATCATTTCAAACCGGAATTCCATCAAAACAACGCTATAAATCATTTTAATTAAATTATGGTTAATTTAATCTTGAATAAGGGTCTTTTTTTTATTTATACATAAATTTTCTAAAAATTAAAAAAATTACCTTTTTATACTAATTGTTGTTATGATAATTGAGGAGTCTTTCAATACTTCGATCTAATGATTTGGTCTTGATTTGGGATTTATTTTTATTTTTATTTTTATTTTTAATTTATGCATGAATTTTTTATAAATTAAAAAAAATTACTATTTTCTACTTATTGTTGTTATGATGTTTAAGGAATGTTCTAATATTATAGATCTAATGATTTCACGATGCGTTAATTAAAAAATATTTTTTATTTTTTTCTATTTCAAGTTATTATTAGTCATTTTTTAATTTTTTAAATTAATCTTAGAAAAATGACATGAATAATAGAGCTAGGTTAATATATGTTTACTTTAAACATAAATCTACTATTTATAGCTTAGATTTAAATTAATTTTATATTTAAGCCATTTTATCTATTTTAAGGCATCTTGTTGATTAAATTTTTTACTTTCAAAATTTATTTAAGGGAAGATAGACTTATATTATTTAAACATTGATCTCAGTTCTTTTAGCAATCATTTACATTTTAGATGCTGTAAATTTATTTTTAACATATTTTTACTTTTTTAATAATTTTAAAGATTTTTTTATTATTTTCATAAGTTAAATTGCATATTATTTTCTTTTTATCAATTTTTTCACTTTCATTATTATGATTTTATTCATACTTCATAGTTCATACTTGAATCTTTATGGTTAATAGTTCATAGTTCAATAATTAATAAATAATCATATTAGCAATATATAATATAAATTTCATTCATATATATCAATATTTCATATCCAAAAAACAACACCATATCTTAAAGTAGGTCAACCCATCAGGACAACATTCTTACGAAAGAATGGTTTAATTTCACTATTAAATACATCAAAACATTAAAATATAAGTTCTTTTAAGATCTTATTTTTTCTATTTTTCTAATTTATTTTTATATTTTTCTATTTAACATTTTTTTTTACTAATGTGATTGATATGAGTCAATATCGATACATGAAACCATATCATTTTTTTTATTGAGCTGATGCAACCATCGATACTGATATTCAGAACCATGATTTTTGTCATTACTGTAACAGACTCTGCTACAATCCAGTATAGGTTGTTAGGTTATATGAGCAAGAGAAGACCAAAAGTATTTTTTATTGGAATTTATTTCTTGGTTTAAAATCTATTACTTTAGAATTTTGCGATGATTGTTTATTTGAAAAGCTTCATAAAACTTGTCTCCCATTTTCCACTACTAAAAGTAAAGATGTCATAAATATAATTTAATTCAATACTTGAGAGGTTTGAAATATTTTCTCTTTTATTAACAATTTTTTCATAAAGGTATAGGTTTAAATGCTCAAAGATGAAAAATTATGTTTTTACTTATTTTAGTAAGTTCAAAACATTAGTTGAAGACTAGAAATGAATAAAGATTAAGTTTCTAAGAACTGATAATGAAGGAGATTACACCTTGAAAGAATTCAAGAATTTTTGTAGTAAGCAAGGAATTGAAAAATGCTATACAATTCTAGTACTCCATAGCAAAACATAGTCGCTAGACATATTAACTACATGCTTATAAATCGTCTTAGAAGTATGTTGAGTTCAATTAGGCTTGAGTAATGTTTTTGGGCAAAAGCAGTTCAACTGCTTGTTATTTGGTGAATCACTTTCTTACTATTGAAGTAAATTATAAAATTCCTAAAAAGATTATCTGAAAAACCTTTTAATTATTCATTCATTAGTACTTTTAGTTGTGACGCTTAAATATGGATTCCCAAGAAATAAAGGATTAACTAGATGTTAGGTTTAGAAAGTTATTTTTTCTTAGCTATGCAGATGGAATAAAGGCATATAGATTGTAAGACCCTATTGCCTACAAGCTAGTGATTGGTTGAAATGTAATTTTATTAAAGAATCAATATAAAAAAATATTAAAAAAAAATGTCAAGTTTAAAATCATGAGATATCGAAATTGAAATCTTCACACGATGATCATAATTAATCTACTAACTCAAAAGATAAAAAAAAAAAGTTGATATCGTTAAAGATGAATATGCTCGCTCCACTACAAGTTCCTAATGACATTCAGCCTCCTATGGCCGTGTTAACGTACAACCTCGTCGCTCGCAGGGCGTTACTATCCACCAACCGCCGAGTTAATACAGAAGAAGTCAGATCCAGTGACGATGATATCGAGAACATGGTGTTCCAACAACCCACAACCAGAGAAGTGCATGTTGATCGCACTGAAAGAGAATTCCAAGGTAAGGGTGATCTCCTTAATTTTAACGGACTACTCAATATTGAGGATTTTCTCGATTAATTACTGAATTTAAAACATACTTCAACTACATGGACATTCTAGAGGACAAGCAAGTGAAACTTGTTGCGTTCAAGTTGAAATTGAGTGCCTCTGCATGGTGGGAATAGTTACAGATCACATGCACCTGTCATAATAAACTCCTCATTCGTTTGTGGTCGTGAATGAAGCATTTGCTGCGATCCATTTTACCCAGTGATTATGAACAGATATTGTCCCAACAATATCAAAACTATAAGTAAGGGATCCGATCTATCGTAAAATACTTGGTTGAGTTCGATCGCCTAACAACGCGAAACGAGTTATCAGAGATGGATGCCCAGAAAGCCACAAGGTTAATTGGTAGCTTGAGGCCCACAATCCAGACTGAGTTTAGCTACACTCAGTCTAGACCATAGAGGAGGCATCCCAACCGGCTACTCGTGTAGAATCACAACTGGCAAGAGCTCTTGAGCATGCCTATCCCTCAACCCAACCTATCAAAACTGGCCCCACGCAAGATTCGAGTACGTTAAAGGGAAAGGAATCAATTGGTGGGCGTGCTCAGCCCCCAACAATCGCAGCCATGACACGGGGAGCGGTCCAACCAGGCCTCAACGAGCATTCCCCATGACAGCAAGCCCAAGTCAGACTCCCAATCCTTATGGTTGGCCAAGGCTAAACCATTATTTTCGTTGTGGCCAACTGGGCCATTTTTCTAATATGTGTCCACAACGTCCTACGGCCCATCTTACTACTAATGAGGGGGTGGCTGAGGAAGGATATGCGAATGAAGAATCAGGGTTCGACGAGTTCGAACAAGCCAAAGAGGGAGAGGCCGATAGGACTGAATGGTTGGCTGAGGATGGTGGCGAGTCCTTAATCATGAGGCATTTGTGCTACACTTCGAGGAAAGATGTTCATCCACAGCACCACAACATTTTTCGGACTCCCTGCACCATAAATGAAAACGTTTATGATGTCATCATTGATAGTGAGAGCAGCGAAACATTGTGTCCAAGGTTATGGTGGATAAGTTGCCGCAACAACAAAGCATCTAGCCTCGTACTCCATTAGTTGGATCAAGAAGGTTAGCAAGACAAAAGTAACCGAGCAGTGTTTGATTTCATTTTCTATTGGTAGGAGTTACAAGGATGATGTGCTATATGATATGGTTGATATGGAGGTCTATCACATGCTCTCAGTCAACCGTGACAATCGGACCGAAATGTGACCCATCAAGGATGAGACAACACATACATGTTTGTCAATGATGGGCGAAAGATAGTGCTGTAAATGGTCGGGTTCGGGGCGGGTTTAGCCAAAACCAGACCCTCCCAATGACTAAATGGGTCTGGGTTCAAATTTTAGACCCAGACCCTTTTACTAAATGGGCAGGTCTAGGTCGGGTCCGAGTCAACCCATCAAACCCATTTATAAATGTGTCTGGGTCTGGTAGAGGGAGATCCACCCATACCCGTTTATAAATTGGTTGGGTCTAATGGGTCTGAGTCTAGATCTAGTTTACAAGCATTTTTACAAGGCTTAAAACCGAGTCTGGACAGATCTGGGCTGGATGGGTCCCTTGAAACATAGACCAAACCCACCCACTTACTAAATGGGTTCGGGTTGAGTTGGGTCGAGCCAAATATAAAGTAAACTAGACCTAGACCCGCTTAGCAAATGGGTTTGTTCTTAGACCTAGACTCGTACCATTTAACAAATGGGTCAGGTCTAGGTCGGGTCTAAATGGTTGGGTCTGGGTATCCCATCGAGTCCGCTGACCCATTTACAGCCCTACGAAAGATGGTATTAGCTCCTATGGCATCGGAGAGCCACCCCAAAGCTTCTAAAGTGGAGGGGAGTTCTCTCCTCGTCATAAGAGAATTCGTTGAAGAATCAAAGGAGATGGGTGAAATTTATTCCATGGTGGTCAAAGGGGAGGATCCGGGAGGTACAATCATTCCCCCAACCCTTGAACCATTACTAAATGAATTTCGGGATATCTGGCACGGGGACCTTCCTAATGGTTTGCCTGATTTGAGAGATTTAACACCATATTGACCTCATCCCACGGGCGAGCTTGCTTAATTGATTGCATTACCGGTTGAGCCAAAGGAGAGTGAGATCCTCCGAGGGCAGGTGAAAGATTTGCTGAAGAAAGGATTTTTTAGGGAAAGTATGAGCCATTGTACAGTACCGACCTTACTAACGCCATAAAAAGATGGTAGCTGGTGTATGTGCGTTGATATTAGAGCGATCAACAAGATCACTATTAAGTATAGATTTCCAATACCCCGACTAAACGATATGCTTAATATGTTGGAAGGTTCAAAAGTGTTTTCCAAGATTGATTTACGAAGTGGGTACCATCAGATTCGCATCTGGCTTGACGATGAGTGAAAGACCGCTTTCAAAACTAAGGAGGGTCTTTATGAATGTCTTGTTATGCCCTTTGGCCTATCAAATGCACCAAACACCTTCATACGCCTCATAAAACAAGTTCTAAAACTGTTCATGGGCCGGTTTGCTTTACGGTGTCATCTATAGGTATTTGAGTGGATGAGGACGAGGTCAGGGCCATCCGTGAGTGGCCTACACCGACCAATATCCATGAAGTACGTAGTTTCCACGGGCTGGCGACCTTTTACCGCGATTTGTCAGAGATTTCAGTATCATTATCGCACCCATTATAGATTGTATGAAGAAAGGTCCCTTCCAGTGGATGGATGAAGCTAATAGAAGCTTCACAGAAATCAAGCAACGGCTATCATCCGCTCCAGTCCTAGTTTTTCTAAATTTTGATAAAGTTTTCGAAGTGGACTACGATGCATCCTATGTGGGGATCGAGACAGTTTTATCACAAGAGGGCAAGCTCGTAGTCTTTTATGATGAGAAGCTTAGTAAAATTAGAAAGAAGTAATCCACATACGAGATCGAGCTATATGTCATGGTGTAAGCCCTCCATCATTGGCGACAGCTACCTCATCCAAAGAAAGTTTGTTCTTTTCACAGACCATCAGGCTCTAAAATTTATAAATAGTCAGACTAACATGAACCATGTACATGATAAATAGGTTTCATTTTTATAGGAGTTTACGTTTGTGCTGAAACATAAGTCTAGACAACAGAACAAGGTGGCAAATACATTAAGCTGCCGAGCCTCTCTTCTCATCACCATGACCAATGAGGTTGTTGGTTTCGACTGCTTCAAAGAGCTATACACAGAAGATGATGATTTTAAGGACGAGTGACTGCGAAGCAAAGAAGGACATCCTGGTGACTTCCACATCCATAATGGGTTCTTATTCTATGTAAATTGTTTGTGCATCCTGCAGAGCTCATTGCATGATAAGATTATACTCGAGCTCCATGGTGGTGGCCTTAGAAGCCATTTTGGTCGAGACAAGATAAAGGCCCTAGTGGAAGAACGTTACTCTTGGCCTAGGCCGTGATGTAGGAAAGATGGTTTAGTGATGCCATGCGTGTTAATCCTTGAAGGGTTATTCTCAAAACACGAGACTCTATACCCTCGTTACCTGTCCTTGAAGGCCCTTAGGAGGACATCTCCATGGACTTTGTCTTGAGTATTCTACGTACACAACGAGGCATGGATTATGTGTTCGTCGTGATAGATAGATTTTCAAAGATGACTCACTTCATTTTTCCTAAAAGAAGACATACGACACGACGAATGTAGCCAACCTATTCTTTAGGGAGGTTTGTATATTGCACGGAATCCCCAAGATGACACGTCAGATCGTGATACAAAGTTCGTAAGTCATTTCTGGCGAACTTCGTGGATTCGATTTGGGACACAACTTCAGTTCAGCATCGCTTACCATCTACAGACTGACGGACAAACTAAAGTTGTGAACAAAACTTTCGAGAATTTGAGACGTTATATTTTCGGGAAAAAGCTAAAACAATGGGACTTGTCTTAAGCCGAGTTCACTTTTAACAACATGGTAAATCGTTCGACAGGGAAATCACAATTCCAAATCATCTATGGATGAGTTCAAATCATCTATGGATGAGTTCCCCACCACATGTTGCATTTGGTTCCATTGCTCAATATTTCGAGCATGAGTATTGCTACAGAACATATGGCTGAAAGGATCACAAAGATACACAATGAAGTGTGGAACAAGTTATTTGAGTCAAATGAGAAGTACAAGAATGACGTCGACAAGCATCGATGCGCTAAGGTGTTTGCAGTTAGCGATCAAGTAATGGTCCATCTATGCAAGGAATACTTCTCATCCAGTACCTATGACAAGTTGAAACATAAGAAGATTAGATCGGTACCGATCCTCCAAAAGCTTAATGACAACACTTATGTCGTGGACCTCCCAGAAGAGTTCGAGATCTCAAGAATCTTCAACGTTGCAGATTTGTTTGAGTATCATGAGCCGAAGACGAACTAGAACTCGAGGACGGGTTCTTTTGAAGTGAAGGGGCTGATGTAGAGAGGATCACTGACGAATACATGACCAAGATGGATCAACGAAAGATGACCAAAAGAGACGATTGAATTTAGCACTTCGAGTGCTCGACCATGCATTTAGTCTCCCGAAATCCCGCCAAGAAAGTCCAGTAACTCTCTAGATGTTTTTGCGCCTTTTCGGTTGCCCAAATTGATGCCTGATCTAGCACCCAACCACATCGTCGATTGCCCGATCATATCCTCAGGTGCTCGAAAATTCAACCAAATTTCCACAAAACTCTCTGAATGTTTTTCAGGGATTTTGGTCACCCAACCGACCCACTTTGGATGCCCAACTGTGCGCAATGTTTTGTGGGAAATTTCTGTATTTTGTAGATCTAGTTTCATTTTCTGTTAAGAACTCTTTGCTAATTTGTAGTTAGAGTTTCGTGGTTGCTTTAGAGTATTTAAACCCATTATAATTTCATTGTTAGACATTCTACTTTAATTATTCTTCAATAAACTTCGGTTTTATTTCTTCTTCATTGTGGATTCGAAGGGTTCCAGTTGAGGATTTCCGAAAGCTCCATGGACTCGGAGTATCTATCTGTGAGAGATATGGTGATTGATCTCATCACATCTACGCCTACGCCACTTTTATTCACCAATGTGTGTGATACTTATTAGCATGTGTGAAACTCATAACTGGTATTCAAGTGATTGTGTGTGATACATAGTACTATGTGTATGCCATCCAAGCTATGCATCAACTAAATTCACTACAAGCAATGTGATGCCCAACAAAATCAATTCCATACAATCGTTACAGTGCTACATTGCAAAAAAAATTCAAATTCACATTATGGCCCACTTGATCTTTAGATCAATCTTAGTTGGGCATCTCACTTTTTTTGTGGAGCAACCCTTCTTTCTTTGAAAAAACAAGATTAGCCCCACAAGTAGAGTTGTGGAATACGGTTTTTTCTTGTACAAAAATATTGCAAGGATCCAGCATCCTACAGCTGACCTATATTTTGGGGGAGGAAAACCTATATACTCTGGCTAACTGTGATGGGTAGGTAAATTACTACCGTTGAAACCTCCCAGGGTCCATAGTGATGTTTATATGACATCCATACCGTTCATAACGTCACTACTACTGGGATGAACTGGAAACACAAATATTATCCTGATTCAAAACTCCTGTGGCTCCACAAATATTTCAACTGTGGACGTTCAATCCTCACGTTTTCGGCCCACTTGAGTCTTGGATCTGGTTCATTTTTGTTCTCATATCCTAAAATGAGCTCCCAAAGTGGATGGACGGGGTGGATTGATAAAAAAAACATCACTGTGGGCCCCACCTTGGTTCCCAGTGCAGGAACTTCCTGCGCAAGCCATTCGCATGAAATCCGCGCCCGGATATTGAGGCACTATAAAGTTTCTTGGAAATGACCTGTGGCATACATGCATTTAAATGAAATGAATCCAAAAATATAATACCAAGTTTCAATGTACCATGAACCAAATCTTAATTAGTTTATTAGATTATCTAACTACTAGTGTCGTGGAAATTAATTTAACGGTTTGAAATGAAAAATATCCATTTAATTTCTACAAACAACTGTCCACAAGGTAGAGGATTGTTTAACCAATTTTATCTTAGGATTGTGACATGGAGACAATGGGCTACACAATGGAGTTGATTTTATTAGAGTTAACATATGCCATGCGGACTATTTCTAGTGTTATATACTTCAGGGTATCAAACTCTCTCATGTGGACTATTTCAAGTGTTATGTACTTCAGGGTATCAAACTCTCTCAGGGAGGTTGGCTTTGGTAGGTCCGACGCCCAGTGGATTACTGTACATTACGATGGGACGCGCCCTTTTCGTTCTTGCAGGGAAAATTTCTGTGCCGTGTTATGACATGGGCAATCCGATGCTTGACGTGACAGAATTTAATTGTGACATGCTTAGCAACCTAGAATGTATGTGCTTTTTCTACTCCGCACACATTTTTTACCATATCATTGTAGGGGTTGATCCCAAAGTTTAAGCATATCCAAATCTCAAGTACACCATGGAATAGGAAATTGTGGGATTTCCACCGTTGAGACCTTCCTAGGCCCCACAGTGATGTTTATTTGTCATCCAACTGGGAGGGAAAACTCAAATACCAGCTTGATCCAAAACTTCTGTGTCCTTCGAGAATTTTTCAATGGTAGACATTTAGTTCACACTTTTTTTTACGTTGTGGTCCACTTGAGCTTTTGATATGCTTAATTTTTTTTGTTCCAGACATAAATTATCTGCTAAGATGAATGGACTGTATGGATAAAATACATAAACCATGGTGGGCACCACAGAGTTTACGCTGCACGCTTAGTGTGCAGAGTATGCAATCCGCTTCCCATGGAGAGCCTCTTGTATCATTTGTACAATTCGACCTGACCGGGATCATGGTCCAAGCTGCTAACTGTGGCCAGACATGGATTGGAATAGACCAAGCCATGAATGGTTCTGATCACTTCAGGCCTAACTAACTAAGTGCCATGTCCAATCTGACTCAGCATAGGCCTTACCGTTAGATGGTTATGATCAAATCAGCCCAAACTTGGATCCGACCCGATGCCCACATCTATGGAGAGATCTAACATCATGTTGGTATGGCATCATACCCTATCCATCAGTTGCGTCAGGTCATTTTACGATTTAAATGTTCAGCCGACTTGAAGACCCTAAGTGGGCCACACCATAGGAAACAATGGGGACAGGAATATACACCTTGGGGCCACTGTGATGTTTATATGTCATCCAAAACAGTTTATAAGGAGTTAAAGGGAAGATGCCAATATCAACTTGATCCAAAACATTACTAGTTTGCTTGGATTGTTGGGATTCCCATCACCATCGGCACTGCCACTGTCGGTGTGGTCCAATTGATTTTTGGATCTAACTGACTTTAGGTTCATATCTTAGGAGCAATAAAAGCTAGGAGTGGCTGTCACACAGACATTACAGCGACCCCACAAAGCTTTCTGTTGCACTTGGAAATGCCTGCCCTTATTATGACTGGCTCGTGATGTGAACCGTTGACGTGATAGAATCCTCAAAAACCTCATGACTTAAAAAGATCAAACGGTTGATATTCAGAAGAAATGAGTTAAATGATCAAAAGGTTAAAATAGTAGCCTGGCCCACCTCCAGTATCCTACATATGGTTGAGATCGTTCCAATATGACCCAGATCCGTTGTAGCTGACCCCATTTTAGATTGGGAGGCTGACATGATTAGATCTAGGTCGTTCATCAGGTGGGCCTCACCGTGTGTACCTTCTTCACAAATCAGACCGGTGGGTCATGAAATAGGCATGACCCATATGGTTAATCTTCGCATGTTTTGGACCCATCTGATGAATGGCCGGCATCTCCCACCTGTTTTATCAGTGGAGGAGGAATTATGTGATGACTAGCATACATTTTCCACGGTATAAACTGTCTTTCATCTCAAATGAATGAAGCACATAGTTCGTTAATCCAGGCTATTGGTTTGTTGAGTCCAACGATGGATCGAGCATCTCCCAGAAAACCCCACATCTCGACCTCCCAACTACCAATATCATGACCTTTTTCTCCCGGTTGAATGTGAACCGTATATAGTAAACCAAAATCAGAAAGATTTAAGATCATCCAATCAATAAGAATTTTTACATATAGCCAAACATTAATCGTACACACCAGACCAATGGTCTAGATCACTGGAATATGGGCCTCACTTGGGATAATTCAATACACTTTGTACCGTACAGAAAATGAGGGCGATCGTATGTAATTTGTAATTCACCGTACCATGCATCCATGCGCGTAGGATAAGATTCATACTCGCGCGAGTAAGTTAATAAGGAGAGGGAGAGAAGTGGAGTTCTAGAAGGATTCCAATTCCTCTAAATTCAACTACACGCGTGTAGGAGCTTTGCCCATTCAACGCGTCCCAACATATAAAACGTGTGAAAGATCAGATCTTTCCATCAAGTGGGTTACACTGTGTAGATATTCTGATTAAACAAAGCCATTTCACATCTCAACTGGGCCACCCAATACTAAACAAACGAACGGCTAAAAAACACAAGAAAAAAATAATTAACCGATCGTTTTAATTTGGTTTGCATTGTGGCCCACCTGAGGAGTGAAACTGTCTGAATTTTTTTATAGTAAGAAGATCCTTATTCCCAAACCAGATGGAAGGTCCAGATCTTGAACACGTGTTCCATCGTAAAACTTGTGCCAGCTTGTGGCTCCACTCGCTTGTGGGATATTCACAAAGCCACTAAATCCAAAACGCAGTTTCTTTGTATTTGTTTGACCGGCAACACCTAATTTGAAATCATGGAATTGGATGAGAGGCCAAGTCTTTCTGTGTTATTCCGCCATTGTTAACTACCCAAAAGATTCTTCTTTTGTTTATTTTATACAAAGCCTGTTAATACTGTTATTCCTGTGGTAATTATGTATTTATAGCATTTATAATGTTTCCGTAAATATCTTGGTTTTTGACGTATTTGATACTCTGGCAGATGATAATAGATGATACTCGCGCTCACTTACCCCAAATAAAACCAATCAAATTATGGGACCCATCGTAGATAGTTCATGATTCAAAATTTAGATTCATTTGACAACGACAGGCTATGATAAATGGGGATTTTATTTGTTGGATTCGGACCATTGGATTTATTCATCAGGACCGTCTGTTAGATGTCTACCATTTGGCCACTTAGGTGATCGAATCAGTGTAATTTTTAGTGTATTCTCCATCTAAATTGGGACCCATGAATTTGGACGGTCAATTTAAGCTATATGTGTGCCACGTGTGCAGTTTATTACCGTCCGTCTATTCAGCAGTAGTCCTAAAAGAATTACATGGATTTCAGGTTTTCATGAAGTGCCTATATTTTTGTGAGAACTGATAATCTAGAGGCAACGTACCACAAATTGCGGTACGCTACCATCTTCCCCCCAACATGCTATGTATCTAGGAAATCAGTACCATTACAAGAATGGACCCCACAATGAATATCACCTACCTCGAAAATCAAGCATGATCTGTTCGTTAGCTAAGTCAGACCATTGGTTGTCCATTAATGCCAATGGGTGGCCCACCTTAGAGAAGGCTCACCTAATTTTTGTGTTAGGTGATCTTCATGGTGGGCCCTACATTTTTCATGGTACTGACGTCCAACAAGAGTGGTACATGTTGGGGAAAGACGGTACGGTACGATAGGTTGTGGTACTACCTTGCCCGTATATTATACAGTACTCTGTTTTTGGACGCCTTCGGACGGAAGCCGATTTATCTGGACCTGGATTGCCGGAGACCCGCGACCCCATTAGTTTCTGCAGTCGGAAGCTAGGTGGGGCCCACCGTAATGTTTGTGAGAAATCCAACCGGTCCATCCGTTTTCCCAGCTCATTTCAGGATACGGGACAAAAATGGAGGTAAATCCAAAGCTCAAGTGGACCACACCAAAGGAAACAGTGACTGTTTCGGTGTGGTCCACTTGAGCTTTGGATGTACTTTAATTTTTAGCTGGCAAAACACATAGACAGCAAGGATAAAACACCTACATCACGGTGGGCCCCACAGAGCCCTGCCACCACGGAGGTCAGTGGTGGCAGGGTAACCACACAATCCGGTTCGGTGGCCAAAATCCACTTAGATTTGGACCATGTACAGTGATTGGGGTGGATATATGTGTGTGTGGGGGCCACTCTGAGATAACGGTGCCGGTCAACCAACTCCAACAGTGGTTGAAAGTCTGACCGGAAATACCAGGATGGGCGGTTACTTAATACTCGGGCAGAAGTTGATACGCAGGCACCCAGAATTGTATACGTGGCATGGGTTAATTCAAATTAAGCCGTTCAAATTGCAACTATTTTTCATCTCAACCGTCCATTCAACAATCGGCCCCGTTACGCAACAAAAATCGGTGACGGTTTAGTTTGTTAGTTATATGCCACGTGTACAGTTTCAATAAGAAGACTTCCTTCTGGACGTTTATTAGAAGGCTCTAGAGGAATAATCACAACGTCACACATGATGTTAGAACCTGAGAAACGTAATGTGCTGTTTTTTTTTTTTTCTCTGCCAGCAGGTCACATGTGCAGGGCATCCAAGCCGTAGAAAAAGGTGGGCCCCAAATCAAGCTACATATTTTAAGAATGGCTGAAAAATAGACGGTCAACTCATGGGTGGACCGAATCGGTAGTGAAGCTGTTGATGGTCTAAGAAAGGTTGCCAACGGTCCATGTTCAACTCACACGTATATGATGTGTTGACGGGCGTAAGTTTTGGGCCAGGTCATTAAGATGATGGGGACGGACGCGGATTGCGTGGAGACGAGGTCACCAAGATGGGCGGCGGTTTGGGTGGATCCCTAACTCTGGGCCAACTGGGATGTAGTTTCCTTAATCCATGCCATCCACCCATTTTGATGGATGATTTTAGGACTTGAACTCAAAAAAATGAAGTAGATCCAAATCTTAGGTGAACCATACCATAAGAAACAGTCGTAATTGAATCCCCACCATTAAAAACTTTAGGGGACCATTGGAATGCTTATTTGTCATCCAACCTGTCTATTGATAAGGTCACAAAGACCTCGTTGAAGAAACTACATGAATATCAGCTTGATCCAAAGCTTTTATAAATAAGGAGATTTTATTTTATGGTCTATTACCACGATTTTCTATATTATGGTTCACCAAGATTTCAATCTACTTCATTTTTTCAGATCATGCCCTAAATGAGTTTTAAAAAAATGGACAAATGGATATAAGACACATACATCAAATTTAACTCTATTGGGTGACAACTATGATGCATGGTCACCATTGAATTCAAATCCCAATATGGGCATGGATGTGTAAAGACTCTTAGGGCCTGTTTGGATACCACTAAGTAAGTTATTTTTTCCACTTACAACAATAAATAACTTATTTGAGATAAGTAAGTTTAGTTTATGATCAATTATAAGTTGCTTTTTTTTATTTAAAGTTATTTAATCACTTTAATTTAATAAATAGAAATAATGATAATCTACTTGGGGTATAAGTAGCTTTAACTTAACTGTAAAAAATGCCCCCTTGGCAACCCAACTCTTAGGGGCTATTGAGACGTATGAGTTTTATCACACTGTTCATCTATTTTGCTAGCTCATTAGAAATCATGCGCCTAAAATGAGACCGATCCAAAGCTCAAGTGAACCACACAATAGAAAATAGAGGGATTGAATGTTTATTGCTGAACACTTCTTAAGGGCCAAGTAAGTTTTGAATCAATAAGATACTTGTGTTCTCTCTTCGTCAGGTATATGTGAGCTCGCAAACAGGTATAGTGCCAAAAAAAATCACAATAAGCCGTAAAAAGGTTTCAATAATGGGAGTCATTATCCCCACAATTCCCAGCGATATGATCTACTTTGGATCTGCGTCATTTCTAGGTGCATGGCCTAAACGAGCTAGTAATACAATGAATGGGGACGGAACACATACATAGAGGCGAGCAGGGCAAATGCCCCGCCTGAGTTTTCAACTGTAAGAGTTCAATCTTGACTGTTTCATGTGGTGTGGTCCAGTTGAGCCTTCGATCCGCCTTCTATTTGGGCTCAAGCCCTAAAATGGTAGGTCAAAATAGATGATTGGCGTGGATAATACATATAAGATCATGATGGCCCCAAAGAGCCTCTGACAGGAACGCCTATCTTTAACTAGGTCCTGGTGGGAGTTTTCAAAGGAAATCTACGTCCGTACGTAGGAAATCTCAGACATAGGATTAGCTACGGCGAGTTCAATAGCTAGGGACAAGCTGGCACTCTAAAGGGCCACTATGATGTGTGTATTTTATCCATACTGTCCATCCATCTTTACGTGTCATTTTAGGTTATGGGCTAAAAATTAGGCAAATGCAAAGTTCAAGTGAGCCACACCATAAGAAGAAGTGGTGCTAACGATGCACACCATTGAAACCATCCTAGATCCCACCATGATGTTTATTTACCATCCAAACTTGTTCATAAGGTCATATGGACCTGGATGAAGGGGAAAAAAAAACACAAATATCAGCGTGATCCAAAACTTTTGTGGCCCTCATTAATTTTGTCAACGGTATGAGTTAATCCCCTAGTTTATAGTCTAGCCACTTGAGTCTTAGATCCATATCATTTTTGGGGTCATAACTTCAAATGAAATGGAAAAAATGGATGGATGGTTTGGATAAAACCAATACATCACATGGGTCACACAGAATTGGGTTACCAAGAGTCTCTACATGTGCTTGGATTGGGACACAAATTAAGTGGTGATCATGCATCCTAAGATGTCCGTTGTTGTTGGGAATAGAACGCCGATAGCAGAAGCGAAAGCCGAATACACACATCAGAATATTCGAATCTAACGAGCAATATAATGCAACTAATCACACAAGCATTCAACCACAAGAGACAATCCAATTTTACGTGGAAAAACCCATCAATGGGTAAAAAATCACAGCACAAAGCGATCCACTATGATTCAAAAGATTACAGAGATTGACAGCCCATAAGCAAAGAAAACCCAAGCTCATAAGGTCATATGGACCGGGATGAAGGAAAAATAACAAATATCAGCGTGATCTAAAACTTTCGTGGCCTTCATAAGTTTGTCAATGATAAAAGTTAATCCCCATTTTATGTTTTAGCTACTTGAGTCTTAGATCCATATCATTTTTGAGGTCATAACTTCAAATGAAATGAAAAAAATGGATGGATGGTGTGGATAAAACCAATACATCACGTGGGTCACACATAATTGGGTCACTAAAAGTCTCTACACATGTGCCCGGATTGGCACACAAATTGAGTGGTGACCATGCATCCTAGGATGTTCGTTGTCGTTGGGAATGGAACGCTGGCAGCAAAAGCGAAAGCCGAACACACACATTAGAATATTCGAATCTAACGAGCAACACAATGCAACCAATCACACAAGCATCCAACCATAAGAGATAATTCAATTTTGCGTGGAAAAACCTCTCAATGAGTAAAAAACCACGACACAAAGAGATCCACTATGATTCAAAAATTACAAAGATTGACAGCCCATAAGCAATGAAAACCCAGAGAAAACGCAAGCTCATAAGGTCACATGGACCTAGATGAAGGGAAAAAAAACAAATATCAGCGTGATCCAAAACTTTTGTGGCCTTCATAAGTTTGGCAACGGTAAGAGTTAATCCTCATTTTATGGTCTAGCTACTTGAGTCTTAGATCCACATCATTTTTTGGGTTATAACTTCAAATGAAATGGAAAAAAATGGATGGATGGTGTGGATAAAACCAATACATCACATGGGTCACACAGAATTGGGTCACTAAGAGTCTCTGCACATGTGCTTGGATTGGGACACAAATTGAGTGGTGACCATGCATCCTAGGATGTCCATTGTTGTTGGGAATGGAACATCGTCAGCAGAAACGAAAGCCGAACACACACATCAGAATATTCGAATCTAACGAGTAACATAATGCAACCAATCACACAAGCATTTAACCACAAGAGACAATCCAATTTTACGTGGAAAAACCCCTCAACGGGTAAAAAAACCATGGCACAAAGTGATCCACTATGATTCAGAAGATTATAGAGATTGACAACCCACAAGCAATGAAAACCTAGAGAAAACCCAAGCTCATAAGGTCATATGGACCTTGATGAAGGAAAGAGAAAACAAATATCGACGTGATCCAAAACTTTTATGACCTTCATAAGTTTGTTAATGGTAAGAGTTAATCCGCATTTTATGGTCTAGCTACTTGAGTCTTAGATCCACATCATTTTTGGGGTCATAACTTCAAATGAAATGGCAAAAAAATGGATGGATGGTGTGGATAAAACCAATACATCACGTGGGTGACATAGAATTAGGTCACCAAGAGTCTCTACACATGTACCCGAATTGGGACACAAATTGAGTGGTGACCATGCATCCTAGGATGTCCGTTGTTGTCGGGAATTGAACGCCAGTAGTAGAAGCGAAAGACGAACAAACACATCAGAATATTTGAATCTAACGAGTAACACAATGCAACCAATCACACAAGCATTCAACCACAAGAGACAATCTGATTTTATGTGGAAAAACCCTCTTAACGGGTAAAAAACCACGACACAAAGTGATCCACTATGATTCAGAAGATTACAGAGATTGACAATCCACAAGCAATGAAAACCCAGAGAAAACCCAAGCTCTCTCTCTCTCTCTCTCTCTCTCTCTCTCTCTCTCTCTCTCTCAAAACACTCTCCCCTCTTCCTAATACACTTAGGAAACCTTGGACACCGATTGCTCCTAATCTCGGTTACAACCTATTTATATAGGCAACAAACTAAAATTAAAAACTACTTACGCAAATCCGCCTATTTGCGTACTGAAAACGCGTGCACAGCCGACCGGTCGCGACCGGTCGGACAAGTAAAAAAACAGTCTAAGGGAGTAACACTTAAACTATTCACGTTTGTCTCAAACACCCGACTGGTCATTGACAGTCCAAGGACCTTCCTGGTGACTGCTTGAAGGCTCTTCCAACAGTTGTAACCCAATAGGGTCTAATTTGATAGAAATTAAACATGCTTTGTGTGGGCCCATTTCTCACATAAGCACATGGCTCAAACAAATCCTGCTGCATAGGGTCACCACATCAGCAGTGGCAGGGTGACCATACGATCCGTGTCACACATCGGAGTGGCGGAACAAGTGAGGCCTCCACATGGTAAGGCCCTGATGTGGTGTCGACGCTTGATCAGGCGAGTCCCATATGACTTCACCAAGCATGTACTCGGGGAGGACGTGGATTGCATGTAACTTTCTGCGACCAGAAGTTAGGTGAGGCCCACCATGATGTTTTGTAGAAATCCGTCTTACCCATCTCATTTGCCGATCATGTTCATGCCCCAAAAATTGTGGCAAATATAAAACTAAGGGACCCACCTGGCAGAAAAAAATGTATAGGCTGAGTCCACCATGACGTTTGTATTGAAAGAGCAAGTAATCCCTTTCTCTTTCCCTTAATATCTTTCATTGACATGGGGTGAATAAATAGACACTAAAATTTTAATTTTAACAGTAAAGTACAATACAGTACAACTGGTATAAAAGAGAGGTATAATAGTGATTTGCAAGTACAATGGTCAACCATGTCCATGGTACTATTATTTATGCCATCCATAGTGGTTAGAAGCTCATTCTTGTTGGGATGAACTGGACTTTTGTGGCCTATAAATGCATGCTTCACTAATGGATATTCAATCCTCATTATTTCCTGTCATGTATCCCACTTGGGTTTTGAATATGCCCTTTTTTTTTTTTTTGGCCACATCCTAACATAATCTGAAAAATCCAATGGACAAAGTGGATTTCTTACAAGCATCACTGTAGGCCCACCTAACTTCATGTCGCTAGAAAGTTCCCCTGAAAGGCTTTCGCAGGCAATCCAGTCCGTTGGGTGAGGCCTGGATCCCACACGAATTGGGTACTACCCTGCCGGTCACAAGCTCGGCACAGGCAAGGCCATGATGGGCCACCATGATGTATATCTGCCCAAAATAGGCAGATCCAAGTCTCGAGTGGGCCACATAGTGGAGATTAGATGTCAACCGTTGAAAACTTCATGGTGGGCCTAGGAAGCTTTCAACGGTGGAAGTCATTATCACGGTTGCCTCCAATGGTGTGGTCCACTTGAGCCTTGGATCTGCCTCTTTTTTTTTTTTTTTTTTTTTTTTTTTTTTTTTTTTTTTTTTTTTTTTTTGGCGCTAATATCCCTAAAATTGATATGGCCAAATGGATGCACGATGCGGATAAATCCCGTGAATCACGGTTGCTTTCCCATTAGGAAAATTGCTAATTTCACGCGCGTGGATGACTGACTATACACACGCAACCATACCTTCCAATATGGGGCGTACGTGTGCAATCTGAGCCTTCCATCTAGATGGAAATATAATTCAATCTTTTGTGTAAGAAAAAAGACATTTTCCATATCTCAGGTGGGCTCCGGTGTACAATGTAAAATGGCTTAAAAACGAAAATTTCAACCGTCCATTTTGTTTATACGTTTTAGCCCATGTAATGCAAGGAATTTCCAAATATTTGCTTCGGAAGAAATAGAAACATTGGACCCCACCTGATGAAAAAACCTGATTTAGACAGACTTAAGTTTTATGTTAGCAGGTTTGCCTTCGTGTGAATGATCAGGGTTCGCAAACTCCCTTTCACGAGTTCTAGAAAGGCGATCTCACTCTAATTAGATAAAGTCGTCTCATTCAGACGTGTAGAAAGCGTTGTCCGGATGTGGTCTCTATCATGGTGACCGTTCAATGGGGTTTGAAGGCCAACGGTGGAAAGATAAGAGCCTCTTTGGAGCTTGTATTTCAAATACCTTGGGAAACAATGGTAATGCTGAAGCCTTTGGTCGTATTTGACAGCTTGTGTTCTGGATCGGTGGTCGAGTGCCTTTAATTTGGTGTAGTGGAGGCAATTTTTTTTTTGTTCGGCCACGGCTTTTGTCAGTTCGATTGGAAAATTTCAAATTTGACCTTAGTGATGTTTTTCATATTTTCAGTTCAACATTCATTCCGGTGGAAGAATGCTGATTTTGCTTGGTATACACACCCTTACCATGTGAGGGGGGAGATGGGTAACTGGTGTGTGGGAAAAAAACTAGCCCTTAACAAAAGCAAACCAAACACAGCAGATTATGAAATCAAACGAGCAACACAATGCAATCACACCCACACATAGTCAACCACAAGATAGTTCGATTTTACGTGAAAAAATTCCTCAACGGATAAAAAACTACGGTATAAAGCGATCCACTACGATAACAGAAAATTACAGAGATGAACAACCCACAAGTAAGGAAACCCAAGCTCTCTCTCTCTCTTTCTCTCTCTCTCTCTCTCTCTCTCTCTCTCTCTCTCTCTCTCAAAACACTCTCCCCTCATCCTAATACAATTAGAAAATCTTTAACACACCTCCTAATCCTAAGCAACATGAGCTACCGACCGATAGTGGATGGCGATCGACTGGTCGGCAGGGGCCCTCAACCGGTCGGCAATTTCCTATTTTGAGTCGGTTTCTTATACGGTCTTGCGTAAGGTGTTTCTAATTTGATTTTTTACCTATTTAAGTGGTGTAATGCGGTATTAGGGGTTAAGGTCAAAGGGGCCGAGTTTCTTAGAGGGATTGAGAGTGTTCTATGGTAAGAGAAAAAGCTAGGGAAAAGCTTGGAGTCTTTGGGATAAAGGAAATGGCTGTGCTTGTCCTTCTCATGTGAGAAAAGTTTTGGGTTAACTTTAAGATTTCTCTTGTGGGCTGAGATCTAGGTTTTGTTTCTTTATTATTTTGTAACTTATATATTATATAGGAATTCGCTTAATTTGTGCCGTGGTTTTTTACTTGCGAGCGAGTTTTTCCACGAAAAAATTGGATTGCCTTCTTATGCATGTTGATTATTGTTTTGTAATTGCCATTATGGTTTGACTTGTTTAATTCACTTCCGCTACCGGAATTCCCAACAACCAACACATTGCATTCTACTACACTAGATAAATAGGAGAAAAAATTCATACTTTGGCCAAGTGTGATGGATGATACGCAATCACTTAGGAAACAATGATAATTTTGAAGCCTTTAATTGTATTTGATAGGTTGTGTTTTAGATCATTAATTGAGTGCCTCTAATTTGATGCAGAGACGGCAATTTTCGGTTCGATTGTAGCTTCTATCAATTCCACAATTTTTTTTTATTTGATCCTTTACTGGCTATAACGTTTTGCATGTTTTTGGTTCAACATTGCTCTGGCCCAAAAATGTCGGTTTTGCTCAGTATACACACCCCTACCATGTAGGGTGGAGATGGGCAACTGGCACACTGCGTTGTACTTGACTAGATAAATTAGAGAAAAAATTGATACTGTGGTCAAGTATGATGGGCGATATGCAGGCACTTAGATGTTACTTAGAAATTGTATAGCAAACGGGATTTTTATTTGATTGTCCACTAGTGAGTTTTCAATTTGTACAGGTGGTCATGTTTGAGTGATCCTGCCCATTAATCTCTTGGTCCCCAGTGTGGATGGACCATGTACCAGAATCTCCCAAGATTATAAGATCCTAGCCGCTAATTTGGGTCTTTTACAGTTGAATGTGGACAGCTGTTGTATTTCACAGCTAGATCATTTATTTCCACGCCAAAGTTTGAAAGGGTCGGATTGTCTATCTAGCAGATTGAATCCTCACGGTCCAAATTAATTAGAGCCCACTGTCGGTAGCCCATTTGCCAGTGATCAAATTATCAGAATACGTTCTTAAAATTCCACAGGTGGAAATTCGCCTGCCAAGTTGGAATGGTGACCATTTCTCTCCTGCAGGAATGTATATAATAAATCTACAAAATACTCACGTTTTCATTTGTACAAGTAGGCCTGTGATTTAAGTGATCCAAACCGTTGATAGGGTGGATCACATAGTCGTGGCCCATGCACCGGGAAAAGCACAAGCCCTTCAGTTGGGTCTGCGGAACAGTGATGAAAGAACTTACATCAACGGTTTATATTCAACAGATAAAAGGCTAAAGATTATATTGCTGTGATCTTTAAATTTGGAAGATGTTTTGCACATGAGGCATCCGAGTTGGGTTGCATAATATCTACGGTTCAGATCATTGAACTACGGACTCACTTGTTCAAACTCAAGCACTGTAGATATTGTCCGGCCGACATCCTATTAATTACTCTTTTATTTCACACCGTCTGATGGTGACATCAATTCAACGGTTGAGATCATATGGTCAAAGGGTCTTGGGTTATGGCCCATCTTTCTTGTGTTCCACGAATTGGACGGTAACGAAGACTTAATAAATGTTCCCACAAAGTCGTTGGACGTATGCATCACCAATCAGTCGTGCTCTGCCAAAAAACCGAATAGTGTATTGAGAAATTATCCAATGCTTCTAGAAGTTATGGGGCTTCTAGTTGCATCTGAAAAACTTGCAGTACATTCGATCGATCCAGACCGTCCATTGGTTTTAACATGCTTTCTATGGGCTGCAATATGAATCAGACTAATTGTATGATCCAATCCGTCCATCAATCTTCTATTCTACGGACACGCCTTTTCCCAGCCACGGATGAGATGGTTAGGATCCTCCGAAAGATGTGATTCTTTAGAACCACAAGCAATCCATGATGGCTCCAACTAAATATATCAGTGTTAGTTAACCATGACCGTCTATTTTATAGGCCATTGACGGATGGTTAGAATTGGCCGGATCAGTGTGATTTTTAGATGGCAGCCATGAAATGTGTGCCGGGCCTTAATGGACGGTCCAGATTGGTCACTTAGACAGTCCATTATAGCGAGCAGCACTACCTCTTCCAATGCATCGAGAGGCACTGCTAAACATCTTTAAAATATGTCTTTCTTCAATATCAAAAGATGACTCAAATACTAAATTTTAATATGATTGTCACGTGAACATCCCATTACACGTGTTTCCTACCTTTGTAGAGTCCTGCGTTCGTCCTTGACGTCTTTTAAATGATGGTGACTCATCCGCCATACACGTTGCATGCGTATATACTCTTACTTCTGCCAAACGAATTTTGATTCTTAGTCAAGAATCCAAATAATAGATTTTTCTAACTAGAAATTTTCATTTGTTAAGATGCATTTGGCTGTATGGATTCGCATTTCCGTAGAATATACCAATCATGTCTGGAAAGGAGGTTGTCCAATATACATATGAAAGAGCAAATATGAAAGTTCTAGATGAATGAATTTGATGATCTCGCTATCCACTGTTGGAGTTTTTATGAGATTTTTTAATTAAGTTGCATTTGAGATTCGGGATTTTATTTTATTTTTAGTAAAATTTTATTTTTAAAAAGTAAAGATATTTAATATACATTTTTTTTTTTAAATATTGATTAGATTAGTGATAAAATGAGATATTCTTGTTGCTAGAGCCAGGGTTCAAATCTTTACAAAGGCAATACCAAAGCTAAAGGATATGTAGTTTGAACCCATTTAAGCCGTGATGAAATTGGAAGTAAACCAAGTGTGGTCTTAAGGTTGACTCACTTGCTGGTAAAGTCTTAACCTTAGTGTTGATTAAAAGTAAATATGAAATAATTTGTGGTGCCTGCATTTGATGACAACTTTAATATGGGATACATGTGGTAATAATTTTACATAAATAACTGTCACAAGACAAATAATCAAGAGGAGATTATGTCCTTTTATGATAGAATGCCTGTTGGTTTAAATGGGTGTGAAGAGGTGTATGATTCTCTTGGAAAGGATACTATATATGTTACTAATGGAGTTTTCCTCCTCATGTTTAAGAAGGAGAGAAGTGTAATTGGGAGTGGTCGGGCGCCCAGGCCATTT
The DNA here is from genome assembly GCA_003013855.2 of Liriodendron chinense. Lineage (NCBI taxonomy): Eukaryota > Viridiplantae > Streptophyta > Magnoliopsida > Magnoliales > Magnoliaceae > Liriodendron > Liriodendron chinense. The sequence continues at coordinate 300,700 of PVNU02000491.1, read as the reverse complement.
AGTGGCCGGGCGACCGAAATTCCCCAGAAATGGCAGCAATGCTGCTGGACGGTTTTGACTTCAGCAGGGCGCCCGACGGTCAAAGTGACCGGGCGCCCGATGACTTGGCCGGGCGCCTGACCATGTTGGTCCGGGCGCCTGAAATTGGCTGTTTTCTCTGGTTTTCTCACTGGACTGTTTTGGGCCTGGCCGGGCGCTCGACCTGACGCGGACTGCTTAGACGCAGTTTCTTATTTTGGCTCTAATTCTTCCGTTTTTTATATTTAAGAGTTCTAAAATGGGATTAGGGCATCCCATTGTGTTGTAAACATGTCTAAGGTGATAAAGATAAAAAAAAAAGAGGAAGAGAGAAAGAGAAGAGAGAGAAAGAGGAAGCTTGTAGAAGGGAGAAGTTGCTTGAAGAGGGATTCTTCTACGCAACCGTCGTCTCAGCGCTTCTACGTCCTTGGGATCGGTGAGATCGCTCTACTTTTACTATTCTCTTGTTGTTTATCCATCCCAAGTGGGTGAAGAAGGTTTGATCCAAGCGGTGTGTGCTTGAGATCGGTTGTAACAGTTCCTTGAGATAGTGGATTGTTGATCTGGACTAGGTCCGGTGGTTTTTACCTTTTTTGAGGGTTTTCCACGTAAAAACTCCTTGTGTTCGTGTGGTTGATGTTTATTCTTGATTATTGCATTAGCATAGTCCATAATTCTAATGTATTGGGGGGCGAGATCCGAAGGTTTGTGTGAAACGCACCTAATAAAGTGGTATCAGAGCGTTCAGGTTGTTTGAATGGTGTGGGATCGGTTCTGAATTATGGAAGGTGGCTCATCAAGGATGATCAGCCTCAATGGTTCTAACTGGACCATATGGAAGGCTAAGATGGAGGACTTGCTCTATTGCAAGGACTTGTATGCTTCAATTCTAGGCATATCGACGAAGACAAAGGATATGTCAGATGATGATTGGAAGAAAGTGGACCGGAAGGCGATGGGGTTCATTAGACAATGGTTGGATGATTCGGTTTTCCACCATGTGTCTTGTCACGCTCCAAATTCGGTTCTCGACGCCCATTCGCTGTAACTCGAATTCAGAGGTGGCAACCTCCGTAGTACCCCGATCTCGGATCCTAACCCCACACGCCAGGTTCCGATCCTGGGATACCACAAGGAAGATTTTAGGGTTTGAATTTTTTTTTTAAAACATGAGCATCACCATATGAGTACCATTAAAGACAAACACAATATTTTCACTAAATCATTTCGTTTACATACAGTACTGAAAAGTAAATACACAATGCGTAAATATAAAAACTGTGCACAATCCGGCACCTCCTGCTACTGCACTCCCAAATCCAACTCAACGTTGCTGATACACTCTGGTATAACCTGCAGCGTAACAAAGCGCATAAGCTTCGAACGAAGCTTTGTGAGTGCGCGTGTGCATGCACAATGCGTATGACAAGCATGATAAATATCAGAGTAAGCAGTAAAGCATGATGAGAAATCTAAACCAAAACTTAGCCTAATTAGGCTACACGATCATATGATATGAATAACCAGCCTACAACGGCTATGCAAGCATGCAATACAGATAACCAGCCTACCAAGGCTATATACTCAAACTATGCAATGGCCTACAGGGCTTAATGTCGTATATAATGATCCGATGCATGTATGCAAATCACCACCTCTAAGTATAGTGGTCCAGATACGAACAGTCATAACGCAATCACGTAAGCAATGCAGGACTCGAAACTGGTAGCTTGCCCAGTATGGTAGCTCGCCCAGGCTTACAGCCCCGCCCACATCACACCCGCCGACATCAGGACCGTCCCACACCATACAGAACATTAGTCACATCACTGATACCAATACCATCTCTGAAATGGAACATCACCGGGGTCTCACAGACCTCACTACTCACCAGTAGAATGCCAAAGCCTATCTGGTGCAATAGCGGACCTACTCACAGCTGGTCAAACTCAACCCACTTTGCCAACACTCTTCCGGCAGGTTAGGTCAGACCTCCTTCCAAACTGACCACGTGCAGTGGAAAACACCGCCGTTTGGTATTCGGCATACTGGTGTATGATTAAACCACCCGGTCCTTGAATGGAGCACCCACCTTGGTACCAACGGGTTCAGGGACTTTCACCCAGGGACATCTATGGCATCCTGTTTAAAGATCACATATTTCCGGTGTTCCTGCAAACCACGATGGAGTTGTGGTTGTAACGTAGTAACCATGCTATATGCGGCACAAGCAGACGGTGCGAAATGCAACCATGCATACAAACGAGGGACGACATGCCCGTGCAAGTCTCCAAAGAGCACCATAAAACTATAAGGTCTCAAACACAATGTCACCGTCAGCTGGTAATGAACTGCACGACAATCACGACTGATATGGCGGTTGATACAAGACAATCAGATGAGCCAAGCATTTATGATGCATGAGTCAAGTATACAGTATGAGTGCCAACAAGTAGTCCATCTACCACGATGGCAATAAATCAATCTAGTCCAACCTATTTGAGATATGATTAAGATGGGGGGACACATATGAATGATCGAGTCATAGTGCGGGATGTCGCTAGCCAGGGAATCTCGCACCAAGGGCTACAGGGTATGCTAAGCTATTCCTACCATACAGTGTAAGTCAGGATGATAGATTCCTGTCCTCGAATAGTCCCATACCTATTGGAGAGGTTTGCGATAGAGAGCACGTGAATTACATTTGCGCAACTACATCTCGAATGCTTTATGAATGCGTTTATGCCCTAGTGGTCCCCAACTAACAATGGTGATTCGGGATGCATACTCATTACACATGCATGGTGGTCGTCAAGGCATATACTATATAGATCGCATAAGAGTATTCCAAATAACACTACGTGTGGCAACAGACATACTAAAAATAGCATAAAAAGATAATTCATTTATAATACAAGCAAACATAAAGAGATAAGACTCTAAATGGATGATATACAACAACACAGATGGTCCAACAACTGAACGGTGTGGATTAATCTTCAATATTCAGATAACCCAAATGGAAAGGAAATGATTGAAAACACTACCGACACATCAAAGGTAGAACCTACTTGAGTGGCAAGAGTGGAATACCCAAAATTCTTTAGTACAGTGGAGATAAACACAATAATGGTCCGTAAAAGAAACGTCATAGAACGGGTTGCAAGATAGACAGGTCATGACAGAGAATCATAAATGGTAGGGAAATCTGAGATAGATGATCAATACGATGAGGTCCAAAAAGAGACGACAGGTCTAACCTCATACTGCAAGATAGGCTTCATATAATGGATGGCCTAGATGATATACTAACGTCGAGGATTAGCCCCACACTCGTCCTAAAGGTAAATGGACGGTGTGGATGAGATATACATGATATGGTAGTCTTTAATAGTTGGGTACAAGGGTAGGAGGGGTGAGTCATATGAGTATACACAAGCTGAGTTACTAGGGTCAATCAACATGGTGAGTCAACAAGGTGAGTCAATAAGGCAGGTTGACAAGACGGGTCAATATGGTGAGTTAATAAGGTGAATTAACAAGACGGTTCAACAGGGTGAGTTTAAGAAAGTAGCCCTGTGACTTGGATTGAGCGAACGTTTAGGTATGACCTTTCAATAAGGGTTTACACGACTAATCATCAAGGTGGATCCACGGGATGGACAACGCGGTCATTCGAACACGCACACTAAGGTGGTCCTAAGGCCATCCTGTACATAACATGCTAGGGTCCATTCATTTGGATGGTTTGGATCAAGCACAAAAATTAAGGCGGTCCTTATGGATGGCCGACATACATATCGCACCATGGTGGCCAATGGCTGACGTGGATAGAACACATGCATAACAAGGTGGACCCGTGGTTGGGTATAACCGCACAAAGGAGTGGGGGAGCCACATACATCAATGGGCCCCAACAGTTTGGGATCAACCCGATATTTGTGCTTTCCCACTAATCAAGTGAGATGGCAACCAAACACCATGGTGGGGCCCGCACACCACATGTGTGGAAACCTACCCATGGTTGAGTGACTTAAGAACAAGGAGAATGGCAAATAAACATAACAGATGGGTCCTGCAAAGTTTCTAATGGTAGGCATTCAATCACCCTTATTTTCTATGTGTGGCCCACCCAAAACTGGGCCCCACGCCCCGGCCAAGGTGGACAACAATGTATACAACACATCTATCAAGGTGGGAGCCCAAGATGGGCCCCATGGCCTTTGGTTGGATGGAAAATTAAACATTACAATGGCCCCAAGGAAGGTTTCAAAGGTGGGCATCAATGACCACTGTTTCCTACAATGTGGTCCACCTGAGGTTGGGATTTACCTCATTATGAGGGCCCCCGGCCCTAAAATAATATGGAAAAACAGATGGGCGGCATACATAAAACAGATACATTGTGGTGGGACCCCCAGGGTAGGACACTTGCTGGGCAGCGTGCCAAAGCACGCTGCTTGGAGCGTGGCACCCAGATGGGCCCCAAGAGTTTTAAATCAAACTGATATTTTTATTTTCCCATTCATCCATATACATGTGATCTTATAAACAGGTTGAATGACAAATAAACACCACTGTAGGGCCTGGGAAGGTCTCAACGGTGGAAATCATTATTCCCACTATTTCCTGTGGCATTGCCCACTTGAGGTTTGGATATGCTTAAATTTTGGGCGGCCACTTATGAAACAGGTTGGATGACAATTTAAACATCACTATAGGGCTGGGAAGGTTTCAATGGTGGAGATCATTATTCCCACTGTTGACCCGTGGCATGGCCCACTAAAATGAGCTGGAAAAACATATGGACGGAATAGGTAAAGCACATACATTCTAGGTGGGCCCAACGAATGGGGCCCATAGGGTGGCGCCCACAAGGTTGCTGGGCAGCAGCGTCCCTTGGACGCTGTCTGTCCAGCGACCCCATTTCTTTTTTCTTTTTTTTTTAATTATATATATATATATATATATATATATATATATATTACAAGCGGGGCCCACAGAAGTTCCCGATCAAGCTGATATTTTTGTTTTCCCTTCTTCTATGCATGTGTGAACTTATGAACAGGTTGGATCTCAAATAAACATCATGGTGGGCCATAAGAAGGTTGCAACGGTAGGGCCACTGTCCCTACTGTTCTTTGTGGTGGGGCCCCCTTGAGACTTGGATCTGTCTCATTCTTGGGGTCATGCCCTAAAATGATCTCCCCAACTGGATGGACGGTGTGGATACAGCACATGCATCATGGTGGGACCCAAGACTGGTCCACTAGCTGGCACGAGCCAGCGTCCAAGGACGCTGGTACGCCCCGTGTCAGAACCTCTTCTTCTTATTTTCTCTCTCTCTTTTTTTTTTGTTTTCTTGCGCTTAAATCCAGTGGGGCCCACATGGGTCTGATCCACTCCGTTCATCAGGTTCCCTAACTCATGGGGGACCTAACGAGCCCAATATTGGATATGTTACGGGGTCTACAAACATCAGTGTGGGCCGAGGCAGTTTCGACAGTGGACATCATTCACCCCACTGTTTCATGTAGTGCGGCCCACTCAAGAATTGAATCTACTTCATATTTGGGCCTTAGCCCTAAAATGATATGGGAAAACAGATAGACGGTGCGGATACAACAAAAACATCAAGGTGGGTCCCACGAGTAGGGACCCCATTCCAGCCGTCCTGACGCTAGACGGGTCCAACGTCCCAGACGCTGTGAACGTCCAGCGCTGGACGTTCTTTCACCCCTTTTTTTGTTTTTTTAAGTTTATTTCAGGTGGGGCCCACTTAGGGAAGATCCAACCCATCTCCATCAGGTTTCCCAGCTCGTTGGGGACCTAATAAGCCCAATATTGGGCAGGTGATTCTGTCTACAAACACCACGGTGTGCCACGAAAGTTTCGACAGTGGGCATCCTTGCCTTCACTATTTTCTATGGTGTGGTCCACCTGAGATCTGGATTTACTTCATTTTTGGCGTCCAGCCCTAAAATGGGCTGGAGAAACAGATGGATGGCGTGGATCACATACATGCATCAAGGTGGGTCCCACGAGTGGGGACCCACGGTCAAGCCCAAAGGAGCTTTCAGCCCGGGCGCTGCTGGGCAGCAGTGTCCTCTGGACGCTGACTGTCCAGTGGCCCCCTTCATGTATTTTTTTTTGACTAGTGGGGTCCACACGTGCAGATCCACTCCATCCATCAGCTGGGCCATCGCATGGTGGGTCCACAGGGTGGACAGCGTGGGTGAACTACATACATCATGGTGGGCCGTTGGCCACACTAATTATGACATAAAGTGGGTCCCCAAGTGGGATCCACACCATCAAAGGTGGGACCCATTCATGGACGATCCAGCCCATCCATCTCATTGCCCATCACAAGGTGGGCCCAAGGGAAGAAAATGAAAAGTAAACGAGAAAAATGGAGGGAAGACTGCACTCACAATGATGGTTGGATGGTTGGATTGCCGATCGGACGGTCCGGATGATGATCGGGGTCCTCCAAGCTTGATCTCCTCCTTCAACCTCTCTCTTTCTCTCTTGATCTCCCTCTAAATCTCTCTTTAAACTCACTCAATCTCTCAAATCTCTCTACTTCTCTCTCTTCTTTCTCTTCTCTCTCTTCTCTCTTTTTCTCAAATCTCTTTCTCTCTCCTTGCAAAAAAAATGGGAATGAGAAGGCCACCCCCTCCTACGTATGGCTCTTGTATGGGAGAGGGGGGTACTTTAGGTGATGATGATGATGATGGGATGGGAGGAATGGGTTAGAGTTGACTTTGGTGAGAGAGGTATGGGTTGGAGTTAGTGTGTGTAGGTTAGGGTAATGATAGGGGTATGGGTAAGGGTGATGGTGATTGATTTGACATGTTGTTGGGAATTGTGCAAGTGGGGCCCACGCCACATGCGCGTTGCGCGGCCCACCTCGGATTGCACAAAAGTACGCATCTTACACATCGGGTATCGCAATGGGGCGTGCCGCGCGGCGTTGGAATCGTGGCGCCCGCGCGGTCGCAAGGGTACAAGTCTTGGGTCGTTGCGGTACTAAATCAGGGTCGCGATCAAGGCTCGCTAATCTGGTCCGTCCGGGACGTACCGGTACCGGAAACTAAACGTACGGAGGGCAATTCAGGGTACGGGTCTTACATGTCTACAGAGACCTCAGCCGCTAGTCTATGGCTGAAATTGCAAAGGCTGTATGAGAGGAAGACAGCCGGCAATAAGATATTCCTGATAAGACGACTTGTGAATCTCAAGTTCAAAGATGGTGGTTCTGTGGCTGAACACATGAATGAGGTCAGCAACATTGTGAACCAACTCTCCGCAATGAAGATGGTCTTGGATGATGAACTTCAGGCTTTGCTACTGCTTAGCTCATTGCCTGACAGTTGGGAGACATTGGTGGTGTCTCTAAGTAACTCCGCGCCAGACGAAAAGGTATCCATGGATCAGGTAACAAGCTGTCTCTTCAATGAGGAGACAAGGAGGAAGTCTCTAGGGCCTGCTCAACAAGAGGCCCTTGTGACATAAGATAGGGGGAGAGGAAAGAACAGAAAGGGCGGAAAGGCCCGAGATAAATCAAGAGGCAAGTCAGTTGCCAGGAAAAATGTTGAATGCTGGAATTGTGGCAAGAAGGGCCACTATAAGCATTAATGTCATAAGAAGAAGATTGACAAGAAGGGTAAAGGAAAGGAGACGGAAGATGAATCAGATTCTACTGCGGTCGCCTCAGATGGTGATGTTGTTGTTATTCTTTCGGCAGATCACGATACTTGTCTCACGGCTTCGAGTCAGGACACCGACTGGGTGATAGACTCGGGAGCCTCATTTCATGCGATTCCACGCAGAGATTTCTTCACAAGCTACAAGTCAGGTGACTATGGGACAATGAAGATGGGAAATTCTGGTGTTTCGAAAATCATAGGGGTCGGTGATATTTGTTTGAAGACCGATGTGGGCTGCACATTGGTTCTTAGGGATGTGAGACACATTCCAGACCTTCGCCTCAACTTGATGTCGACGGGAAGGTTGGACGATGATGGTTATGAAAGCCGGTTTGTTGGTGGGCGCTGGAAGCTCATCAAGGGTTCGTTGATTGCTGCAAGAGGAAAGAAGTGTTGTACCCTTTACAAGGCAAATGTCAGTGTATGCAAGGGTGGATTGAACGCAGCGGAAGATTCAGCTACTGATGTGTGGCACAGGCGTCTAGGCCACATGAGTGAAAAAAGGGCTTTAGCTACTAGCGAAGAAGCAGCTCCTTCCAGACGTGACAGGTATACCTCTCAAAACCTGTATTGACTGTTTATCTGGGAAACATCATAGAGTTTCTTTTGTTAAAACTGCTTCTCATACTAATAAAGTACATGCATTAGATTTGGTTTATTCTGATGTTTGTGGTCCTATGAGGATAAAAACCTTGGGTGAGGCATTGTATTTTGTCACTTTTATAAATGATGCATCTAGGAGGGTTTGGGTGTATGCTTTGAAATCCAAGGACAAGGTCTTTGGTGTATTTAAACTGTTTCATGCTATGGTCGAGAGGGAGACAGGCAGATCATTGAAGTGCATCCGTACTGACAATGGTGGTGAATACATAGGTGACTTCCACGAGTATTGTAAGTCACTGGGTATACGGCATGAACAGTCAGTTCCCAAGACCCCCCAACATAATGGTGTGGTTGAGCGAATGAATCGCACCATTGTAGAGAGAATCAGATGCATGTTATCCCATGCAAAGTTGCCCAAGATGTTTTGGGGAGAAGCAATGCACACGGCGGTGTATTTGATAAGCAGGTCTCCATCAACCCCGTTGAATATCAAAAGATGACTCAAATACTAAATTTTAATATGATTGTCACATGAGCATTTCATTACACGTGTTTCCTACCTTTGTAGAGTCTTGCGTTCGTCCTCGACGTCTTTTAAATGATGGTGACTCATCCACTATACACGTTGCATGCATATATACTCTCACTTCTGTGAAACGTATTTTGATTCTGAGTCAAGAATTCGAACAATGGATTTTTCAAACTTGAAATTTTCATTTGTTAAGATGCATTTGGCAGTATGGATTCACATTTCCATAGAATATACCAATCATATTTAGAAAGGAGGTCGTCCAATATACATATGAAAGAGCAAACATGAAAGCTCTAGATGAATGAATTTTATGATCTCGCTTTTGATTGTTGGAGTTTTTATGAGATTTTTTAATTAAGTTGTATTTGAGATTCAAGATTTTTTTTTTTAGTAAAAATTTATGTTTAAAAAGAAAAGATATTTAATATACTATATATATTTTTTTAAATATTGATTAAATTAGTGATACAATGAGATATTTTTGTTGCTAGAGCCAGGGTTAAAATCTTTACAAAGGCAATACCAAAGCTAAAGGATATGTAGTTTGAACCCATTTGAGCCATGATGAAATTGGAAGTAAACCAAGTGGTCTAAAGGTTGACCCACTAGTTGGTAAAGTTTTAACCATAGTGTTGATTAAAAGTAAATATGCAATGGTTGTACATGTGGTGCCTACATGTGATGACCACTTTGATATGGGGTACATGTGGTAATAATTTTACATAAATAACCATCACAAGGCAAATGATTAAGAGGAGATTATGTCCTTTTATAATAGAATGCCAGTTGGTTTGAATGGGTGTGAGGAGACATATGATTGTCTATCAGAAAGGATACTATGTCACTTCAATTTTTATATATCCTAAGCATTGTAGTCGGAAGGATACACCTCATTATGTAATCCATTGTCTAATGTTTTTTAAATCTCTCATTTTATAATGTTTTCTTTAGAATGTTTCGAAGACATCAGTTTAAAAGGTTAGAGTTTACTCAACACTTAAGGTGCACATTTTCATATTTGAAATTCGAAAACATGAGTTTATTGTATCTGAGGATAATTTGTCATTTTTCTTCTTCGCACTTGCCTAGTCTCCAGAAAAATAATATTATCAACACAGGTCAAGCCTTGAACTTACTATATTTAATGGCTTCGGTATCAAATTTCTCTCCCCTCTGCTGTGTACTACTTTACCTTTTACCATACGTGCAAGTGACAAACATAATTTTAATTAAAAATTCTTGAATTTTAATTTCTAATTGCCAATGATAAATGAATTCTAAGAAGTTAAAAGTCTTCAAAGTTCGCATTACATTTTGGCCATGCACCAATCGTAATAGACGGCGAGACCTAGACCGTCTGGATTGACATCCAACTGCACGATGTGTACTGCAATTGAGAGAGTCAGAGTTCAAGAAGCATTTGAAAAGTCAATAACAGGACCCTTGACCCAATCATGTACCTATATAGCATAAATAAAAATTAAATAAATAAAAGCTAGGTTTTTGGGTTGTCCAGGTGGGCCCATCTTTAGATCATCAGACTTTTGATCTTTTGGGCCCCACCATGGAAAAAGAAGGGTCCATTCATGGAGGTTGGAATCAGATCAACGATCCAAATCACTGGCCCACCTCTACAAATGAGAATTTGAATTTCCTTTGTAGATTCTAGAGACGATCATAATAAATGGTGGAGAACGCACGTAAAAGAGTCTTCCCGTGTGGTAGACGACAACATGGTGGTTGCATGAGGTGCATCGGAGATGCAGCACACGTGCCAACCTTGCAAGCAGGTAAAAGATCCGATCCGTGCATAAGATTGGACCCCACCTTGGAGATGATCATGTGAAAAAATCATGTCTTTCTGGTGATGTGGCATTCCAAAATGCATACATTGAATGTGGACCGTTGATTATTTATTTAAGCCGTTAATTTCACACTGAGGTGGTCCACCTATGAGCTGACAATCATGATATCTTAGCCCTCTTCACGTGGGGCCCACCTTATGATTCTTTCGATGTGCCACGTGTTAGCTAGGTTGAGATCTGTGCAGCGTGTAAGAGGGTGCGTGTATGAAAGCCTCTTTGGAATTGGCTTTCTTTCTTTCTTTTTTTTTTTCATCAAATGCTTTTCAATTATTTCAACTACAACCAAACCTAATATTCAAGTTAGATTTGATTAAAGGCATTGACATCTACACCCACCATTTTGATAAATACCCCGTTTCCTGTACTTTTTTCCTATTCAATTAATACAAGATTCAAGTATCGTGTTACAGAAGTAGAAAATAAATGGGCGCGGATTTCCTACGAAAGCCTTGCGCAGGAAGTTCCTCCACTTGGAACCAAGTTGGGGCCCACAGTGATGTTTTTTGATAAATCCACCACGTCCATCCATTTTGGGAGATCATTTTAGGACATGAAAACAAAAATGAACCGGATCCAAGACTCAAGTGAGCCGAAAACGTGAGGATTGAACGTCCACAGTTGAAATATTTGTGGAGCCACAGGAGTTTCCAATCAGGATAATATTTGTCTTTCCAGTTCATCCCAGTAGTAGAGACGTTATGAACGGTATGGATGTCATATAAACATCACTGTGGACCCCAGGGAGGTTTCAACGGTAGTAATTTATCTACCCACCTTTTCCTTTAGTGAGGCCCACTTGAATTTTGGATCCGGTTCACTTTTGCTTTTCATGTCCTAAAATGAGCTCCCAAAACGGATCGACGGGGTGGATTTATCAAAAAGCATCACTGTGGCCCCCACCTTGGTTCCCAGTGCAGGAACTTCCTGCGCAAGGCTTTCCCCGGAAATCCGCGCCCAAAATGGATGGTGCAGCCATTAATGCCGATTCATAGGTTGTTTGTATACTGGGTTTTTAAGAGTGATGAGTGGGGCCCATGGTTTTGGGGTAATCCAGACCGTTCCCCCAAGTCTCCAAGATTGGAAAACCATAGCAATCAATATTGGGACTTTTCTCAGTTGAATGTGGACTCTTGTATTATTTCTCTTCACAACCATCTAATTTTTAGCCATAAATTTGAGCGTATAGGATGACCTATTGGGAATAAGTTTTTGGGCATCTCATCCATAGTGATAAATAACAGATCAACGGTCTGGATTACTAATCCATGGACCCCACCTTATTAGAACTAAAACCCAGATCAAGTGGAGCAATAACCACCCTCTATTAATCTCACTTTTTTTTTACTTTTTTTATTTACCTAGTACCCAGCTCAGGAGGTTTGCCAATCCCACACGCCTCTGTCCTGCGGCTGCAGTCCAACCCCAGGCACGCCTCTATAGTGCCAATGTGCAGTAGGCGTGGAATATCTGAGCCATCAATCAGATGGGTCCAACCATGCAGAAAACTGGTTGAAAAAAATAGGCCATTTCCCTCACTAAATGGTCCTAGTGCGAATAAAAGAATGGACGGCTATAATGCAAGTTTGCTATCTGTCCATTTGTTTCAAGCGACATGTACATTGGGATCAGATTGGCTTGATTTTTTTTGTTACCTAGGCTAACCTGATGGAAGTTTTAGAAGTATTTACACCTGCTGTTGATCAGATGTGGTTTTAATTTAAGGGGTAGTTTGGCAGCATGGATTTTGACTAATAGGTAATTGAAATTCAAAATTTAAATTCATATCTTGTGAGGCACTTCACAAAATTCATGATTTTCAAATCCAACTTGGAATGAGAATCTTCAAAACGGCACTTTTGAAATACAAGAGAAAAGTTGTTAAAAGGTGCACTAATTCTAGATTTTCCAATCCTCTTCAAATATCATAAGTACTTTCTTCTCCGCTTTTTTAAGGGATTTACTCACACAGTAGGATATTCTTATCTGCATTTACACTATGATAATCAGGTTATATTGTTGAAAATACTGATAAATACAACAAAAAAAAAAAAAAAAACGAATATAGGATTTGCTTTAATTATGAAATTGGTGGACCCAAAAATTAATGGACTACCATATCTTTGAAATTGTCATTTTTTTTTTTACCAATGCTATCTTATAATGGGCCTAGGCCTAGTGCAATTATTATTTTACATATTTCACACATATGCCATGTCAATATATTTGAGATTATTTGCCATATTATTTAGAATATGCATAAAATAATCCTCAAAATTATAATCTAAGCTGCCAAATAAATGTCTAAACTCTTAAGGTTTTTAAAATCCAAGTTGCCATACACAACAAAAAAATCCATGGTTTAAAATCCACGATTACTAATCAGGGTTTTGAATTTTGAGGGTTGAAATCTATGCTATCAAGGGGTTGTTTGGATTGTAAGTCACTTTACATAAGCTACTCATGCCTTAATAGCTTATTTTAGTTTCTACTTATTCCTTATTCCATAAGCATATTTGGTAAACAACATACTTTATCAACAAAAAAGCAGAAATGTAAGTTTGGTTTCCAGCATCGGATAAGTATTCATCCCTAGAGTTTGTTAGACCCACCTTTAATATCCATCGTCCATCACGTGGGCCGAACCTTTGATGTGGAACATTCATTATGTTAGACCCACATTTGCCCTATTTTTAATGTGAATAGTCCATTGTGTGAGACCTACCTAGGCTTGCCTTGAATATGGATCATTCATTATTAGGGGTCGACCTTCAATGTGAATTGTCCTCATGTGGGGCCCACCTTGATATGGGTCATCTATCATGTGGGGCCCACCATCATTTTTATTGTCTATCATGTGGGGCTTACCTTTAATATTCACCAACCATCATATGGAGCCCATCTTTGATGTGGACCATCCATCACGTGGGTTGTCTATCATGAGGGCCCACCTTCGATTTGGGCCATTCATCATCACCACCTTTGATGTGGACCGTCTATTATGTGGGGCTTACCTTGATGTGGATCATCCATCATGTGGGGCCTACCTTCAATGTCCACTGCCCATCATATGGAGCCCTACTTCGATGCGGACAGTCCATTTTTGGGCACCACGTTCTATGTGGCTTGTCCATTATGCGGGGCCCACCTTGGATGTGGGTCATTCATCATTAGGGGCTAACCTTCGACATGGATTGTCCATTATGTGGGGCCCACCTTGAATGTTATTGTCCATCATGTGGGGCCATCTTCAACATCCACCACCCTTCATGTGGAGCCCACCTTTGATATGGATTGTCCATTGTGTAGGGGCCTCCTTTAATGTGGGTCATCTACATGTGGGGCCCTGTAGACACCTTATCCAAAACGAGACTAAATTACTTTTTAGACTTTGGTTGAGCTTTAATAAAATCATTCTTGAGCAATTCGAGAATCTTTGAAACTCTAATCGATTAAAATGGTAGGACTCTCGCATGTCATGGAAATAACCAATAGACCTAATCGGTAAATTTTGAACCTAACAAATCAAATCCTACCTAAGCATCTAGCCTCCTTGTAGAACCTTGTTTACGCCTTGTTTCTATCTTTATCCGATTTATAAAGTATCACAAATCCAAACGAGTCGCATATTAAGGGTTTCTGGCACCTTTCGAATGCAACCAACAAACCCAATTCACAAAATAAAAAAGTAGGCTTGTGGCGAGTCAATGGTGATGTCATCATCCCTACTTTCATTTTTCACTCCCACAAGTGTTAAGGAGCCTATTTTGTCAAACAAATTAGTGTCACGTGGATTATCGGTTCACCACAACCCGACGGCCACCTGCCATATTTTTTTAGCTAACTAGATCTATATCCTGATCCTATAGACGCTAAAAGCTGAAAATGTGACATGTATCCACCATCGGCTTACCGCAAGCTGATGGGCTCTGTCTATAAATGCAGCGTCACAACTTCCATTCGAGGATCATAACATAGAGAGAGCTCTATGGACAAAAAGACAAAGAAAACAAATGAGGGAGTGAGAAAGTAACGTCAGGGTGGATCCTTATTTGAAGACTTCAGAGACTCCTGGTTGACGCCGAGATGTTGCCTGACTCAGGAGACTAGGCCTAAAAAGAAAGACATTAAATAATCCAGCAAAGTCGTGAGTTGAGTTGGAATCAGGGATATCCAACAATATTTTTGCATAAAAAGGGTGTCAGGTATCCCATTTTCTTTCTCACATCTCAATCGAGCTCAGATTGTATTTCACTCCATACATTCTTAATGTATCTACACCATTAACCTGCATTTCTATTTTTTTTTCTCTTGCGTCTCTTCTTGTTTATTACATGCGACTCCTCAAGGTCATTTGACAAAGTAGGGTTAGAATTTTTTTTCCCTGCTTGGCCTATCATAGGTTATGCGAAGCATTACTAGATTATAAATGCTGAAATTATTCTTAACACTCATAAAAATTATAAGATCCTGTAAAGTAGAGACCACATGCTGTGCGGGTAGAAGAGGGTGCCTAACCCCTTCCTCTTTTACCATTGTGGCTCCTACTCAGAATCAATGATAGTAAACCAATCATATGAGTTACTTGAGTTGAGGAATTTCGCAATTCCACGGTTTTTAGCTGACCGTATATCTGAAGCTTTATTTAGCCAGTGGCAACTCTAAAGTCAAACACATTTTTACATTTGAATTAATTTTACACCATATGTGTGCAATTGATAACTAGAAGTGAAAGTGACCACTTGCGCGGCGGGAGCCTTCATAGGCCCACTTTGGATGTGGGTCATTCACGATTTGGGGCTTACCTTTGATGTAAACAATCCATCATGTGGGCTTGCCTTGATGTGGGTCATACACGATGTAGCGTTCACCTTTACTGTGGCCCGTCTATGTGGGGCCAACTTTGATGTGGACCACCCATCATGTGGGCCCCACCTTTGATGTGGATCATCCATGAGAGAGAGAGAGAGAGTGATAAGTAACAAAGTTAAAAGTTAGAGAGTAAGGAAAAAAACTTTAGGAAATAATTAACTTTCATCACATAAGTTACTTTTACAATATTATTTATTAGACTAACTTAAGATAAAAAGTAACTTATTAGCTTAAACATCAGTTAAGAGGTTACTTACAGGATGATATCCAAATGGCCCAAATGACTTTGAAAGGGCTTTTCTTGTATGCACCATATGAGTGAACCATGTTAAGGACCTATTTGGATACACCCTAAAGAGGAGCCTTTTTTTTTTTTTTTTTTTTATAATTTATTTCAACAAATAAGCTACTTTTTTAACAAAAGTTAGTCATCAGGTTATTAGCTTAAACTCACAGTAACGGGTATATTTTTTTTACTCTCTCTTATCATCCTTTCTCATCTCTCCACCTGATTGATGGTCTATATCAAAGGTAGCCCCGCATGATAGACGGTCCACATGGAAGGTGGGGCTCACATGATGGATGGTCCACTTCAAAGGTGGGCCCCACCGGATAGATGACCCACAGTAAGGTGTCCCCACATAATTTATGATTCACATCTAAGGTTTGCCCCTAATGATTAATGGGCCATATCCAAAGCAATCCAGTATGACGGAGATCTACTTCAAAGGTGGGGTCCACACGTGGACAATCTACATCAAAGGTGGGCTTCACATGATGGGAAGTGCACATTGAAGGTAGGTCCATATATGGATGGTCTATATCAAATGTTAATCCCTAATGAAGAATGATCCACATCTAAGACGGGCCTGCATGATGAATGACCCAGTTCAAAGGTAGGGTCCACATGATGGACGGTCCACATCAAAGGTGGGTTCCACACGATGGGCGGTGGACTTGGAAGGTGGGCCTCACATGATAGACAATTACATTAATGGTGGGACTCATGTGATGGATAACCGACATCAAGGGGGGCCCCCATGTGATGGATGACCCACATCAAGTTGGGCCCATGTGATGGGCGGTCCACATCAAAATTGCCCCTTAGGATGAATGGCCTACATTCAAGTGGGCCTCGCATGATGGAGGCCCGCTTTGAAGTTGGGCGTTATATGATGGATGGTCCACATTAATCGTGGGTCCCACATGATGGATGGTCCACACCCAATGTCTAATAAGATGGACAACACACCGTTCACATCTCAGGTGGGCCTTAGATGGTGGATGGTCCACATTGAAGGTAAGTCCCAGATGATGGAACCTTCATATTGAAGGAAGGACCAAAGTGGGCCCAACACAATGAATGGTCCACAATCAAAGGTTGGTCCTACATCCATCATGATGGATGGTGTATATCAAAGATGGACCCACCTGGATAACTAAAAAATTGAAAATTTTTAATAGAAGATATTTAAAAAAATCGAAGAGGAGAGAGAGAGAAGTAAAAGAGGTAGATTGATTTAAAAATTGTTGATTGATGTTGGAAACTAAATAATTTTTTATTTTTTTTATTTTAGTTGATAAGTATGTTGTTTTACAAAAGGGTTTAAGAATGAAATATGTGGTAGATACAGACAAACATATATACATCTTCATATGTATATATATCTACCGTCTATTAATTTGTTTTGGGTTTTGGTCCAGTTGGTTCTGGTAATTCACCCCAACCAATTCAGGGTTAAAATACTCGGCAAATTGGACCAAGTCGTTCAGTCCGAAGCCAAGTTAGGTCTGAATCTGTGCTGCTCACCTGAGTCGGGGTGACTCAGTGACATCAAACTGCATTGGGTTTGACCCAGTCTAAGTTGGATCCGATGCGTACGTCTGAGTCTTAAAACCATGAGCACATTGACAAGCTATATGAGTGGGTTGGGTTAAGTAGAGTTCACCCCAAACCCGACCCATTTACTTAAACGAGCCACTTTTTTTAATCCAGACCCGACTCACTACACTTTTAGCTTGGTCCAAACCCACATCATAAATGGACCGATTTGACCCACCAGCCCACCAGACTCATTGCCAGTTTTCAGAAGCAGCCTAGGGCTGTCAATGGGCCAGGTTTGGGCCTAAAAAAAATCAATATTTTAATATAATGCTCGGCCCAAACAATCCAAAATCAGAGCCAAAGCCTAACACAGGCTCAAACTGGCCCATTAATAGCCCGAGTCAGAAATATGTTTGAACGGTCCACATTGGTGAGCACATGCACGGATTGTGGGGTAGATATATATTGGGCACATCATCCACTTTTGCCTACGTCTTATTTCGGAACAGTCGGATGGATATCAATTGCCGATCGTCTAATTGGTGGACCACCGGTTGATTGGATTATTCTAGCCGTTAGATTAGTGCCTCACTAGGCCCAGTTCTCAGTAGTCAAGTGGCATCAAGATATTGTGAGTTTTTTCTACAGTGGGCCTTTGAATGTTTTTACTATCGAATTTTTGTTTGACCAACAAATAAACGGACAGGATGATCACTGATGTTTGAACCAGGATACATATATAAAGAGTAGCTGCGACCGAAACAGTTACAGCAATCCCACCATTGCTGCATGTGGGGTCCACCCAGGATCAATGCAGAATGGACTTTCAGGATCTATTTATGACCATCGATTGGTTACTTGAATGCAGTGGGTCTGGACCATTAACTTGGTGGGACCTCCACGTGAGCACTTGTCCACATAAATAAAAATAAAAAGAATAAAAAAAATCTCACTCAACTATATGTCAGGTAATCCAAACCGTTGGTCTGATGATGGGGGATTCAAATATATGTCCCACATTGGGAGTTCTTATCCCTTCCATCATGTGGCCTAGAAAAGAGACGGTCGAGAGAAGAATACAGCAACTGTCCCGAGAAAAGGCCAAAGATTGGACGGCAAGGATTTCCCAAGCTAGAAGAGTTGAGTTTCCATGGTGGGGACCATCTGATCAATGGTTCATGAAACCCCAATTTTATAAACTGGATGCATCTGGATTCGGGACTCTATAGAGTTCCTCAATCCTCTGATTCCCTTTCTAGATAAAAGCTGGCAGTGGGCTACACCTTGTGATGCACGTGATGTTATGAGCAATACTAGTGAAATAAGGTCGCCCGGACCACACCTTGTGATGCACATTATGTTTGTTCCTTTACAGCACAATTGTGCTTGATGCATGTGAGTGTGAGAGAGAGAGAGAGAGAGAGAGAGAGACTATGGTGTAATTCTTCACCGTTCAACAACATGTGGCATACACTGACAGTTCAATGGATGGAGGCACTTTTATAATGTGGTGAGTTTGGATGTGAAATCCAGCGATTGTACACTTGTTTTGGCACTCATAAAGAGATCCCAGCCGCTTATCTGGTGGGTCCCACTGTCTAGATTAATTACCTAGAAAAATGCCCTTATGCTCTTTAGGTGAGCCAACATGTATTAAAGAAATCATCATTAACATTATCATCATTTAAACCTTATTCAGACTAATTAGGGTTGGCTACCTGAATCAGTTTTTGCCATTACACTCTATCAAGGACAATGCTTGAGGAGACTACAGGCCATTTAGTTTTTTTCTAATATCTCTACCAGCATTCTCCTGGCTCTAATCTAGAACCTTCAACTTGTACGAACTCACTCAAATGGGTGTAGGCGATGATCTCTATAGCATATTATCAAACCATCCAAGTCTATGCTCCCTTATCTTATTACTCAGATGCTACTCTCTAATTTACTCCAATTCATTTAATTTCTAATTTTATCCTTACCTATCCTGTGACTCATCCATCTCAGCATTCTTATTTCAGCTACACATCCTATGGATTTGATGTTCCTTGACCACCCTACATTCTATCCCATCAAGCATGGTTGGCTGTATAGCTATCTTCTAAATTTTTTTCTTTCAACTTGAGTAGTAGAGGACAATCACATAAAATTTAAAGGTATCTCCGTTTCTTCCAACTTACTTTAGTTCCATGGGCAACATTCTTCTCTACTCTCATGAATTATTGACTCAAGATATAAAAAGTCATCAAAAAACTTAATGGTTAGTAAATAACAATTGCACTTCATATACTCACAATTAACTTTAAATCCTTTAAAATCTAAAGCATTCCTACCTAGATCTACCTAATTTGTGTTTATGCCCTCTTTGATCTTGTCAATCAAATCTATGTCACCTGGAAACAATATACATGGGATCTCTTTTCTCCAAATGCCTTGTTAAAACGTCCATAATCAATGTGAAAAGGTGCGGGCTCAATGTTGACCCCTGATGCAAGCTTATAGTAATTGGGAATGCATTTTTTCATTAGCGGTCCTAATGTTGTTTTCCCTATACGTCCTTAATCAGGTCAATATATCCTTTGAAAACGTACTTCTCTAAGAAACTTATTATAAGCTTTCTCTAAGGGCTTGTAAATACGTAAAGGGGTAATAATTATTTCCTTAAGTATTTAAGGTGTCCTTCCCATTGCATGATTTGAATGCCTACTTTTAGACGCTAAAACTGACGATGTCACAAAATATTTATGGGTCCCATTGTGATGTATGTCACTTATCCACACCGTCCATTTGTTATGCTAGCTGAATTTATGGAATGATCTAAAAATGAAGTAGATCCAAAGCTCAAGTGGATCTCACCACAAGAAAAAAGGAAACAAACACCTACCGTTAAAAACTTCTTAGGGCCACTGTTTCGTTTAGTGTGGGCCATTTGAGTGTTAGATTTGCCTCATTTTTTGACTAGCGCCTAAAAATATTTTGGTAAAATGGATGGACAGAACGGATGTGTCATATATCATGGTGGGGCCCACAAATTTAAACTAGTTATTTCAGATCATTTTTTGAAGCAGAAATTCCGATGGATTTTCAAACAAGGTAAAAGAGTAATAATTACCCATTTACAGGAAATTTATAGAGGACTTCAAAAATCAAACATGCCCTAAGTAAATAATGACCACGTGGGAGATTATTTCTTCTCTCCGTATATTTCTCCATCAATTGTCTAAGTGTGCGTTTGGTAAAACTTAATTTCATGAGATATCCATCAATTGTTGAAGTGTGCGTTTGGTAAAACTTAGTTCCATGACTTATCAATGAAAAATCCTATTTTCAGTGATTTTGATAATTCAAACTGTTTGGTAACTAAAAAAGATTAAGTGCTTAATTAAAAAATCACTTAAATTTGATGGATTATTTTCAGCCATGCCAACTTGACTTAATGCTTATAGCGAAATGTGATAAGTGGTCTCTCTTTAAATTTTTAGATAAAGATTGACAAAAATATCCCTATTAGCATTTAAAAATGGCAAGACTACCCTTCTTCATTTCCTTTCCCATCCGTGACATCTTCTTCGGCAAGAACTTTGAAGTCACCAAAATTATAGGCCAACGTAATGTATGTATTATATCTGCATGGTCTATTCATTTGTAGAGATCATTTTAAGGGATAAGCCCAAAAATGAGGCAAATCCAAACCTCAAGTGGACCACACCACTAAAAGTAGTGGAGACAATAAAGCCCACCATTGAAACCTTCTTAGGGCCCACCATGATGTTTATTTTCCATCCAACTTGTTTATAAGGATGCAAAGACCTGGATTAAGGAAAAACACAAATTTTAGCTTGATCGGAAACTTTTGTGGCCACAGTAAGTTTTCAATGGTAGACATTTTATCCCCACTACTTTCTATGGTGTGGTCCACTTGAGCT
Organism: Liriodendron chinense; assembly: GCA_003013855.2. NCBI lineage: Eukaryota > Viridiplantae > Streptophyta > Magnoliopsida > Magnoliales > Magnoliaceae > Liriodendron > Liriodendron chinense. Next base: position 279,350 of record PVNU02000491.1, on the reverse strand, counting down.
TTTGATCTACCTAATTTTTAGGCTCATGCTTAAAAATGATATGTCCAAATGGATGGACAGTTTGGATATAACACATACGACATGGCAGGGCCTACAAAACTTAGTGATGCCAACCCACAACGATGTTGATGGTGCATTGCACACATGCTGGAACGTCGATTGCCTGCTAAAACCGGAAGCAGATTAGGTGAGACCCTGGACTCGGGTAAGATACGGTGCAACCCTTATGGTGGGGCCCACCTTAATGTATATATTATGTATCCATGTTGTCCATCTGTTTTTCCATATCATTTTAGGGGATTATCCAAAAAATGAAGCGTATCTAATTATCAGGTAACCATACCTTGAGAAACAATGGTGATTGAACGCCCTACCATTCAAACTTCTTAGGGCATTTATCATAGTGAGGCCCATAGGATTTTGGATTTGCCTTATTTTTTGGTCCATTCCTTAAAATAATCTTGCAAAATAGATAGATGGTGTGGATATAACGCATTCATCATGGTAGAGCCATAGAACTTGGTGACATCAACACACCACCGAGGCCAGTGATGTGTGACACCGTGCAATTGGCTACCATTGGTGACTACCCCCACCAGAGGGTGAGACTTGGCTACGACCCTAGATCTAGGGGTGTAGGTGCGACCCTGAAAGTAGGGCCCACCTCGATGTATACATTGTATGTCCATGCTATCCATCTATTTTTCTATCCATCTATTTTTTCAAGATTATTTTAGGGTATGGTTCAAAAAATGAAGCATATGCAAATTTCAAGTGATGGTCAACAAACATTACGGTGGACCTTAGGAAGTTTTTAATGGCGGGTGTTCGATGACCACTGTTTCATGTGGTGTGGTTCGTCCACCTGAAATTTGAATCCGCTTCATTTTTGGGGCCTCACCTTAAAATAGGATGGCAAAATAGATAAACTGCATGGATATAGAATTTAATCTTTTTTTCATTTGATTTTATGCATAGATATACAATTGAAACTATTTTATTTGTTGAATGATGCATGCTAAATATTTGGTGGCTGGTGTGCTCAATTATAAGCTTAAAAAATATTGTACATGTGTGGCCCATTTATTCAAAGGGACATGCATATTTTTTCTGAGACTATTTTTTTATTCAAGGTCATCGATCCAAAAGCATGCTGTAGGTGGGAGCCTATAGATGAATGACCCAATATTGTGCTAGTGTGACACGTCATGGTCCACCAACCGAAATGTTATAATTATTCTATCAAGAAGAGTATTGCACATGGCCAATCAATTAAAGAATTATGCTTGAGAGATGTATGTGAATGGGACATATGTGTACCAAATTTGGTGGCATGACAATAACACATTTCGTCTCATATTCTGAGGAAAAAAGAAAAAGAAAAAGAAAATTGAGACAATAGGGGCAAATATGACAAATTTTCAATTATCAGACATTTGTAATTTACTTTTTTTAAAGATGTTTTTGTGAAAAAAGTGCTTACTTTAAGATATCAGAACTTTTTTCAAACAAATTATCAAACGGATTTTTTTATACTCATTAAGTACTTAAATTCAGTAGTATAAGTTTTCAGTACTTAAAATTAATTTTTAGGCTTAATTTTTCAGTTTAGCAAACAACACTTAAGTAAGAAAATAACTTTAGTGGTAGGTCTTTCTGGCATGAAATTAAATTAATTTTCTAATATATTTGTTTCGAGCCTTAGTCTTTATTCAATCACTTTTTTTTTCCCCAAAATTTCATAGCATGGCTAATAACTTATAAGTTTAATTTTAATTTTGCAATATTTAATGCAGCCCTGTATGCCTACCTATTTTTAAAAAATAAATTCCACAATGCTTTTCTTCCATTTGTCTATCATTTTCTTAAAAAATCATTGTGGTCCATATTCAAAGTGCATGACCCATCTCCTCCTTTTGTTTCAGAAATATACATATATATACCAAAAAATGCTGTGGCATCTTTCTAAATAAGTTGTTCCTACGCATGCCAATGTTTTATGTGTTTTCATGATCTGGTGGGCCCTGCACACGGCTCATACATTAGGGCCCACTTGATCATCGAACGGATCTTATTCACACTTGGGGATGCATGGCTACTTAACTGAGTAGACATAATGATAGTAAGCATTGTGCATCCTCCACGTGAAAAGAAAACCGTTGTATGGTTGATGCATGAAGGGAATGTGGACCGTCCTCCGAATCACTGTCTTTTAATCATGTTTAGAACGGATTCGATCTTGCATGCGAACTGTCTTCTGGGCCTGGGCCCTTTAAGGCCCATACCCAGCTGGACTGCGCCTGGATCTACATCGTGGTTGCAGTTTTCTGTATCTGGTGCCTCAAGACGGGCCAGGTTTGGGTCTACTTCTTTAACTGGTGGGCTGAGCTTGTTGAGGCCAGTCGGCCCAATACTGGCTAAAAATATCTGGAGCAATGGGCTTTGCAACCAGGCCCACCGTCAAGTGTAAGCTGGACCAAAGGTCTGATCAGTCCATTCAAAAACCTGTTCCACTATCTAAATGACACGTGGCGTACCTTCCCCACGTCAAGTGACAATTTCATGGAAAATGCTCTAACCTAACCGGACGCGGTTTGGCTGTTGACCCCAACACCAGTCAGATAGCTGGTGCCAAAGATCAGTGGGCACCACCATGATGTATGTGTTTTATCCACGCCGCCCATCCATTTTTTCATATAATTTTATTGTATGAGGCTAAAAATGAGGCAGATCCAAAGCTCAGGTGGACCACACCACAGGAAACATTGGGGATTGAACGATTTCTGTTGAAAACTTCTTGGGGGCCCACCACAATGTTTATTTACCATCCAACCTGTTCATAAAGTCACATAACCCTGGATGAAGGGAAAGAAAAAAATATAATCTTGATCAAAAACTTCTGTGGCCTCCAAGAAGTTTTCAACGGTAAGCATTCAACCCCTACTGTTTCCTGTGGTGTGGTGTACTTGAGCTTTGGATCTGCCTCATTTTTGGGCTCATGCAATAAAACGAGCTGAAAAAATCTTCGGACGGCGTGGATAAAAAAAAATACATAATGGTGGGCCCACAGAGCTTTGACACCTTATATCTGGCTGGGGTTCGGGTCACTAGCCAAACTACGTCCTAACCGAACCGGACAACCAGGTCTACAAGCCGTGACCTGAACAGGTGGGCTACCCAGATCCTCACGCACCTTCACATGGGACTGCACGTGCCGAACTTGGATGCGTGTAGGACTTCAATACTATCTATCATTTGGACAAACGATCCATGGCTAAAATATGAGGTAAGGCTATACATGAATGGAAAAAGAAAAGAAAAGAAAAGAAAAGGAATGGTTGAAAAAAAGAGGCTGAGTTTACTGATTGTGATGGAGACTGCAACTGTCGATGGGCCGGTCTGGCCCATTGGCTTTCCGGCGTGGTCGGCTTGGGATGGAAACTAGGCCCAAGGGTCAGACCCGGTGCCTAAAATTTAAGCCCATTTAATGATGAGTTCGTGAACCCTGGATGATCTTGCCCTTTCAAGATTTCAAGGACATTTTTGCCATATATCATGGGTGATGGGGAACAGTTAATGAACAGCCCGGATGTTGCAGGAAAGTAAATGGCCAGGCTCGATGAACAAAACATTTTGCTCAATGGATGATTGTAGATGAAGATAAATTGAAAACATTGAAAAGTGAGTGTTTTAAGTGGCTTATGTTCAAAATTCAAAATTCAAAAAGTTTGAATCATCAATGAAGCATGATTACAAGATCATGACTTTTACAAGGCAACTATGAGAACATGAATGGTTGAGTCATCACCTAAGATAACCCTGGGTGAAATTTCACCCCCGTACGGTAACATGGTACAATCGCCCTATCATATCCGACCCACTCCAATACCTTATAGAAAAAACCCCTAATTATATTAGGGCTGTATATGGGTCAGCGGACCTCGTGGGGTACCTAGACCCAACCCATTTAGACCCGACCCAGCCCCAACCCATTTGTTAAATGGTACCGGTCTGGGTCCAAGAACAGACCCATTTGCTAAACAGGTCTAGATCTTGTTTCCTTTATATTAGGCCCGACCCGACCCGACCCGACCCGAACCCATTTAGTAAGTGGTCGGGTATGGTCTATGCTTCAAGGGACCCATCCAGCCTAGACCCATCCAAGCCCGGTTTTAAGCCTTGTAAAAATGCTTGCATACTAGATCCAGATCTAGACCCAGACCCCTTAGACCCGACCCATTTATAAATGAGCTTGGGTGGATCTCCGTCTACCAAACCTAGATCCATGTATAAATAAGTCTGATGGGTTGACTCGGACCTGACCTAGGTCCACCCCTTTAGTAAAAGAGTTTGCGCCTAAAATTTAAATCCAGACCCATTAGTAAATGGGCGGGTCTAGTTTTGGCTAAACCTGCCCCGAACCTGACCATTTACAGCTCTAATTAAACTTTTAAAGACAATGCTTAATATACATGCATTAGAAATTGCACTAAAGTGTGGAACCGTTGTGTTTAAATCACGGTTCCATAAGAAATCATAACCTTTGATTTGTTGACATTTATTGGTTAAATGGCCCATCAAATGATTTTCATTTTAACAATTCAATATATATACCCACCAACAATATATTAGTATTTAATAGTTTAGTAATTCAAACCCACTTAGAAGTCGGGTAATTGGGTAAATAAATCCGAACCAACGGGGATTAGATGTATCCGATGCATAATCGGGAAAACGGGTATCCATTGCCTGCCCTACCTATCCATCATGCTTGCACATTGTTCTGAGTTTTCTGTGCCTCAAGCGTGTACAAGGCAAACAATCTACAGGCCAGCATGAGTCACGTGGCAGACCTCTGATGGATGGACCCGTCTTGTACCTATGTGCCATGCTAGCACATGTGAGGAAACTTTGTGGGGTCCACCATGATGTTTATGTCTTATCCACACCGTCCATCCATTTTAACAGCTCATTTAGGGAACGATTCAAAATTGAAACATATCCAATCTCAAGTGGACCACACAATAGAAAATTGTTTGAATTAAACATCTGCAGTTGAAAACTTCCTGGGGGCCACAGTAATTTTGGATCAAGCTAATATTTATGTTCTCTCTTCATCCATATCTGTGTGACCTTATGAAGAGGTTTGATGACAAATAAACATCACTGTAGGTCCTAGAAAGGTTTCAACGGTGGACGTTATTATCCCTACTGTTTCCTGTGGTGTAGTACATTTGAGCTTTGGATATGCTTGTAAAATGAGCTGCTAAAATGGATGGACGGCGTAGATAAGACACATACATTACGTTGGGTCCACAGAGTTTACTCAGCACACAATCCGTTTCCTTGTGTGACGTGTATGTGAGCTGCATGATATTCACGCGGGGGCTCACGCAACATAGGTCCACACCTTGATGTATGAATTCAATATCCACGCCGTCCATTCGTTTTTTTAGATCATTTTAGCGCCTGAGTAAAAAAAATGAAGCAGGTCCAGGTCTCAGACTCTCAGGTGAACCATACTATAGGAAGAAGTGATGATTGAATACTCCACCATTAAAAACTTTCTAAGGTCTACAATAAAGTTCACATAATGTTTATTTGCTATCTAACCCATTTATAAGGTCACTGTAGACACCCCACCTTCGGCTACACTGTTGGTAGAGATAGCTGGTTGAACGGAGGACCATACCCCCAAATCCCAAGTCCAAACTCAGCCAAACTCACCCTTGTCAGCCCCATTCCATAGCCCAGTTCAAGCCTGAACCCAGTCAACCCAGTCCTAAAAACCCCCCTGAAAAACCCCCCATAAAAAAGGCCAGTCAAAAAATTCCAAAAAAGTCAAACTCACTGAGTCAACCCGCTGAGTCAACCCGCTGAGTTAACCCGCTGAGTCAACCCGTCGAGTCAACCCGTCGAGTCAAAACACCGAGTCAACCCGTCGAGTCAACCCGTCGAGTCAAACCACCGAGTCGACCCGCTGAGTCAACTCACTGAGTCGACCAGCGAGTCCAACAGCAGCCCCGAGGGAACGGCCGTACTCGCTGGAAACCGAGGAGCGGCCGTACGGGCGGCCCATGGCAGGCCGCCCGGACAAAATTACGAGAGCTGCCACTCTCTGCTGCTATAAATACCCCCTCCCCTTCTCATTTCGACAATCCATTCGATCCAATTCGAAGCCCTTCGAGTCCAGAGAGAGTCCATCCTTTCGAGTGCCCTTAGCCCATTTTCCCACCAAGGAGAGCCCGAGTGAGGAGAGCCTAGCCCTGGTCCAGCCCAGCCTGACCACTGGTCCAAGCCTCTCAAGCCATCTAAGTCTTAATCCAGCCACTCGAAGCTAACCCTTGGGACACCTCCGTCCATCCAGCTACCCTTTTTCCAGCATCATCTCATTTGCATCTAGCATAAGTGCAACATTTACTTTTCTTCCAACCCCCCTGCTTCACTACAAACACCTTGATTACTCAAACACACATGCATATGTCTTTATATTAAGCACCTGTCAGTTCGAGCGTATGCTCTGGGCTTGCCCGTTGTTGGAACCTGCCCATCAGAAACTCTTACTGTTCAGACCTGCATTCATGCTTCACCATAAAACACCTTGATCATTCAAGCACACTGCATACGTCTTACATTAAGCACCTGTCAGTTCGAGCGTACGCTCTGGGCTTGCCCGTTGTTGGAACTTGCCCATCAGAAACTCTTACTGTTCAGACCCGCATTCATGCATCATGTCATCCATGAGAATATACGAGGATTAAACTAGACTTTCAAATATTCGATCGATTCTGTGAAGTAGAGACCGTACTTCGGTACGGGCAGTGTGTGGGGTGCTTAACCTCTTCCTACCCTGTAACCGTGATCCCTTACCTTGAATCTCTGACCGCAAATTAACAGGAGTCATTTTAGAGGAAGGAATCTTCGGATTCCCTTCTCTAACGTTTCTACGGGGTCTAGCCGACTGTAGATTCGAAGTAACTGGCTAGTGGCGACTCTGGTCTTATATAAACTCACTTAAACATATTCAGCTCAACACAACAACCAAACAAAGCCCTCGAGAACGAGGCAAGCCAGTGGCACAAACGGCGATTTCGCACTTCTTCTTCTTCTTCTTCTTCTTCCGAAAGGAAAGGGAGAACGACGTCGTGTGGGAGCGCGGAAAAATCGGCGAGGGTCCACAGAATGGCGACTCCGCTGGGGAATAGCTAGTCCCACTAGTCGTGATCCGATTTGAAAACAGAATCCTTCCCGTACTTGAAAGTCATTAATCCTCATACAATCTCATCTGCATAGCATTCTACCCAAACCCAAACAAAAAAAATAGAAAGTTCCAAAACAAAAAAAAATAGAAAATCCCAAAACCCAAAAGAGTAGAGTACAGTCCTCACCATTGCGCCTCCTCGGGCTCAACGTATGCGGAGACAACTTCCCTTCCGCAGCATAATCCGCACTCGGGCTCAGCAAGACATGTCCGACCACGAAGAAGAAACTCATCACTTTCCTGCTCTCGAAATGACCGAAGCGCAACCTCCAGCGCAATAGCCCGTTGACAATACGCCGATCATACAAGAATTGGCACAAGGAATGAGAGCAATGCAAGAAATGCTCTTGCAATTCATGCAAGCACAAGCCACCGCAGCAGCCAACAATCAGGTTTGCCCAGTTCAGCAAGCTCAGCAGCCATGCCGGGTCCTTCCGGCCTCCAGTTCAAATCAAGCACAACCAGCGGAGTCTACCCAAGACTACCGACAACAGCCATCTCAGCCCTTCGGTATGGGGCATCCTTCTCAATACCTTCCTGCAACAACGGGACCATCTCAGAGCATCCCAGTCGCAGGGACTTCCAGTCAGCTTCCAGTCAATCTTGCAAACAACAATCTTAGTAGATCTCAGCATGTCCCCGCCGATGGGACACCTTTTCAATTCTAGCACATCCCCGCCGATGGGATTTCAATTCAATTTCCAGCAACAGGGACAGCACTGGCGAATGCCCACAATGGGGGTCAGTGTCAAGCCCACATCAATCAGCGGACAGTGGCGAATACCTAACAAGGGGGTCACTTCCCAACATCTCAGCCTCCTGCAAACAGGAGCACTTTTCAATTCCAGCATATCCCCGCCGATGGGATTCCAGTTAATTTCCAGCAATCTTCAATTCAGCAAAATCCAGTTAATTTTCAGCAATCTTCAATTCAGCAAAATCCAGTTAATTTTCAGCAATCTTCAATTCAGCAAAATCCAGTCAATTTCCAGCAAGTTCCAGTTTAACCTTCAGTACAGTCTCCAGTTCAGGCACAAGTTCATCAGAATCCAGTTCAGTCATCAAATAAATTTCAGCAACCCGCGGTTGCTTTTCAGCAAGCCCATAGGGTCGAAGACATCGACCACTATGCCGAAGAAGAACGTGCCTTACTCCAGGAGGCACCAGTCGCTCGAACAGATCACTCAGGACTGGACGAGTTGCGGGAGCAGTTCCAGATCTTGCAAAATCAGCTTCAGCGACAGCAAGGGATCGACTTACCTTCGACCAAGTTCAGAGACTTGTGTCCTTTCCTAGATGCTCAAGTACCTCAAAACTTTGAGGTACCAAAATTCAAGAGATACGATGGCAGCGGTTGTCCCACAGCACATCTCAAGGCTTTCTGCAGGGAGCTGAGTGCAATCGCAGGAAATGAAGGGGCCCTTATTCGTTTGTTCCAAAAATCTCTGAAGGGCGATGCTCTAGATTGGTACACTTCATTGGACTGCTACCGCATCAGAACATGGGAACAGCTTTCCCAGGCTTTCGTCCACAGATTCGCATACAATCTCAACATGGCACCCAGAAGAGCCGACCTCGCAGCACTCAGGCAAAGGAGTGATGAAACACTATCAGCTTATGTGGGACGTTGGCGAGCTATGGCAGCCAGAATGCGGACACCCATCAACGATGAAGAACAAATCTCCATGATTGTTCATTCAACATATCCAGGCATATTCGGGTATCTCATCTCGCATCCATATGCGAACTTCTCGCAGCTAATCCGTGCTGGAGAGCAAGTCGAAGCAGGAATCCGTGCCGGGACGATTTCCCCATGGCCTCATCAAGCCACTCCAGTCAAGAGGAACAGGGTGGAAGGAAGACCTATCGGGCACGGGAATGGAAACCGCAGTGGTTCTCCTCCCCGCCCAACAGAGGTAAACAACATCAACACCACTGCTCAAGGAAATCAACATGCTCCCCCACAGGGACGTCAACAGTATCAGCAGAATCAAGTTCAGCATCAGCCTCAGCGGTATCAGCCACAACCGAATCCTCAGCCACAACCACCTCGACAACAGCAGCAGTTCAGGGGAAATGGCCAATACTCATACCAGAACAGGCAGAATTACAGGGAGTTCAGGAAGTTCACTCCACTCAGTCAACCACTTAGTCAAATCATGACTACGCTGGTACAAAAGCAGTTACTCACTCTGATGACACCTAGGCCTCCGCCTCATCCTCTGCCTCCAAACTACCGAGAAAATGAGTACTGTGCCTACCATCAAGGACGTGGCCACGCCACTGATCGATGCTATACTTTGAAAAATGCTATACAAGACCTAATTGATGACCGCAAGATCGTCATCTTGGTCCCTGGAACTTCTCCAGCAGCTTCCACCAACATCCTTCAGAATCCTCTGCCTCAACATCCGACAGACCCCAGTTCATCTCGTGGCCCTGCAGTCAATAGTATAGAAGAAGGAGATCATCTCGATCGCTTCTTCTCCCCCATCCAATCCATTCACGCCTACACTTATGAGCCAACAAATCCTCCTCCAGTCTTGCAAGGGGCAAGTCCCTTTCTTCCTTCAATCTCCGAGCCAGTAGTGCTTGAAGGAGCACCTCCATATGATATACCAGTTGTTCAAGGGGCACCTTACAACCATTCAAGCTGGGAACCAGTCGTCCTGGAAGGAGAACAATCATACATTGAGCCCACATACGAACCTGTCATCTTGCAAGGGGCAACTCCAGAACAATCCAATCCGCAATGGAAGGATTACACTCATCAGCAGCAAGAGCCCGTTGTCTTGGAAGGAGCTCTTCCAGTCAAGCCTGTCATATTGCAAGGGACAAGTCCCGGAGGCGTATCAATCACGCTACGGCAGCTCGGACGAACAGAGAAACCTCCTGCCATATCAAGAGGACCAGTATTCATTCCATGGGAGCCTCCCGCCCCAGGAACAGTCAAGCCAGGACCACGACCTTATGTGGTCTATGAAGACAAGCCTCGATATTACCCCTTCAGCACAGGCAACAATGTAGTCCTCAAGGCAAAAGCTCCATACGAGGAAGACCTGGTACCCACAACAGCACCGTTGCAAGAACCGGTGGTCCTAGAAGGCAAAAGGGAGGAAAACTACAAAGAGGTTCCATGGCACTATCCAGAATGTGCGGAAGTGGGGAACATGAATCCCAATGGGCGTTGCATCCGAAGAGATAATCAGAACAGAGGAGATACCAAAGGCGCTCTCTCAGGCCTCGGCAACAAAAATGAAGCCGCATACGATGTGGCGACTCAGCTCAAGTCAATCCCTGCACAAATCTCAGTATGGGAGCTACTCTGCACATCTCGCATACACCGAGAAATGTTTGCCAAAACCTTGAACGATGCTCATGTCTCCTCCGATACGGCACCAGAAATGATAGCTTTGATGATTGGACAACTCCTGGCTCCGCGCGCCATCACCTTCACAGATAATGAGTTGCCACCAGAAGGGCGCGATCATGGGCGATCCCTCAACATAGCCTTACGATACAAAGACCTCTGTGTTCCGCTAGTCCTTATCGATAATGGCTCAAGCTTAAATGTCTGCCCACTCAAGACTGCAGAACGTCTGGGAATTAGTCCTTCTTCATTCCGACCCAGCACCATATGCGTCAGAGCATTCGACAACACCCGCCGATCAGTGGAAGGGGAGGTCGACATAGAGGTACAGATAGGTCCGGAAGTCTCCACCATCACATTCCAAATCTTGGATATATCAGCCTCTTTCAACATGTTGCTCGGACGACCGTGGCTGCACAAGGTTGGAGCTGTGCCATCAACCCTACATCAACGAGTGAAGTACATCTGTGGAAATCAAGTGATCTCTATCCACGCAGAGAAGGAGCTCATCATTCCCTCCAATGCTGCTACCACTGAACCAGACATCCCGGTCATCGATATCCAGCACTCTGAAGAAGACATCCCGTTTCACAGTTTCGAATTCGAGACTGTGAACTCTATCGCTAATCCAGAACCAATAAGGGTGGACCGTGTCTTTTCACCGGCAGAGTGTCTGAGCCTCAAATACCAAATGAAGAATCACTTCAAGTCCAGAAAGGTACCGCTGATATATAACCAACGCAAATGGGGACTCGGATACAGGTCAACATTCATGGACAAAAGGAGGAAGAAATTTCGGTGCTCACCCATCCAGTTCGTCAAGCCAGGAGAACCTTGCAAAGATCCAGGAGGGAATCAACCGACTACACTACACAAAGGCCTCCCGATGAGCCTAGTTTGGGCCACATGGCCTCCCATTCGATGGGATCAGATTCTCGAACCATCTAAGCCTCCAGAAGAAGAAGAAAAGGATGAAGACGAAAAAGGAAGTCAAATACAGCAGCTTCAGGACCAGGTTACTCTGACACCTGCTCCCAACCAGGGGCACAACTTGCCCACTTCTCTCAACCAGGGGCACAACCTGCCCACTCCAATTAGCAAGGGGCACGACTTGCCCATCTCTGCAAAGTTAACATCATCAATCATCAGCCAGGGGCAGAAGCAGCCCATCCATTGGACCAAGAAAGGGAAGTGGCCAGCCCTAGATTGGTCTGATGTCCAGGTTCCAAACTTGTGTCTCACTGTGAAACCAGACGAACTGCAATGCGAGGTAAGTGATCCGGGAGGGACTGAGTGCGACTCAGATCTCGAACCCGACCAGCAAGAAGTCATGGTCATTGGGCCAGACCATGATTCTTCACCCAAATCATCAACCCCCACCTCTTCAGGGGAGGAAGTGTGGGGTCCTGAATGGTCATCTGTTCCCCTCACTTTTGAATCAGCCAAAGAGCCATCTGAGGGCTCTGGCTTCCAAAAAAAAAAAAAAACGCCTGTTTAAGCAGTGACCGGAACTTTGGAACAAGTTGGGATCAATCATGGTCTGCAATGCCCACTTGTTCAAAGTCCCGTGAATTTCGAAAATCCAAAAAAATAAAAAACTTTCAAAAGCCAAAAACATCTAGTATTTCCATTTCAGAAAAATCTCAAAAACCAAAAAATATTTCTTTTCCTGCATTCAATAGTGTGCCAAGTTCGTCTAATAAGTCGCATGAGTTTGAAGTCGAATCATATGATTTCGACATCGAATTAGACTTCGAACTCATGGGTCTGGACGAAGCTCGGGACGAGGAAGATGATGATCCTGCTCCCGAACTAGAGGATCTCCTCAAAAGGTTCGAATCTAAAGCCAATGTTGTAGCCGATGATTTCGAGATAGTAAACTTGGGGACGCCTGAGATCCTTAGGGAAGTACGCATTGGAAAATCGTTGCCACCTGAGATGAAACAGAAAATGATAGAGTTCTTAGCTCCAAGATTGTCCAACTTCGCGTTCTCATATGAAGACATGCCGGGGCTCGATGAAGAGCTCGTTGTACACCATCTGCCAACCAAGGCAGATATGAAGCCAGTAAAGCAAAAACTCCGAAGAATGAAGCCAGAATGGGCTCTGAAAGTTCGAGATGAAGTCATCAAACAATACAACGCGGGATTCTTGGTAGTCTCCAATTACCCTGAATGGCTCGCCAACATCGTACCAGTACCGAAGAAGGATGGCAAGGTTCGAATGTGCATCGACTTCCGAGATCTCAACAAAGTCAGTCCTAAAGATGACTTCCCTTTGCCACATATCGACACTCTGGTCGACAACACTGCTGGATACAAGATCTTCTCATTCATGGACGGGTTCTCAGGTTACAATCAGATCAAGATGGCCGTCGAAGATCGTGAGAAGACATCGTTCATCACTCCCTGGGGAACCTTCTGTTACAGGGTAATGCCGTTCGGTCTGAAGAACGCAGGAGCAATATATCAGCGAGCAATGATAGCATTATTCCACGACATGATGAACAAAGAATTTGAAGTATATGTGGACGACATGATCGTCAAATCTCGCACAATTGAAGGACACTTTGAAGATCTGAAGAAGTTATTCAACAGATTAGAAAAGTACAAGCTCCGCCTCAACCCTCAGAAATGTGTCTTCGGTGCAATGGGAGGTAAGCTCCTCGGCTTTATGGTGAGCGAGGATGGTATCAGGGTCGACGAGACCAAAACCAGAGCAATCATCGAGATGCCCCCTCCTAGAACAGAGAAAAAAATTCGTGGCTTCCTCGGCAGAATTCAATACATCAGTCGCTTCATCGCACTGCTCACACCTATCTGTGAACCCATATTCAAGCTCCTCTGGAAGAACGTCCCAAAAGAATGGAATGATGATTGCCAAGTCGCCTTCGACCGCATCAAGAAATATCTCATGAATCCTCCAGTCCTAGTGCCTCCCACTCCTGGACGACCACTATTGTTATACATCTCGGTAGCAGCAGAAGCCATTGGCTGTGTCCTCGACCAACACGACGAAACCGAGAAGAAGGAACAAGCAATATACTATTTGAGTCGAAAGTTCACTGACTACGAGACCAGGTATTCCCCAATCGAGAAAACTTGCCTCGCCCTAGTCTGGGCAACTCAGCGACTCCGTCAATACATGATTGCATTCCCTATTCTCCTTCTCGCTCACATGGATCCGCTCAAATACCTGTTCGAGAAACCGGCACTCACTGGAAGGATAGCTAAATGGCAGCTACTCCTGTCTGAGTTCGACATCACCTATGTCACTCAAAAGGCAATCAAGGGACAGGCCCTCGCCGATCATCTTGCGGCTCACTCTCTCCTGGACTATCAGCCGCTCAAGACGTTCTTCCCTGATGAAGATCTCTTGCTCATTGAAGAGGAAGAAAAGAAGAAAAAAGATGAGTGGACGTTATTCTTCGACGGCGCAGCAAATTCTAAAGGGAGAGGTATTGGAGCAATCCTCTACTCTCCAGATGATGTCCTTATTCCTATCTCGAGGCGCATCGCATTTGAGTGTACCAACAACATGGCAGAGTATGAAGCATGCATCGCTGGCTTAAGGGAAGCCATAATCTTGGGCGTCAAGAAGCTACGAGTATTTGGAGACTCACAGCTTATCATCAATCAGACCAATGGCGAATGGAAGACCAAAGATGAGAAGTTGATACCATATCATGTGTATCTTGACAATTTGATCGAAGAATTCAAGGAAATCACCTTCTCATACATGCCCAGAGCCAAGAACCAGTTTGCAGATGCTCTCGCCACACTCGCATCAATGCTCGAGATCCCAAAAGGAGCTTCAGAATGGGAACTCACAGTCGAAATTCAAGAAGAGCCCGCTTTTTGCCTGCAAATAGAAGAAACCGAAGCTGTCCCTGACAAATCCTGGTATGCCGACATCAAGCAATACCTCGAAACCCAGGAGTATCCAGAGTCAGCAACAGCAACAGATTGCCGAACCATTCAGCGTTTGGCCGGCCAGTTCACCATCAGTGGCGAAGTTCTTTACAAGCGATCCTATAACCACATCCTTCTTCGATGCGTCGATGAAACAGAAGCTGCAAAGATCATGGAAGAAATACACGAAGGAATCTGTGGCCCACACATGAATGGGCACATGATGGAGAAGAAGATTCTACGACTCAGCTACTATTGGCTCACCATGGAGACAGATTGTTGCCAGCACGTCAGAAAATGCTTCAAGTGTCAGGAGCATGCAAATCAAATCCATGCCCCATCATCAGAGTTATACAACCTGACCACCCCCTGGCCCGTCTCCATGTGGGGACTTGACATCATCGGCAAGATCAGTCCCAAAGCATCAAATGGTCATGAGTACATACTTGTGGCAGTCGACTACTTCACCAAGTGGGTAGAGGCAGCCTCCTACACCACGATTGCAGCATCTCAAGTGATCAAATTCATGAAGAACAACATCATATGCCGGTATGGAATCCCTAATGCCATCATCACAGATAATGGGACCCCGTTCGTCAACAAGAAGATGGATGACTTCCTCAGCAAATTCAAGATCCAGCGTCATCGATCAAGCCCCTACCGTCCTCAGATGAATGGTGGGGTAGAAGCCGCAAACAAGACAATCGTCAGGATACTCGAGAAGATGGTCGTGACCTATCGAGATTGGTCAGATATGCTCCCATATGCACTTTGGGCCTATCGAACGTCTGTACGGTCTGCTACGGGCGTTACTCCTTTCGAGCTTACTTATGGAATGGAAGCAGTTCTACCAGTCGAAGTGGAAATACCATCACTTCGGGTGTTATTAGAAAGCGGAATTGAAGAAGGAGAATGGCAACGGGCCAGATTCGATCAGTTGCTGCTGGCAGATGAAAAGCGCATGCGTGCACTAAGTCATTCACAGTGTTATCAGAAAAGGATCGCTCGGGCCTACAACAAGAGAGTCCGAAAAAGAAGTTTCAAGGTAGGCGACATGGTTATGAAGAAGATTCTACCGTCGCACCTTCCGGATCCCAGAGGAAAGTTCAAACCCTCGTGGGACGGGCCGCTGATCATCAGAGAAGTACTTCCTGGAGGCGCCCTCAGACTCACCAGCATGAGAGGGGTGGATCTTCCTGAGCCAACCAACGCCGACAACGTGAAGATATTTCACTGGGTAAGTCATTCTGACCTTATCAAGAGTTACTTTAATAGAGCTGAAGTCAAGAGGTCGAAGCTAAGACCCCTGAGAAATCGTGCCCGTTCACCAATAAGTGTTTCAAATAAGGAGAGTCAAAAAGAGAAAATACAAATACAAAAAAAGAGGAGGAAAAATACAAAAAAAAAGAGAGGAAAAGAATACAAAAGAAGAAGAAAAGAGAAAGAAAAAGGGAAGCCAAAGCAAAGCACTCAAGAAAAAAAAAAATCAATCCAAGAAACACAGTCATCCATCCATTCATCTCAGAGGGGTCTTTAGCAAAGACCGACAGCTCTATCATCGTAACTTAGGATAAAGGCTGAAAGACTGCCATTCGGCTGGCAATGACGGAATCCCAACCTCTAGCCGCCGCAGTTATCCAGAGATCCAAAAAAAAAAAAAAAAAAAAGAAAGTGTGTGCCTAAACAAAGAGGGCGGAGTGAAAACCCGAAAGGGCGCTCCGAGTAAAAACAGTGGGCATACAGCGGACTTGGTGAAAACCTGAAAGGGCGCCAAGGGTAAAAACAGCATAGCTGCCAAGGGGCAGGTAAGACCAAATACCCGAGACGTGGTGAAAACTCGAAAGGGCGCCACGGGCAAAAATGACGGGAAAAAGCCGGCTGTGGTGAAAACTCGAAAGAGTACTGCAGGCAAAAATGGCTCAAATGAAAAAAAGAAAAAGTAAAAGTGCAGGTACCAAGAAATCAGACAGTCCAGATCGGTTCAAGCAGTGACAGAGCAAGAACAAGAGGAAGTACAGTCAGGAGTAAAGAACTCTACAAACTCTGACAATCTAAGGAAGCAAGAGTTTCCATTGCCTACATCTCTAGGGAACCAAAGGATCAAGACAAATCTCGAGACATCGGTCAAATCATTGACCGAGCCCCAGTTCTGATTCCTATATCCCGACGCAAAGTCCAGAAACACTCACAAGACAACTCATGGCACAGTAGATTTTCAAACAGTTTTCTTTTTTTTTATTAAAAGTATCATATTTCTTTTACACATATCATATCATCTTTTTCAAAAAATACAAAAAATGCATCATCATCAATCATATATGCAAAAAAGAATGCGCAGGTGGCCAACACAATCAATCTCTACCCTCCTCCTCGGCCACATCAGGTGAGTCCTCTGACTCATAATGAAGTAATCTCGCTCTCAACCTGCTCACCTCCATACGCAGGTAATGCACCTCATCGCGCTCAAGGGTATGGATCGCTATCTCCTCATCAGACAACCTCCGATCGGCAGCCAATCTCCTCGACATCATCTCACAATGATACCGAAGTGCGGAGATCTCAGACAGCAAATGGCCATGAGTGGCCAAAAGGAAGCAAGGATCAATGAATGGGCGCTCCTCAAAAGGTTCATATGAACCAGATGAAGAGCCAGCATCTCCAAGGATATCCTGCTCATCCTCATCAGCAGTCTGGTGCCAGCAAGGGATACGTCGATACAAAGACTGCTCAGCAACCCAGTACTGATATGGGGCGGTCGCCATCGGACAAGTCCGCAGCTCAAATCCCAACAAATCAGCTGTCAAATAACTCGCCCAAGAACAATCAACCCGGGTCCTAAAGTCAGAGGATCTGGATGGAAGTGCTCGACGCCCGATACCCGCGAAAGCGAAAAGAGGAACATCCTGCTCGTACCCAAACTGCCGCAGGAACCGAATGGGGTGATAAGAGAAGTAAGATCGAAAGCCTACCAACATCAGAGGAAGGCGGTGTGCATCGCAAAGCACTGGAGGAAGTGAAAGCCAAGATGACTCCCAACGAACGTTCCAGTCACGCAGATCAGCGAACATCCTGCGATACAAGGGCTCGCTCATCCTAGCCGTATGCGGAAGGAACTCCATGATATAATGCATGATGTCAGAGCTAGGGATGCCAGGAAGAGGTACAGGAACGGTCAGAGAAAGACGCTCCCATAGCCATACCTGATCACAGAAAGCAAAAGAAGTTCAGCTAGAGCAAAACAATTCCTAGCAAAGCAAGAAGAAAAAAAGGTGCAGAAAAGATACCTGAAGGAAAGCACAACAGCCGCGAAGGACACGAGTGCGGCCCAGGGCACAGTCGGTCAGCCCATCAAATAGCTCGGCCAAGATGAGAGAAATGATCCCCTGTCGACGGACAGCTCGGCTCATCACCTCAAAAAGCAAAGAAGTCTGGGACCTGCGCCATCCCGAGAACAGCACCTCAGCAATTAAACAGAACATCAGTGCGTTCCGAGCAAAGGTGGAACCGGCCGTACCCTGAGGACCCGAAAAAAGATCATACAGTAAGTCCAAGGAGAACACCACAGCATCCTGGCCACCGGCTGCAGGTCGAACAAGATAGGGGATCCCGAACCAGTTCTGCGGTGTAGCAGTCTTCGGCGATGTTTTCGGCGAGAAGTACTGAGTATAATCCAAGGGTAAGCCTGTCAAGTGTGCAAGCTCCTCCAAAGAAGGCCCCATCTCGATATCGTTGAATGCAAACAAGTTCAACGAAGGGACCCAGTCAATCAAGGCAGCTCCAAGCATCCTCCAATCAATATCAACTCTAGCCATATGGATCAGACTGCCGAAGCCATAAGACTCCAAATCTCGAATCTCATAAGCCGACAAGCTGTCAAGCGAAGCAAGCAGTCGTGGTGAGCAAGAAGGACGAGGAAGCAGCTGACAAGTCCTCACTGGTACCCCCTCCAGCACAAAAGGACCAGAAGTCAATAATGGCTCATCAAGGATCGGAAGGTCAACGGGCGAAGGAGAAGGAAAAGCTGGAACCTCTGCAGACTCGACAGCCCCTGACCTGCCCTCAGTAACGGCTATGTCTGATATAGTCGCATCACTATCTGAAACTGTCATAACCTCAGCCGCATGGGAAGACTCGCCCACCTCATGAACAGAGTGCGCAAAAGGCCGATGACCAAAAGAAGGACAATGCTCCCAACCAAAAGAGCTATCAGTGAAGATCACACCGCACATCGTGGCATCCTGACCAATCTGACCGTCAAAGAATACATCTGAACCATCCAAAGGGGTCCCGGCAACCCCGATCAAAGAATCAACGGTCAGATCTGGACCTGCGGCCCCCTCCAACAGAAAATCATGAATCCAGCCATCATCCTGACCAATCAAAGGGATCATCGAGGCATCTACACCGTCCATCATCAAGGGGACATCATCAATGATCACATCAAGACCACCCAAACAAGTGTGCCGCACATCTCGGCCCTCATCCAGAGCATCCAAACCGTCAAAGGTACCATCTGAGCCATCCATACCATCCAGACATGAGATCAGCCCATCTATGTCCCTCATAGTCCCATCATCACCGTCCATCACGTCATCCATGGGACCCACACTCAAGGGATGCATAGCCTCACCTATGTCCCATCCCATCATCCCATCTATACCATCCATTCCTCCCATAATGAAGGTCCCATTCAAATCTGAAAATCCAGCCATCCCACCATTAATGGACCCATTCAAAGCTCCACCAACCACCAAGCTTAAGTCTTCATCAATGCCCCCTCTTAATGCCCCATCTACCCCATCCATTAAAAGCATCTCCCCATTATCAAAGCTCAGTTGAAGATCTGAAGTGTGGGACCCACCTTGGACAGCCCCCACAGCCCATAAATCCCCACCATCCATGGCCCAAGAAAGCACAAGGCAAGATGAGGACAAGATGATGATGAAAGAGGAGACAAAGAGAAGATTCATTGTTGGAATCGAACCTGAACGTACACAGCAGGTGGGGACAGCAGCAACAGGGACCAGAGAATGTCCGAGCACGAGCCAGCCCAGGCCGCTCAAGAGACGAGCTCTGGGCGGCCTACCCTGGGCCGCCCATACGGACACAGATTCCCTCTCTCCGCGGGATTGGCTCCAGGGTTCTTGGTAGGTGAGTCTGACAGTCCACGTCAGCAGATGGCGCTCCGTAGGCCGCCCAAGGCTCCGGTCCACTCCAAATTTCAACTGAAGATGATCAAGATCACACAAAAGGTGCCCCACTGGCCCAATCACGAAGCAATGTGACCGGAATAGGGCTGATCAAGCCAAAGAGAAGGAAAGGTGATCAAGTGGGGGCCACAAGCAATCCAAGCCATTCAAAGACTAGATCATCATGATCTAAACCATTGAAGAACCTACATGAGCCGTCAAACAACAAGATCAAAGGTTTGATCATCACAAGAAGGGCCAGAATCCAAGATCTAATCATCAAGTGGGCCCACAAAGCCAAATCAAGCGATCAGAGACGTTCAAGCCATCATCCACACCATGAGAAGCATTCCTAGCCTCACAAATCATCAAAAGAGGTGCCCCAAAGTAAAGCTAAGGTCTCAAGTGGGCCCACAGGGCCAAATCCATCAATCTGAACCATTCAAGGGCCAAATCATCAAGATCCAAACCATTGGAAAGCTTACACAAGTTATGGAGTGGCAAGATCAAAAGTCCAATCATCAAAAGAAGGGCTAAAATCCAAGATCCAATCATCAAGTGGGCCCCGCAGGGCCTAAACAAGCGATCTAAACGGTTCAAGTCATTGTCCATGCAGTTGAGAAATCACAAATCATGAAGGAATGAGTCAAGAGTCAAAGCATACAGACATCACCAAGGAATTCGGGAGAAATTAAAGCCTGTATATTCATCCAAAAGAGCTTGATACAAAAGGGGACAAAAACAAAAGTACAAGGCCATACAAAGCAGAGCCAGCTACAAGTCACCAACATAATCATCATCGCCCCTCCTCGCGTCCCGCTCCCGACGATAAAGATCCATCAAAGGAGCAGTCACTGAACCTCCAGCATACCTGCGACGGCCACCTGGAACATAAAGCGAAGGAAGCAAAGGCCCCTGGCCAAATAGCAGATACCACTCGTCATAATCACGATCCGGGATCGTGAAACGGAAGCCAGGCTGGCCCACCAGAGCCTCAACTCTCTCATCAGCTGGCATCCGAGCAGCTGGAGGAGGTGCAGAACAGGGGACCCGAGCCACCCCAGTGACTTGCCGAAGCAATCTCTCTCCCAAGTACCATTGGAAGGACTCAGCGTCAGAAAGCATAATGCGGAGACATGAAGCATCGTATGCCTCCACGCGCTGGGGTGTGTAGTAGAGAGGGAAACTAGCGTACGGCATCCGGGCTAACTGCAGCAGAAGAGGTTACCACGATCAGTTACAAGTACAGCACAAGGACAAAGACAAGCAAGATACTTACGTCCTCAACGGTCAGCCCGTCTATATCAGCACGCCAATTGTCCCCGGGAACTCGGGAGTTCCGCTGACGATTCTGTTGATGCCAGTACATGTGGCGATACTGAGAGGGTTCAATGTCATCTCGCATCCTCGGCGCAAGATGCGGAAAATGGTCATAAAAGCAGGTCTGGATATTTAATGATCAGAGAGAGAAAGGAGGTAAATGGCTCCAAGGAGGATGAAAGAAGAGGTACCTCAACAACAGGCCAGAAACCTGTGAAGGACCGGCTATGTCGACAGGTCTTGTCCAGACCTTGAAAGAGACGGGTCAGGATGGCCCCATTCCAGTTATAGGGATGATGAAGGTCCTCGACTAAATGAAGAAATTTAGGATCAACTCTCTCATTCGCATGGCAAAAAAGAAAGGATCCAAAAGCATAAGTGATCATGGCCCGCGCCTTGTGGAGGGCCTCTCGCTCGGTGGTAGGGACGACGGAAGCAAAATTGTTGTAAAACCATCGCATCTTCACTTGATGGCCTTGGAATTCACCCTCAGGAGGGACGTCACCGACAAGCCGCAGCCAATCAGTGGAAGAGAGGGGAGCTAGAGAGCTAACTTGAGGGACAATTGCCCCATGAAACGGGAAACCAATCTGCATGTAAATATCCAAGGGGGTTATTCCCCACTCCCCACAAGGGAGCTGAAAGGTGTGGGTCTCATCCCGCCACCTCTCACAAAGGGCCGCAAGCATCATGCGGTTAGCGTCGTTATTATGGAAGCGCAGGGTGAGGAGGCCAGCAAAAGGAGTACCATCTAGTACTCGCTCAAGCAAGGGCTGTGGCTCCTTCATCCAATTGTCCCAGCGATCCCTGGTACCTCGACCCTTGATAGCAGGAAGAGGTTGATGCTCCATAGCTAGGGAACACATGTGGTCCCCTCGGCGGACAATGAAAGCAGGATCATCCTCGTCAACCACTCGGTGACCTCTGGTGCCATCCGCCATTGAATCCTACAAGCTTGGCAAGGTAAGTCCCTATTCCCTACCCATTAAAATCCAAATTATCATCCAGAAGACCCATGGAATTGGACTCATATCCAAATGCAAATATAAAGTCCAACTCCATGTGTCACTTAGGGTGTGTGTTGAGCCCATTGGAAAAAGTAAGGCCCACCTTAAAGAAGGTTGCATGGCATGCCTTAGGCAAGAAAAGTCTATCATCCAAGAACACATTTTGGACAACACATGCACTCAAGTGCCATGAGATCAACAAAAGATGAGAATCCTACTTCACATGAGAAGTCCCTCAAAGTCCACATGTGGCCAAGGATGGACCCACTTTTATGCCAAGGTCATGATTCTCACTTAAGATGTTTCCATCTTTTTACACATGTGCATGGACAAGTGGGGAATAGAAAGGAAACGGGCCCCCAAGAGCAACCCAAATGCCTCATCTCAATGGATTGGAGAGAGCACATAGCTGTAACACCCCGTACTTTTCTGTACTCGGGTGTTACCACGAGAATTTAAAGTATATGCGTATGTGTAATACCCTTCTGGGACTCTTTCGTCAATGTGTGCGCGACTCCTGGTGCCCCGGATGACAGTGCATAGTTTGCACCCAAATGAACAAAGTCCTGACATCCCGAAACCTCTGTCATATTGACCGCGCCGCCCTCGTGATCGCAACGGCGAAAACAGTGCGTCAATCCGATACCCGAGCGCAAAGTTAAGGCCCTTTGATCGAAAACCTTGAAAAACATAGTTTCTACACACTTGTGTGGGGCCCACTACACGGTCTCCTAGGCAATTATCTCCCTCTCCTTGACATGATTGTAATAATTAATAATAATAATAAAAAGTAATAACATATGATAATGATGAAAAGAAAGAAATTAATAAAATAAATTAATAAAATAAATAATAATAAAAAAAAGGAGGGGTAATGATGACTAGCATCTCAACCCATGCCTCACCCCCATTCCTCTCCCATGCCCCCACGTCCTCCACCATCCCTTCATTTAAAAAGATAAAATAAATAATAATAATAAAAAATAAGAAAGGAAAGATTATAAGAGAGATGTTTGGGAGGGGGAAACGTCCACCCTCTCTTCCCCTTCACTTCCTCCATCCTTCTACTCCATCCATGCCTTCCACATTCATGTGAGGGTGCTTGTATCAAAGATCTGAGTGGGCCATCTTCGATCTCGGCCCTTGATCAAGGAAATCAAGGTGAGTACACCCTCTTCACTCAACATTTTATATTTTTTTTTATGTTGAATTTGCTTAGATGATGATTGTGATGGTGATGATGAGGTGGGCCACCCCGATGTACATGCATGAAATCCTAACCCTACAAAAGGGGTTACACCTTTAGATGGAGGGATGATATAAAATCAGCTTGATCCAAACTATATGTGGGACCCACTGATTATGGGCCCCACCATAATGTTTAATAGCCATCCAAGCCGTCCAACCCTTTGGCCATACCATTTTGGGTTGGGGACCCAAGGATGAAGTTGATCGGAATTTTAGGTGGACCCCACTGAGGGAACGATCGTCCACCATTGAGAACTTCCTTGGCCCGCCTTGATGTTTCTAAGCTGAATCACCTACCCAATATAGGGCTCTATGGGTTCCTCATGAGCTGGGGAACCTAATGAATGGCATTGATCTTCCCTAAGTGGGCCCCCACTTAATATGAACAAAGAAGAAAACAAAAAGAAAACAAAGAAAAAAAAAAGGAGGAAACCGTCCAGACGCTGGACGTTCTCAACGTCAGGGACACTGGAACCGTCCAGCGTCAGCGTGGCTCAGTGGGGTCCCCACTTGTGGGACCCACCTTGGTGATTATGCTGGATCCACACCGTCCATTTGTTTTTCCAGATCATTTTAGGGCCAAGGCCCAAATATGAAGCCGATCCAAATCTTAAGCGGACCGCACCACAGGAAACAGTGGAGAACATGATGTCCACTGTCAAAACTTCCTCGGTCCACCTTGCTGTTTGTAGACCTATTCACATACCCAATACTGAGCTTGTTGGGTCCCCCATGAGCTGGGGAACCTGATGGATGGAGTGGATCGACTATGTATGAGACCCACTTATATTAAAAGGAAGAGAAAAGAGATAGGAAAAGAATAAAAGAAAAAGAAGGAAAGAAAGGAGAGAGGAAGCTCCAGCGTGCTCCAACGTAAAGTGGGTTTTTGGGCGTGAAAATGGCCCCATGTGTGGGGACCACTATGATACATCCATGCCGTCCATCTGTCTCTCCATATCATTTTAGGCAAGGGGCCGAAAAATGAAGAAGATCCAGATCTCTAGTGGGCCGTGCCGGAAGAAACAATACAGACCGTTGAAACCTTTCCAAGGCCCACTATCATGTTTCTGTACAACGAAACATATCCAAATCGGGGCTCGTTAGACCCACATTAAGCTGGTCAATCTTATGGACGGATTAGATTTCCCAATTAGACCCACATCCTGTGGGAAAATAAGAAAGAAAGAAAGAAAGAAAAAATAAATAAATAATAAAATTGGCTGCTGGACAGC
Source organism: Liriodendron chinense (assembly GCA_003013855.2). Lineage (NCBI taxonomy): Eukaryota > Viridiplantae > Streptophyta > Magnoliopsida > Magnoliales > Magnoliaceae > Liriodendron > Liriodendron chinense. Next base: position 254,812 of record PVNU02000491.1, on the reverse strand, counting down.
AGCGTCAGTAACGCTATGGCCCCTTATGGGCATGATTCTGGGACCCACTCGTGGGACCCACCGTGATGTATTTGTATAATCCACCCTGTGTCCATCAGCTTCTCTAGCTAGTTTTATGGCTGCACACCAAAAATGAACTGGATCTGAAACTCTAGTGGGCCGTATCAAAGCAAAGTGTAAACCTCTTCTTCCTTTGTATTTCTGGTTGTTGGAAAATTTTCTAAGTACCATAATGATGTTGTAAGTAAGCCTTTTTGAGACCTCATGGTGGGCCCCACGATCTGTATATAAGGGTCCTACCATGGGGATGTCCTTTCCACATATCAGTGTATTGGAATATCCCACAACTTCTCTGGAAATAGCCCCCATGCGTTGGTGAGGTGGGCCCAAAGTTGGGGCTGACATAGCTGAAAATAGTATGTCTGATTTTGTAAGTTTTGGGCCATCTTTGGGCGCCCGTGGTGGGGCCCATGTATGAGCTATGTGGGGGCCACCAATTGGAATTTTCTGTCTATATATGTGGCTAGAAAAATAATATATTACCTGGGCCAGGGTGGGCCCCATATGGTCGGAAAGTTAATCCCAAGATGGGGCCATGATATGGTGCGCATGAATTTCTGTGCAGAAATTCCAAGTGCCCATGTTTGGCATTGTGCAAAACATCATATGTGAGTGCCTAGCAGGCCCTACCTATTGGATTTTAGACACCATGCATGTGTCTACTAGGGGCACTTGACGGCATGCCAAAAGGTGACTCCATTTGATGGCAGTACGTGCTCAAAGTTGGGCCAAAATCATTTATGCACTATTGTTTCTGCACAACTGCAAGTACCCATGTTTGAGCCTTTGTTAAAAATTGCACACATGCAAACAAAGATATCTGTTTTATGAGTTTTATAGACCATACATTGGTCTGTGAAGTGGCCATTTTATTTCTCCAGAAGCTGGCCCCTTGTGATAAAAAATTGGACCCAAACTTAGCCCAAAACCATTTATGCATGTAAAGTCCGTTTAACTAAAAATCTACGTGGGGTCACATCCATGGGATCCACCACCTTCCTAAAGTATTAAATAAGTCATTTAAACCCTAAAGCTTGAATTTAGAGCCACCACCATAGGGTTGATCTTAACCGTATAAATTATGGATATGACAATCTAACCGCATAAATGGTCTAAAATATGGTAGGGTCGAATTCTAGCAAGCGTGTACATGTTTCAAGCAACTTTAGAAGACGCTTCGATTCTTAAGGTGATGATTCCTCCCCTTGAGCTTTCCACCTTCATGTTAATTAAGTAATAGATTTACTCATATATGACTGAAAATTTTACTCTGTCTCATTATTACCCCTGTTGTTTGATTTTGTCATAAATTATATGTTTAATCTTGTTATACATGAATTTCTTTATAACTGTGAATTATTTACGAATTTTGGAATTGTCATTTTCATTCCTCATGTTTGGAATATGAAAGTGGAATGTGAATTTGAATGGTTGCGATCACCTATATTTGATGGGACCTTAAACTGGTGGCCTTTGGAAGCGATTTATTGAAAAGATTCCTGATGGTGTCCTTAGATGGAATTGTTGGACTAAATGTTAATTGAGATGAGATCTTGATTATGCCCCTAGATGGACCAGTATGGAAATATTTTTGATGATGTCTTTATATGGACTCGTTGGACTGAATGTCCTATTGAGATAAGTTGTTGGGATTCCCGATGGACTTGATGGACCAATGGTCCTATGAGATAAATTATTGATTATGTCCCTTGTTGGACTCGTGTGGAAATATTTTGGAGAATTATTGTGATGAAAGGCCACTAGTTGTAAGGGAATGTCATAATTGGTTTGGTTGTAAATTGGAATAATAATGGTTGGTTTAATCATGCATATCATGGCACAGACGGGACGTGTGGTGACGAGCCATATTACCGTCGGGTGGTCAGGTTGCTGAGAGCACGTACCCTCGAGGTATTTTCGCTGGCTCTAGACCACCATAGAGTGTGTCATTCACTGAGAGCACGTACCTTTGGTATTTTCGCTGGTGATGACCACTCATGATATTGTGGGGCTGATGTGTGTCCTTAGTGACTTCCAGACCACTGGGTGAGGCCGATGTGTGTCCTTAGTGACTTCCGGATCACCAATTGGTGGATTTGCATTGTGAGGCTGATGTGTGTCCTTAGGGACTTCCAGACCACATTTTTCAGCTGGATGTGCATCCCCAGGCTGAGGGACATGTGCATGCATTCATGCATTTAAGAAAGATTGCATTATGGATGTTTTGTATATTTTTTTATTATTATTCTTGATTAATGTGTTAGTGTGTAATCTTGAGGGGACCTCACACTGAGCTGGCCACTCATGCTGTTATATTTCAACTGTATAGTTGGTGCAGGTAATTTGAATAATGTACAGGTTATACTGGAATGGAGCAGGATGCTCAGGTTATGCTGATGTCATGGATCGAAGATCCGTGTTTCATGGTTGCTGCTTTAAATTTTGTATATAATTGTAATTGTTTATTAGTGTATTCTGAATTAAATTTGAGATATTCGGTTTGTATAAGCCTTATGGGCAACACTCTGCGATATTTGTTGTATCTTTCCTATATGCATGGTTTGTTTTCTTCCGCGGTGAATACCCTTCTTGGAATGACAGTTGAAAATGGACTGAAATGTGGGTTTCTTCATAGGCTAACACCCGGGTTTTTGATACACGAGTCTAGAACTCGGGTCGCGAAAATTCGGGGCGTTACAATAGCCCACTTGAAGAACATGAGGACCCATTCATGGGTTAACCATGGGCAACCTTATGTGCCTCATCTTGATGAAAATTTTGACCACGAAAATGCAACAAGGAGGTCTACCCACAAACATATGAATCAAAGAAGCTAGGGGTAGAAAGTTGATGCACATAGCCCATATGAAGAATCAAAGTTGAAAATGCTCATGAAAAGGCAAGTTTGGGCAACTTATGTACACCAACTTGTTCACCAAAAAGGGAGACCATTTGAGCACAAAAGAGCATGGCTTGATGAGTCACCCCAACCATCATGAAAATGGATAAGAATGGTACACATAGCCCACTTGAAGATCAAAATCCAAAATGTCCCAAGGCATGGGACAAAAATGGGTAACTTATGGGTATCATTCTTTCCCACAAATGGAAAGAAAAACCACTCATACTTAAAATGATGGTGGAATGACCCACCAAGCCCCAAAGAAAGGATCAAGGAGCTATGGTTGTATGAATAGCTCACTTGAGAATCATCCATTTGAGGTTGATAACATCTAAGGGAAACTCTTGAGAACCACAATCCTACCACAAAGAAAACCATTTGAACTTAGTAAGATTGTGGGAACAACTCACTCATGGGACTTGTAGATGGTCAAGTAGCTCAAGTCCTCCATCCATCAAAGAAAAAGCATGAAAATAAAAAAAATCCACATGGACAAAGTGTAGTGGGGCACACATGGCTCAAAAAAAGTGTCCAAATTCCAAAGAAGGCTCAAAAGCCCATCCACATGAAAAACTCCAAGGAGCCCACTACACCTTGTACAAGGATGTACATCATAATCAAGAGATAGTGGAAGACTTGAGCCACTTGTCCATGTAGGCCCAACCAGGAAAACTAGCCCACTTGAGATCCAAAATGAAGAATGGGCTAGCCACCTTGGTCCATACACATGTAGAGAAAGATGGGGTCACCCAAAGTGAGCCCCATGAGCCTAAAACTTGAGATGGGCCCTATCATGCCCATGGGCCCAAATCTTGAAAAGAAGATGGAAAAGAAAGGAGAGTTCCAAGGGAAATGACAAGAGAAAGAAAGCAAGAGGGAGCCCAAAATGAAGCATTGGGCCCATCAAATACACCAAGGGCCATGACTTCACTTTGAGCCCATTTGATACACATGAAAAGAGGCCCAACTCCCATGAAAAAGATAGAGTATCTTGCCATGCACACTTGATGACATGGCAAAATTACTCTTTACATGCACATGGAGGGAGTGTGAAAAAGGAAAAAATGATGAAGTGGAGAGCTTGCAATGTCCTTCTCCATGCACCACCTTTGGAACAGACTTGAGATCTAGAAAAAGGTCAAGAATACTTGGGCCCACCTTCACACCTTCTTTGAATAGCTACATGAAAAAGAAAAAGGACCATGAGAAGAGACAATGAAGATGGAAAAGGACAAGAAAGAGAAAGGAAGTGGTCCATACCTTTACCACCCACCAAAGAAGGACCACCTTGCTGTCCCAAGACCTCTCTAAGGCCCACCACTTGATAAGAGCAAAGGACCACCAAAGAAGAGAAAGGAAACTTGAAGAAAGAAAGAGTATGAGAGAAAGAAGAGAGAGATTGCACGTTTGAGGGGGGGAGGGTGTCCCATGTTATATAGAAAAGGGGAGGGCACCCTTTTACCCAGCCCCCTGAAGAGACCAGGAGGCACAGACCGGTCGGGCGGCCCATGGGAGGCCGTCCTAGCCTCTACCTAGGTGAAACGACCTCCCTCTCCCTCTCCTTGGGAAGAACTCCCCCTTGGGAAGGGTGGTTGCAAGTGAAGCTTGTACCTTCATGTAAGAATGAAGTGATGGAAGAGAAGGATGAGAAAAAGGAAGAAATCTCACCAAAATCTCATCTCATGAGAAATGGGTGAGAAATTGGGTTGATGATGTGGAAAAGTTCCATGGAATTTCCAAGAAAAAGAAAGGAAAATTTGACTTGGTCAAACAATGATCTCAACCATCCAAAGGTATGACCTGATGATCCGAACCATTCCAAAGAGAATTCCCGCAGTCTCCAACCTGGATTGTTGCTCTTACGTACAGATTTTGGGTCCGAAGACCTTAAACTACGTCGGGATTCACATCCCGAGAGATTTTCAATAAAAGCCGGTATTGGTCTTGATTGCTCGAATCAAGATCCGACGACATCGGGTATTTTCGAAAACCACAAAAAATATATTTATGCATTTCCAACACTTATTTGTACACAGTTTTGGGTCCGAAGACCTTAAACTACGTCGGGATTAACATCCCGAGAGATTTTCAATAAAAACCAGCATCGATCCCAGCCTTTCAGGCCAAGATCTGATGATCTGGATCATTTCAAAAACAAAAAATGTGTTTGCCCCCCCCCCTTTACTAAGTCTGGGTCCGAAGACCTTAAACTACGTCGGGATCAACATCCCGAGAGATTTTCAATAAAAGCCGGCGTCGGTCTTGTTTGCTCACATCAAGATCAATGACTCCGGACATTTTCAAAAATCATAAAAATATATTACCAGCCCCGCTTTTAAAGTTTTGGTCCGAAGACCTTAAACTACGTCGGGATCGACATCCCGAGAGATTTTCAATAAAAAACGGCATCAGTCTGGATTGTCCATCCGCTGACACCGGACATTTTTCCAAAACAAAAAAAAAAAAAACAAAAAAAAAACATGTTTGCCCCTCTTTTGTACAGTTTCATGGTCCGAAGACCTTAAACTACACTGGGATTAATTTCTCGGGGGACCTTTCTCGCTTTCAACTAAAAACCGGCATCGGCCTCGACCGTTGGGATCATGATTCGATAAACCCGGATCATTTCAAAAATACCAAAAATATTTTAAAGCTTTCCATAAAAACCAGTATCAATCTTGATCACCCGAGTTGAAATCTGGAACCTTTTCAAAACAAAAAAAAAATATAGATACAATATAAAACAAAAAGTTTTAACCACTAGTTTCAAACACACCAATTTATCCCCAGTGGTCCGAAGACCTTAAACTACACTGGGATTAAATTCTCGGGGGCTTTCTTTCCTAACCTGTTCCATGCATGGCTGACAATTGATCGTACGGGTGTCTGGAATCTCTTAAACAGGTAAGGGCTGTGGCGGACAGAACTCCGCAATCCTGTTCGTGTTGAACGCACCGTGATAGACAACCTTGATTTGGAAGTCGCTGTTGAAGCTGACGGATGTTCCCTGTTCCTAGAACTCATGAAGGGGATTAAGGCTGTTGGGAGGTGGAGCTCACCCTCACGGAATTGTGAGCAACGTAAGACCCCAAATTGGATTGACTAAGGGAGATGTGAGGATGTGGCTCATTTTGTGGCCGAAGGAGTCCGTCGGACGATACGTGGTCTATGTGCATTGCACATGAGGAACAGGCAACTTTGTGGGTGTGTTGACTGAAACCCTCAAAATCTCCTCATCCGAAGATGTAAAACTACGGCACTTAACTGTGTGAGACTCGTCTTGCTCGCTGACGTAAAATGGATCGGGTGCCTTACCAGCAGTAGAAGCTGGAAGTGGATGAAAATTCCACACTTTTTCCTACATTTCAGAAAAATCACAAAATACAAAAACATTGCAAAATCACCTCTTCAAAAATCACAAAAAAATATGTCCCTTGCTTTCAAATTAAATATTGGCAAAAATCACAAAAAAAAAATATATATTTCCTTTGCTTTCAAACCAAAGTATTGCAAGAATCACAAAAATATCTCCCTTGCTTTCAATCAAGATATTGTCAAAAAATTACAAAAATATTTCCCTTGCTTTCAATCGAAATATTGTCAAAAAATCACAAAAATATTTCTCTTGCTTTCATCAAAAATATTTCGAAAATCACAAAATATTTCCTTTACTTTCAATAACCGATCTCTATCCTGACTGCTCAGGTAAAGGTTCGGATCATATTTACAAAAAAAAATCACAAAAATTGTCAGTATCCCCAGCACTACATTTTAGGAGTCTTGAACTCCACTCTCTTCACAATTTGGGATGACGGATCCAATCGCCCGCAAATTGGAATCTTGACCAAAACGGGCAACCAAACACCATCTCAATCACATGTATGCCCAGAAGAACATCTTGAAGTCGAATGATATCCTCGTACATTCTCATTAGCAAAGAAACAACATCTTGGGACGATGGACCTGATCGACCACGGGTCGGGATCTTGACCAACCCGCTGTCCAAACCTCCGTATAAAAAAGAAAAATCCCCAAGGGAGTACAACCCTGCAAGAAATAAGATCAAAATTCTCTGTATCTCCAGCAAAAGCAAAATCATCAAACGAAAAGAGAATGAACCAAGCCACGCATTCATCATGCATCTCCATGCATCAGCATCCATCGCATCAATCATCATGTTTACCTGCTTTCAAAATAAAAGTCGGTTAGCTAAAGACCCCACAGGCATCCCTAGTGGAGGTACATGCAAACCAGATTTTCATTTCAAAAAGACAAAAAAATATTTCTATTTGCAAATAAAAAACCCACGGAGTATCACTCCCCAGAGTGGGTATCTTTTCAAAACTCAAAAATATTTTCTCAGTAGAGCGTTCTGCCTCCAACACACCAGGAGATCTTCCATATCTCTGGGTAGGAGCCAACGCAAAAATCAAATAAGATCCAATGTCTCGCGGTTTCCCCGTGAGATCATCGGATCCAATGCACTCAAAGTGCGGTCGAACTGAACTCCAGTGTCAGTGCGGTCGTACCACATGCCAAGATACAAAAAAGATGAAAGCCAAAAGGCTCGGTCACAGAAACCATTTGAACAGGTGGAAACGATGAACTGGAACCCAAGTATCAAAATCAGCAGATTGGGTGGAAGGAGTTCACCCGCACATACCTAGGCGTGGATGCCTGAAGTACCTTGACTGAGTCCAAGTCGGCGTAGTAGAATCCCGTAAGACTATCGGACGCAGGGCGTCTAACCACTTTGACAGTCAAGTGAAACAAGTACTCCTGGAGTGATCTGGGAAAACATCAAACATACAATCAATCACAGGGTCAGTATCCTCGTAAGACTGTCGACGCAGAGGCTCTGCTGTACCTTTCCGGTGTTAGTACCGATCAGGAATGGAAGGGTTGCGATTGGGTACCCAGGTTGCAGCAAACTGCAGGGACAATCGCAACGTTTTCTCCAAACTCTCGCGGTATGTGCGAGTTATCAATTTCCAGACAATCAACTGACTCAGATACAAAGGATAACAAAGATTCCAGACCACAATCAAGGAAAGAATGAATTGCAAACTAAGCATCGAAACCAGCATATCGGGTGGAAAGAGCCCACCCGCACATACCTAGGTGTGGATGCCTGAAGTACCTTGACTGAGTCCAAGTCGGCGTAGTAGAATCCCGTAAGACTATCTGACGCAGGGCGTCTAACCACTTTGACAGTCAAGTGAAACAAGTACTCCTGGAGTGATCTGGGAAAACATCAAACATCATACAATCAGTCTTAGGGTCAGCAACCTCGTAAGACTACGGACGCAGAGGCTTTGCTGTACCTTTCCGGTGTTAGTACCGATCGGGAATGGAAGGGTTGCGATTGGGTACCCAGGTTGCAGCAAACTGCAGGGACAATCGCAACGTTTTCTCCAAACTCTCGCGGTATGTGCAAGTGAGCGATCTCCAAACGATCAATTGGCACAGATGCAAAAGCAAGCAAAGATTTCAGACCATGATCTATGAATGACCGGGTCAGAAGTGGGGTGTCCACTCGCTTTGGCATTCGGTTGCATGCAACCTCTGCCAAAGAGGGGCATCTGTAGACACCCCACCTTCGGCTACACTGTTGGTAGAGATAGCTGGTTGAACGGAGGACCATACCCCCAAATCCCAAGTCCAAACTCAGCCAAACTCACCCTTGTCAGCCCCATTCCATAGCCCAGTTCAAGCCTGAACCCAGTCAACCCAGTCCTAAAAACCACCCTGAAAAACCTCCCATAAAAAAGGCCAGTCAAAAAATTCCAAAAAAGTCAAACTCACTGAGTCAACCCGCTGAGTTAACCCGCTGAGTCAACCCGTCGAGTCAACCCGTCAAGTCAAAACACTGAGTCAACCCGTCGAGTCAACCCGTCGAGTCAAACCACCAAGTCGACCCGCTGAGTCAACTCACTGAGTCGACCAGCGAGTCCAACAGCAGCCCCGAGGGAACGGCCGTACTCGCTGGAAACCGAGGAGCGGCCGTACGGGCGGCCCATGGCAGGCCGCCCGGACAAAATTACGAGAGCTGCCACTCTCTGCTGCTATAAATACCCCCCTCCCCTTCTCATTTCGACAATCCATTCGATCCAATTCGAAGCCCTTCGAGTCCAGAGAGAGTCCATCCTTTCGAGTGCCCTTAGCCCATTTTCCCACCAAGGAGAGGCCGAGTGAGGAGAGCCTAGCCCTGGTCCAGCCCAGCCTGACCACTGGTCCAAGCCTCTCAAGCCATCTAAGTCTTAATCTAGCTACTCGAAGCTAACCCTTGCGACACCTCCGTCCATCCAGCTACCCTTTTTCCAGCATCATCTCATTTGCATCTAGCATAAGTGCAACATTTACTTTTCTTCCAACCCCCCTGCTTCACTACAAACACCTTGATTACTCAAACACACATGCATATGTCTTTATATTAAGCACCTGTCAGTTCGAGCGTATGCTCTGGGCTTGCCCGTTGTTGGAACCTGCCCATCAGAAACTCTTACTGTTCAGACCTGCATTCATGCTTCACCATAAAACACCTTGATCATTCAAGCACACTGCATACGTCTTACATTAAGCACCTGTCAGTTCGAGCGTACGCTCTGGGCTTGCCCGTTGTTGGAACCTGCCCATCAGAAACTCTTACTGTTCAGACCCGCATTCATGCATCATGTCATCCATGAGAATATACGAGGATTAAACTAGACTTTCAAATATTCGATCGATTCTGTGAAGTAGAGACCGTACTTCGGTACGGGCAGTGTGTGGGGTGCTTAACCTCTTCCCACCCTGTAACCGTGATCCCTTACCTTGAATCTATGACTGCAGATCAACAGGAGTCATTTTAGAGGAAGGAATCTTCGGATTCCCTTCTCTAACGTTTCTACGGGGTCTAGCCGACTGTAGATTCGAAGTAACTGGCTAGTGGCGACTCTGGTCTTATATAAACTCACTTAAACATATTCAGCTCAACACGACAACCAAACAAAGCCCTCGAGAACGAGGCAAGCCAATGACACAAACGGCGATTTCGCACATCCGCACCTATTCTTCTTCTTCTTCCGAAAGGGGAAGGGAGAACGACGTCGTGTGGGGAGCGCGGAAAAATCGGCGAGGGTCCACAGTCACAAAAACCTGAATGAAGAGAAATAATATTAGCTTGACCCAAAAATTGTGGTCCACACGAAGTTTTTAATGCCCATTCACCACATTATCTTATGGTATAGTCTGCTTGAGATTTGGATCACCTTCAATTGTGGGCTCATTCCCTAAAATGATCAGAAAAAAATAAAATACTGACAGCTTGGATATAGAATACATACATCAAGGCATACCCCTCAAGGATCACACCTTCTTAGTTAAGGAGGACTTTGTACGCTTCTCACGAAGACTGGTTATTGGGTCCAATGGCCTCGCTATGACATTGTCATATTAGTAGCCTGTTGTTTTCTAATTCATGTGCTTTTAGCTTTGAAATCACATTTTCACTTTTTGGTGGACCAAAATGTCATTTACCATAGTTGCTCTTCGTATGGTGGGGTGACCCCCACAAAAAATAATGATTCAACTGCTCTTCGTATGGTGGTGTGACCCCCACAAAAAATAATGATTCAACCCACCCCTTAGTTGATTTGATCCATTCATTTTAATCAGCCAGTCATGAACTCGCAGAAAGGTTTTCGTGGTTTTCTATTTGAAGCTCTTTGTGATCCACAACCACAATAATAATATACGTTAATTCTAAATTATTTCCTCCATTGTGGTCCATCTGTGATAAGTTTTACTCTCACACTTAAGTTGATGATATGAAATTAAAACTCCTTACATGTGGAAGGGATGGATTTGTTTCAAGACAACTTAGTGGGCCTCATGCCATATGATGCCAAGTTGGTTAAGTTTTTTTTTTTTCTTCTTCTCCCTCCTTTATTTTTTTCACTTCATGGGACCACAAGAGGCTGAAGCTTCCTTGACAATTGGTAGTTGTATGGTTGGTCTCCACACACTTCGGGCGACGACAAAAAACTTCGGTCAACTTCGGCCAAGCTCAGACTAATTCTCCGACGAAAAAGAGAAGTTTTTCCTGAAGTTTTTCGGCCACAATCTCTGATGTGGAAGTTATGGTGAACAAATGTAAGTTTCTTGTGGTAAGTATAAATAGTGGGAGTTTGTGAAAGAGAGGAGGCTGTGGGGGTCTTTTTTGTTTATTTTTTGTTGTATGAATGGTGGGACCACATGGATTGCAAATATTCATTGAGCACCATTGATATTTACTTGGATCGCCGATATTAACAGTGGAATTCACAGTGGACTGTGGATATTTATAGAGGAACGATGGTGAGTATGAATGGTGGGAGTTTGTAAAAGAGGAGGATGTGGAGGTCCCTTTGTTTTTTGTTTTCATTTTTTATATGAATGGTGGGACCACAAGGATCACAAATATTCTCTAAAGACCTTGGATATTAACAGTATACTTTACTATGGACCGTAAATATACAGACAAAACCGTTGATATTCACTATGGACCGCGGATTATCAGCGGTCCATAATGAATATTAACGGTCCTATTTAAATATCCATGGTCCATAGTGGATATCAGTGGTCCTGTCTAAATATCCACGATATATAATGAATTCCAATGTTAATATCCGCGGTCCTCAATGAATTATACTGTTAATATCAATAATTCATAGTGAACATATTAGCGGTCCTCTATAAATATCCGCAGTCTACATTGAATATGTACTAAAAATAATGTCTTTAGATGAATTGGTATGAATACATTTAAATCTAATACTTTGTCTTTTATGCTCTACAAAAATCTTTTTGTGAGGCGAGAAAACCTGGTCTTTGCTTAGAATACTCCAATATAAGGGTCACCACCAAGTGTTCAGTATGATTTCTACCTACTTTAAAAGATGAGTTCAACAAGTTTCCTTTCAGAAGGGAGATGTTTAGAAGAACCCAATTCGAAAATTTACTTGATTTCGATGAAGGAGGATGGAGAGCATTATGGTATTGTGTGCAGAGGATATCTACAGTGGCTTGGTTGACATTATTAACCACCCGCATTTTTTAAGCTATTCCTGATGAGCTTGATGAGTATGAAGTCATCATAATGTAAAAGTATCAGGCCCTACAGAATTCCTCTCGAGATTGGCTTGAACTAGTCGTAAAACGATGGTCGTTTCCCACACGAGAGTGTTTGTAGTGTCAAAGGGTTGGAGTTCTTGGAGATGTGCAACAAATCTCTTCATCTATTCCCGCGAGATGAAAAGTCAACAAATCTAACTCAAAGAGGGAGATCACGGAAGTATTGGCCCTACGAGCAACATTAGAAGTCATAGCAAAAAAGATTAATTTCTTCAAGAAAATTAGAAAGCTGAAAGGATGAGATTAATGAAGCATGATGGCTCAGAAGTATATATAAGCAAAAACGACGGTTGCGTGACGATGACTTACTACTCGAGGTTGATGTTTTCATTCTCCAATAGATGCTTTCAAAAGTCGAAGGGTTTTAGTCTATAACACATTTAATGCACGTGATTCTATAATGCATGTAAGAATTCTGCTTCATAAAAGGATTCTGTAGTGCATGAAAGACAAAGTATTAAATTTAAATGTAATCATACCAATTAATCCAAAGACGTTATCTAAAGTGCATGAAATGTTATGGATCGTGTATGTTCAATGTGGACCGCAGATATTCATTGTGTAATTCATTGAGGAACGCGGATATTAACAATGAAATTCACTGTGGAATGCGGATATTTAGATAGGACCACTGATATTCATTGTGGACTGTGGGTATTTAGTGAGAACGACGGATTATCATCGTGGACCACGGTCCTCCATAAATATTTATAATCCTCAGTGAATATCCGCGGTCCTCCATAAATATTTATAGTCCTCAGTGAATATCCATGGTCCTCTATAAATATCCGCGATCCACAATGAATTTCACTGTCAATATCCGCAGTCCTTAGAGAATATCCGCAATCCATGTGGTCCACCATTCATATAAAAAAAAACAACAACAACAAATGGACCCTCATACCCTCCTCTATTTCAAAAATTCCCACCATTCATACACATCAAAGGAAAGAAAATAAATACTTTAGAGATTATGGCCGACAAACTTGAAGAAAAACTTCTTTTCGGAGAATTGATCTAAGCTTAACCAAAGCTTGCGAAAGGTTTTTGTCACTGCCTGAAGTGCGCAGAGACCGATCGTACAACTACCAACTGTCGAGGAAGCTTTGGCTTCGTGTGGTCCTAGGAAGTGAAAAGATAGAAGGAGAAGAAAAAGAAACTAAACGGCTTGGCATCATGTGGTGTGGGTCATACGTTTTGAACCCATCCACATCTTATATGGGGCCTATTGGGTTGTCTGGTAAAAAATTCATCCCTTCCACATATAAGGAGTTTTAATTTCATATCATCAGCTAAGTTTGAGGGAAAAATTAATCACATTGGACCACAATGGAGGAAATAGTTTAGAATTAATGCATACCGTTAGTGTGGTGTGAGCCACATAAAGTTTCAAACAGAAAATCGTAAAAATCATTCTGTGGGTTCACGACTGTTCGATTAAAATGAACGGATCAGATCGGTCAAGGGGTGAGCTGAATCCCTATTTTTGGTGGGGCCCATGTCCTTAAAAGAGTGTTTCTCCTCTCAAGATAAGAGCCAGCCGTAAGAGAGGTAGCTGTGATATAGGGGCATTTTCATCCACCGAAAAGTGAAAAAATAGTTTCATGGTTAAGGGCCTATTTGGTTGGCATCTAGAAACATGTTTCCAGCTTAAAATCTGAATTCCATTGAAATCTAATTTTAACTGGTGTGTTTGACGGCAAATTCCACCCAAATGGGATTCCATCTAGAAACCTAAATTGGCTAGAAGCGGGATTAGTGGAAACTGTACGGGGGACCAGTTATACGAAAGGGAGTAGAGGAGGAAGTGAGCGTCATTCAATATTGACGATGATACCCCTAGGGTGGTGCCCACTTCAATGTATGCGTTGTATATCTATGATGCATGCGTTTTATATCACATCATATAGTCCATTTGCTTTGAGAGCTCAATTAATTAAAGGCATTAGACAAAAAATAAAAAGGCAGATCTAAATCTTAAGTGAACCACACCATGGAGTGTTGATTGAACGTCCACCATTAAAAATTTCCTAAAGCCCATTATAATGTTTATTTGCCACCAACCCGACCATCTGTCTTGCTAGACTACTATAGGCTAGGGGTCAAGTTTTGAGGTAAATTCAAAATCTAAGTGGGCCATGCCGCAAGCAGGGGATGGATTACACAGTTTTCAACCAAATAAAAAGTTTCAAATGGAATTTGAAGTTTCTAATTTAGTTTTTGCAATTTTAGATTCCAACACTTGAATTTGAATTTTCTCTGGAATCTAGATTCTGCAACCAAACAGTCCCTTCCTACTGACATGTGTTGGAAACGAAAAGCCTACTGACATGAACGCATTATACTACGGGGCCACTGGACCCAAGTAACCCCACAAAGTCTCTCCATCCTCCTTTACAACAACTTCCGCGAAAATCTACCTGAAAACCATGCGTTCCACGACCTGTGGTATCGTGCCACTTTTCCCTGCAAGATCACAGTGTACGGAAAGTCAGGGGCGCGAATTAGGTGTTACCCTGGGAACAGCTTAGTCGGTGTTACCCCTACGTTATGGCCCACATGGATGATATTATGTATATCCACTCGGTCCATACGTTTATACAGCTCAGTTTAGGACAACGTTCCAAAAATTATGCAGAGCCAAATCTCAAGTGGACCATACCACTAGAAACAGTGTGATTGAGTGCCCCACCATTTAAAAATTCCAAAGAGCCCATCTTAAGGTTTTGGGTAATGTTTATTTGCAATCCAAGCTCTTTATAATGTCAATAAAGTCTTGATGAAGGGAAAATATAAATATCAGATTGATCCAAATCTTTTGTGGCCCACAAAACGTTTTTAATGATTATTCATCACTGTTTCTAGTGGTATGGTCCACCTAATATTTGAATATTCTTAAGGTTTTGGATCATATCCTAAAATAACATAAGAAAACAGATAGACGGCATAGATATATAAAAAATACATCACGATGGGCCCCACATGGTAGGGGTAACACCCACTAAGGTGTTTCCAGGGTAACATCTAATTCGCTCCCTAAAGTCAGTACCATGAAAATGATCGTTCTCGAAAATTAGACAGGTCCCTCCACTAGAAGAGCCAATCCTGTACGTTGAGTCTAACAGTCGGTAGTAAATTGATTCCTCCAGTGTGGCCCACTTAAATTAAAGAACGGTCTGATTGTTGTTATCCTAGATGATCTTTATGATGAGTCTTATGGCTTTAATGGTTCTGATTTCCTACATAGGTGGTCTGTTGGCAGCGTAAATGATGCGGTCCAAAGCTGCGGTACCTTACCTTAAGTCTGTGTTACACTTACCGTGGGGTCTACGTTGATGATATGTTATCCACACCGTCTATCCGTTTTCTCAACCCATTTTAGTATGAGGTTCCAAAATTTAAACAGATCCAAATCTCAGGTGGACCCCACAGGAAAAAGTGGTGATTGAACGCCCGCCATAAAAAAAAATTCTAGGGCCCACACCGTAATGTTTATTTTCGATCCAACCTGTTGATAAGTTCAAACAGACCTAGATGAAGAGAAAATACAAGGATCAGATTAATCGAAAACTTTGCACCCTACAAAAAGTTTTTAATGGTTATTCACCACTGTTTCGAGTGATGTAATCCATCTGATAATTTTATCTGCTTGATTTTGGGATCACGTAATAAAATGAGCTGGAAAAACGGAATGGACAGCGTGGATATTCAACATATTCATCAAGATGGGACCCACACGGTCAGGGGTTAACATCTAATCCGCTCTCCCCGTTGGAACGGTCCTAGACTCCTAGTCGTCGCATCAAAGACTCGCAAACGGACGGTGGAAGCAAATGTTCAAAAGTTCACATCTGATTAACTTGAGGTCTAAACTTTTCAGATAGCGGCTTATGAACAGTGGACCCCACCACGTGAACCACTTTAATATTAATAGATGGGCCACTCCAGCACCCTAACCGGTGTATCACGTCAAAATAAACCCAGGGCCCTGAAAAACATGCCGTTCCAGAACTGTGGTGGGCCAACACACAGAACAATCTACGAGGGGACATCCACCTTTGATTTGTGTGGGGTCCACCGTGTTGTTTATACGGAATTCTCATTGTTCAGGCCATTTATTTGGCCTAGATGAAGAGCCAGAGCAAAAATGATAATACGAAAACTGATGCTTTTCAAGGGAGGGGACCCTGCCACCAGAGATATCCTTAGTGGCAGGCACTGTGGAGACCACCGTGATGTATTTGTTTTATATGCATGCCGTCCATCCATTTTGCTAGCTCATTTGAGGGTATGAGTCCAAAAATGAAGCAGATCCAAAGCTTAAGTGGACCACACTACAAGAAACAGTGTGGATGATGACCCTCACTGTTGAAACCTTCCCGGGGTATATCGTGGTGTATATTTCCCATCCAGCTTGTTCATAAGGGTCATGAAAACCTGGATGAAGGAAAAGCACAAATATTAGCTTGATCTATAATTTTTGTGGGTTCCAATGTGTATTTAATGGTGGGCATTCAATCACCAGTTTTCATGTGGTGTGGTCCACTTGAGCTTTAGATCTACTTATTTCATGGGATCATTGGCTAAAATGAGCTTGCAAATGGATGGACAGCAAGGATGCAACACACTCATCACGGTGGGCCCCACAGTCCCTGTCACCGGGGATATGTGGGCAGGGTCAGCAGGCAATCCGCTTCCGATGTGCCCCACCTGAGTTTGCACCGAGCCAATTTGTGGGCCGTGAGGTTTATTAAGGTGATGCATCTGATGGACGGATTAGATATAATATAATTTTCGAGGGTGTAGGCCAGCCTGATAAGTGGACCATCCTCTCTAGGTGGCCATTTGCACAGTTCGGATGCTCCACACGAGTGACAAATTGAGGGGAAAGAGAGTTATATACGAAGCGGATTGCTGCGGGGCCAGCGTGATGCATGCGCCTTATGAACAGGTTGGATGAAAATTAAATATTCCAGTGGCCTCTAACAAGTTTTTAATGGTGGGTATTCAATCACCACTGTTTCATCTCCTGTGGTCCACATAATATTTGGATCTGCTTCATTTTTGGAATCGTGTCTTATAATGATCTTTGCTTATTTTTGGAATCGTGTCTTAAAATGATCTTTCCAAATGGATAGACTGCATGGATGTAAGGAACGTACATCACGCTGGGCCAGACAGTAGGGGATCCGAACCGCGCTCAATCCCTGACATATTTTTTTAAATAAAAGTGAGAAAAATGAGAGCGTAAGTGCTGTGAACCTTCGGTGAAAGTCCATGGACTGTCGTTTCTTTAAAGTCGCTTTCTAAAGAAGAAAGCAAAAGCTAACTAAGCGAAGCCGCGCATGGCTTGGGTACTACCCCACCCCAGACAATCCTGTCAGGGGCCCTATGGGATCCACTGTTATGTATATGTTTTATCCACGCCGTTCATCCATTTTTAAAGATCACTTTATGAAATTATGCCAAAATGGAGCCATAATAAAGGCTCCAGTGGACAACACCACAGGAAGCAGTGGGGATTGAAATACCACTGTTGAAAACTTCTTGGGAGATATAGAGGTTTTGGATCAAGCCAATATTTATATTTTCCTTCATACATATCCATATGACATTATTAATAGGTTGGATAGAAAATAAACATCACGGTGGACATTAGGAAGTTTCAACGGTAGGAGTTCAATTCCCACTGCTTCCTATGGTGTGGTCCACTTGAGCCTTTGATATGCCTCATTTTTTTGTTCATAGCCTAAAATAGTCTGTAAAAATAAATGAACGGAGTGAATAAAACATATACATCAAGGTGAACCCCAAATATGTACTGACATGACCGTCCATCTCTAACTAGGTACTGGTGGGGTAGTACCCAATCCACGCTCGAAGCCGTGGACCGAATTATCTATGACGCGCTTTACACAATGGGCAGAAGACTGTAGTTACTTGGGGAGCGGATTTGATGCGGACCCAGCCTCACCCAAGCTTGTGCCACCCTGGCGTGGGGCCAACATAAGCCCAAAAACGAATTAAATTCACATCTCAAGTGGCCATACAATATGAAACAGTGGTGATTGACCATTAAAAGCTCGTTGTGCCCCCACATAAGTTTTGGACCAAGGTTGGATGGAAAATAAAGATTACGGTGGGCCTAAGAAAGTTTAATGGTGGATGTTCAATCACAACTGTATCTTATAGTGTAGTCTATCTAATATTTGGATCTTATTCATTTATGGGATCATGTCATAAAATGAGCTGATAAAACGGATGTACCGCATGGATTATACAATACATACATCAAGGTGAGCCACATGGTTATGGCTGCACCGTGTTGAGTGTCACCGGGCGGCACCTAATCCGCTCCCAGTTATTTGGGGTCGCGGGGCCACAGAAGTTTTAAATGAGGCTAATATTTGTTTATTGAGTTCATCCCATTAGGAATGACGCTTATTAACGGTAATGATGGCATATAAACATCACTGTGGATCCCAGCGAGATTTCAACGGTAAGAATTTCCCTACACACGTTTTCATTTAGTGCGGCCCACTCGAGTCTTGGATCCGGCTCAATTTTGGTATAGTTTCCTAAAATGATCTCACAAAGGGGATGGACGGGGTGGATTTCTCAAAATCATCACGGTGGGATCTACCTAGGTTCTCCAGCAGGAACTTCCTGTGCAAGGCTCTCGTGGCTCTTTCATATGTCAACTCCACTCCGTCCATAGGCAGGGACCCTTATTTTCACCGTACATACAATATAACAGACAAAATCCCATATATATCATAAACAATGGGTAGTGTATAACGGACGCGGATTCCGTTATTTCGTGATCATTTCGCATATATATATATATATATATATATATATATATATATAGACACACACACACACACACTAGTTACACGGTAAGTCACACGTAATGACGTGTTTAGCGGAAGATAAATACAAAGGTGGTTCCATACTCATACCTACTCCATTGTTCGTGTGGCCCACCTGAGTAGTAGATCTGGCTCGTCATAGCACCCAGGCAAGTTTAGAATGAAGGAGTCCCTGATGAATGGAGTGGATTTTACATATACAATACGATGAGGTGCATAGAGATTCGGTAGGATATGTCAGACAGGAACTTACTCTGCACTTTCGGTGTAATGACCATGCATTTGCATCTTCGCTAGCCCAACAGCTATTTATTGTGCATTTGCCGGGAGAGTAACAACAGGTCTTTTTCACCCTCATTCCTAGCTCTTCCAACATGTGAATGCATTTCTTCTCCTCACTGCAAGAGTAATCTACTAATCTCTCTCTCTCTCTCTCTCTCTCTCTCTCACACACACACACACACACACACACAACTGAAATGGCCAAAAAACTGATCCTTTACGGCTGTTCAATCCTAAATTTTGTTGGGTCCATGTTGTTTTGTGGTATAATCAATCTCCTCATAAAATTCAAGCAGTTCCACAACCGTTTTCTACATACCCACATAGAATCAGTCCCTCAAGACGCTGACCGTTACGCTTCCAACAAGCAAATACTGTCTAAACTCAGTCAAACAAACGACACCCAAGAATTAATGTTGGATGGTGGTGACATTGAGATAATCATGAATAAGCTTGGTATGGGGAGCTTAGGCAAAGAGACCGAAAAGCAGTGCAAAGGGAAGCACGTCGATCGCAGCCTTCTAGAAGCTGTATCGGTCTTGCTGGAAGAGAAAGAAGCAAGCATAGATGAACTGGACGGTGCTTTCTCCATCTTTGATGAGAATCGAGATGGCTTCATAGATGCTGTCGAGCTACAACGAGTCATGGCAGTGTTGGATTTCAAAGAAGGAATGGAATTGGAAAATTGCAAGAAGATGATCAGACTCTTCGATGAAAATGGCGACGGTAGGGTTGATTTTGGCGAGTTTAAGAATATGTTAGAACATGTTAACTAGTTTTTTTTTTTTTTTTTTTTTTTTTTTACATACTTGAATTTTCTATTTTAATGCTCCAACATATCTGTATTAGTCTTTCATAGGAATTATATATGTAAATTTTCAGGCATGTATGGTTGTATGCATTAGTATTTGGAAGAGAAGATGATAGGGTATTGCAAGAAGAACTGGGGTATGGTAGATCGATCTCTACACAGTACATGTGGAAGCATGATGGACCAATCATGTCCATCCATATACTGGGCCTTAGCATGGATGGCTTATGTCTCCAAAATAAAATCTATTACTACACAATCTTATCCATCCGATCTGTGGACATCAAATTAAGGGTGGGAATAGAAATGGTTAGCAGTTGAATATGCAGTGTCGTAAAGTGCAGAAAATAGTAGATAAGATTGTATAATAGATGGATTGACCCATTGGTAAATTAGCGTGCCACATGTATAATGAATGGTGAATCAGCCTGCCACGTGTACAGTGGATAGAGGGATGTGCGGCCATAACGGGCCCACCTTGATGTATTTATTGTACATCCACGCCGTCCATCGGTTCTGCCAGATCATTTTAGGGCATGCCACCAAAATGAAGCGGATCCAAATCTCAAATGGACCACACCACAGGAAACAGCGGTGATTGACCATTAAAAACTTCCTGTGGGCCATAAAAGCTTTGGATCAAGCTGATATTTGTTTTTTTTTTTTTTTTCTTCCCTTCATCCATATGTGTGACTTTATCTAACATAGCAGATAAACATTACCGTGGGCCATAGAAATTTTTAATGGTAAGCGTTCAATCACCATTGATTCGTGTAGTGTGGTCTACCTGAGATTTGGATCT
This sequence comes from Liriodendron chinense, assembly GCA_003013855.2. Classification (NCBI taxonomy): domain Eukaryota; kingdom Viridiplantae; phylum Streptophyta; class Magnoliopsida; order Magnoliales; family Magnoliaceae; genus Liriodendron; species Liriodendron chinense. The sequence continues at coordinate 233,930 of PVNU02000491.1, read as the reverse complement.
TCTTAATTTTTGGGCTCATGCCTTAAAATGAGAGGGAAAAACGGATGGACAGCGTGGATATAGAATACATACATAAAGGTTGGCCCACGGTCAGGGCCGCACCTAATCCTCTCCGTCGAAGATGGTTCTAACGGGATTTGGATTGCGTAGTGTACACACAGACACAGCCCCGACCTCGGTACTATGCAGTGCTTGAAACGCTATGTGGGATCCACCATGATGTATGTGTCTTATCCATGCCATCCATCCATTTTTAAAGCTCACTGTAGTGAATGATATAAAAAATTAGGCAGATCCAAACCTCAGGTGAACCACACTAGGAAACAGTGGTGATTGACCGTTCACCATTAAAAAAAATCCTATGCCATACTGTAGATTTTATTTGCCATCAAACCTGTTGATTAGGTCACAAATACCTGGATGAAGGGAAAACAAAAGTATCAGCTTGATCGAAAACTTTCGTGGCCCACCAAAAGTTTTCAACGGTGGGCGACTGTTTCCTATGGTGTGGTCCACCTGAGGTCTGAATGTTCGTCATTTTTGATATCATGCCCCTAGAATGAGCTGAAAAAATGGACGGATGACGTGGATAAGACAAATACATTAGCAGATTAAGCGATGGATGGGACGTCCCGTGACTGTGGGGCCCACTGTGATGTATATGACTACATTCGCACCGTCCATACGTATTGAAAGCTCATATTAAAGAATGATCCAAAACTGAAGCTGACTCAAATTTCAGGTGGAGCACACCGCAAGAAACAGTCGTGATTGGATCCCCACCATTAAAAACATTTATAGATTCCACAGCAATGTTTATTTGCCATCCAACCTTTTGATCAGGTCACAAACACTTTAGATGAAGAGACCACACAAATATCATCTTGATTCAAAGCTTTTGTGGCCCACAAGAAGTTTTTAATGGCCAATCACCAGTTTTTCCTGTACTATAGTCCATCTGGGATTTGGAACTTCTTCAATTTTGAATGATACCCTAAAATGAACGTTAAACACGGATGGACGGTGTGGATGTAGTCACATACATCAAAGTGGGCCCCACAGTCAGGGTCCTACCCACCTCGGTCACCTAATCCGCTCCCCCACAACACGGTACGGAGGTCGGTGCTTGTGAAATCCGAGTCTTTTTTTACGTACTCCTGCTGTTCTGGGTAAACGCGGAAGTTTCTGGGACGGGAAACTGGGTGAGGCGATGTTTGTGAGAAATCCATACCGTCCATCCGTACCAGTTTATAAGATTATTCATAGTATGATGAACTGAAAACACTAAAATATTAGCCTGATCTAAAACTTGTGGCCTGACGAATGTTTCAACAGTGGACATTCAATCCTCACTGTTTGTTGTGGTTCGGCCCATTTTGCATATTCCTCATTTTTTGTCCCATGCCCTGTCTAAAAAAAAGGATGGACTGAGTGGATTTCTCACAAACACTAGAGTGGGCCCCACCTAGCCTCCCCTCGCACAATCTTCATGCCAAAGGCTCTGGGGTTCCGCCCTCATGGATGTGAATGGATAATACCAGCGCGTGCGTTTTTTACATTAAAGTATTGATTCATCCGGTTTACAGGTTGATACAAGTCAATCTAACGAGTCAATGAAGAACCCTCTCATGGATGGACGCGGATTAGCAACTTATAGGTTGAGTAGCAAATCTCGCTTATGAAGTGATGTCACAATGTTCTGTGGGCCCAGAATGATGTATGTGTTGTATCCACACTGTCCATCCATTTGGAGATACCATTTTAGGGCATGACTTAAAGAATGAGGCAGATTCAAGGCTCAAGTGGACCCTACCACAGAAACCAGTGGGGACAGTGACATCCTACCGTTGAAAACTTCCTAGGCCTACTATGATGTTTATTTGAGATCCAACTTGTTAATAAGTTCACACAGACATGTACGAAGGGAAAACACAAATATCAGCTTGATTGAAAACTTCTGGCCCCCAAGTAGTTTTCAACGACGGATGTCATTGTCCCCAATGTTTTCTGTGGTGGGGTCTCATTCTTTAAGTCATGCCCTAAAATGATCTCTCCAAATGGATGGATGGCGTGGATACAACGCATACATCATGCTGGTCCACGGAACATGGTGACGTCACTTCAGTGGCGAGATTCACTACTCAACTTGTCAGTAGCTAATAGGGCTGTAATGGTTAGTGGACCCGATGGGGTACCCGGACCCAACCCATTTAGACCCGACCCAGACCCGACCCATTTGTTAAATGGTACGGGTCTGGGTCCAAGAATAGACCCATTTGTTAAACGGGTTTGGATCTGGTTTCCTTTATTTTAGGCCCGACCCGACCCGACCCAAACCCATTTAGTAAGTGGGCGGGTTTGGTCTATGTTACAAGGGACCCGTCCAGCCCAGACCCGTCTAGACCCGGTTTTAAGCCTTGTAAAATGCTTGTATACTTGATCTAGACCCGGACCCATTAGACCCGGCCCATTTATAAATGGGTCTGGGTGGATCTCCCTCTACCAGACCCGGACCCATTTATAAATGGGTCTGATGGGCTGACTCGGACCCGACCCGGACCCGCCCATTTAGTAAAAGGGTCTGGGTCTAAAATTTGGACCTAGACCCGTTTAGTAAATGGGCGGGTCTGGTTTTGGCTAAACCCGCCCCGAACCCGACCATTTACAGCTTGAGTAACTAATCTGTGTTCATCATGGATGACACTTGTAGACCTGGCAAAATTCAACTCGACCCGCTAACCCAACTTGACTCGACCCTGTTTTTTCTGGTTTAGGGTTGGAAAATTTGACTCGAATTCAATTTTTGGGTTGACCCGATGTTCGCTCGCCTCAAGTGCAAGGCTACGATGTAGTAATAATTCTCGATAAGACCGAGGTCAATCCACATGTATCGTCGTAACAATTCTAAACTTTATGACTAGGATGGTCTAAATTCGGATTTGTATTAATGGATAGTAATTAAGAACATAAAACTATCTACTTTAGACTTAAATAAGATAAATAAGCACTAGAGCGCCAATGATTCACTTATAATCATTCACAATGCCAATTCAAATCATTCAAACTAATAATTCAATTGGAATCGGAGTTCTATCCCTATCTAATTGGAATATAGAGCAATCAAATCATCATAGCTTATCTAACATAGATGGATCATCCACTGATATGGTTCTCTTATAATCAACTGAGGCATTGGGTGTATTTAATCACACAACCGAATCCTTCACAAAACAATTAAGATCACATTCATGATTCTTCTTTAAGCTTTGTCATTAGACTTGATTTAGAAGCATGAATTGAACTTCTATTGAACTAAAATCAATATATAAACACCCATCTCAGATCCAATCAAAAGATAAGAACTTCTAGTTTAGTTCGAGATAAGCACTTACAAAACTTAGTTTGTAAAATTTCCCAACATCAAACATATCATGATGGATCTAAGATCTCTACAACCCAAAATTCTATCAATCAACACCCCATTAAGTAATCTCAGTAATCGAAACATCTCATGTAAGAAAAATTACAAGAGATAGAAGATTAACTAAAAATACTAACTTTATTTCAAACTAGAATTAGAAGTATTCTTCATAAAATTCAAAATACTTGAACTGATTCGAGTTAGATATGAAAAATAACTAAAAGCTTCACCTCTTAGCCCTATTTAAAAGGTTTAGCCAACCATTGACAGATTGAACTAAAACTCAAAAGAAAACTACTCTAAAAAGTATAGAAAAACATAGGAACTCTAGTTGGAGGAGTTGCGAACGCTCCACGATGCTCTTCTTCACCTCCCACGACTTCTCAAGCCTCTATGATACCTTAGGAACGACGTAGAGGTGTCCTTTTATAGCAAAATTTCGTTACCAACTTGGAAACTTTGAGAGATTGGAGAATCCATACGCAGTCGAGACGTTGGCTGGCCGGCCGGATCTTAGGCTTCAAAATACACAACTCTCTGGACATTAAAATACACAGGCCAACCTGCCAGCTGGCCGGCCGGTCAAGAGGTCAACCTTCACAAAAATTGTCCAGCGATTATGCTGTTTCTAAAGGGTTTGGCCGGTCGGCAGGCATGTAAATTTGCGATTTTTTTTATCTTTTCTTCATCCATCTCCATTGCATCTTCCCTCCTCCTATTGTTCTTTCTTCCATTGATCTTCAAGGCACGTAAAGTGCGTATTGTAACATTATATAAGTGAAATCTCTATCACATTCCTACAAATATAAAAACATGTATTGGATTAGTCTTTAAACGTGTAAACCATGTATAATGTGTGATGAATTGGGGTTAGAATATGCACAATTCAGAGCTCAACACACCCCCCAAACCAACATTTTGCTAGTCTCGAGCAAAACATGCTTGAAACAAATTCAACTTTCCAAAACCTAACTCTCTTTTGGAAACTATGCTTCTACAAACTCCAAGACATACAAATGCAAAATTCAGAAAAACTAGGTGATAGAAGTTAAAATCTAAAACTCCCTAAACATAATAGAATCCCCACTTATTGAAATAGAAGAATCCGAACAAGTTTAACCTAGTGTGCATAGTGAATGTTTATCTCATGAGTTTCCAGGATTACCTTCTTCATAAATAGATCAAACTAAAGATCTAAAGGTGTACAGCTCGACCAAATGCCTATGACAAGAATTTGCCTTACCGTTCCTTCGACGGCTTTCACACTACTTCCTATTTCCAGCTTTGGTTACGGGTAGACCATCCCCTAGTTGGTAATATGTAGCCCTTTTCAGAATTTTGCAACAAGTATTTAATAATAACAAAACTTTCTTTCTTTTCATATACATGAGATATGATTTTTAGAAATCCATATCTTTCGTTCTTTTCTCTTATTTTACATGAACAAGGATGGATAAAGTTCCCCGGCTTGGTTACTTAACACCTTATATCTAAGTCTAACCAATCTACAAATGCACATAATCCCTTCAAACTACGAGAATCGTATGACGTGAACTAGGCTCAAAAGTGTTCAAATTTTCTATCGATCATAAAAATAAAAAATTCATATAGAAAACTATTATATTTAAGCTAATTTAAAAGTCTCAAAATCATATCAATTCATCTCTCATCCTTTCATACTTATGACATCCCAAGTGCATAGAAACACGGTTTTTCAAAAGAGTATTTAATTTTCAGAAAAAAAATAAAAAATTTCATACAAAAATTGCTTGAAATGTTACAAAATATTAGATTCATCTAGGAATCTCACCCCCAACCAAATCTTGTATTGTCCTTAATGTAAAGAGATATGTAATGAACAATAACATGAGAGCAATGATAAAATTAAAAGAGGGTGAGAACGAGAGTAACTAAGAGAGTCGATCATGGAAATCTATAACTCCGATAATTAAATAATTCAAACTAATATAAACTACTCTATACCTCCATCAGACTAAGAGGTCAATCTTAATACACATGATCATCCAAATGAATGAAATCTAGTAGCATTATGAGGTGAAGTAAAAAAATTTTCAGTAGTATATTATCCACCATCCCGCTTCATAATGCACATGGGTGATATTTGTCGTTCTAATCCATTGAAAATCCTGCTAAACAAATTTAGCAGGTTTCTCAAAGTTATCATCCCATGTGTTAGGAAAGGAGAATTTTTTTGGTTGGAATTTATTAAGCATAAATCTCCTTTCTAACTTGCTGGGAAAAATTTATTCAAATAAGGATTGTCCCAGAGATGGTGCTCTTCAGTTTGAACAAACCAAGGAGATGTGGAGACTTGTATTTCTTCTTCACAAGTCATTATGGTCTCCACATTTTTAGATTCTACCGGTGCTTCCCCAATTGATACTTCAGTGTTACACTCCATGGAAGGAGTCGTTGTGGGCACCGGTGAAGTTTTCCTTAAAGCATTAACAATGTCATGGATCATAGGATCATCCAAATCCTCAAAATATGCCAAACACTCTTCTAGAGTGTAGGAAACTTCGACCTTTTCAGTCACTTGTGTAGGTTGGAATACGTCCTCAACCACTACACATTTAGAAATTGGCCTCTCCTTAGGTAAGTCAAGCGCCAATACATCAAATTCTTACACAAAAAAAGTGTTCAAGTCAGCGCTTGGTGTCTTGTCAATAAAAAATTCAGAATTTGGCTATTCCAAAGCCTCATCAATATCTAAAATTATTTCTTCCTTGGAATGAGCCAAACAGACTTTCAAGTTTTTGAAAAATTTAGTTGAGGGTGGCTCATCATCATCCACAATTGTATCTATGAAATTAATCATGTAGATCTCATCTTCATCATCTTCCTTATTCACTTGTTGTTTATGCAAATTAAACACATTCAACTTCATTGTCATATTTCCAAAGGATATTTTCATGACTCCATTCCTACAATTGATTATAGCATTGGTGGTTGCTAGGAATGGTCGACTTAGAATGACGTGAACTTGAGTGTATACATTTGTAACCGCTTGTGTATCCAAAACGATAAAGTTTACCAAGTAGTAGAACTTATCGATTTGAATTAACACATCCTCAATTACTCCTCTCGGTATTCTAACGGAGCGATCTGCAAGTTGTAAAGTTATCTTGGTGGATTTTAATTCACCAAGTCCAAGTTACTCATATACCGAGTAGGAAATCAAATTAACACTAACCCCTAGGTCGAGAAGTGCTCTATTGATCTGGAAGTTACCTATCATATAAGAGATTGTAGGGCTTTCGAGATCTTTGCATTTAGGGGGAGTGTTTTTTTGTCTGATAGCACTCGCTTGTTCCGTTAAAAATGCCCTTTTGTACACGTTTTGCTTACACTTTATGACACATAAGTCCTTTAGAAATTTGGCGTATAAAAGAATTTGCTTTATTGCATCCAATAAGTGAATGTTGATTTTAACTTGTTGGAAGACCTCTAGGATGTCCTGATTTTCACTTGGCTTTTTTGTTGAGATAAAATGTTGGGGGAATGGGGCCACAGGTTTATACACATGCTCCAGCTCTTCATCTTGTGGAGCATTGTTCAATTCACCTTCACTCTTAGAATCAGCCAGATCATTAAGCTTTATAGCCTTCAACGGTTTAGATTTTTTAATTGTTTTACCACTTCTAAGAGTGGTGATGGCTTGAACATGTTCCACATGAATGGTTGAAGAATTGGAATTCGATTCGAGTTGTTCCTTAGGGTTAGGATGAGATTGAGTTAAAACAGTCCATTTCTCCCTAACTCCTAGGTGTGTTTCAATTCTTTCAACTGAAATTTTAAATTGATTCATGGCCTGTATGTTGGATTGATTTATCTGAGTTTGTCCAATCATGAATGCGTTCAATATATCCTTAAGAGTTTTCTTTTGAGAAGGCCCTTGGGAAGCATTATTTGTATTTACCATAGGTCCATTCTTCCCATTAAGATTAAGGGTGGGAACAGAAATGGTAAACAGTTGAATATGAAGTGGCGTAAAGTGCAGAAAATAGTGGATAACATTGTCTAATAGATGGATGGACCCATTGGTAAATTACCGTGCCACATGTATCATGAATGGTGAATCAGCCTGCCACGTGTACAGTGGATAGAGGGATGTGCGGCCCTAACGGGCCCACCTTGATCAATGTATTGTATATCCACGCCGTCCATCTGTTCTGCCAAATCATTTTAGGGCATGCTAAAAAATGAAGCGGATCCAAATCTCAAATGGACCACACCACAGGAAACAGCGTTGATTGACCATTAAAAACTTCCTGTGGGCCATGAATGTTTTGGATCAAGCTGATATTTGTTTTTTTTCCTTCATCTATATCGGTGTGACTTTATCAACAGGTTAGATAGTAGATAAACATTACGGTGGGCCCTAGGAATTTTTAATGGTGAGCATTCAATCACCATTGATTCCTGTAGTGTGGTCCACCTGAGATTTGGATCTTCCTAATTTTTGGGCTCATGTCCTACAATGAGAGGGGAAAACAGATGGACAATGTGGATATAGAATACATACATAAAGGTGGGCCCACGGTCAGGGCCGCACCTAATTCCCTCCGTCGAAGATGGTTCTAACGGGATTTTAATTGCGTAGTGTACACACAGCCCCGACCTCGGTTGATGTAGGGAGTGAACCCTATGATCAAGGGCGAGGATTGATGACGTTCATGATGGAGATGGACCGGAGGAAGAATAAAAAAAAAACACACAAAAAAAGATGTCATCTAACGACCGGTCGTGGACGCTCAAGGACTGGTCGCCTAACCCATCAATTTCAATTGGAATCCCATCCAGATTGCTGGATGATTTGGGGTTATCCACAATTGGTCGTGGCCCCCTGCAGACCAATCGTGAGACGCGCGGACTTTGCTAAAATTCCTAGTTTTGGAGTTTCAATTCGAACAGGAAACTACTATTCCCGTTTTTAGATTTCGGCCCAACTCGTGGGGCTCATCTTGATCATTTATGATAATCCGTTTCGTCCATCTCATAGAGCTGCTCAACGCTAAGAAAACTTAATAAGTTTCACGTCGATCCGAGTTACGGATTGATCGTGGCGTCCAAAATAGTACAAACTGTATAGAAAATTTTGAATTCCGTCCACTAAAACTGGAGATGGTCCAGGTGGTCCACTATTATTGATATGAAGAATCTGAACCGACCATCTTGATGATTACATCAATGTCAGCAAAACTGCAAAGTTTCGTTTCCATCATATATGTGGATTGCTTATACCAGTAGAAGGAAGACGGCGCCCGACAGACATTATACAGTTTACGCAGATTTTTATGTTTCTTTTCTAATTTTATTAGGATTTTTTTCTTCCTTTGCAAGTTAGTGTTAGACACGAAATTAGGGTTAAGTTTAATCTATTTAAACTCTTTTTAAATGATTATTATATAGCTTTGGATGAATTATTAATATAATTGAGTTTATACTCTGTTAGGCTCGTGTTCTTTGAGTTGTCCTTTGAGAAATTAAGGAAGATCGAGTGTCCTTCTTGATAGATCCGTGGATTCGAATTAGTTATCTGTGGGAGAGACGGAGCTCCATCCCACAACACCCCCCACCCGCATTATCAGTACTATGCAGTGCCTGAAATGCTCGGTGGGATCCACCATGATGTATGTGTCTTATCCATTCCATCTATCCATTTTTAAAGCTCGCTGTAGTGCATGATATAAAAAATTAGGCAGATCCAACCCTCAGGTGGACCATAATACAGGAAACAGTGGTAATCCAACATTAAAAACTTCTAGTTAGACCCAAAAGCTTTGGATCAACCTGATATTTGTGTGATCTCTTGATCCAGGTCTTTGTGACCTTATCAATAGGTTGGATGGAAAATACAGATTACGGTGGCCCCCGTGAAGTTTTTAATGGTGAGGATTCATTCAAGACTGTTTCCTTTGGAATGGTGTCCTAAGTTTTGGATCTCCTTCATTTTTAAGGTCATGCCCTAAAATGAGCTGTCAAAATAGATGGATGGTGTGGATGGAATGAACATACATCACAGTGAGCCCCACAGTTAGGGATCCACCCAAACTGCTTCCGGAAGTGAGGGTGGCAGGCTTACTTGTACGCTCCAACATGGCAAACGTCTCCGTATCCACGCCATTCATCAGGTAGGGAGCACTTTGCGCATGCCCACGAAGTCGGATTGCGTCCTTCCTCAGTAGAGCTGTGGAGGGCCCCACCTTGATGTATCTGTTTATCCGCTCCGCCCCTTCATTTTTTAAGATCATTTTAAGGTATGAATCTACAAAGGAGGAAGATCCAACGCTAATGTAGTGCATGATACAAAAAATCCTATGGCATACTGTAGCTTTTACTTGCCATCAAACCTGTTGATTAGGTCACAAATACCTGGATGAAGGGAAAACACAAATATCAGCTTGATCGAAAACTTTCGTGGCCCACTGTGATGTATATGACTACATCCACACCGTATCCATATGTATTGAAAGCTCATTTTATGCAATGATCCAAAAATGAAGCTGACTCAAATTTCAGGTGGAGCATACCACAAGAAAAAGTCGTGATTGGATCCCCACCATTAAAAACATTTCTAGATTACACAGCAATGTTTATTTGCCATCCAACCTTTTGATAATGTCACAAACACTTTAGATGAAGAGACCACACAAATATCATCTTGATTCAAAGCTTTTATGGCCCACAAGAAGTTTTTAATGGCCAATCACCACTGTTTCGTGTACTATGGTCCATCTGGGATTTGGAACTGCTTCATTTTTTGAATGATACCCTAAAATGAGCGTTAAACACGGATGGACGGTGTGGATGCAGTCACATACATCAAAGTGGGCCCCACAGTCAGGGGTCCTACCCACCTCGGTCACCTAATCCGCTCCCCCACGACACGGTACGGAGGTCGGTGCTTGTGAAATCCGTGTCTGCTTTTACGTACTCTTGCTATTCTGGGTAAACGCGGAAGTTTCTGGGACGGGAAAATGGGTGAGGCGATCTTTTTGAGAAATCCATACCGTCCCTCCGTTTTATCCTATCATTTTATGGAATGGGATAAAAAAAAAATGAAGCATATCCGAGGGGTACATCGTGATGGTTTTATGTCATCCATGCCGTTTATAAGATTATTCATAGTACGATGAACTGAAAACACTAAAATATTAGCCTGATTTAAAACATGTAGCCTGAGGAATGTTTCAACAGTGGACATTCAATCCTCACTGTTTTCTGTGGTTCGGCCAAAATGATCTGAAAAGAAGGGTGGACTGAGTGGATTTCTCACAAACACTAGAGTGGGCCCCACTTAACCTCCTTTCGCACAATCTTCATGCCAAAGGCTTTGGGCGTCCGCCCTCTTGGATGTGAATGGATAATACCACCGCGTGCGTTTTCTACGTTAAAGTACTGATTCATCCGGTTTACACGTTGATACAAGTCAATCTAACGAGTCAATGAACCGTCATGGATGGACACGGATTAGCGACTGACAGGTTGAGGAGCGATTCTCGCTGCTGAAGGGGCGCGGATTTACTGCGAAAGCCCTGCGCAGGAAGTTACTGCGCTGAGAACCAAGGTGGGGCTCAAAGTGATGTTTTTTTGATAAATCCACCCCGTCCATCTGTTTTGGGAGCTTATTTTAGGACACGAGAACAAAAATGAACCGAATCCAAGAGTCAAGTGGGCCGAAAACGTGAGGATTGAACGTACACAGTTGAAATATTTGTGGAGCCACAGGAGTTTCAAATCAGGATAATATTTGTGTTTCCAGTTCATCCCAGTAGTAGTACGTTATCAACGGCATAGATGTCATATAAACATCACTGTGGACCTCAGGGAGGTTTCAACGGTAGTAATTTACCTACCCACCTTTTCCTTCAGTGAGGCCTTTGTTCTCACGTCCTAAAATGAGCTCCCAAAACGGATGGACCGGGTGGATTTATCAACAAACATCACTGTGGGCCCCACCTTGGTTCCTTCCTAGGCAAGGCTTTCGCAGGAAATCCGCGCCCTACTAAGTGATGTCACAATGTTATGTGGGCCCAGAATGATGTATGTGCTGTATCCACACCATCCATCCATTTAAAGATACCATTTTAGGGCATGACTTCAAAGAATGAGGCAGATTCAAAGCTCAAGTGGACCCCAACAAAGAAACCAGTGGGGACAGTGACATCCACCGTTGAAAGCTTCCTAGGCTCACTATGATGTTTTTTTGAGATCCAACCTGTTAATAAGTTCACACAGACATGGACGAAGGGAAAACACAAATATCAGCTTGATTGAAAACTACTGTGCCCCTAAGAAGTTTTCAACGGTGGATGTCATTGTCCCCAATGTTTTCTATGGTGGGGTCCACTTGAGCTTTGGATCTGCCTCATTCTTTGAGTCATGCCCTAAAATGATCTCTCCAAATGGATGGATGGCATGGATACAACACATACATCATGCTGGACCCACGGAGGATGGTGACGTCACTTCAGTAGTGGCAAGATTCGTTGCTCAACCTATTAGTAGCTAATCCGCGTCCGTCATGGATGGCACCTATAGACCTGGCAAAATTCAACCCGATCGCTAACCCGACCTGACCTGACCCGACCCAACCAGACCCAGTTTTCTCTAGTTTAGGGTTGGAAAATTTGACCCGAATTCAATTTTTAGGTTGACCCGACCCGATCCAAATTTTTATGGGTTGGGTTAGGGGTTAAAGGTGACCCAACCCAACTCGACCCGAATCATATAGGGGTTAAGTAGACTATTATATATTGATTTTCATATTAGTTAAATAACACGTAGTTTTTTTTTTTTCTCACACACCCTATTGGATGATGGATGAAGTGGATTTCACTTCTAATGAAAGTGGGCCCCATTTTTGTTGATGGGTGTGCACTAACAATTGATGTATATATTGTACACCGAATTGGTTGGATCGATCAATATCTGTTGACCCGATCAAAACCAAAATTGAGAGAAAATCTTCTCTCCCTACGTTTCTGTCAAAGCGTATCAAACAGACGCTGTCCTTTTTTAAGATTGTGCGGCCCACTTTCAAACAGCAGTCCGCCTGATCCAATCCGTTCATATGGTTTGGACATGGGAGTATATGAAAGTAGGGCTGTCAACGGGTCGGATACAGGCCGGATCAGTGATGATCTGTATCCGATCCGATTAAGATATACCAACCCGAATTCGACCCGAATCTGATTCGGATCACAAGTATATGATCCGAACCCGACCCATTTAAATATTTTGAAATCCGTTTCCGATTCGAATATGATTCGACTCGATATCTAAATATGATACAACCCATGGTTGCGTGCGTGGAGAGTAAAGACGAAGGAAATTGCTGGGGTTTTTTTTTTAATCGGGTCGTTAACGGGCCGAATCAAGGTTGATCCAAATCCGACCCGAATATTAAACGATATTCTTTGGGTATCCATACCCGACCCGATGATCTGATTATTGATCCGAATCCGATTAAATCAGAGCGGATACGGATCGGATACGGATCATGATCCGTGCCATTGACAGCCCTATATGAAATCTCAAGTGTTTCATTGAAACTATTGTTGTATGGTGTACATAGTTAGAAGCCAAAGATGGCAATGAGTAACTGATTTTGTGTTTCCAGGCCCTTTGAAACCTGATTACTACGACAAATGTGGCTCACTTTGGCTCGATCCAAATCGTCTATCAATTTCTAGCATCATTTTTAACTAGAACCCAATTGATACCAGGTGTGGACACTTACGTGTGTAACCATTGTTTCGCATATAAATTGCGTTGTGCGAGTGGTAGGTTCGAAAATGGAAATATTCCGTTTTCTTTTTCTCTCACCTCCATTTCTTTCCCTATTAACCTCGATCGGTGACAATGTATTCAAGCAAATTTGAGTTATTCATAACCCTTACTTGCAAGCTATCTTAGCTGTCCATTGATATTCACCCAAATTAGGGTTGAGAATACCATTATATAAATAAGATTTTTCTTTTATTTTTCTCCCTTCTTGCATCCAGAAATTCTAAATCTCATGTTTTACCATATAAACAGGTTAGTTAGAAGGGGTTGGAACTGAAATCTCAGAGTTTTCTAAGGTACTCGAAATGATTCTATTCTATCTATAGCTATCGGATTGAAGGAAAACCGATGATTGAGGTTTCACCATTGGAGGCCAAGTCTTCCTGTCTGACGATATTGTTTCTGCTGAGGTCATTGTTGGGATGCATTCATAGAGTTCTTGCTGCTGAGTTATAGGTAAGATAATCATACATTTCATCTTTCTATTACATCTATGATTGGCTCGGTTTGCTATTGAGTGGTAAACCAAGTCAAACTCGTTCTATGCTTAGTTCATATTAGTTGATAGTGAAATTACGTCGGGTAGTCTAACACAACACCCTACGCATATGCGTGCGGAAGCTTAAGGAGCAACTAGAATTATGGCTAAGTCCTAAACGGGGGGTGATTAGGACCTTTTCAAAATCTTTTCGCCTACTTAACAAATTTAGCAAATTAAACTAAGTAAGCGATTAACACTTCGGCTTCCAAGCCTTAGTGGGTCCAATCAAAAGACTAGCAAATGATAAATGTAATAAACAACCTAGCCTAAGCAAGCATAGATTAATAAATGATTAACCTAATGACGAACCTAATCTATGCAACTCAAGTAGACTTATATGAGGATGAATCAATTAAGCTCAAGTCTACTCAATGAGTGAAAGTACATCTTGTGTGTGTGGATGTGCCAATCAAGTGTCTAGCATACATTCCTAACTAAGCATTCATAATTAACCGATTAAACACAATGCATAAAGAGAAATGTGCTCAAGTACAATCACAAACACAAACATGTATAGTGGTTCGACTACTTGCCTACTCCACTCCCGGTTCAAGTACTCAACCCCTTTGAACACACCGGCATTCACTGGGGAGTTTAAATCTGGTTCCTCCCAACCAAGGTGTTTTAACTCGGATCCACCAAACCGGGAAGTTTACAGGTTCCTCCCAACCCACATGTTTACACCCGTGTTGGTGGCTCTCCTTGGAGACTTTGTTTAGGCCCTGACAAACGTGCCAATGAATGGCTAACGTTCCTAAATTTAGGCCCGACAAACGAGCCAAGGAGTGTCGAACAAGCCCTAGTCTTTAGGCTGACAAATAGGCTAAGGAACGGCTAACGTTCCTAGACTTTAGGTCGACAAATAGGCCAATGATCGGCAAACGACCCTAGTTCGAGTTTGTCAAACAAGCTCTTCACTCAACTTCCACAGGGAATTAAGTGGATGGACTTCTAACAAAGACAACCTTACTTGTCGGATTAAGCCCCTTTGTAGCGCTGCTTTGGGTTGCTTATTCTTGCGCTCCCTGTGCTTGAATCAGCTCCCATTGTGCTCCCTCGATCTTTGATGACGCTGCTTTGCCAAGGTTTCAGCTCCAAGATCAGCTACCTTGCATGTGATGCTCCATTGGAGATGCCCAAGGTGCTAGGGAATGGTGAATCCTCTACAAATACTAGGAAATAAGTTTCCTAGGGGAATACACCTATTTGGACTCCTAGGTAGTGTTTAGACAATGGATTTAACTATAGTCAAGGTGTCTAAAACCCTAGGAATCAAGAGGGAACAAGTCCATTCTCATATTGTCATTGAATTGCCCAAGCTTGTGATGAAAACATAAGGAGAATGACTTGTTATGGGTTTGGAATAGAGCCTCTGATCGTCTTTAACAATGGTGGCTTCTTGTTAGAACTAGAAAAATGCTCGGACGCATTTTTCTGATGTTTTGTTGTTCTGGGGTTCTGAATAATAGAAACATTCATAGACAATCACAAGCATTCATAAAGTACACAAGAGGAGATATCGCAAGGCGAATTTATTCCAGAGATCGTGATCTGGCACGAGCCCTTAATTACATCGAATGATCGATGACCCTTGATTAAAAGGCAAAAGACTAGTCAGCGGGGACTATGGTCTTAGAGTTCATGATCGTAGAGACCTGTGTTTTGTGTGGTCGAAGAGACCTGTATTTATTGTGTTTTGTTATGGACTGATCTATCTTTGTACGAGTCAGATGTCTATGTCGCATGTTTTGGTCGGAGATCCGGGCTGAGACTGTCAGGATTTTTTAACCGAGGGGTGCGACTCTGGGCCTGCGCCCATCATTTGTGACGGGTGACCGCAGGAAGACCGATTTACAGTTGTATGTACTTGAGCAGCTCAACCAACGGATGTCGTTTGGATGGGTAGGGCATCGATTGTTCTTGAAGTGTCAGTCTTTAACAATTTGCGTGTAATAACTCAGAACTTTCTCTGTATGGTTTATCGTGTTAATCATAGTCCCCTTTGCTTAGTCCGGACCTGAATCCGGGTCATATTATGATACATTAATATGATTCTGGGCATTGGCGGCCTCTTTTCGAGAAGTTACTTCATTCATCTCGTTGGACTGGATCGGACTCTGAAGGCTTGCATTCTGCTCATTGGGTGGCCGGATGAGTTATTTGACTGCTCCGTTGCGTCTGGAACGCTTGAAATACCCAAAATAGGCCCAAACGGGGCCCGAAAACATCATAAAATGAAGATTTAAAGGTGCTGAAATGAACGTTCAAAGTGCTGATTTTTGTGATCCGCTGGCCTGATTTTACTGATGCGCTGGGGCCAGCGCATTCAAAAATGACTTTGTTAAAAATGTTCTATTTTTCTGATCCGCTGGCTGATTTTTACGATGCGCTGGGGCTAGTGCGTCCAAAATTGACTTGTTTTAAGATGTGTATTTTTCTGATCCGCTGGCCTATTTTTGTGATGCGCTGGGGCCAGTGCGTCCAAAATTGACTTGTTTTATAAACGATTGATTTTCCTGATGCATTGGGCTATTTTTGTGATCCGCTGGCCTATTTTTGTGATGCACTAGGGCCAGTGCGTCGATAAAACAAGTTTGATTCCATGTATTTTTGCGATGCGCCACTATACTTGTATAATTTTAGGTTATTTCTCCACCAGACCTGCTGTGGTCGGAAGTGGAATTTCCGGTGATCGGAAAAGGGTTTCCGGCGATCGAAAAAAGGGATTCCGGCGATCTCAAAAACCCAAAACTCTCTCCTTCTCTAGGATCCGTCCAAATGAGCCGAAAAAGGGAGTATTTATACCCGAAGTCAACCAATAGGAGCCTGCCACGTGTAGTGCGTCGAGAAAACATGCCGGCGCGTCGAGAAAATCACTCGGCACGTCTAAAAAAATGTCTTTGTTATAATGCTGATTTTTAGGGCGCACTGGCTGTCAGTGCGTCCTGAAATTCCTGAAAATGCCTGATTTATTGGACGCGCTGAGGGTCAGTGCGTCCTGAAATTCCTGAATTATTGGATGCGCTGAACGAATTTCCTAATGCGCTGGGGGCAGTGTGTCCTTGAAATTCACTTCGAAAAACTGTCTGAATTTCTTAATGCGCTGGGGGGATTTCTTGACGCGCTGAGGTTCAGTGCGTCCTGAAATTCACTTTGTAAAATCGCTGAATTTCATGATGCGCTGACCATGAATTTCTTGACACGCTGAGGGCAGTGCGTCCTGAAATTCACTTTGTAAAACTGTCTGAATTTCTAGATGCGCTGACCATGAATTTCTTGATGTGCCGACGTACTCGCATTTTACAAAATTGGGTTTTACGAAACGAAGGGCTTGCGGGGCCTGCTTCGCGATGGATGTCGATGCACTGGCTCTATTTCTTCGTGATTGAAGTAACCCTCCCAAATTTGGAGGGTTCTGATCATGATGAACGGTGGGGTCCATCACTGGCTCAATTTTCCATTTTTGGTTAAGTCCGATGTGGTATTGTGATTTTGTTGAGTTTTGCTGATGCACTGGCCCTGAATCCAATCAAGTGATGATTTGGACACTCACAATCATTGTTTTGAAGATCCTGACTTTTGGGACCCCAACACTTCTATCTCCTCAAAATTCCCTCACTTTTCCCTCAAATTGAATCCCCCGCTTTTATAAAGTTTTTCCCAACGGTCAAATAACGGGCAAATTCGCGCAGGGTCGGGCGCCCGGTCAACTTGGGTTGGGCGCCCGGAATCCGGTCCATAAAAAGATTTCAAATGCTGGACATATTTTGAGTTAGTCGGGCACCCGATCAAGGTGTGGTCGGGCGCTCGATGACCCTAATTTTTACTGGTCGGGTGCCTGGTGCTCACTTTGGTCGGGCGCCCGGAATTCAGTCCATAATGGGTCTTGTGCTGCTGAATCAATTTTTGTACTGGTCGAGCGCCCGAACATGTTGTGGTCGGGCACCCGATGACCATTGCACTTTCAGGCCAACTCAGATGGATGGATTTCCCTCTGGTCGAGCGCCCGGTGGATACTAGGTCGGGCGCCTGGCCAAGTATGATTTTCTGCTGTTGATTTGTGTTTTGTAACAGATCATACAACCTCTTTGGCCATTCTTTTGGTGGTCTTTTGGGACACCTAAGACCAATCTAAGATGACTAAGGGTATGCCTATTGGGTTATGGTCATCTAGAGGTTAATGGTTTTGGGTAGGTACAAGGTTAAGGCTCACTAAGGCATCACATTCACCTGTTTATTCTTTCTTGATGCAGCAGGTTTGTCTTGAGTCTTGAGTCTTCGTCTTTATTAAGCTCAACCAACACTAGACTCACTGACCTAAGTAATTGACAAACAAGGTGCACTAGTATGCCACAGAAAAGTGCACTAACAAATAGAAGTTGTTCATGATCCGAGAAATGTCTGATTTAGTGTAGCTATTTAGGATTGATCATGATCATATATCCTTACTCTTGAAGTTCAATCTAATTGAAATTAGTTGTAACTTGTGTCGAGTAAACTCAACAAAACTCACTGGGTCTAGTATGAGGTGAAGTCTAATAAATGACTATTCATATCAGATTCATAAGAAATGTTGGGCAGGCATTGGTAGCTGAAGATTTGAGTCTAGTTGTGAATTGGTTTAGTAAAATTCCTCTATTAAGTGAGTCTTTCTTGAGAATTCTTAATATTTTGATTCAAATTGGGGCTTGAAATATGATATAATTTCAGTTTAATTTACAAATTAGTTAGCTGATCATTAAAATGCAGGTCAACCCGACCTAACCCGATTTAATTTGGGTTGGGTAAGGGTTGGGAAAATCCAACCTGAATTCAATTTGGGTCGGGTCAGTGTTGAGGTGGATACGACACGACCCGACCCGAACTTGACCTGACTCGAAATGTATATTTTAAAAATCGGATGGGACGTCCCGTGACTGTGGGGCCCACTGTGATGTATATGACTACATTCGCACCGTCCATACGTATTGAAAGCTCATATTAAAGAATGATCCAAAACTAAAGCTGACTCAAATTTCAGGTGGAGCACACCTGCAAGAAACAGTCGTGATTGGATTCCCACCATTAAAAACATTTATAGATTCCACAGCAACGTTTATTTGCCATCCAACCTTTTGATCAGGTCACAAACACTTTAGATGAAGAGACCACACAAATATCATCTTGATTCAAAGCTTTTGTGGCCCACAAGAAGTTTTTAATGGCCGATCACCACTGTTTCTTGTACTATGGTCCATCTGGGATTTGGAACTGCTTCATTTTTTGAATTATAATCTAAAATGAGATTTAAACATGGATGGACGGTGTGGATGTAGTCCCATACATCAAAGTGGGCCCCCATAGTCGGGGGTCCTACCCACCTCGGTCACCTAATCCACTCCCCACGACACGGTACGGAGGTCGGTGCTTGTGAAATCCGAGTATGTTTTTACGTACTCCTGGTATTCTGGGTAAACGCGGAAGTTTCTGGGACGGGAAACTAGGTGAGGCAATGTTTGTGAGAAATCCATACCGTCCATCCGCTTTATCCGATCATTTTATGGCTTGGGATAAAAAAAAAAAAGCATATCCAAAGCGTACATCGTGATGTTTATATGTCATCTATACCATTTATAAGATTATTCATAGTATGATGAGCTGAAAACACTAAAATATTAGCATGATCTAAAACTTGTGGCCTGACTAATGTTTCCACAGTGGACATTCAATTGTCACTGTTTTCGGTGGTTCTCCCTATTGAGTTTTGCATATTCCTCATTTTTTGTCCCATGCCCTAAAATGATATGAAAAAAAGGATGATTGAGTGGATTTCTCACAGACGCTAGAGTGGGCCCCACCTAACCTCCCCTCGCACAATCTTCATGCCAAAGGCTTTGGGCGTCTGCCCTCTTGGATGTGAATGGATAATACCACCGCTAGCGTTTTCTACATTAAAGTACTTATTCATAGAGGTGGGCAACGATCCGGGCCGAGCCGAGTTAGCCCTAGTTTGGTTTGGCTTGTTTTTGTACCATAGCAGTTTGTGGATCGGCTTGGTTCGGGTTTCGGCTGACCCATGCGGCCCGAGTTTGGTTTGCTCTAGAAAAATCTGGTTTGAGTCGGGATCAGTTTGGTCGAAAATTTTGAACCGGGCCGGGTCCGAGTTCAAATAGGCAGCGACTCTTTTTTTTCTTATTTATTTAATTAGAAAAGAATTTAAAAAGTTAGAAAAATAAGTACAAACGTATCTTACAATATGATGTTTAACATCCTCTAAAAGAGTGCAACTTCAAAATAGACATGTAACAGTATTTTCCAAACAAAAGTACACAAGCATAATTTTACAAGTGCAAGGAAACAATGTGCATTCATGGATATGTATTATGTATTATCCATGTCATCATGTATATGTATTATCCATGCTGTCCATTTGTTTTACATATCATTTTAGGACATGACCCCAAAATGGAATCATATCCAAAGCTCAAGTGGATCACACCACAGGAAATAGTGAGCTTATAATCTACGAGCCGAATCAAACCGAGCTGAATCAAATCAAGCTTCGAGCCGAGCCGAGCCTGTACTGCCCTAGTTTGAGCTTGGTTTGTTTTTCAAACGAGCTTGACTCGGAGGCTTGGTTTGGTTTGAACTTCCATTCGAACCAATCCAAGCTGAGCTTTTTTTAACCAATTTGAGCCGAGCTTTCGAGCTGGCTTGGTTTGTGCCCACCTCTACTGATTCATTCGGTTTACTGTTCGCACGCCTCAAGTGCAAGGCTGCGATGTAGTAATAATCTCGGTAAGACCGAGGTTGATCCACAGGAAGGAAGTAAACAATTCCAACTAGGAAGTAAACAATTCCAACTATCCTAATAACTGGAATCTAAGAAGGGTTTAGGAAATTGATTTTTGAACATGAAATAGAAAATATGATAATGAAAAGATAACTAGAGCATCAATGATCCACTTATAGCTCTCCTTAGATGCATAATTCGCTATGGTTTCTCACTTTCTCAACTAGAATCGAAATTAAGTTCTATCTAGTCGGATAATAGAGTGGTTAAAACAATCAACCTGACATATGTATGATTCATGTATATGATTCACTCAATGCAAGCTAGGACGAGCATACTCAATTGCATAGGTCAGTCCCAATTCCAATAGGTTAAGATCACAATCATAGCCATCATTAAATCCTGTCACAAGACAAAACTAGATCATGATCTGAACTTGATCCAAATCACATACACAGTCTCACATACTTCAGAATTTTCAGAAAATTAGACTTTTGGTATGAAGCTCCCACATGAGGATCATAGTTCTAGAGCGTATTCCAATTCCTCGAATCATACAGGTCTAGAATAACTCAAAACGGTTAAGAACTCAAGCAATTCTTCTAAACTTCCATGAGTCATCATAAGATTAAGAAAAATTACTTAGAACTTTATTTAAACTTCAAACCATTGTTCTTCAATAGAAATCCAACTTGAAACCAATAAAACGAATTAAACAATCTAAGAAAACTATAGGGTTCACCTCTTAGCTCTAGCTAAGAGATTAGCTAATGAAAAGCATATTAAAAACAAAACTAGAACTAGAACTAGAATTAAAAGAAGAAGAAAACTAGTTGTAGGAGGCTAGGAAGCCTCTTAGGTCTTGAATCCTTTGTTCCCCACGTTGCTAGATGCCCTGGAAGAGAGTGGAGGTGGCCTTTTATAAGTTGGAGCGGAAGATTCCAGATTGTGCAAGAAATCACGCAATTGCGCAAAGAAAATCAGAGCTTCACGGATAAGCTCTGTTACGCTGCCGACCGGTCGCACGACCGGTCTCAAAACCTCAAAAACAGTCCAATGAGTTTTGTGTTTCTGGACTCATCTCGACCTGTTAGGCGACCGGTCTAGCGACTGATCTAAGAGGAGAAAAACAGTCCAAAAATACACTGTAGACCTGTCTGGCGACCAGTCTACAGACAGGTCTAAGAA
Source organism: Liriodendron chinense (assembly GCA_003013855.2). NCBI lineage: Eukaryota > Viridiplantae > Streptophyta > Magnoliopsida > Magnoliales > Magnoliaceae > Liriodendron > Liriodendron chinense. The sequence continues at coordinate 212,195 of PVNU02000491.1, read as the reverse complement.
CAAAATTTCAGATTTTCTTCTTTGTCTCTTCTCTTTCTTCCTTGCTTCTTTCTTCCACCTTTTGGCACTTGTTCTATTAATCTTCAATGCATACAAAGTGACTCTTTTAACTATGAATTAGTGAAGTCTCCTTCTCATTCCTATAATCACAAATCCATGCGTTAGACTACTCTTTAAATCATGAAAACCATGCATAGTGAGTGATGAATTGGGGTTAGAATATGCACAATTAAGAGCTCAACATTTACATGTTGATACAAGTCAATCTAACGAGTCAATGAAGAACCCTGTCATGGATGGACGTGGATTAGCTACTTACAGGTTGAGTAGCGAATCTCGCTACTGAAGTGATGTCACAATATTCTGTGGACCCCAGAATGATGTATGTGTTGTATCCACACCATCCATCCATTTGGAGATACCATTTTATGGCATGACTCAAAGAATGAGGCAGATTTAAAGCTCAAATAAACATCATAGTGGGCCTAGGAAGTTTTCAACGGTGGATGTCACTGTCCCCAATGTTTTCTGTGGTGGGGTCCACTTGGGCTTTGGATCTACCTCATTGTTTGAGTCATGCCCTAAAATGATCTCTCCAAATGGATGGACGCCGTGGATACGACACATACATCATGTTGGGCCCACATAACATGGTGACGTCACTTCAGTAGCAAGATTCGCTACTCAACCTGTCAGTAGCTAATCCGCGTCCGTCATGGATGGCACCTGTTTAGACTTGGCAAAATTCAACTCAACCCTGACCTGGTTTTTTCTAGTTTAGGGTTGGAAAATTTGACCCGAATTCAATTTTTGGGTTGACCTGACCCGACCCGAATTTTTTTGGGTTGGGTTAGGGTTAACGGTGACCCAACCCGACCCTACCCGACCCGAATCATATAGGGGTTAAGTATACTATTATATATTGATTTTCTTATTAGTTAAATAATACATAGTTTTTTTTTCTTTCTCACACACCCTGTTGGATGATGGACGAAGTGGATTTCACTTCTAATGAAAGTAGGCCCCATTTTTGTTGTTGGGTGTGTACTAACAATTGGTGCACATATTGTACACCGAATTGGGTGGATCGGTCAACATCTGTTGACCTGATCAAAACCAAAACCAAGAGAAAATTTCTCTCCCTTCGTTTCTGTTGAAACGTATCAAACAGACGCTGTTCGTTTTCAAGATCGTGCGGCCCACTTTCGAACAACAGTTCGGCTGATCCAATCCATTCATATGGTTCAGAGATGGGAGTATAACAAATCCCAAGTGTTTCATTGAAGGTATTGTTGTATAGTCTACATAATTAGAAGCCAAAGATGGCAATGGGTAACTGATTTTGTGTTTCCAGGCCATTCGAAACCTGATTATTGAGACCAATGTGGCCCACCTTGGCTCGATCTAAATCGTCTATCAGTTTCTAGTATCATTTTTAACTAGAACCCAATTGATACCAGGTGTGAACGCTCATATGTGTAATCATTGTTTCGCATAGAAGTTGCGTTGTGTGAGTGGTAGGTTCGAAAACAGAAATATTTCGTTTTCTTTTTCTCTCACCTCCGTTTCTTTCCTTATTAACCTCGATCCTTGACAATGCATTCGAGCAAAGCTGAGTCATTCATAACCCTTACTTGTAAGCTATCATAGCTGTCCATTGATGTTCACCCAAATTAAGGTTGAGAATACCATCATATAAATAAGATTTTCTTCCGTTTTTCTCCTTTCTTGTATCCAGAAACCCCAAATCTCATGCTTAACCATATAAACATGTCCGTTAGAAGAGGTTGGAGGTAAAATCTCAGAGTTTCTTAAGATCCTCGAAATGATTCTACTCTATCCATAGCTGTCGGATTGAAGGAAAATCGACGGTTGGCGTTTCACCATTGGAGGTCAGGTCTTCTTCTCCGGCGGTGTTGTTTCTGCTGAGGTCATTGCTGGGATGCATTCATAGAGTTCTTGCTGTTGAGGTATAGGTAAGATAATCAAACATTTCATCTTTCTATTACATCTATGATTAACTCAGTTTGCTACCGAGTGGTAAATCGAGTCAAACTCGTTCTATGCCTAGTTCATATTAGTTGATAGAAGTTGTTCATGATCCGACGAATGTCTAATTTAGTTCAACTATTTAGGATTGATCATGATCATATATCCTTACTCTTGAAGTTCAATCTAGTTGAAATTAGTTGTAACTTGTGCCGAGTTGACTCAACAAAACTCACTGCGTCTAGTTTGAGGTGAAGTCTAATCCAAGACTATTCATGTCAGATTCATGAGCAATGTTGGGCAGGCATTGGTAGCTAAAGATTTGAGTCTAGTTGTGAATTGATTTAGTAAAATTCCTCTATTAGGTGAGTCTTTCTTGAGATATCTTAATATTTTAATTCAAATTGGGGCTTGAAATAAGATATGATTTCAGTTTAATTTACAAATTAGTTAGTTGATCATTAAAATGCGGGTCAGCTTGACCCGACCTGATTTAATTTGGGTTGGGTAAGGGTTGGGAAAATCCAACCCGAATTCAATTTGGGTCGGGTTAGGGTTGAGGGTGGAAACGACTTGACCCGAACTTGACCTGACCCGAACCCGACCCATTGCCACCTCTACACCTATTATAGGTAAAATCTGAGCCGAAGATTATGCCCACTCTGTGGTATTACTCCCTTGAATATAGCCACGACCTAAGGCCACGAAGACTCCTCCAATGGATATAAAAGGGAGCCAAAGTCTGTGATGGGAGGTACGCAATACTTAATCCCTATAAGGCATTCCTTCTCTAAGAGTCTCCCATTTGACTTAGCTATCGAATGATTAACGGTCAGTCCCGGGCCACCTCTTAGCCTTTGTTACATTGTGCAGGATATTTCTTAAGGATCCAAGCCATTCATTGTTCTCAGGATCAAGTTGTGATTCACGCCTAGGTGGACATTTGTCCCACCTCGTATGTTACCTAGAAATCGGTAATAACAGTTAGCGCCGTCTGTGGGATTAGACTAACCAAGTCATGTTCTCTCTAAGTTGCAAGAATTCTTTCCCTTTTCCCTTTTCCCCTTTTGATATCTCTGCCTAAGCAAAGCCAATGGGTGGTGGAAGAAGAAATCGAGGAAAGGGACATGCTGAGGCCGGACCATTTGGGACACCCTAATATGAAGAAGACGAGGGTGCCCCTGAAACACCCGCCTACCACATTAAAGGATCGACCTCACATTCTGTGCAATCGTGAGGCCAGATTGACCGCTCTTAAGTAGGTGGGGTGAACCAGATAGTTGGAAATGTTACCCAGTAATTGGGAGAGATCAAAGCTATCCTTGTTAGGTTGGTTCTGCTGCCAACCCCATCCACTTATGCCCCGACTATTCATAGGGCCATCAGAAATTCAGTGTGCGAACAAATCTATGCAAGGCGAGCCCTCCCAGTGGTCCCGCCCAAATCTACCCTGAGATGACCCTTCGGATGATGAAGTCAATAGTCGACCTTTAGCAACAGGGACGCGATCTGCCGCCGACTTGCTCGTAGCTGACCTGCGGCACCAACTTGAAGATCATTGTTCTGCTTGGCTGAGCCAAGCCCCAAATCGGGTCGATGACAACATCCACCCATGGGAGGCTGAACTGAAGGAACTCAGGGAGAGTATTGGTGACCTCCAGAGAGTGCAACACGCCCGGGCCTTGATCGCCATCAACATGTTGGTCGACTCATCAGAGTCCTTGTTTACCGAGGAGATAAGAGAAGAACCTCTCCTAAAGGATTTTCAAATCCCTCAGCTTAAACAATATAAGAGAACAGAAGATCCTGCGGAGCACCCTGAAAACTTTAGGGTTCAGATGGAACTCCTCGGTGTCAATGACCATATCATGTATAAGGCATTTTCATTGTCCCTAATAAGCTCAGCATGGACCTGGTTGCATAACTTGAAGCCGAGTTCTATCAGCTCGTTCACACATCTTCGCCTAGCTTTCACGACCCAATTCAGTTGGCAGTACTAATCCTAGAAAGCATTCCACTCACCTGGCTGTGGTCAGATAGAAAGACGAGGAATCATTGAAGGATTAACAGAAGCGATTCAATGCCGAAGCAGTCCTAAGTAGAAAATCTGTCATAAGATGTACTACTGCACACCATGATTGGAGGATTGCGTGATTAAAGATTCATTTGGTCGATCGGAGAAGAACCGCCACAGATAGTAGTTGAGTTCCTAGATTGAGCTCAGAAGCATATCAACGCCGAAGAGCTGGTTAGTGCTCACAGACCGTCCTAAAAAAGAAAGGATCGAAAGAACGAATCCGGCTCGAAGCGATACAAGGGTGACCGCGACCAAGGTTCGCCGAGTCGAGGTGGCACGCCTCGAGGAACCAAGGCCTCCGCTAAAAAAATTGAATGATACACACCGTTAAATATGCTAGTCAAGCAGGTATACATTGTGGCGAAAGATAAGTAGATGTTTACCAAACTAGGAAAAATGAAGATGGCCCCAATAGGAGGTCCAAGTCAAAATATTGCTTATTTCAGAAAGATCACGGTCACAATACCATAGATTGCTACGACTTAAAATAGCAGATCGAAACCCTAATTCAACAGGGTTTTCTACGAGAATACATTGCCTAACGTCAGAATGACCAGAGGACGACAGCCCGGAACGACCCCCTAGAAGAGCAAGTTAACAACGAAGTCGTGGAAGAAATCCACGTAATCTTCAGTGGTCCTATCAGAGGGTATTCCAGCAACACGCGGAAGGCCTCTGCGAGGCAAGCCTACACCTTAGAGCCGAGGTTTCATGTGAATTTCACCATTCGACAGTCAAAGATTGCCAAGGTAGACTCCTACGTGATTACCTTCATTGAGGAGGATGCCTGAGGCATTATTCACCCTCACGATGATTCACTCATGTGCGCCATGATAGTCGCCAATAAGAAGCTCTTCAAAATGATGGTTGACACAAGAAGCTTGGTAGATATCCTCTACGCTGAAGCATTCGAAAAAATGAAGATTGATTAGACACGACTTAAATCGGTGAATACTGCTCTGATCAGTTTCACGGGCGATAGTATTTGGCCCGAAGGAGCAGGTAACTAGGGCTGCACACAATTCAATTTATGATCAATTTATCGATTGAATCGAATTAAACAAATCGATTCGAATCGTTCTCCAAGATCAATTCAATTCAAATTTTTTTAAAAAAAAATCCAATTTCAATTTTCTAGTTCCGATCGATCGAATCGAAAATCGAATTGATCTGTATCGAATTGAATCGATTGATCAAATTGAATTGACAGTATGGATGAAATAGATACATCATAGTATGTTTTATCTATGTCGTCCATCCATTTTTACATCTGAATTTAAGGAAAAATTCCAAAAATTAGAAAGATATATATCTCGGATTACCACACCACAACAAAATAATGGGGATGAACGTCCACCATTAAATTCTTCCTAGGGTCCATTGTAATGTTTATTTTCCATCCAACCTGTTGATAAGGTCACATAGACCTTGAGGAAGGGAAAAAACAAATATTAGCTTGATATCAAACTTTTGAGGCCTCAAAAAGTTTTCAACAATAAGTGTCAATCCCCCACTGTTTTCTTGTTGTGTGGTCCACTTGAGATTTGGATGTCTCATTTTGGGGATAGTGTCTTAGAATCAGATGAAAAATGGATGGAGGGCCTAGATAAAACACATACACCATGGTGGGGCCCATAAAGCTTTAAAACCACCCTTTTGCATATTCGCGCCTAGCCAAGAGTCCAAGACGAATCGGATTGCCTACTTAGTAACTCAATGCACTTGGTGTACTGAGTAAACTCTGTGGGGCCCATGGTGATTTATTCATTTTATCCACTCCGTTCATCCACTTTGAAAGATAATTTTATGGCTCAAGCCCAAAATTGAAGCGTATACAAAGCTCAAGTGGCACACACCACAGGAAACAGTGCGAATTGAACCTCTACCATTGAAAAATTATTGTAGGCCACAAAAGTTTTAAATCAAGCTGATATTTGTGTTTTTCATTCATACATGTCTACCTGATCTTACGAATAGGTTGGATGACAAATAAACGTCACTATGGGCCCTAGGAAGGTTTCAACGGTGGAAATCATCATTCCCACTGTTTCATGTGGCATGGTCCACCCAAGTTTCGGATATGCTTCAATTTTGGGCTCAACTACTAAAATGAGCAGGTAAAATGAATGGACGATGTGGTAAACCAAATACATTCAAAGTAGGCCCAACTAAGTGTACTCAGTATGACAAAAGCGTATTAACTTAGTATGCAATTTGAAGTTCGCCCAAGAGTGAATTAAGTGTTACGCTGGTAACAACTTAGTGGTGTTACCCCTATCGTGTGGGGCCTACCTTGATGTATTTTTTGTATATCCATTACGTACCAAGAGAAAGAGTGAAGAATTACCATTAAAAACATTTTTCGGGCCTCAAAAGCTTTGGATCAATACGATCTTTCTAATTTGCATGTATGATGTAGTTATTATGCATATGTTTTCAAAAGTATTTTTACTAATGTTACTATTTGAGGTACTATAAAATGCAAACCTACAAAATCTATAAGTTTTCAAATTGCAATGTGTGAAAAATCGAATCAATGGAATAAAAAAATTCATCAATTTAATTCCAAAAAAATTAGGTCAATTCAATTTCAATTCAAAATTTCAAAATTAAGATCAATTCAATTTCAATTTCATCCAAAATTGAATTGATCGAATCGATGTGCAGCCCTAGTGGTAACACTCCCAGTTACGACAGGAGAAGAGTTGAATCAAAGCATGATCATGATTGGCTTCCTTGTGGTCAACGCTCCTTTGTCCTATAATGCCATCATTGGATGCCCAACCCTTCGAGCTCTAAAAGCCATAATTTCCATTTATCATCCAAGGATGAAATTTCTGACAGATGATGGGATCGGGGTAGTCAAGGGTGATTAGAAAGAAGCCAAACGTTGCTATGAGCTATCTCTGCGTGGCAAGGGGCAAGTCTCCTCGGTCACCTAGAATATCGTCCTGGATCCTAGGGAGGGCAAAGATGATAGAGGATTGACTGCTGAGGAATTGATCGATATCCTAATCTTAGATAACGATCCTGGTAAAGTGGTTCAGATTGGATCACGGATGAAACATGAACTACGAGACGAGCTCAATAATTTTTTTAAAAATGCACGCCAATGTCTTTGCTTGGTCCCATCAAGACATGCCCAGAATTAATCCCGATATAATGATGCATCGATTGCATGTAGATCTGGCCTGCAAACCTATTCAACAAAAATGCCGTCCGCTCAATCCAGAGAGGTACGCTATGATCAATGAAGAATTCAAAAAGCTCATGCAGGCCAAGTTCATTGAAGAGGTACGGTACCCTGGCTAGGTTAGCTAATGTTGTTTTAGTTAAAAAAGCAAATGAAAAGTAGAGGGTCTATGTGGATTACACCGACCTTAATAAAGCCTGTCCAAAAGACAGTTTCCTGTTACCTCGAATAGATCAGCTTGTTGACTCGACTTCGGTTTACGAACTCCTCAGTTTTATGGATGCATACTCTAGGTACAATCAAATTCGAATGTATGCACCAGATAAGCAAAAAACAGCCTTCATAATAGATCAAGTGTTCGCAACCCCAAGTGCAAGGTTGCGATATAGTAATAATTCGGTTGAGACTAAGATCATCCTTAGGGATTAATCAGAAATTCACAAAACTTCCTTAAACAGCCGTAATTAAAATTCAACTAAGATGAACTAAATCTAAAATTCTGAAAATCTGTTTATAAGAGTAATGAAAACTGTAACTAAGGAAGATGATTTCAATGATCTAAAAGCACTAGAGCGCTGAGGATCCACTTATAACCATCCTTAATGCATAATCCAACTAGATTTCTCAATTACACAACTAGAATTGGAATCCAATCCTATCTAGCTGGGACATGGAGCGATTATTACATCAAAACAGTTCAAAACATATGTTGTTCATCAACATGATTCCCTCAATTTAGGTTAGGCGTTGGGCTAACTCAATTGCATAGACCAATCCTATTTTCAATAGGTTAAGATCACAACTATGATAATCATTAAATCCTATCACTAGATTCAACTAATATCATAATCTGAACTTGAATCAAATCACAATGATGTTCAAACACATATCTCATAATTCTTCAAAGGATAAAACTTTAGTTTGAATAATTTCCACATTAAGATCCAAATTATACAGCGTAGTGAATTCGATTCCTCGAAGCATACAGGTCTAGATCTTGAAAAATAACTTAGAATCCAAGCTTAAATCTTTTAAGCATCACATGAAACCTGAGCCTTCAAGAGATCAAAGAAAAATAAACTTAGAACTTCATTCAAACATAAAACAAACCATTGCTCAACTTTAAATCCGAAATTGAAACCTAAACTTGAGTTAAAGCATTAAGAATAGCTACGAGCTTCTCCTCTTAGCTCTAGCTAAGAGGTCTAGCCAACTATAAAGATGATTAAACTAGAACAAAACAGAAAAACTAAACAAAACATGATGAAAACTAGAGAAACCTTAAGTAGAAGGAGTTATAGATATCTCAATTCGTGATTTTCGACCTCTAAAGACATCAAAGTCCTTCTATGATGCCTTAGGAACGTAGTAGATGTGTCATTTTATAGTAAAAATCTGTTACCGACTTGGAATATTCTAGAATTGTGTAAGGAGTTACGCAGTCGAGTCGGTTGTCGACCGATCGGACCTTAAGGCAGTTACGACTTTAACAGAATTTTGAATCTAAGTCTCCTGTAGACCGGTAAGAAACAACCCTTTTTAGTCTAGCGAGATCAACAGAAAATACACCCCCTGATTGCATTTCTGACAGGTCAGTCAACTGGTTGATGGCCATGGCCAACTGGTTAGCCAACCTGTCGGTAGTGTATTTTTTTTTTTTTTTTGCTTTTTTCTTTTTCTTTTCTTCTTCTCAATCTTCCGTGCTCCTTTCTTCACCTCTTGACCTTTGTTCCTTTGATCTTCAATGCATTCAAAGTTGCTCTTTTGACATCATATTGGTGAAGTCTTTCTCTCATTCCTATAATCATAAAAGCATGCATTAGATAGTTCTTGAAACATACAAATTATGCATAATGTGTGATGAATTGGAGTTAGAATATGCACAATTCAGAGCTCAACACCAAGGGTTGTATTACTACAAAGTGATGCTCTTCGGGCTCAAGATTGCAAGGGTTACTTATCAAAGGTTGGTCAACAAGATGTTTGCTGACCTGATCAGTAAAACTATGGAAGTATATGTTGACGACATGCTCGTCAAAAGCCTGAGGTCGGATAGCCACATCGAAGATCTCCGAGCCATGTTCGGTATTCTAAGGAAATACTAGATGAAGCTCAACCTGAGTAAATGCATGTTTGGCATCATCTCGGGAAAATTCCTTAGGTTTATGGTGCATCAAAGGGGGATCGAAGCAAACTTGGATAAAATTCAGGCCTTGATCGAAATGAAGTCACCGACCACCATGAAAGAAATTCAACGGCTCATAGGTCGGATAGCGGCGCTGAATCGATTTATGTCGAGGGCTACAGATAGATGTCTCCCGTTCTTCAAATAATTGCGTGGGTGCAAAAATGAGATATGGACTGAAGAATGCGAGTGAGCCTTCCAGGAACTCAAGGCATATCTTGGATCCCCACCCTTGCTCTCAAAACCCATTCCAGAAGAACAACTGTTGCTTTATCTAGAGATGTTAGAGGCATCGGTTAGCTCAGCACTGGTACGAGACGACCAGCGAGTGGAAAGCCTAGTCTATTATGTCAGCAAGGCCCTACTCGACCCCGAAACAAGGTACTGCACATCGAGAAGTTGGTGTTGGCCTTTAGTTACTTCAGCTAGATGTTTGAAGTCATATTTCCAGGCACACCCGATTGTTGTTCTCACCGATCAACCTCTACAACAAGTTTTGCAGAAACTTGAAGCTTCGGATTGGTTAACAAAGTGGGCTATGGAACTTGGGGGGTTCGATATCCATAATCACCCTCGCACCGCCATCAAAGGACAGGCAATCGCCGAATTCTCAGGCACGACCGATGACTCATCTACTGATATGGAGACGCCAAATGAAGACCAACCCCCCGAGGCCGAGCAGGGAGGAAGGTCCACAATGGAGGACGTTGCAAGGCTAGTATGGTCATTGTATGTAGATGGGTCCTCCAATTCGCATGGCAGCAGGGCCGGTATCATTCTATCTTCACCGGACGGGGTGAAACTCCAATATGCCCTGAGGTTCGGATTCAAAGCCTCAAATAACGATGCAGAATATGAAGCTCTCCTAGCTGGACTCCGTCTTGCCTCAACGATAGGAGTAAGGAGGTTAAATATTCACAGCGACTCCCAGTTGATAGTCGGCCAAGTTACAGCTGCATACCAGGCTAAAGGGAAAAAGATGATAGCCTACTTAGCCAAAGCAAAGGAGCTCCTCGCCACCTTCGAATACTACGAAGTATTACGAATCCAGAGGGCTGATAATGCGAATGCAGATTCTCTGGCAAAGTTGGCATCAACAGTGGATGATGAGCTTACAGGGACTATCCCTGTTGAATATCTCCCCAGCCGAAGCATAATCGAAAAAACCACAAAGGAAGTATGCCCGGTCAGCTGCGAGCTGATGTGGATGGATTCGATCCTCCGATTCTTACGAGATGGAGAATTGCTCGAAGATAAAAAGGAGGCTCGGCGGCTACATTACAGGTTTGTTCTATACACGCTGATCGACGAAGTGTTGTACAAGAAGGGTTTTTCGCTTCCTTGCTTGCAGTGCCTGCGTCTAGACGAAGCTGACTACACAGTCTAAGAAATCCATTCAGGGTGCTACGGTAACCATTCTGGAAGCCGAGCACTCGGGTATAAAGTCGTCCGCCAAGGATGCTTGAGATCTAGTCAGAACTTGTGACAAGTGCCAGTGGTTCGCACCAATGCCTCATCTACCTCCAGAGGAACTCTCTCCCATGTTTGGCCCATGACCCTTCGTGCTGTGGGGGGTTGACATCATTGGGCTCCTTCCACTCGAAAAAGGGCAGGAGAAATATGCAATTGTCGCCATAGATAATTTTACAAAGTGGGCCGAGGTTGAACCCCTAGCCATGATTATGGAGAGAAAAAACACAGATTTCATCTGGAAGAATATCGTATGCCAATTTGGCATCCCCCATTCTATCATCACCGATAATGGGCGCCAGTTTGATAATGTAAATTTTCGGGATTTCTGTCAAAGGTTCGGAATCAATAACGTGTACTCCTCTCCACATCATCAGCAAGCCAATGGACAAGTTGAGGTCATTAATAAGATTATCAAGGGCCACTTAAAGATGAAGTTTAGAGAGCGCAAAGGAGCATGGGTTGAAGACCTCCCCGAGGTACTATGGGCATACCGTACCACGGCTCAATCCACCACTAGAGAAACCCACTTCTCCCTCGCTTTTGGAGCCGAAGCCGTGGCACCAGTTGAGATCGGAATGTCGACCAATCGGACTGGTCAATTCTGGCTAGAAGAAAATGAAGGGCAATTACGATTAAGCTTGATCTGCTGGAAGAATCAAGAGATGCATCCCAAGCTAGACTTCTGGCATACCAATGGCGGGTGGCAAAATACTATAACTCAAGTGTGAAAAGCCATCAGCTCAGAGTAGGAGACCTCGCTGTCCGAAAAGTCTTCAAGGAAACTAAGGAAAAATCCACAAGAGCTTTTACCCCGAATTGGGAGGGCCCATACAAGGTGATCAGTATAGCACGACCGGGCACCTATGGCTAGAGTATATGCAGGGCCGACCCCTTCCTCATCCATGGAATGTGGAACATCTCAGAATCTACTACCCATGATCAACCAAGTACTGTTAATAAAAGAGGCTGATTATTGAAGTTTTTTAAAACAAAAGCATTTAATAAAGGTTTTTCCTCTTAACCAAACTACACGCAAAGAACGTTTTAAGCAAGGGTCATTTGACCCAAAGCCTCATGTTCAACGAGCCAGAGGTCAATAACGATAAGAGCTCACGCACTTAGCTCCTTGGTGCAATTGACTATAGAGGACTATATCCTCATCAAGTCGAAACAACCTAGATAGGTCCTCTCGGCTCCAAGAGCCCCTGAGCTCACCAACCCAAGATCTACTCCACTTCAATTATCCGAACCAATTTATGCTCAGCCATGGAGCGTAAGGGGATCACATATATACACAATCGCTAAGGCATTTTCATACGTAAGACATAAATGGGAATGCACAAGCAACGAAACAAAAAGGCCTCAAAAGGGCTAGGCCTCAGCAAGGCCAATTTAAAATTTTAAAATAAGTATTCATAGCCCAAAGGGCAAAAGAAACTTATACAAAAAAGAGAGAAAAATAGCATGCGATTCCCTAAGAAGGGGGCCCGGCGAGAGAAGCCCCAACGTCGGAAGAACCGGGCTGTGAAGCCTCAACCCGAGAAGTCCCAGCTTTAGAAGAATCGACCTGTGGAACGCTGCCATTGGATGCAGAGGCACACCCTAGGCTTGTTCACCCTCCTCTTCACTGATCAAGTCCAAAAAGGACAAGTCTAGATCGAGATATTGATCATGCATTAGTTGTCGGCACTTCTCATAACCGAACTCAAACATCTCTTCTGCCTCGGTTACCTTCTCCGCCAATTCTGCCTGGATAGCCTCCTGCTCCTCTAAATGAGCATGGGAGACCCTCTTAAGTTCCTCCTGGTGAGATAGGACGACCCATTTCAACTTGCCCCTGCAGGAAGACAAGTCTTTTTCCTTCGCTACAACTTCATTCTCCAGGAGTGCCATTGCCTCCAGTTGGGTCTTCTTTTTCGCCAGGTCGGCCTTCAACGTCTCCAGCTCCCGATCCCTGGCCTCCAACACCCTCGACATCTCGGTTGGGGCCTTCATTGCCTCATCCACTGCCCTCCTCGCTCCCTCCAGTGCAACTTCAAGGCTAGAGATTGTCCCCCTATCTCTTGTCATCTCATCTTGAAGAGCCAAGCAGCCAAAGGCAATCTTAGCCCCATATATGTTGAACCTCCAATTTATACATTGCATAGCCCACTACATCACATTATATGCATGGTTTTCATGTTTATAAAGCCCATCTAATGTGTGTTTTGTGATTGTAGGGATGAGAGCGGACTTCATCAAATTGGGGACTAAAAAGAGTCAATTGAAGCCATTGGATGAAGATTGAAGAAGGACTAAAGAAAGTAAAAAGAGAGGAGAAGAAAGGAAGAAAGAAGTCCAAGGAGAAAGCAGGAAACAGAGGCCAAGACCGATTGTGCGACCGGTCGTCCATCGCCAGGACCGGTCGTCTGACCGGTCCGATTGTTTGCAGAAGAAGATTTTTCACAGAAGGTCACTGGACCATTTGCGATCGGTTGTCCGATGCCCAGACCGGTCGTGCGACCGGTCCTTTAATTTAAAGTTTAAATCAAAATTCTGGCAAAACTCGTTGGACTATTTTTGGACGTTTTGCGACCGGTCGTCAGGGAGCTCAGACCGGTCGTGCGACCGGTCGTCTGCGTAACAAAGCTTCTCCGTGAAGCTCTGAGATTTTCTGCGCAGTGCGTAACCTTACGAAATTTCTGGATGTTTCCGACGCAACCGAGCGTCCTCACTATAAAAGAACACCTTGGGGCTCTTCCTAGGTCATCAGAGAAGCCAAGGGACATGGTGCTAGAGAGAGGAAGCCATCATGGAGCGTCTGCAACCCTCCAAACTCCGGTTTTTCTATGTTTTCTAGTTTTTTTTATGAGTTCTAGTTGTAGTATGACAATGCTCCACTAGAATCTCTCAGCTAAGGCTGAGAGGTGAAGCTTGTAGCTAATTTCCATGTTTGATTCAGTTTAATTCAAGTAATTTCAATTCAAGTTTGGGTTTTTAATCTTTTAGTCCCTTAAGTTGGTAGTTTGAGATGTTTTATGAGAGTTCATGTGCTCCGGACATGAATTCCTTGCAATTCTCTGAGATTATCATATGGTGTTTGTTTAGATTCGAATTATGGTAACCCTTGAGCAAGCCACAGTCCATAGGCATGGCTGTTACTCCGAAGGCTATGATTTCAAAGTCTACATGTGTTGAATGGGGACTAGAACTTGGAAGTTCAACTTGAATGGAATTGAATGTTTTTGAATGCTTTATATTCCAACTAGGTGAGAGATAGGACTTCAAATCTAGTTGTGTTCTATACTTGGATTGACTGGATTGACATGGGATTGCTACAAGTGGATCCTTGAATGCCTTAGTACCTTAAACTACTGATTTTTATTAAGTTACTGTTTTAGTTAATTACTCAATTGAATTCTCTATTTATTGCAAACTGAGTTGCTGGAATAGTTTGAAAGTTGTTTCAAATTCCCTGTGGATCGACCTCGGTCTTATCAAGTTTTATTAATACATCGCAGCCTTACACTTGAGGCGAGCGAACAATATATCTTGAGGGTCTCTAGCATTTTGCCCTTGGATTTGCTCGTAAGAGTGTTCACCTCAGGCTCAGGGAGCACCTTGTAGGCCTAGTGACAGAGCTTGTAGAGATGAGGGAGTATCTTCGAAGTGCGCTTGGAAGGTTGAGCAACTTTTGAAGCCCAGGGAGTGACTGTCGAGGACTGGGGAGCTAGCATGGATGGAGGGCTAGCTTCAGCCCAATCTGTCAAGTCCACGATGCAGGGGGCTTATGGCGCTGGGACTGGAGCGGGCGTGGCGGCTTCAGTAGAGGCTATCTGAGGCATTGAGACCTCATGGATGGGAACAGAGCTTGAAGCCTATGCTTTTACTAGCATTGGCTCAGCAGGAACTTGACTTGAGGGGCGCTTCGCCACCACCTTTTGCCTTTTATTGGCATGGAAGAGCTCTTTGTCTTCCATAGTAAGAATGACAGACTTTTTCTTCAGAGTAGGGGGGGCCATGCCTGATAAGCAAAACTAGTAAGCAGCGAATGAAAGAAGCATTTCGTGATCAAGAAGAAATACAGACTCATTACCTTCCAGGTTGATACTAGCATCCATTAAAGCTTCCTGGGTAAGAAGAACATTGGAGCTACGGAAAGATGGGTCCAATTGCCACATCGCTTCTATCTGCTTTAGCAGGTTAGGGCTAAGATCAGGTCCCTTTTCCCGAACTACAATAGGAAAAATGACCAGACATTAGTATAGCTCAGAATCGACGTATAAAGGACAGAAAAAATAGAAGTTTGTCTCATTATCCGACCTAACACTGAGAACCTGTTTCGAACTCTGAAACGGAGAGACTTAGCCTCAGCTCGGGAGTCCTCTCAGCCCTTGATCTAAAAAAACTAGTCATCCTTCCAACCATGGACGGACGAAGGAAGGTCGCCAATCAGGGGCTCTCTTTTTTCCCCTCGGTGACATATAGTACCAGCTTTAGAGCCAGGATGGCCCTTTAGCTGGTACAGATGTACTAACTCTATGGCCGTTGGGTCAGAACTATGGACCTGTTGCTAGAGGACTATACAACTAACTAATGTCCTCCAAGCATTAAGTAAGAGTTGTCTTGGGGCCAGATTCACTATTGACAAATATTCCCGCACCACGGGATGAAGAGGAAGGCAAAATTCGTTCTCAAAGAATAGAGAGTAAGTTGTGACCTAGTCTCCGCGCAGTCAGCTCAAAAAATCATCCAAACCCAAGAGATGAAGCTCGATGGGGCCTGGAATATGGTAGGCCCTCCCTGATATGACTCAAATCGGGTTTGTACATCCTTGTCCAGATGGAATCTGCGGCAAAGTTTGAGACTCTGCGAGCCCCAGAAACGGAAGTCGGGTTATCAGATTGGTGCTCCGACCCACGAATGAACAAAACTTCATCTGAAGTAAATGAAACATTAATGGGGACTCTCAAGGTTTAGATTGGACCTCCCCACGAAGGGATTCTCTGGTGGCATCTTGTCCGATGGTCATAGTCGAGAAGAATCGCCAGACCCTTCCAACTTGGACATAATGGTTGGAAGAAGAGAAAAGGAAATCAGGACCGAACTAATCAATGGAAAAGAAGGTAAGGAAGAATGGATGTACCAGATTGAGCACTGGACGCAAATCAATAAGGACCGCTTGAGTATAAATCAGGTTTGTGTTCGCTTCCCAAGTGTAGGGTTGCGATGTAGTAATAATCTCGGTAAGACCGAGGTCGATCCACAGGAACTTATATAGGAATTCACAAATACTTCCAATAGTTTCTATTGAAAGGCTAACAACCAGATTGAGAAGATTGATGTAAATAGTAACTTTGAACTAAACTGAAGATAAACAAGTATTAAAAAGGCACTAGGGGTTCAAGGGTCCACTTGTAGCAATCCTTGATGCTCAATTCGTTGTGGTTTCTCACTTTCTCAACTAGAATTGAAATTAAGATCTATCTAGCCGGATGATAGAGCAGTTAAACCAAACAATCTGCCATATGTAGGATCCATGTATATGATTCACTTAATGCAAGCTTGGACAAGCATACTCAATTGCATAGGTCAGTCCCAATTCCAATAGGCTAAGATCACAATCATAAACATCATTAAATCCTGTCACAAGACAAAACTAGATTATGATTTGAACTTATTCAGATCACATACACAGTCCCATATACTACAGAATTTCCATAAAAGTAGACTTTTGGTGAGAAGTTCCCACATGAAGATCATAGTACTAGAGCATACTCCAATTCCTCAGATTATACAGGTCTAGACTAGTTCACAACAATTAAGAACTCAAGCAATTCTTCCAAACATCCATGAGTCATCATAAGACTAAGAAAAACTACTTAGTACTTGAATTAAACTTCACACCATTGTTCTTAAACATTGAAATCCAACTTAAAACCAACTTAAACGAATTGAAACATCTTAGATTCACTACAAACTTCACCTCTTAGCCCTAGCTAAGAGGTTTATCCATTCATGATCCAAGGAAACATGAAATAAACTAAAGAAAACATAAAAATAGCAAACAAACTAGGAGGAGTTGTGGAACTCCGAAATCCACTTTCGCCGTCTCCCACCATGCTTAATCCATTCTTAGATGCCCTAGGAAGAGCCCCTAGGTGTCCTTTTATAGTGGGGAAGCTCCGCAACGTCGGAATCTTCCAGAATTTGCGTAAGGTTACGCAGTGCGCAGAGAAATCCGAAGCAGAAATAGAAAGTCCGCTGTTTGAACGCATGGCTGACCAGTCTGGACCGGTAGGACTGGGCTGGCCGACCGGTCGGACTGGTTTATCAATATGGCCAGAGTGCACAGGGCTTGTTGGTCGACCGGTCAAGACCGGTCGGACCATTTTGGTCATTGGTCCAGAGAGGTGGGAGGAGGTGGCCGACCGGTCTAGACCGGTCGTGGCCCTCTTGGCCGACCGGTCAAGACTGGTCTAGCCCTTTTCTTCTTCATTTCCTTCTTCTTTTCTTCTTTCTCTGCTTCCTTCTTTCTTCGGCCCACCTTGGGTCTTCATCCTAGGCTCTAAATAGATCCTTTTGGTCTCCTATTGGGTGAAGTCCACTCTCATTCCTGCAATCACAAAACATGCATTAGATTAGTCTTTAAATCATGAAAACCTTGCATAATGAGTGATGAATTGGGGTTAGAATATGCACAATTAAGAGCTCAACAGTTTGATATCCAAAGTAACGGGAAAATGGGAAGAACATGGTATCAAGAGAGGAACTGGAAAAATCCTCCTAAAAAACTCTAAGTCTATTTTTATAGTCGATTCTCGACAGTACTAAACTCGTAGTGACGCCACATGCCGACAGTATGTGGCCCGGAAAGACGAACCGACGTTGCACTTTACTCACCATGCCATGTGTTACATTGCCATAAGCTAGCCTGACGAGGGACGTTTCCTCTGGTACGCCGCCACCATGTGTCATGGTTCTATTCGCCTTAGCAGCGAAAAAGCTATCGCGACCGTACAATAATCACGACAACATTTTGAAATTTGAACTGACGCATTAAATGCAATACTCCCTGCCACTTTTTCTGACGGCGGCAGAAACTTGAGACACAAGGCTTAGCAAGATAAACTCTTTAGTCCAGAAATGCTCTCGAGCCGAATGAGCTAGGTTCAAGAGCAAGGGGGCTTCTGTTATAGGTAAAATCTGAACCGACCTACCGAGGACCATGAAGGGTCGGTCTTGCAAGATTGAGCCCAAAGGCCTAGGCTTCAGTGAGCCTCAACCACGGAAGGTCTGGTTGGACTTGACATGTCAACAGGGACGTAGCCGATCTCATAACAGGACGGCCTAACCTAGGCCTTGTCTTCGGCCACTAGTGGAGGCCAAGTAGTCCACGATAGCTATAGGGCCGCGCCAGGTGGAGTCGGAGGTGGGCACGTCTGCTGCCGTTATTAGCAAGATCCATGACCGCCGAAGATTATGCCCACTCTGTGGTATTACTCCCTTGAATATAGCCATGACCTAAGGCCATGAAGACTCCTCCGATGGATATAAAAGGGAGCTAAAGTCTGTGGTGGGAGGTATGCAATACTTAACCCCTGCAAGGCATTCGTTCTCTAAGAATCTCCCATCTGACTTAGGCATCAGAGGACCAACAGTCGGTCCCCAACCACCGCTTAGCCTTTGTTACATTGTGCAGGATCTCTCTCAAGGATCCAAGCCATTCATTGTTCTCAGGATCAAGTTGCGATTCACTCCTAGGTGGACATTCGTCCCTCCTCGTGTGTTACCAGAAATCGGTAACAACTAGGGCTACACACATTCAATTTATGATCAATTTATCGATTGAATTGAATCGAACAAATCGAATTGAATCGAATCGTTCTCCAAGATCAATTCAATTCATTTTTTTTAAATTCAATTTCAATTTACAGTTCCGATCGATCGAATCGAATTAATCCATATCGAATTGAATTGATTCATCAAATTGAATTGAATATATATAATGGATGGTATGGATGAAATTGATACATCATAGTGTGTTTTATCTATGCCGTTCATCCATTTTTACATCTGAATTTAAGAAAAAAATTAAAAAATTAGAAAGATATATATCTCAGATTACCACACCACAACAAAACAATGGGGATTGAATGCCCTCCATTAAATTCTTCCTAGGACCCATTGTAATGTTTATTTGCCATCCAACCTATTGATAAGGTCACATAGACCTTGAGGAAGGGAAAAAAACAAATATCGGCTTGATACTAAACTTCTAAGGCCCCAAAAAGTTTTCAATAATAAGTGTCAATTTCCCACTGCTTTCTTGTGGTGTGGTCCACTTGAGATTTGGATGTCTCATTTTTTGGATAATGTCTTAGAATCAAATGGAAAATGGATGGAGCGCCTAGATAAAACACATACACCATGGTGGGAGCCACAGAGCTTTGAAACCACCCTTTTGCATATCCACGCCCACCCAAGAGTCCAAGATGAATCAGATTGCATACTTAGTAACTCAATGCGCTTGGAGTACTGAGTAAACTCTGTGGGGGCCCAGAGTGATTTATTCATTTTATCCACTCCGTTCATCCACTTTAAAAGTTAATTTTATGGCTCAAGCTCAAAATTGAAGCGTATAAAAAGCTCAAGTGGCATACACCACAGGAAACAATGTGAATTGAACCTCTATCATTGAAAAATTATTGTAGGCCACGAAAGTTTTGAATCAAGATGATATTTGTGTTTTTCATTCATACATGTCTAGCTACCTGATCTTACGAACAGGTTGGATGACAAATAAACATCACTATGGGCCATAGGAAGGTTTTAACGGTGGAAATCATTATTCCCACTGTTTCATGTGGCATGGTCCACCTAAGTTTCAGATATGCTTCAATTTTAGGCTCAACGGCTAAAATGAGCAGGTAAAACGAATGGACGGTGTGGTAAACCAAATGCATTCAAAGTAGGCCCAACTAAGTTTACTTAGTATGACAAATGCGTACTAACTTAGTATGTAATTTGAAGTTCACCCAAGAGTGAATTAAGTGTTACATTTGTAACAACTTAGTGGGTGTTACCCCTACCGTGTGTGGCCTACCTTGATGTATTTTTTGTATATCTATTACGTCCATCTAATTTTACATCTCATTTTAGGATATGATCCAAAATCATAAGAAGATCAAATCTTAGGTGGACCATACCAAGAGAAAGAGTGATGAATAATCATTAAATACATTTTTCCAGGCCTCAAAAGCTTTGGATCAATATGATCTTTCTAATTTCCATGTATTGACTAGTTATTATGCATATGTTTTCAGAAGTATTTCTACTAATATTACTATTTGAGGTACTATAAAATCCAAACCTACAAAACCTATAAGTTTTCAATTTGCAATGTGTGAAAAATTGAATAAAATTGAATAAAAAAATTCATCAATTCAATCTCAATTCAATTCTAAAAAAATTAGGTCAATTCAATTTCAATTCAAAATTTCAAAATTATGATCAATTCAATTTCAATTTCAAATTTGAAAATTTACGATCAATTCAATTTTAATTTCATCCAAAATTGAATTGATTGAATCGATGTGCAGCCCTAGTAATAACAACACCTATCATAACATTGTTTGGAAGTTCTTAGCTTTAGCGTTGGGAGGCTGCGACAATTTTCTTTTTTGAAAGCATAAATGCCGTAACTTCAATTGAATGATCAAGATCATTAAGATCATTAAAAAAGAGGAGCTTAAGAAAGAGTAGTTTAGGAGATGATCATTTATAATGGGCTCCATTTGAATTAAGATAACTGCATGCATGTGTACCGTGGATGATTGACCATCATTTAGAACCAGTGTGCAATTCCCTGTAAATGCTGCTGCCAGATAGTGCATGGACCCAAATTTTTTCTTTAGTTTGTTTGTGTTGCGTAAGTGGGGTGTGTTTCAGACGTAAATTGTATTTTGACCTTTGGAGCGGGCACCACTAAAACAAAACTTAAAAATCTAGGCTAAAAATGGTAGAAACACTAAAGGACGGGGGAATCATAAGATTTTCTAAGTGATTTTGCTGTTGATCTGCAACTATAGATTCGGAGTAAGGGCCTTGGTGACCGGAAAGGAAAGAATTAGGCACCATTTTCTGACAGGCACCACGTGCAATCTCTATTTTACGTGATGTACGCTTTTTAAGAGAATTTAGTAGAATTTTGGTATTATGTATCTACGTAGGATCCCTGTATTATGTATCTACCCATACTTCATATTGTTGCAGATTCCTGGTCAATAGATGAGGTGGGCAGGATTGACACCTTGGATGGATGCGTGGCACTGTTCTCTTGCTGGTGAGCTAGTTGGATCTGATAGGGAGATCCTACAGAACACGAGAAAGACTAAGAGGGTGGCCGGTGACCGGCCGTTAGCCCTCCGATGCTTAAGTCAGGAAGAGCTGGTAGTAAGATATAGGTGACAACTTGTGAGTGAATGATTTTGCATACCTTGGAATGGAGGTGGGTGCCTCTTCTTAGACCATCAGAGAGTGATCGTGGACCACTGTCATGGCTACAATCATGGGAGTGAGACTCGTGTGACGGTGTGATTCTCAGAGATGTGGGTACCAGTTAGTAATGGATAGAAATGTTTCCGTCTCCTCCGGACATGTCCTGAGACTTCAGCTCGTTTTCGTCTAGAGTTATGGAGGTGACAACCCATGTCAGCCTGTTGAGGATTATGGCCGAGGCCGATGTCATGGTATGCTCAGCTCTGTTAACAAATAGTCAGGGCTAAGGCTACCTTTGACGTATCCAGAATGACCATCGTTAAGGTTGACCTATCGTCGGCTCGGCCCAGGTCCTCAGTTCTCTCCCTGCTTGTATCTTGTCATGTGGGCGGTTGCAGTGTTTGAGCCAAAGGACCTTATGAGCTTTCCTCATGACCTGAGGTCAGCTTGGATTTACCCATAACAGAAGCCCCCTTGCTCTCAAGTCCAACTCGTTTGGCTTGGGAGCATGTCTAGGTCATAGGGCTGACCTCGATAGTTTCATGTTCTGGTTTTTGCCATCGTCGATTGAAGAGGTGGAAAAGTCATATTTAATGAGTCGATTCGAATATCGAGGCGTCATTATGCCGTTCGTATGACGTGACAAATTTTCGTTGCTTTGGACGTATGAGATGACGCTGCGTGGCACAGACGTGTCAAAGGAGATGTTTCTTATCAGTTAGTCCAATGGGAGTGTTACATGTGGCGGGGCAGGTCGAACATTGTGTCCACAAATTCTTCAAGGTCTTCTTCGGTTGACACATGACTTCAGTACGAGGCTGGTACTGGCGCGCGGACGAGTATAAAAGGAGGACTTAGAGATTTTGGGTGGATTCCTTTCCCTTTTATGATTTCTTTCTTCTTTCCGGTCCAGTCTTCGTTAATCGCTGTCATAGTTGGATTAGCCACCGAAGTCCCTTTTTTTACCATTGATCTTGCTCACTCCATTCCGAGGCTCAATCCTGTACGTCTATTCCTCCCCACAGATATAATGGATTTCAAAATCCACCAGAAATTCTACACGAGACCAAATGCAATTCCATCCCGCCTTATTCCAACCCTTCCCATCACCTCTAAACCCCGTATGGAATTTACACTGGACCAAATACAATTCCATCCAACCTAATCCCATTTAAGCCCACACACCAAACAACCCTTAAGATAAGCTACTTAAGTAAATTTAAGTAAAAAAAGGTACTTATAATTGATCTTAAACCAAACTTACTTATCCCAATTCAGTCAGTTTAATTGAATACATGAGTTATCAAATGCGATTAGAAATCAAACCCCCTCCCTCAAGACCCCAAAACTAAGGCTTTTCAATTTCGAATCTCTAATTGAGGATTTTCAGTTTCGAATACATAATTGGAGTTTTTAGTTTGGAATCCCTAATTGGGGATTTTCGATTTTGAATCCCCAATTAGGTATTTTCAGTTTCAATTTTTACACTCTAATTGCAAGCAATCAATTTATAAACAATAAAAACATTTGAAATTAAACAATTCACCTGGGGTTTGGGTGAATGGCTAGCATCGTGTGTGTGTGTGTGTGTGTGTGAGAGAGAGAGAGAGAGAGAGAGAGAGAGAGAGAGAGAGAGAGAGAGACGTAGTGCAGAAACCCTATGTGAGAAAGAGGGTTTCTCAATGCCTCTTTTTGTTGCCTGAGTTTCAATTTTTCGGTGGCCATGAGTCATTAAAAAATTAAACATGTGGTCAGTGGTTAACGACCGCCAAATTTTCCAATCAAATATCACGAATTTTCACGTAGTGGAGGCCTCGAGATTTGAGATAGACCACATAGGTAGTTGGAGGGAATTCGATTCCTACCAACTTTTCCTATATAAGTAGGTCATGCCCAATTAAAAAGAAAGAGGGAGAGAGAGGGAGAAGGGGAGGCAAAGGCAAAGCGAGGTTAAAAGAGAGAAAAAGAAAAAGAAAATGAGAGAAATAAGAAAAAAGATAAAAGAGAAAAAAGGAAAAAGAAAATGAGAGAAGAAAAGAAGAGGGAAAGGTGAAAGTCTCCACTAATTTCATCGACTTGAGTTTAGTACGTGTAAGGTCAAAATTGCAGATATTTGATTATCTCTTCCATTGAAGAGTAGCGAATCTTCTCTTTTTCCTCTCACATCTCAAGGTGCGAAGTTGCATTTACTTTGTCACAACAATACCATCTTTATTTGCTTACATTAGACCATGATCAGGATTGACGTTGAGCACTGTCTTCATAATCGTAACTACGATTTTTCAAGCTTTTCTTTATTTTCTTTGAGGTTTGTGATGACATTAAGAGCTTAATCTTCATAGTTTCAAACTTGATGGTAATAATTATTTAAAGTTTTATAAATTCCCAAAATTTTAAAATCTTGTAAAGTAAAAGCCGTAAAAGTGTATGGGCAGAGAAGGATGCCTAACCTCTTCCTTATACGTTATCAAGGCGCTTACCTATAATCGCCAGTAGCAAACAACCTATAAGAGTTATTTAAGTTAGGAAGTCCTTGATTTCCCAACTAGTAGCAATTCCACTGTGTTTAAGTAATTGTGGATTTCAGGCTATATTAGTTAGTGGTGGCTATAAGTTAAGGTATTCGCAAGTCAATTCACTCCACATCATCAAGGCCAAGAAAGGGCTAAGAACAACCACCTTGAGTGCACGGGAGAGTTGGCCCACTTGCGCACACGTCGACAGATTTGGTGACTCTATTAAAGAGTATTTTTCTAGCCATTGGCCATGCATTACTTAAAAATAGAATTTTTGAATTTTTAATAATATTTTATGGGATTTATCAAAGAACAGAGTGGAATTAATTTTATTTGAACAAAAACACAAATCTCGTCATTTAGGATCTTCCAATGACACATACATAAGATTCTTAAGGGAATATAAACACAGAAGGTTTAGATAAAACTTTTAAATCTAAGAGGGTGGTGTAAAATCGTCTTAAACTGATGTAGAAAAATGGACCACACGTAGATGATAATCTTTTCTCCTAACTCTCTCTAAGCTTTTCTCTCTCCTCTCTATCTCACATGCCCAATTGGGGGGGGGGGGGGGGGGGGGGGGGGGGGGGCGGGCATTGAGGATGCTCTACTGGTCTCCTTTAGAATATGATCTATATATAAAGGTGGATGTTACTGCTCTCCTTTAGAATATGATCTATATATAAAGGTGGATGTTATGGTTTCAAGGGAGTCCTAGTACCGTACTCTACCACTCTATGCACAACTTTGTAACCTACCATGAGGAAAGTGCATCGATCTGCCTCATTCATGCATGTACTTATGATATAATCCTTCCAGGCTCTCACTATTATGGCCATCCACCGAAAATTTATAACCTATGTTGATCAAATAGTGGATCATCTATTCTGCACCATTAGGCGATCATTAACTGTGATCAAAACAGTTTTAATGGTAAAAATATTTTTTTCATGCTAAAAGTAAAACCTTCACACTAAAACCATTTAAAAAATTGATGAAAATACTTCAAATGCTGGGCCTAACAGAAAAATCATTTAATGAGTCCCTGATCTAATAGATTTAGCCATTAAATAGTCCTTAGGTAAACCTTAGTAGGTTCCTATTGACCTTTTCAAGTCCATGACCATTGCACATTCTTAAGTTGAAGGATTAATTAATTCCATGCAACATTAACTCAAGATCATCATGATCATTGATCCAAGACAATGGACTCTAAGACCAGCGACTTGAACACGATCTAACAAATATAAGTGTCCTAAACGTCCGACCATGGATCCTATATCCATGGTACACTCACACTTCCATATGGGTTGAGTGAGAAGGTATATCAACACCAAATTAGATCCTTGATGGTGAACATTGTCCATCTTGACACAAATAAGTTCCCTTACATAATATGTGAAATTGCGTCGAATCATCTAACATGACACCCTATGCTATACGCGGAAGCTTGACGGAGCTATTAGAACTATGGTTAAGTCCTAGGGAGGAGGGTGATTAGGACCTTTTAAAAACTCTTGCCTAATTAAAACTAATTAATAATTAAACTAATTAAGAAAGTAATACTTAGTTTCCAAGCTTAAATGGGACCAATCACATAGACTAGAAATGATTAAGCGATTAAGCAATTAATCTACTAGTCTAAACACATAGATTTATCAAGATATGCGTAATAGAGGAACTAATCTATGTGAGCAATATAGACTACAAATGATATAACTATCAAGTTACTAATCTATAAAGTGAAACTACAAGTTGTGTATTGGAATCTACCTATCATGCATATCATACTTCCATTCAAGCATTCATATAATTGACAATTAAATTAATAATGCTAGAATAACAATGTGCTCAAATCAATCCCAAATACAAGCATGTGGTTCGACTACTTCTCTACTCTACTCACAGTTGTCGTTCCCAACTTATTAGAACACCAGATTTCACTATAACGGAGGTTTTAAATCAGGTTTACCTCTCAACCCTTCAACAGATGTTTTACATGCAGGTTCATCTCTCAACCTGAATAAAATTTTTACGGGTTCACTTCTCAACCCAGGTGTTTCAACTGGTTCCACCTAACCGAGGTGTTTGACGAGTTCCACTTAACCCAAGAGTTAAAGGTTCCTTCCAACCTTTCAATTTCAATCCAGGAACCTACAATGATTTCTTGGGCTAACTAATAACCTACACATACACACTGATGTTGGTGGCTCCCCTTGGAGACTTGATTGAGTTTCGGTCACAAACTTTCACATTTAATCCTATCTAGGAACGAGTGCAACCGGACTGTTACAATTGACACTTACTTGTCGGATTGAGTCCTTTTTTATGAGCCTTCTTGGATTGCTTCTTCTCGCTCTTCCGTGCTTGAATTAACTTTCCATGCTCCTCTAATCTTGTTGCCGATGCGTTAGCAATGCCTCAGTTCCAATGATCAATCCCCTTTCATTTTATCTTCTTGAGATGATTAAGGTAATGGGAGGTGGTGAATTCTCTAGAACTAATGGAAAAGTTGTTACCTAGAGAAATTCACTTATTTGGATCTCTAAAGAGGTTTAGACGAAGGATATACTTATAAGTTTTGGTGCTTAAACATCTAAAGATCAAGAGGAAACAAGTTCATCTTTAGTTGAGATTTGAATGCTCCAACTTGTGATAAATCACAAGGAAGATAACTTGGATAGATTAATATTAGATCCTAGTAATGGTAGCAATAATGGTGGCTTCTAATACACTAAATTCCATCTCATAATGCCAAAAAATCAAGCCTCACTCTTATATAAATAAAGTTCCAATGGTTGAAAAACGGAAAACAATGGCTAGTTGTCGATTGGTCAGTCAACTCTGTTGGCCGACCGAATTTGGAAGTTGGTCGGTCGCTTTACCCATGTGGCTTGCTGTCTTATTTAGCCACTCTGATGGCTTGTTGACCCTGTCTGTTGGCCGGTCGAGACAAATGTTATCTTTGCTGTCCATCTTTGGCTTTTGTCGGACCTGTCGACACAATTGGTCGGTCGGTTGAACTGATTGTCATCCGGTCAATAAGTCGGCCAACACCACTCTGAATTCTGCTGTTTTGGGGTGCATTTGTAGAGCAACTCATGAACCTCTTAGGCCTTACTTTGGATGATCTTTTTTAGGATACTTAAGACCAATTACCTAATTTGGGTCCAAGTTATCAAAATGTTAATGTTGTTTTAGTTCTAAGGGTTAGGGTCACCAAGACTTTTTGATTTACCTATTTCTTTTCTTTGATGCTTCTTGTCCACTTGAATCTTCGGTCTTCAACCTGCCAAGGCTCAACCGACTTTACAACAAATGGATGCACGTGATTGACAAATAAGGTACACTAATATGCCATAGAAAAGTGCACTAACAAGATGAATGATAAAATTTCCACAAGTGTGCCCTCCGTACTTATGATGATCATGACATTTATAAGCTATTGAGATCCAAGGACCATGATTCTCCTCTATCAATGACTATCGCTTCCAATTTCTATTTCCCAAGGATCATAGAGGACTCATTCCTCAACTAACCTACATGTATGTAAGTTTAGGTTGACACCACACACCAAGGCATATCAAGGTCTCCACAAGGGATTCATAGTCATCATAATCTACAACTAAGATCAGCCCAGTCCCATCCACATGGCTAGTGGATTAGGGCTCATATTAATTTTTTAGGGTACATACTCTACCAATTTTTCATTCCAATTCATTTACTTTCTTACATTTTATTTTCAGTAATTTACATTCAAGTGTTCATTCTACATTTCTTTTCTTTTCCTTTCTTTGATGGGAGGCACTACGCCATTAGAATTCATAATGTGAGCACCACCCCACTGCGTAGGAACCTAGTTGGGCCCTTTGAAAGGCATCACCCTAGCACGTACCCGAAGGCTGGTTAGTCTAACTTGAAAGATGTTTTGATTTGTGAATCTTTTGGAAGTTGAAAACCCTACTTTAATTCTTACACTTGTATACCCCCAGTGCATTATAAAAGAATTAATAAAAAATTTAAAAATAAGAAAAATAAAAAAAATAAAAAAATTCGGTCAGCAAAAAGCAAGAGCACCCGTCACCCCTAAAGGCTCTGATAACCATTCCTCCAAGTTTGATCCTCACCAAGCACGATGTGACTATGATAGCCCAAGAAGACGGCCTTGCTGCTCGCCCCTAATGAAAATCTGGCAAACCTCTCCATAGCCGAGATGGCTCACAATATCAAAAGATTGGAGGGCTTGATGAAACAATTCCTCGAGAGTGGGGCAATCTCCCTTTCCTAAAATGCACCGGCACATTGATTGAACACCTGGTCAATATACCATCGCAGTTCCGCGTAGTCTTCAATCGTTCACCTGCTTCTACCCTAGTTTTCAGCTTCCCCTTACTCAGATTTCAACTTTTTGTTAATTTGTTTTAAATCATACCTGTGGACTTCTAATGGCTAAGATATATTTGATCCATACCTTGGGTAGCATGAGAATTAGCTAGACATGGTGACATGAATAATGGAAGGATTTTGAAATTATGGTGCATGAATTAAGAAGGTAAATAGACATTTTTCATTGAAGGAGAGCGGTGCTAGGCAAAGCACTTATAAAACTTAGATGCCCACTCTCGTTGGACATAAAACCAGAGAGAGAGAGAGAGAGAGAGAGAGAGAGAGAGAGAGAAGGAAGTAGGTGGGCCATGCCCATATACCTTCCACGTCCACATGCCCTTTTTGTGGGGTTCGCGTCATAGACAACTTTAGTCAGCTCTTACCCCTATTGAGATTTTAAAGAACTTTTCAACTCTTCTTATAGGAGATAGATATGAGAGAGACTTTGGAAGATCTATAACATCAACAATTGTCATCTATTCAAGTACAACTAAAAAGTTTTTTTTTTTTTTTTTTGGAGTGTACTTAGACGGGATCCTACTAAAATTAAAATTACTTTTTTTCTTTAAAACTTTTAAATTCCGAGGTGCCTTGGTGGTAGATTCACAAGAGTTTCAACACAAGGTCATGAGTCAGAGCATCCATGATGGTGAAATCCCAATGCGGTCTGAGTGCGTGTGTGTGTGTATGTGGGGTGTGGGATGTGTGTTAAAAAAAAAAAAAAAAAATCTGATGGCTTAAATTGTTGGATAGGCTTATATTTTCGCATATGATTTCAACCATTCATTCTGATTAGTGATTGATCATATTTCTATAAACAATAGGCTAGGTGACATTTTTGCACAACAGCTCCCCAAGGAATGCTATAGGGACCTTGCGGAAATTATAGATGGATCAATCCAGCTGTACAAGTGTCCTGAAAGCACGACAAGTTACAATTTTCTGGGTGCACTTGATCAATTATCATTAAAAGGGCCTTTCCAGGTCCAATCTAGAGACTTGTGTGCCTGACTAATTAACATTCTGTGTCCAATTGCCCACATTCTTGGTCCAGGACTGAATTTTTCATCAGTAAGTAATCAGAAAACTCAAGCCTGAGCCTGGCTTGATGATGGCCTGCCTGGCTTAATTAGCTTACCTTGTCTCTGGCGGAGTAATGAATGGACAACATCAAGCGAGCATGGGCCCAGATGCAGTGCTAGAGTTTTAAGCAGGGTTGAACCCAGGGGTTGCCTTCAGGCCAGGTCAGGGCCAGTGTGAGCCTTATCTGAGTATTAATTTTGTGGAAAATTCAGCCCAGAGCAACCCGTTTAGTAATCAGGCTTTCAATTAAGGTGAAAGCCCACCCACTAACATCATAACATGCACCTTCTCAGGCCCAGTACTAGAATTGAACTTCAAATACAACCCATGCCAGACTCAAAGGCCTTTATTACCGGCTAAATCTCAGCCCATATTGAGCTGGGACCCAAAAGCTAACAGGCTGGCCTGGGCCTTTTTCACCCCCTTAGTTGAAACTGGGCCAAGCCTGCTTGAAATCATCAAATGCAATAAAAACGAAACTATTTTGGAGATATGCTTGTGTACACTCAAATTGAATCACAATAATTACTCCAAAAATTGGAATAGCTAAATTGGAATTTCCTTCCTTGAGAGAGCCTAGCCACTCATCAGGTATGGGCCATGATGAACATGCCTTGGCTCCAAAATCAAGAACATTTGCTCATCATATGAATACATTGTAAGTTTTCTATATAGTGGGCCGACTGATCAATGGTCCAGATTTGAAAACAGATGTAGATTCATGTGTGGACTGATCAGTGGACCCCACTACAGTCGTGATCTACAGAATTAAGAGGGGTTGCGCGTCTACACTGCCTGTGCAGTATTGTAGTTGAACATGGATTCCTGTTAGCCAAATTCGTGTGGAGCAAGGGTGGTAGTGTTTTGGTAAGTTTCAAACACTGCGATACCCACTACAAACCCTATTTAAAGGGTGCTGGGTCCTCAATCCGGGATTACACTGAAAAACTGAAAACAAGCCCCATCTAAAGTTTTCTCTACAGCAATCCCAGGAGAAGAAGACCCAGATCTCAGATATTGGAGATGGCCCACCAAACAAGTACGTCTTTGTCTCAGATTATCTGATCCACATATTCGATGCACTGTATGGTCCTTCAATTCCGCAATATACAGTTTCTTACATACATTTGTATGTATATGAGACGGTTGATTTCTTAGTGGCCCAGATGAAAAGAATAGTAGTATGATGGTTTTAAGGCTCATACAGGTTCCAAAATCTCTTGCGACCGAGTTGACTCAGACTCGCTCTCACCTAATCTGGTTCAACACCCCCTGTCCGAGGCAAGTTGGGCAGCTTCGTCCTAATTGCGCTACAAAGGCTAAAAAGAATTTTTTGGGCCCATCCTATCCATCCATGATGAGTCCCACCAAATAAATGGTTTTGATCTTTAAAAACATGAAACTCAGATCTAAGAGTATCTTAAAATATGCATGTACGATTTGGGCAAATGGGCTAGGCTGGGTCATTCATCAATAGCCAAGGCTCGCCCTGCCTGGACACTAGGCCTAGATTTTAATCTAGGTTTGGCCCTGGGCCCAAGCGGTTGCCCTATAGGGGGTGGCCAGGCTGCTGGGACCATTGCCACCCCTAGTAGCATACTGTTGTAGGCAGGAGATAATTGGAAAAAGAGTTTTGCCTACCCTACTCATAGGTACGGTAAGTGAGCGGCTAGGCAAGAAATAATGATATTTGATTCGCCATCCACCTTTCTATCATACATGTGGTCCCTTATTAGGAGAGTCATGTGCCTCATTAGCAGGTTGTCTATATCCCATTTCTTCAATCTCCTGCCAGAAAAGTCCCCATGCCTACAGAACTCTTGATTGATGGTGTCACGTACAATAATACATGTCTGTCATATTCTCTCTCTCTCTCTCTCTCTCTCTCTCTCTCTCTCTCTCTCAGATGGTGAGAACATAGCCCTATAAAGCTAAGGCTTTCAATGGGCCAGGTCTAGCCCAACAAAAGCAAATTTTGAATAGGACCCGCCTAAGACCTAACTGGACCAATTCAAAATCAAGGCCTGAGCCCAAGGTGATGTGTGGAGCCCACTAAGTCATTTGAATCACATTGAAAACATCCATCATGCAGGCCCTCTCACATTCTCCTTGGGACCCAAAAATCAGGCCAATCCAAAATTCAGGTAGGCCAAACGATAGAGAGTGGTTGGGATATGAGGCCACCCATCATTAAAAACTCCAAGTTGTGCATGGGGCCCGCCTAGTTTTATTTATGCTCTCCAATCCATGCAAAAGATGCTCCCCACCTGAAAGAGTGGAACTCCAAAAATAAGCCATTGCAAAGCTCAGGTGGGCCACACATAAAGGTAGGCATGATTTTACATGTGAAACAAGATAGTTTTGGATTGATCTGTTCTTTTAGCATCAAGGAGAGCATAAGGGGACACACACTATCGACGAAATGGACATCATGCACACCTCAAAGAGAAGGGAGTCTATTACAGTGCTTAACATTTGATTAATCTGAATATTTTAAATAAGTTAATATATCTAACTAGAGCTCTGTTAAGCACACACTTGTTTGCAATGAAGTTCATGTACACACCACACTTGTGGCATTATGGCACATAGGTTTGAGATCCAATTCATCCTTCAGGTTAGTCCGACCTTATACATTTTTCCATAAATAAATCTGGTCCACTTAGCATATGAACCCCAATATTAGAAACATGTGGATGGGTATTCAGCCAAGTTTTTTTTTTTTTTTTTTTTTTTTTTGAGTTATATATTTGTTTTGCTAACTGTGGTGTACCTGACCGGTGGATCAACCTAATTGTTGGATTAGGACATCATTACAATGGTGTTGTTCTGATGAATGGATTGGATCTTAGACCGGCCGTGCCATTCTGATACATCTGTTGCGTCTACATGAGCTTTGTTACA
The DNA here is from genome assembly GCA_003013855.2 of Liriodendron chinense. Classification (NCBI taxonomy): domain Eukaryota; kingdom Viridiplantae; phylum Streptophyta; class Magnoliopsida; order Magnoliales; family Magnoliaceae; genus Liriodendron; species Liriodendron chinense. The sequence goes on along the minus strand of PVNU02000491.1, from coordinate 179,910 downwards.
TATGCATGTGTGATTAGCATGTCTCTAACTATTTGAAAAAAAAAAAAAAAAAATACTGCACTGGTCTCATTTGGACAATTTTTTAAATTATTATTTGCCGACATGTGTATGTGCGTGCACATGTGTGTGGCCATATAGCCCTATTTTATCTCCCAAAAGTCATTAAAGAGTCTCCCATGACAACTGAGAAATACCTATATGGGAGAATGGTCCAATGAGGTCAGTTTCTTTGACCGGCAATGAGATGAAACGTCAAATGGCTAAAATTTCGTAGGCCTATAAAGTAGTTGTAGCCCAAGGTGGTTCAAAATGTAGAGATAAGCACAAGTAATTAGAAGAAGAGAAGAAAGTTTCAGTATACATGCTTGAGAAGAGAATCGTTTTCTTCTTGCTATCCAACGCTCAATGACAATCTTCACCATGTTCAACTCGTAAATCATCATTGCGCACTTGGATTTGATTAACCTTCATTAGCTTTAGAGAACAGCTTGATCACAAAATCTTTGCATCTATTAATAGATCGTCATTTTTTTTTTTAAAGTTGGACAACCACTCCTGCAAATTCATTGACCCCCAATATCACAGATCCTCATTGTTGTACAATTTTGCATCTCTCACGACGAGGTTAGCCCCTTAGTTGAGATTTTTTCTATAAACAAAAAAACATAGAAGGGGGAAGAAGGATCGACACAATCAACACCTGCCCACAGAAATCAATGATGGTTCCGATAAACAATTACCACAATACAAATCGGCACCTTTGAATGGTGTCAACGCTCTCTTCCATCATCAAAACACAAACTGTCATCGGCATAAAAGATTACCATCGTTGGTGACAACAGTAAAAAAATACAAATTTTACATAGCAATTGCCTCTCCCACTCTGTTTTATAAAGTCTCTTGATATACATTGATATGCCATCTTCTAATGGCTTGGGCTTTTAGAGCAAGTGATTATTTGACATGGTACCAAAGCGGAAGGTCTTGCATTCGTAGTATATTCTTCCATGGGGAGCCATTGTTTATGGTGTGAGTGTACCTCCACCCTTGCTGAGTATGTTCCCTTGATATACATTGATATGCCATCCTATAATGGCTCCTTAAGAGCAAGTGGTTATTTGACACGCTCTTAAATTCGTGCTGATGAAGTAAAATTGAGATCCTTTATTATAAGGATTGTTAAAATTGAGATCCTTTATTACAACAATTATTAATTGACAGAACCCTCGCCTATAGAAACCCCTCACCATCTCCTTTACAGAATCCCTCAAAATCTTTGTTGTTGTAGTCTCTACCAATCAATGAAGACAAACTTTCCACGGTGGTCCTATCTCTGTGCGGTCAATGACACATGCTAGCAGGTTTTTCAGCTAAAGCCCTCACAGCCAACCTTTTGTCTCTATCCTTTAGTGAGAATTGAACACTTGAGCATGTCCTAGAAAGTCAAGCACACTACCAGTAAGCTATAAGATGCTTTTGTTAGAGAATTACACTATAAATTATATTTAAAATTGTTTCTCACTGCTTTTAGTTATATGTGTTGACGCGAATTTGGCATATGGTGTTTGTCTGTGTTATTTTTACAAACATTCATAAATATATGAGAAAAAGTACAAGTAGATCAAGAACTATTTTATTTCTCTAGATTTATATACATTTAGGCTTTAGTCTAGCATAACCCTTAATTACATTCAAGAGGAATAACTATTAATTAATAAAGCAGAGCTCGTTAAGCCATAATACAATGCAGAATGCATGTTATGCAGATGAGCATTAACTGTTAAAGGGATCATTTAGCTTCCGAAGCGTCATATCTACAACTTGTACTACCACTTAGGCAAATAGCATTGGGCATGGCTTGAAAGATAAGTGATCTGGTTGCACAAGTGAGTTATATGGCATTCCTCACTATCAACTTATGAGGTTTGGGTTAATCTCGAGTTTAGTTAATGTGATATTGGCCTTGGAGGCGCATCACAAGAATGCGAGTGAGATTGTGTCATATGGTAGATAGGGAGCCGAAGCTGTGTCGGTCGGGCTAAGCTCTAGGCCATATGAGAGGGAGTCTAAGTTCATGGCCTTAATTATAGCTTTCTTGAAAGTTATCCCTTCTCCTTACGTTGTTTGAGTAGACGTATAAGTGAGAGGGATGATAAAAATGAGTGTGTTGAGTGACCATCAATATCTAGGGGAATAATAAGCATAAAGCAACCAGCTAGGGTAATGAGAGCCCTCTTCGTCTCAAGGATGGGGTGAATGATCTCATCTTTATTCAACTGTTAGCTATAGATGATAGATGAGATATATGATAATATATGATATTGGCTTAAATAACCATCAAATAACAAATATCATCCAAATTGTTGGAAAATAATACCAAGTAGAGATAGTTAACATGTTATGGAGCATTGTGTTCTGTTGTCGGGTGCTTCATAAGTGGAGGATTGCCTCCCAAGTAGCTCCTTTGAGAAGCATGCACATGGGCTCAGAGTCATGTGGCTCAAAGAATGTTGACAAGCACAAAGGGCATCACGTCATTGGAACTCTAGGACATCAAAACCCAACATATATAGGAGTTTAAGGGTGTTGGCACACTTGCATTGGTGTACAACACACCCTTCCTAGTGCCCAACATATCGGTTGTATGAGTTAGCGCACACACCTTGGAATATTGCATCGGCATAATCTTTCTAAAATTTCCATAACTTTGTCATTTGATGTTGAATTTGGGTATTAATTTTCTTGTTGGAAAGGGAGTTGCCTAACCTTTTGAATAAACTTTGAATAACCTCATTAGGAGATCATTTGCCTTGTTAAATGTTGATGGAAAGTCATCAATAATGCAAATGACATATCTTGCATTGTTTGGGTCTACGAACTTGAAATGAAAAACTCATATCTCCTTAAATATGTATTATATTGAGATGAGGTCAAGATTTATAAAAAGATAATTTGATTTTCATCAAACGAGTAAGAGGTTCCATATTACCTGTAGACAAGATATATGGATGCATCGAATGCTTCATGTAGCTTTGGTAAAAATCCTATAATTTCCTTATTTAGCATTCGATTGAGGTGAAACCAAACTTGTTTGAAAGCTAATTTAAAGAACTATCAAGTTGGTAGGGTCCATTATATCCTTTTCTTCAAGTTTAAGGATGTGCAGTGTGATGTTGCCCAACACACTGCGATGTGCCAGATGTGCAGGCCGCACTATGCAATTATGGTAAAAAAACTCATAACTTAATTATTTAGAGTAAAATTAAATTAGTTTAAGACTTGTTGGAAATATAATTCCCCAAGCTTTCCAATAAGTTAAATTGTTCCTAAATTCTTCACCCTATTAAAACTCGAGCCAAAAGGTATGCTCGTTATATTCGAATAGGAAGTAGCATAATGTACATGCTATATAATTTTTTTTTTTTTGGCAACATCACCAAAAAGGGCACTTCTTATGAGGAATGTTCATGGGTGAAAATGGTGCTCGATTAACCTGATGAGTTGGTGCACATGTACAGTGTTAGGTGTGTAGGTGATTGTGTTAGGCACATAGGCCAGAGTGATGGGGCACATAGGCAATAGTGTTGGGCACACAGGTGACAACATGGTGTATAAGCAGAATAATGGTGTGTAGGCAACAATGCTCGATGCGTTGCACACTATGCTCGATGTGCGAGAACCATTTTTGAAGTGTGGCTACACCATTTTTTGGTGTGTCATCACTGGTTTTTAGTACCCCAAACGGGATTCCAGAATTCAAGAATCACCTAAATACTTTGTTTCAGGATCTTCTACTGAGGTTGAATAACGTGTCATGACAAATGCCACATGTGAACTCATTTGACTCAAGGCTCTACTTTAAGATCTTGGAGTTCAGCATTCTCAACATATGCGTCTTCACTGCGATAATCAAGTTGTTCTTCACATTGCAAATAATCCAGCTTTCCATGAACACACCAAACATATTGAGATTAATTGCCACATCATTCGGGAAAAATTATCTTTTGGCATCCTACGAACATGTTACATGCCTTCCCAACATCAACTTGCGAATATCTTTATTAAAGCAATTGGACGATTCCATTTCATTTATTATTTGGCAAGTTGGGCGTTATTGATATTCATGACCCAACTTGAGGGGAGTATTGGGCAACTACATCTTCTCCAGTTGTTTGATTATTAATCAAAGAACCAAAATCTGAAACTTTCATTTTTATAGTGTCCATTTTCAATGTATCTTACACACCATTGTTGTATGTAGAAAGGAATGCATATAAGAAAAGAAAAATCTTCTTTTCAAATTTATCTTCCTCCATTTTAGAATTCTATTATTAGTCAATTCAAAAATGGCTCAACCTTACTATTGTAAATATAATTTTATGTCCTCTAACAAATTCTCTCGTGTACTTTATGTCGGTCGATTGGGGTGTGAACAAGTCATAAAGTTTTATTGGGCTCGATGTGCAAATTAGTAATATATGTCTTTTATAATGTTGAAAACTGGATAAATCTATGCTCAAACAGTGCCATCGATCAATCGAACGGGTTGGACGATCGATTGCAAAATTGGATTTATTATAGTGAGCTCTCTAGACAGTTTTGTGCAAGTGCAATCGATCACACCTGCCTAGTTGATCGATTGACCTATCAATCGATGCCACTCAATCAACCTATCGATCGATGCTACTCGATCGATTAACCAATTGATTGACGGTGAGCGCAAGTTTGCACGATTTTACGATTTTGTTTTTAATTTCATATTAGTGTTATATAAACACTTATAATTGCAAGATTAGAGTATGGAGAGCTGTGTTTAAGGGTTTGAGAGAGTTTTGGGGAGAGAAAAACTAGAGTTTTTCTTGAGGCTTGATCACGGTAAGGTTTTATCTTTTATAACTTCTTATTTATAGTATATTATTGTTTTGTGCCGTGATTTTTTTTTGTAAGGAATTTTTCACTTAAATTTGGATTGTTCTTTGTGTGGATTTTCTTGTGTGATTTTGAGTGCTTTGCTTGATTATTCTCTGCATTTTTTGCTAGTCCCAACAAGTGGTATCAGAGCTAACGTAGGATGTAGATTGAATATGAAAGCGAGGTATCAATGGCATTAGCATGAACTTCGACGTAGAGAACTATTTCGAAAAAAAAACAACTTTAAACTATGGAAGGTAAAGAAGAAGAGCCTTCTAATTCAGCAAGGATTGGAGACACACTCCTTGGAAAGAGACAAAAAACTATGAAGGAAGAAGAGTATAACAAACTTGATTAAAGGGCCATGAGCACAATCAAATTGTGTTTGGTCAATGCTGTCCTTTATAATGTCATAAATTAGATGACTATCGCTGGGTTGTGGGAGAGGTTAGAGAGCACCCACAAGGCAGAAGCATCAAATAGTTTTGAGCACATTAATGTCTTCAACAAGCGGGCTTGCAAGTTGAAGTGTCAAAGGGTAGGGCATGTGAAGGACTGTGAATCTTCTAAAATCCGAAAGGATGAGATTTCATATAATTTATCAAGAGAAGCCAATTCAACAGATTCTAGTGAAGGAACTAGTGGTTATGAGATGTGGTCATGAGTGAATTTTGGATACAGGGGCATCATATAACATGACCCCTCATCGGAGTTGGTTCACCACATATAGTAAGTATAATGGTGGCTGGGTTCTTATGAGTAATGATCATGGTTGTAGAATAATTGGAATTGGATCAGTGCGCATCAGGATGTTTGATGGGGTGGAGCGTATTCTGACAGATATGAGGCACGTTCCTAAATTAAAGAAGAATTTGATTTCTCTGAGTACTCATGATGCACTTTGGTATAGGTTCATAGGGCAGGATGATGTCCTAAAGGTTTCAAAGGGGCACTCACAATTATGAAGGCACAGAGAAGCGACAATCTCTACAGGTTAATTGTGAGTACTATATCAGGTGAAAGCTGCAGCGAGTGTAGTGGAATCCACATTGGTACGAATATGACATATGTGCTTAGGCCACATCTGCGAGCACGCTATGAAGGTACTCCTAGATCGAGGTTTAGTTCTTGCTTTTAAATGTTTTAACTTAGATGTATGTGAGCATTGCATGTATGAAAAACAGTCAAGGTTGTCATTTAAAATCGAAAAACATAGTAATAGAGGAGTGCTTGAAATGTGTATTCTAATGTGTGGTGGCTGTCGCTCATGGTTTTTTGTGGAGGATCATCGTGGTTCGTCATGTTCATCGACGATTATTCCAAAAATGTGTGGGTTTATTTTATGAAGAATAAATCTAAAGTTTCACCATATTCAAGAAATGAGTGGAAGGCAATGGTGGAAAAGCAAGCAAGGCAAAAGTTAAAAGTCTTGAGGATGGATAATGGAGGTAAGTTCACTTCGAGGAAGTTCAATGAATATTATAAATACGAGGGGATTGTGAGGCACAACACAAGGAACCGTACACTGGAGCAGAATGGTGTGGTCAAGTGGATGAATTCGACTCTCTTGGAGAGAGTCCGAAGCATGTTGAGTAATGCTGGGTTGTGTAAGGATTTATGGGTTGAGGCTGTGAATACGACTTTTTATTTAGTGAATCGATCCCCGTCGATGGTAATTGATTATAAGATTTTACAAGAAGTGTAAAGTGGCCAGTAGGTAGACTACTCGGAATTGTGTGTATTTGGTTGTGATGCTTACTCTCGTGTACAACTAGTTGAGAGAGATAAGTATGACCAAAGGGTGAAAAAGTGTATCTTTATGGGCTATAGTGATGGTGTGAAGGGGTACATGCTATATGACCAGGTCACACAAAGAATCATAATTAACCGAGACGTCAGGCTTGATAAGGATTCTTTATTTTGTTAGGATGAACAGAAGAAAATAAAGAAGTCAGCAATGATTGACGTCGAAACAAGAAGGTTGTGACACTTGAGGAAGCTAAACTGTAGAGAGAGGTACACGAGTAAGTGGATTGGCCACCTATGAGAAGGAATCCACCAAGGGATCGCAGGTTATTGTTGAGATACAGAGACGACTCCAATGTTGAATTCGCTCTTATTATAGATGAGAGGGATACATCTTCTTTTCAAGAGGCTTTAGGTGATGTAGATGCAGAAAAGTAGATGACGGCAATGCAGGATAAGACAGATTCACTGTATAAGAATAAGACAAGGGAGCCGGTGGAGCTTCCCAATGGACAAAAAGCGATCAAGTGTAAGTGAATCTTCAGGAAGAAGCTTAACAGGTATAAAGGGATGACTTCGGTGAGATATTCGCACCTATTATCAAGAAGGTACCTATTAGATTTGTATTAACGCTAGTTACTTAACTCAATTTGGAGCTGACACAAAAGGATGTGGAGACTGCTTTTCTGCTTGGGAATTAGAAGAGCAGAACTACATGGAGCAACTAGAGGGGTTTGATAGACATACTTGTAGGAATAGGGTTTCGAGGATGAGGAGGTCATTGTACGGCCTGAAACAGTCGCCTTGGCCAAAGTAGTGTTACAAAAGGTTTAATTCTTTCATGGTGAGTAAACGGTTTGTCAGAAGCGAATTCAATCACGGTGACTACTTTAAAGCACTGAATGATATGAAATTCATTGTACTGCTATTATATGTTGATAATGTGCTTAATGCCACTTAGAGCATGTCTAAGATCAACATATGGAAGACTCGGGTACTTAGGACGGATGATATAAAAGATCTGTGGATGTAAAGAGTATTCTCAGCATTTATATTCATAGAGACAGGGAAAGGAGCATGCTATAGTTATTTCAAGAAGAATATCTTGGGAAGGTGTTGGAGAAGTTTGAGATAGACAGAGCAAAGCCGGTTAGTGTATGCGGCTCACTTTTTATTTTCTTCACTTCATCATTCTAAAATCGTCGAAGAAAAGTGATATATATCATATGTGTCATATTTGAGTGCGGTTAGCAGCTTGATGTATGCCAGGGTTTGTGTGAGATAAGAAATTTCACATGTAGTGGGTGTTGTAACGGGAAACATACTAAACCTCGACAATCAACACTGGGAGTCAGTGAAATGGATACTTTGGTACATTCGAGGTATGCAGGAATGTCTTGACATTTGATAAAACAGAGGACAAGTCAATATGCTATCTAGATTCTGATGATGCAGGTAGTGTGGACAACGAAAGGTCGACTTATGATTACTCATTTGCACTAACGGGTGGATCTATCAATTGGATGACGAAGCTTCAGGTTGTGGTGAGTCTTTCCACAACTAAGGTGGGTATATTACATTGACGAACACATTCAAGGAAGCAAATTGATTGAGAGGAATGATGAGTGAGTTGGGGCTTCAGTAGGAGGCTGTGCTGAAAATTTGTGACAGCAAGAGTGCTATCAATTTGGAAAAGAACTCAGTGTATCACTTTGGAACCAAGTACATTGATGTTCGTCACCTCTCCATCCGACAGATTCTTGAGGAAGGCGGTGCTACTCTTAGAAGTCCATATGAGCGTAAATCTAATGGATATGCTTATGAAGATAGTTCCTAGAGATAAGTTTAGGCTTTATTCGACTTCTCTATGTCTAGCAAAGATGGAGTGAAGACAAAGTGTGCACAAGAAAAGATGATAGTGGAGCTATGACGGAGACAGAAGAGATGGATGATTAAGAATGATACAGGTGCAACATTAAGATTGGAGTCATAGTGGAGATTGTTGAAAATTGTATGCCTCAAATCTATGCTGAGACAGAGCCGTCGATTGTTTGATCGAGCTAGTCGATCAATCGCAAAATTGGATTTATTATAGCGAGCTCTCTTGACAGTTTTGTGCAAGTGCGATTGATCGCACTTGCCTGGTCGATTGATCGACCTACCGATTGACAATGAGTGCAGGTTTTTGCGATTTTATGGTTTTGTTTCATATTAGTGCTATATAAAACTTGTAATTGCGGGATGAGGGTATGGAGAGCCTGTGTTTAATGGTCTCATGAGAGAGTTTTGGAGAGAGAAGAGCTAGGGTTTTTTCTTGGGGCTTGATCCAGGTAAGGTTCCATCTCTTGCAACTTCTGATTCATAGTGTAATCACTTTGTGCCATGGTTTTTTTTTTTTTCGCAAGGATTTTTCTATGTAAATTCGAATTGTTCTCTATATGGATTTGCTTGTGCGATTGTGAGTGTTATGCTTAATTCACAAGTCCCAACATATAACAACAAAAAGTGAGAGGTCCAAATTCAAATCCCATTGCTCCACAATATTTACAGTTCTCCACCATTTTCAGATATACTTCTCTTGAGTATAGGTTTCCTATCCTGTTACATGTAATCAGTTAGCAATAACATATGTAAGTCCAGAGCATCATCAAATAATTAGAACTATTGGAACTATATTTTTCTAAGATTTGTTAGTCCATACGAACCTTGTCAATTTAGGTTGGACGTGCCCGTAGTAGAATGGGTTTCTTCATTGCGGGTTGTAAGTGCTCTCTCTCATTCCTATCAAGCATGTGAGATTAACTTTGTATTTTCATTCCATTGCCACACATTTCGTAAGTTGAATCCATTGTTGTACTTAAAATATAAATTATTACATAGATGTACGTTTATTAAAAATTTATTGGAGAGAATAAAAGGATACAATTAGATATATATTACTGAAATTATAGGTATGTGTTTCTTACAGTAAGTGGGTTGTAATTCTTTGCAATGTAATTTTTTCTGCCTATTTTAATAGTGCTTTTTAGGAGGTGCTGAAGGTATATCAGTGCCATATTCTTTTAGGAAAAAACTTGAAGACGTGCTAAAGAAGAAGGCAACACCATTATAAGAATTGATGGACAACTGATATCTTGCGTTAACTTACAAGTATGGCCCATATAATCAACGGATCAGCTTTGTTTCCTACAAGATGGTCTTCATAATGGAGCCAGCTCTTTCAATGGTGTGAATGCCCTAGAGAAACAGCATGTTAGGAAAGATGGGTCCTTGTTATTTAGAAGATAAAATTTTTAATTCAGACAGTTTTGGATTGGATCTTGACTCAAAGACTTTCCTAATTGTTAAATGAGTTGGGTTTGGAAGTAGTGATCAGCTTTCAACCCAATTTTAGATGGGTTTGGCTTAAAGGTCTTACAAAAGGATTCAACGTCAACCAAATATAAATATTAATAATTTTATTAATCCATTTTAAATACTCCTTTTATATGTCTCTAGAATGTAGCATGGTTTTCTGGTTTTTATTTTTTAAGTGAAAGTCATTTAGGTCTTAACATAAATTGTTTTATAATATTTATTTAAACATTTATATTTTAGCATTTCATTTTCAGAACCATCTCCAGAGAAATTGTCAAGAATAAGACTTGTCACTGTGCTTACACCTCAGCAAGTGATGATCATACCTAATCCATAGTGTGGAGGGGATCATCAAGACTAAATCTAACCCATTATCAAAAAAAGTAGGCTCACTTCAACTTAGACCCAGATAATTTATTAAGACCAAGTCTCAAAACCTAAAGCCGACTATCAAGTTGGTTAGGTATGATGATCTTCTTGACTTATATATTCCACCCATTTGTCACCCCTATTTCCCTACTCATCACTGCATGTGATTATAAGTTCATTTATTAATAGCATTTTGTGGGGCCCATGCTCTAGGTCTTAGGTATCGGTGTTCATGCACGGCCCATTTTCGTAGCGAGTGAATTTGGACCATTTAATACTAACCATAATGTAATATTTAAATAAACAGTTGTCTTATGCAATTGTTAGATCGAAACCTGTACAATACCATTTGGGTTCTTTTATTTGCACAAGTGGAAGCTATGGTTTAGTTGGAAAATGTAGTTTATATCACAGGCCCCATTGTTGGTGGTATATATATACATGCTGAAGATTTGTCAAAAGAAAAAAAATCCAAAGGTAGCCCACAATTGTATTATTATGGAAGGAGATGTGTGTATACTCCATCCAAACCAGTCATCACTTGCATAAGATTCAGTCATAACTCATAATACAGAAATAAAAGCGCATATTTTTTTAGTATCTTGTTCTCGGTGACAGTTTCCACAAAATCATGAGAAGAAATTTCTAGAGAAATTCACATGCAAGAAATTTCTGAGAAAAAGATTTTTCACTATACTCAGACCTAAGTCGAAGATGGATTCAACCCTCATTAAAACCAAGACTAATAAGGTTGGATATGGAACTCATCTTTCACTTGACTATGTTGTGTCACACCAAAAGGCTAACCTATTAGGTGGAGTAACCCTAGGATATATGAAGACAAATTCTGTCCCCTCTCAAACCGATGTGGGAGAAACCAATGGACTCCACCCATCTGCATCCCTACTTCGCAACTGATCATCACTGCATATGTTGCGTACATCAAACTGTGAACTAATTTTTGTGATCCATGTCGTGTGGTTTAAAAGTTATATTGAGTGAATGCTAATTGTGTCAAGTGTAAAATTCAGCTTGAGAGATCGAATAACTAAGATCATGAGACGAGTACTTTTGGCAAGGTTTAAGACTTGGATCGATGGAATGGTATTCGTGCACACCCCCACATAGACGACAAGTGAGTTTGGCCGATTTAATTAATTCTAACCACAATGTAATTCTTAAACAAGCAGTCGTGTATATAGTATGTGAAGTGGAAATTGTATAATGTTGGTCCGGTGTGAATGGTATCACACACCAACACAGATTTTAATTCCTTCTGTACTGCTTCAGCCATCTAATCGGGATGAGGCTTGTTGGTTGGAATGTCATTTTATGTCATGATATTTCGATGGTTATTGCATCTGTTCCTTCTTAATTAATTAATTAATTTTTCTCTGGTGAGTTTGTGCTCTCACCAAGTGAAAACCATAGAACGACGATGCACAGAAAATTCTCAGATTGGAAGATCCTAGCCCATAATCTTTGAATTTCTTTCTGATGCAACAGAAACTATTTTAGTGGTTGAACTACATTATGTTGATAGGGCGTTCAAGTGCATTCCACATGTGAAATTCTATCAGAAGCAATTGTATTTGTAAATAAGAGTATTCATGCATGAGAAATATATCCTATAAAGAGGAAACATTCTATATGTAAAATCTAAACCCATATGGCAACCATGAAGACAATTGCAACCTATCTATATATATATATATATATATATATATATAGAGAGAGAGAGAGAGAGAGAGAGAGAGAGAGAGAGAGAGAGAGAGAGAGAGAGATGAAATGTATCCAAATCTGGGCCCTAACTCAGCTTGTTGTTGCCGTGGGCCCGACTGCAGTTCTAGCCCAAGGTAGCTATTGCCCACAGTAACAACAAGCTTAGCTTAGGCCCAGATTTGAAACATTTCTGTTGAGGCCGGTCTCAAAACTGGTCTAACCCATTTAAGGCATGGGTCAATCCATGGTCTAGCAACATTCTCTCTCGACGCCTTGTTAATAAATGAGTTGATGGTTAGCCCAACCTTAAGGTCCGAACCTGGCCCATTTCCACTATCATAGTCATTCCTTTTTAGCGTAGAGGTTTGCTACCATACATCTCCACGTATTGCATATCTTAGTTGAGACATAAGATGTTGAATCTATGGTCATGTTTCAATGATCTAAACCGTTCATATGATGGGCCTCACAATCCATAGGTTTACCCAAAAAAGCATTAAGGATTGAAAGATTCTTACACTACCCCACAACTCAACGGCTAAAGAGACGATCCATATATTCAAAGAATATTTTAATGATAGTTCTAGTTTTTTAATTCAACTAACACTGCAGGTTCATTGTACAGAGTTAGATCCTAGAAACATGACCTCAGATCCAACGGCTATAGTCTCATGGGTAAATAAAACTGTACGTGGGGATGTACTTAGAGAACGTCTGCAGTCAGTTCCTCATGGTACACATGGTGAAAACGTCTTGTGATTGGGACCGTTGATCTGATAGACCACCGTTTAAGAGGGGCAATGGGACAAATATTCTAGTGATTGGACAACTTTGGCCACCTACTACTCGTGAGTTTTGCTGGTTTGATGTGGACCACTTTTCTAACCATTCATTTTTTTAGGTGACTTATTGGATGGCTATTACTTTGAATTTCCTTGCCCCTATACCACGTGGTGACCGACCAAACAAGTGTCCCATATCTAACATGTTTGCCACGTGTACATTGGAGAGGGAACTGCATCTCTCACCCTCATCAAGAGCTGGAGAAAAGATTTGATACTCTGGTAGAGATAGCTGGATGATACGCACCCACTTAGAAATTACTAAGCAATTGAATACGTGTGCCATACAAGTAAATTCAGCCGTCCAAATTATTTTTAACAGTTGGATGTATTATGGACCAAAAATATCTTATTGGATTATCCTATTTCAACAGATGTCCACGAATTGTGGGGTAGGATTGTCCAAATCCTCTGATTTTCGGACCGTGACTTAGCAATAGTGAGCTCTATATTTTAGTGTTTTTAATTTAAGTTAGTGTTGCCACGTGTACAATTTATGAGTTTCTGCATATCAAGCCCTGCTGCCTGAGTATCATATAACTCCCCTCAGAATTTACAACACATTGTGTAAGCTTATCTGCTTGGATGGCAATGTGCCAGAGGCCCAGTCCTCTGAGACAGGCCCAGCTTAAATCTAGACCCAGTTCTAATGGCCCAGCCCATTAGGGGATGAACGTCTAGGATGCATCCGCAAGCTTACAGTGTTACCGGACCCACAGGACGTCCGAGTCATGTAAAAGTTCATCCTCTTCGTGAGAATCAGTACTTACAGTGAAACTCAGTCTCATCCACTCATCACGTGACCTACACCTGTGTTTCGGTCCAAACCATCAGCTGCCCATTAAATTCAATGGTGTCCCCGACACGATGAACGGTTTGGATCATCATACACATACGCCACGTGTAAGGTTAAACATGGGAAATGAACTTTGTCCTCCTAGGTCGTACCAAACGTAATTTACTAATATGCACGATTCCATATACGTTGGCCGACATCTGAGTGATCCAGACCGTCAACTTGATCGGTCCAAGCATCCCCCAAATCAGAAAGAGATCCTAACCTTTGATTATCCTTAAAAATACATGATTAATAAAAAAAGTAAATAAATGGTCCACGTACATCCTAAAAAAAAGGGCAAATAATTAGATGGCGTGGATCATAAAATCTGAAATTTTTTTTTTGGGTTCATCCCACTGTCCACGCTGGACAGCATCAAATCGTCAGGCTCGATAACCGACCCATGGGCCCCACATGCACGTGACCAAATGCCTTTTGCCGACCCCATAATTCCTCAAACAGACATCAGTATGAGATTTTTGACCATTCACTGTCCTAGCCACCATCGATTAAGCTGTGATCAGAGAAATCTAGACGTCTGTGTCTCAGTTGACATCGACCGACCTATAAGTGGGCCATGCAAGAAAAGAACATAAACCTAACTACTCTTAGGATGTTCCTCCATTTTTCACTTAAATAAAGACCGTTAATCCAAGAAAATTGTATGATATTCTTCGAACTGAACGATGCGTCGTATGGAAATCCGAAGACTAGTCTTAAGTTAAGATGCATGCACTTGCAAATTAAAAAATACACATGCATCAGCAACTTCTGTTACAGGATAATCCAAAATTACTTAGTTTTAGGTACCGTTTTATGGTCTATTAATCAATGGTCATAAGTCAATTTTCTATATAGTTAGATGAGAGAAAAGTCTGTGTAATTAGAACCATATGTTCTTCTTCTACGGATATCGATCGATCTCGATCTTTTGAATTCGATCAACCGCCGTGATGGTGACCGGGAATGTGGGCCGCCCCACGAATAAAATATGCGTTTGGTGCATATAAGTCATGAGATAATCAGGCAACATTATTGAGATTGAGGATTAATAAATGAATTTGGGATGGTTGGGTGGATTTGTTTAATTGACAAGATTATTTGTTTGTTGTGCACCATTTTTTTAGATGGTGGTGATTATTCATCCATCATATACATGGTACACATATACAGAATCCAGACAGCCCAAATGGTGGGACCCATTTTGGATGGAGGATATGGCAGTAGGCACCCACGTCTTTATTGGTCGAAAAGAGAACAATTGACGGCCCAAATTCAACGGGTGGGATAAAAGGGTTAAGAACTTGAGATGGTTGCAATTTTTTTTTCATTTAGTTATCCATCCACAATGGGACCCATGATTTGAACGGTTCAGATTATGTACGTATAGGTGTTATTTACTGTGGATGGTCCACGGCCAATAAGAAAATGGTGGAGAATGTAGATGGGATGTGGGCCATTTATTTTAGGCCATACATCAACATCAAAGAAATGGATATAGGTATGTACGCTGACCTCGTGCTTAGGGAGGGTGTTTTTGGCACATGGGGAATGGACATGGGCCTGATATTGTTTGCCATGATCTCTTCCCTCAATTTCCTACTTTGTTTGCTAGTTTTGTCGGTTACTGTTAGGAATTGGGGAGTGTTTGGATGCTTCGGAAAATGCAATTTGAGAAGACGTGAGTGGGACATAAAGAGTCAAGGAGAGGACAAACGGTTGTTAGCTAACCCTAACCCTAGAATTTATTAAACTAGGTTTAAGGAAAATGTGGGGGTGCATGACTCCGACCTCACCATGGATTGATTCTCCTTTTCTTCTTTTGGTGGGTCCCACTCTTTCTTGATCAATGCACATGTGCTCATGCCTTTTTGCTACACGTGAGGTGCACACGCCTGAAGGAGTCTGAGAGGAGGAGGGTTTTAAGTAGGGTCCCAAATCGAGTCAACTCGGCCGAGCTAGTCATCTGGTTTTGGTGGGCAACGAAGCCAGTCCATTGTTCTGTTGGAACTCCATGGATGGTTAGTGCCTCAAAAATGATCCGGAATAGAGGATTGAAACCCCTCCATCAATGGTTATAAATAAGTTTAAGCGGTTGACAGAAAAGCTACAGCTATGATAGAGAGAAATGAGCCAGATCTTAGATGTCTAAGACATTGCAATCAAGAAGATTTTGGGCTCTGCCCATCCACAGCAGGGGTCATCAGACTAACGGTCCAGGTCATGGACACGGATTGCATAATGACACTTCCGTGCTATGTGGGATCCACCAAAGATGTATGCGTTTTATCTACCCTATCCATCCATTTTGAAAGCTCACTTTAGAGGCTTTGGTGTTGAAGTTTTAACAGCACTTATCTATTTGAGTGTTAAGGAGAAATACTAATCCTACTAGTGGGTGTGTGCATCCTGGGACTCACCATATGGTTTACGTTATGCAACTAACAAGGTGGGTGCATTGCATGACTAACAAAAAGAGTTCAGTTTAAGGCATGAGCCAAAAAATGAGGCAGATTCAAATCTTATTTGAACCACACTTAAGAAAGCAGTGATAATTGAACACCTATTATTAAAAACTTCTTGGGGGCAACAAAAGTTTTGAGTTAAGCTAATATTTATGTTTTCCTTATACATCTAGGTATATGGGACCAGTCAACAAGTTGGCTGCAAATAAACATTACAGTGGGCTGTGAGAAGTTTGTAATGGTGGGCGTTTAATCACCACTACTTTCTTGTGATATACTCCACTTGATGCTTGGATCTGCTTCATTTTTTAACTCATGCCTTGAAATAATGACCCAAAATAGATGCCTAGTGTGGATAAAATTATACACATCATATTAGGGCCACACAGCAACGTTCGTGGCAAGTGGCTACTGGAAGAGTCAATATACAATTTGCATCCCTAGATCATTGGACCATGAGCACCACTTCCACAAAAACAGGCCCTTTAGCTCCTCTGGCACATGGCCACAAAACTTTGGGGTGCAGATTGGGTACTATTCAGGGCCCTCAGGACATGCTTGTACATGCCACGTGTTTAATGGTGGAGAGAAGACGTGGCAGGTTATATCAGGCTCACTGACTTGACAGGCTTCTTCAAACTCTGAGCCAATACTGACATGACACGTATCGTGCCACATCAAGAATCAACATCCCATCACTCCATGGAACATGTCCACGCTGACTTGTACTCGATTAGACTTGATCCGGTTCAGCACCACTGACGAGTCACCCTGATTCAAATAACTCAACGAGATTTCATCCAACTCAGCCGAGTCAGGACTCAACTTGAGACCAGACGACTGGCTTGAGTCTTAAGTGGTCCCACGTGCAACCCAAGTCAGATAAACTCCAGTTCCACTGATGGGCTGTTTTAGCCTTTCCTCCGACGGTCCACACCCATCACGACACGTGTCGACCATCGACCATCACCAGCCTTTGCAACACGTGCATGTCAACCAGGCACACAGAAAGTGATGTGGCCGTAAACCACGGGAGTGAAAGGGAAAAAGAGCATCTTTATAATAATAATATCACCAGCTAATGCTGATGTGGACATTCACTTTACTTAGTTACACTCTTCATTTTCCAACTAATATCTAATATTAAAATGACCCATCTCCTCATTAAAAATCATCCCTTCTACAGTATATGAATAGTGTACTTGGATTTTCGGTTACCTAACCGTTGATCTGATGGACCAAAAATCTCCCATGTTGGTTGTCCACTGTCAGACTTCTTTTCATTCCAATGCCGACCCTTTTGAATTTCTTTATATGATCATATGTTTGAAGTATTGGAATGTTCCAAGATAGAGATTTTAAGGATATGTTCCATCAGCTATGGAACTGATTCGATCAACGGTTCGGATCTCTCATCCGTGGTCACAGTTCTAAAAACTGCAGACCCGAGGATATATACATGTCCTTGGGTTGGAGGATCGTATAAAAAAATGCATTCAACATCAGGTAAGAATTCTAAGTGGTTGTCGAGGGTGATGATGTTCATGTGGGCTCATGTCTATAGTGATGACGTGGCACAACAGGAAGTTATGGGAATGATGTGGATTGGGTCCTGGATTTGGAATTTTGTGTCACAAGTACAACGTGGGGTGACGAGAGACACGAAAAAAAGGGGAAAAGAAAAGCAACCTTATTCTAACAAACAAAGTCCAGCCATGCACATGGCCACATCTATTGTACACATCATCTATACATTTCAATCAATCCAAACGGATCATAAAGTGGGCCCCCATCATAAATGGTTGCACCTCCAAAATCAGATTGATCAGACCATTGCAACCACTAATTAGTGGACATTAGTTCGTTGGGACGTTGTACTTTTTCTTAAATTTTGAAAAAGGAAGCCCACCTAAGTTGAGAAATGCAATTTGGGGATGTACACATGTAGTGGGAAGCATGTCGCCTGGGACTTTTTTGTGCCCGGGCTGTGTGGGCGATCAAAGATGTCTATGACAAATCCACTCTGTTCATCTGTTTTATAAGATCATAATAGGAAAATAATCTAAAAATAAGGATCAATAAAAAACTCATGGGGTGCCTGGGGATGACAGAAGTTTTGTATTAGATGATATTTATGCCTATAGTTTATCTAAGTGGTGTTTGGATAGCGAATAAACATCATGTTCAGCTCTTATAAGATTTCTATGCTGGATATTTTTGTTCCCACTTTTTGTTTGGGGTGGCCCACTTGAGTTTTGGATCTACCTGACTTTTAGATTTCTGACTCATCGTGGTCTTTCAAAATAGATAGACAGAGTAGATTTCTCATAGATATCTTTATACACTTCACATAGTTTGGAGCTCACGTATACCTTTATGCCTAATTTTGTATGCAATCCACTTCCTTGAAAGACCCATGCCATGGCAAGTACAATGCATGTGAGAAAAGGAGGAGAAAGTAAAATAGGAATAAAGGTCGAAGAGACTGGAGATCTTTCAACTGTCCAAAAAAATAGATGGCCTAACGAAGTGGTTACAAATGTCACTTACTTATCATGGTAGGTCCATCATTGAAAGGGAGGTTGGAAGGCTTGCGTGGTGTTCACTACTAGTGTGTTGAAGTCACCAAGTTCTATGTACCCCACCATGATGTATGTGTTATATCCTTTATCCACTTTATGAGAGCATCATAGGGCATGGCCCCAAACATCAGGGATATCTGAAGCTTAAGTGGACCACACCACAGACAATAGTGGGGGTTGATCGTCTACCATTAAAAATCTCGTGGAAGCCACCAAAGTTTTGGATCAATCTGATATTTGTTTTCCTCCTTCCTCTAAGTCTTTGTGATCTTACGAACAGGTTGGATGATATATAAATATCATGGTCGGCCCTAGGATGGTTTTGACAGTAAGAATTAGTGTCCCCACTACTTTTTGGAGTGCGGTTTGCTTGATGTTTAGATCTCTCTTATTTTGGACTCATGACCTAAAATGATCTCGCCAATTGGATGGACAATGTAGATATAACACATATATCATGGTGGGGCCGATGGAACTTGGTGACGTCGACACACCACAAAGGTCGATGCCGTGTGGCACACCACACATCCCGCTTCCCCTGGTTCCATGCTTACATGCAGGGTGCATGTAAGAAAGAAGAGAAGTGGGAGTGGACTACCATTAATGAATTTAAAGGACCAAAACACCCCTTGTTTAAAGGGCCGCCATGCCCAAAAGCTACTAGTTAATGCTCCACCTCAAGACTAATTACAAGAAAAAGGCTGGCCAAATGCTACTCATGTTATACATGTTATATATAAATAATTACACATTAAAAAAATGATATAAAGAAAGAAAAATGGAACCTAGGTAATGAGGGTCACATCAGACTGGGACCATGTCTGCCTCGTGGGCTGTTTGGATTGAAATGGTATTTGTTTTTTATCTCAAAAGGAAACAAAAAAGGAGCTTGGAGCTGTGTGATGATGATGAAGTAGGTTGGTGTTTGGGAAGAGGCCTTCTCTTTTGTGGATGCCTTTCCAAAGTTTGGTCAAAAAAAGTTAGTCCTTGGTGATGCTCGCAGAGCTCCCCTTTTTCAACAAAGGCTGCATTCCAATGTCCTTTGTTTTGCATGAGAAAAGGGACAGCCCCAACTAACCCTAACTAAGGATCTTGGAAGGGGGGATTTTGGATGTCTCCCTGCTCACAAATGCCCCACGTCTCCTGATCCATGATTGGTTGTGGCAGACACTCCCATATGGGCCCCATATGATGGACTGCTCGAATTCGATTGATGGGATAACACGTATGGGATATTCCAAGTGATTACAATCATGTGGTGGTTATGGCTTTCAGTACCTGTTCTAGTCTTTTCGTGACCTAAATCTATAATAGGAGTTGGTGTGCTTGTTCTGTTTCGGTCTGTCCGTGGTTCATTTCATGGGCTAGGTCAACTCAGTTCTGGATGATATTTACAACCATGACAGCTACTGGCGGCCCGCTTGGATGCCATTGGTGGAAAAATAGCATGCTAAAGAGAGGCCTGCCACAGTTTGCGTGATGGAGTAGGCGTTTTACTATACTACTGTTAGTTCTCTCAAAACCCTTGTAAAATAAAATTAATCTTACAACGGTTCACATGGACCCACTTTGGAGCCTACTTTGGTGGGACGCGGTTTGGCAAGTGAACCCAACAACAGCTAGCTAGCTGGTTCAAAGATTTGTAGGCCCCACCATCATGTATGTGTTTTATCTGCACCATTCATCTTTTTTTTCAGCTCATTTAAGGCATGAGCTAGTCCAAAAATGAGACAAATCCAAATCTTAGGTGAACCACATCATAGGAAATAGTGGGGATTGAAATCTCACCAGTGAAAAACTTTTTGAAGGACACAATTTTTGGATAAGGTGATATTTTTATTTTCCCTTCATCCAGGCCGGTCAGTGTAACCTTACCAATAGGTTGGATGGCAAATAAACATTATGATAAGTTTTAAGAAGTTTTTAGTGGTGGACATTCAATCAACACTATTTTCTTGTGAAGTAGTCCACTTGAGATTTAGATTTAGCTGGAAAACTAGATGAATAACGTGGATAAAACACATACATCGTGGTGGGGGCCGCAAAACTTTGACATGACCTATCTAGCTGGGGTTGGGGTCACTAACCAAACCACGTCCACTTTGATCGCGTGGATGGCATCTAACCTTCTAGATGGAGTAGACTAATGCTAAAAGTGCACTTAAATCAGTACGACCCAACCATCATCTGGGCAACCATGGGATTTGGAGGTTTTGGTGGTTGTCTATTGCTTTCTATCAAGTCCTGATTGTTAGTTAGGCCTGATTTTTAAAGCATTACATCATTAGTGTTGGGTGCACTTAATGCAGTTGGATTGTAGTATTCTCAAGAGAGTAGGTGCCACAGATGTAGGGGGGGATGACTTTTCAAACAAATGCAAGAATCACTTGTATAATAACGTCATTGTCTCAGACAGGAGCTTTGCTAATTGGACACTGCTGTTGGAGCCATTCACATTCACCAGTGGGGTTATTTATCAAAATGTGACGTGTTTGAAATTTGAGCTTTCTATCCTAGAAGCTCATTTATACCCAGTGGTATAAGAATCAGGCCATTATGCACCTTAGGTGGGTGATGCAGGGAGGACGTTGTAAGGTCGATCACTGTCTTTCTCACCGGATAACTACTTTGAGTCTACAAGACTTCTGGATACCTCAATCGGACTTCCTCAAGATTAATGAAGGAAAAGATAAAAACAGGAATAATTCTTAAGAAATTTATAAATAATTCATTCAATCTAAAAAACGAAACTACAATATTTATAGATGGCTCCTATTTCTATTAGACTTCGTGGTTTTTGGCCAAAAATAATAAGTATCCAATCCGGCCCAACCAACTTATTCAACTTTGAAAACTCAAAATGATCAAAAGTTATACTCAATCTAAAATTTACTATTTATTTTAAAAATAAAATTGAACTAGGTTAATAATCGTTGATCTGATCAAATCTCAAATCTGGCATGGGAAACCCGACGTAGCGGGTTGGTCGGGTTAGTAGCTCGAGTTACCCCGAAATCATATATTATACATCCCATAACTCATCCCAGATTGTAAAACTGTTTCACAGTCCCAACGGCATGGATCACTTTTGTCTCCAATCAGGGTTGCTCTAATCCATCTTGGCTATGAAAATGTCTGCAGTCCGCTCTACATCAGTGAGCCACAAAACAAATGAATAAGAGTAAAAGAATCTAACCATCAATCTTCTTTATACTTGTGGCCCACTTGAGGATTGAAATTTCCTTTTTCTAGGGAGAAGATCCAAACATTATTTCCCAAGCTAATGGAAGCTCAAATGTTTTTCATATTTGCACGTGTGGTGTCGGGTGGACTGCATACTTCCCTCATGTGAAATTAACAAACCTCAAGGTTACGTGAGTGAGTGCTCTCCTCTTCACGCATGTGAAATTAGCAAGCATCACTGATATGTGGGTGGATTGAATTATGATTGAGAGCCCCTCTCATATGAATCCGAATCCTCTATTTGGTGGACCCCAATTTGGATGGATCATGGTTTGAAAAATCAATAGCCTGCAGGATGCTGCAGAGTTAGGACCGATGGCCTTGTCGTGGACGGCAGAAAAACAGAAGTGGTTAAAAGGTTGACATCCACTGGTTAAAAAATGAAGAAAATAGTGGCTAAAAATATTCCAACCAATGTGGAATTTGAGCAATGGGCCATTCAAGGTAGGGTCCGCATGGTAGGCAAACTTGACCCGTACACCGTCTGCCCTGTCCTCACATGGAAGGGTGGACTGAGATGTCCTTATCATATATCCAACGGGGATGAGAAGTGGAAATACCATGTCGACATTTGGACATATTTGCAGTCCAATCAAATGATCATGACCATCCACTCGGTTAATCTGAACATTTCATGGATGGTCATTATGGAATTACACCAAACGATCTTATCCATCCAAATATTGAGCTTCTCTCTTTTAGTGTTATATTTTCAAGGATCATGCAAATGAATTAATTCTTTAGAAATGTAAGTCAGAGCGAGGGGCCATGGTTTTGAATGGCCCAATTGATTATTGGACCTATTTTTACAGAAATGATCTTGACTGTTCAAAATGTGGGAGCAGATTACGTAAGAACCCTGCCTCACCGAAGACGGTGTGGCCCTTACTGTGGGGCCTAACTTGATGTATGTATCCTGTATTCACACTGTCCATCTGTTTTTCCAGATCATTTTAGGGTATTATGCAGAAAATGAAGAAGATCCAAATCTCAGGTTGACCATACTCTAGGAAACAGTGGCGATTGAATGCCCTACCATTAAAAACTTTTTAGAGCGCACCTTAATGTTTTCATAGTGTTTATTTGCCATCTTATGTGATAATAATGTCACATAAGCCTAGATGAAGGGGAAAAAAACAAATATCAGCTTGATTCAAAACTTTTGTGGCCCATCAATGTTCAATCACCACTGATTCCTATGGTATGGTCCACCTGATAATTGGATCTGCTTCGTTTTCAGGACAATGCACTAAAATGATCTAGAAAACCGGATGGATGGCATGGATATAGAATACAGACATCAAGGTGGACCCCACGGTAAGGGCCGCACTGTCTAGGGTGAGTCCGAGGTCTCACCTAATCCGCACCCCCAAAATCTAGACTACCATTTGGATGATTAAGACCGTCAGATCCATGTTACTTTTTCTGGGTGGCCTATAGAGAGAATGTTGAAAGAGTTGATGGCAAAAATTGGGCTGTCCATATGCAAATAACGTAATTGGGCCTACATCTCCTCTTGGCTTAAACAAATATAGCCAAACGGTTTGGATGCATATGTGATGGATGGCAATAATTTGAGTTTGTTTCTCAAGTGGCCCAAAAATTTATTTGACTCATTATCTTCAAGCAAGCATTGATAGCAACAAACAGCCAGGTTAGGAAATACTAGCATGCCTTATTTAGGCTGTTCTTTTCGCAAATTAAGGTAGGAAGGACAAAGAGACAGGTAATTAGGAAATTTGTAATTATCATACCTTTCTATGACATTATCGTAAAAAGCTAAAAAATAAAAAATAATAATAATAAAAAAGCTTGTAATAATTGAACTTTTTCGTGACATTATCATTAAAAACTCAAGAAAATTTGACAAAAATGCTATCAATATAATTTATTTTTCTAATAAACCAAATATAAAAATTGACAGTCAAATACAGAAATTGTCAACAGATAAGTATAGTAATTTGTAATTTTTGCTCATTTCCTTTACATTACAGTAGTAATTGGTGAAAAATATTTGCAACATTAAGCTTTGAAAGCATGCATGACATGTTAATGGTTTAAATTTTGTATACATTTGACTAGTTGACATGTGTGCATGATGGCAGAAAAACATGCATTCCAAAACCATTTTTTGTGGAAAACAAGCTATCAAAATGTTTTATGATATACAACAACATTCCAACAAATTTAAAATTAAATGCACCACAGACCATCTCTAAGCTGGAAACAAGATTCATTTTCATGATGGCAAAACTTCGGCAATTGATTATTAAAGCAGTCTATGTGAGTCCCACTTATCTTGAGGGTTGAGAATGACCTGAACATGATCTTATATTTCATACATGGCATAAATTATTATGATGTCCATATCGTACGTATAAAATACTTTACTAATATTAGTAGATTGCATTATTTGACCCAACTCAGGCAATTTGACTTAATCCATTGACTTTTCTAACCATGAATTGGCCCTCTAATTATAAACTCTTGATGTATGACTTTGAAGGTTGTGGCTTTAAAAATATTTTGATACTAATGTGAATTTGCTTTAGAGTCTCAAGTATAAACACATGCACTTGTAAATTTAATATAATAACAAAGATTATGTGATAACATACTGCTCCCACTCAGAATTGAAGCAGGATGCCAGATTACTCATTTTCGCACTTGCCGGTACTACACTAGAATAAGAATGTAGGGCTTCTCATTTTTATCGATAGGGTATGCAAGTTCACCATCCTTGTCACCAACGTTGCACATTCTCTCTAGTGACTTCCTAATCTACATAAATTATCTGATATGTAATACATGTAATACATTATTGCTTCTTCCATGAGATACCATTCAATGATAGAACCCTCTATAAATGTCTAATTCACTATATATCGTTTATAACCCGTCGTCATCTTGGTACAAGTCATAATAATTGTAGACACCCCACCTTCGGCTACACTGTTGGTAGAGAAAGCTGGATAAATGGAGGACCGTACCCCCAAATCCCAAGTCCAAACTCAGCCAAACTCACCCTTGTAAGCCCCATTCCATAGCCCAGTTCAAGCCCGAACCCAGTCAACCCAGTCTTAAACATCAGCCTGAAAAACCCACCAGAAAAAAGCTAGTCAAAAAAATCCTAAAAAGGTCAAATTCACTGAGTCAACCCGCTGAGTTAACCCGCTGAGTCAACCCGGCGAGTCAAAACACCGAGTCAACCCGTCGAGTCAAACCACCGAGTCGACTCACTAAGTCAACTCACTGAGTCGACCAGCGAGTCCAACAGCAGCCCCGAGGGAGCGACTGTACTCGCTGGAAACCGAGGAGAGGCCGTAAGGGCGGCCCATAGCAGGCCGCCCGGAAAAAATTACGAGAGTGCCACTCTCCGCTGCTATAAATACCCCCCTCCCCTTCTCATTCCAACAATCCACTTCCCTCTCTTCAGCCCGAGTGCGATTCAAATCCTCTTTAGTCCATTCCTCCACCAAGGAGAGCCCGAGTGAGGAGAGTCTAGCCCTGGTCCAGCCCAGCCTGACCACTGGTCCAAGCCTCCCAAGCCATCCAAGTCTTGATCCATCCACTCGAAGCCAATCCTTGCGACACCTCCGTCCACCCGGCTACTCTTTTCCAGCATCATCTCATTTGCATCTAGCATAAGTACAACATTTACTTTTCTTCCAACCCCCCTGCTTCACTGCAAGCACCTTGATTCGTCAAGTACACTGCATATGTCTTAAATTAAGCACCTGTCAGTTCGAGCGTATGCTCTGGGCTTGCCCGTTGTTGGAACCTGCCCATCAGAAACTCTTACTGTTCAGACCTGCATTCACGTACATATCACTATAAGACTTTGAATATTCAAGCACACAGCATGCATCATCTCGCATAAAGCACCTGTCAGTTCGAGCGTACGCTCTGGGCTTGCCCGTTGTTGGAACCTGCCCATCAGAAACTCTTACTGTTCAGACCCGCATTCATGCATCATGTCATTCATGAGAATATACGAGGATTAAACTAGACTTTCAAGTATTCGATCGATTCTGTGAAGTAGAGACCATACTTCGGTACGGGCAGTGTGTGGGGTGCTTAACTTCTTCCCACCCTGTAACCGTGATCCCTTACCTTGAATCTCTGGCCGCAGATCAACAAGAGTCATTTTAGAGGAAGGAATCTTCGGATTCCCTTCTCTAACGTTTCTACAGGGTCTAGCCGACTGTAGATTCGAAGTAACTGGCTAGTGGCGACTCTGGTCTTATATAAACTCATTTAAACATATCCAGCTTAACACGACAACCAAACAAAGCCCTCGAGAACGAGGCAAGCCAGTGGCACAAACGGCGATTTCGCACTCACGCATCCTCATCTCCTTCTTTTCCGAAAGGAAAGGGGAAGGGAGAAGAACGTCGTGTGGGAGCGCGGAAAAATCAGCGAGGGTCCACAGAATGGCGACTCCGCTGGGGATAAGCTAGTCCCACTAGTCGTGATCCGACTTGAAAACAGAATCCTTCCCGTACTTGAAAGTCATTAATCCTCATACAATCTCATCTGCATAGCATTCTACCCAAAAAAAAAATAGAAAATTCCAAAACCCAAAAAGAGTAGAGTATAGTCCTCACCATTGCGCCTCCTCAGGCTCAACGTACGCGGAGACAACTTCCCTTCCGCAGCATAATACGCACTCGGGCTCAACAAGCCATGTCCGACCACGAAGAAGAAACTCGTCTCTTCCCTGCTCTTGAGATGACCGAAGCGCAACCTCCAGCGCAACAGCCCATTGATAATACGCCAATCATACAAGAATTGGCACAAAGAGTGAGAGCAATGCAAGAAATGCTCTTGCAATTCATGCAAGCACAAGCCACCGCAGCAGCCAACAATCAAGTTGGCCCAGTTCAGCAGTCTCAGCAACCATGCTGGGTCCTTCCGGCCTCCAGTTCAAATCAAGCGCAACCATCGGAGTCTGCCCAAGACTACCGACAACAGCCATCTCAGCCCTTCGCTATGGGGCATCCTTCTCAATATCTTCCTGCGACGACAAGGCCATCTCAGAGCACTTCCGTTGCAGGAACATCTAGTCAGCTTCCAGTCAATCTTGCAAACAACAATCTCAGTAGATCTCAGCATGTCCCCACCGATGGGACACCTTTTCAATTCCAACACATCCTCGCCGATGGGATTTCAATTCAATTTCCAGCAACAGGGACAGCACTGGCGAATGCCCACAACGGGGGTCAGTGTCAAGCCCACATCAATCAGCGGACAGTGGCGAATACCCAACAAGGGGGTCACTTCCCAGCATCTCAGCCTCCTGCAAACAGGAGCACTTTTCAATTCCAGCACATCCCCGCCGATGGGATTCCAGTTAATTTCCAGCAATCTTCAATTCAGCAAAATCCAGTTAATTTTCAGCAATCTTCAATTCAGCAAAATCCAGTCAATTTCCAGTAAGTTCCAGTTCAACCTTCAGTACAGCCTCCAGTTCAGTTACCATCATTTCAAGCACAAGTTCATCAGAATCCAGTCCAATCATCAAATCAACTTCAGCAACCCGCGGTTGCTTGTCAGCAAGCCCATAGGGTCGAAGACATCGACCACTATGCCGAAGAAGAACGTGCCTTACTCCAAGAGGCACCAGTCGCTCGAACAGATCACTCAGGACTGGACGAGTTGCGGGAGCAGTTCCAGATCTTGCAAAATCAGCTTCAGCGACAACAAGGAATCGACTTACCTTCGACCAAGTTCAGAGACTTGTGTCCTTTCCCAGATGCTCAAGTACCTCAAAACTTTGAGGTTCCGAAATTCAAGAGATACGATGGCAGCGGTTGTCCCACAGCACATCTCAAGGCTTTCTGTGGAGAGCTGAGTGCAATCGCAGGAAATGAAGGGGCCCTTATTCGTTTGTTCCAAAAATCTCTGAAGGGCGATGCCCTAGATTGGTACACTTCATTGGACTGCCACCGCATCAGAACATGGGAACAGCTTTCCCAGGCTTTCGTCGACAGATTCGCATACAATCTCAACATGGCACCCAGAAGAGCCGACCTCGCAGCTCTCAGGCAAAGGAGTGATGAAACACTATCAGCTTATGTGGGACGTTGGCGAGCTATGGCAGCTCGAATGCGAACGCCTATCGACGATGAAGAACAAATCTCCATGATTGTTCATTCAACATATCCAGGCATATCCGGGTATCTCATCTCGCATCCATATGCGAACTTCTCACAGCTAATCCGTGCTGGAGAGCAAGTCGAAGCAGGAATCCGTGCCGGGACGATTTTCCCATGGCCTCATCAAGCCACTCCAGTCAAGAGGAACAGAGTGGAAGGAAGACCTATCGGGCACGGGAATGGAAACCGCAGTGGTTCTCCTCCCCGCCCAACAGAGGTAAACAACATCAACACCACTGCTCAAGGAAATCAACATGCTCCCCCACAGGGACGTCAACAGTATCAGCAAAATCAAGTTCAGCATCAGCCTCAGCGGTATCAGCCACAACCGAATCCTCAGCCACAAACACCTCGACAACAGCAGCAGTTCAGGGGAAATGGCCAATACTCATACCAGAACAGGCAGAATTACAGGGAGTTCAGGAAGTTCACTCCACTCAGTCAACCACTTAGTCAAATCATGACTACGCTGGTACAAAAGCAGTTACTCACTCTGATGACACCTAGGCCTCCGCCTCATCCTCTGCCTCCAAACTACCGAGAAAATGAGTACTGTGCCTACCATCAAGGACGTGGCCACGCCACTGATCGATGCTATACTTTGAAAAATGCTATACAATACCTAATTGATGACCGCAAGATCGTCATCTCGGTCCCTGGAACTTCTCCAGCAGCTTCCACCAACATCCTTCAGAATCCTCTGCCTCAACATCCGACGGACCCCAGTTCGTCTCGTGGCCCTGCAGTCAATAGTATAGAAGAAGGGGATCATCTCGATCGCTTCTTCTCCCCCATCCAATCCATTCACGCCTACACTTATGAGCCAACAAATCCTCCTCCAGTCTTGCAAGGGGCAAGTCCCTTTCTTCCTTCAATCTCCGAGCCAGTAGTGCTTGAAGGAGCACCTCCATATGATATACCAGTTGTTCAAGGGGCACCTTACAACCATTCAAGCTGGGAACCAGTCGTCCTGAAAGGAGCACAATCATACATTGAGCCCACATACGAACCTGTCATCTTGCAAGGGGCAACTCCAGAACAATCCAATCCGCAATGGAAGGATTACACTCATCAACAGCAAGAGCCCGTTGTCTTGGAAGGAGCTCTTCCAGTCAAGCCTGTCATATTGCAAGGGGCAAGTCCCGGAGGCGTATCAATCACGCTACGGCAGCTCGGACGAACAGAGAAACCTCCTGCCATATCAAGAGGACCAGTATTCATTCCATGGGAGCCTCCCGCCCCAGGAACAGTCAAGCCAGGACCACGACCTTATGTGGTCTATGAAGACAAGCCTCGATATTACCCCTTCAGCACAGGCAACAATGTAGTCCTCAAGGCAAAAGCTCCATACGAGGAAGATCTGGTACCCACAACAGCACCGTTGCAAGAACCGGTGGTCCTAGAAGGCAAAAGGGAGGAAAACTACAAAGAGGTTCCATGGCACTATCCAGAATGTGCGGAAGTGGGGAACATGAATCCCAATGGGCGTTGCATCCGAAAAGATAATCAGAACAGAGGAGATACCAAAGGCGCTCTCTCAGGCCTCGGCAACAAAAATGAAGCCGCATACGATGTGGCAACTCAGCTCAAGTCAATCCCTGCACAAATCTCAGTATGGGAGCTACTCTGCACATCTCGCATACACCGAGAAATGTTTGCCAAAACCTTGAGCGATGCTCATGTCTCCTCCGATACGGCACCAGAGATGATAGCATTAATGATTGGACAACTCCTGGCTCCGCGCGCCATCACCTTCACAGATAATGAGTTGCCATCAGAAGGACGTGATCATGGGCGATCCCTCAACATAGCCTTACGATACAAAGACCTCTGTGTTCCGCTGGTCCTTATCGATAATGGCTCAAGCTTAAATGTCTGCCCACTCAAGACTGCAGAACGTCTGGGAATCAGTCCTTCTTCATTCCGACCCAGCATCATATGCGTCAGAGCATTCGACAACACCCGCCGATCGGTGGAAGGGGAGGTCGACATAGAGGTACAGATAGGTCCGGAAGTCTCCACCATCACATTCCAAGTCCTGGATATATCAGCCTCTTTCAACATGTTGCTCAGGACGACCTTGGCTGCACAAGGTTGGAGCTGTGCCGTCAACCCTGCATCAACGAGTGAAATACATCTGTGGAAATCAAGTGATCTCTATCCATGCAGAGAAGGAGCTCATCATTCCTTCCAATGCTGCGGCCACTGAACCAGAAATCCCGGTCATTGATATCCAGCACTCTGAGGAAGACATCCCGTTTCATAGTTTCGAATTCGAGACTGTGAACTCTATCGCCAATCCAGAACCGATAAGGGTGGATCGTGTCTTTTCGCCGACAGAACGTCTGAGCCTCAAATACCGAATGAAGAATCACTTCAAGTCTAGAAAGGTACCACTGATATATAACCAACGCAAATGGGGACTCGGATACAAGGCAACCTTCATGGACAAAAGAAGGAAGAAATTTTGGTGCTCACCCATCCAGTTCGTCAAGCCAGGAGGACCTTGCAAAGATCCAGGAGGGAATCAACCGACTGCACTACACAAAGGCCTCCCGATGAGCCTAGTTTGGGCCACGTGGCTCCCCATTCGATGGGATCAGATTCTCGAACCATCTAAGCCTCCAGAAGAAGAAGAAAAGGATGAAGACGAAGAAGGAAGTCAAATACAACAGCTTCAGGACCAGGTTACTCTGACACCTGCTCCCAACCAGGGGCACAACTTGCCCACTTCTCTCAACCAGGGGCACAACCTGCCCACTTCAATCAGCAAGGGGCACGACTTGCCCATCTCAGCACCAATTAGCAAGGGGCACGACTTGCCCATCTCTGCAAAGTCAACTTCTTCAATCATCAGCCAGGGGCAGAAGCAGCCCATACATTGGACCAAGAAAGGGAAGTGGCCAGCCCTAGATTGGTCTGATGTCCAGATTCCAAACTTATGTCTAGCCGTGGAACCAGACGAACTGCAATGCGAAGTAAGTGATCCGGGAGGGACTGAGTACGACTCAGATCTCAAACCCGACCAGCGAGAAATCATGGTCGTTGGGCCAGACCATGATTCTTCGCCCAAAGCATCAACCCCCACCTCTCCAGGGGAGGAAGTGTGGGCTCCTGAATGGTCATCTGTTCCCCTCACTTTTGAATCAGCCAAAGAGCCATCTGAGGGCTCTGACTTCCAAAAAAAACGCCTGTTTAGGCAGCGACCGGAACTTTGGAACAAGTTGGGCTCAATCATGGTCTGCAATGCCTGCTTGTTCAAAGTCCCACGAATTTCGAAAATCCAAAAAAATCAAAAAAACTTTCAAAAGCCAAAAACATCTAGCATTTCAATTTCAGAAAAATCTCAAAAACCAAAAAATATTTCTTTTCCTGCATTCAATAGTGTGCCAAGTTCGTCTAAAGAGTCGCATGAGTTTGAAGTTGAATCATATGATTTCGACATCGAATTAGACTTCGAGCTCATGCGTCTGGACGAAGCTCGGAATGAGGAAGATGATGATCCTGCTCCCGAACTTGAGGATCTCCTCAAAAAGTTCGAATCTAAAGCCAATGTTGTAGCCGATGATTTCGAGATAGTAAACTTGGGACACCTGAGATCCCTAGGGAAGTACGCATTGGAAAATCGTTGCCACCTGAGATGAAACAGAAAATGATAGAGTTCCTAGCTCCAAGATTGTCCAACTTCGCGTTCTCATATGAAGACATGCCGGGGCTCGATGAAGAGCTCGTTGTACACCATCTGCCAACCAAGACAGATATGAAGCCAGTGAAGCAGAAACTTCGAAGAATGAAGCCAGAATGGGCTCTGAAAGTCCGAGATGAAGTCATCAAGCAGTACAACGCGGGATTCTTGGTAGTCTCCAACTACCCTAAATGGCTCGCCAACATCGTGCCAGTACCAAAGAAGGACGGCAAGGTTCGAATGTGCATCGACTTCCGAGATCTCAACAAAGCCAGTCCTAAAGATGACTTCCCTTTGCCACATATCGACACTCTGGTCGACAACACTGCTGGATACAAGATCTTCTCATTCATGGACGGGTTCTCAGGTTACAATCAGATCAAGATGGCCGTCGAAGATCGCGAGAAGACATTGTTCATCACTCCCTGGGGAACCTTCTGTTACAGGGTAATGCCGTTCGGTCTGAAGAACGCAGGAGCAACATATCAGCAAGCAATGACAGCACTATTCCACGACATGATGAACAAAGAGCTCGAAGTATATGTGGACGACATGATCGTCAAATCTCACACAATTGAAGGACACTTTGAAGATCTGAAGAAGTTATTCAACAGATTAGAAAAGTAAAAGCTCCGTCTCAACCCTCAGAAATGTGTCTTCGGTGCAATGGGAGGTAAGCTCTTCGGCTTTATGGTGAGCGAGGATGGCATCAGGGTCGACGAGACCAAAACCAGAGCAATCATCGAGATGCCCCCTCCTAGAACAGAGAAAGAAATTCGTGGCTTCCTCGGCAGAATTCAATACATCAGTCGCTTCATCGCACAGCTCACACCTATCTGTGAGCCCATATTCAAGCTCCTTCGGAAGAACGTTCCAAAAGAATGGAATGGTGATTGCCAAGTCGCCTTCGACCGCATCAAGAAATATCTCATGAATCCTCCAGTCCTAGTGCCACCCACTCCTGGACGACCACTATTGTTATACATCTCAGTAGCAGCAGAAGCCATTGGCTGTGTCCTCGGCCAACACGACGAGACCGGGAAGAAGGAACAAGCAATATACTATTTGAGTCGAAGGTTCACTGACTATGAGACCAGGTATTCCCCGATCGAGAAGACTTGCCTCGCCCTATTCTCCTCCTCGCTCACATGGATCCGCTCAAGTACCTGTTCGAGAAGCCGGCACTCACTGGAAGGATAGCTAAATGGCAGCTACTCTTGTCTGAGTTTGACATCACCTATGTCACTCAAAAGGCAATCAAGGGGCAGGCCCTCGCCGATCATCTTGCGGCTCACTCTCTCCTGGACTATCAGCCGCTCAAGACGTTCTTTCCTGATGAAGATCTCTTGCTCATAGAAGAAGAAAAGAAGAAGAAAGATGAATGGACATTATTTTTCGACGGTGCAGCAAATTCTAAAGGGAGTGGTATTGGAGCAATCCTCTACTCTCCAGATGATGTCCCTATTCCTATCTCGAGGAGCATCGCATTCGAGTGCACCAACAACATGGCAGAGTATGAAGTATGCATCGCTGGCTTAAGGGAAGCCATAATCTTGGGCGTCAAGAAGCTACGAGTGTTTGGAGACTCACAGCTTATCATCAATCAGACCAATGGCGAATGGAAGACCAAAGACGAGAAGTTGATACCATATCATGTGTATCTTGACAATCTGATCGAAGAATTCAAGGAAATCACCTTCTCATACATGCCCAAAGCCAAGAACCAGTTTGCAGATGCTCTCGCCACGCTTGCATCAATGCTCGAAATCCCGAAAGGAGCTTCAGAATGGGAGCTCACAGTCGAAATTCAAGAAGAACCTGCTTTTTGCCTGCAAATAGAAGAAGCCGAAGCTGTCCCTGACAAACCCTGGTATGCCGACATCAAGCAATATCTCGAAACCCAGGAGTATCCAGAGTCAGCAACAGCGACAGATCGCCGAACCGTTCAGCGTTTGGCCGGCCAGTTCACCATCAGTGGCGAAGCTCTTTACAAGCGATCCTATAATCACATCCTCCTTCGATGCGTTGATGAAACAGAAGCTGCAAAGATCATGAAAGAAATACACGAAGGAATCTGTTGCCCACACATGAATGGGCACATGATGGCAAAGAAGATTCTATGACTTAGCTACTATTGGCTCACCATGGAGACAGACTGTTGCCAGCACATCAGAAAATGCTTCAAGTGTCAGGAGCATGCAAATCAAATCCATGCCCCATCATCAGAGTTATACAACCTGACCACCCCCTGGCCCTTCTCCATGTGGGGACTCGACATCATAGGCAAGATCAGTCCCAAAGCATCAAATGGTCATGAGTATATACTTGTGGTAGTCGACTACTTCACCAAGTGGGTAGAGGCAGCCTCCTACACCACGATTGCAGCATCTCAAGTGATCAAATTCATGAAGAACAACATCATATGCCGGTATGAAATCCCTAATGCTATCATCACAGATAATGGGACCCCGTTCGTCAACAAGAAGATGGATGACTTCCTCAGCAAGTTCAAGATCCAACGTCATCGATCAAGCCCCTACCGTCCCCAGATGAATGGTGGGGTAGAAGCCGCAAACAAGACAATTGTCAGGATACTCGAGAAGATGGTCGTGACCTATCGAGATTGGTCAGATATGCTCCCATATGCACTTTGGGCCTATCGAACGTCTGTACGATCTGCTACGGGCGTTACTCCTTTCGAGCTTACTTATGGAATGGAAGCAGTTCTACCAGTCGAAGTGGAAATACCATCACTACAGGTGTTATTAGAAAGCGAAATTGAAGAAGGAGAATGGCAACGGGCCAGATTCGATCAGTTGCAGCTAACAGATGAAAAGCGCATGCGTGCACTAAGTCATTCTCAGTGTTATCAGAAAAGGATCGCTCGGGCTTACAACAAGAGAGTCCGAAAAAGAAGTTTCAAGGTAGGCGACATGGTTATGAAGAAGATTCTACCATCGCACCTTCCGGACCCCAGAGGAAAGTTCAAACCCTCGTGGGATGGGCCACTGATCATCAGAGAAGTACTTCCCGGAGGCGCCCTCAGACTCACCAGCATGAGAGGGGTGGATCTTCCTGAGCCAACCAACGCCGACAACATGAAGATCTTTCACGGGTAAGTTATTCTGATCTTATCAAAGGTAACTTTAATAGAGCTGAAGTCAAGAGGTCGAAGCTAAGATCTCTGAGAAATCATTTCCGTCCACCAATAAGTGTTTCAAATAAGGGGATTCAAAAAGAGAAAAATACAAAAAAAAGGGGATTCAAAAGGAAAAAAAAGGGAGAGAAAAAGAATATAAAAGAAAAAAAAAAGAGAGAAGAAAAGAGAAAAAAAAAAGGGAAGCCAAAGAAAGGCACTTAAGAAAAAAAATCAATCCAAGAAGAAACACGGTCATCCATCCATCCACCTCAGAAGGGTCTTTAGCAAAGACCGACAGCTCTATTATCGTAACTCAGGATAAGGGCTGAAAGACTGCCATCGGCCTGCAACGACGGATTCCCGACCTCTAGCCACCGCAGTTATCCAGAGATCCAGAAAAAAAAAAGAAAAAAAAATGTGTGCCTAAACAAAGAGGGCGGAGTGAAAACCCGAAAGGGCGCTCCGAGTAAAAACAGTGGGCATACGGCGGACTTGGTGAAAACCCAAAAGGGCGCCAAGGGTAAAAACAGCATAGCTGCCAAGGGGCAGGCAAGATCAAATACCCGGGACGTGGTGAAAACCCGAAAGGGCGCCACGGGCAAAAATGACGAGAAAAGGCCGGCTGTAGTGAAAACTCGAAAGAGCGCTGCAGGCAAAAATGGCTCAAAAAGAAAAAGAAAAAAAATTAAAAAAATTAAAAGTGCAGGTACCAAGAAATCAGATCGGTTCGAGCAGCGAAAGTTCAAGAACAAGAAGAAGTACAGTCAGGAACAAAGAGCTCCACAAACTCTGACAATCTCAAGAAGCAACAGTTTCCATTGCCTACACCTCTGAGGGAACCAAAGGAGCACACAAGTCAAACCTCGAGACATCGATCAAGGCATTGGCCGAGCCCTAGTTCTGATTCCTATGTCCTGACACAAAATCCAGACACACTCACAAGACAACTCATGGCACAGTAGATTTTCAAACAGTTTTTTTCTTTTCAATTAAAAGCATCATATTTCTTTTACACATATCATATCACCTTTTTCAAAAAAATGCATCATCATCAATCATATATGCAAAAAAGAATGTGCAGGTGGCCAACACAATCAATCTCTACCCTCCTCCTTGGCCACATCAGGTGAGTCCTCTGACTCATAAAAAGATAGTCTCGCTCTCAACCTGCTCACCTCCATACGCAGGTAATGCGCCTCATCGCGCTCAAGGGTACGGATCGCTGTCTCCTCATCAGACAACCTCTGATCGGCAGCCAATCTCCTCGACATCATCTCACAATGATACCGAAGTGCATAGATCTCAGACAGCAGATGGCCATGAGTGGCCAAAAGGAAGCCAGGATCGATAAAAGGGCGCTCCTCAAAGGGTTCATATGAACCGGATGAAGAGCCAGCATCTCCAAGGATATCCTGCTCATCCTCATCAACAGTCTGGTGCTAGCAAGGGATACGTCGGTACAAAGACTGCTCAGCAACCCAGTACTGATATGGGGAGGTCGCCATCGGAAAAGTCCGCAGCTCAAAACCCAGCAAATCAGCAGTCAGGTAGCTCGCCCAAGAACAATCAATCTGGGTCCTAAAGTCAAAGGATCTGGATGGAAGTGCTTGACGCCCGATACCCGTGAAAGCGAAAAGAGGAACATCCTGCTCATACCCAAACTGCCTGCAAGAACCGGATGGGATGGTAAGAAAAGTAGGATCGAAAGCCTACCAACATCAGAGGATGGCGGTGTGCATCGCAAAGCACTGGAGGAAGTGAAAGCCAAGATGACTCCCAACGAACGTTCCAGTCACGAAGTTCAGCAAACATCCTGCGATACAAGGGCTCGCTCATCCTAGCTGTATGCGGAAGAAACTCCATAATGTACCGCAGTAAGGTCTGGGCGACGGGTGTCAGGAAATGATACAGGAACAGTCAAAGAAAGACGCTCCCATAGCCAGACCTGATCATAGAAAGGAAAAGAAGTTCAGCTAGAGCAAAGCAATTCCTAACAAAGCAAGAGGAAAAAGGTGTAGAAAAGATACCTGAAGAAAGGCACAGCAGCCGCGAAGGACACGAGTGCGGCCCAGGGCGCAGTCAGTCAGCCCATTGAACAGTTTGGCCAAGATAAGAGAAATGATCCCCTGCCGTCGGATAGCTCGGCTCATCACCTCAAAAAGCAGAGGAGTCTGGGACCTGCGCCATCCCGAGAACAGCACCTCAGCAATCAAGCAGAAAATCAGTGCGTTCCGAGCAAAGGTAGAACCGGCCGCACTCCGAGGACCCGAAAAAAGATGATACAGTAAGTCCAAGGAAAACACCACAGCATCCTGGCCACCGGCTGCAGGCCGAACAAGATAGGGGATCCCGAACCAGTTCTGCGGTGTAGCAGTCTTCGGCGATGTCTTCGGCGATGTCTTCGGCGAGAAATACTGAGTATAATCCAAGGGTAGACCTGTCAAGCGTGCAAGCTCCTCCAAAGAAGGCCCCATCTCCATATCGTTGAACACAAACAAGTTCAACGAAGGGACCCAGTCAATCAAGGCAGCTCCGAGTATCCTCCAGTCAATATCAACTCTGGCCATATGGATCAGACTGCCGAAGCCATAGGGCTCCAAATCTCGAATCTCATAAGCTGACAAACTGTCAAGCCAAGCAAGCAGTCGTGGCGAGCAAGAAGGACGAGGAAGCAGCTGACAAGTCCTCACTGGTACCCCCTCCAGCACAAAAGGCCCAGAAGTCAATAATGGCTCATCAAGGATCGGAAGGTCAACGGGCGAAGGAGAAGGAAAATCTGGAACCTTTGCAGACTCGACAGCCCCTGACCTGTCCCCAGTAACGGCTATGTCTGATATAGTCGCATCACTGTCGGAAACTGTCACAACCTCAGCCGCACGGGAAGACTCGCCCACCTCATGAACAGAGTGCGCAAAAGACCGACGATCAGGGGAAGGACAATGCTCTCCATCAAAAGGACTATCAGTGAAGATCACACCGCACATCGTGGCATCCTGGCTAATCTGACTGTCAAAGAATACATCTGAACCATAAAAAAGGGTCCCGACAGCCCCGATCGAAGAATCAACGGTCAGATCTGGACCTGCGGCCCTCTCCAATAGGAAATCATGAATCCAAACATCATCCTGGCCGATCAAAGGGATCATCGAGGCATCTACACTGTCCATCATCAGGGGGACATCATCAATGATCACATCAAGTCCACCCAAACAAGTATACCGTACATCCTGGCCCTCATCCAGAGCATCCAAACCGTCAAAGGTACCATCTGAACCATCCATCCCATCCAAGCATGAGATCAGCCCATCTATGCCCTTCATGGTCCCATCACCACCATCCATCACATCATCCATGTGGCCTACATTCAAGGGAAGCATGGCCTCACCTATGTCCCATCCCATCATCCTATCCATACCATTCATTCCTCCCATAATGAAGGTCCCATTCAAATCAGAAATTTCAGCCATCCCACCATTAATGGGGCCATTCAAAGCTCCACCAACCACCAAGCTTAAATCTTCATCAATGCCCCCTCTTAATGCCCCATCTACCCCATCCATTAAAGGCATCTCCCCATTATCAAAGCTCAGTTGAAAATCTGAAGTGTGGGACCCACCTTGGACAGCCCCCACAGCCCCTAAATCTCCACCATCCATTGCCCAAGAAAGGACAAACCAAGAAAAAGACAAAAGGAGAATGAAAGAAGAGACAAGGAAGTGATTCATGGCTGAATCGAAGAATCGGATGCAGATGATGAGGGAGACAGCAGCCAGAGGAATATGCTCACTGTCTGAACCAGAGCCAGCCCAGGCCGCTCAAGAGGCGAGCCTTGGGCGGCCTGCCCTGGGCCGCCCGTACGGACGCGGTTCCTCTCTCTCCGCGGGATTGGCTCCAGGGTCCTTGGTAGGTGAGACGGACAGTCCACGTCAGCAGATGGCGCTCCATGGGCCGCCCAAGGCTCCGGTCCACTCCAGATTTCGACTGAGATTGATTAAGATCATATAAAAGGTGCCCCACCGGTCCAATCACGGAGCAATGCGGCCAGAACATGGCTGATCAAGTCAAAGAGAAGGAAAGGTGATCAAGTGGGGGCCACAAGCAATCCAAGCCGTTCAAAGACCAGATCATCATGATCTAAACCATTGAAGGACCTACATGAGCCATCAAACAACAAGATCAAAGGGGTGATCATCAAAAGAAGGGCCAGAATCCAAGATCTAATCATCAAGTGGGCCCACAAAGCCAAATCAAGCGATCTGAGACGTTCAAGTCGTCATCCACACCATGAGAAACCTTCTCAGCCTCACAAATCATCAAAAGATGTGCCCAAAGTAAAGCCAAGGTCTTAAGTGGGCCCGCAGGGTCAAATCTATCAATCTGAACCATTCAAGGGCTAAATCATCAAGATCCAAACCATTGGAAAGCTTACACAAGTCATGGAGCGGCAAGATCAAAGGTTCGATCATAAAAAAGAAGGGCCAGAATCCAAGATACAATCATCAAGTGGGCCCATAAGGCCCAAACAAGCAATCCGAACCGTTCTAGTCATCGTCCATGCGGCTAAGAAGTCTCAAATCATGAAAGAACAAGTCAAAGGTCAAAGCGTCCAGACATCATCAAAGAATTTGAAACAAGTCAAAGACTGTATATTCATTCAAAAAGAGCTTGATACAAAAGAAGATGAAAGCAAAAGTACAAGGCCATACAAAGCAGAGCACCCGAGCAGGCTACAAGTCGCCAACATAATCATCATCGTCCCTCCTCGCATCCCGCTCCCGACGATAAAGATCCATCAAAGGAGCAGTCACCGAACCTCCAGCATACCTGCGACGGCCACCTGAAACATAAAGCGAAGGAAGCAGAGGCCCCTGGCCGAACAGCAGATACCACTCATCATAATCACGATCCGGGATCGTGAAACGGAATCCGGGCTGGCCCACGAGAGCCTCAACTCTCTCATCAACCGGCATCCGAGCAGCTGGAGGAGGTGCAGAACAAGGGACCCGAGCCACCCCAGTGACTTGCCGAAGCAACCTCTCCCCCAAGTACCACTGGAAAGACTCAGCGTCAGAAAGCATGATACGGAGACATGAAGCATCGTATGCCTCCACGCGCTGGGGGGTGTAATAGAGAGGGAAACTGGCATACGGCATCCAAGCAAGCTGCAGCAAATAAAGTCACCACGATCAATTAAATACAGCACGAGGGGAAAGACAAGCAAGATACTTATGTCCTCGACAGTCAGCCCGTCTATGTCAGCACGCCAATTGTCCCCAGGAACTCGGGAGTTCCGCTGACGGTTTTTTTGGTGCCAGTACATGTGGCGATACTAAGAGGGCTCAATATCAGCCCTCATCCTCGGCGCGAGATGGGGAAAATGGTCATAAAAGCAGGTCTGGACAAAAGCACATCTAATGATCAGAGAGGGAAAGAAGGCGAAAGCCCTTCAAGGAAGGTGAAAGAAGAAATACCTCAACAACAGGCCAAAAACCTGTGAAGGACCGGCTATGCCGACAGGTCTTGTCCAGACCCTGAAAGATACGGGTCAAGATAGCCCCATTCCAGTTATAGGGGTGATGAAGATCCTCGACTAAACGAAGAAATTTGGGGTCAACTCTCTCATTCGCATGGCAGAAAAGAAAGGATCCAAAAGCATAAGTACTCATGGCCCGCGCTTTGTGGAGGGCCTCTCGCTCGGTGGTGGGGATGACAGAAGCAAAACTGTTGTAGAACCATCGCATCTTCACTTGATGGCCTTGGAATTCACCCTCGGGTGGGACGTCACCGACAAGCCGTAGCCAGTCGGTGGAAGTGAGAGGAGCTAGAGAGCTGACTTGAGAAACAATTGTCCCATGAAACGGGAAGCCTATCTGCATGTAAATGTCCAAGGGGGTTATTCCCCATTCTCCACAAGGGAGCTGAAAGGTGTGGGTCTCATCCCGCCACCTCTCGCAAAGGGCTGCAAGCATCATGCAGTTAGCATCATTATTGTGGAAACGTAGGGTGAGGAGGCCAGCAAAAGGAGTACCATCCAGTACTCGTTCAAGCAAGGGCTGTGGATCCTTCATCCAGTCGTCTCAGCGATCCCTGGTACCTCGACCCTTGATAGCGGGAAGAGGTTGATGCTCCATAGCTAAGGAACACATGTGGTCCCCTCGGCGGATGATGAAGGCGGGATCATCTTCGTCAATCACTCGGTGACCTCTGACACCATCCGCCATTGAATCCTACAAGCTTGGCAAGGTAAGTCCCTATCCATTACCCGTTAAAATCTAAATTATCATCCAAGAAACCCATGGGATTGGACTCACATTCAAATGCAAAATCTAAAGTCCAACTCCATGTGTCACTTAGGATATGTGTTGGGCCCATTGGAAAAAGTAAGGCCCACCTTAAAGAAGGTTGCATGGCATGCCTTAGGTAAGAAAAGTCCATCATCCAAGGACACATTTTGGACAACACATGCACTCAAGTGCCATGAGATCAACAAAGGATGAGAATCCTACTTCACATGAGAAATCCCTCTTCAAAGTCCATATGTGGCCAAGGATTGATCCACTTTTATGCCAAGGTCATGATTATCACTTAAGATGTTTCCATCTTTTTACACACATGCATGGACAAGTGGGGGGTAGAAAGGAAACGGGCCCCCAAGAGCAACCCAAATGCCTCATCTCAATGGATTGAAGAGAGCACATAGCCCACTTGGAAGAATAT
Source organism: Liriodendron chinense (assembly GCA_003013855.2). NCBI lineage: Eukaryota > Viridiplantae > Streptophyta > Magnoliopsida > Magnoliales > Magnoliaceae > Liriodendron > Liriodendron chinense. The sequence continues at coordinate 138,136 of PVNU02000491.1, read as the reverse complement.
GAGGACCCATTCATGGGTTAATCATGGGCAACTTTATGTGCCTCATCTTGATGAAAATTTTGACCATGAGAATACAACATGGCGGTCCACCCACAACATATGGAATCAAAGAGGCCAATGGTAAAAAATTTGATGCACATAGCCCACATGAGGAGTCAAAGTTGGAAATGCCCATGTAAAGGCAAGTTTGGGCAACTTATGTGCACCAATTTCTTTACCAAAAAGGGAGACCATTTGAGCACAAGAGGGCATGGCTCGATAAGTCACCCAACCATCATGAAAATGGATAAGAATGGCACGCATAGCCCACTTGAAGATCAAAATCCGAAATGTCCCAAGGCATGGGACAAAAATGGGCAACTTATGGGTATCATTCTTCCCCACAAATTTAAAGGAATATCACCCATACATGAGAATGATGGTGGATGACCCACCAAGCCCCAAAGGAAAAGGAGCTATGATTGTATGGATAGCTCACTTGAGAATCATCCATTTGAGGTTGATAGCATTAGAGGGAAACTCTTGAGAACCACATTCCTACCACAAGGAAAACCATTTGAAACTTAGTGAGAGTGTTGGAACAACTCACTCATGGGACTTGTAGATGGTCAAGTAACTCAAGTCCTCCATCCATCAAAAGAAAAGAACATGAAAAGAAAAAGCCTACATGGACAAAGTGTAGTGGTGCACGCATGGTCCAAAGAAATCCAAATTTCAATGAGGGCCCAAAAGCCCATCCACATGAAAAACTCCAAGGAGCCCACCACACTTTGTACAAGGATGTACATCATAATCAAGAGATGGTAGAAAACTTGGGTCATTTGTCCATAAAGGCCCAACTAGGAAACCTAGCCCACTTGAGATCCAAAATGAAGAATGGGCTAGTCATCTTGATCCATACATGTGTGAAAAAAGATGGGGTCACCTAAAGTGAGCCCCATGAGCCTAAAACTTGAGATGGGTCCTACCATGCCCATGGGCCCAAACCTTGAAAAGAAGATGGAAAAGAAAGGAAGAGCATTAAGGAAAAATGACAAGGGCAAGAAAGCATGAGGGAGCCCAAAATGAAGCATTGGGCCCATCAAATACACCAAGGGCCATGACTTCACTTTGAGCCCATTTGATACATATAAAGAGAAGCCCAACTCCCATGAAAAAAATAGAGTATTTTGCCATGAACACTTGGTAACATGGCAAAATCACCCTTTACATACACATGAGGGGAGTGTGAAAAGAAGAAAGAAAAAATGAAGTGGAAAGCTTGCAATGTCCTTCTCCATGCACCACCTTTGAAAAGGACTTGAGATCTAGAAAGTGGCCAAAAACAATTGGGCCCACCCTCACTCTTTTTGGAATAACTACATGGAAAAAGAAAAGAGTCATGAGAAGAGACAATGAAAAAGGAAAAGGATAAGAAAAGAGAAAGGAAGTGGTCCATACCTTTACCACTCACCAAAGAAGGACCACCTTGCTGTCCCAAAACTTCTCTAAGGCCCACCACTTGAAAGGAGCAAAGGACCACCAAAGAAGAGAGAGAAAACTTGAAAAGAAGAGAGTATGAGAGAGAGAAGAGAGATTACACGTTTGAGTGGGCAAGGGTGCCCCATGTTATATAGAAAAGGGGAGGGCACCCTTTTACCCAACCCACTGAAGAGACCAGGAGGCAGAGACCGTCCGGGCGGCCCATGGGAGGCCGTCCTAGCCCCTACCTACATGAAACGACCACCCTCCCTCTCTCCTTGGGAAGAACTCCTCCTTGGGAAGGGTGGTTGCAAGTGAATCTTGTACCTCCATGTAAGAATGAAGTGATGGAAGAGAATGGTGAGAAAAAGGAAGAGATCTCACCAAAATCTCATCTTGTGAGAAATTGGTGGGAAATTGGCTTGATGATGTGGAAAAGTTCCATAGAATTTTCAAGAAAAAGAAAGGAAAATTTGACTTGGTCAAACAATGATCTCAACCATCCAAAGGCATGACCAGATGATTCAAACCATTTCCAAGAAGAATCCCAAGAATCTCCACCCTTGATTACTGTTCACACGTACAGTTTTTGGTCCGAAGACCTTAAACTACGTCGGGATCAACATCCCGAGGGATTTCAATAAAAACCAGCATCGATCCCAGTCTTTAAGACCAACATCGGATGATCTGGATCATTTTGAAAAACAAAAAAATATATCACCAGCCCCTCTTTTAAAGTTTTTGGGTCCGAAGACCTTAAACTACGTCGGGATCAATATCCCGAGGGATTTTCAATAAAAGCCGGTATCGGTCTTGATCAAGATCCGCTGACACCGGACATTTTCCAAAAACAAAAAAAATGTGTTTGCCCCCTTTTGTACGGTTTCTGGTCCGAAGACCTTAAACTACGTCGGGAACAAAATCCCGAGAGATTTCCAATAAAAACCAGTGTCAATCCTGACCGTTCAAAATTGAGATTTTATGACCTGGAACAGTTTTCGAAAAATCACAAAAAAGAATGTATTTTCAGCATGTACATATTTATGGTCCGAAGACCTAAAACTACACTGGGATTAATCTCTCGGGGGACCTTTCTCGCTTTCAACTAAAAACCGGCATCGGCCTCGACTGTTGGGATCAAGGTCTGATAACCCGGATCATTTTGAAAATACCAAAAATATTTTAAAGTTTCCACAAAACCAGCATCAATCTCGATCATTCGAGCTGAAATCTGGAACTTTTTCAAAAAAAAAAACACAAAAAAAAGAAGAAAAATGATTCACCAAAAACTGCACAAATTCATCCCCAGTGGTGCGAAGACCTAAAACTACACTGGGATTAACTTCTCGGGGGCTTTCTTTCCTAACCTGTTCCAGACATGGCTGACACTTGATCGTACGGGTGTCTGGAATCTTTTAAACAGGTAAGGGCTGTGGCGGGCAGAGCTCCGCGATCCTGTTCGTGTTGAACGCACCGTGATAGACAACCTTGATTTGGAAGTCACTGTTGAATCTGACGGATGTTCCCTGTTCCTAAAACTCATGAAGGGGATTAAAGCTGTTGGGAGGTGGAGCGCACCCTCACGGAATTGTGAGCAACGTAAGGCCCCAAACTGGATTGACTAAAGGAAATGTGAGGATGTGGCTCATTTTGTAGCCGAAGGAGTCCGTCGGACGATATGTGGTCTATGTGCATTGCACATGAGGAACAGGCAACTTTGTGGGTGTGTTGACTGAAAACCCTCAAAATCTCCTCATCCGAAGATGTAAAACTACGACACTTAACTGTGTGAGACTCGTCTTGCTCGCTGACGTAAAATGGATCGGGTGCCTTACCAGCAGTAGAAGCTGGAAGTGGATGAAAATTCCATACTTTTCCCTGCATTTCATAAAAATCACAAAAATACAAAAACATTGCAAAATCACCTTTTCAAAAATCACAAAAAATATTTCCCTTGCTTTCAACAAAATATTTTCAAAAATCACAAAAATATTTCCTTTGCTTTCAAATCAAAATATTTCAAAAATCACAAAAATATTTCTCTTGCTTTCATCAAAAATATTTCGAAAATCACAAAAAATATTTCTTGTGTTTTCAATAAACTGATCTCTACCCTGACCGCTCAGGTAAAGATTCGGATCCACATATTTACAAAAAATCACAAAAATTAGTATCCCCAGCACTACAATTCAGGAGTCTTGAACTCCGCTCACTTCACAGTATGGGATGACGGATCCAATCGCCCGCAAATTGGAATCTTGACCAAAACGGGCAACCAAACACCATCTCAATCACACGTATGCCCAGAAGAACATCTTGAAGTCAAATAATATCCTCGTACATTCTCATTCGCAAAGAAACAGCATCTTGGGACGATGGACCTGATCGACCACGGGTCGGGATCTTGACCAACCCGCTGACCAAACACCCGTGTAAAAAAGAAAAAACCCAGGGAGCACAACCCTGCAAGCAATAAGCTCAAAGTTCTCTGCACCCATAGCAAAAGCAAAATCATCAAACTGAAAGAGAATGAGCCAAAACCATGCATTCATCATGCATCTCCATGCATCAGCATCCATCGCATCAATCATCATGTTTACCAGCTTTCAAAATAAAAGTCGGTTAGTCAAAGACCCCACAGGCATCCCTAGTGGAGGCGCATGCAAACCGGATTTCCATTTCATAAAAAAAAATATTTCCATTTGCAAATAAAAACCCCACGGAGTATCACTCCCCAGAGTGGGTGCCTTTTCAAAAACCCAAAAAATATTTTCCCAGTAGAGCGTTCTGTCTCCAAAACACCAGGAGATCTTCCATATCTCTGGGTAGGAGCCAATGCAAAAATCAAATAAGATCCGATGTCTTGCGGTTTCCCCGGAGACCATCGGATCCAATGCACTCAAAGTACGATCGAACTGAACTCCAGTGTCAGTACGGTCGTGCCACATGCCAAGATACAAAAAAGATGAAAGCCAAAAAGCTCGGTCACAGAAACCATTTGAACAGGTGGAAACGATGAATTGTAACCCAAGTATCAAAATCAGCAAATTGGGTGGAAAGAGTTCACCCGCACATACCTAGGCGTGGATGCCTGAAGTACCTTGACTGAGTCCAAGTCGGCGTAGTAGAATCCCGTAAGACTATCTGACGCAGGGCGTCTAACCACTTTGACAGTCAAGCGAAACAAGTACTCCTGGAGTGATCTGGGAAAACATCAAACATCACACAATCAGTCTCAGGGTCAGCAACCTCGTAAGACTGTTGACGCAGAGGCTCTGCTGTACCTTTCCGATGTTAGTACCTATCGGGAATGGAAGGGTTGCGATTGGGTACCCAGGTTGCAGCGCATGCAGGGACAATCGCAACGTTTTCTCCAAACTCCCGCGGTATGTGCGAGTGATGGATTTTCAAACAATCAACTAACTCAGATACAAAGGACAACAAAGATTCCAGACCACAATCAAGGAAAGAATGAATTGCAAACCAAGCATCGAAATCAGCAGATCGGGTGGAAAAGAGTTCACCCGCACATACCTAGGCGTGGATGCCTGAAGTACCTTGACTGAGTCCAAGTCGGCGTAGTAGAATCCCGTAAGACTATCTGACGCAGGGCGTCTAACCACTTTGACAGTCAAGCGAAACAAGTACTCCTGGAGTGATCTGGGAAAACATCAAACATCACACAATCAGTCTCAGGGTCAGCATCCTCGTAAGACTGTCGACGCAGAGGCTCTGCTGTACCTTTCAGATGTTAGTACCGATCGGGAATGGAAGGGTTGCGATTGGGTACCCAGGTTGCAGCAAACTGCAGGGACAATCGCAACGTTTTCTCCAAACTTCCGCGGTATGTGCGAGTGATCGGTTTCCAAACGATCAACTGACACAGATGCAAAGGCAAGCAAAGATTTCAGAACATGATCTATGAATGACCGGGTCAGAAGTGGGGTGTCCACTCGCTTTGGCATTCGGTTGCACGCAACCTCTACCAAAGAGGGGCATCTGTAGACACCCCACCTTCGGCTACACTGTTGGTAGAGAAAGCTGGATAAATGGAGGACCGTACCCCCAAATCCCAAGTCCAAACTCAGCCAAACTCACCCTTGTAAGCCCCATTCCATAACCCAGTTCAAGCCTGAACCCAGTCAACCCAGTCTTAAACATCAGCCTGAAAAACCCACCAGAAAAAAGCCAGTCAAAAAAATCCTAAAAAGGTCAAATTCACTGAGTCAACCCGCTGAGTTAACCCGCTGAGTCAACCCGGCGAGTCAACCCGTCGAGTCAAAACACCGAGTCAACCCGTCGAGTCAAACCACCGAGTCGACTCACTGAGTCAACTCACTGAGTCGACCAGCGAGTCCAACAACAGCCCCGAGGGAGCGACCGTACTCACTGAAAACCGAGGAGAGGCCGTACGGGCGGCCCATAGCAGGCCGCCCGGAAAAAATTACGAGAGTGCCACTCTCCGCTGCTATAAATACCCCCCTCCCCTTCTCATTCCAACAATCCACTTCCCTCTCTTCAGCCCGAGTGCGATTCGAATCCTCTTTAGCCCATTCCTCCACCAAGGAGAGCCCGAGTGAGGAGAGTCTAGCCCTGGTCCAGCCCAGCCTGACCACTGGTCCAAGCCTCCCAAGCCATCCAAGTCTTGATCCATCCACTCGAAGCCAATCCTTGCTACACCTCCGTCCACCCGGCTACTCTTTTCCAGCATCATCTCATTTGCATCTAGCATAAGTGCAACATTTACTTTTCTTCCAACCCCCCTGCTTCACTGCAAGCACCTTGATTCGTCAAGTACACTGCATATGTCTTAAATTAAGCACCTGTCAGTTCGAGCGTATGCTCTGGGCTTGCCCGTTGTTGGAACCTGCCCATCAGAAACTCTTACTGTTCAGACCTGCATTCACGTACATATCACTATAAGCACTTTGAATATTCAAGCACACAGCATGCATCATCTCGCATAAAGCACCTGTCAGTTCGAGCGTACGCTCTGGGCTTGCCCGTTGTTGGAACCTGCCCATCAGAAACTCTTACTGTTCAGACCCGCATTCATGCATCATGTCATTCATGAGAATATACGAGGATTAAACTAGACTTTCAAGTATTCGATCGATTCTGTGAAGTAGAGACCGTACTTCAGTACGGGCAGTGTGTGGGGTGCTTAACCTCTTCCCACCCTGTAACCGTGATCCCTTACCTTGAATCTCTGGCCGCAGATCAACAGGAGTCATTTTAGAGGAAGGAATCTTCGGATTCCCTTCTCTAACGTTTCTACAGGGTCTAGCCGACTGTAGATTCGAAGTAACTGGCTAGTGGCGACTCTGGTCTTATATAAACTCATTTAAACATATCCAGCTTAACACGACAACCAAACAAAGCCCTCGAGAACAAGGCAAGCCAGTGGCACAAACGGCGATTTCGCACTCACGCATCCTCATCTCCTTCTTTTCCGAAAGGAAAGGGGAAGGGAGAAGAACGTCATGTGGGAGCGCGGAAAAATCAGCGAGGGTCCACAATAATAATATTGTGTTTAAAAGGATTCATGAAATATTAATACATTTTATTAATTACCTCTCAAAAAGATCATCCATCGGCATCGGACGGGTCCACGCACAAGTGCTCCTCCACCAAGTGCATAAGGACCAGCCCTTATATAGTTAAAACGGTATATCCTCATGGGGTTGTCGAGATAGAGAATCTAGCAAACGATAATGTCTTTAAAGTTAATGGACAACTGTTAAAATCGTTTGTGGACAAGTTTGATTCAGAGGACATGTCTATCCCTCTGGCAGATCCTATGTATCAGGATGATTGATCTCCTAGTCTAATAAAGATTCTTTTTTAAAAGTAGTTTTAGGATTATGTTTTTATTTGTTTCATTTCATTTCTCTTAGAAGGTTTAGTTTATGTGAATATGAAATGATGACATATGAGGTAATCTGATTTTGAAAAAAAAAAAAAAAAACATAAAATCTGTTGATTTAGTAGTTTTCTACATGAGTTCCTTCGATTATTTAACCGATAGCAAAATTTTAAACATCATTGCAGTTTATTACACATTGCACATCACTCTCATTTGAAAGGATTAGGAATGATGTTTTGATTGAATGATTGGATCATAGTTTGGAAGTATTGAGAAACTAAGCTAGGGAGTTTTGTCCATCTCGTTCAAGGAAAACTATTTATAGGAAAAGGATTTCTAAAAATCCTATGTTTTTATCATTATTTGTTTAACGCCTTAGTACGAAGTGAGCCTTTTGGGATCTTCGGCTATTGGTTTGAGAAAAAATAGAGTAGAATTGAAAAAACCTATTAGAAAAAAGAAATATCGAAAAAGCCTACGTATGACTAACCAGGAGAGGGCTAATCACCCAAGCTCGCAATGTGATTAGTGTGAAAGTCGTTGATAGAACGATAAGGTAATTTCTTGTCATAGGCTTATTGTTGATCTGTATGCTTTCTAAACTTGTAATCCAATTGGTCTATGGAAAAGAATGGTAATCTTGAAAGATAAAGAGTTGGGTATTCACTGACCACTCTAGGCCATGATTGTTTGAATTGCTCTATTTGTTGATTAATTAGTGGGAACTCCGTCTGAACACTCACTAAGTCATTAGAAGATAGGTACTTCATTGTCATATTACTAAGTGTCTTTAAAATTCATTATTTGCATTATTTGGATTTCATAAAAGCTGGTTTCTAAGGGAGAGTTGAGATTGAGAATTCGAAATTATTTTTTGACTGTTTTGCTCGTCACTAGCAAAATGCTGGTTGGGGGTGTGTTGAGCGCTGAATTTGCATATTTGAACCCCAATTCATCACACATTATGCATGAATTACAGTGTTAAAGAAGGAATCTTATGTATGTATTTGTGTTTGTAGGAAAGAGAGAGAGAGAGAGAGAGAGAGAGAGAGAGAGAGAGAGAGAGAGAGAGACCTTATGATTTTAATGTTAAAACGACTACTTTGAAGCATTTAAAAGAACAAAGGAAGAAGACCAAAGAAGTGGAGGAAAGAAGTAAGGAAGAAAGAAAAGAGAAAAGAAAATTTTTGAAGAAATTGTCCTTCAAGATTGGTCAATGACCGGTCATCTGACTAGTCAAATTTCAGAAGACAAGAGCTTTGCTTATTGGACACCCAGAGACCACCTAAGATCGGTCGCACGATTGGTTGTGAAAATCCAGGACCGGTCCCATGACTGATCGAATCAAAGACAATATAATGTTGAACTTGTTGGACTGTTATTGTCCATCCATGACCAGTCGGCCATAAGCCAAGACTGGTAGTACCTATGATGACAGAAGTCCAAAGCATCTGTTTTGTTTGTTGGTGATTGAGCCATGATTGGTCGGCAGGGGGCCGCGATCGGCCGTGAACCGCCTTCCATGTGTGAAAGAGTTACGCAAATCAAAGTCGGTGGGTGATTTTCTCTATAAAAGGACACCTCCACACTCTTTATAAATCATCCTAGAAAAGTCCTAAACATACTGGAGGTGGAGGAATATGAAGTAGATCTTTTACAACTCCAAGTTCTTCAAGTTTTCTTCTATTTTTTTTTTAAGAAAATTTATTATATAAACCAAAACCAACATATACAACTATTCGGGTAGGTACCCACAAAAAAAGTCAGGCCCTACCTATCATATGCACATGTACAATGTCGTTTACGGCAACCCCAGGAACAAAAAAGGAAAAAAAAAAAAAAAAAAACAAACCACAAACTAGGCTAGTGTCAGCGTGGCTGAAATCGTTTCCTAACCCTGCCAACCCCTTCCTTATCTACCATGAGCGCAACCCTTATCAACCTCGGAAGCTCTGCCCAGGATGTGATAATCTTATCTAGTTGGCCAGCACTTACTAACTTGGCTAGCCCATCCGCCACTGAGTTTCCTTCATGAAGAATGAGTGAGAATCTCAAATTAAAGTGACAGAAATTCTGCTAAATTTTTCCCAACTGATACCATATGGACCTCAGTTCAGGGGCGCTCGGGTTCATTACTGCCTCAAAAACTACCTTTAAATCGATTTCAACAATAATGTTTAAAATTCCCATATAGTAGCCAATTTCCATCCCATCCGTTATATCCCTTGCTTCAGCCATATTATTGGAGACTTGGCCGTAGGCTTTATGTAATGCAAACATCATACGCTCGTTGTGAACTCTACACACAGCCCTCCACTAGCCTCACCTAGGTCAGTTCTCGATGACCCATTGACGTTAAGTTTGAAGCTGCCTTGCTCAGGTTTCTACCAATTTACCATATGACACTTAATCTGCCGAGCATATCCTGTTTTTATGTTTTTAGTAGTTTTTCTTTTGTTTTCTAGTTCAATTGTGTCTTTGATTGTCTCGACCTCTTAGCTAGGGATAAGAGGTGAAACTTGTAGTTAGTTTTGATGTTTAATTCGTTCATGCAAGTACTCTAAGCTTTTATTTTAGATTTTTTAAATTCTAGTTTGAATAAAGTTAATAGTTTTAGAGAATTCTGAGATCTCTTGTGCCACATACGTAAGATGCGTTCGAGTTATTGAGATTAATCATGTTGTTTTTATGAGAATTGGATTGTGGAAACCCTAGATTTATCGTGATTCAATGATATGGTTGATGCTTCGAAGTTCTACAAGTTAAAGTTCTCCATGCTTGAAGTAGAACTAGAAGTTGAAGTTTCATATTTAAGTTTGGATTGTTATGTGCTCTTGTATGTGATATCTTTCAATTGGATAGAAATAGGACTTTGATTCTAATTGTGTGATTGTGCTTGGTGAATGGTTTAGCATGAAGACTACTACAAGTGGATCATTGGTGCTCTAGTTATTTTAAATATAAGATTTCTTATTAAAACTTTGTTTATGCTTTCTTCTAAATTACTGAAAATCCTAGTTAAGTTTTGTTAGAATTTATAGAATTAGGTTAGTTGCATAATCCGTGAGAACAATCTCGGTCTCACGATCGATTATTACTACATTGCAACCTTATTCTTAGAGTTGGCGAACAAAAACCACAGTGCTCAGTGAAATTTGATTTTTTTCACAACTAGAGGTTTAACTTTCTACGTCCATGTCGGTATTAATAATTTCAAAAAGTTTCCTAATCAACCAAATTCACTAATTTTGAATCTTGTTAAAAATTTCAGCTTTTTCATTTTTTTTCATCGATGGCTTTCACACTATTTTCCTTCTTCTTTTTTCTTCATATTTTTCTCTCTTTTTAATACAATAGGTAGCCCTTTTTTACATTCCTGTTTTTAGCTAGTTACTTTAAACATTCTTTTCTTTTTTCTTTCAATTGATTTTTTTTTTAACTTTCATTTAACAAAGTAGGCAAAGATCTCTAGGCTTGGTTCCTTTTTCTTTTTTTTTTCTTTTTTTTTCTTTTTTTTTTTTGGGGGGGGGGGGGGGGGGGGGGGGGGGGGGGGTTAGTACACACACCCCATTGTCAGTACACCCATCCACCTCTGTTAGTCACACTGCAATGTTATCCACCCCCATTTTGGGAATCAATACCATGACCTCAATGTTGAAACGAGGCTATCTTCACTTATTCTACCACTAAGCCACCCCCACTTTAAGAATCCATAGCATGACCTCAGTGTTGGAACGAGGTTATCTTCACTCTAGGCTTGGTTCTTAGCACTCTTGATAGTCATCAAATCCACACTAGAGTAATAAATTTAATTTCTAGTAATGACAATCGTATTGTGCATTGTGAAATTATGGTTCAACAATATTTAAAAATTCGTTAGGAAATTACTGAAAATGTACTCAACTGGACTACTACACACATTCTAGTTTCTAAACTTCAATTTTCAAATCACCAAGTTCCTTATCATTCAAATCATCCAAATTCATTTTAATCAATATAGATACATAGATATTAGTCTTGTAAAATCATAAATTTAGCCCATAAACAACAAATTTCAATGCAAATTGAAGATTTTTCTATAGAAAACCCTACCCCCAACCTAAATAATATATTGTCCTCAATGTTAATTAGAAAGATATACATTAGGAATCACATGAGAGCAATCAAATTATGATAAAATAGAGGATAGGAAGTACCTTAAATGAAGAATTTGCAAAAATTCTGAAATTCCTAAGTTGGTAAGAAAGCAAACTCCTAATACTAATAAAACAAACTAATCATAAACTAAATCATCTAAAGGCATAAGGTCTGCCTCTAGAAAGTATCTCAACAAATTTCTCAGTAAAATTCTCAACGAGATCATCTAATGGTTCGTTTTGAAGTAGGCTTGAATATCCTAGAGCACGAACGTCCAAAGAAATTTATAAACCTCAATAAAAAAAAAAAAAACTTCGTTCCATATTTTAAGGTGTTCATAATATATAAAATTCACTTTTGGCAGAAGAATTTTCAATGTCAGTGTACCACGATGATTGGGAGAGTACAAGTAATGGTAATTCATAAAATTTATCTTTTATTGATATAGTCTCAATAATTCTCGAAGGTCCATACTTCGATTCTAATTCTGGCTCCTCCACCCTTATTGGTGGAAGGAAGTACTTCGGAACAACGTTTTTCCTAGTCAATGTCAGGCACCATGGTAGGGTCTTGCAAGGCATTCATTATTTCCTTAATTATAAGATTGTCAGAATTCTCAAAGTGTGCTTAACCAACTTTTAGAGAGTCGGAACATTCAATTAAAAGGGACTCCTTTACAATAGAATCAAGCATGCCAATTTGGTGGATTATATCATCGTCATTTTGTTTGAAAATTTTCAGCCTATCTTGATCATTAATAGAAGGGTTAGATGAGATCAACATTTGGAAAAACTAAACTACAAGCTCATAATCACACTTTAGCTCTTCATCATGTTAGACATTACTAATCTCATCATCACCCTTAGATTTTGTAGATTCCTCAAGATTTTCAACTTTCTTTGAAATCTCTTCATTGATCACTTTACTACTTCTAAGGGCGGTGGTAGATTCAGTATGCTCAACAAATGTGTTTAGAGAATTAAGATTATTCCTCTCATATTGTGCTTCTAAGTTAGGCTGAGGTTGGGCTAGAAAAGTCCCTCCCTCACTATCGAGGTATGACCCAATTTTCTTAAGTGACACTGTTAGCTCTCGTATGCTTTGCAAGATGTTTTGATTAAATTCCAATTGTCATTGTATAAACACTTGCAATGTATCCTCATGGTTGGTCCATCTCTCCAATTGAATGTCTAATGTTTCCTCCAATTAAGATCATACGTATCATATGTTGGAGAACTCAATGATTTTTTATAAGCGCAATTACTTCTATAATCACACATTGTCATAATTGATGGAACATCATATACCTCATTCTCATCATAAACAAGTTGATTCTCAAACATAGTTTCAATTACTTCACAAGACATAGGGTGATTCCTAACATAGTGGTTTGACACCCTTTTAAAAAATGTTATACCTCTTAGAAGTTGTTTAGAACTATATTGTGTCCACTCAGGCATGAACATAATAAAACTTTAATTTCTACTTCTACTTCCAAAAAAATAAAACAAAAATCTTAAAAGGTCATAAAAAGAAGGTTAGGATCATATTACTTGAGATGAAGAACTAGGTTAAAAAATCTATAAAACAAAAAACAAACAATGTTAATAAATTCAGAAAAATAAAAATCTTAAAGAGAAAAATCATAAACCCTAACCTAAAATAGAAATTAAACCTAAAACTAATGTATTCTATGCCACTTCCTGATTATGACGCCAAAAACTTGGTTGATAATCCCAAGTGTAGGATTACGATGTAGTAATAATCTCGGTGAGATGGAGGTTAATCTATGGGGAATGTGAGAACACAACCAGAACTATTCTAAAATAAGATTAAAGTTAAAATGAATCTAGTAAATAAGATAGGATAAAAATAATAATAATGGATCACTAAAGATCCAGGAATACACTTCTAGCAATCACAATATATAGTTCATTGATTCATCTTCTATAAGTTAATTGAAATCGAAATTCTATTTTATCCAATCAAAAGATAATTCTGTTAAACCATAATTCAATAATCCAATAAAGGTATGAAGTTCAATTGATTGGTTGTATATTGAAGAGCAACATAACTATTTTATAGAAGGTACAAAGCATTCACCATAACAAAAAATCAAAGTATATAAGATTTTATAGATTAATACTCTCATAAACCTAAGTAATCAATTGCAGAAAATCAAAAGCATCCAATGTAACCAAAATCGACAATGGATTTAAGATTTCTCTAAAACTATTATTCTTATTCAAACCAATCTATAAAAAAATCTATCGTTTAATCTCAAAAGTATAAATCAAATCATACTAAACATTGTAATTAACTACAAGCTTCGTCTCTTAGCTTTCGCTAAGAGATTAGCTAGACATAACTAACTAAAAAAAAATAGAAAAACAAACTAGAACGGAAGATCGGGGAAGAAGAACATCGCCGTCGAAGCTTTGCCCACTTTCTCTCTCCTAAACCCTATAGTGATCCTTGGGTTGTGTTGAGCACTCCTTTACATAGAAAAATCCTGACCGACCTTGGAGATTCTAAAAATTTTCAGCGACTTTCACAAAATTACATAATCACCACCTCTGTCAATAAAACTTTCAATAGTATCAAAGGATCTTCGATAGGTTTCAATAGGAACAAAGTCATCTTCGATAGGATCGAAGAATGACCAAAAAGTGTCCAACAAGTAAGCTTTAAAATTTTAAATTTTCTCGATCGGATCGAACTCCCCTCGAAGATTGCTAATTTCTTCAATTTTTTTCAATGCACTTTGAATCTTCATTATTTCACTTTTGGTACTTGATTCCTTAGTCCTTCATCACTTGAGATCTTCAATTTTGTCCCTCAAATTCGTCAATTCTTTAACTTGTATTCTTTTAAGCTTTAATTTGTCATTTTATGCACAAATTCGACTAAGACTCTGAAATCTTCTTGCAACTCAAAAATATCCTTAATTAAGTCTTTTAATACTTGAATTCATGAGAAAACAATGCATAATTACTTAGATAAATATGCAATACTTAAGTCTCAATATAACCAAATATTTAGATAAGAACATTAATAAAAAACAGTACAATCATGTCAGAAAGTAATAAACAATATTATATATCAAAACATTTGTGACAATGGCCTCACTATTGAAACCCCTGGGTGGGCCCACTATACAGTGGGGTCCACCTCATTACATGTATTCTATACCCACATCTCCACCCGTTTTGACATTTTAGGAGACCCTCACCGTTGGTAACAGTGGTAACAGTGGGGCCCACCGTTCGGACTACCCTGGGTCCACATTGATACATGTGTCGTATCACACCATCCATCAATATTAAAAAGGGTCCCACATATTAGGAATTAAAAAGACCATGGCAGAGGGGCTTGCCGAGAGAGAGAGAGTAGGGCTCTGGCGCCCAATTTTTTTTTTATCGACAAATAAAAATAAAAAATCAACGCCGCCCCTTGCCGTTAAATAACTAAAAAATTATTCAACGGTCATAGGCCGCTGAATTTGGTGCTCTTTTTTTTTTCTTCTTCTTTTCACAGTGTCTGTGTTTTCCTTTCATCCATGTCTTTGTGACCTTATTAACAAGTTGGATGACAAATAAACATTATAGTGGTTCCTAGGAAAATTTTAATGGTGGACATTCAATTAACATTGTTTTCCTATGGTGTGGTCCATATCTAAGATTTAGATTTATCTCATTTTTAGGCTCATGTCCTAAAATGAGCTAACAAATGGATGTAGAGCGTGCATAAAACACATACATCATGGTGGGGTTCACGGAGCTTTGACACCATCTAGCTGTCTGGTGTTGGGGCCACTATCCAAATCGCATACACTCTGGGGCCACTGGCCAAACCGCATCCACTTTGGCGTGTGGATAGCATCTAATTACCTTCTGAATAAGATAGCCTCATCCTAAAAGTGGACTTTCAAAAAATCAGTACGACCCAACCATTGTGTGGCAACCATGGGATTTACAGGTTTTGGGGCGGACTTTTTTTTTTGTCTGAGTTCACTTGATTAGTTAGGCCTAATTTTTAAAGCATAACGTCTCATGGTTGGGTGCAATTAATGGAGTTGGATTGAATATTCTCAAGAGAGCAGCTGCCACAGATGTATATGGAGATAAATCAGTGAAGACGCAATGTAAATAGAAGAAGGATGACTTTTCAGACGACAGCGAAAATCACTTGTTGAAAAAGGTTATTCTCCCAAAACTTGTAGGGGAATTGCCTCAGACGGGAGCTTAGCTAATTCCACACGCCTGTCGGAGCCATATATACATCCACCCAAGTGGGTTATCTATCAAAACGTGTCACATGTGTGAAATTTGAGCTTTTCATTTTTCCTTTATTCCCCGTGGCATAAGAATCAGGCCATTACGTGCCTTAGGTGGGCCATAAGACAAATGAATCAGCAGAGAGAAAAAATTATAACCATCAATCTGCTTTTTACTTGTGGCCCACCTGAAGATTGAAATTGCCTTAAGATCCAAGCACGTATGCTTTCAGGTGGACTGTGTACTCCACGCATGTGAAATTAGCAAGCATCACTTGTTGATTGAGTGCCTTTAATTATACAACAGAGAAGGTAATTTTCGGCTCCGCTAGAGCTTTTGTCAGTTTAATTGAAAATTTCGGATTTTGATGTAGGGAGTGAACTCCATGATCAAGGGTGAGGATTGATGACATTCATGATGGAGAAGGACCGGAGGAAGAATCAAAGAAAATGCAAAAAAAGATGTCATCTAATGACAAGTCAAACGACCGATCGTGGATGCTCAAGGACCGGTCGCCTAACTGGTTGATTTCAACTGGAATCTAGTCCAGATCGCTGGACGATTTGGGGTTATCCACCAACCGGTTGTGAGACGAGCGGACTTTGCTCAAATTTCTAGTTTTGGAGTTTCAATCCGAACAGGAAACTACTATTCCCATTTTTTTTATGTTGGCCTAACTCGTGGAGCCCATCTTGATCATTTATGATCATCCGTTCCTGTCCATCTCGTAGAGATGCTCGACATCGAGAAAACTCAGTAAGTTTTACATTGATTCGAGTTACGGATTGATCGTGGCGTCTATAATAGTATGAACTATCCAAAAAGTTTCAAATTCCGCCCACTAAAACTGGAGATGGTAGAGGTAGCCCACTACCACTGATATGAAAAATCTGAACCGACCATCTTGAAGAGTATATCGATTTCAACAAAATCACAAAGTTTCGTGTCCATCAGATATGTGGATTGCTCGTACCAATGGAAGGAAGACGGCACCCAACATGTATTATACAGTTTGCATAGAATTTTGTTGATATTTTCCTATTATGCTTAAGATTCATCTAAGTATGAATTAAGTTTTTCTAAGTTTTTCTAGGACTTAGTTTTATTATAAATATTAGTTTTTATTTCATTGTTAATGATCCAACATTTGATTAATGAAAATTATTGAGTTTATACTCTGTTTTACTCGTGTTCTTCGAGTGTCCCTTGAGAAATCAAGGAAGATCGAGTGTCCTTCTCGATAGGTCCGTGGATTCAGATCAGTTATCCATGGGAGAGACGGTGTTCAATCTCACAACACGCCCCACCCTCATTAGATTTGGCCTTGTTGCTCTCTATAATGTTTTGCACGTTTTTTGTTTGACTGTGGATGTTGGTTTTGGTCCGTTAACTGAAAGCCTAATCAGTTCAACCGAATAGAAACACATAAGTTTTAGAAAGCGCAAGTTTTGTTTCCTAATCTTTTATAGGAATATATATAAATATTTTTTCAATTAGGAGTAAGGTGAGCATGGTATGTAAAAGAGAGCCTTAACAATTTTTAGGGTTTTGAAGGGGAATGTAGAGTTTCTCTACTATAAGTTCTTCCATCTCTTGAAACTTTCTGGTTGTAGTGGATTGATCGTTGCTTTGTGCCATGGTTTTTTCTTATTAGGGTTTTCTATATAAAATCTCGTGTGTTCTCTGTACTTGATTTTTTCATACCCGATTGCTTGTTTGATTTGATCTAAGGTTGCTTTCTATCCCAGCATGACCGATATATGCGTGGATTGAATTATGATTGAGAGCCTCGCTCATATTAAAAAACGTGGTAGTTGGATGGACTGGGGCCATCCATGTTGTGGACATCACTGTGGAGGGATCATGGTTTGAAAAATTCGTAGCCTGCAGGATGTTGTATAGTTAGGACTGATGGCCTTGTCGTGGACGGCAGAAAAACAGAAGTGGTTAAAAGGTTGACATCCACTGAGAAAAACTGAAGAGAATAGTGGCTAAAATTGTCCAATCGATGTGGAATTTGAACAATGAGCCATTCAAAGTAGGGTCCACATGGTAGGCAAACTTGACCCGTTCGTTATTTGCCCTGTCCTCACACGGAAAGGAAGGCTGAGATGTCCTTATCACGTAGCCCAACGGCTATGAGATGTGGAAATCCCATGTATACATTGTGTAGAGTTACATTTGGACATATGGGCAGTCCGATCAAATGATCATGACCATCCACTCGAATCTGAACATTTCATGGTTCACCATGAAAGTATTACACCAGCCAGTTGATCTTGTTCATCCAAATATTGATCTTCTCTCTGTTAGAGCTACATTTTCTAGGATCATTCGACTGAATTAATTCTTTAGAAATGTAAGCAATTAGAGCGATGGGCCATGGTATTGGATGGCCCAATTGATTATTTGACCTATTTTTATGGCAATGATCTTGACTGTCCAAAATGTAGACTACCAATTGGATGATTAGGACTGCCTGATCGATGTGAGGACTCTTACTCGGTGGCATATCAAGAGAATGTTGACAGAGTTGACGGTTAAGATTGGGCTGTCGAAATGCAAATCAAGTATTTGCACTGGACTTGATCCGAACAGCTAACGGTTAGGATGAATATATCATGGATGACAATATTTTGAGTTTGTTTCTCCTGTGGCAAAAAATAACTTAAGACTCATTTTCTTGCTGTAAACATTGATTGCAGCAAACAGCCACAGTAGGAATTACTGGCATGGCTTACGTTCTTTTGCAAATTACGCCAATAATGTTGAGGAAATGTGTTATTGTTATAATTTTACCACCGATCTTGCATTACACCACTCTCGGGTCTACTTTGGCGCGGTGTAGACGGGGTGAGATCAAACATCATCTCTCTCACGGGATAACTGATCCGAATCCATGGATCTATCGAGACTCCTTAACCGATCTTCCACAGATCCACGAGAGAATATCTCGAATCCAAAAGACCTCTTCTTCGATTTCACGAATAACAACTCGAATCTACAAGTGAACAGAATATAAACTCAAATAGTATTGTATTAATAAAAAATATCATACATAAAAATGAGTTTGAGCAACCTTAAATAAAAAGAAACTAACCCTAGAAACCTTAAAATATATTAGAAAAGAATCATAAATAAACTATTAAAGAATCACAAAAAAAATAAAAAATAAAAAAATAAATCATACATCTGTCTGCGCATGGTCGAGCGCCCGGTGAAGGGTGGTTGGGTACCCTAACAACTCAAAAACAATCCAGCGAGCAAACTAGAAAATTTGGTGAATTTTGGGCGCACATGAAAGGGTGGTTGAGCGCCCAACATTGCCAACGGCTCAAAAGCATCAAGAAATCGTCGGGAATCATGAATTTCGAGTGCTCGATGAAGTGTGGTCGGGCGCCCGACATTGTCGACAACTCAAAAGTGTCGGAAAGTCGTTGGAAATCTAAAATTCTGCTGAATTTTAGCTAAGTCCTCTAGATTTCTGAACTAGTTTTGCCGGTCGACCGGAGCTTTCAGCCGGCTGAAATATGATGTCGACCATCAATTTTCTTGATCTTTTTTCGATCCATCTCCATTAGGAACGTCGTTGATCCTCTTCTTCGATCTGGAAGATCTCTCCCTACATCAGTCTCTCCCACTTGGAGAAAACTCCTCGAATTTTGCTTCAGGTTAGGATTACGAACAACTTTGAACTTCGGAAGATTATGCTTGTTAGCCTTGTACTTGAATCTTGCAGCAAGTTTCTCCGACTTCTTCGCATTGCCAATAGGAATTTTAGTGACCTGGTCTTCCACGACATCCTTGTTGTCGAAGATGGGTGCAGCCTGAGGAAAACTAGTATCCTACACAAGAAATAAATTTTCAAAAAACTCGACGTCCATGGTCGCCTCATACTCTTGCAACACTGGCACGACTTCTTCTGAGATGGTTATGGATTCCAACACAACGGAATCTACAACTTTTAGCACACTTGCAAGATCTTCATCCCTGTTTATGATATCTGGAATAAGGATCTCCTCTATCTTCTCAGACCCTCGAATATTTTCTGAGACGATAGTGGGCAGTACCTCATCCTCTCCTTCCATGGCTTTAACCTCGACGATTCAGCAAGTCCTTCGAGAGAGATTCCCATGTCTGCAAGAACAACCTCCACTTTAAAAGTTTCAAGATGGATTTCCATGTCTGCATGAATGACACGTGTGCATTGCTGATGGCCTTCCATTTCCACAAGCACAACATCTGCGCTTCTGACAGGACTGGGTATCGGTTGTGGCTCCGTTTTAAAACAATAATGCTCATGCCACAAATTATGGGGCTGTTTGGATAATACCTGATTTGCATAATCATTATATCCAATCCGTTCCAGCAGTCGTCGCTTCATCTGTGGCCATGAGCGTATCAGTTCTTCCATCTCTTTCTTCCGATCACACTAAACATATTCCCACTAAACCGATGTAATACTCTTTAACTTGTACGCAATGTAAGGAAGTTTCTTCTCATTGGGCATCTGTGTGTGTTTGAAGAGGCGTTCAACTTCACATATATAGTTAGTCATCGACGCAACCCAGGCTATTGAAGTTAGGAAGATCGACCTTTGTGTAGACTCGACCTATCCAATCTACCAGATCTCTGCCATAAACAATCATGTTTCTATGATCTTCTGCTTTGTAGTAGAATCTAGCCTGCAACCCATGCACAACTTAATGATTCTTCCGTTGGAGTGTCTCAAGCGTCGCCTCGAAAGTCGCCGCTTTGAGATGATAGATCCTTGGATCACCGTCCACAGAATTTTTGTCATAGCCTTCTAAATAGATACCGATTTGAGGGTCTTCCTCACTCTAATACCAATTTGGCACAGTGTAGATGGGGTGAGATCGAATACCGTCTCTCAATGAGATAACTAATCTGAATCCACGGATCTATCGGGACTCCTCAACCGATCATCCTTAAATCTACGAGGGGATATCTCGAATCCACGAGACCTTTTCTTCGATTCTACGAAAAACAACTCAAATTAACGAGCGAACAAAGTATAAGCTCAAATAATATTATATTAATCAAAGATAACATGCATAAAAATGAGTTTAAGAAACCTTAAATAGAAAGAAACTAACCTTAGAAACCGTAAAAAGTATTAGAAAAGAATCATAAAGAAATTAGGAAAGAATCACAAAAAATGGAAAATAAATCAGAAAATCGTGCATCTGTCTACGCATGGTCGGGTGTCCGATGAAGGGTGGTCGGGTGCCCTATGAACTAAAAAACAGTCAAGCGAGTAAACTGAAAAATCTAGCGAATTTTGGGTGCCCCATGAAAGGGTGGTCGGGTGCCCGACATTGCCGATGGCTCAAAAGAGTCGAGAAACCATTGGGAATCCTGAATTTTGGGTGCCCGGTGAAGTGTGGTGGAGAAACCGTCGGGAATCTTGAATTTTGGGTGCCTGGTGAAGTGTGGTGGAGAAACCATTGGGAATCCTGAATTTTGGGTACCCGGTGAAGTGTGGTGGGGCACCCGACATTGCTGACTGCTCAAAAGTGTTGGGAAAACCATTGGGAATCTGAAAGTCTACTAAATTTTGGCTAAGTCCTCTAAATTTCTGAACCAATTTGGCCAGTCGACCAGGGCTTTCGGCCGGGTAAAATATGATGTCGACCATCATTGTTCTTGATATTCTTCCAATCCATCTCCATTAGGAATGTCGCCGATCCTCATCCTCGATCCGGAAGATCTCTACCTACATCACACTTCTGCCATAAATATGCGTGGAAACAACTACCATAGTTCAAACCTTCATATGGCTCATCATGATGTTTGCCATCTACCCTGCTCATACAATCACACAAACCTAGTTGAAGGACAAATATAAATTTCAACTTGATTCAACACTTTTGTGGACCCTAAGAAGTTTTCAATAGTAGGAGTGTTGGGATTTTATAGAGCCTGATCATCAAAGATGTATTTTTCATCCAACCAACTCTTTTGTAGGTTGTGCTTTACAGTAAGTTTGCTGGGAGTCGCAGGGGGGTAGCGTCTATGGTCCAAAAAGCAATTTTATAATTCGCATGGATTTTTTATGTAAACCTTAGTTTTTTTTTGGGGTAATATATGATATATTCTGAGTGAGAGAGAGAGAGAGAGAGAGAGAGCTGCTGCTACTTTTTTTTTTTTTTTTTTGGCCTTTGGGCATAGTGGATCGATATAAATACATAGATGTATCAAAAGGTAGCCATGTAAATCTTTGTGTCGCGGTTTACCAATGTTTTTTCTACTTTCTTTTTATTTTGATTTTGTTGTGCATGTGGCTGAGAAGGAATCTTTCTCCCACCTAGAAGTTCAATCCCCACAACTTTTTGTGGTGGCCCACTTGAGCTTTTGAATCTGACTCATTAATTTGGGCTCATTCCATAAAAAGATCCTGCAAGATGAACGGACAGTGTGGATATGACACATATATCATGGTAGGGCTCATAGAATTATGCACATCAGCACACCTTCACTAATCCACACCTTTGCAGTGATTCGAAGGATTACTATGATTTTCCAATTGGCTCTATCCAATCAAAGGTAAAGTATAATGATGTGAGTTTTTCCACCATAGAAGTACCAACCATCCAAACAGACCCTCAAGGTATCGTAGTGATGAATACACAAAAATGCTTTTATACTAATAAGCCAAATACAAGAATTGCCGGTTAAAAACTAATGTTTTCAAAAGATAGGTATAGCAATTTATAAATATTAGGCATTTCCTTTACAGTAGTAATTGATGAAAAATATTATGTGGATGGTTTAGATTCTGCATATATTCAACTAGTTGACAGGTGTGCATGATGGCAGAAAAACTTGCATTACAAAACAATCTTTTGCAGAAAACTAGCCATCAAGATGTTCCCTGTCATACAACAGGATTGCAACAGATTTAAAATTAAATGCACCACAGACCATTTCTAAGCTGGAAACAAGATTCATTCTCATGATGGTGAAACTTAGGCAGTTGATTACTAAAGAAGTCCATGTGAGCCCCACTTATCTTGAGGGTTGAGAATGACCTGAACCTCATCTTATAGATCATGTATGGCTATATAATGCATAAATTATGATGATGTTCATATCGCATAAAATACTTTACTAATATTAGTAGATTGCATTGTCTTACCCAACTCAACCAACTTGACTTAACCTGGCCAACCTGATGTAGCCAGGTGGGTTTGAATTAGGCAAATGGTACATCAGATTGGGCTCAGGTACGGGAGCTTGGGTTTGGTATCAGGTTTGGTTCGCCATAAGTGGACCTATTTGATGTCGGGCTGGCTGTTGACCCTCAATCCGACCTGCCTAAGTTGGCACCGGATGCGACCTCGGGGGGATCTGGACGTGGCAAAGTTGTCTTGGCCCCAACATGATGTATGTGTCATCTCCACACCTTCCGTTCACTTTGTGAGATCGAAATCATTTTAGGGTATTAGCCCAAAAATGAGGCAGATCCAAAGCTCTAGCAGACCACACCACATAAAGCAGTTGGACAATGACGCCAACGTTGAAACCTTCGTAGGGCTCACCATGATTTTTATTTGCCATCCAACCTGTTCATAAGTTCTCACAGACCTGCGAGCCCAGCTGGAAGAGGCATTTACCTTTGGTCGGTGCATCATGTGACTAACCGTGTGGGTGTATTGCGCAGCTAACCAGATGGGTTCATTGCATTAATAACCATAAAATAAAAAATAAAAAATAATAAATAAATAAATAAAAGTTCTCACGGACCTGACAAAGGAAGACCACAAATATGAGTTTGATCCGAAACTTCTATAGCCACAAGAAGTTTTCACTATAGGCATTCAATCCCCACTGCTTTCTGTAGTGGGGTACACTAGGGCTTTGAATCTACTTATTTTTTATGCTCATGCCATAAAAGGATCTCACAAAATGAATGGACGGTATGATTATAACACATACATGATGGTGCGGCCAACAGAAGTTTGCCACATCAACACACTACTGAGGTTGGTGGTGTGTGCCACACCACGCAATCTGCGTCCCAAGCAACATGTCTTGTTATATCCATCACTTATAGGATGAGTATGTGTGTCAATGTTGCTGACATGCATTAGACCCCCACCGTCCATTGGGTAGGCTACATGGTGTAGATGCATTGTCCTGAGCTTTTTTCACGTGTCAACTCATCAGTTGCACCATTTAATGAAAGAAATGAATTTGGATACTTCTGTATGACCTAAGATCGCTATATTAGGTGGGTTCGGTCTGTCAATTTCGTGTCTTAAATTCATGCTGGCCAATCATCTGGCAACCTAATTCCCTATTCTTTCCCGGGTGAGCCAATTTGGAGACCATCTATGTTAAGGAGAAGGTGGTGTTAGATGTTCATTTATGAAATTCACTGTGGACCATTGAATATACTGCTTTGGTTTGGCCGGTAATCTAAGTGTGGCACTCTGACCTGGGGAAGTGCTTTATCCTCTATCATCCACTTGGAAGTATAAAGTTATGGTTTTGGGATCATCCACGTAGTGGGATATTCCTTAGATGGCCCATAGTAATTGAGCCCCCCACGTAATCAGTCAAAGTGTTGATTTAGAAGTTATAACAATGGATGGGCCATATAGGATGGATCACTTAATAGTGTTTATACTTAGCTCGACACGGGTGGAGCCAGGATTTTCTTCAACAGTGGCCAACGTTTGAGATTGAACTAGGTCCTAGTGGGGCCGGTTTGCCTCAGCCAAGAGTGCAGCCCATGATTTTTTTGAACAGTCATGCAACGTTTATTTACCATCTAATTTGTTGATAAGCTCACATAAGCCTGAACGAAAGGAAAAAGCAAATATCATCTCGATCCAAAACTTATGTTGCCCATTAATGGACAATAAATACTGTTTCCATTGATATGATCCATCATATAATTGTATCTGTTTCATTTTTTCGGATAATATCTTAAAATGATCTAGAAAAACAGATGGACAGCGTGGATACATAATATATCCATCAAGGTGGGCCCCATAGTAAGGGCTGCACGGTCTTGGGTGAGGCCGGGGTCTCACCTAATCTGCTCTCGTGGGGTAATATTTCCTACAGAAGCCTTTCCTGGCAAGTTCCGCTAGGAACCTGGGTAGGTCCCACCATGATGTTTGTGAGAAATCCACCACGGCCATCCATTTTGTGAGCTCATTTTAGGACATGAGAAAAAAATTGAGCTAGATCCAATACTCAAGTGGGCCGAAAACGAGGGGATTGAAAGTCCATAGTTGAAATATCCATGGGCCACAGAAGTTTTGAATCAGGCTAATATTTGTGTTTTCAGTTCATCCAAGTGGGAATGACGTTAGGAACCGTATGGATGGCACCTCATACTCGCATCAGAAGATACCATTGCCCACCCCCCCCCCCCCCCCCCCCCCCCCCCCCCCTCTCTCTCTCTCTCTCTCTCTGACACGTATACTTCGAAAAGAGCTGGATGCTTGGAGATGTATATGTGATCAAGACCCAAGATGGCGGTCATCTATGATATATGACTGATGGACGTAAGACACCCATGATCCTTAATGTGTACAAGAAACTTCTCTAAGAGTCCCGCCATCATTGGATTCTTTGTTAGTAGCAAATGCACAGCATAGTCATCCAATTAACCTAAAAAAGAAATTTCTCTAGAAAACGTCTAAGATCTTCTCAGAAGTCGCAAAAAAAAGTCGAAATGAACAAAAGAAAGCCATTTGAAAATAAAGGTAGTTCATATATGATGGCATAACAGAGTAATGACTCCAAATCTAAGTAGGATGTAGCCGTTGCGTAATCAAAATATTCATGTGCAAGTCACAAAACATTACACAGCCATCACTTCTCACAAACCTATAAAATAACACTCCAAGAATAACTTCAGGCCTACGTCAACACAAATCAATCAATTCCATTTTCAGCTCTACATTGCTTATCTCTTTCATCCTTCATAAATACTTATTAGTTTGACTTCTTAGCTTAGTTTCTACACTTTTGTCTAGCTATGCTGCAGCAAATCCGGAGTCATTAGTTCTTAGCATAGTGTCGTTATTGTCCAGCGCATTACCGCACGTATTAGAAGTTTAAATATCCGCGACCCAGAGATCAGATTCTCAGAATATTGAGTCCTTCGTGTTGAGGTTGTCTTCAATCTTGAAATACCGATAGGGGTTGTCGGGCGCCCGAGGTCACCTGGATCAATTTTTAGAATCTAGAAGTGTTGCTGACAAGGGGTTGTCAGCGCCTGATATTCAAATGGATTTATGCTGGATCTCTCTAGACATATTTTTGTTCTATTGGGCGCCCGATGAAGTCGGGTCGAGCGCTCGACAATGCATGAACTACAAAATTGGTTGCGCAAGTTTTGCGCAGGATTTGTTTCTAATTCTGTTTGTTTCCTATTTAAATGGGTGTAATATGGGATTAGGGTAATATAAGGAGTCTTAGACGTGTTCATGTAGGTTGAGAAAATTCTAGGGTTTGAGAAAGAGCTTGAAAGGAAGGACTACATTGGTCTTTTTATGAGAAAGCTTAGATTTCTTTACAGGGCTTTAGGATCCGGGTAAGTTTTCTTCTGTTATCTTTTATAATTTTTGATTTATAGTGGATTGTTCACTTTGTGCCATGTTTTTTTACCCGTAAGGGGTTTTTCCACGTTAAATTCGAAGTGCCTTCTCTTAGATTGTTGATTTGCTTTATTGTTGTCATTGTGGTTTACCTTGTGTGATATGCTTCTATTGTCAATTTTTTCCAACAAGTGGTATCAAAGAGAACGTTGGGAGGTAGGTTGAAATTTGACACGAGGCATTAATGAGGTTTAATATGAGATTCGATGTAGAGAAGTGTTTGAGGAAAAATAACTTTGAACTTTGGAAGGTCAAGATGAAGGGCCTCCTGGTTCAGCAAGGTTGGAGAAAGCACTCCTTGGAAAGCGACTGGAATCCATAAAAGAAGAAGAATGGAAGAAGATGGATCTAAAAGCCATAATCTCAATCCAATTATACCTAACGGATGAAGTCCTGTATAACGTCATGAGGGAGAAGACTGCGAATGTTACTTGGGTAAAGTTAGAGAATATCTATGCGAAGAAGTTCTTGAAAATTATTTGTATCTGATGATGCAATTATTCAATTTGAGGATGGCAGAGGGGACTAATGTTGAGAGCCATATTAGTAACTTCAATAGGCTTGTTTACAAGTTATTGAATGTAGATGAACAGACAAATAACAAATATCAAGCATGCATCTTGTTGAATTCTCTTTCGGATTTATATGAGTCGTTCATGAACTCATTGTACATAGGTAGGGATTCCATTAGCTTGGATATCTCAACCCTTCAGGCGAAGGCGAAGGTGATGAGAAGGAAAAGCGGTGGCATGAGTTCTTCTATGATGAAAGCACTAGTTATGAGGGGAAGAAATTCTGAGCAAAATGGGGGATCATCGTGATCTAGATCTAAATCCAAAGCCAAAGGAAATAGCAAGGTGAGGTGCCGGAATTGTGGGGAAGAAGGGCACGTGAAGTGGGATTATTTGAATCCTAGAAAAAGGCAAGAGAAATCTAAAGATTCTTCAAAGGAGACTAATACTACGAAATCTATGGAGGATAAGAGTGATGTTTATGATATTGACTATGTTCGGTAAGGGGTCTCTCGAGAGAGAGTGCTCTTGGATTCAGGTGCATCATGTCAAATATGTCTTGACTGAAGTTCATTCATGACATACAGAACGTGTGATGGAATATTAGTGTTTTTGGGCGATGGTTACGCCCACAAGGTGATGGATATTGGTACAGTGCACATTAGGATGTTCGATGGATCGAACGAGTCCTGGAAGGTGTGAGTCATGTCCCTAGGTTGAAGAAAAATGTGATCTCTCTTGGTGCACTCGAGGCTATGGGGTGTAGGTTCATCGGCCATGATCGGTACTGTAAAGTGATAAAGGGGGGAATCATGATGATGAAGGCATGGATGTGTAGTCATCTTTACAAGTTGATTTAGAGCACTTCTTATGGTGAAGCTACAACATTTGCAGCGGGATCCACGGTTGCTCGTGTGTGGCATGTGCACAAGGGCCACGTGAGCAAGCAGGATGTGAAGGTGTGAGGATAAAGTCGGTAGAGGCACGAGAAACGATGGAACTATGAAGAAGACAAAGTAAAGATGAAGAATGGAGCTTTGGAGTAGTGGAGTGCTTGAATATTGAAGCCACGATGGAGATTGTTGAGGTTGTCTTCAATCTTGGAATATCAACAGGGGTTTTCGGGCGCTCGACGGGTTCAGGTCGGGCGTCAAAAGTCACCCGGATCAGTTTTTGGAATCTAAAATTATTGCTGACAATGGGTTGTCGGGCGCTCGAATAAGTCTAGGTTTAGACACCCCACCTTCGGCTGTAAAATTGGTTGAGATAGCTGAATGGATGAAGGTCCATACCCCCAAACCCCATATCCAAACCCAACCAAACTCACTCTTGTAAGCCCCAATCCATAACTCGTTTCAAGCCTGAACCCAGTCGACTCACCCCTAAACATCAGCCTGAAAAACCCCCTATAAGAAAATTCAGTCCAAAAATCCCAAAAAAGTCAAACTTGGTGAGTCAACCCACTAAGTCAAATCACCGAGTTAACTCACCGGGTCAGTCCAACCCCTACACCCAGTCAACTCACCTTGTCAAGCCATCTTTCAAACCCAGTCAACTCACCTGGTTCCAGCCACAACTTCGGAGTAGCTCCGAACCTCGAACCTAAAGCTTTTCTACTTCAGGTTCGGGAGCCGTACGCTCCGAAGCTGGAGTAAAGAGTCCGCACGGGCGACCCCTAGGGGGTCACCCAAGCCTAATTACCAAAGCTTCTATCCTTCGCAGCTATAAATACCCAATTCCCCCTCTTGTTTCAGCATCCCTCAACTCCCACAAAACCCAAAAAATTTAAGTCCATCTCCACTTCCCTTTAGCCCATTCCTCTACCAAGGAGAGCCCGAGTGAGAAGAGCCTAGCCCTGGTCCAGCCCAACCTGACATTGGTCCAAGTCTCCCAAGCTACCTAAGTTCCAATCTTAGCCGCTCGAAGTAAACCCTTGCTACACCTCCGTCTATCCAGCTACTCTCACATCAGCATCATCTCATTCGCATCTAGCATGAGTGCAACATTTACAATTCTTCCAACCCCCTGCTTATCATCCCACTGCAAGCACTTTGATTGATCAAATACACAGCATGCATCCCGCATAAAGCACTTGTCAGTTTGAGCGTATGCTCTGGGCTTGCCTGTCAATGGAAACTTGCCCATCAGAAACTCTTACTATTTAGACATACATTCATGCATCATATCATTCATGAGGATGTACGAGGATTAAATCAGACTTTCAAGTATTAGTTCAATTTTGTGAAGTAAAGATCGTACTTCGGTATGGGCAGAGTGGGTGCCTAACACCTTCCCACCCTGTAACCGTGATCCCTTACCTCGAATCTCTGACCACAGATCAAAAGAAGTCATTTTAGATAAATGAATTTTCAGATTTCCTTCTCTAACGTTTCTACAGGGTCTAGCCAACTGTAGATTTGAAGTAACTAGCTAGTGGCGACTTTGGTCTTATACGAACTCATCCAAACATATCCAGTTTAACACGACAACCAAAAAAGCTCTCGAGAACGAGGCGAGCCAGTGGCACAACGGCGATTCGCACTTACCCCCTTTTCGAAAGAGAGGGACGAGAGCACGGCAAGGCAAGCGCCCACACTAGGCCAGCACCCGATATTCGACTAGATTTATGCTGGAACTCTTTAGACATATTTTAGTTCTGTCGAGCGCACAGGAACTGCAAAGTCGACTACGCAAGTTTTGTGTGGGATTTGTTTTTAATTCCGTTTGTTTCCTATTTAAATGGGTGTAATACAATATTAGAGTAACACAAGGAGTCTTAGACGTGTTCGTATGGGTTGAGAGAGTTTTAGGATTTGAGAAAGAGGTTGAGAGGAAGGGTTACGTTGGTCTTTCTCTAGGAAAGCTTGGATTTCTCTTTGGGGCTTTGGGATTCAGGCTCTTATAACTTCTTATTCATAGTGGATTATTCGCTTTGTGCCATGGTTTTTTACCTATGAGGCGTTTTCCAGGTTAAATTTGAATTGTCTTCTCTTGGATTGTCGATTTGCTTGATTGTTGCCATTATGGTTTGCCTTGCGTGATCCGCTTCCGCTGCTAGTTCTTCCCAGCACTTAAGTATATTTTCAGTCACATCCTGCAAACCTTACACTATGATTATCTCATGATTGTTTGGTTTTTTCCACGGCTATTTTACTAGCATATACCATTGTAGGTATTTTTCTTGTGCTTATTTTCTTTTCTTTTTTTACCAATTATACTACTCTGATACTCTAATTAATAAAATCGGTAGCCTAAACTTTATTTTTAATTTATATTTCTTTATTTCTTTATTAAGAAACACAATGTTATTAGTGCACTTTTTATGGTATAATAATGCACTTTATTTGTCAATTACAAATGTCAGTGAGTCTAATGTCGGTTAAGCTTAAAGAAGATGAAGACCGAAGACTCAAGCGGACTTGCTCCATCAAGGAAGAAGAAACAAGTAAAAGAAATACATTGGTGAGTCTTAAACCTTGAACCAAATCAAAACTCAAACCTCTAGATGACCTTGACCCATTAGGCATACTTGTAGTCATCTTAGATTGACTTTAGGTGTCCCTCAAAAGACCACCCAAAGGATGGCTAAAGAGGTTGCCCTTACTACTGTAAAACACAGCTCAATACAACCAGCAAAACAAGTCTGTCGACCAGTCCTGACCCATGGCCAACCAGTCGTCAAACCCTAAAATGGGATAGCAAGATAAAATGTTTAGGGTAGACCAATCGGTTGGACTATCCGACCGGTCGTGACCAACCCAGTTAAGACAGTAAACATTCAAATCTGTCCAGGCCAAATCGACTAGTCGGTCCTCAAATTCGACCGATCGTGGACCCCTGGTCGACCGGTCCTGACCGGTCAACTAAGAGCCATTAGCAGTCATTTTATGACCGTTTGAGCTTTTCTTATTTAAAGACTAGGCTCGATTTTGGGGGGAAAAGAGATAGATTTTAGTGCATTAGAAGCCACCATCATTGCCCATATCATTAGGCTCTAATCTTAAGCATTCCAAGTCATCTTCCTTATGTTTAATCACAAGATGGAGCATTCAAAGCTCATTTGAAGATAGACTTGCTCTCTCTTAATCTTTAGATGTTTTAGGCACCTTGACAATAGGTATCTCCTTTGTCTAAATGTCTCTAAAGATCATATTAGGTAGAATTTCTCGAGGCAACCAACTCCTACTAGTTGTAGAGAATTCACACCATCTCCTATCACCTTGAGCATCTCAAGAACATCTTATGCAAGGTGATTGATTAGTGGAGCTGAGGTATTGGCAACGCAGCGGCAACACGATCGGGGGGTTGGGGGGGGGGGGAAGCTGATTGAAGCACGAGAGAGCGAAGATCAAGAAACTCAAGAAGGCGCTGAACAAGTGGCTAATCCGACAAGTAAGTGTCTTTGTGAGAGTCTATTTGCACTCCTTCCTCGTAGAAGATTGAGTATAAGAGTTTGGATTTACAAACTTGATCAAGTCTCCAATGGGAGCCTCCTATGGGAGTGTACGCTAGGTTCTTGAATTGGAACCGAAGGGTAGGGAGGATCCTTGTCAAACTCCTAGGTTGGACAGAACCCGTAAACATCTTGGTTGAGAGATGAACCAATAAAATCTCCGTCATAAGTTGGGATGAGCCTTGTCAAACTCCCCAATAGGGTGGAACCGATTTGAAATACCTAGGTTGGGAGGAATCTGATTTAAACTCCCTAGTGAATGCCGGTGTGCTCAAGGGGTGAGTACTTAAACCGGGAGTGAAGTAGACCCAAAGTCGAACCACTATACATGCTTGTGTTTGTGATTGATTTGAGCACATTGTTATCTTAGCATTATATATTTAATTGTTTAATTATGAATGCTTGATAGGAATGTATGCTAAGCACTAGTCAGGCACATTCACACACAGGATGTAGTTTCACTAAGTTGTGTAGACTTTGCTCATATGATCCATTCACATATAATCTATATAGGTTGCATAGATTAGGTGCTTGATTTATTAAATCATTAGATTATCTATGCGTGCTTAGGCTAGGTTGTTTAATTGCTTATTATATGCTAGCCTTATGATTGGACCCACTTAAGTTTGGAAGCTAAGTGCTTTTGCTTAATTAGTTTATAATTGCTAATTAATTTAATTAAGTAAGAGGTTTTTAAAAGAAATTTTTAAACGGTCCTAATCAACACCCCCCCCCCCCCCCCACTGACTTAGCCATAGTTCTACAGGCTCTTATAAGCTTCCGCACGCTTAACATATCAAATGTTATGTAAAAGGCGCAATTTCAAATTTAAGCTATCACCGTACGTTGAAACAAAAGCTATTATCTTCAAGTTAAAAAGATTCCATTAAAAAAAGACTAAACCTCCCCCTTTAAAATCACTTGATTGTTGTAATAATCAGTAGCTAAACAGTCAGGGCAATCTTCACAGTGATCTGTTCCTAATTTGGCTAGTTCAATGCTTAGGGTCACAAGCGTTCAGTTTTATTCGAGTCCAGCATGCACTGCCCAACACCTAGTCTAATCTCACTCATTTAACGTAAATTAAGCCGTTCGTTATGCATGTGGCCATGTGTTCCAATTGAATAAAAACAAATAAGATGTAGACTAGGTGATGTTGCCAACACCACCCCCAAGCAGTGGCGTGTTGATGTGTTGGGAACCATGGGGCCCAACATGATGTATATGTTTTATATCTGTTCCATCTGCCTACTTTTCCAGCTCATGTTAGGGCATGAACCCAAAATTGTAGCATATCCCAAGCTCAAATGGATCAC
Source organism: Liriodendron chinense (assembly GCA_003013855.2). Taxonomy (NCBI): domain Eukaryota; kingdom Viridiplantae; phylum Streptophyta; class Magnoliopsida; order Magnoliales; family Magnoliaceae; genus Liriodendron; species Liriodendron chinense. The sequence goes on along the minus strand of PVNU02000491.1, from coordinate 105,474 downwards.
ACCACATGAAATGGTGGGGATAATGACCCCCCACTATTGAAACCTTTCTAAGGCCCATTGTAATGTTTATTTGTTATCCGTAGACACCACACCTTAGGATCTGCTTCATTATTGACACCCCACTATTGACACCACTACTGTATCCTGTGGTATGGTCCATGGAGATTAGGATATGCTTCATTATTATTATTATTATTATTATTATTTTTATGTTCAATGCCTTAAAATGAAGTGATAAAACGGAAGGATGGAGTTGACTTAAAACACATACATCAGGTTGGGCCCCACAGCGCCCAACACAGAGACACACCACCACTGGGGTTGGTGTTGGCAACACCAACTGACCTGCGTCCCACTTATTAGAGATTCCAAAATCCACGCAAAGCGAAATGCGAACCAAGCGACCAGATACTTAGTAACAGTTTTCCGATGTGGGCTAACAAGCTAAGAAACCTTAAATGAAAGGTTCAGATTTTTAAATCTGAGGGCAGAAGTAGCGAGCAGATTCGTACACAAAGATCTTGTGCCAACCAGACATCTTTCACCATCAGTTTATTGTGGCACGAATTCCGTAACACTTCCTGCCAAACTAATTGAAAAGTTCACTGGAACCGAAATCACCAATTTGCAACGGGATGCTCGTCCACATTAAAATGGACGGTGATAGATGATGTTCCACAGCCAATGGGAGCACGTGAGCTGCTCGTCGGCGGTTGCTTGGAGATGCGTCACGTGAGTTTGTTCTCTTGGTCGGCGGCCGCACGTGCGGAATGAACCAACGCTTTGTCCATGTGGTAAAAGGTCGGACCTTTAGGAGACCAAAGCCCTGTCTCTAACGTAAACTCCGAGGTTTAAAAGAAAAACCCCTTATGACTTTTAAATTACGAAAACACCATCCAGTTTCCTATCTGGTTGCATAGAGAGAACCTCGACCGTCCAATTTCCCATCTAGATCATTTTGTACTCTAGGACCTGAGGTGGATTGATTATTCCTCCAGAATCTCACGGATGGGACAATCATGACCGTTAGATTTGTGGGCCTAGGATTGGTGGCTACGATATTTTCCAATCTGAGAGCACTGTGTACTCCGTACAGGTGGTGTGGACCATCCCCCAGAAGGTACAGGTCGAGGGGTCCTATAATGCTCATGAAAATTGAACCGTCCATCTAGTTGCTCCTACAGTGGATGGTGAATGCTTCAAAATCCAGACCGATCAGATAATCAAAGCCATCTGATCACGACCCTTCAAGTCAATCGTAGCATAAATATCAATTTCTGGGTGACAGTTTCCAGGGGCAATGACCAGAATTTTCTGGTCGTTGTGATTTTCTGACTAGTGACCCATCCATGATTGGCCCCATCAAATGGATGGTTCTGATGGATAACTTCCACTGCTTCATGTTCGAGCTCGGATTAGGTACTACACCATGAGGAACCAGTCAAAGATGGACGGTTACATGACATGTCGATGTTGGTGGAGAGCAGGTGGGGCCGCCCTAACGTTTGATGAGGTGATGGGTCCGTCGGCACTCCACCAATATTTATGTGTTGCCCTGCTCTCCACCAGTGTCGAACTTAGGCATGTATCCGTCCGTCTCCTAGTATGTCCTCGCGTGGATAGTACATAATCCAAGCTCTCAATGTTCATGTACCCTGACCAGACCTAGCTAGAGACCGACAGACCTGTCAAAGGCTTTATAAGGACCACTGTGATGTATACTTTTTATCCACACTATCCGTTTATTTTGACCGATCATTTTAAGGCACGAGAAAAAAATGAAGAGATTGAAGGCTCGAGTGGACCATACCATAAAAAGCAGTGAGGATGAGCTCCTATGGTTGAAAACTTCCTAAGCCCCACTTTGGTATTTATTTGCCATCCAACCTGTGCATAAGGTCATATACACCTGAGGAAGGGAAAATATAAATATCAACTTGGTCCAAAACTTTAGTGGGCTCTAAAAAAATTTCAACAATAGGCTTCCAATCCCCACTGCTTCCTGAGCTGGGCCCACTTTTTTTTTTTTTTTTTTTTTGTTAGTCATGCAACGCACCCACCCAGTTAATCACAATACACACCCACCTGGGCCCACTTTTTTTTTTTTGTTAGTCATGCAACGCACCCACCCAGTTAATCACAGTACACACCCACCCGGTCAGTTATACGTGGCACCCACCAGTGCGGTTAGCAGTGGGAGTTTCACCGGTTTGGATACCTAGACCTCTTGTTGAAACTCCTCAGAATCTTCCAACGAGGTAAAGGCTCAAACCCTGAGCTGGGCCCACTTGAGCCATCATGATGCCTCCTTGGATGCACTTTTATGGACCGTGTGGATAAAAACACATAAATCAAATTGGCATCACAGAGCCCCTGACAGGACCGTCCGCCTCTAGCTGGTGACGGTGGGGTAAGTACCCAATCCGCGTCCGTTCATCGGAGAGAAGGGGCTGTCGAACCTATATGACTGTGTGGACAACCCCACCGGTAGACCACTTCCCGTACAACGTGCGAATCAGGCTATCTTAAGTGCTAAGATCGGAAGATCCTAACCATCAAATCTGTCTTTTTTAATGTACATCTATTAAGAAGTGCACTGATCGACCGTTCGGAAGAAAAAAAAATCTAGTACGAAATTTTCTGTGAATCTACATTTCCAACCCAAAGTCCTATGAAATCAAAAGTCTGGGTCACTTGGGTCAATTTTGTACACATGAACATGTGCTCTTGCTAGAGTATGGCCATTGAATCCAAGGAAAATGATCAACGGTCAATATTCGGTAAAGCGTGTGTCCTACCTGATGAGAGCAGAACCTCATCGCCCAGGTGGACCAACTGATGAACGGACCGGATCAAGCACAAATGCAAGGTGGCCGAACCGTGTACCATATCAATTAAGCGCGTTTATCGAGAACAGCAGTGAAAACTGCAAAACCTATAATAAAGAAGGAAGCCCCCCCCTGCCGGTGCGTCGGGAATCGTGCCAGATGGTGGGATAATCACACCCCAGCGGCAGCTTACTGCAGCCGCAGGCCGTACGATTGTGTACTGATGTAGCGGCCATTCTCGCGTCACCTCAAGAGGGATAAATCATAACAAGGTTTAAATGGGGATCGGATTAGGTGTGAGACCCCCGATCCACCACCCCTTACTGTGGGGCTCATAGTGATGCATTCTCCTTAAATCTACACCGTCCAACCATTTTGAAATCTTATTTTAGGGTATTCTGTAAAAAATCAAATTGAATCAAATCTATTTGGACCACACCATATGAAACAGTCTTGATTGAATCTCTACCATCAAAACTTTTATGTATTCCATTTGAACTTTTATTTGTCATCCAACCCGTTGATAAGGTCACAAACACCTAGATAAAGAGACCACACATTTATCATCTTGACTTTAAGCTTTCGTGGGGCCACAAATAGTTTTTAATGGTAAATCACCAGTGTTTCTTATACTATGGTCCATCTTGGATTTATAACTGCTGTATTTTTTTAACCATACCCTAAAATGAACTTTCAATAAGGATAGACAGCATGGATGTAGCCAAATACAACACAGTGCCCCACAGTCAGGGGTCCTACCCACCTGGGTGGATCCGGGCTCACCCAATCCACTCCGGTTCAAATGTGGGATAAAAAGGTTAGTTGGTGTTTTCCTGACCGTGTGGCTCTACTTTATATATAGGTTGTAAATCCACGTCGTCCATCAGTTTTTCCAGATCATTTTGTGGTTCTGCCAAGAAAATGAAGCAGACCCAATTCTAAAGTAGAGATTGAATTCCCACCATTAGAAACTTCTTTAAGGACCACAAAACTAAGATGATATTTGCTTTTCGGCTTCATCCAGGGTCTGTGTGACCTTATCAACGGATTGGATGGCAAATGAACATTACGGTGGTATCTAGGAAGCTTTTAATGTTGAGCGTTTAATGACAGCTGTTTTGGGGTAACATATCGTTAAATGAGCTGTAAAAACTGATAGACGGCGTGGATTTATAACACATAAAACAAGGTGGGCCCATGAGATCCGCTCCATCCCTAGAGTATCCTATCTCTTACGGACTCGCAGGGTTGACATCATGCTCCGCCGACTGCCTGCAACGCCCACCGCAGCAAGTTACTTGGGTCGGAAGCTAGGTAGGGCCCACCGTGAGATGAGAAATGGGATGATACAAAAGTAGTTGGCCACGTGATAAGAAAATGCTTATGTTTGAAACCTTCTTAAGTCGACCTTTATGTTTATATGCCATCCAAGAGCCGTTTATAAGTTCATTTCTGTTGGGTTGACCTAACACATAAAAATATTAACCTAATACAAAACTTTTGTGGCTTTGCAAATATTTTAGCGATGGACGTTCAATTTCATGAACAGCAAAAATTGATGGACTGGTGGATTTCTCACAAACATCAACGCAGCCCCAATTAGCTTCGGATGTCAGGATTTCCTCTAGGCCTGGTCGCAGGCAATGTGTCTCTTATGGGCAAAATTGGGGCTGACCTCAGGTCACCATAAGACTTGTAGGCTTAGAGACCCATGCTCAAGCCTTCTAGCTCGAGCACCATAGTTGGCTGATGAAGGACAAAGGGAAGGAAGAGAGTCAGAGACCATGGCCAATCCAACAACAGCTCGGCATTGATTATGGCATTTTGGATACATCAAAGATAAACCTAGCTTAGGTTGCCTGCTGACATAGCGGATTCGACTAGAGATTGGCCTCAGCTGGAACCACCAACGGACCGACCTAGACTGTCACCGCCAAAACTACGGGTGGAAGTCCAAGGACATGTCTGGAAGAGACGGATACATCTCAAGCCGTTGTTAGCATGATCCACGTCTCCGGGAATCACATCGCCAACGAGTCTCACTCCCATGGTCATGGCCACGATAGTGGCCCACGATCACTCCCCAATGGCTATAAGTAGAGGCATCCGCCTCCATTGTAAGGTACGTAATATCTACCCAAAAGGCTATCATCTACTTCTTGCTATAGACTCATCTGACTTAAGCATCAGAGGACTAACAACTGATCTCCGACCACTCTCTTAGACTTCATTGTGTTGTGCAGGATCTATCTTTCAGATCCAATCGGTTCACCAGCAAGATATCAGTTACACGCACCACCTCTAGGTAGCCATTCCAACCACCTCATCTGTTGTCAAAGAATCTTAACAACGGTGTCCAATTGGAGAGAGTTGGACGCAACTTGGCTAGTGACCTTACAGTCAAGAGCTCTATAGACCCTACCATGATATATTATATATATATATTTTATATAAGCCATCCACCCATTTTTTTTCCAACTCATTTTAGTGCATGAGCCAATGTGAACTCACTCCTACATGCGAAGACAGGGAAATGTTCTCACTTTCTTGGCTTTCTTTGTCTATCAGTTTGATCTAATTTAATTAAGTGTGGAGTTGACTCGGTGGTAAAAATGCATTTGACTTGGAGTTGTCACTAGCCAAAATGTGGCTTAAGAAATCACAATTGGCTAGAGCCCGTAGAATTGTCTACAAGGCTAGAAATCAAAAGATTTCTTGGCTCAAGTGAATCCTGTGCTGGTCTGTGTTGTATATCTACGCACGTACAACTGGGAATAAGGGAAGGTATGATGTGATTGATACTGACTTCGAAGGGCTGGTTGAGCAGATCTTCCACAATGCTAGAACTCTTCCAAAACCTCCGCCTTCTCCAATTTCTCTCCTCCTATTTTGTTCACAATGAGTTGGTTAAATAGGCATGAGGGATCTTGAAAACTACCCTTCGAGGATTGTACTTGGGCGAATAATTCTCCTAGCTACGAATTAGAGTAGAGCGTTCAGAAGTGCAAAGTGTGCAGCACTAGTAAAGGCTTTGATTAGACTGTATGCTAGCTATACCCATAAACGATGGGGTATGGGCAGTTTTTACTCCGTTTCTACATAAAAACAACCATTGGCAGGTCATTCTACATAGAAGCAGACCTTATTGGTTCATTTTTAAGTAGATCACCTTTTTAAAATAGGCTTTGGGTTCGATGTGTGGTCTTGGGGACCGTGCTCCTCATTTTCTTTGCCACCTATATGCTCCGATGAAGGGCGATCTAACCCGATGGCTGTCTTCAAGGCTTGCCCTGTACCATATGGATCCTTTAATTAATACTTAATTGCAGTCATCAAGCGGAACTTAATCTCACTTGAGGTGATGTGTTTACTTATGCCCCTCTTTGGCAGAGGTTGGGGTACAACCGAATGACAAAGCGAGTGGATACCCCAAATCCAGACTAGATGTAGACCCAATCTGATCAATTCTTCATCGGAATGTTGTTGTCGAGATGCTTGCCTAGTTAAAGCTTAAACTAGAAGTCTCACGAGAGTTGAGAAAAATGTTGCAATCTGTCCCTGTGCAGTTTGTAGCTTTATAGAACATCAAATTACAACCCTTTCATGCCAAGATCGGCATGTGTGCATCGAAGGAGTCTGCGAGTCTTGATTATGAGTGGTTAGAGCCCATGCGTTTTTTTGCATCCTTACGAGGACAACACACTTTGATATGGAAAGGTAGTTTTCAATGTTACATGATCCCTTAAGATCGCTTCTAAGACAATTCATTTGTAATGGGTACTTGCCTACGTATTTTGTGGCTTTACGGATCTCCCACATTACAATGTGTTAAGCTTATAAGTGTTCTAAACTAGAGACATCCGAGTTATTCTTTTGCCATTCGAAATCTCAATTTTTTTCATTTTGATTGGGGTAGGCTTTTCCATAGCTGGAACCATAGCTGAAAGTGCGGTTATACTAATTCAAGAGTAATCATTCCGTATTCCAAGACAATTGAGCTAAGACTAAGAGTTCAAGATGACCACCCCATGTTCTGTGTATGATCTCGAAGAAAATAAAAAAGTCAAAGAAAACCAAAATCAAATATTGATGTTGCATCGACATCCATGGGGAAGTATGGAAAATCGTATGCATTGGTATTTTTTTTGAAGATTTTATTTTTTATTTTAGTTTTTTTTTTAAAAAAAAAAACCCACTTATCGAACATCGTTCCAGGAGGGTTTTATTGCAAAAATATTTTTAAACAAATTTTTTGGGCCATATATTTTAAAATATCTACCCAATCTCACAAGAAGGCATTAGCGAACGAGTTTTACTTTGGCCTTCTTCTTTTTTTTTTCTAGATTTTCAAATAAGTGCAACTAGCTCTCATTTTCATTGGGGATTGTAATGGTTACGATTGGAGATGGTTTTTATTGCAATATATGTTTTAGATTTTTTTAAGATAAATTTGACTCGTCATCTTGCAATTAGGTGGATGTGAATGAGATCAGGTTTTATTAGATAGGTTCGCTGCTCGATGTCCAACTTGAGGTATGTTTTTAGTTGACGCAACAATCTTCTATGTACTACCAAGGGTGCCTCCATACCTGCGAAGAGAAAGAGATCGCTTTAGCCAAATGGTTGAACAGTTGGAGTAAAAGAAGTGAGAATCACCTAGGCAGTTGGCTAAAGTTGTTATCTGATTGGACGTTTCGAAGAGATGCCCATAACTTGATGCAACCTGTAGAGATGGATATTATTTTCTTTTTTAGTTGGGTGTTTGTTTATATACATGTACGTGCACCATTTTTTTAAAGGCAAATATAACTTTTTTTGAAAGAAATAAAATGAAAAAAAAAAATTGTGCCAGTCTTATTTGCACAATTTGTCGTTTGGGTTTCGGTGGTTCAAATTACAAGGATTATACACTTGATTGTTCCAATGTCCATCATCTATGAGCATTGATCTGAGTCTTGACGATTATGGGAGACCCATAGAAGTATGTACTAGAAGCTCCTTCCTAAATTTGTGTTGAGTTGAAAGTTCCCAAAATGTTACAGTTTTTCATGTCTTGCCTTGGAAATATGAACCCAGCTTGAGGTTGATGAACACCCTATTTTTTTTTATTTTATTATTTTGTTATCTTTTTTTTCCGTAGCACCCTTTTGGATTTTCTTTATAGTCCGATCTCACCCGTCATTATTTCCCTCAGTTCCCTTTCAGATTTTCACCACTTCCTGTGTATTTGTTCTTGTTTGCCCCTTGGCAGCTTTCCCTTATTTCCCCTAATACCCTTTCAGGTTTTCATAAAGTCCCCCATGCATCCGTTGTTTTTACTTGATGCGCCCTTGCTGATTTTCACCTCGCTCATTCTGCTTTGGGCACATTTTTCATTCTTTTTTTTTTTTCTTTTGCTTTGGTTGGAATTTCTGTCATTGCTAGCCAACAAAAGCTGTCAGGGTAGTAAGAGGTTTTGAAACGTGCTGCTTGAGATTGGGATCTTTTCAAGGGTGTAGGAGGTTGGTGGGGTTTCTCTCTCAGTGAAGCTTTTTTTTTTTTTTTTTTTTATGTATGCCCTTAGTGTTTTCCAAAAATTTTTAATTGCTTTTATTTTTTCTTTTTTCCATACGAATGTTTTTTTCACTTTTTTTTTTCTTGGGGGCATGTTGGTAGAGAGGGATGGGGTACGATCTCGGATGGCTTCTCGTGACCATCCTATTATCCGTGGTGAACTTTAAAGTGGTCGGCATTGATTGGCTCAAAAAGATCTTCACCCTCCATATTGGTGAGGCGGAGTTCGCCTCCAGGGAGTAATTTTCGAACAATGAGTAAGAGCTATGTGCGCCATCCAGAGTTTTAACAAACATTTTTCGGTGGGTTTGAGATGTACAAAGGAGTTCTTAAACAAATATTTGGGCAGGGATGGTTTTGAGGTGGGTCACTACATCATAAGACGATTTCAACCTTAGAAGTCAATACTGTTAAAGGTCCCTTGGAATCTCCTCGAGGCAATCTTTCTAGAAGCATGGCCCATTTGGGTTCATGTTTCCCACCTCACAACACTCCAGATAGTGTCATGGGACTACTTTGTTATCGAAGACTGGTATTGCCCTTCCCTGGAGAACTAAAGGAGGCTACAATGCTGGAGGTGATGGTAGGTAGGAGATAGGAGTCAGATGATTATGTTGGGTGCTAGGCTTGCCCCTAAGAGCACGAGAAGTTGTGTAGGCGGATTTTCCTGGATAGGGACCACCTGGGCCCATTTGGAAAGTTCATGTGACATGTAGAACGAGGAGGGATATCCTCCTTACAGAGTGATTGATAGATGTCTAGCAATAGGTGGTGGCTTTGAGGCTCTCCCCATGAGAACCAATGGTTGATGAGTCCAAGATTGGTTGTGACTGGTGACTAGATTGGTTGTCAAGGCATACCTTTCCCTGATGTATGTTGTAGGTTGAAGCTGTTGACTAGTTCTGAGACCTTTCCCTAGAGAACCAGTGGAGGGGAGGTGGTGCCCCTTGCAAGATGAGATGAGTACATTCCTAGTCGTAACATAGGGCTACTTTTGCCTGAAAGACATGGGGCTGAAATTGTGTGGGGTTGTCTAACACGACACCAACACGTTATGCTTACGTAAGCTTGACAGAGCTTAGAATCACAACTAAATCCTAGAGATGGGTGGGGTGAATATGACCACTTAAAATTCTTACTTAATTAAAACTAATTTACCAATTTACACTTAGGCTTCCAAGTCAAGTGGGTCCAATCACATAAACAACAAATTATTTAACATTAAGCAATTAGTCTATATAAGATAGTGTGGTTGTGTGTGTTATTGTGTAAACCATACAATCCTTAGCATACATCTAATCATGTATTCATAATTCAACTAATTAAATTCATAAGCATAATTAGAAAGAGATACGCAAAGACAATCACAAACATAACGATATATATAGTGGTTTAGTTTCCCTACTCCACTCTCGGCTAACGAACTCTTCCCTTGAGTGTACTAAATTTCATTATCTAGAAGTTTCAATAGGTTCCTCCTAACCTTAACACTTAGTTTTCAATAGGTTCACCAAAAACCTCTATAATTGGTTTTCCATTGGTTCGCCAAAAACCTCGGTACTTCCATTGAGGAGAGGATGTTTGAATTGACTGGGAGACATGGATGTGGGATCATGGAACGGAATCTCGTTCATGAGAGGATACTAGAAGGAAACGCCCTAAGGTGGAGGTTGTGTTGGTTGGTGTTGGGTGTCCTGTGTAAACACTAATTGTTGTGGTTGGACTGAACTAGAGGTTGTGAGGGTTGGTGATTGCGGTTGTGTTGGGCTAGCTTGGGTGTTGACTTCTTGTGCTTGTACGAGTCGGTGAAGCATCTCCTGCATGACTTTCATATTCTGTGCCAGCTCTTAAACGCAAGTGACTGGCATAGATTCTATTGGATGTGGTTGCGGAAGAGTGATCTTTGCCATTTTGAGAGTTGGGAAGGAGAGAGTTCCTTCTTCATGATTGTCCATGGCGGTTCAGGACCTAGTACAGATTAGGCTGTGGTAGGAGGGCTTTGATCAAGAATGCCTGGCTCGAATGAGCATAATGGTTTTGAAGTTGTTTTGAATTTTTTGTTTTTCTCTTTTTTATTTATTTTGAAGATTGGGATGAATACAAGATGTTGATGTGAATAAGCAAGAACATATAATTCCAGAAAGCTCGTAGAATCTTGTTTTTCAAGTCGGGTCGTGACTAATGAAAATAGATCTATCCCCAGCAGAGTCACCATTCTATGGATGTTGGATCCTGGACCGCGCTCATGTGGTGTTAGTCTTTATTGACTGCGTGTAGGTCCGTATGGGTGATAGAAGTGATATATTTGACTAGAGTCGCCACTAACCAGTTAATTTGATTTCATAGTCGGCTAGACCTTGTAGAAACGTTGAGAGAAAAAAAAAATCTAAAAGTTCTTGATCCTAAAATAACTCCTTAATTTACGATAAAAAATTTTAGATAAAGGACTGCGGTTACAAAGAGGGGAGGTGTTAGGCACCCTCCCTACCCTTACAAATGTATGACCTTTACTTCATAGGATAAAATGAACTACAAAGGATTAAGGTAAGTTCTTGCGTATTAAGGATACAAAAGTGTGTAATGTCACATTAGATGCAGTGCTTATGATAAGTTGTAGCTTAGACTGGACAAATCTACCTTGACTCTCCCATTTGCCAAAGTAATAACCAATCAATTCAAATTTCTGATGGGCAGGGTCTAATTATCTAGACAAGATGCAGAGCATATATTTGAACTGATTGGGTACAGAGTGCTATGTATGCAATGTTAGCTATATAGGGTCATGCATGTGATATTATGTACTTGCGATGCAATATAGGATGCAACGCCTATGACAAGTTGTAACCTAGGCTGAATATGTTCACCTTAACTCTCCCCACTTGCCATCAACTAGTCCAAGTTTCTAATTTGCAAGATCCAATTAACTCGGCAAGTCGCAATGCATACTTTTAAACTGATTGGGTGCATAATGTTATCAATGCAATGCTATAGATAGGATAAGAGGTGTTGCACGATGCTTACGTAAATATAGACGAAGCTGATTGAAAGTTGGACGGTAAGATTGGTAAGATGGACAGTAGTATCGCAGGGATTAGATCGAGTGGCTTGAATTGGGGCTTGGGTGGCTCAGGCGGCTAGGGATCTAGTTGGATTAGACTAAACCTGATCTGGAATCCTTACTACTCTCACTCTCCTTGGTGAACGGATGGGATGGATTATAGGAGGGACCCGAGGGATGTTGTGGAGGCTTGAGATGTATTTGATGCCTTGAAATGAGAAGGAGAGGGGGCTATTTATAGCCCCAAAACTCGATTTTCTTATAAGTCGTAGAAAGTCTAGAGTTTAAAAGGGGTTGGATGGCCTAGATTTGATATTGCCACGTGGCAATATCTTAATGGTTAAATTGGATGACATGGATCGTAATTTTGGTGCAAGGGAGGGATATTGGAGTCTTTTTTGTTCTTCACACGATTACACCACACAGAAGAGAGAGTTGCCAAGGTAGGGGAGCTGCCACGTGGTTGGCGGCACACTAGGTGTCGCCATAGCCACATAGAGCTCCCTGCTTTGGCAAGTGAGCATCCCTATGCATATGGGCTTGGTCTTGGGTTTTTTTTTTTTTTTTTTTTGACAAGGTGGGTTGGCAGGGTAGGTTGACTGAGTGCGTTGACTCAGTTGAGTTTAACTTGCTTTTGACTAGTTTTGACTAGATGAGTTAGGTTGAGTTGGCTAGCTTTTGAGTAGCTTCTAGGGTTAGGGTTTTAGATTAGATTTGGATTTAATGTTAGGGTTAGGGTATGGTTTAGTTGAGGACTTGATGGAGTTGTCTTGGTCTAACTTAATTAGCTTGTCAGCCTGGAACAGGGTGTCTACAATCGTCATCTTTAGTACTTCCAAATCTCTAAAAAATTCAAAATCTTGTAAAATAGAAACCGCACTTTGTGTGTGCAGGAAATGATGCCTCATCTTTTTATTTTCCATCATTGAGAACATTGGAATCTTAGACCATAGAGCTGCTGTAAGAATCATTCAAGTCAACAAATCTTCTGTTCTTACAACCCCAAAGTGATTCTAAGGTTTCTAGCTGGCAATAAATCCTAAGCTAATTTGGATGATAGCAATTCAAAAAACAAACATCCAAATATTCGAGAGTCAATACCACCCATCAAGGCCCGCCCCAATGCTCCAAACTGGGTTCCACAAGCCCAAAATACGCAGATACAAGGTTCAAGTGAACCACAACATGGGAAGCAGCAATGACATTGATGCCTACAGTTGAAACCTTAGAGGAAGACCCATTGCTTTGTTTATTTACCCCCAAACCTACTCATAAGGTCACATGAACGGAAGCGGATTGGGTACCACCCATATGGGGACCTAGCTAGGGACGGACTATCCACTGCTTCCAATCGTGTGGCCCACTTGAGCCTTTGATCAGCCTTCCTTCTCTTTCAGCTGTTACCTAAAATGATTTGTTAAAATGGATGGACGGTGTGGATAAGACACATATATCAAGGTGGGCCCCTCAGAGCCCCTGCTAGAACCGTCTATCTCTAGTTAGGTCTGGGATGGGGAATCCACAAGGTGGGTGGATACCTGACGGTGGGGCCCTCCTTGATGTATGTTCCTTACATCTATGCCGTCCATCCGTTTTTAAAGGTCAGTTTTGCGCATGATAGTAAAAATGAAGTATATCCAAGTCTCATGTGGACCACATCATAGGAAACAGTGGTGAATGATCATTAAAAACTTCTTGTGGGCCACAAGTTTTGGATCAAGCTGATATTTGTGCGATGCCTTCATCCATGGCTTTTTTACCTTATCAACCGGTTGGATGGTAAATAAACATTCCGGTGGCCCTCAAGATGATTTTAATGGTGGATATTCAATCACCACTGTTTCCTTGGTGTGGTCCACCTGAGAATTAGATCTGTTTCAGTTTTAGTATCATGCCTTAAAATGAGCTGAAAAAATGGATGGACTGAGGGGATTCAAGGCACATACATTATGATGCTCAAAACTTCTGCAGCTCCTAAGAAGTTTTTAACGGCGAGCGTTCAATCCCCACTGTGTGGTCCCACTTAGTGCCTCGGATCTACCTGTTTTTGGGAATCATATCCAAAATGTCCAGAAAAATGAATGGAAAGCGTGGATAAAACCCATACATCACGGTGAGCCCCACAGAGCCCCTAAGGGGGAGGACGCAATTTTCTTCCATCTCCTAAAACATCCATTTGTTTGGCACCTATACCGCCCATGTCATTCTGGGCAGGGCTGACCTCATACGTTGTTGATCTCTCACATGTGTGGTCTTAGATTACCCTCCAAAAGCACGTTTCTTAGCCCTATACGCTACCTAAGGATGCAGTGCATCTTTTCTCAAATCACTTCAAGGCATGAGCAAAAAGATGAAGCACATCAGATGCTCAAGTAGACCGCACCAAATACACGAAGCATTAAATACAAGTTACATTAATGACAACAGTATCTATGGTACGGTCCACTTGAGCCGTGGATCTGCCTAATTTTGAGCTCATATCTTAAAATGATCAAGAAAAGGGATAGACAGGCAAATACATCACGAAGTATTTATTGCATACTCACATTGTGGACCATATGTTTTTTCAGCTTATTCTAGGGCATGGTCCCAAGAAAGAAGCAGATAAAAGTTCGAAAAAGGATGAAGTGGATATACAATGCATGCATGGAGGCGGGCCCTAATGTTAAGGTCCCATCCACATCAATGGTTCTGAGGCCAAGCCAAGTCGCACTCATTTTTAAGTTGTATGACATAAACATTATCATGGCCCTAGGTTCCAACAGTGGATTGAGGTTATTATTCCACTTTTATCTGTGATGTGGCCCATTTGAACTTTGTATATTCTTCAATTTTGGTCTCACACTATAAAATGAGCTGGAAAAACAGGGCGGCATGAAAAATACACATACATCATGGTGGGCTCCACATAGTCTTCGAGCCCCCAAGTAAAGGGTGGTGAGCGCCTTGCTCCACAATCCACCTCCCACGATGAGAAGCGTGGATTGTCTGTGACTTCTGGGTCCCATCTTAGATGGGCCCACCATAATGTTTGTGAGAAATCCACTTGTTTCTATCCACTTTGCTAGTTCATGTTTGGACTTAGGACAGCCCAAAACTAGACAAATCTAAAACTCAAGTGGGCCACACTACAGGAAAAGTGAGAAGAGAAATGCCTACTGTCTATGTCAACATGATGTTTGTACGCCATCCAAATTCACTGGGATGAATGAAAACACAAATACTAGCCTGATCCAAAACATCTGTGGTCTAGGGATGTTTCAATGGTGTGCATTCTAACTTCATTATTTCCTGTGACGCGGCCGACTTCAGCTTTGGATCTGACTCATTTTTTAGCTCAACTTCTAACATGAGCACGCAAAACAGACGGACCGGTGAATTTCTCAGCCACAGCATGATAGGCCCTACCTAGGTTTCCACGGTGGGCAATCCTCATCCGTCTAATCTAGTGCAAAGCTGAGGCAGCCGTATACTGATGTGCGCCCTAGGAAGGTTTCAAGGGCTGATGTCACTGTCTCAACTTTTTCCTATCATGTGGTCCAGTTGAGGTTTGGATTTGATTCAATTTTGGGCTTATGCCCTAGAATGACTAAGATGGACAATGTGGATACGATACAAAGCATACAAAGCATAGTAACTCATCATGTAATCCACTCTCTAAGTTGCCAACTTGATTAGTTGTTTTTATGCTTGACATGGCACAGTCCACATTATCCAGTAAGAAGCCACCACGTGTTGGTACACTCGTACAAATGATGAGAGAAAAATGTACTTATGCCAAAGGGGAGTGTCAGCCCTTATTGGCCACTGATATATACCTTGCTAAAATGAGTCCTGCTCAAAACTATACACACGTCACATTAGAAAAAGACGAATATCATTTGCATGACACATGACAAATGTACGAGCATCACGTGTGACTCTTACGGTATTAAGGAAGTTTTTGAAGACTTTTTTATACCAAATTCTTCTTAATATAACTTGTGCATGGCATGACCATCCTAGTTCAAATTGAAAAAGAAAAAATTTCAAATATGTTTGGTATTTCTTCATATGCAATAATAAATTAGGAACAAATATTAAAAACCTAATTGGAATTAGAAGTAGTTCTCGCACCATGGTGTTATGCTACGAGGATTCTAAATCATATTAAAATACAACCGTTGCATAATTAGAGATTCACACGAAAACTACGATGCGACTACCACCCCTCAAAAGCCTATAAAAGAAGCACTCAAATAATAGCTATAAGCCCTCTTCACAAACAATCAATCTCTCTATAGTGCAATACTACTTACCTTTAGTTTAGTCTATTAGCTTTAGTTACTCTACTTTTGTCCAGCCATGTTGTAGTAAGTCTTGGGCAATCTCTCTATAGTGCAATACTACTTACCTTTAGTTTAGCCTATTCGCTTTAGTTACTCCACTTTTGTCCAGCCATATTATAGTAAATCTGGAGCCATTAGTCTAGCTTAGATTTACTACTGTCCAATGCATCGCTGCAATACGCATTAAGAATAGGTTAAAGATTTACGAGCACTGTCGTCGAATCCTCCAATTATCGAGTTCTTACTCGATGCAATGTCAATCACATCCTGCTAACTTCACACCATGGTTGTCTTATAACCGTTTAGTAGTTTTCACGGCCCTTCTTTCTACTACAAGCTGTTATAGGTGTTGATTCTTTTCTCTGCTTAGTTTTATTTTTCTTCTCGCTAACTATATTGTCTTTACATTCAAATTAATAAAATTAATAATCTGATTTATTTTTAATTTTCTAATTTTATTGTTTTCTTGAGAAACTTGATATGCTACCATAGTTGAAAAAAAAAAAAGGAAGCTCTCAGTATTAACTCTCGGTATTAAGATAATAATAATAAAAAAAAAATCCATTCTAAATGACTAATCCTCAACTTTTAAAATTACTTGATTGTTGTAACATTTTTAGTTGAATAGTTAGGGCAACTTAATATGACTTTGGCAAGATTGACATAATTCCTAAAATCACATACCGAACTAAACAACAAGTTGACTAGCCAATCTTTAGGCAGGCCATCTTACAAGTCGAGCCCACCTTATACACTACTGTAATTGCTCACACAAGTGCTAGGTAGGCAAGTGTGATGCGGGTGGTCTAGATGCATGCAAGTAGGCAAACGACGCATTAGCTTCCACGAGTGCTAAAAAAGTCACCCTCTTTTCGGTACACCCCATTTGACACCCTTGATTTGGTGGTAAATGGGGTATTTCAAATCCAAATGGTTGTTTTTTGCGTTTGGTGTGATGCGGTGGTCTGGATGCATGCAAGTAAGCAAATGACGCGTTAGCTTCCACGAGTGCTAAAAAAGTCACCCTCTTTTCGATACACCCCGTTTGGCACCCTTGATTTGGTGGTAAATGGGGGTATTTCAAATCCAAATTGTTACTTTTTACTTTTTACAGTCTTAAATTTGGAGGTAAGTGGAATGGGATGCATTTCAATCTAAAATTTTGATGGGTTTTGGAATCTTAGCTTTAATTCAAAGGAATAGCCTTTTTTGGCAAATTTTTAAGAGCTGAAGAGTCGCACATGTAAGAGAGTTGTCTCTAGGCAACTATTCCACCGGACACATGTCATGTAAATGATATTCCAAAACAATCCAATTATCAGCTACGACATTAAAATCACATCAATAGAATAATCTAAATTATCCACACGTTGGACATTTAAATAGACGGTTAAAAAACGTCAGTGAGTTACTTGTTTGTGATCCTTGTATTTGTGGCCCACCCAAGGGTCAGAATTTCTTCTTTTTTGGCTAAAGTATATATTTTAATGGGCTTATTACAATATTGTATTAAATATCTCACACACACATGTATATATATATATATATATATATATATATATATATATATATATATATATATATATATATACACTAATTTTGGCTATAAAAGCTAATTTAGTTAATCAAATTTAAGAATTGTGAATGTATGAAGAATTCTAATGCCCTCTAAATACAAGGTTTCAAACAAAAGATTTAGATTCAAGTGCATCTCAACCAAACACAAATAAAGATTTAGAATCACCTTAATGTCAATGTAATTATGATTTGGTTTACAATGCATTCCAAATCGAAGCTTCTAAACGGAGCCTTATGAGGGAAGAGTTCTCTCCTCTCACCACTTCCTGGAAAGGCAATGAAAAATAAATAACAAAAAAGCACAAGGGCAAAAGCGTCAGAAACGGTGTCCGCTTTGATTAAAGGAGGAGCGGGACCCACCTCCCGCATCCCGCCAACGACCGAATCCCGTCCGTCCCGATTTTATTCCCCCGCGCCTTTCCGGATCGTTACGTTTCTGCAGAGGGCTCCCGTCCTTTCAGCCGTACACGTGGCTGGTCCAGATTGCAGCAGCGCCATGCACGTGTAACCGATTCTCTCCATGCAAAAGCAGAAACCGTTTCAAAAGCAGAAATTTTCAAAAGAAAAGAAAGAAAAAGGAAAAAAAGTCAGGAAAAGCAGGTTTGGATTTACGTTGAGGAAAGTAAAAGGTCTTTCGAACGGTTCTAATTCGCAGAGACGTTTCGCATGCGTGGGAATCGCACGTGCATGACTTCCACTGCAGTTATTCCGTAAGTATGCCAGCACATGCTCGGATCCGTACACAGGCATTCACAAAATGTCCCTATCACATCCACGTGTCTCAATCCAAGCCTTTGAAATTGTGGGTCCCACTTTAGATATGGAATAACCAAATAACTGCATTGAACGAATGATCCAAACCATCCGTATGGACGATAAATGAGGAATACAGAAAAATAAAAGAAATCAACCGTAAGAGTAACTTATATTACTTTCGGGTATAACCTTCCGGCATGGGACCAATGATATGGACGGTCAGATTGAGGTATTCACCTTTTTTTTCTACATCGAAAGCATGCTAGTATTTGTATGAGAAACTCTCGCAGACTACGGTATAGTCATCCATTTTTCTTTTCAATCAGACAACAGTGTGCGTTCTTCTTAGATGGTGGCGAATGGGCTATCATTCCATCAGTTCCAAGCACAATGAAGTCGTGGGCCCGATTGAGAATAAGCATAGTGCTGACATCACACTTTACAAACGATCATAACCATCGAATATTGATATTCACTACTGATTATAGAATCTGAACCATTTGGTAGCCACCAACCAATCAGAGGAGGGTATACTAAAATAGGACAGTTTCTAGGATATGATCTCTGAATGAACCCAAAATACCACCGGCCTGGATTGATGTCGGTGTGGAAAGTCACCACCATGTAATAATAAAGAGAAAAGCATACAGTACTATTTGTTTTTTTTTTTTTTCTCTCTCCTCTGTGGCTGAGATTCGGAGCAATGAAAACGAGATCTTTCCATCTGTTCTTTCCCCTTTTTCCGTTTTACTTATCTGCTGGAAAGGAAACAGCTCCCACTGCTGTCTCCCTGTCCACCTGCATTTATCCTGCTACAGTCTAATACGCAATCATCACAGCCGTTGAAATTACACCTCCAAACTGACACACTTGATTCCACATGGGTTTTCTTTCTTTTTAACTAATTTGAGTGTATTTTTGCCATTTCACAAAATGGGTCTTTTTGTCCCAAACGGCCAGCTGGGACATGGCCCATCTTGGCCACTTTGGTAGGGCGTGGCTTCTGTGGATCCCTGTGGGGTCCACAATGATGTATTTACCTAAAATCCACACACTGTCCATCCATTTTAAAAGCTTAGTTTATAGCTTTATCCGAGAAATGAAGCTGAACCAAATCTCAGGTGGACCACACCATAGGAAACAGTAGTGATTGACCATTAAAAGCTTGTTGGGGACAGGAAAGTTTGGTATCAAGGTGATATTTGTGTGGTTCCTTCATACAGGCCTTGTGACCTTATCAACAGTTTGGATGGAATATAAACATTCCGGTAGCCTCTAAGAAGTATTCAATGGTGAGTATTTTAATCTTTACTATTTCTGTGGTGTGGTCCATCGAAGATTTTTATCTACTTCATTTTTTGTATTGTATCCTAAAATGAGGTATTAAAACGGATGGACGGCGTGGATGTAAGGCACAGACATCAAGGTGGGCCTCACATCATTTCGGTCATTGTACGAAGATGTTCTTTTTGGCACTGCGTCACTGCCGTGAGAAAGGAGGAAAAATAAGCAAATTTCATTTATTTCCTCTGACATCTAAAGGGTATTTTGGTCATCAGAGTACTATTTCATTGTCTTGTACGACGCGGATTGCCTGCCCCCGGCACATGAAGCTCCTGTAGTAGAAAGCTGTGTAGGGTCCACAGAGATGCCCTTGACAAATCCACTCCGTCCATCAATTTCGCAAGACTATAATAGGCCAGGAATTTAAAAATCAGTCAGATCCAAAAACTCATGTGGGACATACCATGCGAAACAGTGGGGATGGAACATCCACCAATGGAAACTGTGGGTCCACAAAAGTTCGGTTTGGGAGTGGATTAGGTACTACCCGAGGACAGGCTAGTACGTGGGGTGTGGGCATTGGAGAAGAGGGGTGCGGATTGCCTCCGAAAGCCTCGCAGGCATCTCCTGCGCAAGCAATCTAGGTGGGGCCCACCGTGAGGTTTGTGAAAAATCTATGCCGTCCAACCGTTTTGTGAGATAATTTTAGGCGTTGCGACCAAGATTGAACGGGATTCAAGACTTAAGTGGGCCGAAAACATGACGATTGAACTTCCACAGTTGAACTATTCGTGGGGCCACAGAAGTTTCGAATCAGAATAATACTTGTGTTTTCAGTTCGTCTCAGTAGGAATGACATTATGAACGGTATGGATGGCATATAAACATCACTGTGGCCCACTTGAGTTTTGGATCCCGTTCAACGCCTAAAATGATCTCACAAAACGTTTGGACAGCGTAGATTTCTCACAAACCTCACGGTGGGCCCCACCCAGATTCACGCCTGCGAAAGGCTTTCGCAGGCAATCCACGCCCGGAGAAGAGGAGGCGTGACATGACTGTGTCAGGCTTGTGTCTTGGACCCGGTTCATTTTTGTTCTCATGTCCTAAATTGATTTCCCAAAACGGATGAACGGGGTGGATTTATCAAAAAGCATCACTATGGGCCCCACCCTGGTTCCCGTGCATTAACTTCTTGCCAAAAGGCTTTAGCAGGACATCCGTGCCCGTATTTGAGCTTACAGTTTTTCTGATGAGTCCGGATCGTCTCCTCGCCTTCAATGGGATTTTGAGCTTGGATTAGGTATTACCCGAGCCTGTCCGGAGCTCAGGACAGGCCTAACGTGGAATGTACGTGTCACATTTGTATTGGTGAAGGATGCATTGTCAGGAGAGACCTGGCTCGAGCTGAGTCGAGTCGAGGTGGGTCAAGCTTGGCTTGACTCGTCTATGCTCTCCTCGTGCTCGAGCTCACCCTTGAGCTTACCATTGGAGCTTGCCTTGTTTGCTAAAACTTTTGAGGCGAGCTAGTGGTCGAGTTGAGGCGAGCTTACCTCGAGTTAAGTTGAGCTTGCTCTCACTTCAATTTATTATATTTTTTTACTACAAAATACAAATTAAAAGTCAACAACATTAAGTTCGAGAAGTCACACATATATTAGGGGAGAGTAGTATTTGTACATGTGGGACCCCACCATTATTAAAATGACCTAGCTTTGATCAGTTTTTTCCTTGGCCAAGTCATACATGCATTGAATGCAGACCACTAGTAATATTTTATGAACCATAATTAACACATGCATAGCTCACCACATGAATGGACTGTCCTAATTATTGTGTGAACCATCTTCATAATGAGGCCCAGCTGATTCATGGATCAGATGCACTACCTCCCTCGTAAAATTGCAATCAATAGCTGCATATGGTGTTTGGTCTAACCATAGCCCTTGTTTTGTAGATATGTATTATGTGTGGTCTCACCGTAGCATTTGTGTTTGTATAGCATGTAAAACACACAAACACTATGTGCTCACCATGTTTTGTACTTGAAATTACTCAATCCATCATATATGTACTCAACAAGGAATGTTCTTACCTGAACAAAATAGTAGGATTGAGAAACCCCCCAACGTGTGAGGGTTTTATATGTCCTAAGTTTGGACCCCAATGTGTGTGTGGGGGAGGGGGGAGAGGGAACCAAGAAATAAGAAGATTAGAGTTTTTTTTTTAATAAATATCTATATGAAACGAGTCGAGCTCGAGCTTAAGCCGAGTTGAGCTTGAATCGAGTCGAGTTTTGAGTTGAGTCGAGTCGAGTGACCCAATGGTCGAACTTGAGTCGATTTCTAACTCGAGCCCCTAAATGAAGCTTGGCTTGACTTGTTCTACTGAGTCGAGTCGAGCCGAGGTGAACTTTTTCGAGTTGAGTCGATCGAGTTTCTCGAGCTGACTCGGCTCATGACCAGCCCTACATGTACTAGCCTATCCCGAGCTCGGGACAGGCTCGGGTAGTATCTAATCCATGCTCTAGGATTTCCTTGTATGCCTATCACCTGATTGGTCGAACTCATCAATGACGCTGTCAACACTGCTGCATTTAATGCAATTAGTCTAAGCTAGACCAATTAGGGGCAGGCAAACAGGAAAATCCTGTTGAATCCAAGTAAACGATGTGGATTCTTATCTGAGTGGTAATAATCGTATGAATGGTTTGGATAGCATATAAACATCATGGTCCACTCTAAGAGGTTTCAACCGTGGCCATGTTGGTTAACATGAGTTCCGGATTTGCCTAATTTTTAAATTCCTATCCTATCGTGGTCTTGCAAACTTATGGACAGAGTCGATTTGTCATGGGCATCTTTGTGAGCCCCGCACAATCTGCATCCAATATTTAGACTCAAAGCGAATTGCGTCCTACCCCTACCCGTCTCTAGCCTAGTACTAGCAGATTTATGTGGGGCCCACGGTGATGTATCCATGCAGTCCATCCCTTTTCTCATATCATTTTAAGGTATGGGATCTAACCCTAAAGTGGACCACACCAAATAGTAGGAAGCAGATTGCGTATGACCCCTTGTTGGACCTTTAAGAGTTGGACTAGATCTGCGTGGGGCCACCATGATGTATCTATTTATCCACGCCGCCCATCCATTTTTTCTAAGATCATAATAGGGTATGGGCCCAAAAATGAGTCATAACCAACGCTCTAAGTGGACCACACCAAATAGTAAGCTTGGGTTATATTAAATGCACAAACCATTAAATGCAAGTCATATCTGGTGTGGTCCATTGGAAAGCCCCAGGACTGATGAAACGTGTATAGTTAGGCTAAGGTCCCGACCAGAACCACGTCGTGACGACTTTCATTATAGTCCAAGTTTCCCTTTCCACAAGTCACCCGTTCTGTGACTCGAACACGAGATGTGGTGTTGGCTTTGATACCAATTGTTAAGAACATAACCAATGCACCACAAGCCCCAGGACTGATGAAACGTGTAAAGTTAGGTTCTTAAACCCTCGGGATCTTAACATTCTACCACGCTCCACAGCCAACATCCACGGCGGCCCACTCTATGGCGGCACTCACTCTGGCCTCTATCCGAGGTAGCCCTTTCCACGCCATGGTGGCTTTCACTCTGGTCCAGGTTGCCCTTTCCATAGGTCGCCCCTTCCGTGACTTGAACACAAGACGTAGTGTTGGCTTTGATACCAATTGTTAAGAACCTAACCAATGCGCCAAAAACCCTAAGACTGATGGAATGTGTAAAGTTAGGTTCTTAAACCCTCGGGATAGTAATAGGGCCCCTCTACATATCAGCATGAGGAAGGACGCAATCTACCTCCGCTTCACAAATACTAAGCATGGGTGTATTAAATGCAAGAGTCATCTGTGATGTGGTTCGCTTGAGCATTGGATTGGCCTCATTTTTTTACCCTTACCTTAAAATGATACGAGAAAAGGGATGGATTGTGTGGATAAACAGATACATCACGGTGAGCCCCATATAGATCTACCTATTCCGAGCTATAGACGAGCGGGAGTGGATTGCATGTGACCCCGAACACAGAGATATCTCTATGGCTAGAGCTGTGTGGGGTCCACAGAGATGTCCATCACAAATCCACTCCATCGATCTGTCACTCGGCGGTGACAAAAGTTTTGTATTAGGGTGATATTTGTTCCAACGGTTTATCTGAGTGGTAATAATTATATGAACTATTTGGATGGCATATAAACATCATGGTTAGGTCCACAAAGGTTTCAACAGTGGACGTCGCTATTCCCACTATTTTGTTAGTGTGTCCACCTGAATTTTGGATCTTCCCCTGTCCTATTGTGGTTTTTCAGAACAGATGGATACGGTGGATTTGTCACGAACATCTTTGTGAACCCCACACAACCCTGGGCTATGTGCCCAAGGTCATAAGCAATCCCCTCTCGATATGGGCAAGGGTAGCTAAGACGTAATCCGCTTCTATTTAGACCCCAACTTGTAACATGGTCATCTATAAATAAAATAAAATAAAATAAAATATGGTGTATGCATGGAAACAATAGGAAGTAATTGTCATTGTTGTAAACACTTGGTGATTGATAAATACACTCATCTTTCTACTTATGATGGTAAAAATGAAAGCAAACTGAGGCAAAAGCACAAGATCTTACTGTGTGATCATTTCAATCAAACACGAGGCCACAAGTGATTGAGTGCTTATATTTAGATTTCATATACAATTATGATGCACGGGCATGCCAGAGTTGTACTCGACTCAATGTTTGATTAAACGTTGGTGACCACGTACCGAAACAAATGTGTATAACTGGATTAAAAAATCCAATTATCGAGTTAGGATTCTTTTATACATTTTTTTTGCCTTATAACTTCAGCATTTTTCTTTCATTAGGAATTGCGATTTAATTTTCTCAAAAGAATAAAGATGAACAACTAAATAAAACAAGGCTAAACAATAATGATTTTTATTAATATTTAAAAATATACCCCATTAAAATTGACAAAGTATCAAAATAAAACTAAAGAAATAAATAAACGATGGATAAATACCTGATTAGTTTGTAAGAATTGATCCGTCTGTAAAAATAGATGATTGAGACGAATGATGAGCAGGATGTAACCAAAGATGTGATCGCCTAAGTAAAAACTCAATTGATCGGAATCCAACAACTTAAGGTTGTGGAATTTAATCTAATCTTACGGTACTATAGTCATGGCGCTGGACAATAGTGATCTATGTTCAGACTAGGTTATACTATGTTATCCCATGTTAGGATAAACCAAACGATAAATGTAAAGAAGATAGATTTGTGTTTGGCGTGGAGCCTCGAGATCTTCATCGTGTGCTCCTTTTATTAGTTATCGAGGCGGTAAAACACTCGCTGGGTTTCCTTGTTGATCCTAGATCCTCCGCGTTTATGACATGCATTCTGAATAAGAAGGTTATCGCTTTAGGCAGATGGTCCCCTTTAGGAAACAACTACATCTATATTTGAGACTAAACAGGCGAAACCTATACCATTGATCTAAGACCTCAAATTAATTAATCAAACCACCTCCTAGAGGACCTTGAATTCTTTCTGTTGGAGTTTTCCTCCTCGATGGGTAGAGGAGAGAGTGGAATTTGTTTGGTCTCTGACCGGCCGGTCATACTGCTAGAATAGACCAATGCTCACTAGACACTTTTTGTCTAGTCCGGCAGGTCAACAGATAGGTCAGACATGTTTTTTCTCATAGCAACTCTCTAGACAAGTTTTGGTGCATCTGGCCGGTCGGAGGCTTTTGGCCGGCCAGCCGGTGGTGTGCGCGGATTGTTATAAGTAGTTCCTAATTGGGTTAGAACTCTTCCAAAACACTATAAGAGGGCCTCTAATCCAGGATTTAAGAAGCTAATGCGAAGTACTACATGTCCAAGGTGAGAGAGAGAAAAAGAGGAAGAGACGAAGAGAAAGAGAGAGAGGAAGCTTATTAGAAGAGGAGGTTTTGCTTATGAAGGTGATTCACAGTGCAATCGACGTCTCAACTCTTCAATGTCCTCGTGCTCAGTGAGATCTCTTAGTTTCTAGTCCTTTTACTGTTTATCCATCCCCGCATGGGTGAAAAATGTTAGATCCAAGTGGGTTATGCTTGTGATCGAGATTGTAAATGGTTCTCTTGATAGTGGATTGTTTGTCTGGACGAGGTCCCGTGGTTTTTACCTCTTTGAGGGTTTTCCACGTAAAAATCTCTTGTGTCGTGTGGTTGATGATTTGATTTTGTTATTGCATTATCTTATTACATAATTCATGGAGTTTGGGGGGGCGAGATCCTAAGGTTTTGTGCAACGCACCCAATAAAAGTGGTATCAGAGAGTTCAGGTTGTTTGAACGGAAGTGGGATCGATGTTGAATTATGGAAGGTGGCTCATCAAGGATAATTAGCCTCAATGGGTCTAACTGGCCCATATGGAAGGTGAAGATGGAGGACTTGCTTTATTCCAAGGACTTGTATACTCCAATCCAAGGCATATCAACGAAGATAAAAGATATAACAGATGATGATTGGAAGAAGATGGACCAGAAGGCAGTGGGGTTCATTAGATAACGATTGGATGATTCAGTGTTCCACCATGTGTCTACGGAAACTTTAGCCGCTAGCCTACGGCAAAAATTATAAGGGTTGTATAAGAGGAAGACAGTTGACAATAAGATCTTCCTAATTAGAAGACTTGTGAATCTCAAGTTTAAGGATAATGATTCTATGGCTGAACATATGAATGAAGTCAGCAACATTCTGAACCAACTTTCCACTATGAAAATGGTCCTGGACGATGAACTACAGGCATTACTATTGCTTAGCTCGTTGCCTGATAGTTGGGAGACATTGGTGGTGTCTCAAAGTAGCTTCGCGCCAGACGGAAAGATGTCCATGAAATAGGTTACAAGTTGTCTCTTTAATGAGGAGACAAGGAGGAAGCCTCAGGGGTCTACGCAACAAGAGGCCCTTGTGACACAGGATTGTGGGAGAGGAAAGAACGGGAAGGATGGGAAGGCCCGAGATAAATCAAGAGGTAAGTCAAGTGTTAGGAGAGATATGGAATGTTAGAATTGTGGTAAGAAAGACCACTATAAGAATGAATATCATAAGAAGAAGAATGATAAGAAAGGAAAATAAAAGGAGAGGGAAGATGAATCAAACTTCACTGCGGTTGCCTCAGATGGCGACATTGTTGTTATTCTCTCTGCAGATCACGATATTTGTCTCACGGCTACGAGTCAGGACACCAACTGAGTGATAGACTCGGGAGCCTTGTTTCATGTGACTCTACGTAGAGTTTTCTTTACAAGCTACAAGTCAGTCGACTTTGGGACCATGAAAATGGAAAATCCTGGCGTATCGAAGATAGTGGGTGTTGGGGTCCCAAAAGTGAGGATCCCCGAAACGACGATTCTGAATGCCCAAACCATCACTCGGTCGAATTTAGGGCCAGTGCATCGAAAATCGCGGCACGAATCGCGACACACACCAGACTTGACCAAAAGCAGGGAATTGGGCCAGTGGTGGACCCCACCGGTCATCACGATCAAAACTGTCAAAATTTGGGAGGATTACCTCAATTATGAAGAGATAGGAGTAGTGCATCAGCATTCATCGCGAGGCGGACCCCACAAATTCCCCAATTTGCAAAACCCAAGTTTGGGAGACACGTATACGTCCAGCGCATTCAGAAAATGAATTTCAGGACGCACTGCCCCCAGCGCATCACAAAAGTCCTCCAGCGCATCAGGAAATTCGGACGGATTGAATTTCATGACGCACTGCTTCCAGCGCATCCAAAAATTCACCCGGCGCATCCAAAAAATCAGCCAATTTCAGGGCGCACTGACAGCTGGCGCGTCTTGCAAATCAGCCTCCGAACTCAGCCATTTTGAGACGCGCCGAGTGACTTTAATCGACGCGCCGACCCAATTTCTCGATGCGCTACACGTGTCGATTGCCTATTGGGCGACTTTACCTATAAATACCCCCTCCCACCACCTCATTCGGACGATTCAGCAAGAGAGAGAGAGAACCTCGTCGCCGGAAAATCTTTTTTCGATCGCCGGAATCCTTTTCCGATCACTGGATCCCTTCGCCGGAAATCGCACCTTCGACCATAACAGGTCTGGAGAAATAACTCAAGTCACCCTTTTCGACGCGCTGATCCCAGCGCATCATAAAAGTGATCCGGCGCATCAGAAAAGCCATCGGCGGATCAAATAAATCGTAAACAAAGTTATTTTTCGGACGCACTGGCCCCAGCGCATCGCAAAATAGGCTAGCGGATTAGAAAAATACATTTTTTGGACGCACTGGCCCCAGCGCATCGCAAAATAGGCCAGTGGATCAGAAAAATACATTTTTGGACGCACTGGCCCTAGCGCATCCAGAAAATCAGGTCAGCGGATCGCAAAAATCAGCACCTTGAGCGTTCATTCCAGCACCCTTAAATCCTCGTTCTATAACGTTTTCAATCCCTGTTTGAGCCTATTTTGGGTATTTCGAGCATTCCGGACGCAATGGAGCAGTCCAATGACCCATCCGGGCCACCCAATGAGCAGAACGCGAGCCTTCTGGATCCGACCCGATCCGACGAAACGAATGGAGTAATCCTCCCGAAGAGAAGCCACCAGTGCCCAGAGCCATACTGATGCATCATCATTACATGTACTACCATAATATGACTCGGATTCAGGCCCGGATTAAGCAAAGGGGACTATGATTAACACGATAAACTATACCAGGAGAGTTCTAAACTATCACACACAATTTGTTAAAGACTGATACTTCAAGAATAGTCGATGCCCTACCCATCCAAAACGGCATCCGCTAGTTGAGCTGCTCAGGTACATACAACCATGGAATGGACTTCCCGAGGTCACCTGTCCCTACATTGACAGGCGCGGGCCCAGAGTCGTCCTTCCCGGCCATAAACCCTGACAGTCTCAGCCCGGACCTCCGGTCAAAACATGGGACATAGACATCCGACTCGTACAAAGACGATTCAGTCTATAACAGAACACCACAAATACAGGTCCCCGCGACCATACAAATACAGGTCCCCGCAACCATATAAATACAGGTCCCCACGACCATACAAACACAGGTCTCTACGACCACCAAAACACAGGTCTCCGCGACTATGAACTCTGAAACCATAGTCCCCGCTGACTAATCTTTTGCCTTTTAATCAAGGGTCATCGATCATTCGATGTAATTAAGGGCTCGTGCCAGATCACGGCCTGGAATGTACAAGATCTCAGAATCTCTGGAATAAAATTCGCCTTGCGATATCTCTTCTCTTGTGTACTTTTGTGAATGCTTGTGATTGTCTACGAATGTTTCTATTATTCAGAACCCCAGATCTACAAAACCCAACATCCCAGAGAATGTTCATTCTCTAGTTCTAACAAACTGGCGACTCCACTGGGGATTGAACTAAACCAAGATCTCTGGTTATATCTGAATATATGGACACTCTAAAGATCAATTACTTATAAACACGAATCTACGCATGGAAAAGCTACCGCGAGGCGTAATGTTTCGGCGCCCCTCGGGCGTCAAACTGTCGACTCTCAACGGGAACGTTCTTCTCTTCATCTTTAAGGCAATAGACATTTAAAAGGTTTTCGAACCCACAATTTCCACAACTACACGTATTTTGTCTCATTCTTGCTTATTTTGTCGGTTTATGCACTGCGATCAATGGGCTCATACTCCCGACCGCACTTGTGAACTGTTCTAACGATTTTTATGACATAACAGAATTAGCAAGATACTAGGACAGACAGAAGAAATGGCATGCTCAATGACCAGCTCGTGCACCTTCCTTACCACTGGAGGCTTCAGCTTCCCTCGTTTCATCCCAACCACAACGACGGCTACTAGTACAGGATGGCAGTTGGTCGAAACGCGCCGACAAAAGAAAGAGCAGAAGAAAGCAGCCAACTTAGCAGCATACAAGAAGGTGAATGTTGCAAGACCTCGCTCCGCAACCAAGAGACAATGGCAACCAAAACAAGGGCAGAAGATCTCCACCAACTGTCAGGCCGCATCAACCACGTCCTCGGTGCCTGCGATGACGATGGAACAGTTTCCGCCGTTGTCCAAGATCACCCGTGCCACATATAAATCCACCAAAACCGCGATTGCGAGGAGCTCCCAGCCCATGACAATTCCCAAGCCAGGACAGGGGCAGGTTCAGAAGGCCCGACCAGTGATGATCGCAATGGTTCAAGTAGCAGAGGCAGAGGAGGGATCATATGAAGCAGACGAACTGCCCACAGTCCAAGATCAGATCGACAGATTAGTTCAGGCTAATCGGGAAACGAATGAACGAATGAGGGTGATTCAGGAAGCATTGACCACTTTAATAGCTCAGAATGCTACTCGAAGCCTTGCACCACCTGCGCGCCCATTAGCCGAAGACTCTCAGGGGGTAGTAGGAGAGCCAGCTAATGCCGAACCACTTACCTAGGCCAAGAGAGTTCCAGCGGAACGAATAATAGTCCCGACTACGCAAATGACGAGAGAAGAGCTGTCGCAAACAATTACAAGTCTCATGCGACAAGAGAAGGAGAAGGAAAGAGGAACTGGGTACAAATATCAGGTCCCATACCCGTTGGAGATAGAAGAAATACCATTTCCGGTCAACTTCAGATGTCTGGATTTCGAAAAATTTGACGGTAGGGGATCGCCAGAGGAACATATCACTCGCTTCCTCACAGCATTGGGGAATTGGTCTACCATCCCACAGTACTGTATGCGGTTATTCGGGTCAACGCTGACAGGGAAGGCTTTTCAATGGTACATGTCGCTACCAGCGGGATTAGTGAAGTCATGGGAGCAGATGCGAGACAGTTTTATCTCAAAATTCTTCTCTATAGAAAGAGAAACATCAGTAACAGATCTGGCCTTGATCAGACAGAGACAGGGCGAACCCGTGGAGAGGTTCATGGACAGATGGGGGACGATAGCCGCTCAATGTCAAGAGTTGCCCAGCGAGAAAGAACAGATAAAGATGTGCATGCGAGCCCCTGACCCAATGATATCATACGGGTTGTCAGGGAATAGTTTTCACTCTTTCCGAGAATTGGCCACCAAAGCACACCTGGTAGAAGAAGCCGCAGCACGGGTGAACCTCAGGCCAGAAAGGCAGAAAAGAGAAGGAGTAAAGATTGCCGAAACGC
The DNA here is from genome assembly GCA_003013855.2 of Liriodendron chinense. Classification (NCBI taxonomy): domain Eukaryota; kingdom Viridiplantae; phylum Streptophyta; class Magnoliopsida; order Magnoliales; family Magnoliaceae; genus Liriodendron; species Liriodendron chinense. The sequence goes on along the minus strand of PVNU02000491.1, from coordinate 74,865 downwards.
ACAACATAAGCAAAGGTAAAAGTGCGATAGATCGGAAACGGCCCGCCGCAGAACCTAAGACAGATACGAAAGCAACACCTACCCAAGACAGAGGCAAAAGGCCCTACGTTCCTCAAAGAATAACAATAGCCGAGAGAGAAAGAGCCAATGGCCCATACACCTTCGACATGGCCGACCTGATCCCCATCATGGAACAATTGGTGGAAGAAAAGGTAATCCGCTTGCCAGAACCGATTCGGCCCCACGAGGTTGGGAAGGTAGATGATCCCCGGTATTGCAAATACCATCGGTGTCTGAGCCACAAGACAAAAGACTGTTTTAGTCTAAAAGGAAGAATACAGGGGTTGATCAACCAAGGGGTGATCAGTATGAAGGCACCGGATACGACAACGAAGGAAACAACGGGGGTGGTTTCAGCCTTCCCCTCAGACGAAAACACCCAATTGTGCATACCGTTCCCCGAACCTGAAGAACCCTGGACTTTGGTTAGCAGCCAGAAAAGGCTCGAGAACCGAAGAAGACTCCTCAACCGCAAGAAGGAAGGGATGAGAAAGAAGGGCAGCCAAGAGAAGAACCGACTTATAGAGACTCGGGTACATTGCGCGATGGTATCGTTTATAAAACAGCCATCAACAGAAGAGACATTGCAGGCAGATAAAGAAGGAGTCAATGCCGTCATCCTCCGATCCGAAAGGCAAATGCTGGAGCGCACCCGGCCAGAACCAGTCGACCCGATGCAAGAAGACGGAAACCCGGATATACCCTCAACAAGGCCCCAGGGGCAGAAGTTGAAAGAGAAAGTTGTCGAGGCCACGTCCAGTCGGCCGGAGCCAAGACAAGGGGCAGCACCAGTAGTGTATGATGTCGTGTCACACCTGCGAAGGGTCCCGGCTCGCCTGAGTATATACGACGCCTTGTGTCTCTCAAAGGCATACAGGGAAATGTTGATCAACGCGCTGCTAGACAGTGAAGCCAGAGAAATGATGATGACAGAAATTGAAGCAGAAATGAGCGATCCAGATAAGTTTTGGGAAGGAAACGCGCCAATCCAGCAAGCAATGCAGATAGATCACCCCTCTGTAATTACATTCTCCGAAGAAGACCGCAGAATTGAGGCAACAGACCACAACCGTCCGTTGATGGTCACAGGAACGATTAGAGACGCGAAAATTAAGCGATGCATGCTTGACGATGGGTCCGCGGTGAACATCATGTCGTTGAAGACACTACAGAGATTGGGTTATAGACCATCAGCCCTGCGACCCAGCACCATGGTCATTCAAGGGTTCAATCAAGACAGCCAGCGCACTCTGGGGTCGATCACTGTGACGCTAGAAATTGAGAGGCTGAAGACTAAAGTAACATGCCAAGTAATCGACACGGTAACAACGTATAATCTTCTGCTAGGGAGGCCGTGGCTCCATCAGAATCGCGTCATTCCCTCAACCTATCATCAGTGCTTTAAATACAACAGAGAGGGAGTTCAGTACAGAGTGGTAGCAGACCCAAAGCCATATACAATCGCAGAATCATTCTTAGCCGATGCCCGGTACTACGACTTGATTGACGAAGGGGAAGTCACAAAGAAGCCCAATGAAACGCAGAAAGGGCAAGGGGCAAAACCAAAAGTCAGCAAGTTCGAACAGAGAGGCAAACCGTAATCCATTACTCAAAAAGAAACCGCAGGTCAGCCGGCTGAAGAACCTCAAAGGACCACCAAGAAGTTTTACATAGTCCCGAAGCACTTGCGACAGCCCGGGCAGTCCGTCCTCGAAATGATATCGAATCAGCACATGAGTGTGCTCAAATCTAGCTTCAATATGCCAGTGCCAAAAATAGGAAGGGTTAGACCTTTTCCAAGAGCTCCTAGCCAGTTTGTGGTACCGCCGAATGCCGATACAAAGAAAGAAATCAAATTCTATTCAGTGTCAAGTGAATCCACGCAGTCTAGAGACGAGGCTGAGAAATCACTCCGTTTACCTCGACTGATAGAAGAGGGAAGATACAGTGAAGCCAGCCGTAACATCATGAAGAATATGGGCTTCTGTTACTCAGAATCAGCCTCGAATGGTAGAATGTTAGCGCCGTTCGAAGAAAACGCCAGAGTTTACCAAGGAAGGGGAGGATTAGGGGCAAAGATGAAGATTAGGCATGTCAACATGGTGACAATCAATCCTACAGAAGAGGTACAGCCATAAGAGGTAGTCGACATCATCCAACCCAGTGCCGCACCTGCACAGATAGAGGACGGGGGACAGCCCACGATAGATGAACTTGAAGAAATAAATCTGGGAACCCCGGAAGACCCCAGAAATACATACCTGAGCAAAAATGTCCCAGGAGAAGAGAAAAAGAAATACGTTCAACTGTTGAAAGAGAACCGAGACGTGTTCGCTTGGACATACGCAGAAATGCCAGGGCTTAGTCCAACAATTGCGATGCACAAGTTGGGGATCCTGAAAGGGAAGAAAGCGGTCAAACAACCTCAACGACGATTTCACCCAGACATAGTGCCCAAAATCGAAGAAGAAGTCGAAAAGTTAATCCAAGCCGGGTTCATCCGAGAGGTTAAATACCCACAATGGATCTCAAACATTGTGCCAGTCAAGAAAAAGAGTGGTCAAATCCGAATCTGTGTAGACTTCCGGAACCTTAATGAAGCATGCCCTAAGGATGATTTCCCACTGCCTATCCCGGAGCTACTGATCGACAGCACAACAGGGTACGCGGTGATGTCCTTTATGGACGGTTACTCAGGGTATAATCAGATTCGTATGGCCCCAGAGGATGAGGAATCGACAGCATTCCGTACAACGCTGGGCATATACTGTTACCGCGTGATGCCGTTTGGGTTGAAAAACGCAGGGGCAACGTATCAGCGTGCGATGCAAGTGATCTTCCAGGACATGATGCATAAACATGTCGAATGCTATGTAGACGATCTGGTAGTGAGGTCGGCCGGGCATGAACAACATAGAGAGCATCTAAGGCAAGTGTTCCAAAGACTGAGAAAGAAAAGCCTTCGCATGAATCCATTAAAGTGTGCATTCGGGGTTTCCTCTGGCAAGTTTTTAGGATTTGTTATCAGACACCGAGGCATAGAAATCGACCCTACGAAGATTAAGGCGATCACGGAAATGCCACCCCCGAAGAACCTCAAAGAACTAAAAAGCTTCCAAGGCCGGGTCGCGTACCTAAGAAGGTTCATCTCGAACTTGTTCGGTCGTTGTCAACCATTTTCGCGCCTCAACAAGAAAGGAATACGGTTTGAGTGGGATGACGCTTGCCAAAAAGCGTTCGACTCTCTGAAGGACTTACTCGAAAAATCTCCAGTCCTTGCGGCACCGATCAAAGGGGAGCCGCTAATCCTCTACATTGCCGTCGGCGAAAATTCACTTGGAGCCCTCTTGGCCCAGAAGAACGAAGAAGGGAAGGAAAGCGCACTCTATTACCTTAGCCGCACACTGGTGGGAGCTGAGTTTAACTACTCAGCAATTGAAAAAATCTGTCTGGCATTGATCTTTGCCGTTAAAAAGCTCAGACATTACTGTCTCTCTCATCAGATAACGTTGATATCCAAAGCGGATCCCCTCAAGTTTCTCATGAACAGACCCATGTTGTCTGGGCGGCTGGCCAAGTGGGCCCTTCTCTTGTCAGAATTTGACTTGACATACATGTCGGCTCGGGCCGTCAAAGGGCAAGCTATCGCAGATTTCCTTGCCGCACATCCAGTACCAAGCGGTGAAGAAATAGAGTACGACCTCCCAGATGAGCAGGTCATGGCGACTAATGAAGCACGCCATTGGGAGATGTATTTCGACGGCGCAGCCAGAGCGGTAGGATCAGGGGCAGGAGTTATATTCATCAGTCCGCAAGGGGACCTGCTACCCTATTCATTCACGTTAGTCCCGGCATGCACCAACAACGAAGCAGAGTACCAGGCTCTTATTATTGGACTACAGTTGGCCCTGGAAATGCAAATCAAGGAAATACGTATCTACGGTGACTCTAGGCTTGTCATCGGACAATTGACGACAGAGTACGAAGTCCGCAAACCCGAATTATCGCCCTATTGTCACCAGGCGTAGTCCATGTTCAATCAGTTTCGAAACAGCAGTATCTCACATATACCGAGGCAGGAGAATGTGCAAGCAGATGCACTCGCCAGTTTAGCCGCTGCTTTGGCTAACCCTGGAGGCAGCCCTCTTCAGGTAACGATTGAAGAAAGAAGAATCCTGCCGACGACCGCGTTGCGCAGTGGAGAGTTGAGTGCCAATCCCATTTGCTGCTTTGAGATCACAGAGGAAGATGATTGGAGAAAATCATTCACCGATTATCTGAAGTACGGATTTCTACCAGAGGATCCCAGAATGCGCATACAGATCAGAAGGCGTGCCAGTTCATTCGTGCTCCAGAATGACGTACTTTACAAGCAATCCTACGAGGGAGTACTGCTGCGATGCCTAAGCCAAGATGAAGCACATAGTACATTGAAAGAAGCTCACAGAGGAGAATGCGGTGCTCACCAGGGAGGAAAGAACTTACACCACCGTGTACGACACATGGGTTACTACTGGCCGACGATGACGAAGGACGCGATAGAATACGTAAAGAAGTGTCACCAGTGTCAGATCCATGCCGATATCATACATTCGCCACCGGAAGAGTTACATCAATCAGTGATGTCCTGGCCTTTTGCAGCCTGGGGCATGGACGTGATCGGGCCGATCAGTCCACCATCCTCCCAGGGGCATCAGTACATCCTCGCAGCAACCGACTATTTCTCTAAATGGGCCGAAGCAGTCGCCCTGAGAAACGTGAAAGCCAAACATGTCGAAGGTTTCATCCGTCACGCCATATTATACCGGCATGGTATTCCCGAGAGAATCACCACGGACAACGGGACACCCTTCAAGAATGCTACCGTCGATAAACTGTGCGCAAAATTCAAGATCAAGCATTGCTACTCATCGTCCTATTATCCTCCTGCGAATGGACTGGCCGAAGCGTTCAACAAGACTATTGTGAAGATTTTGAAAAAGACAGTGGGAGAAAATAAGAAGGACTGGGACAGACGGTTGCCCGAAGCACTGTGGGCTTATCGAACTACACACCGCACGGCCACCCGGGCTACGCCCTACTCACTGGTATACGGTACGGAAGCCGTGATCCCAATGGAGATACAAGTCGAGTCACTACGGGTCGCTCTCCGACACTCCCTGACGACCGAGCATAATGCCAAGAGCCGGATGGTCGAGCTCGATGATTTAGACGAAAAAAGGCTCGCCGCACAACAAAGACTCGAAATGTATCAAAAGCAGATTTCAGTCGCATACGATAAGCGCGTTAGGGGCAGATCATTCAAGAAGGGTGATCTCGTACTAATGATGAAGCGTCCGGCACCGACCCAGGGGCTGAAAAGTAAATTCGACCCAAAATGGGATCCCGTCTGCATCATCGACGAAGTATATTCCAACGGAGCCTATCGGGTAATAGATTGCAAAGGGCAGGGCATCAGTTCGCTAGTGAATGGCCGATTCTTGAAAAGATATTACACTTGACATAAACTTGTCATCGCAAGTTGTAAATACCCCAGTAGAGGGAATGTAATAGAGTAGATGCCAAAAGGAAGGATGCCATGCAATGACTAAACTAAAATGCTAATCTTCTGCTTTATGCTTACGCAGGTATTGAAAGGGTCGCCAAGGCTCGAGACACGTCAAGCAGGGCACCATGCCTTTTCGAGATTATTAAAATCAAGAAAAGCCCTAAGCCGGGGCTCGGCTACATCCTCGTGCACATGCGTAGGTTTAAGTCCTAACAGGGGGACGTTCCTTTCCAAAAGCACGATCTATTTTGCATTCGAACTCAAGAGGAACAACAAGCAGGCTAAAAAAGCACAATATGAACTCAGCACCACAATAGTATACATAATGATACGACGTTCGTTACAACGTGTTTTAAAATTACAAAAGAATCATTATTATTATAGCCTAACCATCTAAAGTTCTCAAACATTGCTCCAATAGATTAACTGCAGACTCCGCAATCGCCTTCTGTCTTGCCTCAGCCTCGGCCAAGACTTGAGCAGGGTCAGGAGTATCTTGAAGAGATCGCCGCAGCTCCGTAATTCATGCCCTCACAATGTTACACTTCGCCTTGCGTTGGTCCATGGAAGACTGCAGGCTTGCTCTCTGACTACCGAGTTTCGAAAGTTTGAAATGGACGACAGAATGTTCAGCACGTAATTGGGCCATCTCATCCTCAATTTCTGCGAGACGCCTGGTGGCCTCTTGGTGCTCAGTATCTACAGCCTGCCAATCCTTCTGCACTGCGGCCACATCCGCCTCGTGCAACTCTAGTTCCGGAAGAAGGGACCGCAACTGACTACATTTTTCTTCAACAGAGGAGTCAGTCTTAAAGTGCCTCGCATCGTTCACTTGAGCCACACCATCTTTGAATTGTGACACATGGCTGACTATCGAAGAAATGTCGACTCCAAGCCACGTAGCAGTGAGTTCCAACGCCTGCAGTGCCTCGTCCAAGATAGACCCTTCGTCTCCTTTCCTAAGCGAATCGACGATGTCGGACAGTAAGCTCTTCAAAAGGTTCGCCTTGGTCCTTGATAAGCCTCGGAGAGATGAGAGGAATGCCTCGGGCAAGACTACAGGAACTAGGCCGTTGGCAGGGGCAGTGGCTGGTAAAAGAAACGGTAAACATTAGCACACTAGAGAAAGAAGAGAAGCAAGCAAACGATAAAGGAAAGTAGTATACCAGTAGGGATTTTATCACCCAGTGCACTAGTTGAAGCAACAGGTCTCGACGAGCTAGGGGTATATCCAATCGCGACTTCCGCTGCCGACTCAGGCATTTCAGGGGAAGAAAGAATAACGACCTCAGGGGCAAAAATAGCTTGGACTGGTTCGGTAGTCAAGGATACTTCGGCAACAGGCTCTGGTACGCTAGCAGCACCTGCAGGCATGGTTCCTCGGGAAGGGAGTGGCGCCTCTTCCGCAGCAACAACAGATCTCGCCTCAGGAGTGGGGCTAGGATTCGCCGCAGCCTCGGTTGCATTGACAGGATCGGCGAGAGGGGGGTCTTTAGCTCGCGGCTCGCCATCGATGTCCATAGGGACGGGTTCTATGTCTACCTCAGGAACAGATCTCTCATACACTGGCTCGCTACCTTCACCTCCCTCCGCAGGACGATCTCTGCTGAGGTCCGCCTACGAGCTCATCTCCCCTTCCTCCCTTGGCCCACTTGCATCATCGGTCGGGACACTGCCGGCGGCATGGGGGAGTCGACTCCGTGCCTTCTCATCCCTGTAAAGCCTCAATAGGTCCTTTATTTTCTTGCCGCCGTCAGAAACAGAGACGCGATGAGCAGTCTTTATGCGAGGCCCAGAACGTTTAGGAGACGGTTCGGAATCACTATCCCCGGGAACAGAACGTCTGGACAGGCTCGTCCGACCTGCTGGGCTCTGGCCGCGACCTCCCTGACCACCGGACGGCGGAGTACCTGTGATCGCAACAATATCTCCCTCGTTGCCACCCTCTCCACCCTCTCTGGTGACCACCTCACCAATATCACCCCCTCCATCATTGCCATCACCAGCGTCATCATCATTTTCGTCTCCTCCGCCATCATCAGTAGCATCTTCCTCGTCACCGTCCTCATCACCGACGGCCTCGCCATCGTCATCATCGCCAACATCATAACGCTCCCTCTGCCCCTCTGCCATGGGACCGACGAGCGGGGAATCCGGATCCCCTTGCAGTGTGACTCTCTGCCCGTAAGCAACCCACCCTTCAAGTGAGTGCTCGAGTTTCTCATGATCTATTATGACGTTCAGAGAGGTCATGAACTTCTGCACGCCCGGAGTTGCCAGTTGGCGGAGCAGCTCTGCCACATAACCTAAGCCGTCGGCGGGAGTAGGATTGACAATCGGAGGGGAGACGAAGACAGGATCGGTTACGTGTCGGTTGTTGCGGATCAAGGAATATTGGTGAGCCCACCACCGCATCCATCCATATGTGGCGCCGAGGACATACTCTGTGCCCAGGACAATGAAAGAACAACCCGACCTGGTAAGCAGAAGCTGTCGCCATATCCACTTCCAATGGATCGGTCCTGTGCCGTATGCCCACTGCTCTCTCATCACTGGTTCGAGCGACTCCGGTACCCCTTGATCATAACCGAACTGCCTGGCAAATCGGTTCGGGTAGTATGGCTCTCTCCAAAACTCAGTGCCCTCTCTTAAAGGCAGCGAGCTCGGGTGAATGGACACCAAGAACGAGCGGTGATAAGAACTGAGGCTCTCGTCATCGTCGAGCAGGTCTGGATCCTCGCTGTTGGTCCTCGAGAAGAGGAAGAAGTCGACGTCATCATTACGAGCTATCTTTGCCTCGATAGTCGCCAAGTTTCTGCTTATCATCTTCCGTTTCTGAAAAGCGTGTAGCGGAATAGATCCCCTCTGGATGAAGTCCTTGAGCTCCATGCCATAGACCCATGGGAAATAGACCCCAAGCCATCCCGAGAAGAAGTGCCACCCACAATAAGAAGAATTTAATCTAAAGGAAGCCGAACCCTTATTGCTGATGACACCACCAAAGGCCCGATATATGGAGCACAATACCACCGGGGCCAATGCGTAGCGATGGCCGTTAGCCAGACTCCCTGCAACAGCAAAGCAGGAGACCCTCACACTATCCGCCTGCTTGGAGCTCGGGAGGGCCACACAGCACAGCCAGTAGGCTAAAAACCCAGCGAGTTCGCAGGAGGGAGAGAGCTTGTTTGGCTGTGGGAACTTCTTTTTCATCTTGGCCTCCAAGATCAACTTGTCCTTGCGACCTTCATCATACGGTCCGTAATTTAAGCTGAGACAGGAAGAAGACCATCAGTGGAAGAAAAGAATGAAATAGGACACGAACAGTGCAAGACGAGAGAAGAAACTCACTTCAGATCGTGACTAAAGTAAACCAGCCAGTCCTCAAAGGGCACCTTATCCTTGGAACCCAAAAATTGCGGAAGCTCCGTGAATAGTTCGTAGCAGGCTTCTGAATAAAAGCCTTCATCAGCACCCTTCTTCTTCTTAGACAGCTCCTCATCACTAGGAGTCCATTCATCGTAGATTCTGCCACGGATAGGGAGACCTGCTATCCGATACAGATCCCAGAGGGAGATACTCATTTCTTCGCAAGGTAGATGGAAGGAGTTGGTGATGGAACTCCAATGGTTCAGGAACCCCTTATAGATGCAAGGTTCTCGATGGAAGTAACTCGACGTCGCTTGGATGGCCTGAAGGAGACCTACTTGCTTAAGGGTCTCTTCGTGTTGCTCGACTATCCGATTGGCCCAAGCTTCATAACCGGGATGAGGACTTAAATGTCCTCGGGTCCTGAAACCCCCGGTCGGCCAGATTTCTGCATCAGACAGAGGACGAAACCTTTGGCGCAGGGTCTCGTAGTAGTGTGTTGGAAATGGCAGATGAGGATCGTGGTTTGGCTCCAAAAATATCATGTCCTTCTCCCCGAGGACAGACTGTAACGTGCCGTTCTTAGATATAGCACAGTTAACGAACGTCTCCGGAATGGACGTCCAGGAGTCGACGCTGTAGAAAGAATTTGCGCGACTTATATCAGAGGGCTCAATGCTTGGCAGAGAACGATATCTCTGGAAGCTTTTAGGAAAGCGGATGAATTGCTTCGTGTAAGGGTTGCGAATCATGAGAGATGATACTGGCAGCTTCACAGAAGACCAGACAACCCTCATCTTATCGGATTTTGACCTAGTCTGGTTCTCCATATAGACCTGCTTCTCTTCCCAGTCGTCTTTGGACGACCTCGCCTAGCAGATTGAGCAGGCACGATTGGGCTCGCTTCACCCTCTTCAGATCCTATGACCTCGTCAGTACGGAAACCCTGTAAGGGAGCGTACCACGCATCCCATTCCTCCTGGGTACCCTCATCAAGAGGGGGCGGTAAGGCCTTATCGCAGAGTATCTTCCGCTGGACATTCTTCGGAAGGGTCAGAATACGTTCGTAAAAGTTGAATGTCTCAGGCGGGAGAAACCACTGCGGATTCTCAGCTGACGGTCTGGAAACCTGCTTGATGGCAGCATGTTTACGCTTGGATGGAGTTTGAGGCGGCCCCGAAGGACCGGCTTGTGAAGGATTGCTGGCCATTATAATCTGTAACGGCATGAAAAGGTTTAAATACAGAGCAAATGAAAATATCCTCATAAAATCGATCAAACATTTACAAAGTCCAAAGGCATGCAAGGCAACAAGCAAACAAAGAACAAGCATCGATCCAGGCCACTACGCGGCATCATCAACCAATAAAAAGAAATGAAACGACAACATCCGCAACAACATCATCACAAACACACAAGCTTTCGAGAGGCAGAAGTAAAGCGGAAAAAGTATAATTAGCATTCATTAAACCACGAGGGCTATGTCAAAACCCAAATCGTTAAATGTCAATTGTTTAAAAATGAAAAAATCGACAGTCAATATGAAATGACTCAAAATTGTGGGGACCCTTCCCCGAAACTAGAAAATGAAGATTTCAGTCTTGCACCAGAGGAAGAACTCGAGCCCTCAGCTCATCGACCTTCTATTGAATCTGGGCCTCCTTGAAGACCAAGTCTACCAAGATAGAGATGCATTGTTGCACAAGATCAAAGTTCAAGTGCTCAGCATTGGCGTAATTCCTTATCGCAGACAAGTCAATCGCCAGGTCGTCATGCTCCCGGATAGCCGTTCTGACCATTCTCCAAATACCGGCACGACGATCCGGGTACTCGGCCTCCGCCAAGGGGATAAGCCAAGCCAGGAACCTCCTGCTCTCCCTCTTCTCATCCTTTAGGAAGTGGAGACGCTTCGAGAGGGACAGGAAGGAAGCAGCCAGAGAAGGCTCCGCCGCCTCCAGGACCGCCAATTCCTCCAGGAGGGAAGAATCGCCAATGAAACCAGAGATAGCCTCCTTGCGTTCGTCGGAGATAGAAGCCATCGCCGAGATATTCTGAAGAGCTCGGAGAATGGGGCGGGATTCAACACCAAGATGAGTCAGGGCTTCGGCCACCTCATCGCATTGACCGGCAAGAGATGACCAGGCCTCGGGGTGGTCTAGATCGTTTAAGAGCCGCCCCATGCAGTCCCGGGCCGCGCGAAGGGAAGCACGGTTTATGACCATTGTCTGCTAAAAACAAGACGGATGAACCAGATAAGGCAGTCCGACAAAAGAAAAGCGCACAAAGTCACTCACGTAAAGTCAGAGAAGTCGAGGAATGACATGCAAAGGTATGCTCGAAACATCATTTTAAATCACCTCTCGAATTGCCCATTAAATTAAAGCAGCCAGGAGGTCTCCCAAGTACGTGAGACCCTACGCCTCCCTAAGACAATTGGCACGCATACGCGAATACGAAATAGAGGCATAGGGTTAACACCCTTTGGTGACATGGCGGACCGCTGGCGCGGAATTCGCAGAAACCACAGACTCCACCGAGGCCCACGGGCTAGGTGCGCGAGGTTTCACATACCCTGTTGACGCTCAAACCAAATCTGGTTTAATAAATAGGGTGCGTGAGACCCCACGTACCCGGAACAAGTCCCAAATATCGTGAGCAATGGTCAAATGAACCCGCAAATGAGTGTGTTAAGCCACGACAAGCACACTAAAATAGGACACTAGAATTGGACAACTTCTCAAAAACTCAGAAATCAGTGCTCGTCGGCTTTAATACGCTCAACAATCGGGTCGATTAACCAAGTCTGGGAATATGTACGGGAGCCGGTTTGCGTAACAATCCAATAAATTTCACTAAATCCCAAAATCGCACGCGTAGAGCCTAGCGTGTCGCGAAAATCATGATGCGCCGCAAAATTCACGAGTCCAAAAAAACATGATGCGCCGGGCCCAGCGCGTCCAGAAAATGCTAAGATTCCGCCAAGTCTGAATTTTCTTAAGCGCCACACCTTAGCGCGTCAATTAAATAAGCTATCCCAGGCACACGGGTACGCGCTGGGACTAGCGCATCGATTAATGAGATTGTGCGACCGCGCCGGACTCAGCGCGTCATGAAATAGGTTCCTACAACGCACGAGAGGACGCGCTGACCCTAGCGCGTCGATAAAATGGAAGATTTCAAGTTAAAACAATGCGCGGGGTCTAGCGCGTCCAGTTATTGTATGCGGTGCCCTATGGCGCGTTCAGAAAGTCGGAAATTCTCAAGTCCAAATTAATAGCCGCGCTATGCGCAGCGCGTCGAAAAATGCCCAAGTTCGAATAACTCGACGCGCTACCTAATTTTTTGATGCGCTGGCGATAATAGTTCGATGCGCTGGCGATAAAATCTATGCGCTGGCCGAGAGCTCGTCTACAGTAACGAACAGTGAAATAACGGAATGACGTGGGCTGCCCTATTTATAGTGGGACCCGAAAATCCGATGCGTCGCCATGGATCGCCTCGCGCCCATCCCAACGCATCGGAGGGGCATTTGTTGGGGTCCCAAAAGTGAGGATCCCCGAAACGATGATTCTGAATGCCCAAACCATCACTCGGTCGAATTTAGGGCCAGTGCATCGAAAATCGCGGCACGAATCGCGACAAACACCAGACTTGACCAAAAGCAGGGAATTGGGCCAGTGGTGGACCCCACCGGTCATCACGATCAAAACTGTCAAAATTTGGGAGGATTACCTCAATTATGAAGAGATAGGAGTAGTGCATCAGCATTCATCGCGAGGCGGACCCCACAAATCCATCAATTTGCAAAACCCAAGTTTGGGAGGCACGTATACGTCCAGCGCATTCAGAAAATGAATTTCAGGACGCACTGCCCCTAGCGCATCATAAAAGTCCTCCAGCGCATCAGGAAATTCGGACGGAATGAATTTCAGGACGCACTGCCCCCAGTGCATCACAAAAGTCCTCCAGCGCATCAGGAAATTCGGACGGATTGAATTTCAGGACGCACTACCCCCAGCGCATCACAAAAGTCCTCCAGCGCATCAGGAAATTCGGACGGATTGAATTTCAGGACGCACTGCCCCCAGCGCATCACAAAAGTCCTCCAGCGTATCAGGAAATTCGGACGGATTGAATTTCAGGACGCACTGCTTCCAGCGCATCCAAAAATTCACCCGACGCATCTAAAAAATCAGCCAATTTCAGGGCGCACTGACAGCTGGCGCGTCCTGCAAATCATCCTCCGAACTCAGCCATTTTGAGACGCGCCGAGTGACTTTAATCGACGCGCTGACCCAATTTCTCGATGCGCTACACGTGTCGATCGCCTATTGGGTGACTTTACCTATAAATACCCCCTCCCACCACCTCATTTGGACGATTCAGCAAGAGAGAGAGAGAACCTTGTCGCCGGAAAACCTTTTTCCGATCGCCGAAATCTTTTTCCAATCACTGGATCCCCTCGCCGGAAATCGCACCTCCGACCATAACAGGTCTGGAGAAATAACTCAAGTCACCCTTTTCGACGCGCTGATCCCAGCGCATCATAAAAGTGATCCGGCGCATCAGAAAAGCCATCGGTGGATCAAATAAATCGTAAACAAAGTTATTTTTCGGACGCACTGGCTCCAGCGCATCGCAAAATAGGCCAGCGGATTAGAAAAATACATTTTTTGGACGCACTGGCCCCAGCGCATCGCAAAATAGGCCAGCGGATTAGAAAAATACATTTTTTGGACGCACTGGCCCCAGCGCATCGCAAAATAGGCCAGCGGATCAGAAAAATACATTTTTGGACGCACTGGCCCCAGCGCATCCAGAAAATCAGGCCAGCGGATCGCAAAAATCAGCACCTTGAGCGTTCATTCCAGCACCCTTAAATCCTCGTTCTATAACGTTGTCAATCCCCGTTTGAGCCTATTTTAGATATTTCGAGCATTCCGGACGCAATGGAGCGGTCCAATAACCCATCCGGGCCACCCAATGAGCAGAACGCGAGCCTTCTGGATCCGACCCGATCCGACGAAACGAATGGAGTAATCCTCCCGAAGAGAAGCCACCAGTGCCCAGAGCCATACTGATGCATCATCATTACATGTACTACCATAATATGACTCGGATTCAGGCCCGGATTAAGCAAAGGGGATTATGGTTAACACGATAAACTATACCAGGAGAGTTCTAAACTATCACACATAATTTGTTAAAGACTGATACTTCAAGAACAGTCGATGCCCTACCCATCCAAAAGGCATCCGCTGGTTAAGCTGCTCAGGTACATACAACCGTGGAATGGACTTCCCGAGGTCACCTGTCCCTACATTGACAGGCGCGGGCCCAGAGTCGTCCTTTCCGGCCATAAACCCTGACAGTCTCAGCCCGGACCTCCGGTCAAAACATGGGACATAGACATCCGACTCGTACAAAGACGATTCAGTCTATAACAGAACACCACAAATACAGGTCCCCGCGACCATACAAATACAGGTCCCCACGACCATACAAATACAGGTCCCCACGACCATACAAACACAGGTCTCTACGACCACTAAAACACAGGTCTCCGCGACTATGAACTCTGAAACCGTAGTCCCCGCTGACTAATCTTTTGCCTTTTAATCAAGGGTCATCGATCATTCGATGTAATTAAGGGCTCGTGCCAGATCACGGCCTGGAATGTACAAGATCTCAGAATCTCTGGAATAAAATTCGCCTTGCGATATCTCTTCTCTTGTGTACTTTTGTGAATGCTTGTGATTGTCTACGAATGTTTCTATTATTCAGAACCCCAGATCTACAAAACCCAACATCCCAGAGAATGTTCATTCTCTAGTTCTAACAGTGGGAGTCGATGATATTTGTATGAAGACTGATGTGGGTTGCACATTGGTACTCAGGGATGTGAGGCACATTTTTTACCTTCGCCTCAACTTAATGTCGATGGAAAGGTTAGATGATGATGGCTATGAAAGTCGGTTTGTTGGTGAGCGCTGGAAGCTCATCAAGGGTTCGTTGATCACAGCCGGAGGGAAGAAGTGTTGCACCCTTTATAAGACAAGTGTCAATATGTGCAAGAGTGGGTTGAACGCATCGAAAGATTCAACTACTAACATGTGGCACAGGCGTCTCGGCCACATAATGAGAAAGGGCTTCAGCTACTAGCGAAGAAGCGGCTCCTTCCAGAGTTAGCAGGTATACTTCTTAAAACTTATATTGATTGTTTATCAGGGAAACAACATAAATTTTCATTTGTAAAAACTGTTTCTCATGTTAAGAAAATGCATGCATTAGATTTGGTTTATTCTGATGTATGTGGTCCTATGAGGATAAAATCCTTGAGTAGGGCATTGTATTTGTCACATTTATAGATGATGCATTTAGGAGGGTTTGAGTTTATGCTTTGAAATCTGAGGACGAGGTCTTTGGAGTGTTTAAAATGTTTCATGCTATGGTCAAGAGAGAGATAAGTAGATCATTGAAGTGCATCCGCACTGACAATGGTGGTGAATACAATGGGGCTTTTCTTAAGTATTGTAAGTCCCTAGGTATACAGCATGAACAAACGGTACCCACGACCCCCTAGCACAATGGTGTATCTGAACGTATGAATTGCACCATTGTAGAGAGAATCAGATGCATATTATCCCATACGAAGTTGCCTAAGATGTTATGGGGAGAAGCAATGCACACGACAGTGTATTTGATAAACAGGTCTCCATCAGCCCCATTGAATGGAGAAGTACCTGAGAAGGTGTGGACTAGACGTGATCCTTCGTACAGTCATCTTAAGGTGTTTGGATGCAGGGCATCCGTTCACGTATCAAAGGACGAGAGGTCCAAGCTCGATACGAAGATCAGACAGTGTGTGTTCTAGGGGTACGGTGATGAGAAGTTCGGTTACAGATTATGGGATCTGACCGAGAAGAAGCTCGTCAAAGCAGAGATGTGGTTTTCATTGAAGATCATTATATAGAAGACATTGAAAAGCCAGAGAAGACCTAGCCCACTTCAGGTGAGCTGGAAGACATGGATCTAGTTACTCCACCGTGGTGCCTGATGATGGGAGAGTGCAGCAAGGTGCAGAGGATGAGGGAGTTCCTACTGACGATAGACAGAGGGAGCAGTCCCCACATGATCCACCTATTGAGCCACAGGTGAGGAGGACATCTAAAGACAAACACCCGTACAAGAAGTACTCGTCCGCATGAGTATATTATACTTACTGACGGGGGAGAGCCAAAAGATTATTCTGAGGCCCTAGCTGACGTGCATAAGGGTGAGTGGTTGAAAGCTATGTAAGAGGAGATAAAATCCTTGCATAAGAATCACACCTATGATATAGTGAAATTGCCTAAGGGCAAGAAAGCTCTAAGCAACAAGTGGGTGTTCAGAAAGAAGATTGAGCAGAAGAATTCATAGACAAGGTTCAAAACCAGACTTGTGGTGAAAGGTTTCGGTCAGAGGAAAGGTATAGACTTCAATGAGATATTCTCACCAGTGGTGAAGATGACGTCCATACAGATGTTGCTTGGGTTGGCGGCTAGCATGAATCTAGAGATAGAGCAGTTAGATGTTAAAACTACTTTCCTCCATGGTGGCTGTTCGCTTCCCCAAGTGTAGGGTTGCGATGTACTAATAATCTCGGTAAGACCGAGGTCGATCCACATGGACTTGTGTAGGGATTCACAAAATACTTCCAATAGTTTCTACTGAAGAACTAACTAAACAGGATTTAGTAATTTGGTGAAGATAACAATTCTTGAACTAAACTGAAGGTAATCAATTAATAAAAAGCACTAGGGGTTCAAGGATCCACTTGTAGCAATCCTTGATACTTAATTCGCTGTGGTTTCTCACTTTCTCAACTAGAATCAAAATTAAGTTCTATCCAGGCAGATGATAGAGCAGTCAAAACAACAATCTGCCATATGTGTGATTCATGTACATGATTATCTCAATTCAAGCTAGGACTTGAGCACACTCAATTGCATAAGTCAATCCTAATTCCAATAGGTTAAGATCACAATCATAATCATCATTAAATCCTGTCAAAAGGTATAACTAGATCATGATTTGAACTTGATTCAAATCACATACACAATCTCACATAATCCAGAAATTTTAGAAAACTAGAACTTTTGATATGAAGTTCCCACATGAGGATCGTAAGTCTAGAGCGTATTGAATCCAATTCCTCGGAACATACAGGTCTTGAATAACTCAAAACAATTAAGCACTCAAGCAATTCTTCTAAACATCCATGAGCCATCATAAGATTAAGAAAAACTACTTAGAACTTTATTCAAACTTCAAACCATTATTCTTCACTAATAATCCAACTTGAAACCAAATCAAACGAATTGAAACATCTTAGATTCACTACAAGCTTCACCTCTTAGCCCTAGCTAAGAGGTTTAGCCATTCATGATCCAAGGAAACATGAAAGCTACTAATAAAAACATAAAACTAGAAGAACAAATTAGGAGGAGTTGTAAAACTCCGGATCTGACTTCCGCCATTCCCATCGTGCTTAATCTTTTCTAGGATGCCTTGGAAACGAGCTAGAGGAGGCTTTTTTTATAGCTTTGGGGCCCTAAGTGAGAAAAAACTTCGAGAAATCCCTCAGAAATACGCTTTGCACAGCAAAACTCGGAGCTTGTAGATGAAGATCTGTTACGCAGCCGATTGGTCGCACAACCGGTCTGAGCCTATGGACGACCGGTCGCATGACCGGTCTTAAAAGAGCAAAAATAGTCCAGTGAGTTTTTCATAAATTCGAACCCAGGATTTTAATTTAAGGACAAGTCGCACGACCGGTCTGAGCATTGGACGACGAGTCGTACGACTGGTCGTGGATGGTCCAGCAAGGTTCACAGTAAGGCTCCTTCTGTTGAGTGTTCGGACCGGTCGGACGACCGATCCTGAGCTGTGTACAACCTGTCGGACGACTGGTCTTGGGTGCATTTTCCTGCCCTCTTTTCTTCTCTCCTTTGCTTCTTTGTTCCACCCTTTCACGCTTAGTCTTGTGATCTTCAATGTTTGTAAATAGCGTCTTTAAGTCTTTAATAGATGAATGCTCCCTCTTATTCCTATAACCACAAATCATGCATTAGTTGAGTCTTTAATCATGTATTTTAAGCATAGTTAGTGATAAAATAGGGTTAGAATATGCACATTTAAGAGCTCAACACACCCCAACCAGCATTTTGCTAGTCCCGAGCAAAACATGCGTGAAACAAATTCCATTCCTCAAAACCCAACTCTCTTTCAGAAACCATATTTCTATATACTCAATGATATGCCAGTGTAAAGAATTCTGAAATGCCCAGTGATAGAAGTTGAAACCTTGAATTTTTCAAAATATACCAAGTACTCATATGAAATTCCCGCTGATTGATTGATAAATAGAAGAATCCAAACAATTTAATCTAGTGTGCTTGGTGAATGCTCATCTCATGGATTTTCGGGGTTACCTTCTTCGTGAATTAACTAAGGTATGGACTCTACGGTGTATAGATCAACAATCAAGCCTATGACAGGAGCTTGCCTTACCGTCCTTCCGACGGCTTTCACACTACGTCCCATTTTCGGCTTTGGTTATGGGTAGACCATCCCCCGGTTGGTAATAGGTAGCCCTTTTTGAAATTTTCCACCATATTCTCCATCATTCCCATATTTTCATCCTTCCTTTCTGTTTTCTTTTTCATTAGATAGGATTTTTAGAAATCCATATCTTTCGTTATTTTTCCATGGACAAGGATGGACAAAGTACCCCGACTTGGTTTCTCAACACCTCAAATCCAAAATTAACCAATTCAATGTTCTACATAACCCTTTCAAAGCGTGAGAATAGTGTAATGTGAACTAGGTGTAAAAGTGTTTAGAAATTCTATCAATCATAAAAATAGGGGGATTCACATATAAAACTAGTATCTTAGAGATTGTTCAAGATATTCAACTTCAGTCACTTTGCATCTCTTTTTCTTATACTCACACCATCCCAAATGCATAGAAACAAAGTTTTCCAATGGAGTGTTGAATTTGTAGAAAAATTGAAAAAGTTCTTACATAATTGCTCGAGATGTTACAAAACACTGGATTCATCCTAGTGATCCCACACCCCCCAACCAAATCTTGCATTGTCCTCAATGTAAAAGATATGCAATGAGCAAAACATGAGAGCAAACATAAAATACAGGGGATGAGAGATGAAAGTACCTGAGAGAACAAAAACTAGAATTTTACCTCCTGCTATCAAACCTATGAAAAAACAAACTAAAAGCAACAAAATCCTAATCTTAACTACTCTATACTTCCATCAGACTAGGAGATCAATCATCCTGATACACAAGATCAATCAGAGGTATGGACATACCTTCTGAAGGAAAATTCTCAAAGAACGGTTTTAATCGCTGACCATTTGCTTTAAAGATATTGCCATTCCTTGGATTCAAAAACTCGACGGTCCCATATGGGTAAATAGTTTGCACAATGTAGGGACCGGTCCATCGAGATCTTAATTTCTCCGAAAATAAATGTAAGTGAGAATTATACATAAGGACTTTTTGATTAATCGTGAAGGTCTTATGAAGGATGTTGTTATCATGGAATACTTTCGTCTTGTCCTTGTAAATTCTCGCATTTTCATATGCCTCATTCCGAAGTTCCGCAAGTTCATTCTATTAAAATTTGCGTAACGAGCTTGCTTTGTCAGAATTAAAGTTCATCTTCTTTATCGCCCAATAAGCCCTATGTTTAAACTCCACGGGCAAGTGACAAGCTTTCCCATAGACAAGTTTATAGGGAGACATTCCAATGGGGGTCTTAAAAGCGGTACTGTAAGCCCAGAGTACATCAGTAAGTCGAAGCGACCAATCCTTGCGATCGGGGTACATTGTTTTCTCCAAAATATGTTTAATCTCCCTATTGGATATCTCAACTTGTCCACTTGTTTGTGGGTGATAGGGAGTGCTCACTTTGTGATTTACGCCATATTTCTTCATTAAGGATTCAAATGGGCGATTACAAAAGTGAGACCCTCCATCACTTATGATGACTCGAGGTGTTCTAAACCGGGAAAGGATGTTTTCTTTTAAGAAATGAATGACTGTTTTATGGTCATTGTTCCGGCATGGAATTGCCTCGACCCATTTGGAAACGTAATCGATGTCAAGAAGAATATATAAATTTCCAAAAGAAGATGGGAATGGTCCCATGAAATCGATGCCCCAACAATAAAAAATTTCAATTGGTAAGATGGAATTGAGAGGCATCATATTTCTAGGGGATATTCCTCCCAATTTCTGACACGGCTCACACGTTTTACAAAACTCATGAGTATCTTTGAACATGGTGGGCCAATAGAACCCACATTGCAGAATTTTGGCTATGGTCTTCTTAGCCGAGAAGTGGCCACAACACGCTTGAGAATGACAAAAGGAGATGATACTGTGTTGCTCATCATCCGGCACACATCTCCTTATAATTTGATCGGGATAATACTTGAATAAGGATCGTGCCATAAAAATTTCCTCACCTCGTTGAAGAACTTATCTTTATCTTTTTTTTTTCAATGTTTCGGAATTGTACCTATAGCAAGATAGTTAGCAATGTCCACATACTATGGCAATTGAGAGACTTTAAAAAGTTGTTCATCAAGGAACATGTCATTGATTGCGGTTGTCTTAGGGGAATCGGTGAGAACAAGTCTAGAGAGATAGTCAACCACTACGTTTTCTACTCCTTTCTTATCACGTATTTCTATGTCAAATTCTTAGAATAGGAGGATCCATCTTAACAAATGTGGCTTAGCATCCTTCTTAGAGAGAAGGCACTTAAGCGCAGCATGGTCTGTGAATATGATAATCTTGGATCCAATCAAGTAGGACCTAAACTTATCTAAGGCAAAAACTACGACTAAAAGTTCTTTTTCTGTAGTAGTATAGTTTGCTTGGGCTGAGTTTAAGGTTCCACTTGCATAGTAGATGATACATGGCTTCTTCTCTTTTCTTTGGCCTAACACAGCCCCAATAACATAGTCGCTCGCATCGCACATAATTTCAAAAGGAAGGCTCCAATCAGGTGGTTGCATTATGGGAGCACATGTCAACCTACCTTTAAGTTTGTCAAAGGCATTTTGACAATCTTCATTCCACTTGAAAGAGTTCTCCTTTTGAAGAAGGTTACATAAAGGACGAAAGAGTGAACTGAAGTCCTTTATGAACCGTCTATAAAATCCGGTGTGTCCCAAAAAGGACCGCACATCTCGTATGCTCTTGGGTGGTGGAAGGTTAGAGATAAGATCAATTTTAGCTTTATCCACCTCGATTCCATTTTGTGAGATGATGTGACCAAGTACAATTCCCTTTTGAATCATGAAGTGACATTTCTCCCAATTCAACACAAGGTTCTTCTCTTCACATCTTTTCAACACAGATTTCAAGTACATAAGGCACTCATCAAAGCTACAACCGAATATTGAGAAATCATCCATGAAGACTTCGAGAATTGTCCTCACCATATCAGAAAAAATACTCAGCATACAACACTGAAAAGTGGCAGGAGCATTACATAGTCCAAATGGCATCCTTCGATACGCGAAAGTGTCGAATGGACATGTGAATGTTGTCTTCTCTTGGTTCTCTAGGGCGATCTCTATTTGGTTGTACCCTAAATAACCATTAAGGAAGCAAAAATGGGAATGACCCGCCAACCTTTCTAAAATTCGATCAACAAACAATAGGGGGAAGTGGTCTTTCCTCGTAACTGTGTTTAGCTTCCTGTAGTCAATGCACATTCTCCAACCGGTAGTGACTCTGGTTGGTACGAGTTCATTGTTGGCATTAGTTACGATGGTTATTCCGGATTTCTTAGGCACCACTTGAGTTGGACTCACCCATTGACTATCGGATATTGGGTAAATGATACCCACATCCAATAGTTTCACTACTTCGGTCTTAACCGCCTCCTTCATGTTTGGATTGAGTCGTCTTTGTGGTTGCCTAGATGTCTTCACATTCTCCTCAAGGTGTATGCGACGAGTACAAATCAGTGGGTCTATGCCTTTGAGATCCGCAATCGACCATCCAATGGCACTCTTATGCTCTATTAGAGTGGCTATTAACCTACTCTCTTGTTCATCATCCAAGTGGGAAGAAATCACCACCGGATATGTCTTGCCTCGACCTAAATATACGTATTTCAAATCACTTGGTAATGGTTTTAGGTCAGCATTGGTGGCTTGATATTGGATAGGAGGGGCTTATTCTCGCTTAAGGGTAAAGGTTCAAATAGTGCCCTCCATTTTTTATTATCAAGTACCGGCATCACATCCAAAATGGCATCCATCTCTCGTATTGTGTTTCATTTATCTCATGAGAGTGGGTCAAACATGCCTCTAAAGGGTCGGAATATAATGTCGAGGGAAATGTCTCCTCCACGAATGATTCAATCAAGTTTATCTCGTGGATTTCGTCATCAACTTTCCGATGTTGTTTACATAAATCAAATATATTCAGCTCAAGTGTCATATTTCCAAAGGACATTTGTACAAGCCCGTTTCTACTATTGATAATCGCATTTGAAGTAGCTAGAAAATGGCGGCCAAGTATGACGGGAATTTGAGCACCGGTGCCTATCATGGGATGTGTATCCAAGACAATAAAGTCTACTGGGTAGTAGAATTTATCAACTTGGACTAAGACATCCTCAATCACTCCTCTTGGTATATGAATAGATCTATTAGCAAGTTGGAGTGTGGTTTTAGTGGGTTTTAATTCACCTAACCCAAGTTGTTAATAAACCGAGTATGGAATGAGGTTAACACTTGCCCCTAAATCAAGTAAGGCTTGTTTAATCCGGTAGTCACTTATGATGCATGAGATTGTTGGACTACCCGGATCCTTGTATTTTTGGGGTACCTCTTGTATGATTATAACACTTAAATTCTCAGTCAAAAGTACTTTATTGTGAACATTGTGTTTCCTTTTGACTGTACATAATTCCTTTAGAAATTTGACATAGGATGGTATTTGTTTTATAGCATCCAACAATGGGATGTTGATCTTCACTTGCTTAAAACCCTCCAAAATTTTCAGATTTTTGTCTAAAGGTTTGGGTGAAATCAACCTTCGGGGAAACGGGGCAACCAACTTATGTTGCCTTTCCGGTTCTTTCTCATGTGGAGTGTTGTTCAGGCTATCATCCTCTTTGAAAATTTTTGGATCATTAGGCTTTGGGGCCTTCACCGAATTAGATTTATCGATTATTTTTTCACTTCTCAAAGTGGTGATAGCTGAAACATGCTCCGTATGTTGAGAGGATAAGCTTACATCTTGTATTTCAAATTGGGTTCTTGGGTTAGGAAGAGGTTGGGCAGGAAGTGTGCCTTTCTCCCTAACACTGAGATGAGATTTAAAATTGATGGGTGCATTTTTAAGTTATTAATGGCTTGAGATGAATTTTGATTGAATTTCAGTTGCTCTTGCATGAACCCATCAATTTTCAAAGAATTAGTCTTGTTATATTCAGCTTGAACCGATAAGAATGCACCCAACATTTCCTCTAGCGTAGCTTTTGGTGTAATCACTAGGGATGGACTTAGTAAAGGTTGAACTTAAGGAGTATTGTTTGCATTCCAGTGGGTCCATTCCTCCAACTGAAGTTGGGATGGTTCTTCCAACTAGAATTATATGTGTTTGAGTTTGGAGCACTAAATAGCTGTTGATAACTTTTTATGACATTTGATTGTTCTTGTAAGATATCTTAGAATGCTGAAATTGTGGGACAATCTTGTGTTGCATGTTGATTTTCGGCACAAATTCCATAAACAGTTTCAACGTCTTTTGAATTGATCGTCTCTCCTTTCTTCAATTCCATGGCCTCGACTTTTCTTGTGAGGCTAGCCACATGTGCACTTATATTATCTTCTTCTGAGAGGACATAAATTCCTCTTTTTTCCTTTTGTTGGCTTGTCTTGGAATTTATTGGTCTAGATGTATCCCAAGACTATGCATTCACGGCCAATTCATTAAAATAGTCCCATGCTTCCTTGGCTTCCTTATTCATGAATTCTCCATTACACATCATCTTTACGAATTGACACATGAGTGAAGTCAGTCCTTCATAGAAAAAGCTTATTACCCGCCAAATTTCGTAGCCATGATGTGGGCATGCATTTAACAAGTCCTTGAACCTCTCCCAACATTGGAAGAAGGTCTCATCCTCCTTTTAGGCAAAATTCATGACAAGGCGCCTCAACATGATCGTTTTGTGAGAAGGGAAGAAATTTTTAATGAACTCCCTAGACATCTCAATCCATGTGCCAATTGATATTGGCCTTAATGCATGAAGCCAACCTTTAGCTTTCTCTTTAAGGGTAAAAGGAAATAATTTGAGTCTCACCACATCGTCGGTTACATTTGCAAAGTGCATTGTGGCTATCACCTCATCAAATTCCTTAAGATGTTGATAGGCACTTTCACTGTCTAGTCCATGGAATCTGGGGAGGAGTTAGATTACTCCTGGTTTCAAATCTATGTTCCCTGCGTTTTGTGGAAAAACTATGCATGAGGGAGTGCTCGCTCTTGCTAGTTGCAAGTAATCACGTAATGTTCTGGGTTTGGGAACATTCTCAACCACATTTTCTCCCGTTTCGGTTTGGTTTTGGCCCAGATTTTGATTGGCCATAGGGTTGGGTTGATTTGCAGCCATACTTTCAGACAAAATTGGAGAATTTAAGTGTCTCTTAGCACATGGCTCTCTATCCTTTCGTTCAACTATTCCTCCTTCACTAATGAGTCGGTTATTAGAATCCCGAACCTAATGTGGCATGCAAATCCAAAAGAATGAAGCGAAAAAGAAGAATTATTCCTTCCTTTCATTACTCTTCTCTAAGACCGAAGCACAAGGTGTCTTGCAATGGCTGAGATAGAAGCAAAGATAGAGACCTATTTCTCCTGGTCAATAGGGGTTCAGAGAACTCCCCACCCACTCTTTGAATCTTTTGAAAAAGTGCAGAAAAAGAAGAAAGAGGAATAGAATTGAGAAGAGAAATCTCTGAGCACAAGGTGATCCAAGACGGCAATGCCGACCAATAGGAATCAAGTGGCTTAAGGCCAACCTATCAGAGATCCAAAAAAGGAGTCTGCACCCACTGTACAAGAGATGAATGTGATAGGAATGAATAGAGGAAGAAGAAGAGTAAGGTTGGAAGGACAAAACCTGATTTGAGAACTTAAGATGCCTAACTTCTTCTTTAACTTCCTAAAAATCCCTGCAAAAGAAAAAAAATTAAAATAAAACAAACTAAATTAGTACAAGAGTCCTAAAAATCTCAAATAGAGACTATTTTCAGAAATTTTGTGAAAAAACCGTCAAAGTCCCTGGCAACGGAGCCAAAAACTTGTTCGCTTCCCCAAGTGTAGGGTTGCGATGTAGTAATAATCTCAGTAAGACCGAGGTCGATCCACAGGGACTTGTGTAGGGATTCACAAAATACTTCCAATGGTTTCTACTTAAGAACTAACTAAACAGGATTTAGTAATTTGGTGAAGATAGTAAATTTTGAACTAAACTGAAGGCAATCAATTAATAAAAAGCACTTAGGGTTCAAGGATCCACTTGTAGCAATCCTTGATGCTTAATTCATTGTAGTTTCTCACTTTCTCAACTAGAATCGAAATTAAGTTCTATCTAGCCGGATGATAGAGCAGTCAAAACAACAATCTGCCATATGTGTGTAATTCATGTACATGATTCTCTCAATTCAAGCTAGGACTTGAGCACACTCAATTGCATAGGTCAATCCTAATTCCAATAGGTTAAGATCACAATCATAATCATCATTAAATCCTGTCACAAGGTATAACTAGATCATGATTTGAACTTGATTCAAATCACATACACAATCTCACATAATCCAGAAATTTTAGAAAAATAGAACTTTTGATATGAAGTTCCCACATGAGGATCGTAAGTCTAAAGCGTATTGAATCTAATTCCTCGGAACATACAGGTCGAGAATAACTCAAAACAATTAAGCACTCAAGCAATTCTTCTAAACATCCATGAGCCATCATAAGATTAAGAAAAACTACTTAGAACTTTATTCAAACTTCAAACCATTGTTCTTCACTAATAATCCAACTTGAAACCAAATTAAACGAATTGAAAACATCTTAAATTCACTACAAGCTTCACCTCTTAGCCCTAGCTAAGAGGTTTAGCCATTCATAATCCAAGGAAACATGAAAGCTACCAATAAAAACATAAAACCAGAAGAACAAACTAGGAGGAGTTGTAAAACTTCGGATCCCACTATGCTTAATCTCTTCTAGGATGCCTTAAGAACGAGTTAGAGGGGGCCTTTTATAGCTTTAGGGCCCTAGGTGTGAAGAAACTTCGAGAAATCCCGTAGAAATACGCTGTGCCGCAAAACTTGGAGCTTGTAGAAGAAGCTCTGTTACATAGCCGACCAGTCGCACGATCGGTCTTAGCCTATGGATGACCGATCGCACCCTCGGTCTCAAAAGCACAAAAACAGTCTAGTGAGTTTTTCATAAATTCGAACCTAGGATTTTAATTTAAGGACCGGTCGCACGACTGGTTTGAGCATTGGACGACTGGTCCTACGACCGGTCGTGGATGGTCTAGTAAGGTTCACAGTAAGGCTCCTTCTGTTGAGTGTTCGGACCGGTCGGACGACCGGTCTCAGGCTATGGACGATCGGTCGGAAGACCGATCTTGGGTGCATTTTCCTACCCTCTTTTCTTCTCTCCTTTGCTTCTTTCTTCCACCCTTTCATGCTTAGTCTTGTGATCTTCATTGCTTGTAAATAGCGTCTTTAAGTCTTTAATTGATGAATTCTCTCTCTTATTCCTATAACCACAAAACCATGCATTAGTTGAGTCTTTAATCATGTATTTCAAGCATAGTTAGTGATAAAATGGGGTTAGAATATGCACATTTAAGAGCTCAACAGTGGCCTGGAAGAAGAGATCTATATGCGCCAACTAAAGGGGTTCGAAGTCAAGGGTAAAAAGCATATGGTGTGTAGGCTTAAGAAGAGCTTGTATGGGATAAAACAAGCTCCGAGGTAATTGTACAATAAGTTCGACTTGTTCATGTTGAAATATGGGTATGATAGAACAGAGTCGGACCACTGTGTGTTCACTCGCAAGTACTCAGATGGTGATTTCTTAGTTCTGCTATTGTATGTTGATGACATGCTCATAATGGGAAAATACATCAAGAAGGTTGACAGGCTGAAACAGGAGTTTGGGAAGTCGTTTGTGATGAAAGACTTGGGCCGGGCCAGACAGATCCTAAGAATGGAGATAACCTGTGACAAAAGCAGTAAAAAGCTTTGGTTTTCACAAGAGCGGTATATTGAGAAAGTCCTGGAGCAGTTCAATATAATGCAGCTAAGCCGGTCAGTACTCCACTAAATGGTCCACTAAATGGTCACTTCAGATTGAGCGACAAGTAGTGTCCCAAGACGAAGGTAGAGGTTGATGAGATGCAAAAGATATCTATGCCTTAACGGTAAGAAGTTTGATGTATGTTATGGTGTGCACGCGCCTAGACATATCATATGCAGTTGGGGTTGTGTGGACCCTCGCCATTTCCGCGCTCCCACACGACGTTCTCGTCCCATCCCTTTCGGGAAAAGAAGGAGAGGATGCGTGAGTGCGAATCGCCGTTTGTGCCACTGGCTTCCTCGTTCTCGAGGGCTTTCTAAGGTAATCGTGTTAAGCTGGATGTGTTTAAATGAGTTTATATAAGACCAGAGTCGCCACTAGCCAGTTACTTCGAATCTACAGTCGGCTAGACCCCGTAGAAACGTTAGAGAAGGGGATCCGAAGATTCCTTCCTCTAAAATGACTCCTTCTGATCTGCGGCCAGAGATTCAAGGTAAGGGATCATGGTTACAGGGTGGGAAGAGGTTAAGCACCCCACACACTGCCCGTACCGAAGTACGGTCTCTACTTCACAGAATCAAACTAATACTTGAAAGTCTGTTTTAATCCACGTACATTCTCATAGATGACATGATGCATGAATGCGGGTCTGAACAGTAAGAGTTTCTGATGGGCAGGTTCCAACAACGGGCAAGCCCAGAGCATACGCTCGAACTGACAGGTGCTTAATATAAGACGTATGCAGTGTGCTTGGATAATCAAGGTGCTTTATAGTGAAGCATGAAGGCAGGTTTGAACAGTAAAAGTTTCTGATGGGCAGGTTCCAACAACGGGCAAGCCCAGAGCATACGCTCGAACTGACAGGTGCTTAATATAAGACGTATGCAGTGTGCTTTGATAATCAAGGTGCTTTATAGTGAAGCATGAATGCAGGTCTGAACAGTAAGAGTTTCTGATGGGCAGGTTCCAACAACGGGCAAGCCCAGAGCATACGCTCGAACTGACAGGTGCTTAATATAAGACGTATGCAGTGTGCTTGAATAATCAAGGTGCTTGCAGTGAAACAGGGTAGTTAGAAGAAAAGTAAATATTGCACTTATGCTAGATGCAAATGAGATGATGCTGGAAAAAGAGTAGCTGGATAGACGGAGGTGTCGCAAGGGTTGGCTTCGAGTGGCTGGATCAAGACTTGGATGGCTTGGGAGACTTGGACCAGTGGTCAGGCTGGGCTGGACCAGGGCTAGGATCTCCTCACTTGGGCTCTCCCTGGTGGAGGAATGGGCTAAAGGGTGGAGAAGAACTCAGACGGACGGTCGCTGGATTGGGCGGATTGCTCCATTGAAATGAAAAGGGGAGGAGGGTATTTATAGCAGCAGGCAGTGGCAGAACTCGAAAATAGTTTTGGGCGGCCCGCTATGGGCAGCCCGTACGGTCACTCCTCGATTTCCAGCTAGGTACGGTCGTTCCCTCGGGGCTGCTGTTTGGCTCGGTCGGTCGACTCAGTAAGTTGACTCAGCAAGTCGACTCGGTGATTTGACTCGGCGGGTTGACTCGACGGGTTAACTTGGTGTTTTCACTCGACGAGTTGACTCAGCGGGTTGACTCAGTAGGTTAACTCAGCGAGTTGACTCAGTGGGTTGACTCAGTGAGTTTGACTTTTTTAGGATTTTTTTGACTGGCTTTTCTTATGGGGGGGTTTTCAGGCTGATGTTTAGGACTGGGTTGACTGGGTTCAGGCTTGAATTGGGCTATGGATTGGGGCTTACAAGGGTGAATTTGGCTGAGTTTAGACTTGGGGTTTGGGGGTATGGTCCTCCATTCATCCAGCTATCTCTACCAACAGTGTAGCCGAAGGTGGGGTGTCTACAGATGCCCCTCTTTGGCAGAGGTTGCATGCAACCGAATGCCAAAGCGAGTGGACACCCCACTTCTGACCCGGTCATTCATAGATCATGGTCTGAAGTCTTTGCTTGCTTTCGCATCTGTGCCAGTTGATCGTCTGGAACTCGATCACTCGCACATACCGCGGGAGTTTGGAGAAAACATTGCGATTGTCCCTGCATGTGCTGCAACCTGGGTACCCAATCGCAACCCTTCCATTCCCGATCGGTACTAACATCAGAAAGGTACAGCAGAGCCTCTGCGTCGCTAGTCTTACGAGGATGCTGACCTTGAGACTGATTGTGTGATGTTTGATGTTTTCCTAGATCACTCTAGGAGTACTTGTTTCGCTTGACTGTCAAAGTGGTTAGACGCCCTGCGTCAGATAGTCTTACGGGATTCTACTACGCCGACTTGGACTCAGTCAACCATGAAGTCCGTAGGTGCGGATCCATACACGCCCACCTGAGAAAGGTGGGCTAGACGACCAAAACTACGAATCAAACGTTAAGTAAGAAAGGAACTAACACCAGATCTTAGAAACAACAGGAAACATAGACTCAGTCAACTAACAGATTTTTAACTATTGAGCGTGTATGACGCCCTCAAACCTCTTTTGTAACGCTAACAGGGACGTACACGACGTTGGACCCATGGGTTAGCGTTGGGAAGGTAAGGGCTAGTCATGTTTGTAGTCTTTCCATGTCGTGTCGGAGACGCAGCGATCAGAATGCTCCTACGACTGGAACTCTGACTAACACACTACAAACTACAAAAGGGTCTAGTGAGGTCCTCATGAACAAAGCGATCTGACAGTTTCACCAATCTGCGGGACGCAGTCTAT
Organism: Liriodendron chinense; assembly: GCA_003013855.2. NCBI lineage: Eukaryota > Viridiplantae > Streptophyta > Magnoliopsida > Magnoliales > Magnoliaceae > Liriodendron > Liriodendron chinense. The sequence goes on along the minus strand of PVNU02000491.1, from coordinate 44,747 downwards.
CAGAATGCCCTAAGATGATGCGGCTGAACCTGAGTCAGTTTCATGAAGTCCGTAGGTGCGGATCCATACACGCCGACCTGAGAAAGGTCCCGATCTGCTGGTTTTGATGCTTAGTTTGCAATTCATTCTTTCCTTGATCGTGGTCTGGAATCTTTGTTGTCCTTTATATCTGAGTCAGTTGATTGTCTGAAAATTGATAACTCGCACATACCGCGGGAGTTTGGAGAAAACGTTGCGATTTTCCCTGCATGCGCTGCAACCTGGGTACCCAATCGCAACCCTTCCATTCCCGATCGGTACTAACATCGGAAAGGTACAGCAGAGCCTCTGCGTCACTAGTCTTACGAAGATGCTGACCCTGAGACTGATTGTGTGATGTTTGATGTTTTCCCAGATCACTCCAGGAGTACTTGTTTCGCTTGACTGTCAAAGTGGTTAGACGCCCTGCGTCAAATAGTCTTACGGGATTCTACTACGCCGACTTGGACTCAGTCAAGGTACTTCAGGCATCCACGCCTAGGTATGTGCGGGTGAACTCTTTCCACCCAATCTGCTGATTTTGATACTTGGGTTACAATTCATCGTTTCCACCTGTTCAAATGGTTTTTGTGACCTAGCTTTTTGGCTTTCATCCTTTTGTATCTTGGCATGTGGTACGACCGCACTGACATTGGAGTTCAGTTCGACCGTACTTTGAGTGCATTGGATCCAATGGTCTCCGGGGAAACCGTGAGACATCGGATCTTATTTGATTTTTGCGTCGGTTCCTACCCAGAGATATGGAAGATCTCCTGGTGTTTTGGAGGCAGAACGCTCTACTGAGAACATATTTTTTGGATTTTTAAAAAGATACCCACTCTGGGGAGTGACACTGCGTGGGGTTTTTATTTGCAAAATAGGAATATTTTTTTGTCTTTTTAAAATGGAAATCTGGTCTGCATGTGCCTCCACTAGGGATGCCTGTGGGGTCTTTGGCTAACCAACTTTATTTTGAAAGCAGGTAAACAATGATGATTGATGCGATGGATGCTGATGCATGATGAATGCATGGCTTTGCTCATTCTCTTTCAGTTTGATGATTTTGCGTTTGCTGGAGATGTAGAGAATTTTGAGCTTATTGCTTGCAGGGTTGTGCTCTCCTGGGGTTTTTCTTTTTTATACGGGTGTTTGGTCATCGGGTTGGTCAAGATCCCGACCTGTGGTCGATCAGGTCCATCGTCCCAAGATGCTGTTTCTTTGCTTATTGAGAATATACGAGGATGTCATCCGGCTTCAAGATGTTCTTCTGGGCATAAATGCGATTGAGATGGTGCTTGGTCGCCAGCTTTGATCAAGATTCCAATTTGCGGGTGATTGGATCCGTCATCCCAAATTGTGAAGAGAGTGGAGTTCAAGACTCCTGAAGTGTAGTGTTGGGGGATAGTGACAATTTTTTGTGTTTTTTGCAAATATTTGGTCCGAACCTTTACCTGAGTGGTCAGGATAGAGATTGGTTATTGAAAACAAAGGAAATATTTTTGTGATTTTTTTGAAAATATTTGATTTGAAAGCAAGGGAAATATTTTTTATGATTTTTGCAAATATTTGATTTGAAAGCAAGGGAAATATTTTTTGTGATTTTTGCAAATATTTGATTTGAAAGCAAGGGAAATATTTTTTTGTGATTTTTATAAATATTTGATTTGAAAGCAAGGGACATATATTTTTTTTGTGATTTTTGCAAATATTTGATTTAGAAGCAAGGAAAATATTTTTGTGATTTTTGAAAAGGTGATTTTGCAATGTTTTTGTATTTTTGTGATTTTTCTGAAATGCAGGGAAAAGTATGGAATTTTCATCCACTTCCAGCTTCTACTGCTGGTAAGGCACCCGATCCATTTTACGTCAGCGAGCAAGACGAGTCTCACACAGTTAAGTGCCGTAGTTTTACATCTTCGGATGAGGGGATCTTGAGGGTTTTCAGTCAACACACCCACAAAGTTGCCTGTTCCTCATGTGCAATGCACATAGACCACGTATCGTCTGATGGACTCCTTCGGCCACAAAATGAGCCACATCCTCACATTTCCCTTAGTCAATCCATTTTGGGGCCTTACGTTGCTCACAATTCCGTGAGGGTGCGCTCCACCTCCCAACAGCCTTAATCCCCTTCATGAGTTTTAGGAGCAGGGAACATCTGTCAAATTCAACAGCGACTTCCAAATCAAGGTTGTCTATCACGGTGCGTTCAACACGAACAGGATTGCGGAGTTCTGCCCGCCTCAGCCCTTACCTGTTTAAAAGATTCCAGACACTCATACGATCAAGTGTCAGCCATGTCTGGAACAGGTTAGGAAAGAAAGCCCCCGAGAAGTTAATCCCAGTGTAGTTTTAGGTCTTCGGACCGCTGGGGATGAATTTGTGCAGTTGAAATTGATGGCAATTTTTTTTTTATTTTATATTTTTATTTTATTGAAAAAGTTCCAGATTTTAACTCGGGTAATCGAGGTTGATGCTGGTTTTTATGGAAAGCTTGAAATCTCTTTGGTATTTTTGAAAATGATCCATATTACCGAACCTTGATCTCAGCGGTTGGGGTCGATGCCGGTTTTTAGTTGAAAGCATGAAATGGTCCCTCGAGAAATTAATCCCAGTGTAGTTTAAGGTCTTCGGACCAAAATATGTACATGCTGAAAATACATTCTTTTTTATGATTTTTTGGAAATGATCCAGGTCATCAGATATTGGCCTGAACGGCTGGGATCGATGCTGGTTTTTATTAAAATCCCTCGGGATATTGATCCCGACGTAGTTTAAGGTCTTCGGACCAAATTTTGTACAAGCGATGCTGGAAATTACATTTTTTTATTTTTTAGAAAATGTCCGGAGTCATCAGGCCTTAATGAAGACCGATGCCTGTTTTTATTGAAAATCTCTCGGGATATTGATCCCGACGTAGTTTAAGGTCTTCGGACCACACTATGTGTAAGCTGAAAATACATTCTTTTTGTGAATTTTTCGAAATGATCCAGGTCATCAGATCTTGGCCTGAACGGCTTGGGATCAATGCTGGTTTTTATTAAAATCCCTCGGGATATTGATCCCGATGTAGTTTAAGGTCTTCGGACCACATTTTGTACAAGCGATGCTGGAAATCACATTTTTTGTTTTTTAGAAAATGTCCGGAGTCATCAGGCCTTAATGAAGACCGATGCCGGTTTTTATTGAAAATCTCTCGGGACATTGATCCCGACGTAGTTTAAGGTCTTCGGACCACACTATGTGCAAGCTAAAAATACATTCTTTTTGTGATTTTTTCGAAATGATCCAGGTCATCAGATCTTGGCCTGAACGGCTGGGATCGATGCTGGTTTTTATTAAAATCCCTCGGGATATTGATCCCGACGTAGTTTAAGGTCTTCGGACCATAAAACTGTACAAGCGAACTGTAATCAAGGGTGGAGATTCTGGGGATTCTTCTTAGACTGGTTCAGATCATTAGGTCATGACTTTGAATGGTTGAGATCACTGTTTGACCAAGTCAATTTTTTCTTTCTTTTCCTTGAAAATTCCATGGAGCTTTTCCACATCATCAACCCAATTTCTCACAAGATGAGATTTTGGTGAGATTTCTTACTTTTTCTCACCATTCTCTTCAATCACTTCATTCTTACAAGGAGGTACAAGATTCACATGCAACCACCCTTCCCAAGGAGGAGTTCTTCCCAAGGAGAGGGGAGGAGAGGTCGTTTCACCTAGGTGGACGGTAGGACGGCCCCCTGGGCGCCGCCCCGGACCTGCTCCTGACCCCTAGTTTCTTCAGTGGGTTGGGTAAAGGGGTGCACACCCCTTTTCTATATAACATGGGGCACCCTTGCCCCCTCCAACGTCCAATCTCTTTCTTCTCTCTCTCATACTCTCTTTTTCTCAAAGTTTTCTCTCTCCTCTTGGTGGTTCTTTGCTTCTCTTAAGTGGTGGGCCTTAGAGAAGTTTTGGTAGAGCAAGGTGGTCCTTCTTTGGTGAGTGGTAAAAGTATGGACCACTCCCTTTCTCTTTCTTGTCCTTTTCCTTCTTCATTGTCTCTTCTCATGGTTCTTTTCTTTTTCAATATAGCTATTCCAAAAGGAGTGAAGGTGGGCCCAAGTGTTCTTGACCTTTTTCTAGATCTCCAATTTATTTCAAAGGTGGTGCATGGAGAAGGACATTGCAAGCTTTCCATTTCATTTTTCCTTTTCTTCTTTTCACACTCCCTTCATGTGTATGTAAAGGGTGATTTTGCCATGTCATCAAGTGTGCATGGCAAAATATTCTATCTTTTTCATGGGAGTTGGGCCTCTTTTCATATGTATCAAATGGGCTCAAAGTGAAGTCATGGCCCTTGGTGTATTTGATGGGCCCAATGCTTCATTTTGGGCTCCCTCTTACTTTCTCTTTCTTGTCATTTCCTTTGGAGCTCTTTTTTTCTTTTCCATCTTCTTTCCAAGATTTGGGCCCATGGGCATGGTAGGGCCCATCTCAAGTTTTAGGCTCATGGGGCTCACTTTGAGTGACCCCATCTTTCTTCACATATGTATGAATCAAGGTGACTAGCCCATTCTTCACTTGGATCTCAAGTGGGCTAGATTTATTAGTTGGGCCTTTATGTACAAGTAGCCCAAGTCTTCCACCATCTCTTGATTATGATGTACATCCTTGTACAAAGTGTGGTGGGTTCCTTAGATTTTTTCCATGTGGATGGGCTTTTGGGCCTTCATTGGAGCTTGAAATTTCTTTGGATCATGTGTGCACCACTACACTTTGTCCATGTAGGCTTTTTTCCTTTCATGCTTTTTCTTTTGATGGATGGAGGACTTGAGTTACTTGATCATCTACAAGTTCCATGAGTGAGTTGTTCCAACAATCTCACTAAGTTCAAATGGTTTTTTCTTATGGGAGGAAAGTGGTCCTTAAGAGTTTCCTTAGATGTTATCAATCAAATGGATGATCCTCCTTCAAGTGAGCTATCCATGCAACCATAGCTCCTTGAACTTCCTTTGGGGGCTTGATGGGTCATCCACCATCATTCTCAAATATGAGTGATTTTTCTTTCAATTTGTGAGAAAGAATGATACCCATAAGTTGCCCAATTTTGTCCCATGCTTTGGGGCATTTTGGATTTTGATCTTCAAGTGGGCTATGTATATCATTCTTAGCCATTTTCATGATGGTTGGGTGACCCATTAAGCCATGCCCTCTTGTGCTCAAATGGTCTCCCTGTTTTGTAAAGAAATTGGTGCACATAGGTTGCCCAAACTTGCCCTTACATGGGCATTTCCAACTTTGATTCTTCATGTGGGCTATGTGCATCAACTTTTTACCATTAGCTTCTTTGATTCATATGTTTATGGGTACACCGCCATGTTGTGCTTTTATGGTCAAAGCTTTCATCAAGATGGTGCACATAGGGGTGCCCATGGTTAACCCATGAATGGGTCCTCATGTCCTTCAAGTGGGCTATGTGCTCCCTTCAATCCATTCAGGTGAGGCATTTGGGTTGCTCTTAGGGGCTTATTTCCCTCCTATTCTCCACTTGTCCATGTACATGTGTAAAAAGATGGAAACATCTTAAGTGAGAATCATGGCCTTGGCATAAAAAGTGGACCAATCCTTGGCCACATGCGGACTTTGAAGAGAGATTTCTCATGTGAAGTAGGATTCTTATCCTTTGTTGATCTCATGGTACTTGAGTGCATTTGTTGTCCAAAATGTGTCCTTGGATGATGGACTTTTCTTGCCTAAGGCATGTCATGCAACCTTCTTTAAGGTGGGCCTTGCTTTTTTTAATGGGCCCAACACATAACCTAGGTAACACATGGAGTTGGATTTTAGATCTTGCATTTGAATATGAGTCCAATCCTATGGGTTTCCTGGATGATAATTTGGATTTTAACGGGTAAGGGATAGGGACTTACCTTGCCAAGCTTGTAGGATTCAATGGCGGACGGTACCAGATGTCGTCGAGTGATTGACGAGGATGATCCTGCCTTCATCATCCGCCGAGGGGACCACATGTGTTCCTTGGCTATGGAGCACCAACCTCTTCCCGCTATCAAGGGTCGAGGTACCAGGGATCACTGGGACAACTAGGGTGAAGGATCCACAGCCTTTGCTTGAATGAGTATTGAGTGGTACTCCTTTTGCTGGCCTCCTCACCTTACGTTTTCATAACAACAGTGCCAACCGCATGATGCTCGCGGCCCTTTGCTAGAGATGGCGGGACGAGACCCACACCTTCCAGCTCCCTTGTGGTGAATGGGGAATAACTCCCCTGGATATTTATATGTAAATAGGCTTTCCATTTCATGGGGCAGTTGTTCCCAAGTCAGCTCTCTGGCTCCCATCACTTCCACTGACTGGCTACGGCTTGTCGGTGATGTCCCACCCGAGGATGAATTACAAGGCCATCAAGTAAAGATGCGATGGTTCTACAACACTTTTGCCTCTGTCATCCCCACTACCGAGCGAGAGGCCCTCCACAAAGCACGGGTCATGATCACTTACGCCTTCGGGTCCTTCCTTCTCTGCCACCCTAATGAGAGGGTCGATCCTAAATTTCTTCGCTTGGTTGAGGATCTACACCACCCCTACAATTGGAATGGGGCTATCCTGACTAATATTTTCCAGGGTTTGGATAAGACCTGTCGGAATAGCAGGTCCTACATTGATTTTTGGCCTGTCGTCAAGGTATTTCTTTCATTCACCCTTCTTGGAGACATTTGCCTTCTTTCTCTCTCTGATCATTAGGTGTGCTTTTGCCCAGACTTGCTTTTATGACCATTTTCCCCATCTCGCGCCGAGGATGCGGGACGATATTGAACCCTCTTTGTATCGCCACATGTACTGGCACCAACAAAACCGTCAGCGGAACTCCCGAGTTTCTACGGACAATTGGCGCGCTGACATAGACGGGTTGACCGTTGATGACGTAAGTATCTTGCTTTCCTTACCCCTCGTGCTGCACTGTAACTGATCGTGGTGACCTCATTTGTTGTAGCTCGCTCGGATGCCGTTTGCCAGCTTCCCTCTCTATTACACCCCTCAGCGTGTGGAGGCATATGATGCTTCATGTCTTCGTATCATGCTTTCCGACGCTGAATCTTTTCAGTGGTATCTGGGTGAGAGGTTGCTTCGGCAAGTTACTGGGGTGGCTCGGGTCCCTTGTTCTGCACCTCCTCCAGCTGCTCGGATTCCTGCTGGCGAGATGGCTGATGCTCTTGCGGGCCAGCCCGAATTTCGTTTCACGATCCCGGATCGTGACTATGATGAGTGGTATTTGCTGTACGGCCAGGGGCCTCTGCTTCCTTCGCTCTATGTTCCAGGGGGTCGTCGCAGATATGCTGGAGGCTCGGTGACTACTCCTTTGATGGATCTTTACCGTTAGGAGCGAGACGAGAGGAGGGACGATGACGACTATGTTGGCGACTTGTAGCCTGCTTTTGTATTCAGCTTTACTTGATGGATGACATTCTTCTTTTGGTTTTTACCTTCTTTTGTAAAATCTTCTGAATGAATATACGATCTTTGATTTGTCTCAAATTCCTTGATGTCTGGATGTTTTGGCCTTTGACTTATTCCTTAATGATTTGTGGAAGATGAGACTCCTTGACTGCATGGATGATGGCTTGGATGGTTCAGATTGCTTGATTTGGCCCTGTGGGCCCCTTCTAGACCTCTGCTTTGCCTTGGAGCACCTTTGCTTGATGTTTTATGAGGTTGAGAAGGCTTCTTATGGTGTGGATGATGACTTGAACGGCTCAGATTGCTTAATTTGGCCCTATGAGCCCACTTGATGATCAGATCTTGGATTCTGGCCCTTCTTTTGATGATCAAACCTTTGATCTTGTTGTTTGATGGCTCATGTAGGTTCTTCCATGGTTTAGATCATGATGATCTAGTCTTTGAATGACTTGGATTGCTTGTGGCCCCCTCTTGATCATCTTTCCTTCTCTTTGACTTGATCAGACCCATTCTAGCCGTAGTGCTTCGTGAATGGACCGGTGGGGTACCTTCCAGATGATCTTGGTCAACCTCAATCGAAATCTGGAGTGGATTGGAGCCTTGGGCGGCCCTCGGGGTGCCATCTGCTGATGTGGACTGTCAGCCTCACCTACCAAGAACCCTAGAGCCAATCCCGTGGAGAGAGAGGGAGCGCGTCCGTACGGGCGGCCCAGAGCGGGCCGCCCAAGGCTCGCCTCTTGTGCGGCCTGGGCTGGCTCGGGTTCAGACATTCTCTGTTGTCTGCTGCCCTTGTCTCCACCTGCTCTGTACGTCCAGGTTCGATTTCAACCATGAATCTTCCCTTTGTCTCCTCTTTCCTCCTCATCTTGTCCTCATCTTGCTTTGTCCTTTCTTGGGCAATGGATGGTGGAGATTTAGGGGTTGTGGGGGCTGTCCATGGTGGGTCCCACACTTCAGAAAGTGTTGAAGGCTTTAATGATGGAGGGATTTCTTTAATGGATGGTGGAGATGGTGCATTGAATGGGGCATTGATGAAGACTTAAGCTTGGAGGTTGGTGGAGCTTTGAATGACTCCATAAATGGTGGGACGGCTGTAAATTTGGATTTGAATGGGGCCTTCATTATGGGAGAAATGGATGGCATGGATGAGATGGGAGGATGGGACATAGGTGAGGCTATGCATCCCTTGAATGTGGGCCACATGGATGATGTGATTGATGGAGGTGATGGGACCATGATGGACATAGATGGGCTGATCTCCTGTCTGGATGGGATGGATGGCTCAGATGATACCTTTGACGGTTTGGATGCTCCGGATGAGGGCCAGGATGTGCGGCACACTTGTTTGGGTGGACTTGATGTGATCATTAATGATGTCCCCCTGATGATGGATGGTGTAGATGCCTCGATGATCCCTTTGATCGGCCGGGATGATGATTGGATTCATGATTTCCTGTTGGAGAGGGCCGCAGGTCCAGATCTGACTGTTGATTCTTCGATCGGGGTTGCCGGGACCCTTCTTGATGGTTCAGATGCATTTCTCGACGGTCAGATTGGCCAGGATGCCACGATGTGTGGTGTGATCTTTGCTGGTAGCCCTTTTGATGGGGAGTATCGTCCTTCTCCTGATCGTCGGTCTTTTGCGCACTCCGTTCATGAGGTGGGCGAGTCTTCTCTTGCGGCTGAGGTTATGACAGTTTCAGATAGTGATGCGACTATATCAGACATAGCCATTACTGAGGGCAGGTCAGGGGTTGTCGAGTCTGCAGAGGTTCCAGCTTTTCCTTCTCCTTCGCCCATTGACCTTCCGATCCTCGATGAGCTGTCATTGATTTCTGGGCCTTTTGTTCTGGAGGGGGTGCCAGTGAAGACTTGTCAGCTGCTTCCTCGTCCTTCTTGCTCGCCACGGCTACTTGCTTGGCTTGATGGTTTATTAGCCTATGAGATTCGGGATTTGGAGTCCTATGGCTTCGGCAGTCTGATCCATATGGCTAGAGTTGACATTGATTAGAGGATGCTCGGAGCTGCTTTGATTGATTGGGTCCCTTCGTTGAACTTGTTCGCGTTCAACAATATGGAGATGGGACCCTCTTTGGAGAAGCTTGCCCGCTTGACAGGCCTACCCTGGGATTATACTCAGTATTTCTCGCCGAAGACGTTGCCGAAGACTGCTACAACGCAGAACTGGTTCGGGATCCCCTATCTTGTTCGGCCTGCAGCCGCTGGCCAGGATGCTGTAGTGTTCTCCTTAGACTTACTGTATGATCTTTTTTCGGGTACTCGGAGTGTGGCTGATTCTATCCTTGCTCGGAACGCACTGATGTTCTGTTTAATAGCTGAGGTGCTGTTCTCGGGATGGCACAGGTCCCAGACTCCTTTGCTTTTTGAGGTGATGAGCCGAGCTATCCGACGGCAGGGGATCATTTCTCTCATCTTGGCCGAGCTGTTTAATGGGCTGACTAACTGCGCCCTGGGCCGCACTCGTGTCTTTCACGGCTGCTGTGCCTTTCTTCAGGTATCTTTTCTACACCTTTTTTCTTCTTGCTTTGTTAGGAATTTCTTGACTCTAGCTGAACTTCTTTTTTCTTTTTTGTGATCAGGTTTGGCTATGGGAGCGTCTTTCTTTGACCGTTCCTGTACCCCTTCCTGGCATTCCTAGCTCTGACGTCATGCGTTATATCATGGAGTTTCTTCCTCATACAGCTAGGATGAGCGAGCCCTTGTATCGCAGGATGTTCGTTGAACTTCGGGACTCGAATGTTCGTTGGAAGTCGTCTTGGCTTTCACTTCCTCCAATGCTTTGCGATGCACACCGCCTTCCTCTGATGTTGGTAGGCTTTCGATCTTACTTTTCTTACCATCACATTCGGTTCCTGCGGCAGTTTGGATATGAGCAGGATGTTCCTCTTTTTGCTTTCACTGGTATCGGGCGTCGAGTGCTTCCATCTAGATCCTTTGATTTTAGGACTCGGGTCGATGGATCTTGGGCAAGTTACTTGACTGCTGATTTGCTGGGTTTTGAGCTGCGGACTTTTTCGATGGCGACCGCCCCATATCAGTACTGGGTTGCTGAGCAGTCTCTGTATCGACGCATCCCTTACTGGCATCAGACTGCGGATGAGGATGAGCAGGATATCCTTGGAGATGCCGGCTCTTCATCTGGTTCATATGAACCCTTTGAGGAGCGCCCATTCATTGATCCTGGCTTCCTTTTGGCCACTCATGGCCATTTGCTGTCTGAGATCTCTGCACTTCGGTATCATTATGAGATGATGTCGAGGAGATTGGCTGCCGATCAGAGATTGTCTGATGAGGAGACAGCGATCAGTACCCTTGAGCGCGATGAGGCGCATTACCTGCGTATGGAGGTGAGCAGGTTGAGAGCGAGACTACTTCATATAAATCAGAGGACTTACCTGATGTGGCCGAGGAGGAGGGTAGAGATTGATGGTGTTGGCCACCTGCACATTCTTTTTTGCATATATGATTGATGATGATGCATTTTTTGTATTTTTTTTTAAAAAGGTGACATGATATATGTAAAAGAAATATGATGCATTTAATTAAAAAGAGAAAACTGTTTGAAAATCTATTGTGCCATGAGTTGTCTTGTGAGTGTGTGTCTGGATTTTGTGTCGGGATATAGGAATCAGAGCTGGGGCTCGGCCAATGCTTTGACCGATGTCTCGAGATTTGACTTGTGTGCTCCTTTGGTTCCCTAGAGGTATAGGCAACGGAAACTGTTGCCTCTTGAGATTGTCAGAGTTTTGCAGAGCTCTTCGCTCCTGACTGCACTTCTTCTTGTTCTTGAACTGTAACTGCTTGAACCGATCTGGATCGTCTGATTTATTGGTACCTGCACTTTTCATTTTTTCTTTTTTCATTTGAGCCATTTTTGCCTATAGCGCTCTTTCGAGTTTTCACCACAGCCGGCCTTTTCCCGTCATTTTTTCCTGTGGCGCCCTTTCGGGTTTTCACCACGTCCCGGGTATTTGATCTTGCCTGCCCCTTGGCAGCTATGCTGTTTTTACCCTTGGCGCCCTTTTGGGTTTTCACCAAGTCCGGTGTATGCCCACTGTTTTTACTCGGAGCGCCCTTTCGGGTTTTCACTCCACCCTCTTTGTTTAGGCATACATTTTCTTTTTTTCTTTTTCTCTTTTTTGTCTTTTTTTTTCTTGATCTTTGGATAACTGCGGCGGCTAGAGGTCGGAAATCCGTCGTTGCCAGCTGATGGCAGTCTTTCAGCCCTTATCCTAAGCTACGATGATAGCGCTGTTGGTCTTAGCTAAAGACCCTTCTGAGATGAATGGATGGATGACTGTGTTTCTTCTTGGGCTGATTTTTTTCTTGGGTGCCTTGCTTTGGCTTCCTTTTTTCTTTCTCTTTTCTTCTTTTTTTTATTTTGTATTCTTTTTCTCTCTTTTTTTCGTCTTTTCCTTTTGAATCCTCTTACTTGAAATACTTGTTGGTGGACGAAATGATTTCTCAGAGGTCTTGACTTTGACTTCTTGACTTCAGCTCTATTAAAGTAACTCTTGATAAGGTCAGAATAACTTACCCGTGAAAGATCTTCACGTTGTCAGCGTTGGTTGGCTCAGGAAGATCCACCCCTCTCATGATGGTGAGTTTGAGGGTGCCTCCGGAAAGTACTTCTCTGATGATCAGCGGCCCATCCCACGAGGGTTTGAACTTTCCTCTGGGATCCGGAAGGTGCGACGGTAGAATCTTCTTCATGACCATGTCGCCTACCTTGAAACTTCTTTTTCGGACTCTCTTGTTGTAAGCCCGAGCGATCCTTTTCTGATAAAATTATGAATGACTTAGTGCACGCATGCGCTTTTCATCTGCTAGCTGCAACTGATCGAATCTGGCCCGTTGCCATTCTCGTTCTTCAACTCTGCTTTCTAGTAACACTCGTAGTAATGGTATTTCCACCTCGACTGGCAGAACTGCCTCCATTCCATAAGTAAGCTCGAATGGAGTAACGCCCGTAGCAGACCGTATAGACGTGCGATAGGCCCAAAGTGCATATGGGGGCATATCTGACCAATCTCGATAGGCCACGACCATCTTCTCGAGTATCCTGACGATTGTCTTGTTTGCGGCTTCTACCCCAACATTCATCTAAGGACGATAGGGGCTTGATCGATGACGTTGGATTTTGAATTTGCTGAGGAAGTCATCCATCTTCTTGTTGACGAACGGGGTCCCATTATCTGTGATGATAGCATTGGGGATTCCATACCGGCATATGATGTTGTTCTTCATGAATTTGATCACCTGAGGTGCTACAATCATGGTGTAGGAGGCTGCCTCTACCCACTTGGTGAAGTAGTCGACTGCCACAAGTATGTACTCGTGACCATTTGACGCTTTGGGACTGATCTTGCCGATGATGTCGAGTCCCCACATGGAGAAGGGCCAGGGGGTGGTCAGGTTGTATAACTCTGATGATGGGGCATGCATTTGATTCGCATGCTCCTGACACTTGAAGCATTTTTTGACGTGCTGGCAACAGTCTGTCTCCATGGTGAGCCAATAGTAGCCGAGTCATAGAATCTTCTTTGCCATCATGTGCTCGTTCATGTGTGGGCCACAGATTCCTTCGTGTATTTCTCCCATGATCTTTGCAGCTTCTGTTTCATCGACGCATCAAAGGAGAATGTGATTATAAGATCGCTTGTAAAGAACTTCGCCACTGATGGTGAACTGGCGATCTGTTGTTGTTGCTGACTCTGGATACTCTTGGGTTTCAAGATATTGCTTGATGTCAGCATAGCAGGGTTTGTCAGGGACAGCTTCGGCTTCTTCTATTTGCAGGCAAAAAGCAGGTTCTTCTTGAATTTCGACTGTGAGCTCCCATGCTGAAGCTCCTTTTGGGATCTCGAGCATTAATGCGAGTGTAGCGAGAGCATCTACAAACTGATTCTTGGCCTTAGGCATGTATGAGAAGGTGACTTCTTTGAATTCTTCGATCAGATTTTCAAGATACACATGATATGGTATCAACTTCTCGTCCTTGGTTTTCCATTCGCCATTGGTCTGATTGATGATAAGCTGTGAGTCTCCAAATACTCGTAGCTTCTTGACGCCCAAGATTATGGCTTCCCCTAAGCCAGCGATGCATGCCTCGTACTCTGCCATGTTGTTAGTGCATTCGAATGCTATGCGCCTTGAGATAGGAATGGGACATCATCTGGAGAGTAGAGGATCGCTCCAATACCACTCCCTTTAGAATTTGCTGCGCCGTCGAAGAATAACGTCCACTCATCTTTTTTCTTCTTTTCTTCCTCTTCAATGAGCAATAGATCTTCATCAGGGAAGAATGTCTTGAGCGGTTGATAATCCAGGAGTGAGTGAGCGGCAAGATGATCGGCGAGGGCCTGCCCCTTGATTGCCTTCTGAGTGACCTAGGTGATGTCGAACTCAGACAGGAGTAGGTGCCATTTAGCTATCCTTCCAGTGAGTGCCGGTTTTTCGAACAAGTACTTGAGCGGATCCATGTGAGTGAGGAGGAGAATAGGGAATGCAATCATGTATTGACGGAGTCGCTGAGTTGCCCAGACTAGGGTGAGGTAGGTCTTCTCGATCGGGGAATACCTGGTCTCGTAGTCAGTGAACTTTCGACTCAAATAATATATTGCTTGTTCCTTCTTCCCGGTTTCGTCGTGCTGGCCGAGGACACAGCCGATGGCTTCTGCTGCTACTGAGATGTATAACAATAGTAGACGTCCAGGGGTGGGTGGCACTAGGACTGGAGGATTCATGAGATATCTCTTGATGCGGTCGAAGGCGACTTGGCAATCATCATTCCATTCTTTTGGAACGTTCTTCCGAAGGAGCTTGAAAATGGGCTCACAAATAGGTGTGAGCTGTGCGATGAAGCGACTGATGTATTGAATTCTGCCGAGAAAGCCACGAATTTCTTTCTCTGTTTTAGGAGGGGGCATCTCGATGATTGCTCTGGTTTTGGTTTCGTCGACCCTGATGCCATCCTCGCTCACCATAAAGCCGAGGAGCTTGCCTCCCATTGCACCGAAGACACATTTCTGAGGGTTGAGAAGGAGCTTGTACTTTTCTAATCTGTTGAATAACTTCTTCAGATCTTCAAAGTGTCCTTCAATTGTGCGAGATTTGACGATCATGTCGTCCATTTATACTTCAAGCTCTTTGTTCATCACGTCATGGAATAATGCTGTCATTGCTCGCTGATATGTTGCTCCTACGTTCTTCAGACCGAACGGCATTACCCTGTAACAGAAGGTTCCCCAGGGAGTGATAAACGATGTCTTCTCGCGATCTTCGATGGCCATCTTGATCTGATTGTAACCTGAGAATCCGTCCATGAATGAGAAGACCTTGTATCCAGCAGTATTGTCGACCAGAGTGTCGATGTGTGGCAAAGGGAAGTCGTCTTTAGGACTGGCTTTGTTGAGATCTCGGAAGTCGATGCACATTTGAACCTTGCCATCCTTCTTTCGTACTGGCACGATGTTGGCAAGCCATTCAGGGTAGTTGGAGACTACCAAGAATCCCGCATTGTACCGCTTGATGACTTCATCTCGGACTTTCAGAGCCCATTCTGGCTTCATTCTTCGAAGTTTCTGCTTCACTGGCTTCATATCTGCCTTGGTTGGCAGATGGTGTACAACGAGCTCTTCATCAAGCCCCGGCATGTCTTCATATGAGAACGCGAAGTTGGACAATCTTGGAGCTAGGAACTCTATCATTTTCTGTTTCATCTCAGGTGGCAACGATTTTCCAATGCGTACTTCCCTAGGGATCTCAGGTGTCCCCAAGTTTACTATCTCGAAATCATCGGCTACAACATTGGCTTTAGATTCAAACTATTTGAGGAGATCCTCAAGTTCGGGAGCAGGATCATCATCTTCCTCGTCCCGAGCTTCGTCCAGACCCATGAGCTCGAAGTCTAATTCGATGTCAAAATCATATGATTCGACTTCAAACTCATGTGACTCTTTAGACGAACTTGGCACACTATTGAATGCAGGAAAAGGAATGTTTTTTGGTTTTTGAGATTTTTCTGAAATGAAAATGCTAGATATTTTTTGGCTTTTGAAATTTTTTGATTTTCTTGGATTTTCGAAATTCATGGGACTTTGAACAAGTGGGCATTGCAGACCATGATTGAGCCCAACTTATTCCAAAGTTCCGGTCGCTGCTTAAACAGGCATTTTTTTTAGAAGCCGGAGCCCTCAAATGGCTCTTTGGCTGATTCAAAAGTTAGGGGAACGAATGACCATTCAGGACCCCACACTTCCTCCCCTGAAGAGGTGGGGGTTGATGATTCGGGAAAATAATCACAGCCTGGCCCAATGACCATGATTTCTCGCTGGTCGGGTTCGAGATCTGAGTCGTACTCAGTCCCTCCCGGATCACTTACTTCGAATTGCAGTTCGTCTGGTTCCACGGCTAGACACAAGTTTGGAATTTGGACATCAGACTAATCTAGGGCTGGCCACTTCCCTTTCTTGGTCCAATGGATGGGCTGCTTCTGCCCCTGGCTGATGATTGATGATGTTGATTCTGCAGAGATGGGCGAGTCGTGCCCCTTGCTGATTAATGCTGAGATGGGCAAGTTGTGCCCCTGACTGATTGATGCTGAGATGGGCAAGTTGTACCCCTGACTGGCGGGAATTGAAGTGGGTAGGTTGTGGCCCTGGTTGATTGATGCTGAAGTGGGCAGGTTGGACCCCTGGTTGAGAGTAGGTATCAGAGTAACCTGGTCCTTAAGCTGTTGTATTTGACTTCCTTCTTCGTCTTCATCATTTCCTTCTTCTTCTAGAGGCTTAGATGGTTTGAGAATCTGATCCCATCGAATGAGGGGCCACGTGGCCCAAACTAGGCTCATCGGGAGGCCTTTGTGTAGTACAGTCGGTTGATTCCCTCCTGGATCTTTGCAAGGTTCTCCTGGCTTGACGAATTGGATGGGTGAGCACCGAAATTTCTTCCTTCTTTTGTCCATGAAGGTTGCCCTGTATCCGAGTCCCCATTTGCATTGGTTATATATCAGCGGTACCTTTCTAGACTTGAAATGATTCTTCATTCGGTATTTGAGGCTCAGACGTTCTGCCAGCGAAAAGACACGGTCCACCCTTATCGGTTCTGGATTGGCGATCGAGTTCACAGTCTCGAATTCGAAACTGTGAAACGGGATGTCTTCTTTAGAGTGCTGGATATCGATGACCGGGATGTCTGGTTTAGTGGTAGCAGCATTGGAAGGAATGATGAACTCCTTCTCTGCATGGATAGAGATCACTTGATTTCCACAGATGTATTTCACCCGTTGACGCAGGGTTGACGGCACAGCTCCAACCTTGTGCAGCCAAGGTCGTCCAAGCAACATGTTGAAAGATGTTGATATATCCAGAATTTGGAATGTGATGGTGGAGACTTCAGGACCTATCTGTACCTCTATGTCGACCTCCCCTTCCACTGATCGGCGGGTGTTGTCGAATGCTCTGACACATATGGTGCTGGGTCGGAATGAAGAATGACTGATTCCCAGACGTTCCGCAGTCTTAATTGGGCAGACGTTTAAGCTTGAGCCATTATCGATAAGGACCAGTGGGACGCAGAGGTCTTTGTATCGTAAGGCTATGTTGAGGGATCGCCCATGATCGCGTCCTTCTGGTGGCAACTCATTATCAGTGAAGGTGATGGCACGTGGAGCCAGGAGCTGTCCAATCATTAATGCTATCATCTTTGGTGCCGTATCGGAGGAGACATGAGCATCGTTCAAGGTTTTGGCAAACATTTCTCGGTGTATGCGAGATGTGCAGAGTAGCTCCCATACTGAGATTTGAGCAGGGATTGACTTGAGCTGAGTCGCCACATCGTATGCGGCTTCATTTTTGTTGCCGAGGCCTGAAAGAGCGCCTTTGGGGTCTCCTTTGTTTTGATTATCTCTTCGAATGCAACGCCCATTGGGAATCATGTTTCCCACTTCCGCACATTCTGGATAGTGCCATGGGACCTCTTTATAATTGTTCTCACCTTTGCCCTCTAGGACCACAGGTTCTTGCAAAGATGCTGGTGTGGGTACCAGATCTTCCTCGTACGGAGTTTTTGCCTTGAGAACTACATTGTTGCCTGTGCTGAAGGGGTAATATCGAGGCTTGTCTTCATAGATCATATAAGGTTGCGGTCCTGGCTTGACCGTTCTTGGAGTAGGAGGCTCCCATGGAATGAATACTGGTCCTCTTGATATGGCGGGAGGTTTCTCTGTTCGTCCCAGCTGTTGTAGTGTGATTGACACGCCTCCGGGATTTGTCCCTTGCAATACGACTGGCTCAATTGGAGGAGCTCCTTCCAATACAATGGGCTCTTGCTGCTGATGAGTATGGTTCCTCCATTGCGAATTGTATTGTTCTTGTGCTGGGATTGCCCCTTGCAAGACGACAGGTTCGTATGTGGGCTCGATGTATGATTGTGCTCCTTCTAAGACGACTGGTTCCCAACATGAGGGGCCGTAAGATGCCCCTTGAACAACTGGCACATCATATGGAAGTGTTCCTTCGAGTACTACTAGCTCGGAGACTGAAGGAAGAAAGGGACTTGCCCCTTGCAAGATTGGAGGAGGATTTGTCGGCCCATAAGTGTAGGCATGAATGGATTGGATGGGGGAGAAGAACCGATCGAGGCGTTCTCCTTCTTCTATGTTGTTGATGGTGGGGCCTCGAGACGAACTGGGGTCTGTCTGATGCTGAGGCAGAGGATTCTGAAAGATGTTAGTGGAAGCTGTTGCAGGAGTTCCAGGGACCGAGATAACGATCTTGTGGTCATTAATCAGATCTTGTATGGCATTCTTCAAAGTGAAGCATCGATCAGTGGTGTGGCCACGCCCTTGATGGTAGGCACAATACTCATTTTCCTGGTAATTCGGAGGCAGAGGATGAGGAGGAGTCATGGGTGCCATTAGAGTGAGTAACTGCTTCTGTACCAGCATAGTCATGACTTGACTAAGTGGTTGAGTGAGTGGGGTGAACTTCCTGGGCTCCCTGTAATTCTGCCGGTTCTGGTATGAGTATTGACCATTCCCTCTTAACTGCTACTGCTGTCGAGGTGGTTGTGGCGGTGGTTGTGGAATTGGTCGTGGTTGATACCTCTGAGGTTGGTGCTGAACCTGATTCTGCTGATGATGTTGATGTCCCTGTGGGGGAGCGTATTGATTACCCTGAGCAGTGGTATTGATGTTGTTTACCTCTGTCGGGCGGGGAGGAGAACCGCTGCGGTTTTCGTTCCCATACCCGATAGGTCTTCCTTCCACTCTGTTTCTTTTAATTGAAGTGGCTTGATGAGGCCATGGGGAGATCGTCCCGGCCCGGATCCCTGCTTCAACTTGCTCTCCAGCATGGATCAACTGTGAGAAATTCGCATATGGTGCGAGATGAGATATCCAGATATGCCCGGATATGTTGAATGAACAATCATGGACATTTGTTCTTCGTCGTCGATAGGTGTTCGCATTCTGGCTGCCATAGCTCGCCAACGTCCTACGTAGGCAGATAGTGTTTCATCACTCCTTTGCCTAAGAGCCGTGAGGTCGGCTCTTCTGGGTGCCATGTTGAGATTTTATGCGAATCTGTTGACAAAAGCTTCGGAGAGTTGTTCCCAAGTCCTGATGCGATGACAGTCCAATGAGGTGTACCAATCTAGGGCGTCGCCCTTCAGGGATTTTTGGAACAAGAGAATGAGGGCCCCTTCATTTCCTGAGATTGCACTCAGTTCTCCACAGAAAGCCTTGAGATGTGCTGTGGGACAACCGCTGCCATCGTATCTTTTGAATTTTGGTACCTCAAAGTTTTGAGGTACTTGAGCGTCTGGGAAAGGACACAAGTCTCTGAACTTGGTCGAAGGTAAGTCGATTCCTTGCTGTCGCTGAAGCTGATTTTGCAAGATATGGAACTGCTCCCGCAATTCGTCCAGTCCTGAGTGATCCGTTCGAGCGACTGGTGCCTCTTGGAGTAAGGCACGTTCTTCTTCGGCATAGTGGTCGATGTCTTCGACCCTATGTGCTTGCTGAAAAGCAACCGCGGGTTGCTGAAATTGATTTGATGACTGAACTGGATTCTGATGAACTTGTGCTTAAGAGGATTGTAATTGAATTGGAGACTGTACTGAAGGTTGAACTGGAACCTGCTGGAAATTAACTGGAGTTTGCTTAATTGAAGATTGCTGGAAATTAACTGGAGTTTGCTGAATTGAAGATTGCTGGAAATTAACTAGAATCCCATCGGCGGGGATGTGCTGGAATTGAAAAGTGCTCCTGTTTGCAGGAGGCTGAGATGCTGGGAAGTGACCACCTTGTTGGGTATTCGCCACTGTCCGCTGATTGATGTGGGCTTGACACTGACCCCCATTGTGGGCATTCGCCAGTGCTGTCCCTGTTGCTGAAAATTGAATTGAAATCCCATCGGCGGGGATGTGCTGGAATTGAAAAGGTGTCCCATCGGCGGGGACATGCTGAGATCTACTGAGACTGTTGTTTGCAAGATTGACTGGAAGCTGACTGGAAGTCCCTGGGACGAGAGCGCTCTGAGATGGCCCTGTCGTTGCAGGAAGGTATTGAGGAGGATGCCCCATAGCGAAGGGCTGAGATGGCTGCTGTCAGTAGTCTTGGGCAGACTCCGATGGTTGTCCTTGATTTGAACTGGAGGCCGGAGGGATCCGGCATGGTTGCTGAGACTGCTGAACTGGGCCAACCTGATTGTTAGCTGCTGCGGTGGCTTGTGCTTGCATGAATTGCAAGAGCATTTCTTGCATTGCTCTCATTCCTTGTGCCAATTCTTGTATGATTGGCGTATTATCAATGGGATGTTGCTGTTAATGTCAGATTTTGTAACGAGATCCTCCGGCTTTTCTCCTTCGCTCCAGGAGGGATTTCCACCACCAGACCTGAAGCAAGACAGCGAATAAGGGTGGCTGGGGACCAGCCGTTAGCCCTCCGACGCTTAAGTTAGGCCACAGAAGAGAAGCCAAGCAAAACGGGACCAAGATTGAATGATGAGTACGTACCTCCTATTCAAGGGAGCCATCCCCTTATATAGATCTGAAACAATCCAATCTGTTACGTGAGATGTCGAAATCCCGTTGATGTCGCATACGATACTGAGAATCCGCTGATTTCATGGGATAAGATCCTATCTTTTTAGTCAGATCCAACCCAATGATTTATTCCAACAATCACGCCCCTAGATGGTAATCCCTTGAAATCCGGCTGGATCCGGCCGGAAGCCATAGTTGGAGTCATAGCCTCCGAAAAGGAAGGAGACGCCCGTAGTAAAGCTGCTCGCAGGTTAAAATGTGGTCGCGAGTCCAAGTACATATTTTGGGTGTAATGTCTTTCAACGACTTGTGAGAAGGTCTGCTCGCGGATCGAGCTTTGCCGTATTTGACTATCGGTTATGAAGACTCGGGACTTGCGAATAGCTGCTCCGTATTTTTCAATCTATGACTCTTGATCAGGTGATCTCGAGAGTCGAATGGACGTCCCGCACCTATCAAACATTCGACTCTCGATCAGCTAATCTCGAGAGTCGAATGGACATCTCGTACCTATCCAACATTCGACTCTCGATCAGCTAATCTCGAGAGTCGAATGGACGTCTCGTACCTATCCAACATTCGACTCTCGATCAGATAATCTCGAGAGTCGAATGGACGTTTTGGGCATTTCCTCGTGAAATCTTATCTCCATCATTTTGCCTATAACAGTTGCGCTGGAGGTTGCGCTTCGGTCATCTCAAGAGCAGGGAAGAGATGAGTTTCTTCTTCGTGGTTGGACATGGCTTGCTGAGCCCGAGTGCGGATTATGCTGCGAAAGGGAAGTTGTTTCCGAACACGTTAAGCCCGAGGAGGCGCAATGGTGAGGACTATACTCTACTCTTTTTGGGTTTTAGGGATTTTCTATTTTTTTGTTTGTTTTGGGTAGAATGCTATGCAGATGAGATTGTATGAGGATTAGTGATTTTCAAGTACGGGAAGGATTCTGTTTTTCAAGTCGGATCACGACTAGTGGGACTAATTCATCCCCAGTGGAGTCGCCATTCTGTGGACCCTCGCCGTTTCCGCGCTCCCACACGACGTTCTCGTCTCTTCCCTTTCGGGAAAAGAAGGAGAGGATGCGTGAGTGCGAATTGCCGTTTATGCCACTGGCTTGCCTCGTTCTCGAGGGCTTTGTAAGGTAATCGTGTTAAGCTGGATGTGTTTAAATGAGTTTATATAAGACCAGAGTCGCCACTAGCCAATTACTTCGAATCTACAGTCGGCTAGACCCCGTAGAAACGTTAGAGAAGGAGATCTGAAGATTCCTTCCTCTAAAATGACTCATTTTGATCTGCGCAGAGATTCAAGGTAAGGGATCACGGTTACAGGGTGGGAAGAGGTTAAGCACCCCACACACTGCCCGTACCAAAGTACGGTCTCTACTTCACAGAATCGAACTAATACTTGAAAGTCTGTTTTAATCCTCGTACATTCTCATAGATGACATGATGCATGAATGCGGGTCTGAACAGTAAAAGTTTCTGATGGGCAGGTTCCAACAATGGGCAAGCCCAGAGCATACGCTCGAACTGACAGGTGCTTAATATAAGACGTATACAGTGTGCTTGGATAATCAAGGTGCTTTATAGTGAAGCATGAATGCAGGTGCGAACAGTAAGAGTTTCTGATGGGCAGGTTCCAACAACGGGCAAGCCCAGAGCATACGCTCGAACTGACAGGTGCTTAATATAAGATGTATGCAGTGTGCTTGGATAATCAAGGTGCTTTATAGTGAAGCATGAATGCAGGTCTGAACAGTAAGAGTTTCTGATGGGCAGGTTCCAACAACGAGCAAGCCCAGAGCATACGCTCGAACTGACAGGTGCTTAATATAAGACATATGAAGTGTGCTTGAATAATCAAGGTGCTTGCAGTGAAGCAAGGGGGTTGGAAGAAAAGTAAATATTGCACTTATGCTAGATGCAAATGAGATGATGCTGGAAAAAGAGTAGCTGGATGGACGGAGGTGTCGCAAGAGTTGGCTTCGAGTGGCTGGATCAAGACTTGGATGGCTTGGGAGACTTGGACCAGTGGTCAGGCTGGGCTGGACCAGGGCCTGGATCTCCTCACTCGGGCTCTCCCTGGTGGAGGAATGGGCTAAAGGGTGGAGAAGAACTCAGACGGATGGTCGCTGGACTGGGCGGATTGCTCTGTTGAAATGAGAAGGGGAGGGGGGTATTTATAGCAGCGGGCAGTGGCAGAACTCGTAAATAGTTTTGGGCGGCCCGCTGTGGGCCGCCTGTACGGTCACTCCTCGATTTCCAGCGAGGTACGGTCATTCCCTCGAGGCTGCTGTTTGACTCGGTGGGTCGACTCAGTGAGTTGACTTAGCGGGTCGACTCGGTGATTTTACTTGGCGGGTTGACTCGGTGTTTTGACTCGACGAGTTGACTCAGTGGGTTGACTCAGTGGGTTAACTCAGCGGGTTGACTCAGTGGGTTGACTCAGTGAGTTTGACTTTTTTAGGATTTTTTTTACTGGCTTTTCTTATGGGGGTTTTTCAGGCTGATGTTTAGGACTGGGTTGACTGGGTTCAGGCTTGAATTGGGCTATGAATTGGGGCTTACAAGGGTGAGTTTGGCTGAGTTTAGACTTGGGGTTTGGGGGTATAGTCCTCCATTCATCCAGCTATCTCTACCAACAGTGTAGCCGAAGGTGGGGTGTCTACAGGTTGTCAGCCGGTATCTTGCCAATCCTGGTAAAGAACATTGGGCAGCAATGAAGTGGATACTATGGTATCTGAGGGGCTTATCCAAGTTGAGCCTATGCTATGGTGACAGAAAACCTGTGTTAGAAAGTTACACAGATGCAGATATGGCAGGTGACATAGACTCCAGGAAGTCTACATCGGGGTTCATGTTCACGTTTGCAGGGGGAGCCGTCTCTTGGCAGAGCAAGCTACAGAAGGTCGTAGCATTGTCCACGACAGAGGCCGAGTACATCATAGTCACAGAAGCATGCAAGGAGATGATTTGGATGAAGAGGTTCCTACAGGAATTTAGCCTAAAGTAGGAGAAGCACGTGGTCTATTTTGATAGCCAAAGTGTGATACACTTGAGCAAGAATCCAAGTCAGCATTCTAAGTCAAAGCACATTGAGGTTTGGTATCACTAGATTAGGGATACTTTGGAACAGAAGGTGTTATAGTTTGAGAAGGTCCACACGGACGATAACGGGTCAAACATGATGACCAAGGCTTTGCTTAAGGGAAAATTTGAGGCTTGTAGAAGCTGGGCTAGCT
This sequence comes from Liriodendron chinense, assembly GCA_003013855.2. Classification (NCBI taxonomy): domain Eukaryota; kingdom Viridiplantae; phylum Streptophyta; class Magnoliopsida; order Magnoliales; family Magnoliaceae; genus Liriodendron; species Liriodendron chinense. The sequence goes on along the minus strand of PVNU02000491.1, from coordinate 20,962 downwards.
TGAAGACAGTGAACTGCTCCTAAGTCAGAAAGGGGGAGATTTGTTGGAGTTTTCCTCCTCGGTGGGTAGAGGAGAGAATGAAATTTGTTTGATCTCCGACCGGCCGGTGCCCCTTGGCCGATCGGCCGGTCATACTGCTGAAATAGACCAATGCTCACTGGACACTTTTTGTCTAATCCGACCGGCCGGCCGGCAGACAGGTTGGACATATGTTTTTTTCTCACAACAACTCTCTAGACAAGTTTTGGTACATCCGGCCTATCGGACGCTTTTGGTCTGCTGGCCGGTGGTGTGCGCGGACTGTTATATGCAGTTTCCTAATTTAGTTAGAACTCTTGCAAAACACTATAAGAGGGCCGCTAATCAGGGATTTAGGAAGCCAATTTGGAGTACAATATGTCCAAGGTGAGAAAGAGAGAAAAATAGGAAGAGAGGAAGAGAGAGCAAGAGAGGAAGCTTGTTGGAAGAGGAGGTTTTGCTTGTGAAGGTGATTCACGATGCAATTGATGTCTCGGTTCTTTAACGTCCTCGTGCTCGGTGAGATCTCTCAGTTTCTAGTCCTTTTATTGTTTATCCATCCCGTGTGGGTGAAGAATGTTAGATCCAAGCGGGTTGTGCTTGTGATCGAGGTTGCAAACAGTTCTCTTGATAGTGGATTGTTTGTCTAGACGAGGTCCCGTGGTTTTGATCTCTTTGAGAGTTTGTCACGTAAAAATCTCGTGTCGTATGGTTGATGATTTGATTTTGATTATTGCATTATCTTATCACATAATTCACGGAGTTTGGGGGGCGAGATCCTAAGGTTTTGTGCAACGCACCCAAGACTTTCTTCCTTTTGATTGTGGTCCTGGAGGGATCTGATCATTCGGGACACCGTTGTATTTAAAATATCTAGATTAGAGCTATTTTCACTGTTCCTCTCACAATGTTCCTTTTGACCATCAAACTGGTGGGACCAAATATTTCATAAACTCTCTCATTCTCTTTATTCTGATTGATGTACGGACAAGAGTCTGATCCACTTGATGTTTATCCTCTCCTAATTTGGGTTTAATTCAGAACCAAATTTGATCGAATATATGTCCAATCTTTGAATATTCGGAATCTTTGTGATCTTCGTGAACCCTCCAAACATCTATGAGAAGATCTCCCATTTTAGGACTATGAGAGATGACCTTACCGAGTGTATCATAGCCAAGTCTGTGATAGGATCTTTCTCTTGGTGGGTATTTATAGATGTGCTTGGCATGTTGCTTTACTAATTGGTTCGTTAATCATGGCCCCGTGGCATCCATCAGTTAGGCTCCCTAAAGGCATGCATAAAGGTTTGTGCCACTGCATTAATGACGGAATGCGTATCGCTAAAGGAAAATCAATCTAATATATCTACAAGTGTGAGTACGATTTATGGGAGCACCAATCCCATAGTGTTGACACATGACAACTTTTTATTGGTCTACGTCACGGCACTGGAAATGATTGTAAACACTTACCTCACACCATGATAATAGATTGGAAGTTTGTCCATGCTATTATAATCCAATGATATTGATTCACCCACGAATCAAGTAGTGTCATACATATAAATCTATCTTGTATTTCTCGCACTTAATTTTCTCTTGAAAACTGAGTCTTTTAATTTATGCAGGCACTGTATGTTAAGATTAATGGTATCATAGTTTAATTCAAATGACTTGTTTGCTAGATTAGGAACCCCATAAAATTATTTATTTATAGCTTTTTCCTCTTATAAAATAAGACTGCTATTTATACGAAAATCATAGATGGGTTAGCTATCTCTTAAAGGTTGGCCACTTAGTCTTAGTTAACTAAGATCCTAGAGGGAAGGATTACCTTTTAGAAAAGAAAACCCAATAACTTTAAAAACTAACAAAATATGGACAATAACTTTATGGAGTGGGTTGGTGTGGTAATTTGGGCCACATCAATCTCTCTAGAGTGAGAGATGTGTCTAACATTCTACCACTTTAGCTTTTATGGACTCAATTGGTTTTGTAAAAAATGTGTTATGTTTATTTGAAATTTTTGAAAAAACCTGACTTATAACCATTAATTTTGAAAAAAATCAATGTCTTTTTGTTTTTGTTGAGAAATTATATATTCAATTAAAGAGTTCTAATGCATGAATCAAGGTGGATAATACCTTTTAAATGAATTTTACCTTCCATGTATTACAATCTCATTGACTCCGGCCCTTTGAATGAGTGTTTTATGTGGCATAAAAACCTTATAAATAAGCTACCCAATGGCCATCCAGGGGTCTAACTTTATTGTTCAAATGAATATTATATCATCCTTTAAGAACTTATTTATACCAAACATGAGAAGACATAGAAATAACAAAATCATTACAAACCATATATTTTAATGTCAAAATAAATAAACTCCAAATTGTGTCTCAGATGCACATGATAGGTCAAATACAATAGAAGCTAATGAGTCCCATATGCTCAATATATTCTTTATACAACTTGGGCGGTACGCCTTTTGTCATATGGGGTCTGTAATCATTAGCTCATTACTTATGTGCTCAATGACCACCTGATGATTCTGAACTTTCTTTCTAAAAACTAAGTATTTTAGGTCGGTATGTTTGTTTCAACTTTCACTTTTGTTGTTTTCAAAGAAGAACACTGAAACAGAACTATCGCAGTAAATCCTCAATGATCTGGATATAGAATTATATATAACTCCAAGTTTTGTGAAAAAATTCCTCCACCATCCCACCTGTGAAGTACCTTTGTAGCAAGCCATGAACTCTGCTTCCATATTGCATGAAGCAATTAATGTCTATTTCATACTTCTCCAAGATATAACACCCCATATAAGTAGGAAAATTTACCTTGATGTAGACTTCCTAGATTCAAGGCAACAAGTAAAATTCGACCATGAATATCCAACCACTTGCAGATGGTCAGAATGTTTGTACGTAAGGATATAATCCTTGGTCCCTTGTAAATACCTCATGACCTTCTTTGTAGCTCTCCAATATTCCATGCCCAGATTACTCTTGTATATGCTTAGCCTTCCTACTGTAAATCCAATTTTTGATCTCGTACAGACCTGTGCATGCATTAGACTTCCAACTACAAATGCATAGGGAATGCTTTTCATTTATTCTTGCTCTAGAGCATTTTTAAGACATTGATTTAAATTGAATCTGCCACCTTTAATAATGGGTTCCACATTAGGTGAAATCAATGTTGGAGTCCAACTGCAATAGATTCACAAGCATCGAAATTAACGTTGGAATCACCGCCTTCTCTCACAATCGCATGCCAAGTTTTTAGTGTAGGCGGTCCAATTTAGGGAAAATTCGAAATTTTCCCAATCTCTTGCAAATTGCTTGCAATGTTATACTCCAAACATGAAATCAAGCATGTATGAGGGCTGATCTACTGATTTATTAAGTCCTTGTCAATTTTCAGAAAATAAAAATTAATAAAATTATATTAAAATATTAAAATTTTCCCTCAAAATTTCCCTTCAACTAGCTCTCAATTGAGATTAATTTTGAAATATTTAGGAGTATTTGATGTAATGCTTATCACATATACTCTAAATGTTAGGCATTCAATTTGAATATAGTAGCATTAGTTTCGTCATACAATGCGTAACTTAGGACCCTATACAAAGGAAAGCTCTCATGCGCATTTCTTTTTTAGGATGTTATGGTTTAAAAGTGTGTATTAAGGTCTTTTTTAATAATCCTGAAGTTTCATTGAAAAATTCAACCATTTCCCCAATGTTTCCCATGTTTCCCCAAAAGTGTGATAAATTATCCGATAGAAACAAAATGTCCCACATTTCCACATGCACGGGTGGCCATCCAACCATTCATTTTACTTTTTCTTTGCATTTGCATACTCTCCCTCTCATACACCCCCTTCATAACCTCCCTCTCATAACCCCCTGCTTATAGTTTAAGTAACTCTTAATTCTACGCTCTACACCTTACTAGACTCTAGGATCCTGGTGTATCAAAAGTCAAGCATTGCTTGAAAATTCTTCCACTATCCCACCTGTGAAGTACCTTTGTAGCATGCCTCGAACTCTGCTTCCATATTGCATGAAGCAATTAATGTCTATTTCGTACTTCTCCAAGATATAACACCTCCTATAAGCAGGAAAATGTACCTTGATGTAGACTTCCTAAATTCAAGGCAACTAGTAAAGTCCGAGCATGAATTTCCAACCACTTGCAGATGGTTAGAATGTTTGTACGTAAGGATATAATCCTTGGTCCCCTGTAAATACCTCATGACCTTCTTTGTAGCTCTCCAATATTCCATGCCCATATTACTCTTATATATGCTTAGCATTCCTACTGCAAATCAAATTTTTGATCTCGTATAAACTTGTGCATGCATTAGACTTCTAACTACAAATACATAGGGAATGCTTTTCATTTATTCTTGCTCTAGAGCATTTTTAGGACATTGATTTAAACTGAATCTGCCACCTTCTATAGTGCCACGTTAGGTGAAATCAATGTTGGAGTCCAACTGCAATAGATTCACAAGCACCGAAATTAACGTCGGAATCACCGCCTTCTCTCACAATCGCATGCGAAATTTGAGTGTAGGTGGTCCAATTTAGGGAAAATTTAAAAATTTCCCCAATTTCTTGCAAATTGCTTGCAATGTTACACTCCAAACATGAAATCAAGCATGTATGAGGGCCAATCTATTGATTTATTAAGTCCTTGTCAGAAAATAAAATATTAATTTTTTTCCTCAAAATTTCCCTTCAACTAATTGTGAATTGAGACTAATTTTGAAGTATTTAGGAGTGTTTGATGAAATGATCATCACATATACTCTAAATGTTAGGCATTCCATTTGAATATAGTTGCATTAGTTCAGTCATACAAGGCATAACTTAGGACCCTATACAAAGGAAACCTCTCATGTGCATTTGTCTTTTAGGATGTTATGATTTAAAAGTGTGTATTAATGTCTTTTTTAATGGTCCCTTAAGTTTCATTGAAAAATTCAACCATTTTCCCAATATTTCCCTATGTTTCCCCAAAAGTGTCAAAAATTATCCGGTACAAATGAAATATCCCACATCTCTACTTGCACGGGTGGCCATCCGACCATCCATTTTACTTTGTCTTTGCATTTGCATACCCTCCCTCTCATAACCCCTTGCTTATAGTTTAAGTAACTCTTAATTCTATGCTCTACATCTTGCTGAACTCTAGGATCCTGGTGTATTAGAAGTTAAGCATTGCTTGAACATCCTTTTTTTTTATCCCTCACTTATCAATGCATTTTATTTGCCCATTTCTTCTTTGCAACTACCATATCTTAGAATCCAACCTAGGTGAGACATCCTGATCTCCTTGGTGTTAGTTCAAGTTAGTAGTGCATCACTTGTCATTTTTTACATTTTCATCACTCGGCTAATCTATTAGTATAATGCCATTTGGTACCCCAAGAATTCCTAAAAACCTAAATCATGTGAAGTAGAGACCATCCTTAAGTGCGAGCGAGGAAGGTTGCCTAATCCCTTTCTTCTTTGTCACTAACATCCTCAACTAGAATCTCCAGTTTTAGAACTTGTCCAAGAGTCATCTTAAGTTAGGAAGTTTACAATTCTCTAACTCAAGACGATTCCACGAGTCTAGCTGTTCGTAAATTTTAAGCCTTTATCAACCCGTAGCGACTCCAGGTCATTCAAACATACCATTTTAAAGTCCATACTATATCCATGTAGAACCAAGTCACTCCATGAAACGACATTTTTAGGTGCGCACATCTGCCCGTGAGATGACGTCCAAGGAGAGATGTGCTATTAAAGGTGGGCCCCACATGATTGATGGCCCACATCTAATTAGACATCTCCAGTATACTTAATATGGATCATCCATTTTCATACCAGTAATATGATATTTAGGTTCATCCGATCAAAGTGGTTTGAGAGGCATGGCATTCAAAGGTGATCATCACATGATGGATGGTTCACATTAATGCTTAGACCTCTCTAGTAAATCTATATGGACCATCTATTTCTCAAACCACTTATACCTTGTGTGTAGGCTCATTGGATCAAAGTAATTTGAGAGGATGGGTAATCAAAGGTGGACCCAAATGATTGATGGTTTATGTTTAGAGCTCTATAGCATAATCAATAGGGACCGTCCATTTTCCAAACCACTAATTTCATGGTTAAGCTTAGTCAATCAAATTGATTTGAGAGAGATGGGTTATCAAAGGTGGATAGCATATGATGGATGGTTCATATCAATGCTTAGACCTCTCCAATATACTCAATATGGACTGTCCATTTCCCAAATCACTAATTTGATGTGTGCCTCAAATATGTGCAATCCAACAGGGATGACCAATTAAAGGTTTGGCTCATATGATAGATTGTCCACAACAATGCTTAGATCCCTCTAATATACTCAATATGGTGGCGATGAAAAAACTGCTGATCCAAATATAGTTAAGATTATCCCATCAAATGAGGGATGTGCAATTAAATGTCATCAATGCTTGGATATCTCTAGTATACTCAATTTGGACGATCCATTTCGCAAACCACTACTCTCTGATGGTTAGGATCATTCAATCAAAATGATTTGAGAGGGATAGGCAATCGAGGCTGGTCACTCAGGATATACAGTTTGATCAATAATGGACATTTTCGAGTGTGAATAATATGAATTTTCCATTTTCCTAAGCATTAATTGATCAGATGGCTGGAAGCATCATATGAAAGTGATTGAGAGAAAAGGACCATGCATTAAGGTTGGGCCCTACACAATGGATGACTAACACGATGGACGTATGAGTAGATTATATTCAATTGTTGGACACATATTTTGAACAAAGATTCACACTCCCAAATGTGATAGTGCAAACAAAAGTAGGAAAATGGCTTACATAGGGAAAATAAAACAAAATCACAAATGTAGTAAACTATTGTGTTTACACAGTGAAGTATTTTACTGGGAATCCGTTTCCATATATAAATAATTTATCGCATGAAGCATCTATACTTGTGTTAAGTAGTTTGTAGACAAGCAAACAATTGCTGAAAAAAGATCTTACATGAGCTAGACAGTGTTGGTTTTCTACCATTTAAAAAATGGTGGAACCTGACCATTTTATACTGTTCAGATATCTCATAGAATTATGAATAGAACATAATCAGAAAACTGCATTGAGAAGATAATATTAACCTTTTGATTTTCCCTCCAAATTTGGACTAATCACTATTGATAGCCATTAATTGGATGGTTAAGATTGTTTGATTAGTGTTATTTTAGAGAAATGATCAATCCACTGTGGGACCAACAATTTAAATGGTTTAGATGGTTTAAATGGGCCACAGCCATTTTCTATATATTTGATGACCTTGTGAAATTGGATACACAATAAATGATTGTATTAAGCTAATTCTATTTTGTATCTTGTGCAACCAAACTGTATAGAAGTTTGGAGTCACAATAAAGATCTCGTTTGTAATGAAATTATGGTGATCTATTTTTAAAGTAGCCACACATAATGTGTGACCGCCTTGAGGTACTATGAGCAAAAAAATAAGTTGTTGTAACCATCCTAATCCTAGCCGTCCAATTAACATACATAAAATAGATGTTTGGACAAATTGTCGCAGTGTTGAAATCCAATATCCAAAAATGGATTTTCAAATAATCTCAATTTATTCATTTGTTAATTTAACAAATGATGTAAACCAAATGAATATCTTGGCTTATTTCAATTTAACTGTTTTTTGTTTAATTCAATTGCGTTTGTCATGGTGGGACCCACATTTTAATGAATCAAGTACCGGATGCATTTATATCTTTCTTTTTTTCTTTTTTGAAAAAGATATGATCATTTAGGCAGTACTTTTTCGATGTTTTTGTTCCTTGTAATCAGTTTCAGAGCATGTGGAAATACATTTTAAATGAAGTTCGGAATATTTTAAGAGCTAAAAATGTGGTTTTTGTCTAGTGTATAGTTTAAATTTCACTACTAAAAAGCTTGCAATTGATGTTTCACAATGGCTTAGAATTTAGACCTCAAATTTGGAGTACTCTACTTTTATGTGAGTAACAGGGTTCAACAAGCAATTGATATTTTATGATCAAAAGTGTAGTACCGCTTGCAGCAACCGTCCTTATATATTGCATTAATTAATAATCGAAATATGTTTGAAAGCAAAATCTCTTTTTAATTAGTCATTTTTTCAATTATTTGATGTTGATTGTGTAAAATTTATCTGGTGCGTCTGTCATGCCAGCTTATGTTAGGATATTAACCTAAAAAGAGGCACACCTAAAGCTCAAATGAAGTATAACATAAGAAAGCTTAGAAATGGGTCACTCATCATTGAAACCATGAGTTCCGTTCTCTTTTTCTCTCAGCATGTGGCCCGTGCTCATATACTACAATTTCTCATATTTTGCTCCACCATTTCACTATTTTTCATTTTTTCTCTCTTCCGTTGTATTTCATCTTTGTACGCATGCATGCATTGTATGTGCCACTTCTCCTGCTACAGAGAACAACTTTGATAATATGGCAGTATGGTTGATAAAAAGGCATTAATAAATTGTAGTTTTGTCATACACAACTTATGTTAAACCATCCAAATAATGGGACCCTATCTAACTTATGTTAAACCATCCAAGTAGTGGAACCCTATCTATATGCCCCGTGATTCAGAAGCAACAATGCTTTGATTTGCTAACTGGAAGATTGGGGAACATTTCAGTGAAAAAGAAAAAAATATAAAAATAAAAAATAAATCTAAATAAACAAACAAATGACTGTTAAGCAGGGGTCAGGACTGTTTGGTCAATATGAATTCTGGACGATCACATGCCACGTATACAAATTCTCACTACTGTGCAAGCCACTGCACTGTATTAACAGTGTGATAAATATCTAAGAGATTTTTAAAATGTCAGGATAATATCATTTAAAAGACGGCAGACCATACTATTTGGAGATTTTCAAAATATTAGCAGATTTTGAAATATCACATTGTAATGTTATCGCGAAGTTATAAAAAGTATTAGTCAAATTCAGAAAAAAATTTGTCACACACACGTTTATAAATGATAAAGAAACTGTTTATATATATATATAGCTTCCCATGAGGTTGAGTTGTGTGGGTCCGTCATGACATCCACACCTTGTATTTGGTCGGTGCCCTATAGGTTATAGGATATACTAAAAATCAGCCATATCGGAACTCAAATGGGCCACACCATCTCAAACAGTGCCAAATCATGCCTAAAACATCTAAAAGCACTTGTTGGCACCACTTGAGTTTTGTACACGGCTGCAACTTAGTGTGACCCCTTATCCAAGTGGGACACACACAATGAATTGGATGGATTTCTAAACCATATCTCAATAGGCCCTATAAACAATCATGAAGATTTCAATGAGTGGGTATCTACTCTAAACTATTGTATATGATAAGGCCCACTTAAGTCATTGATAAGCCTAATTTTTAGGCACATGGCCCACTGTATAAGGGTGCATTTAATTGATGAGGTGGATGTCCAATCACACATCAAAGTGGAGCCCACACAGCTCCACCACAGTGGAAGCTTCTCATAAGGTTGACCTTACCTTTTACTCTCGTGTGTGTAAGGAAATGGCACTGTAAGGTCAACCTTGTGGGAACTTCCCATGAGGTTGAGTTGTGTGGCCGCCGCCATAATGTGCATCAGCAATCCACCCCCTAAGTCAGATGCACCCTTCCATGGTGGGGTATCAACCTTATGGGAACTTCCCATGAGGTTGAGTTGTGCGGCCGCCACCATAATGTGCATCAGCAACCCACCCCTAAGTTAGATGCACCATTCCATGGTGGGCTACAAGCCTAAAAATCAGGTCAATCCATGACTTAGGTGGGCCACACCACATATAGAAGTTTAAAGTGATTACCACCCATTGAAACCATCATGATCGTTTATAGGTTCCACAGAGATGTGGTTCCAAAATCCAGACCATTCATTGTATGTGTCCCAATTGGATGAGGGGTCACACCAGGTTTCGCAAAATCCAAAACTAAAGTAGGCTCCAACAAGTATTTTTAGATGTTTTATGAATGCTTTCACACTGTTTCAGATGGTATAGCCCACTTGAGTTCTTTTTATGGCTGATTTTTTTGGATATCTCATAACCTAGAGAAGACCCACCAAATTCACGGTGTAGATGTCTGATGCACATCACGGTAGGACCACACCCATGTGGTCGACCTCATAGTGTGTGTATATGCATATATATACATATACTGAGAACAAGATCGGTTACTATGGTTATGGAAAGTCCAATGCACTTTTTTTTTTTTTTTTTTTGGGTGTACTAGTAAGGTAAGAAGACGGTGTTGAACCTGGACCAGTCAGGAACCCTACAGTCTCTACCAGCTCTATTAATGAGCCAGAGACTTCTTCATAGATCAACTAGTATAACCCCAGGGAGACCGTAGGGCATAGGACAGACCACCTACAGGCCTGATTGGAACCCTTGAATTTGTAGAGATAGTACCCTATTCAAAGTTCTATATAACGTTGCAACTGGGAGCCCATAAAGATGCATTGTACGTACAGTGCTCTGTCCACATTGTACAGTACTCTTGGGTTTTCCGTTAATAAAAACTGAGTCCCATTGACAGTGATCCAAGAGGTTGATTTGATTGAACTCACCATGGACGGCCCATAAAAAAATTTATATTCCAGATTGGATGATCCTAGCTCTTGAAACTATGCTTTTTATAGGTTGAATGAGAAGAAGGTTACGGATTTCTTTGCTTGTCAGTTATTGAACGTTTCAGGGGAGTTTCCAATCTCCAGACTTTTAATGAAAGGACCAATCACATTAAGATCAATAATATCAACGGTTAGGATTACTCGAAATGGGTTAGTTTTTACGATCGAACAATACTGTTCAGTTTTGAGTTTTGTACATGGTGGGACCGATTATTCAGAAATCAAGACCGTTAATTATATGGGCCCCACATCAATCCATGTAACAAATGTCTATACTTTTAAATGGATGGCCAAGAAAGAAACAGTTGAAAAGTGATCAGTACACCAATGGTTTACATTCAATCGGTAAAAGGACAAACCATACTTTTATGGCTAGGATTTCCCAGTCTAGGGGTTCTAGGTGCATAGGCCATGTATGGTGGGTACTATGGCACCAACATTTCAGATCACAGAACAATGGGCCCCACCGGTACGGACTGAAGAAAGAACGTCCCGTGCATGGTGACCTTGGGCCCGAGTATTGTATGATATTTCACGTAATTATTTGATCTGTGGGACCCACATGCACCTAGACCCTAGTCACACGTGTTAATTTTATTAGTACGTGGGGCACCCCAGAGCGTACTTGACCTGGCCCAAATATCAGTCCAGTCAGCCACATGTACAAAAACATTGGACAGTTTAAAACTTACCCAACGGTCCACATTCAACATAAACGTGTGTCCAACACAATGACTGGAACTTCCTGATATAATGGCCAGCTGGTTAACTCACCGAGGTGGTCCACCTGGTGCACGGCTATTACATGTATGCTCATCACGATTCAAGACACCCACCATGCATAAAGCCTAGTGGTGCATGATCGCAACCATTGGATTTTAAGGGCCCGTTTGGATACCACCAAATAAGTTACTTTTTCTACTAACAACAGTAGATAAGTAACTTATTTTAGGTAATTAGTTTGGTTTATGATCAATTATAAGTAGCTTTTTTTATTTAAAGTTACTTAATCACTTGAGTTTAATACAGAGAAATCAAGATAAGCTACTTAAGGTGTCAGTAGCTTATCTTAAGTAACTAATTAGGATCCGAACGCACCCTAAATCTCAAGTTATCTTTCAAGATTAGTCTAGACCTATTATCTCCTAAGATTTGATCCGCAGTGTCATCACCCAGCAGTCCCACCAGCTAACACGTCTCTAGAAATTAACCATCCACACTTTGCAAACAATCAAACCATGCCTTGTTATACTGGCCCCAAATATCCAGTTGAATAACACAACCGGTAACAAATCTCAGCCGCCTGGATAAGATATATATGTGTGTCTCAAGGATAAGATCATGTGCATGTGAAATGCTCACCTGCACACCAGTTTTTTCTCAGAACTCCTGAGAATTCTCATGAACTCATTTCAGCTCCAAATCTGAATGATTTACGTGAAGCAGCACCCTGTAAAACCCCAGGCCCAACTTTTATCCTGAACTAAAACTTTGGTGGCCCATGAAGAAGGAAACAATTTTTTCCCTTGATTTGCCTCTCTCTTTGCTATGGCCCACCAAAGTTTTGTATCAGGTTGAAGTTGGGCCCTAGGGCTTCATGGGGTGCCTCATCACATGGACTGTTTAAATTTTGGACCCATGACATGTGTGTAAAGGTGTGCATGTGTGAAGGTGAGCATGACTCTCTCTCTCTCTCTCTCTCTCTCTCTCTCTCTTATATAGGCTTTTTTTTTCTAATATACATCCACTCTATTGTGAAAGCGCTTAAATAACATCGTTTTTCAAAACATTACTATTATACACATTCGTGTATTGATTCTTTTTTTTCCTAGACAAAATTGCCCTTAAAACATCTTTTCTAAATCTGTATATAATAGTAACTTTTCTTGTCATTAATGGTGGGATGTTCAATCATCATTATTTCTTATAGCATGGTCCACAAAAGATTTAGATATGCTTCATTTTTAAGCCTGTAGCCTAAAATGATTTGGCAAAATAGACTCACGACATATATATATATATATATATATACTATACCAAAGTGGGCCCCATGATAAGAGGCGCATCACCTTGGGTGAAGTTAGGCCACATCTAATCAAATCCTCTCAGAAAATGGGTTCTTCTTCTTCTTTCTTCAAAAAATTCAACATAAATAAGTCTTTTGTCAAGAAACAGATAAAATAAAAGAAAAGAGATAGCAAAAAATGAGAGAGTTATAATCTTTTTGTGGGTCACTCGATGTTGGAAATGAGTGCAAACACGATCTAACGACATCATAAATTGTATGCCCTCTTTTGAATAAGCAAATGATGTCCAAATTAGATAATTCTAAATCCATTTAAAATATTATCAAATTATCTTTCCAACGAGTACAAGATCACCATAATCTGACCTAGAACGAGGGAGTTGTGACCATTTTTATATGATCTCACGCAACTAAAATTGTGAGCGAATGCAATAAATTGGGCCTCACTTTTGGATGGTCAAATGGACTTCTCATGAGATAATTCTAAATTCATTTGAAAGTTCATTGAATCTTTCCAACAAGCACATGATCACTCTGATCTAGGGCTGTCAACGGCACGGATCATGATTTGTATCCGATCCAGATCTGCTCCGATTTAATCGAATTCGGATCAATAATCGAATCATCGCGTCGGATATGGATACCCAAAGATGATCCATTTAATATTCGGGTCGGATTCGGATCAACCTTGATCCGGCCTGTTAACGATTCGATTAAAAAAAAAGACACAGTCGTCTCCTTCGTCTCTACTCTCCACGCACGAGCATCTCTCTCTCTCTCTCTCTCTCTCTCTCTCTCTCTCTCTCTCGGATATCGGGTCAGATCATAATCGGATCGGAAACAGATTTCAAAATATTTAAACGGGTCGGGTTCGGATCATATACTTATGATCCGAATCGAATTCGGGTTGGATTCGGGTCGGATATATCCTTAATCGGGTCGGATACAGATCATCACTGATCCGGCCCGTATCCGACCCGTTGACAACCCTACTCTGATCGGAGTTATAACGAGGGAATTATGACCATTTTTGTGCGATTGCTTGATGATGGAAATGAGAACGAGTAAAGATCGCCTAATTCTATAGAATTTGACTATTTTAAAGATTGAGCCATCTTTTGGATGGTTAAATGATCTCTAGCTGCAATGATTTTAAATCCATTTAAAAGATCGTTGAATTACCTTTCCAACGAGCATATGGTCACCAAAATCAAAGTCGTAACGAGGTAGTTATGACATTTCAAAGTTAGGATAAAATTCAAAGTTGCACGAGGATGACTAACATCACCATGGACTTTAGGTCCACTTTGTATAATTAAGTGGCATCCAAATGAGATTATTTTAAATTCATTTGTATGTTCATCAAATTATCTTTTCAATAAAGATAGGATCACTCTAATCAGAGTTGTAACGAGGGAGTTATGACCATTTTCGCACAATCGTTTGATGCTAGAAACGAGTGCGAGTATAGATCACCCGATCTTTAGGATTAGGCGAATCTAAAAATTGAGTGATATTTTATATAGTCAAATGATCTCTAACTGAGATAATTTCAAATTCATTCGAAAGATCGTTGAATTACCTTTCCAACGACTATAAGATCACTCCGATTGGAGCTCTAATGAGGGAGTCCTGACATTTCAAAGTTGAGTCAAAATTCAAAACTCTTAGGTGACTGTGAGAGTATGACTAACATTACCATAGATTTTGTGACCACTTTTGAATGGTCAAATAGTGTCTAATGAAGATTATTCTAAATCAATTACCTTTCCAACGAGCATAAGATTACTCTGACCAGAGCTATAACGAGGGAGTTAGAACTATTTTTCAGAACAGTTATAACTCCCTCATTACAACTTTGATCAGAGTGATCTTGTGCTCATTGAAAAGGTAATTCGAAGGACTTTCAAATGAATTTGGAATTATATCATTTGGGCACTATTTGACTATCTAAAAGTGGGACCAAAGTCATCATATTTTCTCTTATTTTTGGTAACGTGCAATCCCACAAAAAGAGTCATAATTCTCTCGTTCTAGGTTGGATTAGGGTGATCTTATGCTTGTTGGAAATATATTTTGATTAACTTTCAGATGGATTTAGAATCGCATCATTTGAACACCATTTACCTATTTAAAAGTGGGACTAAAGTTAATGATATCATCAGGTCATGTTCGCACTTGTTTCCAGCATCGAACAACTCATAAAATAGTTATAACTTTCTCTTTTTTGCTATCTTTTTTATTTCATTCTATCCGTTTCTTATTGAAAGACCCCTCTATGTAGAATTTTTGAATGAAAGAAGAAGAACCCATTTTCTAAGGAGAGTGGATTAGATGAGGTCCTGACTTCACTCAAGGTGGTGCGCCTCTTTTCATGGGGCCCACTTTGATGAAGTTATTTTATATCCATATCGTTCATCTGTTTTGCTAGATCATTTTAGGCTACATGATTAAAAATGAAATGTATCCAAATCTTATGTGGACTATAGTATAAGAAATAGTGGTGATTGAACATTCCACCATTAAAACTTCTTATGGCCCATCGTAATGTTTCCATAAAGATTATTTGTCATCCAACATCTTTTAAGGTCATATGAACTTGATTTAAGGGAAAACATAAATATCAGCTTCATTCAAAACTTTTGTAGTCCATTATAAGTTGTTAATGATCAATCTTCATTATTTCCTATGTCATGGTCTACCTGAGATTTGGATATAGAATCCATGCACAAAGTGGGCCCCACAGTAAGGGTGTGACCGTCTAAGGTGAGGTCAAGGCCGCATCTAATCCATTACCTTTTCTAAGATGCATAAAAAATTGGAAAAAAATAAAAATAACTAAGTAAAGGTGCATAGATAGAAGAATTTGTCAGAAATTAATTAAAAAAATGTACCATTGCAAAGAAATTTGGAAAAGGTTGTTAGGGGCAAAATGGTCCAACGAAAATGGCATTAGTGCACGAATGCATAAAATAGTAATGTTTTGGAAAACAATGTTATTTAAGCATTTTCATGATATAGCGGATGTATATTAGCAAAAATCCTTGTGTGTGTGTGTGCACGTGTGCACTTTGGTACCACGAACTTCTGTACCTTATTGTGAACAAGTCAATTAATTTATCTTATCCATGAATATACTCATAATTAAATCCTTCCATTGTCATAGTCATCCACCAGGTATCCATATCCTATGCTAATCAAATAGTGTACAAATTTTGGCCATTAAATTATCAGCAAGTGAAATTGAAATTATTTTAATGATTAAAACCTTTAAAATTTTGTTGAAAACATTTCAAGTACTAGGCTTTGTTTACACCTGTTTTGACCACAATTATGTGGGTCAATGAGATGCCGCCATATGTCAGCACCATACGCTAAATGATGGATGAAATCCTACTCGCGTACCAATAATATTGTTTACATATGGCTTGGTGCGCCCAAGTCAAACGATCCAAAAGAGTCAGCCGTGTCAGGTGTGGCTTAGATCAATTACAAGAGGAGGAGCTAGAAACGTGCATATGAGAAAATTAAATGCTATAGTTTTATTAAAAAAAATACTCATTGCAAAAGAAAGTCTCTCTCATCATTAAATGCTAAAATCTTTTCAAATCATATTTCTATCTAGTATTAAATGCTAGAATCCTTTAAAAAATAACTCTTTATGGATGTCAAAGCTAAGTGACATTAGGACGAAGCAACTTTCCAATGTGGCAGTTTAGAGATACAAGGACTTTAGCCGACACATGCACATGAGGATATATCTCCTATATGCGTGGCCATATGTGATAGGCTGTGCTGATGTGGAAGAATTAAGGAGATTTCTATAGTTGATCACCCAAATCCTTTAAGTTGTTGAAAACTATGCAAGGCCACCGCCTCCCAGAAGCCTATATAAATAGCACTCCATGAAGAGCTTTAGGCCTCACGCTATTATAACTAAACCTAGGTTTATTTATCTATCCACCATGAGAATTTATCTTTTTACTTTATTTTAGTTTAGCCCCAATCGCTACTCATAGCATGAGACCCCCCTTAGCTTTAATTCTTAGTTTATCTTTCCACCCTTCATTCATGGTATTCTGTTAAATTGCAAGGAAGATCATTCAGTTTCGAACGGAAGGCTTCATGGATTTCCTGCTACATTTTGGGTGATTTCGTCGGTCATCTCACTATGAAATCTAGTTCACACCAAACGACAAATGGATAGTTGAATCACGACTATCTTGCCGCATGCTTCGTTCTCTCCAAGACATGAACAAACTATCACCTCACTGACCATTTTGCCTGATTTCGATCGAGTGATGAACAAATTTTGATCGAGTGACGAACATATTTTCGAAGATCTTCCATTTATCAATTTTCTTGTCACAAAGCATAATTTTAAATCGAGCAATGAACAGATAACAACCCCACACATTACAACCCTCCTGATACGAAGATCAATCCATAATTGGGCAACGAACAGATCGTCGTTCACTAAGCCGATTGTAGTTGCCAATATTATAAAAAATATTAATAAAAGAATACTTTCAGCTTTTATATTCTTCCTCCATTATTTTTACTGTTGAACTACAATAGCTATCACACTGAAAGGAAAAGTCCTTAAAAACAAGGTAAAAGAAAATCCATTAGGAAGGACCAACCCCCACCCTTTCACAAATTGTCTAATCACTGGTCACAACCAGTGGTTGAGAGGATATCTAGATTCTACATCCAATCTCTAATCAGTTTGACTCAATGCGGGGGGCACCAGCTGTAATCAAACATTGAGTCAAGTATGACTTTGGCACGCCCGCATATCATAATCAAACACTAAATCTAAATACAGGCCATTGATCACACATGTGGCCTCGTGTTTGATTGAATTGCCACATAACATTTCTTAGTATGTTCATTAGGACTTAAACCTACTTAGCTGCCATAAATATTCATTGTGCACTAGTCGACCGAGCAACAATTTTTGACAGACCCGATGGGACATGTGTGCAACCAAAAGTTCATTAGTTCAATAAAATGATTAAAGATTTAAACTTAGGAAGAAGCCAAAAGATCAAAGAAGGCATGTGTAAAAGGATGCATCCTTAAAAGCCAATCATCCCTTGGTACCAACAGTCTATGAATCTGGATCCTCCAACGACAATTCACTGAGGATTACATGCATTGGAAACGATATATGTACACTCGCAAATGACATACTCACTAACATGCGACGAATGTCAGAACTGCTAAAAATACTGACTGAGGTCGTTGAAAGATTAATAAAATCACTACCACTTTATGATGATTGGCCTGAAATATTCTTCAAGTTAAGGCATGCATATGAAGAATGGCAAAAACATAACCAGAGTTTGGTCAATTAAATCAGATCATCATTTCTCAAATTTATTGAGAAATGGCAACTGATAGCCGACCATATGGCCAATGGGACCAGTATGGGCCCTATAACTCATATTCTGGGGTGGGGTAGTATTATGTTGGTTCCCACCAACTCAGGAGGTAACCTCTCATACCTCTGGTGCCACACTTTTGCTCTATAAGTGTCAAATACCCCAGGGGCAACCTCTAATGTTAATAGCACCCCAAAAAGAAAAAAAAGAAGTGAAATTACCCATAAAAGGGTAAAAATTGGCCAAAAAAAAGATCAACTAGGCAAATAGTTTCGATTGGTGAATAGTAGGTGATGAATTGTGTTGGCTAGTGAATAGTGGGTGATGAATAGTGTTGGCCGATGAATAGTAACCGGGTGAATAGTGTTAGCAGTGAATAGTATTGGCTGAGATGATAGTGGCAGGGGTGAATAGTGAAATCGGGTGAATAGTTACTGATGAATAATTGCTGAATGAATAGTATTGAGTGAATAGTCCTTGCTATGAATAGTAAAGTCATGAATAGTAAAAAAAGATTAAAAAAGGAAAAAAAAACTATTATTTATCATCTCTTTATATTCTCCAAGTATATTTTTCGAATAAAAATAGACTTGAGGGCGTTGTTTACACCCTTTTTGCACACTTACATGAGCCAATGAGATGCTGCCACATGTCATTATCATGCACTAAATGATAGAAGAAATTCTACTCTTGTACCAACAATATTGTTTATATCTAGCGTAGCGCACCTAGATCAAATGATCCAAAAGGTGCCAAGTGACAACAATTTCAAGAAGAGTTAGAAATCTTCACATGAGATAGCATTATATGCTAGAGTTGGATTTTGTATCCAATCTCTAATCATTCTGACTCAATGCAGGTTTAATCAAACATTTAGTCGAGTATGACTTTGGCACGCCTATATATCACAATCACACACTAAATCTGAATACCGGCCCTAGATCACATATGTGGCCTTATGTTTGATTGAATTGCCACAAAACAGGCCAGCAATGAAATCACTTAATTGGTCCTGATCTAATTAAATCTACTTACAAATATCTTTCTAGATAAACCTAGTAAATTCTTCATTGACTTGTGCAAGAATTACTAGATCTTGATGGAAACCCAACCATGCTCACTTTTAGAAGTTAACATAATCTCATTAAAAAAAAAGTAAAGACAATTAGTTAGAATCACTATGGATTAATCATCTTTTATGTAAAATCAAATTCCAACCACATTTATCATATCACAAAGTAATGAGCTCTGGACTTGTGACTCATTTTGGATCTCCCAATATAGTCTAAAATCCACCTCATAATCATATAACTATAGCACATATGTACTTCTATTTGTGGTAAGGCAGAGGCACACCAGCAATTGACTTACTCTAGCAAGTGGTGATACACACTGAATCTTGAGCTATCTCCGGATAGCGCATATAGTGGGGCAGCTTATCATTTTGTGGCAGGTAAAACAACGGGTACTACACCTACCTTTTACTAGGTCTTAGGTATATCTAGTATACCAGGGTCAGTGAACTATTTACCAGAAGTGTAATTGCCAACTTTTTGTTCTCACGAAGTAACAAACGGTGGTGAATTTTACCACCACTAAGGAGAAGCTAGTGTGCAAAGAAAATAAACGCAGATAGGTCTGGTAGTTTAAACACTCCTTTTGGATACCTACCTGACGTAGAGATTTGCTTTGACTTGTTCGTTAGGGTGGTTAAGTTAACTGTCGGTAAACTTACTTGCCAACTTTCATTTTATAAATTGCCAGATAGAAAGTTTCCTTGTAGGTCATACTAAAGGTACGATCAAGAGGTAGGTCTTAACCCAGTTTGCAAACCTGCCAAACCTAAAGAGATGCTGATACGGTACATATGCAAACTTCTCAGTGGTGGTAAAAATTATGTACATGCGTTACACAGACTTTCGTCCCCTGTGTACATACACGCGCGCGCACTCACTCTCTCTCTCTCACACACATTTACGTCCGAGAATTGGCAAAGAGACAACAAGAGTTGTCTACCCAACGAACCAAATTACGAGCGTTGTTTTGCCTGCGGCTCTCGCCTAACGTTCACGGGGAACCGTCTCTCTATACGAACACGGACCCCCCGAGACACCCCGTGTGTCTCTACATGCACTGTTTAGGTTAGGCAGGTAAACAAAAACTTCTGGTTTTATTCTATCCAAATACTTTTAGTCAGTCTAGGTTTAAGAGTCTACCCGGTGGTGTATGGCAAGTATACTATACCAATAATGGTGAGTCTATTTGACGTCCTTGTTTATAGTAGGAGTATGTTTTGAAGACAGTGGAGGTTGGCAAGTCAGGGATGACAAAGTACACCATACCGGGTGGAATCAAAACCTAGACGGAGTAAAAGTATTTGGATAGAATAACACCAGAAATTTTTGTCTACCTGCCTCACCTAAACAGTGCCTGTACACACCCGGGGTGTGTCGTGACCGTGTCCATATAGAGACATGGGTCCCCGTGTACGTTAGTCGACAAGCTGCCTGTGCCAGGACCGTCCACGAGAATCCCGGGGTGGCACTACATACACAAAATAGGTGTGCCAGGTAGTTACAAAGGTTTAGTGAAAACCTATAATCGGGTGTGCCAGGTAGTAACAAAGGTTTAGTGGAAACCTATAATCGGGTGTGCCAGGTAGTAACAAAGGTTTAGTGGAAACCTATAATCGGGTGGTGCGGTCACCCTCAACTTGCGGATAACAGATTTTGAAAAACCGGGGATCTTCAAAACCTACTTGGACTATAAACACAAAAAGGAGTG